>JAWNOV010000011.1:7500000-10000000 GCA_035045575.1 Drosophila falleni
AAAACAGCGCCAATTGTTGCATGTATTCACTTTGTTGCATGCCACAACTAACGTGTAACTACCACATATAGAAGGGTTACCAGAAAAGTTATTGGTATATAGTAAATCTAATCGAATCATTTTTATTTTATTTTTCTTTTTTTCCAGAGAAAAATAAAATAATGAGAATTTTTCATTTTAATATGGTTTCTTCAAATTTAACTTACTTACTTATTAAAACTTACCTTAAAATTAGAAAAATGTGTAAAGTTTTTCTATCTATTCCATTTACCTCAACTTTATTATTAATTAACTTGCTTTCATAATGAGCAACTCTTTTTACTGACCTCGTTCTTGTTATTTATTATACCCTATGGGACATAAAACGAGTACAGCAGTGTAAAATAAATTTATGTGGTACCTAGAAAATAGTTACTTCTATCCGAAAAAGTTAAAGATATTTGACTTTTATTAAATTAATATTAATATCAACTGATTTTAAAAAATGTTCGATAGTAACAATACTTCTCTGAGAGAGTATGATATACTTATAAGACTATGTAATCTCTTATTTCAAATAAATATATAGGGTATATAACAGTCGATTTATATTGACTCGTGTAGCAGTTTTTATTGAGTTTTGATATTGCTGGTGATGTTGTTGCTGCTGGTGAATGTAAATATTGTTTGTTGGGTTTCCAGCTACCTTTGATGCTTTGTTAAATGGAGTTGTCGCTGCTTTTGGCTGGCAGACGATAATGTACCATAATGTTGGTTTAATTCCAGGCCAATGTGGACAGTAACGTGGTGGTTGTTTTAGCTGCTGCTGCTGTTGGACGAAGCGTAGTTCCGGTCGATGGACGAGAGTTTCAGTTGGAGATCAGAGCTGTGAGCAATGTTCATAATTAACATCTATGTTGTCATAGATACTAGTACTCCTATTCGAACTCCCACTCACACATCTGCTCTCTCACTCACACTCCAGACCTCTCACTCTTATACGCACATTTACGCATTTTAATTAGTTTACAACGTCATTTTGCATGAGAAGAGAAAGAGAGAGAGCAGAAAGTGCCAAATATTCGGTTAATTATGGAGCTACAAAATAGCCATTTAAATTGCCATTGTCTTTCTCTCTCTCTCTCTCTCTCTCTCTCTCTCTGTCGCTCTGTTTTAGTAACTTAATCAGTTTATGCCTGTGCAATGCAAACGTAAGTTCACAGAGTCAAGCATCGATTATTACAAATTGCATTGAAGGCCTAGTTTGGTCAATGGCCAAATGTGTAATATGAGGTGTGTGTGTGTGTGTGTGTGTGTATATATATGTAACGTATGTGTGGGTTTCATTTTAGCTATGACAAAATATGGTATCAAACCTTCAACTATGTTAATACAATGTTTAATTATAGAATTAATAAAGGTATTACAAAGGTAAGCCTTTATATTTATCTTTAATCTAAACACTTGGTCTACCACAAATGGTTGGGACGTGGCCAACGCTCAAAAATTAGGCCAAAAACAAATTAAGCTCTCAAAATTGTTCATTTTGGCTTTTGGCCATTTAGTTGTCAAGTCAAGCTGTTGATCGCATGTCGCATATTGTTTTGACATTTCGCATTGGCCTCCCAAAAATGTTCAATAAATTCGTCATCAAACCGTTTTTCCACAAAGTTTGGCAAACACTTAAAACATTTATTGCAAATACGGAAAACGGAAAAATTTTTGTTGGCCAAAACCAATGAAAATATTCGTAGCTGCAATTGAGCAATTTGGCAATAACAATCATAACAAACATGACAACTGAAAGCAAAGAAAATTGTCAACTGAGAGATTGTTTGACTAGGAAATACCCTAAAGATTCTTCTTTATTTTTTTTTATATTATAATTATAAGAAGTATATACTAGAATATTTTTTGTATTAAGTACTAAATTGTAAGCACTTTTAAAACTGTTTATTAATTTTTATTGGTATCCCAGATATATTCTAAAATTTTTAATGAGCAGAATCGCTAGTAAAGTCAAAATTTGATATTCTATATACCTCTTAACATAGATTTTGTAATCGTAATTTTCTAATAGAATCCTAGTTTTAGGTTTTATTTTTTTTATCATATTTCTCTGCTCTTTCACTATATAAAGTCTTTATAAATACTTCTCGTCTAATATCACCTTTATTCCACAAATTATAGGTTTATGTGAGCAGCAAATACAACAAATAATACAGGTTGAATGTGGCTTCAATCATGACTCTATAAAAAACTTTTGCCTAATGAAAACGTCTATGATTTTGAACGTAGTTTATTGTTTACATATTGCCAGAGCATATTGAAAACTTCTTTATTAAATTTCACTCCAATAAAAGCCAATTGTTGGCTCTTATTACTGTTGTTATTATTGTTGCAGACATTGTTGCTGTTGCTTCGATTATGCGCTGCGACTATAAAATGCTTGAAAGTTTCGTTTGTCCTTGTCAGGGCATTATTTGCTCTCAAAGAGGTGACTGGGAAGGAATGGGGGTTAGAAGGGTCAGGGGTTGTTTCGTTGCCTGGATGCTTGGCATCTGAGCTTGTATATACTCGTAATTCAATTTTATTTCATATTTTTCAACAATGCATGGCATGAATTTTTACTGGCATTTGTTTTTGTTTTGTTTTTTGTATTGTTTTATTTGTTATATATTATATTTTTTGTGCATACTTGCAACGCACTAAAGTGAAAATATTTTGTGCATTTTTGGATATTACACAGACAAATTCTTAGTTTGGGGCTTTGCTAACAATTTGTCAACACTTTGAAACAATTAAAGTTGTGGCTGCTGTTCATGAAAGTTAGGAATTTGATAGAACAGCCTGTGGACTTACATGTGTCCTCAACACTTACATTTATAAACATTTACTGTGTACTAGTTGTCAATCACAGGTATCCTTAAAGAATAGTTTTCACAGCATTGTTGAAACTAATGATTCACCTGGGTACAACATAATTAAATCTAAACCGAGTTGCTTGTTAAATGTGGCTTTTAAAGTATTTCATAGATCAAACAAAAAATTTATTAATTTTCCGAAGCTACTCTTTAAGTAAAGAAGTGCTCAACTAAAAGATACCCAGTGTGTAAGTTTTACGTATCTCAGATTAGATTTAGATTATAATCTGTCCATCCTTATTCATTATTACAGAAATTATTTTAATTTATTTATCATACAATTAATTATCAAACTAATTCTAATTTTAGCAAAATTTTCGAATATTTCATTTTGGCAATTTAACTGAATATATATGCGCAAAATTCTTGTTTATAGATAACTTTTCATAATTATATTAAACTGCAAGCATTCATCACATAATTGTGGAATTAATTAGTTGTGTGCAAAACGCCAATGGGGAAAATATTTCTATCTGAAAATGCCAAACTCTGCCGCAGATACGATAAAAAAACAACAAAACCAACAACAATATGTGCTTGCAACAAACTTTGTGCAACAACATGGCGTAATATAATTATGTAATTAGCAAGAGCAACAACAGAGCAAACAATTTGTGCAAAAATATTTAACAAAATAATTCTCAAAGTATTTGTAGTTGCATTTGCTAATGTTGTTCCTGTTGTTGTTGCTGCTTTAAGCCTAATTTAACGGCGTTGTAGACTAACAATGTGGCAGGCATTTTGTTTATGCAACTTACCACACGACTTGCACTCAACCATCCAATTCGTTGAAAAAGGGGCATGAAAGGGGAGGCTGACGGGGCGTATACTTCATGTTTTACACGCGCACTTTCTAATTAATGCGAGCAATTTTAGTTGAAAGAGAACGAAAAAAAAACAACATAGGCGACGCATTGGTCGCTTTTAGACCCGCACTTTGGTTGAGAGAGAAAAAAGGGGCAAGTAGAGAGCAGGGAAAGTAGTACATGAGTCAGTTTTTTTTTCAGCTCTTTTGTTAAGCTGCTGCATACAGCGATTCTCTCTCTTTCTTTCTCCCTCTTTGCCTCTCTCACTCTGCAACCGACAAAAAACCAAAAAACTAGAAATAAACATATGCATAAGCGCCACACTTCGTCCTTGACAATGTCAACAGCCTGCAACCAGGCGCACAGGAGTGACCGCCAGAGGTCGCCTGTGTGCCCCTAGCGATAATATTCTAGCTGATACACATTTGGGACGGGAAGTTATACATGGAAACTAACTATATGTTTAGATACTAAGTATTTTAATTTATGACAGTTTCATTAACAAATAAGTGAGGCGTGGCGTATCCCTTAAAGTATAACATAAATTCTTGATCATTACAACGAACTCAGATTATATAGAACTGATATAATGCAAGCTAGTCAAGAGACTAATTAAGAATTTTGACGCTATTTCGATGGTTTATCTTATATTTAATATTGTTTAAGAATTCCTGAGTCTAACTGTTATAATATATATAGCTTTCATAGCAACGATCAGATCGGTCTGCTATTGAATCATTATGTTTCTTTATCTTTTTCAGCAATTTTTTAAGAAAACTATTAAATCACTAAATGCACATATTTAACATGAACATATTTATGAAACTGTTGCTATGCTGGGGTTCTTAGTAATAACTTTTCGGGTCTGCGGGTAGTAGTTATTTAAAGACCTTACCAAATTTGAATCACAGTATTGGATTCTCTTCTGGGTATATAAGTCGAACTCTTTGTGGAATAAATCACATTCAGCAGTAGTGATTTTGTGCGAAATGAATGCAAAGATCTTGTTGGTGGCGCTTCTGGGGCTGCTGGCTTATGCCCAGGCCAGGATAACCCTTCCCGATGTCCAAGCTGCGGAATGGGAATCCTTTAAAATGGAATTCAATAAGAACTATGATGGTGAGGAGGATCGTCGCCATATGCTTATGTTCCTGGATAACAAGAGGATGATTGACGAGCACAATAAACGATTCGCTGCTGGTGAAGAGAGCTACGAGATGGGTGTCAATCAGTTTACGGATTTGTTTGATGAGGAGTTCGATAGCCTGTTTGCTGGCAAAGTGATGGATGACGAAGATGACTTTGATTCTATTGAAGACGACACCGAGTTTGACTTCAATGAAGACCCAGAGGAGGACGATACCGATTTCGATAATGAGGCGTATGCTCGTAATGTGGATTGGAGGAAACTAAATGCTGTAACTCCTGTGCAGGATCAGGGTCACTTTCCCAATAGCTGGGCCTTCGCCGCAGCCGGTGTCATTGAGAGCAGACAGTTTGTGAGAACTGGAAAGTTGGTAACATTATCAAAACAGAATTTAGTCGACTGTTGCCGCTCAAAAGTCAACAGAACAGAGAGCGCGTTTAAGTGCATTATGAGAAAAGGTGGCATCGATACTGAGGAATCGTATCCTTACCGAGGTAAGCCTGGTAAATGCACCTACAACACGAAAAACAACGGCGCAACGATTCGCGAATACCACAAAGTTCATAGCGGCGATGAGCAGCTTTTGACTAAAAATGTCTTTAAAAGAGGCCCCGTTGTTGCCATTATATCTACTTATGCCATTAGACATTATAAGAATGGTATTTTCAACGACCCTAAATGCCCTCGTTCAGCAAACTTTCCGGGGCTTATTGTCGGTTATGCACCTAACTATTGGATATTAAAGACATCTCTGGGCACTTCCTGGGGAGAGGAGGGTTACATGAAGATAGCCCGCAATATGAATAATATGTGTGGCATTGCCAATAAAAATTATTATCCAGCTTTTAAAAAATTGATCCTATAACAAAATATTTATTTATTTCACAAATCAATAAATTTAAGAACATTGTAATAACAGGGAGCATAATCTCAGTCCAAATAAACTATTTACTTACGTTTTTTTAAATTTTCGCACATTTCTTTGTCGTAATTATCACACACAATATTTTACCAATTTAAACCAAATCTGGTTAAAATGTACAAAACCAACATTGATGCATATTCTGTCAGTTTCGAACAGGATAGACAAAACCAAGCTTAATGCAATTATTCTATCAGTTTGATTAAGATATCTCAAAAAGTAAAACACTTTTTAATACTACGACTTGATTTTCACCCGATCGGTCCTATGACAGCTATATGATATAGTGGACCGGTATTAACCAAATTTGGTCAGGATGTATAATACCACCCCAGATACATATTCTATCAGTTTGGTTCTGATATCTCAACAAACAAACAACTTTTTCATACAAAAACTTCATTTTCGATGTATCGTTCCTATGGCAGCTATATGATATAGTTAACTGATTTTAACCAAATTTGGCCAAGATGTATATTACCAGCCCAGATGCATATTCTATCAGTTTGGTTCTGATATCTCAACAAACACAAAACTTTTTCATACTGAAACTTCATTTTCGATGCATCGTTCCTACGGCAGCTATATGATATAGTGGTCCGATCCAAAAATAAAAACAAACTTGATCTGGTATGGTTACCAGGAACCTACATACCAAGTTTAAAGTCTCTAGCTCTTATGGTTTCTGAGATCGGCTCGGTTGTTGATCCAGATCAAGAAAATATATGCTTTTGGGGGTATTCATACATTCTGCCAAGCACATTATACCCTTTTTTGCTTATTTTAAATGGGTTCAGGGTATAAAAATGGCGGATCCAATATGGCGGACACTTTTTTGAAAAATTCATCGGATTCGTTACTCAGAGGTTTTTGGGATCGCTGATTACACATTTGAAGTCAATTTTTCAATATTCAAATTTTATATATCAGTTTTAAATTTAAGAGCATTTAATATTTCGAAATGAAATTTTGTTAAAATCGGTAAACAATACATTTCATAAACCAATATATTTCCCTATCTAAAATTAACTTATATTCTTGAGACTTATTCAACAACTTATTTGATAAGCAATGAAACCACGGAAACTACATAAATTTCTTAGCTTAGTGGTCAACGAATCATTTGTGATGCTGGTTTTATTTAAAGTAAACTTTAAGTATCTGCGGGTAGAGCTAAAAGCGTTTAACTATTTAAAGAACTGACCCGAGCTTGAGTCACAGAATTGAACAGTCTCATGGGTATATAAGACGAACTCTTTCAATATACATTCAGCAGTTGTGTTTTAGTGCAAAATGAAAGCAAAGATCTTGTTGGTGGCGCTCCTGGGGATGCTGGCTTATGCCCAGGCCAGGATAACCCTTCCCGATGTCCAAGCTGCGGAATGGGAATCCTTTAAAATGGAATTCAATAAGAACTATGATGGTGAGGAGGATCGTCGTCATATGCTGATGTTCCTGGATAACAAGAGGATGATTGACGAGCACAATAAACGATTCGTTGCTGGTGAAGAGAGCTACGAAATGGGTGTCAATCAGTTTACGGATTTGTTTGATGAGGAGTTCGATAGCCTGTTTGCTGGAAATGTGATGGATGCAGAAGATGACTTTGATTCTATTGAAGACGACACCGAGTTTGACTTCAATGAAGACCTTACAGAGGAGGAGGATACCGATTTCAAGTCCCATCCTCATGATCATAACGTTGATTGGAGGGCAATCGGTGCTGTTACTCCAGTGGTGAATCAGGGTCACTTTAACAACTCGTGGGCCTTTGCAGTGGCTGGTGTCGTTGAGAGCAGACAGTTTGTGGCAACTGGAAAGTTGGTAACATTATCAAAACAGAATTTGGTCGACTGTTGCCGCACAAAGGACAACAAGAAGAAGGTATCGAATGCGCTGAAGTGCATTAAGAAAAAAGGTGGCATCCAGACTGAGGCATCGTATCCTTATCGAGGTTTATCTGGTAAATGCCGCTTCAATAAGAAACACATCGGTGCGAAGATTCGTACCTACTACCAAAGTTCTCCTGCCAACGAGAGGGCTTTGGGTCACAATGTCGCCAAGGGTCCAGTTGCCGCCGTAATCTCCCGAGATGCCATTAGGTTCTATAAGGGAGGTGTATTCCACAACACGAAGTGCGGCCAGTCCCCAGACGTTTCGGTCCTTATTGTCGGCTATGGAACTTGCCAAAATTGTGGGGACTATTGGTTGCTAAAAACCTCTCTGGGCACTTTCTGGGGAGATAAGGGTTACATGAAAATAGCCCGCAATAGCAATAATATTTGTGGTATTGCCAATAGGGCTTACTATCCAGTTTTTAAACGCTAAAAAAAAATTATTTATTCAACAAATCTATCAATGTTACCAGTGTATTAATGTAACATTATAATAAAAGGGAGTCTTGTCAAACTCCATAAAGCATAATTGAAATTTTTGCAGATATAAATATCGTAATCATTAAATAAAAGTATTAAACTCACCTGCATATACAAGTCTTACGCAAATTATAGTATACATTATTTTGAATAATAGGGGGTCTAGCGAATTGGGTTTTATTAATTCTAAAATAAAAACTAGGCATAACTCTGTGTGTCACATATTTCATATTGTTTTAGAACTTATCTCAATTCTGCAGTAATATAATAATAACTGACGCAGAGATTTATTTTCTATATATATATATATAATATATATTTGCTAATTAAACCATCTTTTACAACTTGACAGTCTACATTAAATGTAATATATTAATGTAGCAAATTAAAGTAAAATTGGGTAGAAATAATTTGTAATGGCTCTTGGGACACTCATACATTTATTTATGGCTGTTTAATGCTGAAAAAAAATGCAAATGAAATTAACTCAAATCATCTATTTTTATACACTTCATAGGGACTTAAATAGCACTCTAATATTGCATAATTAGATGTCACTTACTTGGAACTTACCAAATATGAGAACATCATTCACACGTTCCCAACAATTTCAGGACATAATTGTGCAATAACCACGAAATTTCATTGCCTGCTTTTAGGCGTCGTCTCTTTTTAACCAAGCATCGCAGTGGCAACCATGCAATTTATTAATTTGCAGGTGCAGAAATTGTCAGGTAAAAGTTTCAGGTGTTTGCTTCCTCTTGTTCATAAAAGAGTACATGCGTTTGTCTGTCTGGTTGGAAACCCATTTTTCGGTTGTAAGAGTGCGACGCATTTTGGGGACAGAGACATGGAACATTCCTTGTACTTGGGTAAAAACTTTGCTAATTCGTTGAGCAAAGTTTTTCCAAGGTGTCGACTTGCTGCTCTCATTTTCTTGGGTGTGTTAATAGAAACTACATTAGCTGCCTAATGGCGAGTTGATGTACGATTTAAGTAAGTATGTGAAAATAAAAGATATTGTTAATTTTCGTCTCATTTAATTTTTATTTAAAAATCACATTTGTTGTTTTTTTTTTTTAATATTATTATTTTTGCTGTTTCGGCGCGAGCTGCTATTCAATAATATCATAATATTAATTCATCAATATTATTATTAATATATTTATGTTTACTAGAATGAAATTTTCATTTATGTAATTTACATGTAGTTTATGTGTTTTGACTCTGTCTCTGTGTTGCCCATTACCTTTGCCTTAAGCTTTAACAATCTTTACTTTGCAATAGTTTAAGCACATTTAAGATACGAGTATTTATTATATAATAGCAGCTTAACATATTACAAGTGTCCATATATACAATCCAAAAATTTCTTTTGCATACTTTAGAGCGCAAATTTAAATTTGCATTTCGTCCATTTGATATTGGGACACCTCAAATTGCTGTCTCGTTTATGTCAATATAAAATTACAAAAAAATGTAATTAAATCAAATTGTAAATGTAACACAAATGGATTGCGTTGGAAATGAAATAGATGGTCAAGTGAATAGGTACAAATGGACATCAACGGGGAAAGTTATTAGTCACTAATTAAGCATAATATTAGGCTAATTAATAAACTATTTAAAAACATTATAATTGGAAGGGGATCTTAACTTTCAGTTCTTGTTATTGTCTGATTCTTAGCCCCTTTGATGGACAAAGATATTCACATTTATTCATTCAGATATTCAATTAAAATCAAATAAAATGTATTTCATAAAAAATATCGAATAAAGTAGTTAAGCTTTGTAGTGCTTATATTGTTAACTTTGCTTTTTGTTGCTGTCGAATTGTCAGTTCTCTTTTCAATTACGTGAGCTATAAGCTCTGTAACTGTACCTATTCACATGGCCATTAATGTATGAATGTTTATTTTTAAATGTCATTTCATTTATTTTTTTTTTTGCTTTCCTTTCAATCCAGAACTGATTCAATTTCTGTGCATAAATATGCATATAGGAGTTGGGACAGTGGAAAAAGGAGAAAGAAAATGGAGATAAAAATTGAAATGCTTTTTTCCAGTCGTGTTTGTGTGTGAGAGTGTGTGTGACCCTCATGTGTTAAATGTGGCAAAATAATTGATTATGCTCAATTATCTTTAAAATGCAAATGTAATAAATTGAAAATACATGCATTTCCCAACAGTCAAATAAAATGAATGGAAACTGAATATATGTACGTCATTCGAATAAGTATACGAGTATTTATACGAGTACTATATGTATCAATCGTATCACAACATTTATATTATTTTATTCTCCTTTAATTTAGTTTTGTTAATCTTTTGCCATACTTTTTTGATTAACATTTTATAGCTGCGTATGTAATATTATTTTATAAGTATTCATTAAGTGTTTGGGGGACAGGCGAAATGTTTTGTATTTATGAATTTCTTTCAGTTTTATGTGTTTTTATGTTGCTGTTTTTGTGTGTAATTAAATTGTTTATTTTGGTCAGTTTCAATATAGTTTGGTTTTTTGTTTTCCTTGTTAAATATGTATAAAAAGAGACATTGTCTGTTTCTGTTTTGTGTTAAATACAAAATACGAGTATAATACAAATATTTTACACCCAGATACAAAAAGTAAACGCACTGTACAAAAGTTTCTTGATTTGTTTTCTGAATAGAAATATGTGCTTGTATGTATATTTTGTTTGGTATGTGTGTGTGTGTGTGTGTGTGTGTGTGTAATTTTTGTGTGTATACATGTCCTCAGCCTGGAATTTTTGATTATTATTTAGCAGTAAACGCAGCAAAATGTTTCAAATATTTGATTTATGTGCATGCTGATGCCTGATAGGGCGCATTCATTGCATTGTGTGTCTTTTTGTCTGTCTGTCTGTTTGTCTGTCTGTCTATCTGTTCGTTTGTCAGCTACAATTTACATACACACACGTACGAGTATTTAGCATATTGCATTTGTGTTTTGTATTTGTATTTGTATATGTACTATTACTGATAAGCATTTGCAATGATAAATGCTAAATGCTAAATAATTTGCTTGGCAGTCCAGAGTTGAGGCAACGTATTGATATTGATATTTCTTTGCTCATTTTTTTTTAGATTTTTTGTGGTACAAACGTTGCCAGCAAACTCAATTGATATGTTCAGGCTAAACATTATTGCATTTTGCTACATTTTTCTTTTACGTATTCTGTGTTTTCTTTCTCTCATTTTTGTTCTCTGTGTCTGTGTGTGTGTTTCTACTCTTATTGCCCTGCACACGTGTAAAAAAAATAAACAAAAATATATTTTAATGAACCAAGTTTGCCAATAAAATGAAACAAATATTATTTTTGTATTCTCATTCTTTTGTATTGTATATTTTTGTAAAAATATATATAGATATATTTATGTAAATTATACTACAATTTTAAATAATAATATAAGAAAAGCGGGTAAGAAAACCCTCATATGTATGCATTTGATATGCGAGCGTATAACTAATTGAATTGCATATTTATAATAATATTTATATTTATATAATTGATAATCGATTGCTATGTTAAATGGCCGCATTAAAAGCTAAAGCTAAAGTCGATTTTACACCTTTTAAAAATCTGTATGGAAATAAACTATGGATCTGTAAAATGGAAATTGCACATTTCATATGTAAGCGAGTATGTCACAAATAATCAAGAAAATAAGAAATAATTGCTTAAAAATATATACAAATGTGCATGAAATTAAGACATTGATATTGTTAATTGTGTGTTTTTTTGTTTGTTTTCTTTTTGTGCAATCATGGCTAATGAGTTGTTTTTTTTTATCAGTTGTCGCTGTCTTCTTGATGCGACTTAATGGCCACAGTTTTCATTATAATTTTTATATATTTCTTTTGTAATTATTAATAAGGAATATGTTTGTAAGCTTAAGCCTAAACAAATTGCCATCAATAGTTCAACATAAAAAATTTCTAAAGATACATACATCGGAAATAACACTAACTATCTATACATATCCATATCATATCAGAGAGTTACAACAATTACAATTACATTTAGCAAACATACAAAACATTTACACATACAAAAAATTAAACGCGTCGCTTTTACACAGTACAAAATCATCTACTTATGTTTATATATATATATATATATATATCGTATATATATATAGATATATTGAAAATTTGCAGTGCTAATTTGAAATTAGCAAAAAATGGCATTCCCGCGGGAGCGTAACTTAACTAAGGCTAATCAGAGTTATTATTTTTCATATTTTTCGTAACTTTTTCCTATTTACATATACAAATCTGTCATACATATGCGTGTGTTATAGATACATATATAATTTCATATACACGTATATATATATAATTGCAACGCTGAATGCTATTTAGTTACATGCATATACATAAATTTATATATACGCTTTATAAATCCTAACTAATTTTTGCTACTAATAATAATTAACATAGTTTGCGGCGCTTAGCAGCGTCAATAAACAGCAGTTTTTGAAGTGTCTGTGTGTGTGTGTGTGTGTCGTGTTGTGTCGTGTTGTGTGCGTGTAAGGATTGAGGGGGAGGTTGGAGTCTCAGTACTCTTAACGTTTGTAGCTATTGCCAATTTGCACATAACGCTAGCTGCCAACCAATTCAATTTGGCGATACTTTTTGCGCAAATTCGATACGGGATCACGATATAACATGGGATCCATGCGCAAATTGGAACGTATGAGCGGCATGTAGCTGTAAATAAATATATATAGAAAAAGAAAAGATAAAATATATAAGTACATTGGTATACTCAAACTAATTTTTTTTTGATCTCTCATAACTTCATCAAAAATTAATCGATTTTCAAGCGGAATGTCATTTTGATCATGGTTTGGCCTCTGAATTGATTCTGCATTTAAATTTTTATCATCTAGAAAATTTGATATATTTTCGATTTTTATCAAATTTTCTATACTAACCCCTTGACATTTTTTCAAAAACTTTGATCTCTCATAACTTCATTAAAACTTAACCGATTTTCAAGCGGAATATCATTTTGATCATAATTTGACCTCTAAATTGATTCTGCATTTAAATTTTTATCATCTAGAAAATTTGATATATTTTCGATTTTTATCAAATTTTCTATACTAACCCCTTGACATTTTTTCAAAATCTTTGATCGCTCATAGCTTCATCAAAAATTGACCGATTTTCAAACGGAATATCATTTTGTTTATGATTTGGCCTTTTAATTGATTCTGCATTTAAATTTTTTTCATCTAAAAAATTTGATATATTTTCGATTTTTATCAAATTTTCTATACTAACCCCTTGACATTTTTTCAAAAACTTTGATCTCTCATAACTTCATCAAAAATTTATCGATTTTCAAACGGAATATCATTTTGTTCATGATTTGGCCTCTTAATTCATTCTGCATTCAAATTTTCATTTAGAAAATTAAATTATTTTCGTTCAAAATTCGATTTCTAGGTTATCAATAGTTTGTCCCTTGTTAAACTTACCCAAAGACCGCTGCGAATGTGTTGAGACAACTTTGTCGCTGGATGAAATGATCGGGATCATTCCAGGGCGATCGACCCGTCTCCCGGTCCTTGTAACCCTTGCGCTGTGTCACTTTAATCGGCGGTTTTCTGGTCACATGCGAAACCAGCAGGTTCATTAGGATATCCTCGCAGTTGGAGGACTGCTGTACAGTCTTTAATAGCAGCAACGACAGCCAATTGGTGTACAAGTAGTTGTAATAACGGTGGTAAAACGCCGCACCCGTCAGCACAATTGAATAGTAGTTCGTCCACTTGGACGTATATCCCCAGGCATTCTACAATTTAAAGACAATTCAATTAGTCACTTTCTTCTGTCTACTACCATATTTCACTTCTTACCTTGGAATCATCCCAGAAATGTGCTCTCGCTGGATAGCCCACAATGCGTTCTGGAAAGTCACGCCAGACCGTGTAGGCAAAATCCAGTTCATCCGTATTGAGTATGGCATCCTCATCTAACGACAGCACCGCATCCGTTTGTATCTCTTCGTAGGGTAGAAATCGCTGAGAGATACTTGGCCGTGCTTCAGGTCCTGTTTGTCCCGTGGGCGATGCCAGAGCACGGGAACTGCCACCCAAGGCGATGACGTGCAGCGGTATGTGGAATGTGGGTGGCCAGCGTTTCTTCAGCGGCAGCGGACGATCGGCGGCCCATAAGACGAGTATCTAAGAGAGAGAGAGTACAGATACACAGAGAGAGAGAGAGAGAGAGAGAGAGAGAGAGAGAGAGAGAGAGAGAGAGAGAGAGAGAGAGAGATACAGATACAGATACAGATACAGATACAGATACAGATACAGATACAGATACAGATACAGATACAGATACAGTTAAGATACAGATACAGATACAGATCCAGTTAAGATACAGATACAGATACAGAGAGAGACAATGAGAGAGAGGGAGAGAGTAAGAAAGAAAGAGAGAGAGAGGGAATGAAAGAGAGAGAGAGAATGAAAGAGAGAGAGAGAATGATAGAGAGAGAGAGAGAGAATGATAGAGAGAGAGAAAGAAAGAGAGAGAGAGAGAAAGAAAGAAAGAAAGAGAGAGAGAGAAAGAAAGAAAGAGAGAGAAAGAAAGAGAGAGAAAAATAAGAAATTATTAGATTATCTTTGGTCATTAAGAATCAGTAAATTTAGGTAATCCTCTCTTTATTAATTTCTTTTATTGAGAATAAACATCCTAATGTCGGGTAGGTAATACAATTTAGCAAACCCACAGTTATATTTTATAATGAAACTTTCCATCGAAAAGAAAATTATTTTCTTGTGTGCTAGTCTTAAGGAGTATTTTTATAAGCAGTTAAGTACTATAGCTAAACAGTTAAGTTTTTCTATATAATGATAAAATCGTCAGTAAAAGTATTTATTGACCTATTGCTATTGCAAAATTAATCGAAAATCTAAAAATATTTATCCTAGATGCCAGAGAAATGTACAATTGTAATTGCTAAATTAATCGATAATCGATGACATTAAGATTCAGTTGATTTGGGCAATCCCATTTCGTAGTTTCTTTAGAGAATATCCTATGCTATTAGATGTCAGTTAACATGCACAATTGCACAATTGCACGATTGCAATTGCAATACTCACTCTATCCACAAATTGGCTCTTCGTTATGGTCCTGACTAGTTTGTAAAGCGCCGCATTGGGGCCTAAAGCGGCGCCAATTTGCACATAGATAACGGCCGTGTAGTTGTGACGTGGCTCCACACCCATCGCATTCAGTTGAAAGGGCATAAATCTGAAATGGCCAGGCAATTAGGTTAATGGCGAAACACTTGACTGCGACCCAAAATGCCTAGCAATGTAAATTTAATTAGCCGCCTTTCGCTGCTAGCCTTGAATCGCCTTGAATCGCAACTGTTTATTATTGGCAACACACTGAGAGAGAAAAGGAGTGCATAAATCTTACCTAGAACTATCGGCAAATGTGGGCAATGTTAGAAGAGCTCCAGGTGCTGTATTCCAAACGAGGCTGCTTCGCACCGGATAATCGGGAAGTCGTTCGCGAATGATCTGTAAAAGAGATTGGAGAAACGTGAGACATGAAAGCGAGAGAATCAAAATGCTGTTTAATGGCCAGAAGAACTCAAGTGGCAAGCCGATTGCCAATTGATTGCTTAATGAACGGCTCTACACTTCAATTGCTGGCCAAATTGCGTTTTCAATGGTGCTTAAACTGTCAGTCTGTCTGACTGTCTGTCTGTCTCTATGTCGGTTTGTCCATCTGTCAGTCCCACTGTCAGTCCCTCTGTCAGTTGGATTTTATGTACATAAATTCAAAGGCCGCCAAGCTGTTGCCTAATTTTCCGCTTGACGCAGCTGGCGGGAAACCTCCTAATCAGTGTTGCCAGAACAGCATTTTTGCCGTCAACTCTGGCCATTAATTAAAATTTCAGTAGCGGGAGTGTATCACAAACAGTTGGCAGTGGAAATTTTGATTTGTTTAAATTGTTTCTGTAATGTCAGAGATTAAATTTAAATGGGCTCCAGAAATGTATTTTAAATTTCAAAAATAAAAATTACTATACTTAAAATGTGTTTTATGCATTTGTTTGTTTTTATACCCACACAGTTTTGAAAATAATACAGTTTTTATAACAAATAACATTAACTGTTGATGTTATCTAATTTCTCACTCAGCCGCAGCAAGATCGGACAAGTAGAACGGGAGTAATAGCTAACCAAAGTTATTAATAAAGTTATTATTTCAATACAATCGCCTAAAAGTATGCAGTAGTTTTTATTAGGTAGCAATTTCTTTAAGAAACAGTTATATATATTGAAATAAGTAACGGGTATCCTATGGTCGGGATCACGACTATAGCCTTTCCCACTTGTTTAAGTTTTATTTCATTTAATTACAAATTTTTTCAATTGATCAAAAAATGTTGCAGACATTTCAGAGCAATTTACGTGGATTTCAGGAGCAACCACAGTTTATGCTTGATTATCATGGGAGAAACATTAGCTATATTTCAGATTTTTTTTGTGAGAAAATATAGATTTTTTTCGACTTAAAAAAAGCTATTTCGTTTAGCCAAAGTTGGCAACACTGTTCCCAATGGCAGCAACCAGCGCATGGATAGCTGGCCGCAGCTTCCGTAGCGCACAGGAAGTTGCCCTTCCTCACTTCCCTCACTGCCCACTAAGTATATCCCACAAGTGTTAGACAAAGCAGCTGGGGACTGTATATATATATATGTGTGTGTGTGTGTGTTGGATGCCTAGTAGCAAGGCGTGTCATTAACGCCCGTTAATTTGTCGCTGAAAGTGAGAATTATGTATGTATGCCTAAAAGTATGCTATGCAAAATTAGTTATACACATAAACCGCATAGAGCATAGAGAGAAAGGGAAAGATAGTGATTGAGATAGTAAGAGAGAGAGAGCGATACTACAGCATCCTTTCGACTGTTTGTTCAGTCAGTAGTCAGTAGTCAGGTTAGGCACATGCCATTATAATTGCAAGTCCCGACTCGGACTAACAGCAAGTTACGAGTGCGACGTGCGCTCCAATGTCGAGTAGGAAATGCAGTTGGGGAAAATGCTGCCAACAACAACAACAAAAACAACAACAACAAAGGACTCAACTCATCGCGTTTTTCTGGCACGCGCTTTTGTGTGTTCGTCGAGGAAAATGCGGCTAAAACATTTCAACGGAAGAAAAGCTTCATTTAAATTGCGAGTTTGTGCGGCAATAGAAATATCACCTGCTCAGAATAGAGATTACCCACTATATATGTACTTCTATATGCATTTGACCATGTGTCCATTTGTATGCATTCAATGGAATTTTTCAACAGCTTATGTAATTAACTTAGACATATACAGCACTTTATAATTGGGTTCCACTTTTAATATGATATGTTTTATATTTATTTAAAATATTTATCATAAAAGTTACAATAGATAATTTTATGGCGCCATAAATGTTTTAAAATATGCTTAACTGTTTCTTCAATATGTAGTGTTTAGCATTTAATTTTAGAATAAAACAGGTTTAAAATGCTGTTCAATTTTCGACTGATCATACCTTTGGAAAGTTAAATTTACATGTATATATATTTTATATTCTGACTATACAAATATTCTGGCAAAATTATAATACCCTGTATTCTAATTTATTTATTTATTCATTCATTCATAATTTCTAGTTAATGTTCCCTAATAATCCTTAGTTTATTTTAATTTTTAGTTATTTGTAGTTTGTATTTCTAATAAAATTATTTTTTATCTTTATAAAGATAAGAGCTTTGAGCTGTATAAGCATCTACAGCTTAGTGAACTTTTGACTAAAGCATCTATTCTGTCTTAACTATACATATAAGTAGTATATATGCATTGAAGTTGAAGTTAGACTTCTATGCATGTCTCAAGTGACTGCTTTATTTAGTAATTATAATTTCTTTACTACATTTTCAACTATCTCTGTCACTTTCTCTCTCTCTCTCTCTCTCCGTGTGTGTGTTGCTTTCTCTATCTATTTTATTCAAGTTATGTCTCGTTGCTTGACGTATTTAAGCTACAACGCGATGTGAAATGTCTGAAAATATGCAACGCGCGTGTTTATTTACCTTTTCAAGTCGAGTGTGTGTGTGTGTATGAGTGTGTGTCTGTGTGTATATTTATGTTTGTGCATGAATGCATGCATGTGTGCATGTATGTGTGTGTTTGTTTCTGTGTGTGCAGCTCTGTGTTTCTGACATAATTAAGTCAATCTTGCTGCTGTTGACGTTGCAGCATAATTGAGAGCGGCTAAGAGCGAACGAACAACTAACAAAGAGCGAACTCAGCTCAACTCAAACTAATTCAACCTAACTCGACTCGACTTGCCTCTGCTCTTCACTTCTCCTCTTCTCTCTTCTGTTCTACTCTCTTCGTCGTCACGAGTCGAGTCGACTTGTTTTTGTCTATGATTCAATTATGCAACGTCTATATACGCGCTATGGTTTAGGCTCCATTCCTGGGTATAGGTCAGAGAACAGTAAATGTTGGTGTGCCATTTTAATTGGCTAACAAAGTGCTTTAATTGACTTTAAGCCTAATCGAGTTTTTCGGGCGGTTCAACAAATTATCGTTGCCTACTTTACAGCGCACAAATAGAGAAAAAATAACCAGTTTTCAGTTGTCCCATTTTTTCCCCATTTCCATTTTCCGAATAACTACACATGTCATGCCACCTGGCAGCAGTTGCATCTTCTTCTCAACCCTACCAACAACTTGGCAACGTTTGGATTTCATTTTTTAGGACTTTTTGCCAAAACTACTTAAGCAACTGAGCGACAGTTTTCCCAACTGGCATTCCCTCTAGTCCCGACAGGATGATTAAGCTGAGAGTAGCATGTGTGTGCAGCGGAGGGAGGGGAGGGGTTAGAGGTAAGAGGTGGGAGCACCTGTAACCCGAGTGCAAAAACTCAATAGAGCGTATAATGTGTGCAAATAAAATAGGTGAGTGCATTTTCGGCATGGGCGTGGCAGCTAGTTATGCAAATGTATGCGACTTGGATATGAATATATACGGCATACATATATATACGTGTGTGTGTGTTTGTGTGTGTGTGTGTGTATAGCACATTTAAAGCCTGGCTCAAAGTAGCTGGCACTGCTGCTGCTACTTATGCCAACCACACGGACCACAACTCATGCTCATCCTTTTAGGCTGGCAAATTGCAAATTGCATTTTCCACTGCCTAAAAGCTGCCCACACCAAATTACTGTACTGCATGTATGCAGTCCTGTAAAACACAGGACTAAAAGAAAATTTACTCAAATTAATTGCTTACACAGTTGAAGCTTTTTACCCCAAAAAAAAGTTCTTGGCGACTTGACAATTCTCTTTTTTTACGCGTTTATACGTCGCAAGTTCTGTTGAATAACATCGTATATACTAAGTACTTATTTTAGTTGCTGTAAAGTGAACTTTAAGTTAATTATTTACTCGGTTAGAGCAGCTTACAAATGAAAATGTCGAGCAAGTATTTTTTAAGTACATTTTCTGATAACTTCTCTATTTCGTTTAATACCAGAACTAAACGCTTTTCTGAACGATATTATCTATTATACAAATTAATAAATTGAATTGTGTATATATCATTGTAAGTTTTCACGATATCAATGTCTGATTTTCAGTATATACGCTCTCTCGCTTTAAGTGGCACGCATAAACGAATACGCATTTGAATTCGCATAAACAAGCACAAAAAGCGTATTTACTGATGTTTTGCTGCATAGTTTCTGGGGCGCAAAAGTTCAAAGCGTCGACAGCTGCATGCATAAAATGCACACACATACATACATACATATATATGTACACACACACACACACACACAGACACAGATACATTTTGCAGTTGCAGTGAACGACACCATGGAAAAGTTGCTGATGTAGCTGCTGCCTTTTTGAATTGTATACACACACACACATATAAGCAACAACAACAACACACCCACACAAATACCGAACAATAACAACAACAAGATCTCAGCATAAGACAAACACTAAATTAACTTATGCTGAGTAGAGAGAAGAAGAAGAAAAAATGTAAATGTTGTCAACTTTTGACAGCTGTCGATGCAGTTGCATAAACTGAAAAATAAAAGTAAAACGAGAAAGAGTCAAGAGTTGAGAGAAGTGAAATATAAAACTTGCAACTGCTTTGCTTCGAAATTAACAAACGCCAAAAGTCGCAGTACAAAGTTAATGCCGACAACATGGCGTATGCGTAATAAGCAATTTACATATATGCAACCGAAACACGACAGTACATTATTCACAGTGGTGGAAGCTGGCACTGTTTTAATTTTAAAATAAATAACAAACTAAATAAATATAAATGGTAAATATTATGTTAATGTAATGTGCAAGAGTGTATGTGTGTGTGTGTGTGTGTGCATTTGCTGACTTTACAAAATTTGCATGTAATTTGCAAACGTGAAAAATTGTATGTAAAATATTAACACGTTTCAAATGATTTTCAATAGCGAATTTGATACCCTGTAATAGCACATCATCAATGGGGTTTACTCAAAATTAAAAAATACTATTATAAAGACATACTATTTGTATGTTTTTGCGTATAAATAAATATTTATTCTATTCACATTTATTATTCTAATATATTTTTGATTTTTAATTAAGGAGTATTAGCTGACCGAGCTTTAAAACAAGCTTGACTCTTTTGTTGCTTATTTGCTTTGCGGTTTTTGACATGTGACAGAAACAAACATTTAAATAAAAATATATTTTCGAATATATATGTGTATTCATATAAGTATAAACCAAAATATACCAAATGGAATTTGAGTTGAATTGATTTTATATTGCTTTGGTTTTTAATACACTTTCCAAAAGTTATGTAAAATATGACTGTTATTATTTTAGACTAAACTATTGACGCTTTTGAATATTTCAGTGAAATATAGATATAAATATATAACTGTATATAGAGTATAGAATTTACGGCTGGGTAAATATAGATTTCCTGTCCTATATTTTTTTTTTTTGGTATGCTTTTGGTTTAGAAGTTTTGTGCAAATATTTATCGATTTGGGTGCAAAGTTAATTAAGTCACGACTCGCAAAATGTTTGGGACAGTTTTATCTGTATAACGATGTGTAAATGGGTTTAGCTATATTCTGATCGAAAGTGGACAGTATAAAGTTATAATCTAAGCATTTTATTTTTTTTAGATTTTTGCATTTTGTTTTCAACCAATTTCTGGCTGGCTTATAACGTAAGTAAACGTCATTTGCCATAACTTCAAAACTGTAAGCTTACGATGATGATGTCATTATTGTTGGCCAAAAGTCGCGCCTGGTAAACTTCATCGATGTTGGGACCTTAACAGCAACAACAACAACAACAACAACCAGACTTGAAGTTTTGGAAGCTGCTTTGACAAATTCGTTTAAAGCCAAAAACAAACAAGTTTTGAGAGACAAACTGGCAAACTGATAAATGGAGAGAATGAGAGAAAGAGCTAATGCTTGAATTTTGTTTGAATATAGGTATTTCGATGTTGAGTTTATTGGCCACCGATAGGCAGTCAACAAATAAAAGTCAATATACATAAATCATCAGCATAACAAAGGACAATGTATACAAATTTATGCATAAATATTTGGAGAACTGTACAGAATTTCAAATAATAATAATATTGGTCATTGCCAAAGTTGATATTGGAAATGTTCTAACAATAATTATATTAGAGTAAAAAGAAAGAGAAGGCTCCATCATGATTTGAAGTTCACATTTTTATCGGATAATAATTCCCATACACAAAATATACTCTACTACATGTAAACTAAAAATACATGTGAACTTTGAGCTCCATTTTGACGCACATACAGGTCGATTTTAACCAAACGCAGCCTTATCTCCCGATGAAATTATCTTAAGAATATTGTGGCCAAATTTCAAGGTCGTACGTCAAGCCGTCAGGGCTGTACAATGCTTAGTCAGTCAGTGAGTCAGTTTGACAAAGTGATTTATATATATATATATATATATATATATATATATATAGAAGATAGTATTACTCAAGAATATTTCGAATTTATTGTGATATATAATTTATTTAGTTAAAGTGAATATATATTGTATTAAATAACGATATGTTTTAAGAATTGAAAGCAAGCAAATAATAATTGTTAAGTAAAAGTGAATGTCTCCAAAATTAAAAAGTGAATTGAATAAAAATAAAAATTGATAAATGTTTTTACACATGCCGTAAAGTAAGCCCTGTTGGTAATGCCGCAAAGGTTCTGCTTTCCACGGGCGAGTCTCAGATAACCCTTCTCTCCAAAATTGGTGCCCAATGGAGTCTTGAGGATCCAGTAATCTCCACCGCTCTTGTCATGGCCATAACCCACAATGAGCACGGCAAAGTTAGGGGCTTGTGAACATCTAGTATTATGGAACACGCCTCTCTTGTAACTCTTGATCGCATCGAATGAAATGACAGCAGCAACTGGACCTTTGACGACGGCTTCCGCCAAATACGTCTCATTTCCAGGGCGCACTTGATAGATCACCTTCACTGAAGCTCCTCTGGACCTCCTAGTATAGCGGCATTTTCCAGCAAGTCCGCGGTAGGGATACGATGCTTCAGTGTCAATACCACCCTTCTTTTTAATGCAAATCAAAGCATTTGCCGTTAGATGGTCTTTACCGCGACAGCAATCAACCAGGTTTTGCTTGGAGAGCACAACCATTTTGCCACTCTTAATAAACTGACGACTCTCCACGACACCGGCTGCTGCAAAGGCCCAGGAATTGTTGAAATGTCCCTGATTTGCAACTCGAGAGACGGCACCCAAGTGAGTCCAGTTGACATGTGTAGGCAATTTAGAGTTCACTCCTTCGCTTGAATCATCGGTTGGTTCAATTTCCACATAATCAATATCGTCGGAATCGTCACTTTCACTCAGTGTGATCTCTTCATCCAACTTGTCGGTGAACTGATTAGGTCCCTGCTCATAGGTCTCTTCACCGGCCATCCAACGTTCATTGTGGGCATCAATGACTTCCATGTTAGCCAGGAAGATCTGCTTACGCAGACTCTCTTCGATCTCATCTTCATAGACCTTGTTGAAGTCCGATTTGTAGGAGTCCCAGACCATATCCTCGTAGAGAGTGGTGGCCAGGGAACAGGCCACAATTCCCAGAAGGGATGCAAGCACAATGGCGACTTTCATTTTGATTCGATTGTAATGCAAATCCTAAGACCGACTACGACTGATGCCTGCTAACTGTGGAACAGCCTCTTTTATACCCCGATTCTTATCCATTATTTACAATAATAGGCTCTAGGTTTGCACAATATCTGACCACACAGATTGCAAAATATGTGGGTCGAAATTATAAATAATACCGCCATAATTATTAAGGATAGGAATGATGACGATTCTTTCATAATCATTCTTTTGTTTTTACTAAGAACAAGGGGAACTTATAATTTGTAATAAGAAGGGAGAAAATGTATCATTGTGTTATGAATACGATTACATAAAGTTGACCGATAATGGGTTATTTATTTACTCAAGGGTTGATGTTATTTTAATTTCGATTTCTTGGAAATTTATTAGTGAAAGTGCTATTGCTAATATGCGTGATTAAGGATAAATTAAAATATAAAATATTTATTATACATAAATAGGTGCATTTTTTCGGCAACTTAGAAGCGTGAAGGCTTTTCTGAAATGTTTTTGGTTTGATTTTAATATCTACTATAAACTTTTTTTCATATTCATCATGATGAATTCATGTTACATGAACATGATTCTGAAAGAAAACTTCACATAATCTTTCATACATTTTAAAATATGTAAAACTGAATTTTAAAACTTTCTGTGTATATGCCAATATTTATTTTTACACCTCTTTGCTTTAATTTTTAAATTGTAAAATTTTTGTTCTAGAATTCTATGTTTTCAGTTTTCCCCTTCTTATCAAAATTTTACATTCATAGATGCAAATCTTATCAATTTGTGACCGTAATTTTTTATAATTAATCAAGCTAAGCGACAAATTGCCTTTGTAAGTCGTCAAGCTTAGGAAAAACTCAGAAGTAAGAAAACATAATAAGCGAAGAGCTGCAAACAAATGATAAGCACAAAGCAAAATAAACAAGAGCAAAGAAACAAAACAAGAATAAATAATTTGAAAAAAAAAGAAAACAATAACAATTCAACACCGGTTTTGCTTAACGTTAATTAAATCTAATTAGCTGAAATGTACCCGCATTACACACACTTGAACAGAATGATAATTTGGCAAGACGGAACGTTAAATATTAACATATTTTTATATTCTTAATGTTTACGGAGCAGAGACAGAGAATGTTGAAGCTTTGGATACGTCAAAATTAAAAATAATTTGATGACGTCACATTGGATACTAGTGCGTGCGAACGGGACAGATTATAAAACGTTTAACGTACAGTGGGGTCATTTCTCATTTTGTGTTGTAAAACTCATATCATTTAAACCATTAAAGATAATTTTAAAATAAAATTGAAAAGCTTTGAAATAAGTAATTATACAGGGTGCCTAGTTAATCCAAATGTCAAATATTTTTTATATATAACTATGGGCATTTTTGTAAAGTTAACATAAAATCATTATTCTTTAGTTTAGATTTATAAAACTGGTTAAAGTTGGAATAAGATAATATATCTTAACAATTTCAACCTGTCAGTGAGCGACGCGTCGCTGCCAGCGTCGACGTAAGCAGCGACATATTTAAATTTAAGGTCAGCTGCTTTTGCTCTGCTTCGTCTGCTTTTAAGCCGATGACGTCACAGGCATGCACATAACTGATAAGCCCTTTGTTGCACTCAAACTAACAGCTGTCGCTAACAGTGTGCAGCAACAACAACAGAAAGAGAGCCAAGGAGAGCGAAGAGAGATAGAGAGATGAGCAGGCTGACCATGCCATATTGTGAATGCCAAGAGAGCGCAAGAGAGGCGGCATGCTCTCTATCTGATAATCTACATTGCAAAGTTGAATGTTTGTGTGCGTGTGTGTGTGTGACAGGTGTACATGTGTGTAACTGGTAAGCAAAAAATTTGCCGGCTAGTAAAAATATCTGCGAGCGCTAAAAACAACAAAAGATACTTTGCAAAGAGCAATTGCACAAAAGAGATTGAGAGAGAGAGAGAGAGAAAGAATTAGAAAGAATTAGAAAGAATGTATCTGAAGCTTTCTTCAGTGTAGATTCATCACCGTTGTTGTTGTGATTGTTGCTGTTGCAGTTATTTATTGTTATTGCTGTTGGTATGCCGTAGAAAGCCCAATAAATGGGCGGTTCTGTCGTTGCCCTAACCACAAAACAACAACAACAACTACAACTACACCAAACAGCATGTCAATAAATATTTCATTTATGACAAGTTGACATTGCGCTAAGCAATTTTGTTGTAACCTCCTCCCCCACGGCCAATTGAGTGACTTTTTAAACGGTCGTATTTCATAATTTCGGAACTTAATTGAGCTCCCGTTTTGGTTAATAATTGACTGCCGGGCAAAACGGAATTATTGATGATGGCTGGACACTTTACTAAGCTGAAACAGTCACAAAATTAGAAATTTTCCATTTCGTATTATTTTGAAATGTTACTTGAAGGTAACACTTAACATTCTATTACACCCTGTGAGTGCGTACATTAACCCAAAAGATACTTCCAAATGTAAATGTTTAGTGAACGCATTTCGAGCTTTGCCATTGATTGCCTTGAATTGTGTTTTCTATTTGCGGCTCTCTCGGACACCAACAACAAACAGCTGCACATCAAACACAAAAACAAAACAAATACAGCGTCGTTCTCAGCGAATCGAAGAAAAAACAACAATAACAAAACAAAAAAAAAGAAAGCGTGCAACAGCAATAGCAACAACAATTCCCCTAAGCAAGCAATAAACGCTGGCAGCGCTGCCGCCGCTTGAACATGAAAACGAGAGCGGGACTCTCGCAATTTTTAAAGAGAGAGCAAAACACGGTGTCTCTAGACAGTGTTGTCTACTGTTAAGAAGGAAAAATAGCTATTTGTGGTGGCTTAAATCTAGAAAAAGCTGATATTTTCCAACAAAAAATCTAAAAAAAAAGGTTGATGTTTTTCAATTTAAAATATTTTAAAATATTTTTATTCTATGATTTAATGCCGCATTTGGTGCTTTTTTAAAATGAAAATAAAAAACTTATTTTTAATTTTTATTGAAAAAATCAATATGTTTTGTTTAAACTTTTAAATAAAAATTGTTATTTAATTATTATTTTGCATCTTTTTAATAAAAATCAAACATAAGAATAAAAAATTATTTTTATCATATTTTATGGAAAGTAAAAGTTTTTAGTTTAGATCGCTAATTACGACAAAAATAACAAATTTTGATGTATTGCATATATTTTAGTTAAAAATTGCTAACTTAACACTTATTTACGGTCCCTAATCCAATCAAATTTTAAATAAACTGAAAGTTTTGACAATTAAACTTTCAAAAAATTCATATTTAAGGTTGAAAAAGCTGTTGTGGCAACACTCTTACCATATAACATTTGTTGTTTATGGCCGTCGACTATGACGCCGACAGCGACGCCAACTGCGAAGGCGACGTCGACGTCGACTACTAATTTCGTCGATGATGACGCGCAGCGCTTTCGTGCGAGCGGCCAACGAGGCGCAACTTACAGTAATATTTCAACAGTCAAAGCAATCGCACGTCTTATTGGATATACTTACAAAAAAAAAAGATAGAAGTAGACGTAACAACCTGACAGCTATATAAAATATCAAATAAAATATACATAAGCAAATATTGTTTGCGTACTTAAAACGTTCCTCAATTCAATTTTGAATAAGCCAATTAAATAAGCAAAAATGTCCGCTCGCCGCGTAACAGTCAACACACGCGTCTCTCGCGCTTCCACGTCGACGCCAGTTGGCGGAGTGTCCAACTCATCGGGATCTGGACGCCTGGGCGCAACAAGTCCCACAAGTCCGACACGGACCACACGTCTGCAGGAGAAGGAGGAGCTGCAGCATTTGAATGACCGTCTTGCCTGTTACATTGATCGCATGCGACACCTGGAGAATGAGAATGGACGACTGACACAGGAGCTGCATCTGGCACAAGATACTGTTAATCGTGAGACGTCCAATTTAAAGGCAGTCTATGAAAAGGAATTATCAGCGGCACGTAAACTGCTCGATGAGACGGCCAAGGAGAAGGCCAAGTTGGAGATCGATATTAAGCGGTTGTGGGAGGAGAATGATGATTTGAAGCAAAGGTAACAATCAACAAAAACAACAACAACAACAAACAGAGGCAAAGCTCACTTATCAGCTCTCACAGTGATGTCATATCAGAGCTTATTCATAAGAGAGAGAGAGAGAGAGAGAGAGAGAGAGAGAGAGAGAGAGAGAGAGAGACATTGAGAGAGCGCAGTGCATGTTTGAATATGTATGTATTTATGTATTTGTATGCGTGCGATTGCTGATGTCATACCGCACATGGGAGTTTCGTTCTCTCTTTCTCTCTCTCTCGCTCACACACACGTTCTCTCTCTTGCACTTGTTTATTTTTTATATTTGCGCCTCGAAAAAAACCTCCAAATCAAACGAGAATAACAACTCGAGTAAGCAAATAAGCGACTTTTTTAGACCGTGTGAGAACGCATTCATTGCTGGCCACATTTAATTTAAATGCCAAGATGAATTCCAAATGCTTCTTCTGCCCAAAAAAGCACAGCAAATGTCACTCAACTCAAAGACATACATACAAACAAAGTTGCGTTCCACAGTGCGTATACGCAATGTCTAAACCCTTTCAAGGTTGCAAATGAAAAGAAAAGCGAATGAATACATTTATTTATTCAGACATACATACATTTACATACATATATAATGTGTACTATATATGTGATGTCATTCAGCCCAAAAATAGCGCGCAACGTTTGTATTCGCTTGTAATGTCGCCCATTAATAGAGAAGTCCAAATGTAATACCGGTTTTTCTTTTATTTTTGGTGGGACCACAGTCCCCCCTCCTTTCTTTCCACCACAGCTATGATGTCAACAAATTCCGATTTGGATTTTGCGTTTCTGTTATCATCAAAGCAATATTTATGTTGGGTATTTATTGTGGTTTAGGGTATTAACTTAAGTATGGGCTTCGTTTGTTTGTACACTTGTGCATTAACCTGGCCGAAAACAATTATATTTTTAGCCATAATGAGCAGAGATTTCACAATCGAGTTTTTTCTAAGAGTTTATAGGAGTTAAAGAATGTTTAACAATTAATATTTAAATATAGCTTGGACAACAGTAAGCAAAGTAAGAAATAGTTAAAAGATTAATGACTTCGACTTTTTTTGTGCATTTTAAATTGCAGAGAAAATAATTGTTTTCAAGCATATTATTAATTTAGAACCATAAGATAGGTGTTGCAATCATTCCCATCTAATTATACACATACTCAGAATTAAAAAGCTTTCGTTGACCAGCCCAAAAAGTTCTTTTGATAATTAACCCACTTTTACTCGCCTTCACAACAAAAAAAAGCAAATCTTTGATAAATTAGGTCGCTTGGTAGCATTTTTATTTATGTGTTCCTGTCATGAATGTTTGTGGGTAGACGGGGGAATTTGTCGACTCACACGCATGCCAGAACACTGAGAATAACCTTGAATATATTCCTATTTCTATACTCATTTTTTTTGATTAGCTTTAGAAATTGTAACTAGCTTTTTATAAGCCCTCATATAAGATTAAATCAATGAAAATTCATTCAAAGTAGAAAATTCATTTAAGTAGAAAGCATTAAAGTACTTTGTTTATTTGAAAGATTGTTGTAGCTAAAATTAGCAGAGCAAAAAAAAATAAAATAAACGTGCAAACCACGAGAGTCAACGACGACATTTCCGTATAGATTGTGGAATTTTAGTTATTCAAATAAACAAGTTTGTTTTTAGCTAAATAGAAAATAAAACGTTTGAAGCAGCTTTGCCGATAAATTAAATATATGAAAACAGCGAGAGAGACAGAGGTAGAGATAGGACAGAGAAAGGTATATTACATAGATATGTTGGGCAGAAAATAGCATAGCTACTTTATGCTAATGGCATTTGACGATTTCAAGGCAGCATCTGAAAGAAACTGAAGCGATGAATAATACATAAGATAAAATGCTACAATTAGAAAGAAAGAGAAGAAGAGACTGAGCGAAAGAGAGAGATATGCATAAGAGTATATAGAGAGTGTGCGAGAGCGAGAGAGCGAATGCGATCGAATGTGAATCAGTGTAAAATGACTGTGACGTCATCAGACAACAGCGTGCTCATGTTTGTTGACAAAAAGCAATTAACAAATTAGTAATCCCTTACATCCAAAGATTGAAAATAGGAGATATAAATTAAATAAATATTTTCAACATGATCTGGTGAAATCGGGAAAAATTTCAGATAGTATTTACCAGATAAAATTAATTTTCGATCCATTTTTATTTAGAGTTTCATTTGGAAATTCATATTTTTCAGTTACACTATGATTTTAAAATACAAATAAAAATTTAGGATTAATGTAAGCGAATAATTCTTGTATTATAATAATTTATATTAAAAAAAAAACTATAATCATCTTGTATTTTATTCACAGACTCGACAAGAAAACTAAAGAGGCAACCGTGGCCGAGAACAATGCACGTCTCTATGAATCTCGTTACACTGAAGTGAATGGCAAATATAATTCGGCTCTGGCCGATCGCAAGAAGGCCGAGGATCAGGTCAAGGAACTGTCAGCGGAAAACGATCGTCTGCGTCGTCAGCTGGATGATCTGCGTAAGCAGCTGGAGGCCGAGACATTGGCCCGAGTCGATCTGGAGAATCAGAATCAGAGTCTGCGCGAAGAGTTGGCGTTCAAGGATCAGGTGCACTCGCAGGAGCTGACCGAGACGCGTTCGCGTCGCCAGATCGAGATCAGTGAGATCGATGGTCGTCTATCGCGACAATATGAGGCAAAGTTGCAGCAATCGCTGCAGGAGTTGCGTGATCAGTATGAGGCACAAATGGCACGCAATCGTGAGGAGATCGAGCTGCTCTATGACAACGAGATACAGAATCTCAAGGCAGCTGTGGCACGTTCCAACCAAGGCTCCCTACATGCCACCGAGGAGGTGCGTCTTATGCGCACCAAAATCGATGGCCTACAGAAACAGCTGCAGGATCTGGAGAACCTCAATGTGGGCTTGAATGTAAGTAAACAGATGTCAACTCTTGATTTGTACACTGAAAAAAAAGACTCACTTCTAAAATCAAGAACATTAATCTCAAAAAAAGATTATTTTAAGACCAAATTACTAAAACTAAGATTAATAATCTAAAAATTCTTATAATCTTAATATAAGAATAAAAATTTTAAATTGTTAGGAAAGTATAAATAGATACTATTTTGTTAGACGTATCTTTTAGACCAAAAATCTTAGTTCTGAGACCAAAATCTGGATTTAAGAACATTTTTTCTATCAGTGTACTAATTGTATCTTTTCAAATTGCTAGGCTCGCATTCGGGAGCTGGAGAATCTCTTGGACACGGAGCGACAGCGTCATAATCAGTACATTGCCTCACTGGAGGCTGATCTGCAGCGCATGCGCGATGAGATGGCCCAACAGCTGCAGGAATACCAGGATCTGATGGACATCAAGGTGTCCCTGGACTTGGAGTTGGCCGCCTACGACAAGTTGTTGTGCGGCGAGGAACGTCGCTTGAATATAACCTCTCCAGCTCGTCCCAGCACCGATTCGGGCATCTCCAACAGTGGCACCCATTTAACTGCCAGCGGTGGCTCCCATTCGGGCCGTGTTACGCCCAGTGGACGTCGCTCTGCCACTCCGGGAATTTCCGGCTCCGGCGCTGTCAAGCGTCGCCGTACTGTCATTGATGAGAGCGAGGATCGTACGCTGTCCGAATACTCGGTAAATGCGGCGGCCAAGGGAGATCTGGAGATCATTGAAGCGGACACAGAGGGACGTTTCATTAAGCTGCACAACAAGGGCACCGAGGAGATTCATCTAACTGGCTGGCAATTGACTCGCATTGCTGGCGATGAGGAGCTCGCATTTAAATTCTCGCGTGGCTCTAAGATTCTAGGTGGCGCCACTGTGACCATTTGGTCCGTGGATGCCGGCACAGCTCATGATCCACCCAGCAATCTGGTCATGAAGAAGAAATGGCCAGTGGCCAACTCGATGCGTTCCGTGCTGGCCAATGCCGACAAAGAGGTGAGAATCTTGTCGATATACAACACATGCGGCACTTGTGACATCTGCCGTCCCTGCAGGCAACTCGAGTTTGTGCTCGACCAGTACGCAATACCATACACCATCAATCCGATTAAACTAATTAATAAATAAACCCAATCTTTGCTTACAGGATGTTGCCAGCTACGACCGTGTCCGTGCTAACACTTCCAGCCATGTCTCGAGGCATCGCAGCAGCGGTACGCCCAGCTCAGGTTTTACCCTCGGTTCCGGAGCTGGCTCCACTGGCGTAAGAAGTCTCTTCTCGCTGCTCTTCTAGAAGAGATACACACACACACACACACATACTCATAGTCAACAGCTCATAGGAGAGATTCACAAGCATAGGATTAGCAGCTAACAAGGACTTCAAGACGTGCAACATTCACAGCAACACATCATATCTACTACCGACTACTTTTTTTTAATGCCTATCAATGTTAAATGCAATTTATAATGTACAACACACAAACAATTACCACACATTGTTAGTTTCAATATATAAATGTTCAATACCGCTTAAGAGATGTTCGTATCAATTTTTTATGTATTGTAATTTAAAAATGCATTTGCTAAAAAAATAAAAAGTATAAAAAAACAAAAGAGATACCTACACATGTTTCAAATACATAAAGAAAATGTAAGAAAAAAAAGAAAACTCTGTGGACATGTCCAGAATTCAATTAATGGCTCAGGCAGCATTTTGCCAAGCAGTTTTACCCAAGTTTGCCATGAGGCAGAAGTTGGCCAGCAGCCGAGAAAATCCGCTTAACTCGCGTTTGCCAAGATTTGCCAAGAAAGTTCCCTCAGTCGCTCAGCTGCTGTCGCGGCATTTGCCAACACTGTTCCCCCTCACCACCTCCACCTTGTTCAAAAGAAAATGGACAGTAAGCAGGTGAAATTAACTACAACAAGCAGCTAGATAAAACTTGCACCAAGGATAACGATGGAAGGTGCACAGTGCGAAAATTGGCCAAGGATTTGGGTCAAGATACTTAAACGCGGGATTTGCAGTTGATAAACTGTGCAAAATGAAATATCATAAGATATCAAAAACAAACAACAACATTTAGTTCATTATCTTATATATACAAAAAAATCTATTATAATAACTAAAATTATTCGAAATAAAAATTTTAAAATATAACGCAATTTTCGACTTGTTCAAAAACAATTTTAAAATATAAATGACGTACTCGTTAGCGAATTTTCGTTGTTAAGCGCGTGAGAAACTTTAAAATTTCTGAATAAATACTATATATATTTTGCCACTAAACTGAATTTAAAATTTAAATTTTCATTTAGCAAAATTAATAATAATAAACAAAGAAATTGAATTTCTAATAAAAAAGAGATGGCAAAAGTGATTTTAAAAATTTTGTCGAAATTGTCTTTTAAAAATGTATATATAGAAATTCATAAAAAATGTTTAGAAGGTGAAATATATGAAGAGCAGATAATACATAGCGCATAAATCATTGTCAACATATTTTGAGAAAATAAATTCCTCACTAAGTGTGGAATTTAATCGGATTATTTATTAAAGATTTGATTGTAATGTTATGGGTATTAAGACTAATTGATATATAAAGGTCATAGGCACTTCGCCTTATCCTGAGCAACTTCGAATTGTTATAACTTTGGCAAAACTTAACCGATTTTCAAGCGGAATGTCATTTTGTTCATGATTTGGTCTCTAAATTGATTCTGCATTTAAATTTTTATCATCTAGAAAATTTGATATGTTTTCGATTTTTGTCAAATTTTCTATACTAACCCCTTGACATTTTTTCAAAAACTTTGATCTCTCATAACTTCATCAAAAATTAACCGATTTTCAAGCGGAATGTCATTTTGTTCATGATTTGGTCTCTTAATTGATTCTGCATTTAAATTTTTGTCATCTAAAAAATTTGATAGATTTTCGATTTTTGTCAAATTTTCTATACTAACCCCTTGACATTTTTTCAAAAACTTTGATCTCTCATAACTTCAACAAAATTAATCCGAATTTCAAGCGGAATATCGTTTTGATCATGATTTGGCCTCGTTATTGATTCTACATTTAAATTTTTGTCATCTAAAAAATTTGATATATTTTCGATTCTAAGCCATTATATTTTCAAAGACCAAATTTTGTTGCAGTGCAAAAACAGCGTCAGCTACTAAGACAACTTAGAGGCGCTTGAGTGAGCGCACAATTCAATGGAATGAATGGACAGACAGCCGGACAAACAGACCAAGAGAGACACAGCGATGGAGAGAGAGAGAGAAGTAGATAGAGAACGAGAGAGAGATTTAGAGAGAAAGAGTGACGTCGAGAGATAAAGGCGGTCACTGAGGCGTTCAACTTCAAAGTAGTTGCAGGAAAAGTTCTTGCTTGTCGCACGTTTGCATGCGCATAATAGGATTAGTCAAAGTAATAAGTTGTTGCCACTGTGCAGGTGTATATATATATATGTATATGTATATATGGTTTATAACTATATCTAGAAAATGGGCGTGACAGCGCCTACAATGCTTTGAAATGCAAATCTCGGTGACACAGAAAAGTTGAGCGTGTGAGTAGCGGTTTTTTCCTCACACACACACACACACACACACACACACACATTAACTTTTTCGACAGCTGCCTACAAGTATGCAACATATTTTTGTGCAAAATAACTTAACCCATAGCTGGACCCGTAACCAAAACTGCACTGGGCGTTGGCCATAAACAAAATACAACAATTCCAGTCGAGAGTTTATATCTAAAGAGGCTTTAAGTGTACAAGAGACAGATAGAGAGAGAGAGAGAGAAGAAAGAGAGAGAGAGAGAGAGAGAGTTAGTGGGCGTTGAGAAATCTTGAGCTTATTGTGGTTTTCTGGGCATTTTCGAACTTTAACATTTGACTGCGTCCGGCTGCCCTGGTGACTGTGCAACCACACGCTTATCGGTCACATTCACACACTACAACATCGACACACACACACACATACACACATACACACACACTACATTCATGCTCAATAGCGACTTTTAGGCTTATACCAAAGATTTTGGCATTGGGACTAGCAGTCGACTGGCCAAACAAAGTTGGTAAGTGGACTTTGAGTGACCTCTTTGTGGTAGCTACAACTGGCCAACATTCTATGTGACTGTGTGTGTGTCTATCTGTGTGTGGGGTTATTGTGTATTCGGCTTTTGGGTTTAACTAAAAGTTCCACATTGGAGTATAATAAAATTATGCAAATCTGGGGATAAGCCACAGCGAACAGAACTGAATCATCGGAATCGTTCGCATTTTCTGTAATCCAATAGACAATTATCGCAGTTAACGATTTGTCAGCGTTTTTATTTTGATATCTTATTAAATATACAACCTAAAAAAAAATAAAAAAAAAATAAAATTATAATATGTTCGTTAACAATCATTTAAAAAAAAACTCTTTTTAAATGTAATCCTTTAGCATTTGTATCGTATATTGAATTAGCTATTAAAATTAGATAGTATTAAAATACTATTATGTTTTATTATATTTATTCAGTACGGTTCCGGACTGTTCCAAAAGATTCATAACATCAATAAATGTGAATTAATGTTCCTTTTTTCTTATTTTTGCAAACTTATGTTGTAACAGTTCAAAAATTGACAGGTTGCTTTATTATTAATCAAATCTAATCAATAATCAATAACAAACTTAGTTTCCCTTTTTAGTGGTTAGTTAAACCCAAACTATACTAAAAGTGGATCCAATAATCCCTAGAGAAGTGAAAACTTGGGAAATTACTTAATTATGGTTGTCTTAACTCTTTCGCCTTTAACGGCGGTTTTTAATGGACGACGCCTTAATTTCCCAAATACCAAATGACAAGGATAACTGTTTAAGGGTGTGTATCCTGATAAACATTTGTGTGTGAGCATGTGTGTGTGTGTTTGTGTGTGTGTAAGGTTAAGACCGTAAAGTGAGCAAAACCCCAAATAACTGCTTAATTTGTTTTTTCGCCCAGACATTGGGAAACGAACTTTAGGCCCAATCTCATACTACAAAATATCCTTCCTTCCTTCTGTGACCCTTTCTGACCACCTTTTTCCGCTTTTGTTGTTGTTGTTGTTGTTGCTGTGTTGATGTTTGCATAACCAACAAGAGCAGCAGCTACAGCTGTTGTTGTTTTTGCACATGTTGTTGTTAGTTTGTTGACTTTAATCGAGAGAGCAAGAGAGAGAGAGAAGAGAGAGAGATAGCCAGCTGCGCTTCAACGCTTTCACAAAAAGAGTTAAACACTTGGTTTTGGATACGAATGCTGCATGGCGATTGGATTTGTGGAAGGAAACAGGAAGTAATGTGAAATATATAAAAACACATTCGGGCAGCAAAAATTATTTGCCACTCGCATAATTTGGGTTTTTAGGCATGTTTATGCCTAAATCAATTTGCTGCATGAATGAGTCTTAAGCGTACAAAAAGGATTTTGTATGAAATGCAAAGCCGGTCACACTTTCTTCTAATCCCTCAGGCACAGTAGTATGTGTGTGTGTGTGTGTGTGAGGAGAGAGTATCTGTGTGTTGGGTTAAGCTATTAGACCAAAAAGGTTATTAGAGGGGAGAACGTCTGTCGACGTGATTTGCCTGTCAAAACGTGGCTGGAAACGGAGATGGACACCTCGCCAAAGTGACGTCGAAAGTTGCCGAGTGGATTTTGCACTTTGATATGCGTTTTATTAATAAAACAAATTGCCAGGCATATGACTATAATTTTAGCTCAAGCCTGGCCTATGCATAAATTGAGTTTGTGTGTCGCCGACGTGACTCCAGCCCCGAAGGACACAAGCCACAGGCTTTCAGCCAGCAGACAGTAGACAGCAGCCAGCAGGCATCATGTGGCAAGCAGCAGGAGGCATGAGGGGCATAGACAGCAGGCAGCACACGTCAACTATTTTTCAACAAATATGCGCAAAACTTTTTTCATATTAAAGCCACAGCAATGAGAGCGGTTACTTTCCCTTCCCCTTTTACCACTCGAAGCTGACCAAAAGCTGACACAGACTGCATTTTTGGCATATGCAAAAAAGGGCTGAGCAATACGTGCAGCACGTGCCACACACACACACACACACACGTACATTTCGCTACACCTACAACAGCAACAACAACAACAACAACAAAATGATGGGCGGGGCGTGACCATTTTCCCTGTCGAAAATGCCACAATTCATTTTTTAATCGCGACGCATAAATCAAAGGTGCATGTTGGCTGTGTCAAGGGGGTGGAGGGGGGGGAAATTGAGGGGAGGGGGTTGCAGCTGCACATTGCAATGCAAACAAAAAAGTGTTGCGTGCTTTCGGGCGCATTATATTAGCTGTAGATGCTGTAGGTGCATTGCAATTGCATTTGACATAATGCCCAGTGAACTTTGGCCAAGAAAAATATGTATGCTAAAAGCATTCAAAATGCATGAGATTCCTCCGAGTGCCATAAAATATTTTGCCATCAATTTTATTCAAATTTCTAGATATTCTTAGAATATAAATTTCATAAAATGAGATAATGTTATAAAAAAAATAGTTTTTCCAGCAGTAAATAAATTCATTAACAATTTAAAATCCCAGCTCACACACAGTAAAAAAATCCATTCTAAAAATCAAGTTTAAAATACTTGATTTTAGCTTAAACTTTTTATGTATGTATTCGGGATATAATTCCTAAATTAAGATAATGCGTTGTTAAAATGGCAACGATATTAAAAACTTAACGATAAAAAAATGAAAGAAGCGTAAATTATTTAATCTAACTAAAAACAAATTTTACAAAACCCCAAAAATTTAAATATTGTTGAAAAAAGGCGGGCTTAATTTAAGTATTTTATACTTGGTTTATAAGAATCCGGGATTACCGTACTTCTGACAAGGCTGGGATTAATTTTGCCCCGAAATCCCGGATAATTTTTTTCTGATAAGATAAATTTAATTAATTTTCTTAAATTTGTTTCGTTTCAGCAACAATATTTCCAGCCAATTTCTGTGGCCATTTAATGCAGAGCCAAAGACTGCTAAGCAAAAGTCCAATTAACGACATGTTGATAAAAGGCCGAGCAATAATAATAATGGAGTGAAAATTAGCTGGCAGTTGCCATAAATCAGGACACGAGGTTACCTGTGAGTTCGTGCTGCCAATTAGAAATGATGTTTCGGCCAAGAGAAGCGGTCGTAAAAAGAATAAGAGGTAGTAGTTTTTGGGTTGACATGTTAACAATACTCTCTGAATCATCGAGTGCGTGTGTTGATCACTTTTTGAAGCTTATCCAATTGTTATTGTGGACTGGCTAACTACAACAAGCTGGTCACGTTGCAGGGCAAATATTTGCTTTTCATTTGGTTAACACACACACACACACACATGAACATAACAGTAAATTGATTATTTCTTGTCCAAGTCGGCACATAAAAAAAAAGAAGATGTGGCATTCAAAGCCAAAGCCAAAACCACAATAGCTACACAACAACAACGCACACTTGCAACATCCAATCTCTCACACACTGTGCCATGTGTGGTTTGGTGCATGAGAATCAGCATCAGCTTTTAGAGGGTAACACTGGCAACCGGAGGCAACCACATCCAGTCATGTCGTCGACTGTTAATGTATCTGTCAGCGCAAAAAGATTCGCCACATCGCGACCTAAAGTAACCATCCAAAAGGAAACATAAAAGACAGATAGAGTGAGAGAGAGAGAGAGAGAGAGAGAGACAGAGAGAGAGAGAGAGAGAGAGAGAGAGAGGGAGAGGAAGAGAGTGGGAATGAAATTCAACTTCAGTTTCTGTGTTCCTGGCATGATGATTACACAAAATTGAATGCTCTCTGCATTCACATTGGCTGTAACTGTCTGTGTGTGTTTATGTGTGTGTGTGTGTGTGTCTGGGTGTGCGTGTGTCAATTTGAGTGTTGAAAAGTGGTCTCCAGTGTCGACGGTTTGGTTTTGGTTCAGTTCGGTTCAGTTTGGTTTGGTTTGGTTTCCTTCTCGGCGTCATCATCAACGTCGCGATGTCGCATGTCGCTTGTCTCCTTCGCCGATTGCCATTTCATTGTATATAAACAACTTTTGCATATGTGTGTGCTAGTGTGTGTGTGTATGCTTGAAATGCGCGTGTCTATTATTTATACGATTCTCCCTCTCAAGCCGTAACCTCATCGCCATCATCGTAGTATATTTGGTTATTCTCAAACTCTAAAAGCTTCCCTTACTTTTTCCTTATTTTGCCTAACGTGTCACATTCAAATTCAATAGCCAACAACTGCTGCTGTTGGTTAGAAAGCAGCAAGATACATTTGTTGTGCCACACTGAGAGATAAAGGAAAGCACAAACTTGCTGTCTTCTTTCAATCTCTTGCTTCATGAATAAAGAACTACTTTTATTCTCCCATTTTTGATTTTTAAGTTTTTTAAATTAAACTTATATAAAAAACAAGTCGAAAAGGCTATAGTTGAGATCACGACCATAGGATACCCGTTACTTATTTCAATATGTATAAAAGTAATTAAAGTAGTCAATTACCTAAAAGTATGCAAAAGTTTTTTTAAAGGCAGTCCTATGAATCCTACTATATAATCACTTAAAAGTATGCAAAAGTTTTTTTTAAGGCAGTACTTGATATAGTAGTTTTTTTAAGGCAGTACTAAAAAAACTTCTGCATACTTTTAGGGTATTCAATTGAAATAATAACTTTATTTATAACTTTGGTTAGCTATTACTCCCGTTCTACTTGTCCGATCTTGCTGCAGTTAAGTGATAATATAGATAGTATTAAAAGATAACGTTATTTACCATAAAAACTGTATTATCTTAAAAACCGTGGGTGGGGTGATTTTTCGCGATTTATGATTGATAAGTATAAATAAATTGAAGAAAAATAAAAGCTACACTTTAATATGAAAATTATCTTAGGAAACAACAAAAGTCTCACAAAACTTTAGATATTTATGGAAAGCGCTGGGAAAGCTGTCGACCACAGAAAATCACCTACAATATACAAACTCTTGAGTATTATGTACTGCATACACTATAGAATGTTGTGCACACTCGAAAATGTGCATGTTTTTTGGTTGAAGAGTAGACAAGTTCTACTCCACCTGATGGTTGTAGGTTGTAGGGTGTCAGCTTATGGCATAAGCGGCAAATAACATGTAAATATAACGTGTCGAAAAACTCACCTCAAATGTTGTAAAAACGATTTTCTCAATGGAGCCAAAGTAGCGCTCCCAAAGGACTTGGGTCTGTTGACGGAGAGCAAAGATGCGTTCCGCTGAGATAGAGCGTACAATGTCGGGTACCTGTAATGAGAGAAGCGGAGATTATTAAAAGTCAGGTGATTATGTTCGGCTACGCTGCGTATGCGTAATCTCAGCTTAAGGATAGAAACTGCAACAGCGCTCAGTTGCTTGTATAATCCATTAATTATGGCTGCCCCCAAAAACAACTAGGAATGTAAAATGAGGCAGCAAAGAGTGCAGCTAATTAGTTAGGGAATTGCCCACAGGATATACATCATAATTAAGCAACGAGCATTCAATAAATTTTGCCCAACAGCAAGTTGTAACAATTTAAAGAGTGCAGCACGAGTGCTTTTGCAACTTCTACTCGTACAGCTCGAGTTTCCTGCTCAAGTTAACTTAATTAATTGCATTTCCTGCCAATAAACTACAAAGGCAAACATAGCAACGAACGGGACGAGGAACAAGATGACGACAATGCAATTGGCAAACAATGCGCCAAGACTTTGTCGCGAATGAAAAACGAACATGAACCAGAAGCAGAAGCAGAAACAGAAATAGCAGCAGTAGATGAAATAGAACTTGGACAACCAACCATCGATGGGTGCAAACAAATGCCAAGAAACGAGCAGCAACGCACTCACAGACAATCAAACAATTCGACAGACAGACAGACAAACAGAAAGACAGGCTGAAATGTTCTTTTATGTTTTTATAGCCAGGTGAGAGCATCTGGCCAAAACTGGACATGCTTCTTCGTTCATACTATACACTGAAAAAAAAGGCCAACTTCTAAAATCAAGAACATTCATCTTAAATATTTTGTTCTTATAGGATAATTTTAATTGTTTTATTAAGATAATTTTAAGACTTAATTACTAAAGTGAAGCCCCTAAAAGTATGCTATTTTTTTGTGACTACACTAAAAAAAGACCAACATCTAAAATGAAGAATATTCATCTTAAAAGTATGCTACACTTTTGTGACTACACTGAAAAAAAGACCAGCATCTAAAATCAAGAACATTCATCTTAAAAGTATGCTACACTTTTGTGACTACACTGAAAAAAAGACGAACATCTAAAATCAAGAGCATTCATCTTAAAAGTATGCTACACTTTTGTGACTACACTGAAAAAAGACCAAATCTTAAAAGTATGCTACACTTTTGTGACTACACTGAAAAAAAAGACATTTTTTTTATCAGTGTGGCCATAACTGGACATGCTCCATCGTACATACTATACACAATTCATTTATCATGCAGAAATGGCGAATGGCAGGCAATTCAAGCAAGCATTCAGCGAGAGTTGATCAAAGAAATACCAGTTATTATTGTTCATCATCAGAAATGATTGCATATTTCTGGGAGCAATGTAAAACTGACTTTTTGTAAAGCATTAAATCCTCAATAAATGAATGATGAGAAAGCTGACAAAGAGGACAGCAGGATATCTATTACGGATTTAGGTTAGCCGGGGAAAATAACAAAACTTTGCGACTGACAAAAACGGGTCACATTTTTAAAAACTCACAACGCGTTTTCATATTTCATGACAGCACACAAAAAACTTATGTGCCAATCCGAACATACAGATACGAGATAGATACGAGATATATATATATAGTATGTATTGGTAGTCGTATTATGCTCTTGGCCAACTCACCTGCAGCAGTAGTCGTTCATCGGCCCAAATGGCGGCCTGTTTCCAATCGATTTTCGATTCAAATGGCAATACCCAGGCATTGGACAATAGCACGGGAATGCAGCCGGCCTGTAATGCTTCGAGAAATCTACAAAAAAAAATAGAGAATGATAAAAAAAAGAACACAATCAGAAAAATATAAGAGAAAATGAAATGGGCATGAGCTGGAAAATGAAAATTGTTTTCCTGTTTTTTTTTTCGTTTTTCGTTTTCAGTTTTTTTTTTGATTTTTTTTTTTACCTGAAGGAACCCAAGCGACGTCCGCGTGGCACCAAACAAAATGTAGAATTCTGCAGCAGCGTCTCATAGTCGTATCTGGGAATAAATGCAAAAAAAGAAGGCGAGAAAAAAAGAGGTTCAGTAAGAGGTTGAGTGAGTGCAAAAGAGAGAGAGAGTAGATGATGTAAATTAGTAGAAGGCATGGCATTGCATAATGGCATTGTGCAGCAATTAATTGAACAATGGACTTCACATTGTCGAGGGCTGAATGGGGGTTGAGGTGGAGTTAATGATAAATTACCATAGACATTTAAATGGTCAGACATTTAGCTTTAAAAAGTATACATTATACGTTTACAATTGCATTGAACAACTTGAGCAATTTGCTTAAAATTATCAATCAATTGCTATTTGAATGAGGAATTTCTAGTTTATTTATTCAGCTATTGCTTTTGTACATAATCCTTAATTAATAGTCATATCGATAGAGAGCTCAATTCTGCCTATCAATTTTAAGCGCATTTCGATTCCCATTCTCAAAACTAGTTAGCATTTGCCGGTTTTGCTTGAATGCATTCAACGCCCACAATGCGCTGCGCTATTTAACATTATGCTAATAATGTAATTCCATCTTAATAGCCGGCAGCAAAAGGCAAAACGCACCCGACCACGCGGCGTATGCGTAATGTTTGTGCGTATAACTCATACGCCATGTTGCACAGCACGCACATTTATACGCACATTCAAACGGAACATTTCAAGTACTTAACCATTCAATTCAACCGCACAATGCCGCACAATCCGTGCTTGTTGCTGATTTAAGCTTTAATGCCAAATCAAAGCAGCAAAGCTGCATATTAAGCATACGCCATGTAGCTCAAACATTTGAGCAGGTATGTGGGGAATGGCCGGGAATGTTCTCTCCCTTCATTCCCACCATCAACCCGGTTTACAAGTTAAGTTGCGCGTAAAATTACATGTAGTGAGGCATGTTGCCACGCCCCAAGTGTGCCCCACCCGCCCACTACCCACTACCCAAGCAGCCCCAACTGGTCAGCAATTTGAGCTTCGTTTTAAAGCAAATTCAGCAGAAAATTTATTTAGAAAACTGCAGGCACAGCGCATTCGTATTGCATTGACAACGGCAAACACAGCAGCAGGAATTTTAAAAGGGGAAGCAATCAGCTAGCATCTCTCTCAGAGAAAGGAGTAAAGAAAATCTACAAGGCCCAGAGACTGGCTTATAAATAATCTTAAGTAAACATCATAAATTGCATTGTTGCCTGCTATTTGGCCTTTTGTTTTCGCTGAAAAATTACACTGCCAAATGCATGGGCAGTCAACCGCCAGTTACCAGTTGCCAGTGGCCAAAAAGTCATTTGCCAGCAACAGACATGGAATACAGTCATGGTTATTCAACTAGGGAATACCGAAGATGAAATGCTCTAGTCATTGCATTTATTCAGTAAGTTTATACGGAAATTATTTGACATTTATATGAAAGTTTACAGCAAGAATATTCCAATATTTTTTTAGATAAATATAACTTAGTTTTTAGAGTAGCTAAGAAAAAAAGTCATTGATTTCAAAGTATATTAAGATTTTTTTTTCGGAATTGATCCATAATTTTAACCCAATAAAAATATCAATAAATTGGAAATTTTTGTAAATGTCAATAAATTATTTTATTAAAGTTTTAAAACCACTTTCAGAATTCCTCTTTCCAATCAATATTTTTTAGGATAAGTATAAATTAGTTTTCAGAATAGCAATGAAAAAAGACCATTGATTTCAATGTAAAATGAAGAATTTTTTTCTGAATTGATCCATAATTTTTAACCCAATAAGAAAATCGAAAAATTGGAAATTTTTTAATTTTCAATAGATTATTTTATTGAAATTTTAAAACAATTTTATTAAAGTTTTAAAACAATTACAATTAAATTTATGTATTTGTTTTTAATCGCGCCATTTTTGAGAATGCGTTCATCATGAAAAAATCGCAATTATTTGTATTTCAACCATGAGAATATTTATGATACTTTTTCTAGTTTTAAGCTGTGTTTTCTCGCTAATCAGTCAGTGATATGCCGCCTCTGTCTACCAAACAGCACAGGTCACTGCGCGCGCTAACCTTTTTCTCTCTCTCGCTCTCTCTTTCTCAGTGTTTCTGTCTCTCTCGCGTCTTTCAGTTTAGATGTGCACTTGTTAGCTACTTGTTTAAGCAATTAAGAGAGCCGCTAACATTGCATGTTTCTGTTGTTGTTGTTGTTATTGTTGTTTGTGTTGCCTTTGGTTTAGACGTCGTGCTGAACTTTAATTAAATGATTTTTAGCTTTAGCAAGTTGTGCGAATAGTTTAGTTCAGTTGAGTTCAGTTCTGTTCAGTTGAGTTGAGTTAAGTTTTGTTCAGTTCTGTTGTTGTCGGACATCATGCGAGTGAACTTTAGCTATTTACACGCATTGTTATGTCCAAAGTTCGCTGCCCGTTTAGTTGGGCACCATCGTGGCGACTACTTCATTAGCCATCGCGGCGCCAAGACACCCCTCATCCCCTCAATCACCCCTCGTTCACTTGCCAAAGTCTTAAGTCCTTATATATGCAACTAATGCAGTTGTGAAGTAAGGAGTTGTGATTTTCTTAGTGTGTTAAAGTCTACTTTCTAATATTATTTATAGACTTTCGCATAAACTACAATGATATATGTGTAGTAAACTTTTTAGCATAGCATGAAATTAAAATGAATGTACTAAAAGGTTGGGGTTATTTGTCGCGTATTAAACTTGAATAACTTTAAGTTTTGTAGCATTTAATTCTTGTATAAAAATAATTTCTATAGTCAAAAACAAATACTTCTATATATAATAACATATTTATGCTAGATTTGAATAATTGTTCGTCAATATTGTCATTTATATTTAAGAGCTAAATCAATTGAAATATTGTTAAGAATAAGGACTCTTGACTTGAGCATTTTCACTTGATTTATACTCAAAAAATTCTATTTAATTTATTGTTTTAATATGTTGTGTTGCATACTTTTAAGATTGGGCCCTCAAAAGTATGCAACACAACATATTAAAACAATAAATTGCATACTTTTGAGGGCCCAATCTCAAAAGTATGCAACACTTTATTTAAATGAAAAATATGCTCAAAACATTAACAGTTGAGATGCAGTCTAATCAAAAGCATGTATAAGTTTATGTATGTTAAATCAACAACTCTAATTCACATTATATTGGAATGCAAAGTGTTATAAAAGAAAGTAAAACATTTTATTGGTTTCCTTTTCTTGTAGGTAGAAGTGTTGCAACTTAAATACCTTACACGTTGTACATAATTTCTCACTTCCGTTTGGTGTCAAATGAAATGAATTCCCACACTTGTTGCCCAGAGCTGGCTAGACACACACACACACACACTCACACATACAGATATACATACGCACATTCCCCAGTAATTAATTTGCCAACACTTTGCATAGCATCTCGAGTCATATTCTGCAGGCAAGCCACAAACACAGCAAACACATTCAGACACATTGAAAAGGTCGAGTCGAGTCGAGTCGGAAAGCTCAGTCACTTTATGTCAATTGCTTAACTTTGCCTGATGCCAAGGCCAACAAAATTAACATAAGAAGCACAGGCAACAGAAAGAGAAAGAGAGAGAGGGAGAAAGAGAGAGAGACAGAGAGAGCGAGAGAGAGAGAGAGAAAGCTCTACGAGTTGTTACTGCACAGCGGGCACATAATTTAAGTGGTTTCCAGCTGTCAAAGGTTGAGTCTGGCTGCCAGGTATGATAATTTCACTGTTACTTCTATTTTTCTTTTGCTGTTTGTGTTGTTGTTGTTTGGGAAATCTGGCTAAGCTCATTGACTGACAAACCCCATAGTGGCCCAGTGAATGACTGACTGGTTGACTAACTGACGTCTCTGACGTTGTGATTTTCGTAGTGCAAACGTAGGGCAAAGTCCTTTTGCCTTTGACAGCTGAGCCGTTAGATGCATGCTAACAAAGCAGAAGATGAGGAAGAATGCAAAAAAAAACCAACAAAAAATTAAAAACAAATCATAAGAGTAATAGACATGGTCACTAGACGAATGACAGATGCTCTATAGATTAACGAAGCTTTAAAATTATCTCCTTCTCGATAGGGAACTGAAAGTTGGCTTAAAAATATAAAATAAAATATAAAAATATAATTTACTGTCTACAATTATATTTTTAATTGATTTAAGACTGTTGAAAAATAATATTAAAATTATTATTCTAAATTATATTATCTAAAAAATTTGAGAATCCTTGTAGCAAATAATTGCCTAATACCTATATTAAGGAAAATAGAATAATACTAATTCATTTCTAAATTTTTTTTATTCAAAATTGTGGAGATTTGCAGCATTGTTATTTTTTTAAATATATATTTTAACGAATATGATTTAAAATTGAAATTAGGAACATCCCCATTGAGTTCTTGTGTTTTTATTTCAAGAAGATTTGAAAATGGAATTCGGAAAACCGACAAAATTTTGTCAACGGATCGTTTACACTGTCTACTGATAGGATTTTGGTGTTCATTGTTGTTGTTCGCGTGTTATTGTTGGGTTTAGATAGGAGTGAATGGCATTTCGCTTTGTCATCGGTCGGCTTTGTAAGCCGTGACACGCAAATTGCTTGTCGGCCTGGGCAAACGTATATTGCGTATACGTACCGTTTGTCTCGCCATTTGTTAATTGCAGCGCAACTTCAACGTAGTTCCTGTAACAGCTTAAGGCAGATTGCCTGTCACTTGCAGCACAGTTGCCGGCAGCAATTGCAAAATTAATTAATACCGAAAACCAAACTTGGCTCAAGTTTAATGCGAAGCACAAAAAGCAAACGACAAGAGTTGCACTCGCTTTAAGTGATGAAAACTAAGTAAATTGCGAATGGAGACTATACCAAGAAGGACAGTTGTGTGCAAGGAATTTGCGATGAATTTCAATGAAAATTGCATTTTTAAAAACAGCATTTCAAATAAAGACAATTTGGTGGGTGGTCGGACAAGCATAAAAACTAACTGGGGAACAAACAAAAACCAGAGAAACGACAAACAAACAAAAAAAAAACCCAAACACACAATGGCGCAAAGCAGCGAATGAAAGGAAAGAAAGAAAATCCCAACTCCAAGAGAAACTCCCAGCAAAAAAGCAGCTGTAAAACTTGCCAATGCCATTGTCTGTGCAAGGAGAGTATAGAGAGGAAGAGAAATAGAAAGAGAAATAGTACACAGAAAAAAAATTCATTCTTAAAATCAAGTTTAAGCAAGTGGACAGTAAGTAGGCAAAATTATTTTTGCCCAGATAGGTAGGCAACACAATTTTTTCCCATATAAGTAAGCAACACTATTTTGCCCAAATAAGTAGGCAACACCTTTTTGCCCATATAAGTAGGCAACATTATTTTTGCCCATATCAATAGGCAACACTATTTTTGCCCACATAAGTAGGCAACACTATTTTTGCCCACAAAAGTAGGCAACACTATTTTGCCCAAATAAGTAGGCAACACTATTTTTACCCATGCGTATTCTATCAGTTTGGTTCTGATACTCAACAAAAAAAAAACATTAATACTACTACGTACTTTTGACACCGCCGGGATTAATTTTAGCCCGAAATCCCGGATTTTTTCTTTCTGTGTAGAAGCAGCAGCAGGGCATTAAATATGGCGCATTAGTTACAAGTGCAAAGCGCATGGTGGCAGCTTCATTCCAACTCCATTGTGCCGCCTTTTCTTGTCGCCAGCTTGTGATAATGGCTCATAATGAATACAACAGACCGCACTAAGACGTTTTTCGTAGCACAGAGACAAAGCTATAACTAAAGACAAGACCAAGCCAACTCGGGCCATTAAAATGCAGCCCACAGTGCGTATGAGCAATGTAAGCCAACTTGAGCACACGGACTTAAAGACACAAAGCTAATTTCGCAATTTAGTACCCTTACTAAAGAAAAACTACACGGTGTGAAAAATCAAAGAAATTTCTGTATGAACTTATTTTACTTGAATAGAATTTATTATAAGGACATAAACTTAGATCTAAGATTTTTGTTTTACAAGTCTGAAACTTATGTAAATCGTTTATAATTCTAGTATTTCAAAACGCAGAACTTTACAGACTTCCAAGGAAACGTATTACCTTATCCCGCGATCAACAAGTAGTATTTGAAATTATAATTATGAATTCCAAGAAAGAAAAAGTTGCCTGTTTCATGAAGTTTGTGAATCGCGGAAAATTCCATGGAAACTGAAATTCTCTGGCTGAAACTGTACCTTAATGGCAATGACCAGCAATTTCCCAGCACATTTTTCGGACAGACACACAAACACAACGACCCGTTACCAAGCCAAAGCTGTGTGTAATAGTTCTGGGCGAAAGTTGTCGCAAAGCGGAGACTGCAAAAAAAAAAAATGAAATTGGCACTCAGAGAAATTGCAATGGGGCGAAAGCCTAGTTACTAGGGCACTACCTGGTTACTACACGTACTTTGCCTGGCAAGTGTGTCGCCTTTAAAGTTATTTATGTGGAAATCTGAGATTAACGTGCCAGCTGCTGGGGGGAAAAGAAGAAGAAGAAAGAAAAGAGGATGCTTTAAGGCGCAGATGCACCCAACACTCGAATGCCACTCTGCGTGAACTCGCTGCTTCTATTCCTTGCTGATAATGATGATAGAGTTGGGGTACAAAAATTTATGACTCCGCAAATTGCATTATGAAATATGCAGAAAATATTAGACTCTCTTTGGTTTTCTTTGCCGGCAGTTCAAATTAGGCCACAGGCACACATATTTAAATTAAATCAAATTATTATCAAGTGCTTTGCGCCCTTTGACCTTTTGCCATTTGACATAAATTCAGTTTAGCATAGAACTTTATACCACACTTTAAATCATGCTGATTTTTATAACTCAATGCGAATAGCTCTTTTTAAATATGATTTTTATTAGTGTTAACAAAAAATTGCATTGACAAGCAACATGAAAATTGTAGATTTATTTAATTGATTTTTTCCATTTACTCTAATTTGTCGAATTTTTTTTTTAACAAAGATTAAATAGTTGGGAAAAATAAGAGGATAATTTAAACAATTATACTTCATTTAAACGATCTAAATATTATAGATAGATCTAGGTCAAAAGACTCATTTCTTTGTTTGGAATCATGTAATTTTAAAATAATAGCTATAGTAACAAAATTATATAAAAAAATTCTCTTTCAGGTTTTAATAAAAAGACATGAGCTTAGTTCAATTATTCATCAAATTTTAAAATAATGTTCTTAAATTTTATTAGACACATGTCCGAAAGAGACTAGCAAACTACATTAGAAGTAACATGTGGATGTATTCAGACTTAAGGAACACGAGCTTTGAATAGATTATTTTAAAAGTCGTTTAACTAAAAACTTGGCAAATTGTTGGCCCAAATTAAAGAGCGCAAAAAATGCAAAAGTATTTTTTCTGCCTGACCTTGTAGCAGCTTGTGTTTTAGGGGTTCAACACACACACATACACGTGCTGCAACACGTTGTCGACTGCTTGTCATGCGATTGTGGTAGCGACAACGTGTCGTATACGTAATGGGTGCGGAAACGTTTCAGAGTCGCGTCGCGACTCGTTGCGTTGCGCCTTCTGTCAAATTGTGTGCGAAAATAAAATGAGAAAAGAAAGCAGCGAAAGAAGAAGAAAGTGTGCTTAACTTTTGTCAAGGACATTGCGCAGTGTCTCATTACTTTTCATATTTTCTTTTAACGGCCAAACCAAAATATCTGGCAAAGAACTCGCTGAATACATGTGCACACATTGCCGACACTCTCAGCTGTTGCCAACCACGCCCCCAAATAGAGCCAAACATTCGCATATGAGTTGCCAAAAGGCAAAACCACAAAATGACACGACTTCCACTTACACCGCTGTTATTGTTGCTGTTGTCATCATCGTTTCGGTCCACATCATCATCATCAGCAGCAGCAGCAGTCAGGCAAGAGCTAACCAAATGACCTACCAACCCAAAGCCAAATCCCAAACAAATATCAACTTCATTGATGCCATCAATGAAGCCCCTAAAAGCATACTACACTTTTGTGACTACACTGAAAAAAAAACCAACATCTAAAATCAAGAAAATTCATCTTAAAAGTATGCTACATTTTTGTGAATACACTGAAAAAAAGACCAACATCTTAAATCAAGAACATTCATCTTAAAAGTATGCTACACTTTTGTGACTACACTGAAAAAAATACTAAAGCAGAATAAAATGTGAATAAATCAAAATATAAAAAAAAAATTTGAATATAAAAAAATAATATTTATTTATTTTGATTTCAATTTTAAGAACATTAAATCTTAAAAAAAGAACTTGGTCTTATTTTAAATGTTCTTAAAATCAAGATGTGTTCTCATAATTTAAGAATTTTATTTTCTCAAAGCATTTCTTAGACCAAGAATCTTAGCTCTGAGATCAAAATCTTGATTTTAGAACATTTTTTTTATCAGTGTAGAGTCGCCGCCGGCAAATGCATTGATTGTTGTACTTGTTTTTGTGTGGTTGCCTCCTCTGCCAGCCTAACTATTGTTGCCTTTCTGTTGCCATATGTTGCACAGTAAAAACAGGAACATTTTCCATTGACGCCTCTGGCTCATTATAGCAACAACGGCAAAATAACTGCGACGCGACTCGTCGCGACATCACAAAACAAAATTTCATTAAAAGCAGCTCAAGGTTCGCGAATGCAACTCTTGAAGTTTTTCAGTTTTTCAGTTTTCGTTTCATATTTTTTTTCTTCTGTTAGCGGCGGCAGCGGAAAAACTTTTTAATGGATTTTACGATAATAAAGAAAAAGCACAAAACTTGGCAAGATTTTTGGAAACCTTCAACACGGTTTAAATGCACTTAAAATGTTATTGTCCAACGATTAAAATAATTAAAGTAATTATGCAATTTTAAAAATAATTTAGAAATTGCAATTTAAATTGCATTGCAATATATCAGTTTATTTTGCAATCGTCAATAAGAATAAATTTCATTCAATTCTAAATAAACTAAAAGCTTTCCAATATGCCAAATTCGCTTGACATAAATCTCGTTTATGGATACATTCAGCTATATATTTTCATTGCATTTCCATTTGTTTATTCTACACGAAAATAAATTTCAATGCAACACCTTTCAATGTTGCAGTCAAACTGCATAATAGATTCATGATAGTTGTGATAAAAGGGCATAAATATATAATATGATTTTGTCAAAATGCTAAGCTAAGCCAACTTGCTGGTCAATCATTTGCCACTTGGCTGCCTTCGAAGTTCTCCTTGATTGCTTCTTCGTTGGCAAACCAAAGAAAAAAAAAAACTTTTATACTTTTATGCCATTGTCATATATTAAAAGACATTCCATATCACAGCAACTGTGCTGAGTTTTGTATATAAATGCACTGCAGTCATCAAAAAGTTGTAGATATCGCAGCTATCGTCAAAAATATGCGAAAAATCTCAGCGGACAGGTCTTCACGTCGAGTATTATGCAATTTTCTCGACGCTTATAAATATGCACCATATTTGACATATATAGACACAGTCCCAGACAAAAGGGCGGACAACATAAAAAATGATGTGAGTAGGAAAGCAATTTGCTTGATTATATGTAGAACAGTAGACGGTGCTCAGCTTAGTTGTGGGTGTGAGTCAAGTGAACGTCGCCATTGGAACGAATGGAATGGAACAACATTATTAAAGGAATAGAAGAGTGGGTCTGCATAAATCGCTGACGCTTGACGCCAAAGCAGATTTGTCGCATAAGTCATGTCAAATTACATACAGCAGACAGCTGAAGGGGGGAAAGCAGAGGCAGGCAACCGTAAAAGGTGACAGGTACTCCGGAAAAAGGCAAAGAAGAAGCGTTACAAAAATGATTGAAAAATTACATTCAATTAAAGGTGAAAAGGTAAGTGTTTCGCGGAAATTTCCTGAACTCTGCGCACAAACAATAAATTGAAAGAATTTAAAAAATCGAGTCAAATAAAAATAAAAATTGAATTATATTTATGGATTTTATAAACAATATATAATTAAATTTAAAAATACACTGTAAATCTAGCATGTCTTTTAAAAAATAACAGTATTTGAGTCATTACTCTAATCAGCAGGAAATAAGTAAAATCAATACGATCGTTACTCAAATTAATGTCTGTTTTATTCCAGTTGTCTCAAATATTTTGTTACTTTGGCATATTAAGTAAGTATTCTGTATAACTTTTATTAATGTTTTACCGATTTCGGGTTAAGCCTTAAATATTTCTTCTGTTTTTCTATTAGCTAACTAACTTAATCTTTGTATTTTACAAATCACTTTAAGATTAATCATAATGACGGAAAATTTCTCATTTTGTGCAGCCGTAAAAGTAACAGGAAATAGGCAAATGGGCTAAAAGGCAATCGTTTGCATTGGCCCAAGTGTCGTGCCATTTAAATGAGCTTGTCAAGTTGGATTTTTGAACATTAATCACATGACCCCAGCAGAAAGAAGCTAACAGATAGAACTTGGCTGTGGTTAATGTCGGTCGATGAATGGATGGGCTTGGTAACTTGGCTATTAACGCGAGGCGACTAAACAAATTACATTTGGACTTAATGACAGCTATAGAAACAATTTTTGGACTTTAACCAACATCAACGATGATGGTTTAGCAGCATAATTATCATTATCATAGTGCATTTATACACTTACCTATCATATTCGCGGTTATCCTCGTCACAGCGATTATCCTGCAGCTCTCTCCAACTTTTACCATGACGACAGGTGGTCACCATAACCATATCCCGTCCATTATGCAAATGGAAGAGCGAATTGCGCGTTTCCGAGCCAATGCCGTGCACATAACTGCAAATGAAACAAACAAATGTTAAAGTTAAAGCAATCTTTTGCTTAAGATTAAAGTCTACACGTAACAAATCTGATATTTATTCGATGAGCATAATGTTTGGGTCATATTAAGCTGGCAAAGATTGCAAAAAAACACATAAACAGCGGCGTCAAAATCAATTGCAATAAAGCAGCTTCGAATGGGGGCAAAAATAACAACAAGAACAACAACAACAGCTATAGAACATCAGTTGGTCCCATAGGGAAGATCTATAGATGCGATAGGGACGAGAGTTAAGCTTAAATCTGAGTCGGGGCCGCAAGCAAAGCAATTGAAACAAAAGATGCTTACAACAATGGACACACATGAACATTGTACATTGTACACTGTACAGTTAACATTTTTTTGTTGAAGCATATGGGCCAAAACAAAATGGCAGCAACAAAAACAAGAAAACGAGAAAAAAAAACAAGTGGGAAAGGCTATAGTCGAGATCCCGACCATAGGATACCCGTTACTTATTTCAATATATATAAAGAATACTTAAAAGTACTGTCTTAAAAAAAATTACTGCATACTTTTAGGTGATTATATTGAAATAACTTTGGTTAGCTATTACTCCCGTTCTACTTGTCCGATCTTGCTGCCATTAAGTGATATTATAGCTAATATTAATATATAACGTTAATTACCATAAAAACTGTATTATCTTAAAAACTGTGAGTGTGGTGGTTTTCAAGAATATATATACTTTATAGTGTCGGAGATACCTCCTTCTCCCTGTTACATACATTCCAACGAACACAATATACCCTTTTACTTATTTATTAAGTAACGGGTATAAAAATCCTAAGGCAAGTTGGAAATGCCATCATACAAACCCACTTATACACATATGTGAGTATATGTGATATATGTGATTGTTGTTGTGGTTGTAGTTGTAGTTGTGTGAGCAATTTCCTTCTGCTTGGCTTGCAGTTGAGCAAATTTCATAGACAATGAAGTACGCGCCAGAGCAACAGCAGCAACAAAAGCAACAAAAGCAACAGCAACAACTACAGCAACTAAAGCAACCGAACAACCACAGATTGGGCAACGCTGATTTCCGTTGAAACTGACTGCTGACCACGAGAAGCAGTAGACGGAAGACAGAAGGACACCGAAGACCAAAAGGCACCGAGTTCAGTTCACAGAGTTTTAGTTTGCTGACTGCTTCCTTTTTATTTTGGGACGATGAGGGAGCTCTAAGAGAGCTAAAGCCATAAGTTATTTGATTTAATCAGCGTGTCATTGAGGTTAGCTATGGATTTGAAATGATACAAATGTGCTTCACTTATACAGAGCGACAGAGTGAGAGAGAAAGAGAGAGAGATGGAGGAGTACACAAAGGTACAGCACAATCTCCGCTATAAGCTTTCACTTGTGGTATGCCATTATTCCGACTACTGCACATTTTTGAGGTAGCATTTGTTGGCATTTAGCAATGTCAGAAATATTATGCTCTCAGATTTAACCATTTCACATTTAACCGTTTTAAATTATTCAAGACGATAATTTACGTATAGTCATATAAAAATACTTTTATTTCGAAAACTTATTACTCGAAAACTTTGATCTCTCATAACTTTATCCAAATTTAACCGATTTTCAAGCGGAATATAATTTTAGTCATGATTTGGCCTCTAAATTGATTCTGCATTTAAATTTTTATCATCTAGAAAATTTGATAATTTTTCGATTCTAAGCCATCTATCATCCAATTTTCCATACTGACCCCTTGACATTTTTTCAAAAACTTTGACCTCTCATAACTTTATCAAAAATTAACAGATTTTAAAGCGGAATGTAATTTTGTTCATGATTTGGTCTCTAAATTGATTCTGCATTTAAATTTTTGTCATCTAAAAAATTTGATAGATTTTCGATTTTTGTCAAATTTTCTATACTTACCCCTTGACATTTTTTCAAAAACTTTGATCTCTCATAACTTCATCAAAAATAAACCGATTTTCAAGCGGAATGTCATTTTGATCATGATTTGGCCTCTAAATTGATTCTGCATTTAAATTTTTATCATCTAGAAAATTTTATAATTTTTTAATTCTAAGCTTCTATCACGCAAATTTTCGTTAGATTTCGATTTGATTCCCTGATTTAAGCCGCTGCTGTTTTTAAACCAGTGCGCATATGAATGAATAATAGAATTTTTAAAAGTTTATAAGCAGCTTTAAGAGCTTAAAGAACGCAAAAGCAAATATATATTTCAAACTCTCACGTAGAATCAGAATATTAAAAGTAACTTAAAACTTATTTCTTAAATTTAAGTAAGCGTTCATAAATAAATTTCAGTCCTTACGACGCATATTAAAGAGACAATAAAATAGGCTCTAATTGCATAATCAAACTGTCAATTTATACTGTCAATTCATTTGCATTAACAAAACTGATTGAATGCTCATAAAACAGCCGCTCAACAGCTCATCATAATCATACTCAATGGGCTCAATGGCTGCTTGACTGTGTAATCCCCCAAATTTAATGGCACAACATTTTATTAGGCATCTGGGATTTCGTGCAGTGTAAATTAATTTGGGACTAGCATCAGAAACACAGCAGATGAGGCAACAGAGACAGAGAGACAGAGCTGCCGACGACATTAATATAAATTAAACGCATAAGCGACCATTACAAGGACTCAACGCAGACACATAATGCGACTATATAGTATATATATATAAATACTTATATACACCAAATAAAGGCTTTTAACAGCAACAACAAAAAGCATTCACTGCTTAAATGTTATTTATGTCCCCAAACCTCTCTACTTCCTCGCTTAAGTGGGTCAATTAAACATTGATTGGGCCAACAATTGAAATAAAAAAATAATAAAAAAAAAAAGAAAATCGAAAAGCCAGAACTGTCCTCGCCTGTCCGCCATTGTGAAAAGTCCATTGTCCATTGTCCGCTTGTCGGACTGTCGCACAAAGTGCAATAACCAGGCGTACATTGAACCAACTCACTGACCACTAATCCAAACATAATCTAAAATAATTGAGTATTGCCCAGCGAGGAGCCTTAGCAGGACAACCAGAAGGACAATGACAACCAGAGGGACAAAAGCGACAACGCGACGCTTTTTCAGTCGCATCCTGAATAATTTATGCGCGCATTAAATGTACTTTAAATGTCGCCCAGTGAATGTGTGTGTATGTGTGTGTAAGTGTCGGAGTGTGCGAGAATTTGTGTGTGTGCACGAAAATATACTACGAGGGTTGGTATTTATAGTTTGGGCAACTATTGTACGAGAACTCTGTTAAAATACCAGATTATTTTGGTTTATCGCAATAGCAAATATTTCTGCTCTTAAGATTTTGTAAAAATTGATTTACAAGCTTTGTCATCGAAGATTTTACAGATATTATCATAGCGATAAATTTTTAATAACTCTTTAAGACAGATATGAATAGTAGCATTTTGAAAAGATATATTTAACAAGTGGGAAAGGCTATAGTCGAGATCCCGAACATAGGATACCCGCTACTTATTTCAACATATATAAAAGTACTTGAACAAAAGTTAAATCGAAATAAAAACTATTGCATACTTTTAGGCGATTATATTAAAGTAATAACTTTTTTCTAAATTTGGTTAGCAATTACTGCTGTTATACTTGTCCGATCTTGCTGCGGCCAAGTGAGATTATAGATAATATTAAATATAAATATAATATAAAAATAAACTATTTAAATACTTTATTAATACTCAAGAATTTTTAAGGCAACCCTCTTTAAATGTATACACATTGCATATGTGTGTGTGTGTGTGTGCCTATGTGTGGTCAGCTTTGGTTTCGGATTTGACCGGCTTACAAGCGAATGTGCCGAATTTGGGAGAATGAGATTCTCGCCGTCTTGGGATGCTTATGACATAAGTTTATGATGTCGCTGAGCGCAGAGGCTGTTAACAGCGCACATTGTCCAATAGCCGGCCATTAGCCTCAAGTTATGCAGCAACTGCAAATGCAACAACAACAACAATTCTGGCTAACAGCGTGGCAACAACTCTGTGCAGCTTATCTATGCAACTTCAAAGCTTTTGTGACGGCGACAACCATGACAACCATGACAACCATGGACATAAAGCTGAAACGTGGCGTATGCGCAATATCTTTGGCTTTATATCCTTTCTTATGTATGTGTGTGTGTCTGTGTGTGTGTGTGTTGAGCATAAAGCAAAAATTGTGTCGTCAACACAATGCAACAGCAACAACAACAACAACAACAACATTGCCCCAAGCATTAAATCAGTAAAGACAACAACAATAACACAAACACCAGCATCAGTTGCAACACTGAGATATACACATTGAAACAGGTTGTATTTTTTTATGTTACTTTACGAAATATACATAAGTAAATATATTTTAAGTGCAGCTCAACAACAGCAAACAAAATGGTCTATAAAACTGTGGCAGCAGAATGAAGGAAAAATTTAACTATAGTAAATTATTTTTGGCAGTTTTTGTGTGTCGAAATTTAAATACCCTTGCATTTTGACTGATAAAAACATAAATTTACGCAACATGGAAATTTTATCTTTTTCTGTTAGTAATTTCTAAGCCAACTATACATGTAAATTTATTTAAAGGACAAAATTGACACTTGAAAGAATTTTAAACGACTTTAACTTCTACTTTAATAAATTTGATGAAGCGTATAAATTTATTTTTTATTTTGCAACATTTGTAATTTAAAATATAAAAATAAAATATTATCTAAAATATTTGATATGTTTTCGATTCTAAGTCATCTATCAGCCATTTATCCATACTTACGCATTAACATTTTTTCAAAAACTTTGATCTCTCATAACTTCATCAAAAATTAACCGATTTTCAAACGGAATGTCATTTTGTTCATGATTTGGTCTCTAAATTGATTCTGCATTTAAATTTTTATCATCTAGAAAGTTTGATATGTTTTCGATTTTTAGCTCAATTTTGCATACTGACCCCTTGACATTTTTTCATAAACTTTGATCTCTCATAACTTCATCAAAAATTAACCGATTTTCAAGCGGAATGTCATTTTAATCATGATTTGTCCTCTAAATTGATTCTGCATTTAAATTTTTATCATCTAGAAAGTTTGATATATTTTCGATTTTTATCAAATTTTCTATACTAACTCCTTGACATTTTTTCAAAAACTTTGATCTCTCATAACTTCATCAAAAATTAACCGATTTTCAAACGGAATGTCATTTTGTTCATGATTTGGTCTCTAAATTGACTCTGCATTTAAATTTTTATCATCTAGAAAATTTGATATATTTTCGATTTTTGTCAAATTTTCTATACTTACCCCTTAACATTTTTTCAAAAACTTTGATCTCTCATAACTTCATCAAAACTTAACCGATTTTCAAGCAGAATATCTTTTTGATCATGATTTGGCCTCTAAATTAATTCTTCATTTAAATTTTTTATATATTTTTTCAGTAATATATTTTCTAGAGTTACTACACAAATGAAGATATTCATTCGATATAACTCACATTTATAAAGTATATTTGAATGCTATACAAAACAGAAAAAGCCTTCATCAGCTCTTTAACTATTTAATAAGCTCTTGCAGTAGCTTGTTAGGCTTTTGTCGCTGCAACTTGAACTGCAGTCGCATTTGCTCAATGGTCATCGTTTGATCCCTCTCACACTCTGTCAGTTCAATATCAATTTCCATGCCAAAATTTCAACCCAATCTCAATTGGCATGCCAATCGCAAAATGAGACCGCATCGATCCGTATCAATCTGAATGCATGTTGCCTGCAAATATTGTCAGAGTTATTGTATCTAATGCTCAGCTCGCTTTTGTGTGTGTGTGTGTGTGTGTGTGTGTGTGTTGCTAAATCTAAGCCAGCAATGTGATGTTATCAACCTTTTAGATACAATTTGCAGTGCTCTGTGAAACAGTTACTGCTGTTGCTCCACAGGATTTGTTGTAGTCCATGTTTCTGTTGTTGTTGTTGTTGTTGTTGTAACTGTTGGGTCGACGTCTCTTCTTGGCTCTTGGCTTACAGGCAAATTTGAGCTCATACAATTTGCAGTTAGCCGCCTGCTGCCTTACGCTTGACTAACTGCCTGACTTGAATGCTTCTGCCTCTGCCTCTGTATTCCTCTCTCTCTCACTCTCTCTCACTCTCTCACGCTTTCCCTCTCTCTGTTGGGCCCTCCTGCAGAGTCCACTGAGGCGACTGCTGCTCTGCAAGCAAACTTGTAACTTGGCGCCCTCTGTGTGTGTATTGTGGTAGCTCATTGTTGTTGCGGCTTGTTTGGTTTTATTGTGTTTATATTTGGCTTAAGGCATCAATTTGCTTTTACTTATATACATATCGAGCGCGACGACTCTCAGTGCCGAGAGTTGAATGCCAATGTTGAAGCAACAACAACGACAACAACAACATGACCTGCGTATCGTTATCAGCAAAGCCATGCTTGGCAGCAATAATACAAATATGCATTTAGTATATACGCACACACACACAAACAGAAAGAGAGATAGAGAGAGGTTACGAAAGAGATAAAGTGAGAGGGAACACACACATGGCATATAAGAGCAAGAGCAAATCCAATGGCAAATGCATCGATTACATAATCCATTTACACAAATGGCATTTTAAATACATTTTATTGACAACAACAGAATATCGACTGTTGACTGCATCAACGCTGCGTATGCGCAATATTTGTATATTTGTATATATGCCAACTTGTTTTTAGAAGCCCTTGGCAAAATGGCGCATGTAAATACAAAAGCGCTCGTTTGATTGAGTGGATGAGCGTACAAATTGGTTTCCATTGTGTCCTACTTAAAAGCCATTTAATTAATGCGACAAGCAAATTCTAAACATGAACGACTAAGTCAAATGGCTTAAACTCTATAGACAATGCAATGAATTACAACACCATTAACTTCATAAAATAAGTTAAACTATTGCAGCTAAAATAAAGAATTATTAAATAATAATATATGCACTAAGCATCAAATTAATTAAGTTAGTAAAATTATTAAAAACATATATTGTTAATTCTTATATGACAAAAAATTCTTAGTTCTTCAGACCCATATAATTTTTAAAATATCCCTTTAAATACTTATGACCTCGTTCATCTAATAGCAATAATAACATTTAACACATTCTATCCATTATTCAAAATGTTGAGAATTGAGAATTTCATATAAGCAAATGTATTACAGATTTTTATCAGTTGGAAAATAACACCCAATATCAACAGGAAAATGGTTTGAGCCGTAATTTCAAGCATTTTCATGATATCATCCAAAATGTGAATGACAAATGTATTTAATGCATTTGCCAAGTGGCGCCACCTGACGCATTTGCAATACAAACAATAACTAAGTGGAAACGCTTACAGCAAACAAAGCCCTACACTCATCATCATAATCATTATCATCTTCACTGCCGTCATCATCAACATGATCATTATCGTCAGCATCATCATTATTATTGATAGCTATCAGCAAATGCACGCCACAAAGTCGTTTACACAAAGTCCCAAGCGGGCAGCAGTGCACACTTCGCTCGACAGATGGCGCTGGCCAGTTCATTCAATTTAATGATACAATTGCCGATGAGCCGTTAATTAATAAAATGCAACCAAGAAATAAAACAAAAACAAAAACACAAAATAATGCTTCGCATTAATAAATATTAACTCATAATTGAGCACGAATTGTTATTATTGAATATGCTGCAACTTCAAGCAGTCTTTTGTTTAAATGTGCTTGTTTTTGTTGTTGTTGTTGTACTTAGCTGATGGTTTAACGAAATTTAACAAATTTTTAAGCAATATTTAAAGCCAGCTGCTGCACGTCAGGTGCAGCCAGCACGAAAATAAAATGCATACGGAAACAACAAACTAGAGGAAGGAAAAGGTAATAACAAAAAGGAAAAAAATGTATTGTATGAAATGAAAAGAAAAACTAAAGAAAAATACCAACCGCAGCTGGAAAAACAGCCAGAAACTTATGGAACTAATTGTTCAACGAAAGGCGGCCACATAAAATTTATGGGCGGGGAAGTTGGGGAAGAGAAATAAAATCCATTGTTCAGCCAGAAAGTGAAATGCCAATGCCAAAGTCGCGACTGCGCTCAATAATTGGAGCAACTTCAATGCACAAGTTACAAGTTACAACCTCCCAAAGTCTCTCAACTCCAAATGGTGTGAAGTGTATAAAATCAAGTGTTTGGCGCGCAGGCGCCGGCAGTCGAACGTGGCCAACGGAAAGTAACAGACGAATAGGATAGATCCAGCCAAAAAAATATAACTCGCATTGTGGGAATACTTTTTACCATACTATACCTGTTTACCAATTCACCACTGTACAACATGAGGAAGCATTGTGTAAGTAAGCCAGAAGTGCATTCAATGCAAATGTCATGTAATCATTGTCACTTTTGGCCCACAGATTCCAGTTCATAAAAACTGGATTGGGCCATTGATTGTGACAATTTTGCTGCTGCTTCAGCTGGTGAGTGGAGATCAACAGGCGGAAGATCATAGGTAAGTGTTAATTTACAAAGAAAAAGGGGTATTTGAGACCTTGCAGAGTCCAAGATTTGTTTAACGACTGATCGTTCCTATGACACTTATATGATTACGTAGTTCGATATTGAATAAATTATTACAGGATGTATAAAACATTACCAAAATTCACAATTTTCGAATTGGGTGGAGATCAAAAATCACAAATAATAAATATTTTCGTTTTTTTTTTAATTCAAATCCTATCAACAGCTATGATATAGTAGACCTATTTTAGTAAAATTGCACTAAAATACCATAATCATCATTTCCATATACGAGGTATCTTTAGAAATGTTTAATACATGTATCTGAATATAAAAATAACAAAATTTCAAACTGATAGATAGATATTCGATCGAAAGTTCCTAAGACAGTTCAAGAGATCCAATCCAGTCATTTTCAACTGCAGAAAAAAAAGAGAGTTATCTATCAAGATCACTTTAAAGCTGAAAGATTCGATGGAAATCGGCGTCCTAATCAAGATTATATAGATTTAAGATGGTCTGCCATACATATTATATATATTTTTTTTTTTTATATTTTTTTTTAATTTTATTTTTTTATTTTTTTTTTTAATTTTTATTTTTTTATTTTTATTTTTTGTTTTTTGTTAATTTAAATTTTTTTTACGTTTATTTGTATAAAACCTTTCATGTGTTATTTATTTTATTACATAATATTAATAAAAATAATATATAAGAAAGTGATTACCTGAGTAATCTTTCACATTTCCCCTTTCATTTAGAATTCAACGTCGTTTTATGTGGCAACAAATGGACAACTCAGTGATGGGCGGACTTAATGGGACGCATGTTCAAAGGACCCGCCAGAGCCATGAAGACCATGTTCGGTGATCTATTGCCCAGCACATCGGGTTATGCCAAAACCATGATGGACTTTCTGCCCACGGAAACGACGCGTGTGAAATACGTTATACGCGATCCGCACACAAACAAACCCATGAAGATAATCAAGATGCGTGGCTCGCATAAAAAGCTGGTGAAGCTGATGAGGCCATTACCCAAACCGGCGGTAACAGAGCCCAGTTTGCAGCAGTATGAGAATCGAATGCGTCAGCTGGAGAAGGAGCAGGAAATGATTGTGGAGGGCAAAGCGCCGATGAGCAGCGATGAGGCCCTATTGGATAAATATTTCAAGCCGCCTAAGAGCAATGAGATTATCTCCGGCAAGATAATGGAATATCAGAGCTGGAAGCCCGTTTACAAGTCCGGTGAGCAACCAAGCACCTTTGTCACCTCACGGCCACAACCGCTGACGAGATTGCACACAAACATTGCCGCCAGCCAGGAGAATTATGGTAATCATCAACATGAGCTGCTGCCAAAGCCCGAGAAGCTGGTGGGACATCGTCCCAACTCTAGAGGAGCACCAGGAGGAGGAGGATGATGATTTCGAGCAAGTCGAGGATGAAAATGAGTTGCAGAAGCAGCAACAAGGACACCAATATGAGGTCACGGAGCATACGGGTGAGGCCAGTGGCGAAGTTCATGCAATGGCGCCCATGGAAGGCGGCTTTGTGCCCTCTCATGTGTATCACAGCCATGCCAATGCCAATCCCAATCCCAGCAATCGTAACCATCCCATTATCATTAGTCAAGCGCCACGACCACGCAGTCGCTTTGGCAATAATCACAGCACCAGCAGCAGCACCACAACAAGCACAACCAGCACCACCGAGGCGCCCAATTATCCCGCCGGTTTTCTCAAAAAGTTCCGGGAACGGGAGCGGGAGACGGGAACGAGAACGTGAAGCGACAACTACCCATACAAAAACCAAAAGCAAGTCCAGATCTAAGCAACAGCAACGAGAGCAACATAATAATAAAGAGAGTCACGGATAATGTAAGCTTCTCCATGAGCAGTCTACGGGCAAGACTCCAAGATCAGCAGCGTCTGGCCAAGCAGCAGGAGGAGCACAATGCCGAAATGGAGGCAGTGCTGGAGCAGGCCATGCATGGCGACAAGTGGCCAACGGAGGTGCAACAAGGTGGCAGCTATCTGACCAGTCCAATTGGACCGAGTGCTGTGGCCTTTGAGCAACCTTTTAAGTTGCCACGCACCGAGTACAAGCGACAGCGCAAAGATCTAACACAGCGAGGATCGATTAAGTTCAACGATAATCCCAATTTTGAGGAAATGTAGCCCTGGTTGAACAGTGAACTTAGTAATAACCAAAGCATAGCCAAAGCTTCAGTTAAGCCTTTTAATTGCCTAATTGTTAACATAGTTTTTAATGCAAAAGTAAAAGCAAAAGTTAAATATTTTTCCCAACAACATTTTTCGTATTTATTTTAAATTTATTTTCATTTTCATTACGGGATCATTGCACTTTTAGCACGCGAGGCAACATCATCATTGTCTTCGTTATGGTAAATGCGTTTTAATTAATGTTAAATGCGCTTCTCAAGTCGTTGCCACTTATTGCAGTTGCTCATTGCGTTTGACAAGCAATTTAAAATACTTGCAACTTGCAACACAGCCTTCAAGCCTGACCCCAAAATGAGAGCACAGAAATGTAGGTTAAACCTGCTATAAATTCCAGTGACAAACCAGAACAAAAGACAGACAGTCTTATGTCTGTGTAAGCTTAAACATTCCCAGTAACGGCCAAGACCCACAAATCGCTCATTCTCCCCTCGCAGACACACACAAAATGCTGTTTGTAATCAACTAAACTAATGGTAACAACAACAACTAAATTAAAAGCCACACTGCTCAAAAGAATGGCAGTGGAAAAGGGAAGGAAAGAATAAAAATAGAGAAAAAGGAAGGTTATTTTGTTAATCTTAAATTTAAATTTTTTAAATAGTATAGTTAGCTGTATCATGAAAAGAAAAGAATCTTCTATTATTTAATAAAATTGTAAGCCTAAGAAAATTTTGGCTTAAATTAAGGCTCGAACCAAAACCTTATGTTTAAGGATTTTTGTTATTATAACAAGCAATCAAGAAAATATACTCGATTAATCACATTGTCAAATATATTAATAGATTCCAGAAGATGTTTATGATAATCTTAATCTTTTTCAATAATTATTATATTATTACTATTTTTGAATTTATTATTATTATAATTTAAATTACTGTCGATATTTGCAATGCCTCAAACAATCAGCCTTAGTACAATAGCGATTGCCGTTGCCTTCGCAGCCTTGAAAGATCATACTCGAGCAGGTTCTTGTCCTCGAATTGAACCAATACATTCTTGGATTGGCCTTATTCTTGCAAGTATCCAAAAACGAATTACCCGAGTCCACATTGCCTAGACAACTTGGCCTTTCCAGTTGTCCTTTGCATGATTTCTTGGACTCCAGCGTAGATCACGTAAAGCAACAGACAAGCCAAGATAAATTGTATCTTCATTTTAGAGTACTTGGTAATGTTTGGTAAGTTGAAGAATATTCGACGAGCTTTATATAAGATAAGATTGTGAAGCAAGTGTCCAACAGATGTTTTATAAGACATCTGTAATCATTAAATTAAAATTAGTTAAAGGGTTTTAATTAAGATTAACAAATGTTTTTAAGAGACAAAATGAGATCGTTAAGCATTAAAAAGAGAGTAGGTCTATTTAAAGCATTTTAAGCTTAAGAACACAATTATCGATGAATTTTTACGCGAATTTCGCAAAATGTTCAGGTTCAGCTCGGGCTTTATTTATACTCTATTCCAATTTTCACGTCGAGGTCCTTTCACACTCAACTGAAGTCATTAGAAGCGGCAATTGACTGTGGCAAATACTTGAAGTTAGATTTGCAAAAAGCGTCACCAAAAACGCGATTAAGATTGCAGCACACAATAACAAATCGCTAGACACACCCAGAAACTTTCAAGGACATTATTGGGCACGTGGCTTAATCCGGGGGGCCAAAAAGCAACCCTAGCAACCTGTCCCTGTCCAATTGCCCGCTGGCAGGAAGCATGCTCACCGTGTACCCAGATCCTCGTACCCAGCTCCTTCTTGTCCTCGACTCTCGACTCTCATTGTCGAGTGAGCCAAATACAAATTAGAATTTAAATGAACAATGCAACCAGGACGGAAGTGTGTGTGTGTGCGGGCGGGTGTGTATGTGTGTGCGTGTGTGTGTGTGTGAGAGTGGGTGACATAGCACGTAGTGCGCGTTGGACAGCAACAACAACAACAACAAGAACAACAACAAAAACAACAACAACCAACTGGCAATAATGTCATGCAGTTTGGCGCGTACTTTGCAGCTATTTTTTCCAACTCGTTTCTTTTTTCTTCCTACTCACTTTGAGGTTGTTTTGCTAAAAAAAAAGAGAGTATATAAAAAACAAGTAAGAGAACTAGCAGTTACCCTGTAAAATGATATAACAGCCCATTAAAGCAGGTTGATAAGCTTAAAATGAATAAAAGAGAGGATATGAAACAAAAGAGGACAGAACATGGTTATTTGTCAATGCACATAAAAAATATATCATACCCCATTTTTTTGTAGCGTTACGGGGTATGCAAAAAGTTTAGGTATATTCGAGCAGTATAACAAACTGGGTCGCTAACTCAACTACAAAATGTCAAAGGGATAATGGAATTTCTCATACTAAATGTACAACAAGTGCGTTTTGAGTACAACAAAAAAGGCAAGAGCGATACATCGACATTGAGTTCTATTAAAATTAAAAAAAAAAAAAGAAACTGATAAGTAGTTCAATTAGTTAATAGTCCATTAAAAGTTCCAAGAGTCGCACCTGAGTAAACAAATATAATTTTTTACAAACTTTAAATGTCCCTGAATAATATGATTGAAAATATTCATGAATAAGTCATAGATTTCATCAAAATCCCCACACAACACCGATAACATAATGTTTCCTTGAATACATTAAATCGACTATTGTATTATATTTGCATTTGTTACATATTTATATATTTATTGATTTATTTAAACATGAATAGTTACATTTGTAATTTTATGTAAGTTATTCATTTATTCCAATTATTACTATAATGCTTAACTGAATTTTAAATAAAATCAATGTTTTCCATAGCAATCATTGGAGAAAAGTTTTCTATATTTAAGACTTACCAGCCTTTTTTCAATAATAAATACACTCAATCAATGAATGACTCGCTTTGATAGAGTATTTAAACGCACAAAGTTCGATAATAATTTTAATATAAATGGCCATTGTGCGTGTTTGTGTGTGTGAAAGGAAATTGTGGACTTAAAAGACATTCTATGGCGACTCAATTAAATAGTTAAAGGTACTGAGGTAATTGTTGCATCGTAAATACCAAAAACGCCTTTTTGCTTACCGCTGTCAAAGTGAAATTTATGAAAGCGAAATTCGTTTAATTAAAAACGTCAGACTGTCAAATGATGGTTGAAAAATGGCGGCTATACGCGTAGGCGTAGGCGTATAGCATGGGCGTGGCATGTCAGTCCGCATTGTGCCAAAAATGATATTAATTATGGGCAGCGACGCGCAAGAGAAATATAAAACCAAATTGTTAAGACGACATCGAAAAGGCCAATTTGGATACTTTTTTTTTACTTTCTCTCTATCTCTCTCTCTTTCTCATTCCTTCTCTGCATCTGTTAAAAGCGTCGTGCATTGAACTCACAATCAGCATGAAGTAAAGAGAGGACAGAGATGCCCATTTAGCATAGAAAACATTTTGTTTGCTTAATAAAACACACATACATACACACCCACACACACAGACAGACACACACACAGTCACACACAGTCACAGAGCAGGGACAATCATGAGCTTCACAATGAGACGGAGGGAATAGAGAGAGAGAGCGAGAGGAGTGGGAGTGGGAGAGGAATAGAACCCGACAGCGTTTAGCGTCATTTTAGAAGTGCGAAATGTTTGCTGCATGCTAAAAAATTAAATATTCAAATTCAGCCCAAGCAGCGAGACAGAGAGAGAGAGAGAATAGTGTGAGAAAGAGAGGCAAAGAGACAGCTAAAGTACTCGAACCAAAGCAAAACTCGCTGAAACTTATGAAATGCATGTGCAACGCGGCTCAGGCGACAAAAATACATAAATAAATATATTTATGCAAGCCTAAAGTAAAACAATACTAAATATATTCAAGAGTGCAAGCATTTATCTTAATTAATTAAAGCCACAAACATGTAATCATCAATTCAACACTCTTCAAGCAATTACAAAATTCTAATGTTTTGATTTCCAAATTATTTATTCATGAATTATACGTAAATTGTTTAGCTGAATGATGTAGATGGATGTTGGCAAGAGTAAAACGCCTTCACACTCAATTTAATCAAAATTTGCTGTCGATGTTCTGTAAACTGTGTTATTCCAATTTTGTGGTATTTGTTTGAAGAATTAGGCACTTGAAAATAATGTTTAGTTTATTTATTAAATATATTTTCATTATTATTAAGGCAAAAATATCTCTTCAGTTAAAAGTTAAATTGTGAATGAATTGTCTACAGTAATAAATATTTTTATTTTATGTTTTTGTTAATAAAATTATAATTTTAGTGTTTAACTCAATTAGAAAGTCTGCCAGAATACAGATATTGACTGCTTTGTCGGCTGTCTACACAATTTATTTAATATATTTTCATTTGATTTAGGCTAAGATATCTCTCAGTTAAAACTAAGATTGTGAATAATACACATTTTTATAAAGCATATTTACTCATAAAATTAAATTGAGTAGAAAGTTTGTTGGTTTGTTCGGAATATACATATTGACTGCTTTGTCGCCTGGCTACACAAACACACACATACATATACATGTGTATCTGTGTGTCTATGTGTGTATTTATGACTGGTGCTGAATCTAGAGCAGTTAAAAGCCCAGCGGTCCCATAACCCGAGTGCCAAATGCGGGCGTAAAAGCTGGAGTTAGAGTCAGAGTCAAAGCCGAACCAGATGCAGATGTTTAAACAGAATTGGGAGGATGGAGCTGAAGCTGAAGCTGAAGCTGAAGCTGGCCGAGATGTGTTTAGAGGGTGTGAGGGTGTGAGAGTGTGTGCTGTGTTCTTTGAAGGCGGCACAAGTTGTTGGTCGTTCATCTGCGTCTGGATGTGGCGGCTGTTGAAGTGTAATCAGCGGCACGGCGGCAATTACTGCAGCATATGCATGAAGTACTCACAGTTTTGTAGTTTGCACTTGGCTTGCACCAAGTCTGCTGTCTTTCTCTCTCTCTCTCTCTCTCTCTCTCTCTCTTCACACATATAGATGTATATGTATGTGTGTGTGTGTGTATGTGTGAACATAAAAGTTGGTAAAACGCAGCACAATTTGCAGCACTGAGCGGATTTTCAAAATGCTAAATGCAGCTGCAGCAAGTGCAACAGCAGCAACAGCTGCAGTGCATCATCAGTGAATTGATGCACTGTGCCTCTGTGGCATCCTCAGTGGTTGAAGTTGCGGCTGTTGTTGACTTTGATGCTCTTGTACCGTGGTGCTGCTGGCAACATCATTTTAATGAATATTGCGTTTAACGCTCTCAAATTGAATTTGTTGGCCGGAAACGGCGCTCAAAAGTAGGCAATGAAATTATACCACAAATAGGGCAGCAAAAGTCGCAGTAATATTTAAAAACAGTTGGCAATCTATGCAATAATTCAGGAAACTTTAAATAAATTATATTCAATATTTATTTGGGTTGTTAGAAATTTAGTTAGTTTAAAATATTTTAAAGTTGCACTTTTTAATTATTTTCCGCAAAGCATACTTTTTGGAACGTTTAAATAAATTCAAAGAAAGTAGAAAGACTGTTATTTTTCAATTATATTATAAAATCCTGACAGTATACTATACAATATTTTTTGACTTCAATTAAAAAGTGAAACTTGAAACAATTATAATTATTATAAGATGTATAATTGAAAAATTGTTTTATTAATACTTACTTAACGAACAATTGAATATATTCAAATACATTTAAAAAATCAACTTTATTAATATAGCTATGAATATAGATATATATTAATACAGGTATCTGATTCCAATAATACAAGAAAATTCTCCACAGGCAATTGTCGATCTTATTTGCTGCTCTTTATACTCTTTTCTATCCGTATTTTACCTATTGAAACACATTTTGTTAGCAGCTTCAATTTTTGATTGGATTTATATTATTGTACAAAGCACATATATATATCAAAAAAACTATTTCGATTTCATATATTTGTACGGTGAATAGCTGAGAAAACTGCAAACTTGTGGGCAACATACTCTTTGGGACAAACTCAAATAGAAATTTTTATTCCTTTTTTTGTGCAGAAAGCTATTCAATTTTTATTTTATTGAATAACTTCATGCATGCCAAATGTTTAGGTCATTTCCAGAAGAAGCAGAAGGAGGAAAAAACGCACTCGAACACTTGAGATTTGCGAAGGACGATTCGTCGTTTTATTCAGCAGCGATTGCTCTGTCAATAGCAGAAAGAGCAGAAGGAGCAGCTTCAAGCGATTTTTATGGATACGACGGGCAGCAGCAAATCGCATATTATCGCATCATGTTGCACTGAACTGGACCGGGCCAAGCCAACGGTCTGTGCTGATCATTAATCTTTACAAGCTGCCAATGTGTGCGCCTTTTTGCAAACTTAAATTGCCGCTGCACGAACATTGCCTGGGGCAGGATGCCTGGATGCCTGCTACTTCAGTATGTGCCATGGAAAGTCTGAGTTAGAGTGTGTGTGATGTGTGTGTGTGTGTGTGTGAGTGTGTGGATGCATTAAATAGCGGATGGAGTCCATTAGAAAACCATTGAAGCACATTCTGTCGATTGCAGCCAGTCCATATCCTGACTAGCCGGATATGCAGTTGCCAAAATGCTATTCAAGCTGTTCCCGCTTTAAGCCAAATACTCCAAATTGTATCTGAAAATGAGTTTTCAAAATAATCATTGTGATTCTTTTTCTTGTTGTTTAATTTTTTTCAACTATCTAAAAAAGAGGCTCAACATTTTTTATTCACGCCCAACCGCACATAAACTGCTTTGGGTATTAGGCAAAAATAAATAAAAATAAAATAATAATGTAATGAAAGAAATTGTTGTCGTTGTTGTTGTTGTTGCTGCTTGAATGTGGTTTTCTTTCTAGCAGATTTTTGGCCCTTTTACGTTGGTATTTTGTTTAATTATCCACATGAAAAGTCCTTAACAAAAAGTAGAAATTCCAAGCAAAAGACTTGACCCAACACACAGACAACAACAGCAACAACAACGCAAATGGAATCAAATTAACAGTAAAATAAAAGCAAAAGTGCGTTAGAAATATTTTTGGTCCGAAGTCTGCAAAGTGCGAAGTGCAAAAATGAAGCCAACTTTGAAGAGATAGGAAAAGCGAACAGCATAAAAATAAAAAATTCATATTAAATAAAAGAAAAGCAAGGGATGTCTGGTATTTGAAGTGTCATAGCCAAAGTTGGAGTAGATTTTATGGTTAAGAATTCAACGCGAAACGTTGGCTTTAATCAGCTTTCTATATAAAAACTTTAAAACCGTTTTATATTTTTCAGTAACGATTTCCACGCAGTGGATATAATAAAAATATTAACAATGGCGTATACTTAATTTGGCTGTGGGAAACAACGTCATTTTTTGCACTATTTTTGGCAGTTAATCAAACAAATATTTTATTATTACTGTACTGCATTTGACTTAATTTGCAGTCCACATTTAAAGTCAATGTTATTGTGGTAATAACATTTGAAAACTTTCCGCTTTTTTCGTAACTCTTTTGATTAGCAAACACAACCCGCAGAAATTTCTGAAAAAAACATCAGCTAAATAAATAAACAAAAGTTAAACCCACAGCATTTTTTTTGTATGCTTTTGATTATTTTTACGTTTGATTCTCGGCTCTATTGACAGAGATATTTAAATGTATTTTTTTCCGTACATTTCATTGTGCATTTTGCATCGTTTTTTCGGTTCTTACAGTTCATTTGTAAAAGGGAGTAATCCAACAAGAGCCAGAAAATGGAGAAAAGGCCGAAAGGAGAAATTTAATTAAATCGACTTTCGTATGTCTGCTCTGTAATTATTTGCATACTTATATATTTATGTACTTATGTACGTATTTAGAATGCGCCTCAGTAGGTTTTTAATTTGATTACAGAATCCTTTGGCATATGGCTTTTGTTGTTGCCTCCAGCAAGAAAAAGAGAAAAGACAAATGTTTATTAGAGCACGGAAAGGCAAAAGGAAATTCAATTAAAAAGCGCTTCTCAAATATTCATTATGTCTGATCTAATGTTGTTCTTGTTGTTTAACTTGGAGTGGGTGCTGTTAATTAGCGCAGAGAAATCTGCTGCGGTTTTTTTGTCTTACGAGAACATTTTGTGTGGGACTTTTATGAGTTTTGTATGCATAATAATAATCATATCAAGGAGCCCAAACAGGAATAAAACTTGCCAAATGACATAGCAGTTGTCGCAAGGACGTTGTTAGAGATGTAGATAGAGCGAGAGAATCAAAGAAGAGACAATGGAAAAGAGAGATGGAATGAGAAGAAGCGACAGACATTGCCAAAGTTGTACCATGCTTTATGGCTAAAGTTGTTGCTCAAAAACCACTTGAAACAGCTCACAAATTGTGGTTGCTCTCATTGTTGTTGTTGTTGTTGTTGCCACTGTTTGCTGGCATGATGAAGTGTCATGAAATTTAATCAATTTATTAGAAACGTGCGACAACAGCAGGCGTTTTAGCTCATAAATAACGCTGGCTAAACTAAAAATGTGACAATGCCAAAGTGCCAAAGTAAATAACAAACAATGAAAATGCAATAACACCAAAAACAACGCACACTCATATATACAAAAGAAGAGATCAGCAAATAAAGTTTCATTGTTTGGTAACAGCAACCGCACACATGACGCGATTCCTTCACATCCATATCCTGCGATTCCACCAACTCCATTTTGTTACCCATTTTACTCTGTATTATATTTGAAAATAGAAGACTAGAGACCAAGATTAATACATGGATTCTTGTATACCCTCTAAATGTCAGTTATAGTTAATCAACTCAATTCTAATTCAGTATTTAATTTTGATTTAATTTTTGGATAATTTTTTTGTATCTTTTAGTAACTAAAAAAACTACTACAAAAGATTGGGTTCCAAAATTATTGTTAAATATATTAATATACTGATTTTTGTATAATAGTATTGGTCCCAAGAATTTAAATAATAATAAAATTTAATTGATTTCATTTATCTATTATTTTTAGTTGTCATTTACATTAACATTAACTTAACATAAGCATTAACATTAACATTAACATAAGCATTAAAATTAACATTAACATTAACATTAACATTAACATTAACATTAACATTAACATTAACATTAACATTAACATTAACATTAACATTAACATTAACATTAACATTAACATTAACATTAACATTAACATTAACATTAACATTAACATTAACATTAACATTAACATTAACATTAACATTAACATTAACATTAACATTAACATTAACATTAACATTAGCATTAGCATTAGCATTAGCATTAACATTAACATTAACATTAACATTAACATTAACATTAACATTTAATTCTGATCAACAGCTCTGTTATAGTTATGATACCCTGTCGAGTATAATGTATACGAGGCATTTGTAACCCATACGCAAAAAGTCGGCCAACAGAGCGTATGGAATTCTTTACAAACTGCGTTGCTACGCACGTACAGACTAAACGCTTATTCTTTCCCTCTCCTCTCTCACCCTCTCTCTCCCTCTCTCTGTCGTTGTGCCTCTCTCTCCAGACACTCGCATTTTTCAGACTTCCCCACTGAAAACCAAGTTCCCCTGACCAAAGGCAACGTTTTGCAGCATTATTGTTGGCAACTCACAGGCAAAGCGTTTGTAAATTTATTGTTTTCTACGCGTGTACTCAAGTGTTGCTGCGTGTTTCTGGCAACAAATTGGCCAACGAGAGGCACAGGCAGCACTAGATGTCAGACGGAAGGAAAGCAGGCAAAAGAGGACACGAAAGTTAGCTTACATTTTGGCTTTTGGCCACTCAACTCGTTGCGGTGACGCATTTTATCATAATTATATTAACACGCCGAGAGAGCATCTATAGTTTATGTTTATTGCCTGGCGGGCACATAAATTTTAAAAGATTCTCCCAAAAAGTAGGCAACATTAAATTTTAAAGATTCTCCCAAAAAGTAGGCAACATTATTTTGCTATAAAGCTTTAACTCAACGAATAAATGAGACAAAGCTCGAATAAAACACACCCTGCAAATTATTAAATAATAAAAACAAATAATAAATTAATTACAAATTTTTCTTAATATAATTTAAATATGTTAATTAACAATTGTTCTCTACAGAGTATAAATAGGGAATGTTAATACATAGCAGCAGCTGCACGAACAGTAACAAAAATTGCGAGGATGCTTGAAATTTGGGTTCAAAAGTGCACACATGACATATTATTATTTCATCTGTATGTGTGTGTGTGTGTGTTTGTGTGTAGATTGTTGCCGTTGTTCATTTTTTTGTGCAAATTCATTTCGCGCCATATGCGCATATGGCACAGACCCAAACCACAACAACAACAGCAGCAGGAGGAGGAAATGTGGGCCAGCAGCTGTGGTAGCCAAGTGAAAGAACCAACATACACACACACACACACACACCCCACAAACACACACATAGGCATAATTAAAAAAGAATTTTCTACTCGGAAGTAACAGAGTAATCTCAATGATTGTGTGTGGTGGACAGAGAGAACCAGCTCATATTTAGGCCAAAATACTCGTATGTGAGTCAAAAGGTCGACTATTTCAGGCATTGTATAAAATTAAATTACAATTAAATTAATTTAATTTTATTACAGCAACCCTCACTCACCGTCCAATCTATTTGGGCAGCATTATGTGAAAACATAATCACAAAATTAAATGCGAAATATTTGTGGGTGGTTGTGGCCTGGTGGTTTTGCTGGTTTCTCTGAAAAGGGACTGGACTATGAACTCTGGTAGCACCACTCAATTAAGCACAATTGAATTATAATTTGTTGGCCGTTGCATTCTCAGAACTTGTAAGTGGCTGAAATGGTCGAGAGTTCCAGTCAAGTTGAGTGCAAAAACTTTTGGGGCTCTTACAACTGAAGGAATGTTAATTAGCCTAGATGGTGCTGTTGATGAAATGAACTAAGCAAATGTGGAATTTCTGTTGAAATACTCGTAACTTGTGCGGGATAATGTTAAAAAAGTAAAGAAAATCCCAAAAAAATATCAATAACTTTTCGCTTTTAACATAAAAAGTGTAAAAAAGAAAAACTTTTTTTTCAAATGCATAAAAAGTTTAAAAACTTTTTTTATAATGCTAAAAGGAAAGCAAGACATTAAATGTGAATACTTTAAAATTTAATGTTAATGTACCCAAATAAAACAAATATGAATGCTTTATTCAAGATTGCTTGACTATGACATACCCTGAGAAATTTTTAGGATAAACAGACAGCTTGGTAGATTATTGTTGTACGAAAGTAAATATTTTTAATACTACACTTAATTTTAATTTGTTTTTAAAGTTTAGTATTTTTGTATTTTAAAATAAAACCTACGGAATAATATTTGAAACTTAATTATAAGACTGATAAAAGAAACGGTCCTGTAAGTTCTAACTGAAAATAAACCAGAAAAGATCTCAAAATGGTGCCACTTAAAGAATTTAAGTGAATTACCAGCTGGCGATAGGGAAAAGAAAAACAACCCGATACTTTTATTGGCGAAACGCGAAATGTGGTTTACGCTTTAAGATATGCACAATGTGAATGCCTTGCATTGATTATAGGCAACACATTTGGTTTGCTTGGATGCCAATAACCAGAAGAGTGGCGAGTCGTAACCTTATCTGCCACAAGCATGGAGCGGCAAGTTGCCAAAGCACAGCCAACAATCCGCCCCTCAAAGCAATGGGGCAACAACAGCCGAGTTGGCACTTTTACTTATGACGTGTAAGCGGCTCAAACAGTTGATACGATTTGCTTCCTTATTGGCGGCACGTGCCAAGAGAAAGCACTAGAAAATTGAGCCACCATTTAAAGCAGCTCAATACAGGGCTTCATGTTAAAGTTTTCATCCCTCTTTAGAGGCGTGTGAATTATTACTAAACGCCAGTTTGCCCTCTCCTCTCAGACTCTCTTCAATGCAAAAAGAAAGTCATTACGCGCCCAGGCGACTTATCGGTGACTGGAATACGGGTTTATCTAACGATGCTACGTCCCATTTGATGGACAGTGAAGTCAGTCAGCAAACTGGACAGCCGCCAGCAATTTAAAAAACTCTTGCTAAATTGTCTCAAATTTCAGCTGCTGTCGTCGGGGCATTGTCTGAGTGATATTAACTCGCATTTCTTTTTATCTCTTCGTATTCTTATGCAGATTTGCCGTTTAAATGACAACTTTCTGTGGGACCAGAAGAGTAAGGAGTGTGGAGAGGAATCCAGACAAACACGAATTTTCCAAAATAGAAGCTAGCTTGGAGAGCATAAATAATTTTTTATGTCCTATGTGCCGAGCAATCAACGTGGCGGCAAATTAACTTTAGAAGCACTTTTCCAATAAATGGATAAATGGATATAAAAAAGCTAAAAGTTTATTAGACCGAAAAGCGATTGATGACAGTACGAGAACAATAATAAAATTCTATCTATTTATAAGCACAGTACGAATTTCAGTTGGACAAAATGAGATTGATTGAAAAAGCAATAATTATTTTCATATAAATTCTTTCCTAACATCATTAATTACTAGTTAAGTTAGGTAAAGTGAACTTTTTACTTTATTTTTAACAATTAATATGACATCAATGTTGTATAAGCTTTAACAAATTTAGTTATTCATTAGCCAAAAATTAATCTTAAGATGTATAATTTTAAATATTCATAAATTTTTATATTTCCATAAGTAAAGTTAAGCTGCAGAAAGTGTTAAAAAAATAACTTTACCACAACTCTCATAATAAATCAAATACAATGAATGAATAAATACAGATTTATTTATTTATTACGATTTATTGCTCAAAGCAAGTGGAAATTGCAACTGGCCAATATATGAAGACATGCTTCAAGCAAAGTATAAATAATCGTTGGCATATTATTTACCACACTTGTATGTTTCGAGGCAGAAGATAATTACAGCATTTGGCAACTGCCACGCCCCCTTGTTGCTGATTTGGCGAAATGAATTAAGTCAATAGCCGGCATGGGGAGCTGGCAAAACCCAAAGCTGATTTTAGCAACTGAAACGAAACTGCAACCGCATCGAATTGATTTGAGCAATTTCAAAGAGCGCAAAAATGTGCGCTGTAAAATGCAATTGGTATTGGGAGGAACCCTCCTCATTCCTTCCCCCTTATTGGAAAACTACACTCAGCTACCGTTCCCACCATTCCCACCAAAACGTATAACGGTCCATTTAACCACTCTGTTGCCAATAGCCATCGACATGAGCTGCATGCGAAATGCCAGAGAGCCCAAAAGCAATATTCAACTTGAAGCCAGCAAATATTCGAGTGTATTGGAGATTTTTGCAACCATGGGCAAACATTTTTCTGACTGCCTCTAGTTAATCAAACCGCGCTCTACGAATTTCAAATCCCCTATCCATCCTTCCCATACTCCCAAACTTACGCTCAATCGGTTTTTTTGTCCGGATAATAGAAAAAAAAACAAGTGGGCGGATACAGTCGAGCACGCTCAACAGTAGGATATCCTGAGCCCAGGTACTCTACTCTGAGGTTAATTTTCGACCAATTGTTCCTATGGCAGCTATATGATATATGGAACCGTAATAAACCAAATTTGGTCAGGATGTATAATACCATTGCCTACTTTTGTGAACAAAAATAGTGTTGCCTACGTATATAGGCAAAAATAGTGTTGCCTACTTTTGTGAACAAAAAATAGTATTGCCTTATATGGGCAAAAAATAGTGTTGCCTACTTATATGGGCAAAAAATAGTGTTGCCTACTTATAGGGTATAAAAAGTACTAATGATTTTCTATTCCTGTGCTGTTGCTTTTAATGAGAACAAGAATAATAATCAAATAGCAATTACAGTGTAATGGGCAGACAGATACTCTTTACTACGTTTCAGATTTTCACATTTGTTAAATTTTAATTATAATGTAAAATTTAAAGAATTTAATTAATTTCCATTGAAGAAATGAAATGAGTTGCAAGTGTAAACGAGAATCTTTCAAATTAGACATTAAGTTACTGTATAGAGTTGTATTAACAGTAAGAAACATGCGTGCGATCTAAATGGCAAAAAATAAACCCAAAATACATGAATAAATGGCACAAACTTTGACAATAGCCAAACAATTTTTAACCCTAATTGCAAAAAAAAACCCGTACATAACTGGGTCAATAAAAAACTTAATATCAAGTTGATGTCGTTGTTGTTTTGTTATCGCTGTTATCGCTGGATTGGGGTTTCTATTAAGCACCAGAAATTGTGACAAAATGTTGGCGAGTGCGGTAAATGTTGGGGGAATAGCTGCCATAATATGTTTGTATATCGTAGCATATGAAATTCGCACATCATGAACTAAGATATGAAAAGTTAATAAGAAGCACGAACGTGACAGGAAGCCATGGGGCAAACTGTGTGGCATGCATTTCACTTTGAAGTTGTATACGATAGAGTACAACCGACTTTTGTTTTGGGTTGAGGTGTGAAAGTTTAGTTTGCTTTTACTCTACGATATGTGTGGGGAAATGGGACATAAACTTGACTCCGAGTATCAAGGGAGTTAAATGGAATTTGTTGCCAAATTGATTTCTATTTGCTGAAAGTCAATTGCAATACCATAAAAGTTCAAGGAACACATGTAAATGTCATCAGTGTGCGAAAAAGCTAATCATAAAAACTTTCAAATTATGGCAAATATCACGTTTATGTTGTAAAATTTTATATACAGTTTGTGACAGACAAGATTTTAAGATTATCCACTGAAACTTTTCGTCTAAATGGACTATTTTATATCATTGCAATATTTTAGTACATAATGCATTATTTCTCTTAAGCTCAGCGTATCAGCTGACAAGGTATATTGATTATTATAACATTTTTTAGAGCCCATAAAAAATAGTAGACTTGACATAATTCAATCAACATACGAATTTATCAATAGGTTCTTAAATAAAATATATTTCTAAAAATATGAGTATTATAAAGACAAATATTAAAATATTAGCTTGAAATCGATTTAACATTTAACACTATAAATATATAAAATTACCAAGAATAGATAACCTATCGACACTGAATCAGTCTTAATAGGCCGTTACTCATGATAATGTAATGTCTATACATAAACTGATATGATACGAGCTGATAGAGAGTCGTTTGTAGCTTGTTTATCTGTGAAGTAAGCGTCGAAAAGCATAAGCATTGAGGGCATTTTACCAAAGCAAAACTGCCAAGTGCCAAATTCAGCTTCCTACCGCAGATTAACTCAGAGCAATCTACCACATGTAATACACTGCATGTGTAAGAGGAAGACAGAGAAAGATATAAAGAGATAGAGAGAGAAAGAAAGAGAGAGCAGAGAGAGAGAGAGAGAGAGAGAGGGAGATAGGAAGTGGGGAGAGCGAAAAGCTGAAACGAGGAGCAATTAAATGCGAAAAGAAAAACTTTACCTCGTATCGTAGAAAAGCGAATTCACAGAGGGTCGCTAGGCAACTAAGTATGTAAATGTGCGCGTGTGTGTATAGGTGTATCTGTGAGATAGTGTGAGAGTTGTCTGCCTTCTAATGACTATACTACATGTGCTGGGGTATACCTCTTACAAAGAACATATTGGGTATATGGGTATTCTGTAATAATCGGAAATTATCTAATACCAGTACGTTCTGCAATTTAAATTGTTTAAGCTTTGTTTTCTACTAATTACTAATTTATTAAAGTTAATTATTACTACTTTAACAAAATTAATCAGAATGAATATAGAAATATTTAATATAATATTTGATAAAGGAATGACAGTTTGAAGTTAAACACACTTAAGATCTATCAATTTAAATTATTTGTTAACATAATGCAAAAGATTATACATACATTCAAAAGAAAAACATTATTTTTTAACAATTGACCGTAGCTGGAAAAAAGTATCGGTATGGGTTCTTGAACAAGTAATTATTTCGGTTGCGAATCCCTTAAAAAATTAAATCTTAGGTAATTTATTATTCGACAAGCAGAAATACTATATTTTATTGCACTGAATTTTCTTCTACTTATTCCCACAGAACCTACTCTAATTGCAGAGTATCTGTCAGTCGTGAAACACAATTCCAATGTTGTTTGTGGCACATATAATTGTAAAGTGGCTTGATATACGCTGTAGCTTTCGCTTTTAATTGTCCATGCGTCCAGCTCGAGCACCAGGACTTCGTCCTGGCTCACACTTTGTGTGTGTAGGTGTGTGTGTGTGTGTGTGTGTGAATGGGTGTGTATATGTGTGTGTTATTAACAACTTTAACATCACTTTGGTGTGCCCTCAAACGTGCTCCAGCTGCTGCTGTCATTGTTGTTATTGTTGTTATTGTTGTTATCGTTGTTGCTTGTGTTAATCTTATGGCAAAATGTCGCCTGCGTGCCACAGTGGTGTGTGGCAACCACAAGTCCGCCATCCGCAAGTTGCAGTCCACTTGAGTGCGACCCAAAGACCCACACACCTACACACACCAACACACACTACACTTACAACCATACATTTGCATGCTGATGGCTTCATTTTAAACGGTCGCCGTTATCAAGAGCAGGAGAGAGAGAGAGAGGACGATGACAACGCATTTTCATTGTCCTTTGCACATAAATTTATTAATTGCCATCATTCTCTTCTTTTCCGCCAGTGTTAATTGTGCGTCCGCCACTTCAATTAATGAAGACTTTCAAGAATTGTTGACAATTCCGACTCCAAACGAGAGAAGTTATATACGAAGAGGAAGTTATATATGTGGTTTGCACAAAAAGCAAAAATCAATTTTAAATTAGAGCACAATGAGCTCATGTCGCCAGGAGAGAGGACATTGCTGACCAGGCACAGGTGGCGACTCCCACATAACAGCAATAGCAGCAATAGCAAACAATAAGCCAGAGGTCAGAGGCGAGTCCCCTCTCTCTCTCTCCCACTCCCTCTCTCTCTCTCTCTTCTCGTCACCTGCCCGATGGTCTGCAGACTGTATAGCCTGGGGGCCTGTTATTGAATCGAGTTACATGTCAAAAGAAGCACCAGTGGCAAAAAGTGGGCGCTACAAGCGAGTAAACAACAATAAAGCGAAGACAAACAAAAGCGCAACAAAAGCAAAGGACAACCACGAGCACGAGCAGGAGAGAGAGAGTAGGAGTGAGAGCGAGTAGGAGAGTAGGAGAGAATGAGTGAGGAGCCATATGTAGTGCTGCCAACTTTTGAGTAGCAAAAGAGCTCCGTTTTTAGCGGAAAAAAGTTGAAAAAATCTAAATTTTTCAAATAAAAAATGAATTTAAATAAAGGAAATGATATCTTAAAATATTTTAATAAACTTGCAATATTAATTATGATCATGCTGATTTAATAATAATTAGACGCTCTATTTATTGTTTTGAAATAAATGTCCATTTCAAAAATACATACACAATAATACAATATCCGTGTGAGGGCCTAGATCTCAGAGACTATACGAGATAGAGATACCAAACTTTCAGATGCACCCTCTTTCCCCGCATATTACGAAAAAGCGCCACACCCACAGCTTTTACGATAATACGTTTTTTATGATAATTACCAGTAGCTATAATCTCACTTAGCCGCAGCAAAATCATACAAGTAGAACGGCAGTAATAGCTAACCAAAGTTATTAATAGTTAATTCAATACAATCACCTAAAAGTATGCAGTAGTTTTTATTAGGTAGAAATTTCTATAAAGTACTTTAATATATATTGAAATGAGTAACGGGTATCCTGTGATCGGGATATAGACTAAAGCCTTACCCACTTGATTTATATTCGTGTTTTTTGTGTTCCCGCTGCCCGCTGTTTTTGATGCTTATCCACAATGGTACTTTTTAAATAGCCAGATTTGACGAGAAAAAAGCTGCAATTGGCAGCACTGTCGACATGACATGATGAATGGGACGCGTTGCTAGACAATTTTTCAATTTGAATGGCACCAAAAAGTGGAGCTGGTAAAATTTCTACTGCAAAGTACGTATATTGCAATCGATGGCTGCAACCTGCAATTTGCTGCCTGAACGAGTACTACGGGGAAGTAATAGAGAGGAAGTCCATAAAGGGTTTTCCAACTCACATTGCCAATAACTAGTTTACAGTCAAATTGTCAATATATCGTGCTCGCATTTATTAATGAATGCGTCAACATTTGGAGGGAAATTATTGGAGTGCACTTACCGTTTGCCCTTAAATGCCAGCAAATACTTTTTGTTGGCGGGAAAATTGTTGGTGTGCACGGAACCCGTGGCGCCGGCACGCAACGGGAACTGTTTGTGGAAGAGCGGAATGCTGACGTCGAAGCCATGACGCATTTGGAGCACACTCATGCTGGCCTTGGCCAAAATGGCTTCGCCCGCATCAAAGCCCAGTGAATGTTCCGCATAGTCTGGCCATGTGCCCGAATATAGATTGAAGATGATGTGATTGCGTCCATTATTCCAATGCGGTAGACGGGCCAAACGCGATGGCACATTACGCACATAATCCTCGGAAAGAGAGTCCCGATCCAGCGTATCGATGGCCAGCACAAAGAGGCAGGCGGCGGCGGGATCGTTGGTATGATATCGTGACTCCTGTATGGCAGTGAGTATCTTCTGATAATTGGCCGAACTAGGCGGTGCGGCACCTAGCGAATTTAGTGGCTCCGGCGGGTAAACGTAGACCAGAAACTGATCATAGCATTTGGTAAAATCGAAACACGTCTCCATGCGACATCCAGCCACTGATGACTTTCTTTTGGCCGTGGGAAATGCCACAATTGAGTCATTGGACAGCGGCTTGCGATGCTCATAGCCAATAAAGCTGGGCAGCTGTGCATAAGGTTGCACGCCACCATCTTTGGCCGACTCGTGCTGAGCGCGACGTGGACGATGTGGTGCCAATTTCAGCCTATAGCCGCCAAAGTAGCAATAGGCCAGAAATGCACAGGAGACAAAGACGAGAATATAACGCTTCTTCGCCTGCATGCTGACAAGTCCAGCTGGGTATTGAGTGGGTGTACTGCTGGGTGCTCAGTGGTTGCTCAGTGCTCAGTGGTGCAGTTGCAGCTAAGAGTGTTGTACAAGGTGTTGCACTAAGTTAATTTTTTTTTTGGTAATTTGGTTTGATTTTGGGTGGGAAAATGGAGAGAAGGAGAAGAGCGACTGCTGCTTCTTTAAGTCTTTTGCCTTAGTCAAGGCGCATTTTGATTATTTTTCTCTTGTTTGTTATTGTTGTTTTGCGTGCTGCAGCAACGACGGCGACGGCGGCAGCGGCTGCGGCGCCCCTCTCTCTCGCTCAATTTCTCCTCTCTTTGATGTTTTTGTTGTTGTTGTTGTCTGCGACGTCTTTGCGCGCGATTTTTCCATACACATTTCACTTGAATAAACGTTGCACACACATATTCAACGTTAAACACTACTTTTTGCTTATTTTTATTCAATTTGTATTAATATATTTAAGCATTTTTCTAATATGTATTTTTTTCATTTGGTGGCGCGACGAATTCGGCGTCGACAGCGCTGGCGACGGCGACGACCACGACGACGACTTGGCAGGCAGCATTATTTATGCTCTCGCGCATTCATGAAGCGCGTGTGGTAGCATTGCACAATTTAAACCACTTTAGCTCTTAAACTAATAATAAATATAATTAATTTGTTTTATAAACAATGCGGACGCGACAACACAACGCAACACGAAACATTTTCATCAGCGGAGAGCCACTGATTGAGAGAGCGACCGAGAGAGCGTTTACGAACTGTCAAAACATTGGCAGAGTTGCCAAGCACTCGCAGCACTGCTGCAGACGTTAACTTTTAAACAATTAAAAAAAAAACTATTATAAACAATTAAAACTATTAGCAATTGTTGTTTCTATGCTTATTAATTATTCTGTTTTTTTTATTTTTATTGTCACTCTGATTTAATTTTTTAGCACGATTTATTCTGTTTGGTGCAACACACGCTGCACTGTTCAACAATATGTAAATTTATTGCCGCCTGTTCTAATGCGCGCTCCTCTTGAATGCGTTTTGATAGCTCGGCGTGTACTGTCAAAGACACATTAATGCCTTTGGCCAACAAGCCTTGCTTGGAAAAGTAATCTTTCAACTCCTGGAAAAAGCAATCATGCGCACTTTGCGCGCAGCATTGTGCGCACGCAACTAGGTGGCAACGCCACGCAGCTAACGGATCAGCTGTTCGACTGATTCAACAATTCAAATTTTCTGTTGTTGCTGCAGTTGCTGTTACGTGTGGAAAGTACGTGGGCGGCAGCAGCAGGCGCCGAATAATACATTTCCCCTGAGCGCAATATGTTTATCGAATATAATTACACAACTCCAACAACAACTGCATGTGGACAATAATTATTGTTTGGCCGAATTGATTACATTACAGGCGCCAAATACATGATTTAAATGACACTTTGATGCATGCATTGCAAATGGAATGTATTTTTAATTACACCCAAAGGAATATACAGTTGGTCTAGTATTTGTTTGACAGATAAAATAGGAAATTGTTTATTATATGTACTTTATTTTCTAATACAGTTAATCGCAATAGAATTCAATATTTCATACTATTTACTTTAATAAAAAATAAGAAAAAACTAAAAAAGTATATATATATATTTTCATAATAAATAATAAAATTCGTTTAATTGGGGATCCCCGCTAAGAACAACTTAATAAAGCTTTAATAAAATAAGAAAGAACTAAATGTTAAAATATAAAAATTTTTAAGTTTATCATAACAATTACTTGACCAACTGTACACTTTGTTTGTTTTAAATTATTATTGTAAAAGTAATTAACAGAGCAAGTAGAAAGCACTAAACTAATTATGCTATATACAAATACAAACAGGCTGTCAGATGCAAGGACCCGAAAAAACAGAAAATTTTTGGACGTTGCCTGGTCGCATCCGTATCCGCCTCCGTCTCCGGCTCCGGCTCCGGTCGCCTTTTTGGCCGCGCAATTTCCCGTTACAAACGCGTTTAGGCTGGAATTTCAATTATGCACAGGAATGTCGCCCACGACTCTCGTTCCGCCCCATCTTCCACCTTGTCCGCAATTATGATGTGCTCACATAGATAACAACCCCAACGAAATATGCCAGGCAGCTGCTTCACCACAGTCGCTGCTTTTGTTGTCTTTATGGCTTTATAAGTTGTTGCCTCACATGCAAATCAAATCAGCGAAGGGCTAATAAAAAATAGATGCTGGAACACAAGCACTTCAGGCATCCTTTCATCATACATAGAGAGAAGTGAGTCGAGACGAGACCAGACGGCAGCCAAGTCAAAACAAATTGCAGGAGGCATCCTTGACTTTTGTGTGTAGAATTTAATTTTGTCGTCACAGTCTGTGCGCTGCACTTGCATTTGTTGCTGGATGAGAGAATAGGCGAATGCAAGGATAGACGGATGATTTTGTGGATTATGGAACAGCAACAGCTGCTCCCTGGAGATGTGCTAGTGTCAGCCGGAAATGAATTGCTCTGACATAACTTTTAGATGTGAAGCATACGTGATGCCAAAAAAAAATATGTTGAATTCATCTCTGAATTATACAACAGAAATTATAATAATTAATAAAAAGTTCTACAACTTGAATTATAAATATTTTCGTGTGTGTGCATCTCTAGTGGGCGTTGCATATGACAGGTCGCTTTTTTGCCTTGAACATTCATTTCGTTTCCGTTTCCGGTGCTTCTAATTAAGTGTCAGCCGTCGTCCTCGTCATCGTCTACCGTTTGCTGCGCTTCCGTTTTGCATTTTACTCTTTCTCTCTCTTTTTTGACACTGTATTTACAGTTGTTCTTGCTCGTTTTCTATGTGCACTTGTCCGTCTTTTGCTAAATTACAGGATAACGCCCACGAAAGTTAATCAATCATGCACACGCTGGACTTCTTCCACTTTTACTACTTTTGAAACCCTGTACTTAAAGAGTACAAAGTGTTTATTAAGTTTGACAGTAAGTTAAGTTTGTCAAAGAGTTAACATTTTTTCAAAAACTTTGATCTCTCATAACTTCTTTAAAAATAAACCGATTTTCAAGCGGAATGTCATTTTCATCATAAATTGGCCTCTTAATTGATTCTGCATTTAAATTTTTATCATATTGAAAATTTGATAATTTTTCTAAAACTTTGATCGCTCATAACTTCATCAAAAATTTACCGATTTTCAAGCGGAATATCATTTTGTTCATGATTTGGCCTCTTAATTGATTCTGCATTTAAATTTTTTTCATCTAAAAAATTTCATATATTTTCGATATTAAGCTAATTTTCCATACTGACCCCTTGACATTTTTTCAAAAACTTTGATCGCTCATAACTTCATCAAAAATTGACCGATTTTCAAACGGAATATCATTTTGTTCATGATTTGGCCTCTTAATTGATTCTGCATTTAAATTTTTTTTCATCTAAAAAATTTCGTATATTTTCGATATTAAGCTAATTTTCCATACTGACCCCTTGACATTTTTTCAAAAACTTTGATCGCTCATAACTTCATCAAAAATTGACCGATTTTCAAACGGAATATCATTTTGTTCATGATTTGGCCTCTTAATTGATTCTGCATTTAAATTTTTTTCATCTAAAAAATTTCGTATATTTTCGATATTAAGCTAATTTTCCATACTGACCCCTTGACATTTTTTCAAAAACTTTGATCTCTCATAACTTCATCAAAAATTGACAGATTTTCAAGCGGAATATCATTTTGTTCATGATTTTGCCTCTTAATTGATTCTGCATTTAAATTTTTATCATCTAAAAAATTTCATATATTTTCGATATTAAGCTAATTTTCCATACTGACCCCTTGACATTTTTTCAAAAACTTTGATCGCTCATAACTTCATCAAAAATTGACCGATTTTCAAACGGAATATCATTTTGTTCATGATTTGGCCTCTTAATTGATTCTGCATTTAAATTTTTATCATCTAGAAAATTTGATAATTTTTCGATACTAAGCCATCTATCATTCAATTTTTCATACTTACCCCTTGACATTTTTTCAAAAACTTTGATCTCTCATAACTTCTTAAAAAACCAACCGATTTTCAAGCGGAATGTCATTTTCATCATGGTTTGGCCTCTAAATTGATTCTGCATTTACATTTTTATCATCTAAAAAAATTTGATATTTTTCGATACTTATGTCGTTTTGACCATGATTTGGCCTCTTCTTCTTAGTATTTTTCAGAGTTCACACTATAAATAATAATAAATAAAATTAAAAGCTATTAAAATTATTTGGTACTTTTGTTAGGTCTTATTCAGTCGGGCTTTCTCATTTTCTGCAAGTTGTATATAATCATAGCATACTTTTAGGTGTTTTGCAGCTGGTGCTTCTGATGTTGCTGCTGCTTCTGCTGTTGGGAACACTCGTACTTAGTGGCAAAACTTTGATGAATTGTGCGCCGCAGCGTTGCATGCTAATGAAAGAATTCGATTTATTCCAACCAGACCCACACTCCAAATGCTGTTCCTTGGCAACTTTGTGGTTGCTCTTTGGCATAAATGTGAGATATCATCTTGCGGCGAAGAGAACTACCAAACATTAACAAAAAGCTAAGGAATAGACCACATAACAATCATGATTTTTGGTTCAAGTTTGTAGCGCCAACAACAGCAACATAAATTCATTAGTTGCTAGACAACGGATTGCAGCCAAGGAGCAGCAATAGACAAAGGATGCTCAGTCAGCTCCTTGTGCAATAGCTCACCCAACCCCATTTCCTACCCCCTCTCTCTCTCTTTAAGTAGCTTCAAAATTTATGACGTTACTTTAAGTTGGTCCACAACTTTATTTTCCACTTCTAAATGGCTAAAAGCAGGCACGCTTAAACGGAGTACTCTTTTAACCAACAATCGTAATCGGCTTTGCCCGTGCATACTATAATAATATAATTTATATATACAAAGATGGTAAATTTTTGATATTTTGGAGTAGATTCAGTTCTGGATTTTCTTGATTTTTTAAGATTTTTTTTTTATAAAAGAAATGGTTAAATTTAATTTAATTGTACTATTATATTATTAAAGCGTCGCTTAGTCAAAAAAATTCTTAAATGCCTTTATAGATTGTACATTTTATTAAAGTATAAATTTTTATAATGGTTATATTTAATTTAATTATACTATATTATTTTTTTATTTAAGGCTCACTTAGTCAAGAAACATGCTAAAATGCTTTTATAGATTTTATATTTAATTAAAATATAAATGTTATTATATATTCCTAGAGCTTGTTTTATAGTGCTTTTTTGTTTACTCTGTAAAGTTGTTAGGTTATTTTCAAACATACGATAAAATTAAACACATATAAAAATTTAAAAAAATAATTAAATTATATTCTTCACCGAACTTTCATATAAATTATATAATTTTTATGAAAGTATCTTTTTGTAGAGTAATTTATCAAAGCATCTCATTTCGGACGTCAAATGTGAATATATAGAATTTATCATCCGTCTCTCTTTGATACTTGATGCACATGATAACCTTTTGATGTTGCCTCGTTTGGAGCACTCCTGCGGTTTACTACATGCCACAAGAGCTCTCGGCAACACTCTGACTCTTTTTTGGGAATATAAAATGGCCGTGTTATGTTCTGATTTTTTGTCGTTTATGGCCAAGATGAACGATTATGGTGGGAGCCTGGACTAAAGCAAGGTGCTAAAAAGCAGCAAATACTCGGCTTATATGCAGTTTCCTATAACCATGCAAAAAAGGATTACGAATACGAATACTCATACGAATACTCATACACATAGTCATACTCGTATCTGCTGTCAGCTGCCACATCTTGTCAGATTTGCTTTGCATGGCAGACGTGCCAAGGATAACGCCAGCCATTCCATGTCACCCAAAACTTTATGTGACTTTTGCTCGATGAGCAAACTGGAGGGTGTCAAAGGGGTGAAAAAGGGGAGAGAGATAGTTGCTGCTTGTGCCACTTTAAATACAAATGATTATTATATGCAACCGGTCACTGGACAGCTTGAAATCCAATCAACGCTGCGTATACTTGATACGGGCACAAACTTTGAATGTCGTCACAGAGAAGACAACTGAGATATCAGGGGTTAAAGGGGGGGCAATGTTTAACTTTAGCTGTGATTTTCACACTGCGCTAAATTCGATTTGCAAACATCAAAGCAATAACAACAACAACAGCAAAAAAAGTGAAGAAAACAAGGAAGACTGCAAAAGTTAAGAATGTTGAGCTAAGAGATACCCTAAAACACAGCCAATTTGGGTAGTTACATTACACTTATATATATAGACACTGAGATGTCTTATTTTACCTGTAACAAGCATTCTTTTAGCGTGTGTTTTTTGGGGGCAGGGTATTTGCGTATTCTCGTGCTTGCTGCTAAAATTACGTATACGGCACGTGGCACAGCCAACAAGCACTGTGACTCCAAGTATGCCTCTGATGTGTGTGTGTGTGTGTGAGTGTGTGTGAGTGTGTGTGTGTGTGTGTGTGTGTGTGTGTTTGTGTGAGTGCGTGCGTGTAATTCAATTTGTGAGCCAAACCAAACGCATAATAAGAAACATAAAACAGTCCAATGTTTCGTCGTCTAAAGCAAGAAAAATGAAAAATAAAACGAATAAGAAAAAGAAAACGGAAACAGAACATGTTTTACTTTCAGCGAGAATTTTATGCATAATCCTTAGAGCTGCAGATGTTTGCTGACTGTTGTTGTCTGTTGTTTGCTGTTTGTTCAGACAGAAAATATGTTATTTTATGTGCAATCTGCTCTCAAGACGATTTTGTCAAGGTTCTGATTCACTTTTGATTTCTATTTCTTTTTTTTTATCAGCTGCCACGCCTTCTCACAATAGTTGTCTACATCCAATTTTGCATAATTTTCTACTATATTCAGAGTAATCGAGAAGAATATCAACCACAAATGAAAGTCTTGTTTGCAAATGAAAAGGATATTCAATTTGCAATTTACCATTGCGGATTTTCGATTTTTGGCTTTAAGTTGGTAGATCTTTGCTTATGCAGCAACTCGAAAAATGCTATACAAATAAAATTTAATATTTTCTTGCCTCACAGACACACACATACAAAAGCAGCACTTGAAAACGCGACAGGAAGAAGTTTTTTTTTGCCCTAAGGCGAATTTTTTCCGTTGACGTTGTAACAGAAAATGTTTGTTGTTGTTCGTTGTAGCCGCTGTGGGGGAAAGAGAGAGGTGACTGTGGCAAAATGCCCAGATACGTATGCTTTTTAAATGCTATAAATAAACGATTTACGTTAAATATTAAAACGATCAAAGCAGGCGCAAACAATTTAAATGCCTTTGAGCGGGATTAACAACATTTAAGCTGGCCAGTCTCATAATATTAAGTCTTAAGTATTTTGTGAGTCATGTCAGGTGTGGCAACTAACTGAAAATGTTTAACATTTAAGCTAAAACAGGTAAATGACGAGCAAAGAACAAGCGAAACAAGCGAAAGCGATGAAATCTCTGTTAAGAAATTTTATAATAAACATAACAAATAAAAATTCAACTAAAGTGCTGTTAAATAAATTAACTTTTGTCCTCCTTTTTTTGTTCTGAGAGATATTTTTGGATTTCACATTAATTTATTCTGTAAATTTCATATTAAAATTAATATTTTTGTTAGTTAACTGAAACTTTCACTAATTATATTGACTCAACATTGACCAAATAGGACTAAATTAATTCTTAAAATACAAATGTATATAACTTTTTTTCGTTAAAAGTAATTATCATTCTTGATGAGTTAAGTATATATATAATATAATATATAAGTATAAGTTTATATATTATAATATCAAATATACATATACTGGATTTAAAGTGAACGAAACAAGCAATAATTTATCTTCAACATATTTGTAGTTTGTAACGATAATAAATATATGTTAGATTAGTACATCGTTAGCTAACAATTAAATATAAAAAACATTACAAATTGTAATTAAATAACACAATTCAACACACACATTTGTCAATTGAATTAATCTCGAAAATTAAATTAGATGTACACCATTTGCTGGCCCAAGTGTAATAAATTTCAACTTCAGATCATCAACAAAGTCAACAGTCAGATTTGAGAGTTCAGCCCAATAAACAGACGCAATGTCATTTGCCCTGTTCAGTTCCAGTTTCAGTTTCCAGAGTTCTATGACCAGTAGAACTTTCAAATTGTCAATGTTTGTACTGTGGCCATATAAACATTGCCATTTACTGCAGTGGGAAAATTAATAGCCAGCTGGTAGAGCAGAGGTCAAAGGGGGGCAAAGGGATTGGGAGACAGGCTTGCTGCAACATATTGCATTTTAATGGGAATTTCATTTTCATTGTCAACACTGTTTGAATTATGAGCTTGAAATGCCGTCGTCAGTGCCAGGACAGCGACAAGGACCAAGGACCAAGACCAGAACCAGGACACATTCTCACCAGTCAGTCGTAAATTTCTGGCTTAGATTAACAGCAGACTAGCCAGAATCGGCTTGGCTCGGATCTGCTCTGCTCTGCTGACTGCATTCAATTGAATCTAAGCTGCTCGGCACTTCAGTTCGCATGTGAAGGTGTATCTGTGTGTGTGTGTGAGTGTATCTGTGTGCGTGTGTATCTGGTTATGGCTGGGCATTTGACACTTTTCAGGTTTAATGATGCAACCAGGTCCTGGGTAAGGAGACTGCGCTGTGTGTGTGTGTGTGTGTGTGTGTGTGTGTGCTGTAATCTCAAGTCTCTCTCTGAGCCCATTGTCTTTGGTCTTTGGTCTTCCCATCGTAGCCGCACATTTGTGGACGACGTGTGTCAACGCATTGTGCGGTGTAAATTGCTTGTCTCATCCAACCCCCTCGGCCAACCCAACTTAAAGTTAACCAATGCAGCGAGTACCTCATACATCTTCAGCTACACAGAAAATAAAATCAATTAAATACAACAAAACATAAAAAAAAAATTTAAAAAAAATTAGTTCAAAAAATAAAAAATTAATTAAATAAATAAAATTATTTTATCCAAATCAATGCATAAATACCTGAATATATTACATATCAATAGAATCTGATTTAATTATTGTGGCTAATGCATTTATTTTTAAGACAATCCTTGTCATAAGATATGGAAGTCAAAAATGAATAATAATTTTTTTTATATCGAAAAAAATATTTACTTTTCCGGATTTTCTATATTTATTTGATGAGTTTCAAAAATATACAACAGATATTTTGACGTAAAATGTATAGAAATCAATGTCAAATATCTATTATTACAAAATTGAAGAGAACATCGAAAAAAAAGGTTCTTAAAGTATCGTTGAAAGAGCATGAAATATAACAATATTCTTCTTAAAATGGAATCTTTTTCACTTTCACCATTACATTCAAATTTAAGATTATAATAAACTTACTAAGTAAATTATAATTTATTTGAATTAGTAACTTAGCTGAAGGAATAATTATAATACATTTTAAATATTATATACAAAATAATATTATTTTTTTTTTGAGTTGTAAAGCTTAACTCAAAATTATAAAATATACTCTAGGTGTATATAAAATAAAAATAATCATTATATTTTAATTTTTATAAAAAAAAGTAATGCTTACTGTCACTGCTAATAAGAAGCCTTACCAGATTAAGGAAAATTCGAGATCTTCGAGCTTTTGAGTTCCGGAAATTTAGGAATATTTATTTTTTTTTTGTGTAGCTCACCTTCGCTTCACCCTGTATGCTGCCAGTTGTCTTGTCTTGTTCTGGCCTGGCCTGTTTTGTGTGACAAGTTGTGTGCATAAATTGCAAGCTGCCTCGACTGCATCTGTATACAAAACACGTGAAGGATGAGGTTGTTGCTGATGCTGATGCTGATGCAACTGCTGACTATGTATGAAGCATATCCTTGACGTTTTGGATTTTGTTTGATGCTTAATAAAGGCATAAACCAGAGCGACAGAGCGACAGAAAGACAGAAAGACAGAAAGACAGAAGAACAGAGCAACAACCACAGCAGCATCACATGAAGTTTCAATGTCTGGTCCACCTGCCCTGCTCCCTCCTCTTCTCTCTCTCTCTCTCTCTCTCTCTCTCTCTCTCTCTCTCTCTCTCTCTCTCTCTCTCTCTCTCTCTCTCTCTCTCGCTCCCTCTCTCTCTCACCTCTCCCTCTCTTCGTCTCCTATGCAATTCAATCCCAAGCACGCCACTTATGCACACTTGCTTCCGGTTGGCAATGTTGATGTTGCATGCAGCAGCAGCAACTTAAATTGCTGCCACAATTACACATGTCGCTGTCTGTAGCAGCTGCAGGGTCAATGCTGCCACTGCAACTCAGCTTAAATATAATTTAAAGACACCACACAACTCATAGCATATGTACTCAGTTTGATATACAACATGCTGCATGATATTATTATACATTTAAGTGTTGATTAGGCTAAAGATTAACGCATAATTCAATTGGAAATTTGAAAAAGAATACTAATTATTTAACTGAAATTCTAAGTTTGTAAATGAAGAGATAACTGCTACAAAATTAAAGCAAATAGCATTTTAAAATAAGAACAAATTAGTTTTTAGATAACATGTATGTATATAAATTGGTTTATAATTATATAATTTTAATTATATATATTTCTACACTTTACCATTTCTATATATTTTACTGTCTATTATTTTTTTTCGGCCTGAAAATGAAACAGTGGAAAAATATTAAAAATTAACTATTTATAATAAATATTTATCATTCTTTAAAAATTAAACATAATTGAATTACATAATTTTATAAATCTTTAAAAATCACGAAAAAACAAAGACAATTAAAGTAAAAAAATAATTATTGATGTGCTAATGCATTTACAATTAAGTAAACTACAGTTTAATATATTTATTTACTTTTAATTAACGATCCCTATTGCAATGCTTACCTTTTATCTACTGGTGATAATTGGATTATTCAAACAGGTTATGTCAAAATTTTTGTATTTTCTCTACAATTGCTCTTTGCTTTTTCTTTTTTCTTTGTGACTAACATCGACCAGTTTTAGGACTGACCTATCTCAAGGCTTATAAAGCACTTAACCTAGAAAGTTGACAGAAAAAAAAAACAAAAATAAGTGGGGTAAAAGTGGTAAAGCCCAGCTGAGTCTGTGGCTCTGGCATGCCTGATGATAAGCCCTATAATGGCTCCATATGCAAGCTGCAAAGTGCAACAATAATGAACAGACAGACAAACAAACACAAAGCCAAAAACCGCGCCAACCAACATAAGTTATCAAAAGTAATTATCAAACCAACAGCGAGAACAACAACAATAGAAACAAAGACAACTTTACTAACATAACAATGCCAGAGAGTGACTTCTGTGTGTGTGTGTGTGTGTGTGTGTGTATGTGTGTGTGTGTGTTTGTGTGTGTGTATGTGTGTGAATGAAAGGATTTCGGGGCGTGGCACTGCAACATGGAGTAAGTCAGCGTTAATTAAGTCGAGTAACAAACGATTCCAAAATTGCACTCAAATCTGGAACTTGAAATGTGGAATCTAAAATGTGAAAACTAAAATGTGGAATCTGGCATAGGAAATTTGCACAAGCTACAAAAAACAGAGACAAAAATTTAAAATTTTGTATACTATTTTTCATAAATATATTAAATCGGACAGCGCAAAAAAAAATTCCAAGGATAATTCGCTTAATTGAATAAAATAATTATGCATTTATTATAAAATTATTGTCAAAATGTCAAGAGCTCGGTGACCTTATGATTAACCCCGTTGAATGATTGAGTAGATAAAAGCAAAAAAAAAAATAATTAATTTACAATAATATATGCATTTTATGTGATTTGGGTTATTTTCGATATGCATAAAAATTAAATTAAAATTGTGTGTGTGGTAAAATGCGTCATTTACTTTGATATTTGACAGATGCTTTTACTTTTATAACTGATTCACACCTTCTAGACATTTTTAAAGATTTATGATATATTTAATTTTATAGACTTGCTTGAATTCAGAATTAAGTAGGGCAATAAAAATGCGTATATAAGATACGCAACTATAGATTTATATACATATGTATGAGCTGCCAGTTTTGGCACTTGCCAACAGCAATGTCTGATCTGACAATGTCGATGACAGCACGAACCCATTTCAAGGACAACGCGGCGTATGTGTAACCAGCCAAAAGCTGAGAGCTGCGTAGGACATTGGACATGGGACATTGGACACTGTGTGTGACTGTATGCGTGCCAAAGGAATGCAATAAAATAAGCACCAAATTATGCACAGACACACACATTTGCATATAAAGCGGCAGCAATTTTCACTCCTTTTTTTACCCCCAAATTTTCTATTTTCCCCCACAACTGTCAAATGCTCGTAAAGTGCCAAAAGTTGTAGATTGGGTGAGTTTAGTGCGTTTCTTCTGCCTGCCAAATAAAGTGCCCAAATATTTGCTCAAACATTTACTGCAAAAGAGGTTCAAGTATGTAAAGTTTCCTATGATATCACCGAACTGGGAATGCTGAGTTTTAGCTTATTTGTAAATAGTTAATGATGGCTGGTAACAACTGTTGAGCAGATACAACATATATATATATATATTTTACATATACAGAAAATAAACATCTTATATATCTTATATATTTGATTTTTAATCAATTCCTGTTTAATTAGGTTAATAATTTTTAAAAATAATGAATTATGAAACATATCTTATTATATTTAATGAATAATTTAAAATGACATACAATTTGACCAATGACCTACAATTTATTCCAATATATATATTAATATAATATATTAAGCTTCGAAGATATATTTAATTTTTAATCAATTCCTGTTTAATTAGGTTAATAATTTTTAAATCAATAAAATTATAAAACATATCTAATTATATTTAATGAATAATCAAAACTGACCTACAATTTGATTGTATTTGCATTAAGCCAATTTAAAAAGGGCATGACAATCAAAGCGATGATATAGATACTTTTATATATGCACATATATCAATAGCCATACAAAATAAAAATGCTAATTATAATCATATGCCATTATTACTATTACTACAACAGTAATAATCTGCATATTTAAAATCATTTATTAAAAATTTAACTTGACAGAGACAATCAATATCTTTTGCAAATTCGAATTAAAATATTTCATTGAAAAAATATACACTCAACATTTTAAAAAATGAGACTAATTCGACAGCTTAGTGAACAACTATGTGAATAATTTCTTAAAAATATCTTACTAAATTTGCTTAAAAAACTTAATTCGCGTTAGCCCTGAATAAAATAAACCTTTGCACATAGTAAACATGCAAAATATAAAAAAAAAAAACGAAAGAGCGAGAAAAAAAACGCGTAAAGAAATACAAAATTTGCATAAAAGCAGCGATAAAAGAGCGAGCCGAACAATTTGTCAATGTAACACCCAAGACTTGGAGCTGAGGTTTTCAGGTTGGATTCCCCAGATCCCAGACGACCTTACCGAGCTGCAGATGCGACCAACATATGCAAATTATCGTGCTAATTTGTGAAGGCATGCTTAAAATAGAGCCATAAATTTACACATAAAGTGCGTTGGCGGAGGTGTGTGTGTGTGTGTGTGTGTGTGTGTATCTATGTAGAGGAAATAAAGAAAATGTAATCAATCAAAGCACTGTCCGTTGCTTATATTGGCCATCATTGTGAGCCAAAAATGTTAATTATAAAATTATTAGTAAAACGCCAGCAGAAATTTTAATGACGTTAAAAACGAAGACGATGGATGGTATAATATATATGATATAGTATGGTATTGGGCGTTGCGTGTATACGACAACTTGGTGCGGTCTCTCACCTTGAGCGCATTATATTGATTTCAGCAACAGAAACAACAACTATAACAACATTTGTCTTTATGGGTTTTTTGTCTTTTCGAAACGCCTCAATATCAAATGAATTCAAGACATCCAAATTAAAAAATATAAACCAAAAAAAAAATAAAATTAAACTCCTATTAGTTACATATTAAAAGACTCAGCCCAACCAACTTTAACATATGGAAAGTCAAGTAAGAGTCATGCAACGAAAGTGGAACGAACGGATGTGCCACAAACAGTGGAACGAACCAACCAAATCGGGTAAACCAACAAACATGCTCAGCATACTAAATGCAACTTCACAAAATTTAAATAAAATAAAAAATACAACTATATAGAATATTCTGTAGACACGTTTTCAATTGATATTTATGCAAACTGTTGCTTTCTAAACCAAATAAATATTAATAAATTTAAAGAAAATAAAATTATATTTAATTTCAATTATTTAGGTGTGTTCTACAAATCTCAAACAGCAACCCAAAACCAATTGTTGGTGTTCCTGAAAATAAGAAACTATTGCTTTCAAATATCTAAAAAAAAAAAAAATGTTAGCAGATTTAAGAAAATTAAAATTTAATAAATTGAACTAAAATATCTTTAAATTTAATAAAAAAAGAATATGTTCGAAAATATTATTATAAATCTCTGTCATTTTAGAAACAGCAACTTTTCGAACGGTTCTTTTCAAAAACAAATGTCAAAATCATTAGAGATTTCTGGACCACACCTGATTATAATATTGGTTTTTTTATTATTTTTTTCTTCTTAGCAAAGCTGTTTCCTTTCTAAAGCAGTTTGCCATAATATATGCTGAGGAAATCTTTATAGTTTTCTTGTTTTTTTATGATGTCGCCTAACCAGAACGCGACCCTGTCAAAACCACTTACAACTGAGACTGAAAACCATCTTCAGCTCTTCGATTCAGGCTGAAAAACTTGTTTGGTTCACTGTGCGTGGCAGGCACTTAAAAGTAATAATAAAAAAAATGAAGAAAAAAAAAATTGCATTGCCCGAATCTGCCAGGTCTTTTGAGAGCCCCATCATTGTTGTTGTTTTCTGTTGTCTGTTGGTTGTTTGTTGTTTGTTGTTGTTGTGCAGTCGCGTTTTTTAAAGGGTGCCCCACAGTCAACGTAATGCGCCACTTACTTCCTCGTAAGCCAACAACAAACCAACACCAGCAACAACAACAAAGGTAAATAAAGCAAGACGCACACAATCGAAGCTTTCAATTTGCACAAAATAAAAAAAAAAATAAATAAAACTCCACATAAATTACATAAGTTGGCCAAAAGAAAAAAATCAAAAAAAAAACACAATAAAATTAAAGTTATACTAAAAACCGGCAGCGTTCCCGCACTTTTGGGAGCAGTTGAAACTGGTTCGCATCTTTCCAACTGACCAACTGACCTTGAGCCTTGATTATGCAATGCCATCTTCAATCTTCAAGACTACTGTCTTCTGACAGCTGCAACAGTCTGCAGCTGTCGCACTCTCTTTCTTTCTTTCTCTCTTTGTCTAAGTCTAGCTATCTCTCTTTTTTTGTAAGATTGCCTAATGTACAAATTTGTACACCTATTTGAAATCACAAATACAACAAGATAAGTAAAAAGCTCCAGATCGCATCTCAAATGCAACAACTTGTCTCCAAAAAGCCAGCTACCAATAACCATAATGACGTCGACGTCGCACAGTGGGACAATATCTGTTTTTGCTGTACAAAATTTATAACTTTTGAGCCATTAAAGATATTTCAAAAATTTTAAGAGGCCCACTGGTTGATTCAGGGCTTTCGGTCAAAGTTGAAAAATATTTTCAGTACATATTTTACAAGTAAAATATAAAAAAAAACATATATTTTTTGTTCGAAATATAAATTTCAAACTTTTTTTTCCTTTAAACAGCATTGTTTAATATATAAGAATATATATACTGTGCTTAAAAAAAAATTTTTTTCAGACGAAATCAAAAACATAAAGATCGGTCGTATAACTTGACAACAAAACAGTTTAAAAGTTAGAATTTTTAGTAAAAATACACACTGAAATAAGGGTCATCTTTGAGAGTCTGTAACGGTCACAATTTTTACCTGATTTCAAAAATCTTTTGGATTTTTAATCTTTCAAGATTTTTCTATCGAATGCATTTATTATTTCTACAGTCGCTTTCATCGAAAAAGATGATTTGGATACAGTCTCCACCTCCTTCTGTCCCACTGTGCATCGCTGCTGTCTTCACTTTAAGTAACTGAGTATTTGTGTGTGTGTGTGTGTGTGTGTGTGTGTGTGTGTGTGTGTGTGTGCTCAAGTGTATTATAAAAGCAACTTACACGAGCTGCCAACAAGCCATAGTTTAAAGTCAACTTACAGCGTGCAGAGCTCGTGTCCAACAAATTATCCAAAAAACATAAAAAAAATAAATATATCAAATATGTTCAAATTCGTGTTGATTGCCAGCCTGCTGGTCAGCGTTGCCTTTGCCGCACCCGTGAGTGAAATAAAAAATAAAAAATATAAAGAAAAGAGAAATGATATTTAAAGATCGTTAGAGACTTTATTATTTCCTGTTTAGAGCCAAGCTTAAAGTGTTAACAGTTAAGAGCGCACGCATTTGGGACGCTTTGTGCTGCGATCTGTTTCGCATTTCTCGAAGCTGCCACATTTAACATTGCCACAATAGCTGCCAGTGGCGCCAGCTGCAACAACACAGACAAATACAAGTTAGAGATCAATTGCAGTTGCAGTTATAGACAGAGACAACTTTTACTTACAATTTTTGCTGCCAAAGGGTGATTTGTCGGCACCAGAGTTGCCCAACACATTCGATGCTGCACAGCTGCGTGCGTTGCAAATATTTGGACAACACTTGCCACCAATCGCACTGCACTCGCTGTCATGCAGACACTTGGGCGTACAGTTTGTTACCTTTGTCGATGAGGGGCAATCTGCAAAAAAATAACAACGAACTTGGCATCACAACCAACTGGTCAATGCAATTTGGCCATGACTTACCGCCGGCTGCCAAAGTTAATGCCACACAGGCGCCAATAAACAGCAGCATTAGCAAAAAACTCGACTTGGCTGGAAGAAAGAGTGCAAGAAATTGAAGCAGACACATATAGTAATTAATTAAAAGTCATATAAATATATAAATAGGAGAAAGAGTGCAAGAAATTGAAATTGAGACACTGATAGTAACTAATTAAAAGTCTGTATATATATAATATATATATACTTACCCATTTTCTTAGTAGTTGTGTTTTTGTACGTCCGCTTCGTTGCTTCACTCAACATCAACTGTTGTCGGCTCGGCTTTATATTCGTGCCCAGGGTCGGCCGATCTCCGCCTACTATTCGAACCAGTTTCAGGTTGTCATCACTTTTTTGTTCGCTTTTGTCGTGTGATTAAAAAAACTGAAAAATAAACAAAGCAAAGGCAACGACACTTATCAATTTGACTTTGTATTTACATATTGTCAGATAGTTGCGCCTAGTGAAAACTCTACGCTAGCTGATTCATTATTACCATCTATATAATATTTACTTTTTATTAAAACCCATTTAAAACATATCTTGTTCGAATAATTTTAGAGTATAACATAAAGAAAGTCTAAATTTAATTGCTTGCTTAAATATTATAATTTTCAAAAGTGAAAGAAACTTTCCAACTTTTAATATTGAAAATTTCAAAACTATAATTTCTAAAATTACTTCAAGCGTAAAAACGATTTCAGGAATTCAACAAATTGAACTTTTGAGGTGTTAAATGAAAACTAAAAGAGGTTCCACTCAATAAATCCAAAATTTCATTATTTAACTTAATCGTGTGTGATGATCATAAATATTTTAACATAATATACATATATTATTATAAAGAAACCAGTTTGTTAATTATTACTATTATTTTTTTTGTAAGTTGAGAAGCGACTTTTTGAAAATCTTCATAACACGTGTAGCACATTTTGTGAACTTTATAGACCGATCTGAAGTCAAAATCTGAAATATATATCTTAATTAACGTTTCCGTTCGAGCACTTAAGCCATCGGACAACTACGACATATAACAAATTAAAAAATATATACACACTTAAGGTGAAAAAATGCAAAACAGCGTAACCAACTCGTTTTTGCGAACTCACAACCTCAGTTTGAAAGACCCTCACTGGGAGGTCTATGGAAACGACGACTGACTCATCGATTTGTTGTCAGAGAGTCGATAACATTAACTGGGAATATTTACAATGCAATAAATGTAGCTAAGATTGGCAGCTGTCGGTGTAACTTGAAAGATAGCAATTCGTTAGAATCATTAAGATTTCATTATAGTTTTGTGGGAAATGTCAACATTCAACAACATTCAACAACATTCAACAACATTCAACAACATTCAACAACATTCAACAACATTCAACAACATTATAATAACCTTCTGTTTTTCTATATTTCGCTTATAGCCATATGATGCTGATGAGCAGCTGGCATTGGAAAAAGAGCAGCTGGCATTGGAAAAAGAGCAGAATGAAAATGCCCAATACTCCTTCAACAGTAATGTTGATGATAAAATCAACGATGGCATGATTAAACGTAAGGAGACACGTGACGGTACAAAAGTCACCGGCGAATATTCCTACAGTGATGGTTTTGTCATGCGCACGGTTTACTATGAGGCCGATGAGAATGGTTACCGTGTTGTGCAGGAAGATATGCAGAAAATCGGCGATGGTCCTGTCTTCAATTCAGATGGCCAGGCTGATGTGGAGGGATCTCTTATTGGCAAATACTCGATCAAACTGGACCAAACTGATGTAGATAAGCACTACAAGGACATTCGCGCCTAAACTGCCGGCCATTCAGTATGTCGTAAAAGTTTCTAACATTTAGAAATGAACTGATTAAAACTTAAACGAAGTACAGAAACAAATCTAAATTTTACTATGTTGTTATCGTGTGTATTAAAAGACAAATTATATTTGAAAATTTATAAACAACTTTAAATTGTGATTGAATTGTTATTATTACCTTATTATAAAGCTATTCCAGGTTAAATTTCTTGTTTTCTCTGATTTTGAAGTGATATTTAAGTTCTGAAATTTCCTGAAATTCTTGATATCTAAAAAATAAAAAAAATATTAGAATTTATTTTTGTTCATCTCAACTGTTTTTTTATCGATCCCAATCTTATATTTTATTATATCGACGATATAAAAAATCTAAGGAGTTGGTAATCTTATTTTTTTTCTGAATGAACCAGTCATTTGATTAGAATCTTAAAGTATTTATATAAAATAAATTTTAATATAATTTCGATTAGGTAATATTTCTAAATAAGAAAAATACCGGGTTCTTTATTCACCATTTCAAAATATCTGAGAAATTTGTAAATTTTCTCCTATATCAACTATCTGATTTCCTTTTCAAGCTAAAATCATAAAATATGAACAAGTTTTCTCTCTCTCTCTCTCTCTCTCTCCCAATCCCGAATTTAAGAAAAGTCTTGAGGATTTCTTATAAGCTATGTTTTTAATATAAAGCATAGATTGTTATACAATTTCCATTCATAAAGCATTAACATATACATATATCGCAGAATTAATACAAATATAGCACATAAGTGTTTACAGTTTTGATTACAATATATCGTCCTGGACACACTCCATCGAGTTGTTGGCCGACTGTGTGATGATCAACGCCTTCTCGGAATCGGTTAGGTTGATAAACTTATGCTTGGACTTGAGCTCCTGCTGGATGGATGAGAGTAAATCGGGTGAACCCCGACCCGGTTTCATAATTAGACTATCCCGATCTCTAGGTGCAGACTGCTGGGTTATATCGGCACTACCGGCGACATCCAAAGTCGGTTCCACAATTGTTTCCATCTGCACCGATTGTCGCTTACGGCGTACTCGCTTTGAGCCCCGGGTAATGAGTACCACGGCGGGGGATTCAAAGGGTAATGCCTGAATGACAGTTTGCAATAGTTTTGGCGGCGTTTCGGGTGTTTTTGGATTGCCAATAACAACGTCCGCTTGTAGAGCACTCCGAACACGTTCACGTTCCTCCTCCTCACGCTCTCGAGCGGCATTCTTTCTCATGAGCTGACGAGCACGCTTCTTGAGAATCGCCTGGGCATTGGGATAGTAGGCGATAACCTCATTCAGATCCGACTTGGAGAGTACAAACAGATTGGAATAGCCCTTGGAGCGTACGTCAGCAGTACGGCGATCAGCTCCATTGATGCCCAATAAACTGATCTCACCGAAGACGGAACCCTCAGTGAGTGTAGCAAGGACAACATCACTGCCCGGTCCACCCATGACCTGTACCTGGCCCAGCTTCACAATGTACATTTCCCGACCCACTTCGCCCTTGCGACAGACAAAGTCACCCGGCAGAAAGGTCACAGCACGCAGCTTCAACACCAGATCCCTCAGCAAAGCCTCCTCGCAGTCGGCAAAGAGTTGTACCTTGGACAAGGTTTGTATATGCACCGATATGGCAATGTCTGTCTTCAGATTAATGGGCAGTGCATCCAAGATATTCGACTCATCTAAAAAGCAAAATAGTTAGAACTATTCAAGATTGGTATTTTTCAGGGACCGTAATCATTATATGTTATAATATAAAAATTACTTGGTAATGATTATATTTAAATTTTTTATGTTTTTCATCAATGATAATCATTATTTTTGAGTAATTTAATAAAGCTTACACCATAATCATTATTTTTGATAAAAAAAATAATTATTAGTTTTAATCAAAAAAAATAAAAATCAAAAATAATGATTTATATTTGATCAAAAAAAATAAAAATCAAATATTATAATCAAAAATTATTTTTATTTTTTTAGCTTAAAATAAAACTCAACAACTCAAATATAATTATTATAGTATTAGTTTTATTATTATTGTACTCAAAAATAATGATCATCATAGAAAAAAAAAATTTTAAAATCAATATTTTAAAATTTATGGCGAAAATACAGAGATTTGAAAATTATAAAGACTTTGGTGTAAATAATTTTTTTCTAGGACAATTATAGGTTGGTGTTATTTTTATTTTAAAAAAATATTCATTATTTACGGTCCCTGATATTTTTATCAGCTTCAACTTACCCAAAGTACGCTGCTGTTCCCAGGTGAACTGGAACCACATCTTAACCCGTGACTGCACCTCCTGCGAGAGATTCAATCGCCTCATGTACTCCAGTGTCTCATCCTCCAGCTGGCGATATTCGTGCCGATTTCGTGTTGCCGTCGAAATGATATCTCTAATCTGGCCAATGAGTAGGGCGAACACAAAGACGCCCATTAACCAGGCGATGGTCATGAAAACATATTCACCCTGTCGCTCTGGTTTGGGATTCTTGCCAATCGATGTTGCCGTCTTGGTTGCAAATGCAAAACATCTCACATACGGATGACCCTTGCCACTGAAGACCCAACGATTCTGTCCCAATCCCTGATAGTCACTATAGGCGTAATACAAGGCGGCCGTTATGTGGATCATGTAGAGCATATAAGTAAGCGTCTTGGCCACCCGAACCTGTAAAAATTGACTCGGTCAGTAATGAAATTTTTGCAGCTGTAAAAACTTACAAAATGTGGCGAGGAGATGACACGATCCAAAAGACGGAATACCTCCCAGAAGCTCTGAACTTTAAAGAAACGTGGAAAACGTAACCAAACTGCACCTGTGCCATATCTCAGATAGAATAACTCAAGAGGCAACAAGGCCAAGATGTCCAGCTGTCAATTAAATAAAAGAAAAGACGTTATGAATCATTATGTTAATTTTTTTTTCAATTTAAAATAAGTGGGAGAGGCTATAGTCGAGATCCCGACCATAGGATACCCGTTACTTATTTCAATATATATAAAAGTACTTAAAGTACTTAATCACCTAAAAGTATGCAGTTGTTTTTTTAAGGCAGTACTTCGGACAAGTAGAACGGGAGTAATAGCTAACCAAAGTTATTAATAAAGTGATTATTTCAATTTAATCCCTTAAAAGTATGCAGTATTTTTTAATGCTAAAAAAACTGACTTAAAAAACTACTGCATACTTTTAGGCAATACTTTAGCTTTAAAAAAGTACTGCATACTTTTAGGCAGTACTTCAGCCCTAAAAAACTACTGCATACTTTAAGGCAGTACTTTAGCCTTAAAAACTGCTGCATACTTTTAGGTGATTAAATTGAAATATTAACTTTATTAATAACTTTGGTTAGCTATTACTCAAGTTCTACTTGTCCAATCTTGCTGCGATTAAGTGACATTATAGATACTAATAATAAATATCGTTACAAACAGTCCAACGAACACAATACACCCTTTTACTTATTTCTTACCTTAAACTGCAGCTTTCTCATGTAGTTTTTCCTCGTTAGATTCTTGTTCTTCACCCAGAATCCCTCAAAAAGATACATGACACGATGCTTGAAGAATACGACGTCCAGCAGATAGATGATATCGGCACAGAAATCGCAGGCGAGCCAGATGTTGGTATTCTCCTTGGTCTGAAAGGGGAACGAAGCACGCAGTGGAATGACCCAAGCATTGTAGAGAAAGGACAATGAGACCACACACAGCCAGGATATGTAGATCTTGCCCTGGGGATCCAGAGTACGCTCATCATTGTTGGCGCCACACAGACTCGAGCACAGCCAGACATTGGAGCGTGGAGTGTCCGCCTCAAAGAGACGTCCACGATGCGGCGACTGTCCGGCGGGCACCAGACGCACCTTATTCCCGGGCGATGGATGCAAACTCTTGGTGCTCGCATGTAGAGTGGTCACCTTGTTGGGTGGCGGAGTCGGTGAACTGGTATTACTCGAGGAGGGAGTGGGTGGCAGTTCAATGCGTGACTTGACCTTGTTGGCACGTGCCGTGAAACGTCGCACCAGATGACGCACCTGATCCCGCAGGAACTGTTGACCCTGCGAGTCCAAGCTGCCCGCACTGCTGGGACGTTGTGGCTCCGTCTCGACAACGGCAACGATTTCACTCTCATTCAGGGAGGAGGAGCGTGTGGTGCGCATATTGCGATCATTATTCTGCTGCTCCGGCGATTCATTGTAACAGATTTGCACATCCTGTTCGTCCTCATCCTGCTCCTCCTCCTGCTCCTCCTCCATTGCCTGCGAGTTGTCGTCACACTGATCCGGCTGCGTCTGCTCTAGGATCACCTGACCCGTGGCACTTCGCAGCTCTGCTGCTCGTTGAGCTGCAATTGGATCCGTTTCAGGTACTGCTCCCGGCAGCGGAGTCATCTCTATGTATTGGGGCTGCAACACTCGCCTCACACTGTCCGGACTGACCAGCGGCTTCTCGTGCTTCAGTATGTGCTTGACCAGGGCATGGGTGCTCTCAATGTTGCCGCCCTGCCCCGAACGCTCGGCGTCCAGGCAACCGATGCGTCCATTGCGAAAGTACAAGCGGGAGTGATAGAATCGTGGACTGTTTGGACGCTGTCGGCGCTGTGGCGCCTTATAGGCATTGATTTTATAGCTTATACGCTTGGCCGGACTGGGTGTCTTGTTCTCCTTGTCCCGCTTGCGATGACCGATAGATTGCTGCTCCGCCTGACGCTCCAGTTCCTTTTCGCGCTGCAGCAACTGCTCCGTGGCGCTGACAAACTGTTCAATCTCTTTGATATCCTTGCTGATCTCCTCCAGACTGCGTCGCACATTCGCCTCCTTCTCACCGGGAGTGGAGTAGCGACGCTGCGGCTCCGGACGCGTATTAATCACATCCCGCATAAATGCATGCCGCTCCAGCGTCTCACAGAAACGCGGCGATTGTGGCCTTGACCTTTTGACCTCTTTAGGTGTGCTTGCCATGCGTTTCAATTGGCTGTGTCTTTCCTCCGGCTGTATGTCGTCGTAGGCAAAATTCTCTAATATATTCGGGGATGACTTCAACAATGCTGCAGTCGCCTCCGTATCGAGCTCCACGCTGCGCTGGTTCAACTGCGAATGTGATAGACTTTAATCGTTTACTCTGAACTCAACTGTCCGGCAAGGCAATCAAGCTATTGGCCCAGTCAGCACGCAATTGCAATAAACACAACAAATACACACACACACACACACACACACAACAACTGATGCCTTGCATGCTAATTGCTTTGGAACGCCCGCACAATCACTATCAATCGATTTAATCGAGCAACGCCTCAGCGCCCCAATGTCTCATCTATCAGAGGCAGTAGACAATCCAATAACTATAAGTACGTGGATCTGCCATCAGGTAACTCGCGTGCCGCGCTTTTTTTTGGTCACCGAAGGACATTCAACCAAGCCCCTTACAATTTTACAGGGTCTAACAACTATATTATGAAGTTTGTGAACCCAAGAGACTCACAGTTTAAACGATTAATCATGTTAAAATCATGAGACAAACTTTTATTGATTTTACGACTAAAAGCAGTCAACAAAGAAAAAATTACTAAGTATACAAATTAAGTTAAGAAGTAAAATTTAAATTAATATTGATTATAAATTATAAACTAAAAAGAAAAATAATTTTAAATTAAATTTTTTAAATTAGATTTTAAAAACAGATTGAATGATTAAATCGTTGATCAAACATATATTAGACTTTATGAAACTCAACTAACGCTGGAAAGTTATCGATATGATCGTTACTATTTTTTGAGAATTTTTATAACCCGATTCTAAGACCCAAAACACTTCAAAAAAGGTGGGTAATGTCTTAAGAGGAGTTAAGGAATATATACTTTTAAAAACAAACCCATTTATATCTTTTATAGAAACTGCAGACACTAAAAGCTTTTAATAAGCATCAATGCTCTTATTTCTGACTAATATTAAGATGATATATTTATTTCATTTTTTTAACAGTACCATAGGGAGTTTTTAATAATTATAAAATAATATAGTTATTTCTGATTAATTTTATTAAGATGGCATATTTTTTTCATTTTTCTAACAGTAGTTTTTAATATTTATAAAAGAATAAAGCTATAGTTTAATTGATAAATTTATCATATCTGTTGTATTAATATCTTCAGGTAATTATTTCAAATAATTTATCCATAATTTATAGTATGAAAAAATTTATTCAAGTTTGTCTAACAAATGCTATTACACTTTATAAATTTTTTAATATCAGTCCTTGTTTTCTATAACTGTTTGTACAAAATTCTTAAGAATTTGCTGTAAAATATATCTAACTGAAACTTCCAGTTAGGCCATTATATCTTCGGTGTGTCAAATATTAACTTTGTTGTGTTTCTTTTACCTTACGAAAGCGCCGCATGCTGGCCATTTTTGTTGTTGTTGTTGTTGCTGATGTTGCTGTTGTTGTTGTTGCTGTTGTTGTTGACTTTCGCGCAAGTTCACTGCCAGTTCAAAGTTCAGGGTCATGCGGCTCAGTTCAACGTTGTGCTGTCCGTCTGTAATTAAAATGAAGTTGTTGCGTGCCACACGCGGCGTATGATTAATGCACAATGTTACTGCGACGTGTTTAATCAGTCTTATCAGCTGCCCTTTGTTGCCATATGCTAAATGTTATTGATTTTTCCCAGAGCTGCAATTTGGCCTCCATTGAAGTTCGTTTGCTCAATTTTAGGTGGTCAACAGGTGTGTGTTTCAGTTGCAATTGTTACAAAATTAATTTTAAGTTTACAAATATCACTGATGAAAAACTAGAGTTTATTGAGGGAAATCACAGTACTTTCTTCTTGTTTTCCACTGCATTTTTCACTTGCACTTTAGAAATTACGCAGTCACAGTCACAGCTTAAGGACGAGAGAAAATATTGAACTCACCTCCTCGGCAGCTGACAGACAACGAACCAAGCAAGCGATGATAAGTACTTGGATAGCAGCTGACTTGATTTTGTTTTGGCTACAAAGGATCGCGCACGCGCCATTACTGTGGTACAAAAACCATTTGTAAATGATTAAAAACGAAAGCATAATTAGCTAGGCTTTCTGAACAGCTGAGAATTTTTCTGCATTTCTATATATATACTTTTGAATTCTAAAAATATAATTATTATTTTTCGCTAGGTTCATTCAAGTTCAATCTGTTATTGTCAGTTTAGCATGCAGTTCTAACATTTTAAACCGTTATCATCTGTTAACATTACTCTTAACAGAAACGTGCACTGTTATTTAAAAGCTTATATAAATTTGAGCTTTAGCTTCAGTTTGTTGAGCTTTTGTCAGCTTTGAACTTCAGTAAAATACAAATATTAACTTATAAATAAAAAATTGTATCTAATTAAAAATGTTAATATGTTGTTTAATGATATATACAATTTAAAAACATCTAAAATATCCAAATCTATTTATACATATATATATATATATATATATATAATATATTTTTTAGGCGTCAAAAATTTAAATTCAGAATAAATTTTGGGGCCAAATCATGAACAAAATGACATTCCGCTTGAAAATCGGTTAATTTTTGATGAAGTTATGAGAGATCAACGTTTTTGAAAAAATGTAAAGTGGTCAGTATGGAAAATTGGCTTAAATTGAAAATATATCAAATTTTTTAAATGTTAAAAATTTAAATGCAGAATCAATTTAGATGCCAAATCATGAACAAAATGACATTCCGCTTAAAAATCGGTTAATTTTTGATGAAGTTATGAGAGATCAAAGTTTTTGAAAAAATAAAAGGAAAATTGGCTTAAAATCGAATATATATCAAATTTTTTAAATGTTAAAAATTTAAATGCAGAATCAATTTAGAGACCAAATCATGAACAAAATGACATTCCGCTTGAAAATCGGTTAATTTTTGATGAAGTTATGAGAGATCAAAATTTTTGAAAAAATGTAAAGGGGTCAGTATGGAAAATTGAATGTTATATGGCTTAGAATCGAAAAAACATCAAATTTCTTAGGTGTCAAAAATTTAAATGCAGAATTAATTTAAACACAATTTCGAAGGTTGTTTTTTAAATTTTCATTTATTTATATATTTTTAAATAATATTCCGTTCAGCTCTACATTTACAATTACATATTTGTAATATTTGTTGGTTTTGTTTTTGTTTTTGTTGTTTTTTTTTTGTATTTTCATTTAAATTACATAATCATATATATATTTATATATATAGATTTATTTATATATACTTATGTATATATTAAAATGTATAACTTGTTGGATTGTTGATTTAAGTTTTATAAATTGTATGTAATTAAATTGAGAACGTCTGCTAAAAGGACGAATAAAGGGATACGTTGGACGAACTATCCAGGATAATTTTCCCGACGTTTCCTTACTCACAAAAACTGTGGAACGCTATTCATAAACATTTACATTAGATGCCGCCAAAAAAGAACATTTATAATAACCTCATATTTTGCTGATGCTGAAATATGGAACCTGAGTGGAGAAAATACTAACGATGTATTACTTCCACTTGGCTTGATGAGGAATTGTTTAAGAAACGCGATTGAATGACATTGTTGATACATACACATACAGATACGTACAAACCTATTAAGAAAGAGTTGCTAGTTTTTGTATTTTTTGTTTTCGATTTTTCATTTTTTTCATTTTTTGTGTTTGACTGGAAATTATGTTGTAACTTATATTATGGTTGTTGGTGTGTGGTTGTTTGTGTTTTTAGTGCATATTTGAAGGTTTTAAGGTTTACAAATTTTTTTTGTTGTTTTCTTATTATTTTTTTCTCTTCAATTTTTTATCATTTTGTTTTATGTCACTTAAAAAATTACATTAGTAAAATGTATTTTAAAACTGATGCAAACATCGCCATTTGCATTTTGCTTTTTAAATTATTTACTCGCTCTCATCCTCCTCATCTTCCTCGGAGGACTCTTTCTTCTTGACCTTCTTGGCGGGCTTGGCGGCGACCTTCTTTCGCTTCTTGGGCGCACCGGAGTCTGTGCCACCATTTGCCTCGTACTCCTTTACCGCCTTGTTGTATTCCTCCTTCATTTTGATGGCTTTCTGTTCCCATTCCTAAATAAGTATAAAATTAAAAAAATATTTGTAAATAAGTATCAACTAAATCTTAATTAAAGAGCGTTTAGCACTTACAGTTTTGTCTTTTAATCCACGCCACAGTTCACCGCCTCGCTTGGCAATATCTGTGACCTTGCTGCCGGGATTCTCCTTTTTGATCGCTTCGCGATTCTCATTGAGCCACAGCATATACGCTGACAGAGGACGCTTCGGACGGTCTCCGCTCATGATTGCTTTTGTTTTTGTAGATTTACGTTTAACTCAAATGAAATCTCTCACACGGAGTTCTATTTTCTGTAAGCAAAAGAAATACAGAAAATTGTTAGTCAGTATGAAAAAACTTTTGCCTAAAAGTAGGCAATGAAAATTTTATAGCATATAATTTTATTGAAATGTAATTCGATTTTAATTATGTGTGTCAGCTAGTCAAGCGAAAAAACCCATAATTATGTGTGCTACTTTTCTTTTTATTATTCAACATATACATATATTATTAATGCAATTGTTCGGTCAATAATCAGGCATTTTACTTTTAAACCTATAAAATATTCAATTATTGCATTTCAGAATGTGCAAACGTTGATTAAATATTGTTGCATATTGTGAAACCAACTGTACACACTTTATTTACACCCACACTATGCACACACACAGCATACACACACACTCACAAATACAGGTTGCAACCTTTTTAATATGCACATAAGCTCGATTATTATGTATATGGAATGTTATGTTATGTATTGTGTACATAATTCACTCAATTGTGCAGCTATGTGAGACATAATTTGACAAGCGACCAATCCATTGAAGTATCTATACACATATCTAGGAGTACATATGTATAATTAAGTGCAATGGCCTTTAATAAATAGACTACATTTATATATACATGATTATATATAAATAGCATATGTTAAAACTTAAATCAATAATGCGACCCTTGACATTGTGTTTGATTCAAACGAAAAAGGTGAAAAAAGTTTGAGTTTTCTTAATTTTTTATTACAGTGTTATATTTATGGAAGAACATATGTTTCATTCCATTATTCCAAGGAGAAAAATACCTTTTTTTAATAAAAGTTGTTTAAAAATGCATTTGCTATGCAAAATAAGTAAAAAATAAATGCAATATTTACTGAAAAAAGCTTTAAATAATTAATTGATTTCAGTATTACATTTGTGGAAGAACAAATGTTTCATTCCATTATTCCAATGAGAATAGTCAAGAATAATTTTAATATTTAATGAAAAAAAAGCCTATAAATAAAATGAGCTTATTAACTCAAGGCAAGCACTTTCATTCCAGCATTCCACTTTAGAAACTTGCATCAAAATACCACAAACAGACTTCAAATGTTGAATGACATTTGCCACCCTAACGGTGCGTATACGTTATGCAAATTTCGCTGTCTATATGCTCGCCAGCATCATCATGATGATGATTGTCGCCGTCGTCATGATGAACATCATCAGGAGGAGGTAACAACAGACCATCGCGTCCATGCACTTGACCCAAATACTGAGAAATACGGACAAAACAACGTAACAGGCACGCGACAACGACAACAACAACAACAACAACGACGACGACGACGACGATGATGCTGACGAGGTTCTTTGGCAATTGGGTTAACAAACCACCGAAGTGGCGACTGCCTTGCACGGCGGCAATACCACACAATAAATCAACGTATGTACAACTGATGTCTGATGGCAAGGTGGCAGGTGGCAAGACTGCAATCATATCAATCACGAAGACAAATCCAGTCACTGGTCAACTGGCCAATAACAAGCATAACGCTTGCAGCCACCCAAAAAATGTTTGTATGTACACTGAAAAAAAAGACCCACTTCTAAAATCAAGAACATTCATCTTAAAACTGATCGGAATCGCTTGAAAATTGTTTACCGGTGGTTTTTGGGGTTGCTGATTACGAATATGAAGTAAATTTGAAAAAATTCAAAATGGCGAATACAATACGGCGGACATTTTTTTGAAAAAATCATCGGATTCGTATGAAACTCGTTACCCGGGGGTTTTAGGGGTCGCTGATCACGAATTTGAAGTAAAAATTTGAAAATTTAAAATGGCAGATCTAATATGGCGAATTTTTAATAAGAACGTATTTAATGGATCCGCCATTTTGAATTTCTAAAAATTGACTTGAATTGAATCAGAAGTTAAATGTAAAAAAAAAAAAAATAAAAAATATTAAAATTTATTTTTTATTTGAAAAATCATGATTTTAGAACACTTTTTTTTATCAGTGTATCTGTGTGTCTGTCTGTCTGCTGCGCTGTTGCAGCAACAGGAAAATGGCGGCAAAATTGTTGCTAGTTTCACACTCGCGCAGCAACTGTGACGCCCACAGACACAGACGCCACCAATGCGTCACCACAGACACACTCACACACACACACACACACACACACACACACACATGTTGTCAATGTCGCCACACGAGGCGGCAACACGTGATGCACACACAAAGCAACAAGAGCAAAAACAACAACACACTGTTCCTGAAGGGGAAACAGTGGGAGCTGCAACAAGGCTTACGCGTTGCCAATTTCTGGAATGGGCCAAATGCGAAATAGCAGCAAAAGATTCCTCTAACAAGCACGACACATGTTGGCTATATGCGTCACATATACACACACAGACACACACACACACACAGCATGCATACACCTACGCATAGAGCAGCTTTTATATGTAGCACCTACAAAATCGAAAGCGAAAACCGTTTTGTCTGCCATGGAATACATATACATATACATTGCTATGTCTGTGTGGGTGAGCATTGAGAAGATGTCAGAAATTGATAGGTACTAAGTATAGATATAGGTAACTAGGCAGCTGTTAACGTTAGTTATGCGTTTGCGTAGAAAGCGACTTTAATTTTCAGTATACCATACTTCATATGGCCAAAGCTTTTGCTGCAAAAGTGTTGCGTAGCAAGATTAAAGGATACCGAAAGGATGTACTTTTACCACTCGAAAAGCATGCGCCAAATAGCAGAATATATTTCTGTGTAATAATGCATTGCGAAAGCAGAATTCAAGGAAAACTTAATTCGTTTCATGTCAAAAGCAGCAGAGATTTTTTAATAATGATAGAAAATGAACTTTTTTTTAATGTCAAAAGAGCTAAAATCTTGCTACATTTAATATATATCAGTCATCAAATTAAAAGCTGGTTAAATAGCCAAGCTTCAGTTAAAATATTTCCTAAAACTAAATACCAATCCTTTTCGGGCACGTTTTTTCATATATTTTTAATAATTAAGCATAGAAAAATAATACAAGGATTTAGTTAAAATACTCCCCAAAATTCTAACCGCATTTTCTTCTATAGGTATTATTTTCCATTAATTTTTAACTAACATTTTAGAATAACAATCTCAAAAGTTTTTATAAACAATAAGTTACAATACTTTAAGCATTTCTTTTAGAACTTCCCCATTTGGGTGTGGTATTTTTCTCCAACATCTAATTAACATAAAAGCTTAACATTATCAGGGTTGGAGTATCTCATGTCACGCTTTATTAGTCATATTCAGCATTCAAAATATGCTTTTCAGTCCAAGCAGCTTGTTAAGAACCGTGAACAGTGAAAACTCTGGACGTTACGCATACGCAGCGTGGTGCGACTTCCCACACAGCCATGCATAATAGATAACCGACATGGGACAACGAAAATATAGTAAATGAAGGGAATGAAACAGAATGGAAAGGAATGGAAAGGAAAGGACAACAAATGATATTAAATAGCATACAAAATGAGGCAGAGACGACAGTTACAGCGTTGATCTAAAATTTTTGAAAATAAGCCGACGTCGACGCCAACGCCAGCGTCGCAACGTTGGCGTCACTGCTAACGTCGCAGTCAAAGGCAAATGGATGAAATGTGAAACTGCTGAAAGCAAAATACAGTATACAAATACACACAGAGGCATAAAATTACCTCTGCTCCTACTCATCTCTTCTATGTGAGAGTATTGTGTGTAAGTGTGTGTGTGTGTTTATGGCATTTTTAATGCCGTCAACGCAGCTGCTGCTGGCGTTGGCAGCGCTGCTTGAAACACTCAGTGGTTGTTGTCGTCTGCACAGCACTGTGTAAACCACCCAAAGCAACCAAAACCACCCAAAACCACCCAAGCACTGCAAAATTGTTGCCTGAATGCGATTTTCAGTTTGAGCTTGTGCGCAGTGACAGCATTTTAGGGTAGATACTTTTACAGGGATTTGCGCAGTGGATGTCGACAGGGCAAACAACCGTTATATGTCGCTGCAGCAGCTATGCGAGTATACCTATATACATGTACAACGGTGTATGTGTGTGTGTGTAAGTGCCGTTTACCGTTAGAGAGCGTACAGTGGTGACTTTTTATAGCTTTGCCACAAAATTTCTTCCACTTTCGCAGCAGTTTTTTTGTGCAGTGTAGCTTGTGCGCTGTACAGTTGTGGCACAAATATTGAGCACTCTACATGTTTGTTTTATTTTTGATTTGTAGATTTGCCCCTTAAAGTAGACTATGAATTCTAAATATGTAAATTATTTTGAAATTTTGTAACTTATTACAAGACTTTGAGATTTTAAGTTCACCTGTTGTTGCATTTCATTTAGAATGACAATTTTGATAAGAAAACCCACATAAATATTTGAACAGGCTCTGTGCGATTAGCTAACAAAAGGCGAGTGTAAACATTCTCAAAGAGCGAAAGCTTTGCCAAAAACAACAAACAATAGCAAGTGCACGAAATCATAAGTCATTTAACAGGCGCTGATCATCAAGTGACAAGCGGCAAAATAACAACAACAACAAGAATAACGTCCGCTGTCAGCTAAACAATAACAAGGGCAATACTAAACGACGTCAACGTCGACGTCGACTTGAGCTTTTGACGTTGGCAGCGACGCGGCGCCAATGTTTTCAGTCGACTTGGAACAAGATCTACAGTGGCTCACAGCTTTTTTCAGACAGCATCTTGAATATTTTTTAATCAATTAAAACAACTAATCGAAAAGATACATTCAAATTATTAAATTTAATTTCATTTAAATTAAGTTTATTTTTTTTAAAACGTTTTTCAAAAATTTAAAACCTAACTAAAATTAATTTGACAAAGTATTGAAAATCGAATTAATAAATCTAATTGACTTGTCAACAATTGTTCGCTAGAGCTATATAATTGCTTTAATCTAAAGTGAGATACGCGTTCATTTCAATACTAAGTGTATTCTACACTCTCGTTTTCTCTGTCGCTCTCTTTGTTCAGGTAAAGTTGCAAACTTTTGGCGCCATTTTTAGTTTGCGTTCGAGTGCTCGCGATACGAGTGCATAGGCGAAGCGCGCGCGAAATGCAAAATAAAAAAAAACTAAACATACACGAGGGAAAAAAAACAACACAAAATGGTGAAAATAAAAAGCACGCGGAATTAGATACAAAAACAACAACAATAGAAAAATGCTTTGCATACAAATATGTGGCAAATTTCGAAGACAAATCGTTTATTTTTTAAATATAATTACTATCAGCTAAGCTATATTACCCTACTAAAAATAAATCAAATCATAATATAGGAAAAAAACATATTTTTGTTGGTTTTCACCTTTAGTTTTTGGAAATATTTCCCAACTTATTTTTTAAAATTACTTTAAGTAGTAAGGAACATATTTAAAACAATCTTGGCTAAAAACCCCAGTTTATTTATAATAAAAAAGTTTACTTTATAAATTCATTCAAAAACGAATTTTGATAAAGAAATGTGGGCATAATCAATGCGAACCATGACCTACGAATATTTTTCATATATTGTTAATGGTTGTTTATTTAGTTTCTAATTATAAAAAATATATATATTTCAAAATATATATATGTAATGAATACATTAATTTATATTCATTTTTCTTTAAGCTTGCATTTTTAATTTAGTTATTTTTTAAACTCTCCCTAGCTCCCGACTACAAAATAAACACAATTAAAGGCAAACTAAACTTGACTGGAAATTCGCTCTATTGAAAAATTTCAACTTAATTTTTCTGTTATTATTATAAGTTAAAATTGGAAAAGTTTATGCTTAAAATCCTGATAAAAATTTATTCGGAATTAAAACGTTTTCTATGTAGATAAAATTCTAGGAACTGAAGTTCTTTATTCTGCCAAATGGTATTAGAGTGCTACGAAGAAATTCGAGACATGGAAATTCGAGTTAAAGAACTACGCCTTTGGGATAGATAGCACAATGCTATTTCATTATAAGTCTTAATCTTACAAGCGAAAGGGAACAAGTCCACATCCCCATTAGCCAACAAACCACATTTCACGGTCAGAGACTTCATCTACAGCAGGAGAACTCATTCCGCCGTGCAATTTCGCACACGCAGCTGCAAAATGCAACTTAAGCAAAATAAACATGGGAGAATTGCAACGGAAAATGGAGAATGGGAAACGTGACCACCGACAACCGGTAAGACTTGGCGACAATTGGCGAAAAGACGCATCGCTATGAAACTGGAAATCAACAGTCATATACTGTCCTTAAATATTTGCCCCGGAGTACATCACTTATAGCTAGACGAACTGAAGCCGCCGACAGGTGGGTGGGGCAACCGACAGGCGCCACACTCAACAGCCAGCCAAGTACGAGCCGAGTCAGAACAATGACTGAAATCGAAAACAAAATGCAAAGCAGACGCACCAAATTTCACTAAAATGTCTTTGGGTGTAATTACAGTGGTGGGTATTAGTATAGAGCTAGCTAACACACAACAATTTTAAAACATATTTAAATTCGCAATGCCTTAAGAGGAAGAAATATTTTAAAAGTTAATAACTTGAAAATAATAATTTCATTATAATGATGATTTATAATTTGTTTAAAACAAGTCTAAATAATTTACCTAACTCAATAATTTGCTATACGCGGCTGATAATTTCAATTCTACATCGATTAAATTGCTGATAATATCTAACCAATAAACAAAATCAAACAAAAGGCTGAACAGCTAATTTGACGCCCACTGTAATTGCACGCCCCATGGGCCACAACACTAAACATCAGTGTAAAAGTTATTGTCCACCGACGACTAATGAAAAATACTCGTATTTCTGATATCTACGCGGGGCGGCTGATAAGTAACTTAAATAATAAAACACCGAAACTTTGGAGTGTAAATATTACAAAACAATACATTTTATGTTGATAGTAATATTTACTAAATATAACTTTTAATTTACAAAATAACAAATATTGTATATTTTCTATATATAAATCTTTATATAAAGATAATTTCTTGATTTTCGTTCTGTTTGAAGTTAATCAATATGAATCATAACACAGGAATTTTACCAACTAAGTGTACTTGTAAAATATATATTCTACTTGATAACAAAACAAGTATCTCGTTCTTTCATCAAACCAGTCAAAAAAACACTGTAATATTTAAAAACCCGCCAAAAATATTGTTTAAAATTAATATTGACCTCATTAATCAATTGGTTTTAAACACAGATTAGACACAATTCACTGCACTCTTATTAATATGATTTTATAATTATGTATATGCAAATAATAATAATATAAATATTTGCAAAATTTTTAATTATATTGTCTTAAAAATTTGAGAAATAATGACACAGTTGAACAGTTTGACAGCAAAAAATGCTGTTTTTGTGAAAAATATGTATTAATTGCTCATACTTAGAGACTGATTACTTATCAGTCGACCCACGTACATACTTTGCTTTGGCTGTCACTGTAGCTGTAGCTGTCGCTGTTTGTTGTTGCTGTGTGTTTACTTCACTCTTGGCCCGGCTCGGTCTAAAAATTTGCTTCGCACTGACTCTGGGCACTAGGCACTGAACAACACTCTGAACGCTGAACAAAATGTACTGTGAGCGTCTATAGAAAACTGAACTGAAATTCAACTGAAGCAGCTGTACCAAGCAAAGGCACAGCAAAGCAAAGCAAAGCGAAGCGAAGCAAGGCAGAAGGCAGGCAGCAGAGGCAGGCAGCAGCAGAACAGAAGCAGAGGCGAAACATACACACGCAGAGGCAGAGGCGAACCGAACGAACGAGTGAACAGCGAGACCATCAAATAATACACAGAGCCAAAGCTGAACGAACAGTGAGCGCAGTACAGGCAGGCGGCAGCAAAAGTATCTGTATCTGAGAGTCAAACAGCCAGGCAGCCAACCAACCAACATACAGCGTCGACAACGACGACGACAAGAGCCACAGCAAACGACAGCGACGTCGACGATGGCAGCGGGCGGGCGTCGAGCAGAGCGAACGCAGGCAGACGGGCCAATGTATGTACTACTGGCCGACAGTGGTGGCAAATAACGTGCGCACAGCTGCCGACAAATGAATGCGTGTGTGTGAGAAAAATAATTTGCGTTTTTGCGGTGGTCGCTACAGTCGCGTACCATTAAATCGTACTACCGACAATGTGTAATTTGTACAGCGCATGCACAGTGCTGTCGCTGAATATTGGAAGGGTAATGGAAACAATTTACAATTTGAGGAAATCGTTTTTCAGGGAGAAAATGGAACTTATTCTAAAATGTTTAAAAAATATGAAGTTTTTGCAATTCTTTCTAAGAATTTAAAATACTAGTTATTTTTAAATGCTAAGCCACAATATAACAATATTTTACATTATATATTTGAAATTATTTACCATAATCTAAAAAACGTATAAACATTTATTGAACATAATAAATGCATATATATTTAACATTTTAAAAAATATTTAAATTTTTAAACATAACTTAACTTAAAAAAAAAATTATAAAACTGTTATAGATAATCCTACAAATATCCTGTCACAATGAATAACCTGAATTACGCTCATACCTCTCCACAGTGTAAACTCTCATTAGCTCTTGCTTCAAATATGGGCGCGCGCATGTTCGACTATTTTTGACGCGACTGTACGCGCTGACTACTTATTGCTTCAGCCATATAAAAAGCGTGGAGCGAACGAGCTTTGTGCGAACGAAATGCCAGTAGCATTTGGCCGCGACAGCGCCGCTGCCACTCGCCTCCCCCTTCCACTCTCCCTCCCCCTCCACCGTGCTCTGGCACTGCCCCTGCCTCTGTCAAACCAACATTACCCCTCAGTTACCCCCCTTGAGCGTATTCAACGTCACATATAACCAAATATGCCGCCCACCTGCCTCCCCTTTGCTACTCTCCCCACTATTCCCCGTCACTGTCTATCACGCGCTCAAAACTACCAAATGCCTGCCATCAGATACCCCTTACCCCCCTTTCAAACCCCATAATTTTAATCTTAACTCAAAAGACAACAACAATTTCTATTTACTACTTGTACATTTACAAGAAATAAGTTTCACGAAAATCACACTTAAAATAAAAAAAGAATAAACTGTAAATTAGATAGTGTATAATGATCAGTATTATCTACATATTTAGCTTCAATTTGTTGTTATCATGCTATATTATTAAGCAATTGACTAATCATGCGATGAATTCGCAGTGAATTTTCAAAAAATAACCGTCAATTTTACGCGCGCGCCATTCAAAATTTAAATTCAATAGCAACAACAAAATACAATAATGACGAAGACGACGACGACGCCAGCAAAAAACAGAAACAGAATTGAAAAGTAGAGAATTCTCTGACTGATTATGAATTGTAGTCTAATTCTTTGATTTTGGTAATAAACGCAGACCAGACTATATCGGAATATGTTAAAACTATGCCTGACCAGATCATACAATGACTATATGCCAAACCGTAGCCACCTTATGCGCTTTTGCTTTTGATAGCCCACACGATTGAAATTGGAAATTGAAATTGGGTCGTTTCGTTTATTTAGTAAAATTTATATAATAAATGGCCGCAATGGCGTCACATTTTGATGAGTTAATATAGTTAATTTAATGAGAAATCAATCATAGTGAAACACTTTTCACTCACCAGTAGGAAAATGTCGCGTAATTTGCGTTTTTAATTGCTGTCCTCAAACTTTCAAATATACTCGTGGTTATATTTTGTGCACTGTTGTACTGCTGCTTGCTTGTTTGTTCACTTTATAAATTTTCTTCTACTAAAAACTCAAGTCAGTTGGCTGTGTTGGCTGTGCTCTCGGTCTCTGTCGCTGTCGCTGCTGCTGCTGCTGCTCTGTATAGCTGTGTATCGGTCTCGGTGTTGTTCAGCGTAGTACGTACAGCTTTTGCCTTCAGTGGAATATCAAATACACAGAATGAATGCGAATGCCAGGCAGGCAGCCAGTCAGCCAGCCAGCAAGCAAGCAAGCCAGCCAGAGCCACAGGCAGAGGCAGAGCACCAAGCACCAAGCACACCAGTACGACGCAAACGCAGGCAGTGAAAATGTATCTGTGTATCTGTATCTTTTCAATGTATTCCCTCATACGCGTATACATGTATATGACTTGTATTTGTATCTGTATCTGTATGTGTATATCGTTCATTCGTTCGCTCGGTACGTTTCGTTGGTTTGGTTCGCTCTATGTGCGCAAAGCAGAGGCAACGCACACACACACACTTACACACACTCACACAACTACACTTACAACTCAACGTATGCGTGTGTATCTGGTCTGGCCCCGCTTTCAATGTATGTGTACTGTACTGTAGAGCTGAACAAAAATTTCGTTCGTTCGTTCGTTATATGAACACACGGCAGCAGCAGCAGCCACATCACATGGACGACAGCGGGGCATATGGGGAGTTGAGGCGGGCGAGAAGGGGCCAACGACAACCGGCAATGGCAACAGCACTGAATATGGCCGCCTGCCTGCCTGCTGATTGTGGCTGGTTTGCTCTGGCTTGCCCTGCGCCAAACGGTTTATTCCACAAACCCATGCAGTTTAGTTAAAATTTTGGATGGTATACCATATAAAAAATTGGGTTTAAACTATAAAACAATTCCCTTTTTATAGGTCTGTTTAAAATAATTGAAAAAATCATAAAGAATATAGAAAAACCTGCAAAGAAATCTCATTTTCATCAGATCTTTTCAAATTTAAAAATATTTATAGGGAATTTTCCTAGGAAATATATCTCCCAATATAGAGCAAGATAAAATACCTTATCATTTCCATCTGATCTTCCAAATTACTAAAGAATTAAAATAAATATCAATAGGAGTTCACCATTACATTTTTTTTGTAATAACAATAATCCTAGAAAAATAACTCTTACAATAAGTCTCAATAGAAAAAATCTAGAAAATATGTAGAATAATATTGATATATAAATTATCTAATTCTCATAAGATTTTTCAAAACTGAAAAGATATAGCTAAATTTTTATATGTTTAAGCTCAGAAAGATATCTTGAAAAACAATTTTAATTCTCGAAACCAGAAAGTTATTTTCACTATATAGATCAATGAAAAATATTAATGAAAGAAGTCAGACTTAAGTGATATATATTACCAGATTTTTGTGGATTTTATTTAGATACACTTTTTTCAGTCGAAATTGACCCAAATTAATAGAATAATTTGTCTACTAATGAAATAGTGAATGAATAAAACGAAACAAGTATAAATAATATCAAAATAATATAATTATTTTTATCAAAAGAAGTACGTTATCTCTTATATTGATTTTTTATATTTCTAAATTTTTCGGTAAAATAATACTTGTAAAAATTGAATCAGGACATATTTAATATTGTCTATTTAGCTAAGCTGTTAATCAATTTACAAAGAAACTTAGATTTCTATCAGAGTTATCTTCATAATTTCAATATAGAAACCATACAAACTCTTCAGCTGTAGTGTACATTGAAATTCGACTAGTTTAGAGCATTTCGTTTGTATGGCTGTAGTACGAGTATCTCGCTCTGCTGAGCCAACAGCCGCAGTCAGAGTACAGCCAGTAGCAGAGGCCCGCAACGAAAATACGTACGAAGCAGGCGAAGCAACGAGCAAACGAGTGAATAGGCAGCGGCAAAAGCAGAGCAAGCAAGCGAGGGACGTCGAGAGAGAGTGTGTGTGAGAGAGAGAGAGAGAGAGAGAAGGGAGTGGAACGTCGATGACGGCGACTGCGATATGTCTGTACGTTTCGTTGCCGTTGTTGCTGTTGCTGTCGTGTGTATCTGTATCTATGCGAGCAAACAGCAAACAGCTCACAGTCCCATAACGGGCCCCCGGCAACGTTGCTGGCAGACAACAAAAATCAATGGCCCCGAATCGATGTAGGGTATACGATCAGGCAGTGGGCCAGGCGTTAATGCAAACACGATGCAAAATATTAAGCGAACTCGATGTGTGAATATCGTGGCTATAGTGAAACGAAGTTTATACTTTCGTGATTTGGATGAAAGTTAATTTTTAATCGAAAGATGCATCCCATCATTAAACAATTAATTCAGCTAAAAATAATTGCGATTAATTATATAGGTGTCTTTCCTTCATATTTTAATATTTAATATTTAATATTATTAGATTTTAGGATTTGTTTTTCTTAAAATCAAATAGATTTTAACCCACTGTAGAATATTCGTAAAATAAAGACTCTACTTAGTATTCAAATCTTACTGCTCGTAATTAATAAAATCAGTCGTTTAATACTTTGTAAATTTGTATTTTTGCATTCTGAATTCTAAGCTATATTTGTAGCACACGGTTAGGCTACAAAATTTCTAAGATAGCTTAGTTTAATAATAATAATATTTTATAGGATGTATATTGAGTTCATTGAGTGAATTAAAAGTCACTTAAATTTGAAAGATTTATTATTTCAACACGAATAAAATCTCAATTATTATAGAAATAGAAATTATTATAAAAATCAATAGTTGTACAGAAGAATTAAGAATCAATTTTTTTAGAAAAAAAGCTTTTTAATGAAATAATATAGTAGTTAAAAATAATTAAGTAGTGTATAATGTAAAAAAATAATAGTTATTACAATAAAATAATATGATATATATTCCAGAAAATTTCTTGCATCAAATAAAATAGAACTCAAGACACTGTATCCTAGTACCAGGCTACACAATAAGCTGTTGAATATATTTGCTGCAAATATACAAAACTGTCGATTAGGTAGAAGATGTTCGCAATGAGCTCGGCCCACAGTGCAGTGGGTCGATGTCGATTATTCTGGTTGTTTGTCGTCTCAATGCAGAAATACATACGGATACTCGGCGTCAGTGTCCGTGTCCGTGTCTGTGTCCGTGTCTGCCTTTGTGTGTGTGTGTGTGTGTGTATATGTGTGTGTAACTGAACCCCTCACACAAGCTAACGGTCCGTTGGCATCGGGTGAATAGAGGGTGGGGGCTCTGTCCGCTCTGGATCTGACGCTGCCTGCGCTGCTGCTGCTGCTGCTGAGGTAAGAGCAGCGTATGATGGTTGCACTCGCTTCGGTGGTGGCAATTGTCGTTGTATGAACGGGAATACATATTCGGGATGTATGCAAACCAGACAACAGCAACTGTAATGGAAGCCCAAGCACTGGACGAGCCGACAACAACAACAGGGAAGGAAAGTGCGAGCTAACGAACCGAACGCGCACTCGACAGGATGTGGATATAACGAGCCTGTATCCCTGTGTGTGTATGTGTGTGTGCATATGAGTGTATCTGTGTGTGTGTGTGTGTGTCTCTGTCCTCTGCTCTGTCTGAGCATAGAAACATACTGCAAAAACTGGTAGGCACATTGTATAAAACCCTAGGAAGCATTTGAGCAACACTCGATGTGCTTATACCCTCCCAGATAAATATTACGAGCATATAATTACGTATCAGAATTCATGAATAGATCTCGCATATATAAATTATTTATAATTTAAATATGAAAGATCTGACCTGTAATTAATACAACGTGACATTATCATCACGAGATATTATATTATATGTATATTCTTAAAACAGGGTTTCAAAATAAACGGTACTAGTTCATAGTTCGAAACTATAAATAAAATTATATTTTGCTTTTATTTAATCATAAGGTATATAAATAAATTTTCTCAAATTTGGAGTTGTAACATTTGAACTGAACTTTCCGCGGAGCTTTAAGGACATTAATATAAAATTTTACCGAACTCTTAAACAGAATTAATATTAATATGTATTTGGAAACTTTTTGAAAAATAAAGAAAAAAACACAGTTGGTATAAAAATATACGACTTTACATTCCAACTTGATATGATTGTTCAATTTATTTAATATAGCTTTAACTCGATCTTAACTTAATAGCAAAATAATAACTGATCATTAGGCAAAAAAAAATAAATATATAAAATCTTATTTTAGTCATTAAAAATTTAATATTCTTTGATTATATTTTAGCTTTTAGGCGATTTCGTAAGAGTAATTTCATACAGAGCATTATTTTTATAGGGAACTGGAATTCAGGGTGGTCGATCTCAATTGCTATGAGTATGTTGCATTGGGTTGACTTCGCCTCCTGTTAAAGATGAACAGGCAACGATGAGGACGGCATAGTTTGTCAGCTTAGTTGCATTTGTACTACTTGGGTTTCGCATATGTCGCTATATGTGTGTGTATGTGTGTAGTCTGACTGTTGCCGTTGGTCCCTTTACAGAATTGGATGACTTGGGCAGAACGAGTGACTTTTGCAATTTTCATGCAAGCACAGATACACACACACACACACACACACATACACACACAGCAGGATGTCTGGAGCAGACGAGGAGATGTCCATGGTAGAGTGTGGCAAGCACTTGTTGTCGTTGTTGTTGTTGTTGTTGTTGTTGTTGTTGTCGTTGTTGTCGTTGCAGGTCCACTGGCGTCTTCTTGTCGTCGCCTACTTGAGCCAATATGCTTGCCATATGGATGCAATGTATCTTTTACGTTTACCGTTACGTTATGTTGCTCCAATGCATATTTAATACGCACATTCTGACAGTACAATGAAACTCCGAAATTATTATGTAAAGTTTCAAATAGTTTTCCCCTTTCCACTTCCTTCGCATATTGGAAAAGTTGGCTTCCTGTAATTAGGAAATGTTTGGAAACAGGAATCACTAAAACCTAATTTAAGTATAGAAAATTATGAAAATTATTTACTAGAGACACGATTCATTGTTTGTTCATTGTTCATTGTTAGCTCAAAGAGTTGTCCAATTTTCAATCTGTCATAACTTTATCAAAACTAAACCGATTTTCAAGCGGAATATCATTTTCATCATGATTTGGCCTCTAAATTGATTCTGCATTTAAATTTTTATCATCTAGAAAATTTGATATATTTTCGATACTAAGCCATCTATCATCCAATTTTCCATATATACCCCTTGACATTTTTTCAAAAACTTTGATCTCTTATAACTTCTTCAAAAATAAACCGATTTTCAAGCGAAATGACATTTTGATCATGGTTTGGCCTCTTAATATATTTAACATTCAAGTTTTGTTCGCTTAAAAAATTTAATTATTTTTATAAGAACAGGTAGAAGTCGAAGAAGCTTAAGCATGTGGTTCCTTTTCGTGCTTCGATGTGTTACCCATTTGTTTCTGTTTCTGATTTTGATGTTGATGCTGGTCTCTGTGGTTGTCTTTAACCTCGGTTGGTTCACACGAACAGCTGATGGTGCATATAAATAGTGTGTGGGAGAATGCCCGATGGATGTAGGGTGGCAGAGCGGGATGAATCAAATGGGGGGAAGTGTTCTCAAATATGCGAATGGGTTGTTGTTTTGGAGGGCGATGGCATGTGCACATTCACTGTGTGACGCCATTCTCTGCTCGACTATAGCTCGGGGCCGGTGTGTCTCTGACGGCAGACCCCAAACAGACAGCCAGAGAGACAGAGAGAGGAAGAGAGGAGAGAGAGAGAGTATCCCGCAGAGTCTTTCAAAGGCCAAGTTCAGTATCTTGAACACATTTCACATTTGCAGCGCCTATTGTTGTGGCCGAGTGTGGCTGGCGATGCTGCAACGCGATTTGAAATAACAACAGGACTCCAGACTGCAACTTCAACTCCTTCTCCCACTCCTACTCCTTATTTTGCCACGATTCGACTCTGATTCTGGGCCATGCAGCCACCTCCGATGCCATGTGACCCAATTTTGTTGGCCAAGTGCGAAAGTGAAGTTCTGAACTCTACTGGAGTTAACACTGTCGATGCATTTCCATGTCAAACGGCACCCACGTGGGGCTTAGGGGTTGGGGGTGGTTGGATGAAGAAGAGGAATACGAAGAAGACTTGATGGATTGCCCAACGAAATTTCACTGCTTGCTGATCAAATAATTGATAAGAAAAATGTGTTAAATTGTGTTGAATGTCGAAATATCGTGACTGTTTGAATCTTTTCGTGCTTTTGCCGATAGTCAGCGCACGAAGTGTCACGAGACGTGAAGAGTACATCGCTAGTACATGATAATATGTAATATTTGATTTACTTTAAAGTTTTAAATAGTTCAAAAATATTTTTAAAAAAATATATATATATATATTTTTGTAAATTCCAATCAATAAAAGATTTATTGATGGGCAGTTACAGCTTTTGTGAAAAGTGATTCAGAGAGCGAAAGAGAGTGGTAAAGAGAGCGAAACTGAGAGCGTAACTAAGAGCGTGACTGAGAGATACATATTGGCAAAAGATCACCGCGAAAGCTATTAAAACCTAAAATATGGCATAATTTTTTGGGGAGACGTTTCAAATTGACTTGTTGAACTTAACTGGCACATTGTAGTGTATTTTGTTGTTGCAAAACTCAGTGCCCGTCCAGAGAGACGATAAGCATGTGCTGCTCATAAAAACAACACAACACAAATGAAAACAACAAACAATCATAACAACAACAACAGCAACAACAACAATGTAGTCAGCAGTTCGTTGTCGCCGTTGTTTTCGTCCGGTTTTCGCAGTTTCTCTTGCTGAGTCTGAGAATTTGAACGACGATTTCTACACAGGCATACACGTATAGAATGTATATTTATGATGTACATAAGAATGTACATATGCATGTAAATATATATGTATGTTTATATGTACGTATAAAAATTCGTAAATGTGGCCTGCCTTTATCTGTGCGTGTAGGGTGTTCGTGATTCATGCTGGCCGTATTTACAACAATAATATGCACACTTATGCATTAACTAATTTAACGTAACGAGAATGCCATTATTTAAGACATATTTTAACGTAATGCAAAAATTGAACGAAGCCCACACTCACCCACACAATTACACGCATTCATAATCACACACACACACACACACTTACGCATACGGCTCTCTCTTCAGTTGCTCGCTCGCTCGTTTTGCTTGTTTGTTCGCCTCTCTTAGATTGCCGCCAAGCGCACTGCGAACGGAATTTGTATGGTACAGTACAGTTTGCTTTCGTTCGTTTCAGTTTCGGACTGCGTTTGCTTTTTGATGTGCTTGCTTTTTTGCTTTTGTGCTTTTGGCGTTTGCTTGCCTTTGTTTATGTGTCCATTCGAAGCGTTACACACTTTCTACAATATATCAAATTTGTCTCATTTCTGCGTTAGTAGTCGCTATTTAAAATACTACTGATAGTTTTCAGAATTTTCATCAGCGATATATAAAGTTTTTAATATTAAAATATTATCAAACTCTCCAAACAACCGTATTATTAAATTACCAAAGTGCCTTATCTATGTCGAGGAAAAATTTCAGCCTTGTAGGTCATACCGTTGGCGTTTAGATGGTTAGTGAATCATTCAGTCAGTCAGATTTTGTTGTTGAGAAATTTGCAATTTTTTTTAGATTATTGATAGAGAATTCACACAGTTAAAATTTGTTTCAATGTGTTAAATTTGCTAAGTCCCTTTTAATCAAGAAAAATAAATACCGGGCTATTTTATTATCACTATATTTTATTAGAAGAAATATAAAATGTATTTAAAATTTATAAGGAAAAAATGTTTTGCTTCGTACGACATTAACTGGTTATTTTAATGAAATCCCATCTAAAACTATGCCCTAATATACCGATTAGGAAAACAAGTTGACCTCGGTCGTATCACCGCCAATTCTACGACGTTCTATTGATAGTAAATACTGAATCCTTGTTTGCATGATCATGGCACTTGATAGGGGCATGTTACGTAGTTGGGCGGCAACGCTGAGCCCGAAAAACGTAAACTCATCTTCGCTAAGCGATTGCATCGTCCGCGTTCGCTCCAATGTCGAGGAGTTAGCCTTGGGCATTAAGGGAACTTCGGGTATTTGTGGAGGGGTTGGTGACGGCGCTTGTGTCGGAGGCGTAATTAGACGCAGGGGTGGAGCTGGAGTCAGTGTGGGCATCAATGGTAAAGCATCGCTTGGTATGAAAACCTGTTGACCGGGTTCAAGCTCTATTTTGATTTCGGTCTTCTCTTCAGCCTTGTTCGGTAACACCCTGATGGGCTTTAAGCGTGACAATTTTACCTGGAGACGCTTTAAAGGCATTGGGGATTTCAACGCGTCGCCATTTGATGTCTATATAGAAGAAAAATTCCTAATAAATGCTAATAAAAACAATTATTTAACGAAAATACCTTATCCAAATACGGTGCCAAAATCTGATGCAATGGCGAGAACCAGGGAATCTTGGGGGTATATTTAGGATTTGCTCTGATCTTTTTAAGCTCCTGATGATATCCAGTGCGCATATTTTTGATCTTCATTTTAACACCCTCCAAAGTTACAGGACTTTCACTTGGTAACGCCTCCGCGTTAATGCCAGTCTGAACACGCCTGTAAGCAGCATTTCGAGCGCCCCACAAATAGGGCCGACGGTTCCATAAACATGGCTCGCGACTGTAAAGCTCCACGAACTTAATATGTCGCTCATCGCTAAATCGAAATGGCACCATTGGCTCGCCATTGGTAGACATGATGAATTGAGTCGTAGCAGAAGTAGGGAACTGAACGTAGACCGTTAGGCGACCGCTTACTCGAAGAGATAGCTGAGTACTGCTGTCTTGCCGATTGTTGCTTTGTCTCTTCGCAGCTTTTGCGCTGGCGTTCGGTGATTGTCGTGCTTTTTGCTCCTAAAGCAATTGATTTGCTTTTGTTTTGTTGTCGCTTTAACTACACTTGCTTTTCTGCTTTTGCTCGCGATGCAAGCATGGAGATGGGAGAGCAATTATCGATAACTAAGCACACGCATGCACGCTGAAAATCAATTTGTATGGCTTAAAGCTATTGCAATTTACTGGAATTTACTTAAATGGTGTCTTTACATCAACCAGTTAAAGGATGTTGCTTTTCCCTCGGCCTGTGTTGTAACTCAATCAGACTACAGGAAATTAATCAAAGTGAACATTGAAAATTCAGTTTGCTACCAAATCCGGTGCATAAATTGTTTGCTACTTACTTTATCAGTTGAATAAGATTGAAAATTAAAAAAAAAACGGAAATATTATTAAAAATAAACCGAATTTGGGTTCTCTACTAAAACTATGTTATCGACTACGATTCGATTATTTTTAAAGCTGATAACCGCGAATAAATTAACTTAAATATTAATAAATAAATTAATATTAAAATATTTTTTAATTGAATAGTTAAAAAAGAACAATTCCAATAAAAAAAAGACCCAACACCATATATAACGGGGATTTAACCATATCTTCGATACTTATTATCAAAATCCAAAAGAATGCAACTGCAATTTATGACGTTTTTGTTTACCTACTTTTAAGGGGAACTCAAGGCTTCAATCTTAAAAGAGACTCAATGCATTTCCCATGCTGTTTAGCAAGGAAGCGCACAAATCATTTAAAAAGTATCCGAAGAGGCTGCCTCAAGGTCTGCCTGGCTTCTCTGACTCACTCGTCTTGTGGTCCTTTCTCTGGTTTCTTTCCCTGTCGGATTGCCGCTCATTGTGAAACTTCAAACAGCGCGTGACATTGTTATCCTTTGTACGAACGGCAGTTGCTGCCTCCCTGCTAGATATTTTGCTTGCAAGGACCGACATAAAGAACTGCAACGCCATTTTCCTCAAACCTTCAATTCGCTTCATTTTTCCCAGTGCTCTTTATGAGTTTATGGCGGGAAAATGCTGTGCAGCCTCCGTCTTGCATCTACAAACTTATATTTTTTTGGTGGTAACTATTCGCTAAATCTCGGTACTTTTTAACCCTAAACGGGACATAAAGCAGAAGTTACAAGAAACAGCATCAATCTACACACTTGAAATTGTATTCAACGAGTACTGTAAGCGATTATCTTACATTATATTGCATCACAGTTCATGTACAGTAGACTCTCATTTTCTAAGGATCACTTTTGATTCTTGATGAAGATATACTATACAAGGTTCTAATAAACTTTGTTGTTAATAATATCGTCTTTTGTAACATTATTAATAAATTTAGACATAAATATAGATCGAATAATTTGAAGAAAGTATGCGAAGGCAACCTACTAATTTTGAAATCTCCCTTCAATTGAGTATTATTTATCATTTAAAATTCAAAGTTTCAATATCAGAGAAAAGCACGAAAGTTGTGACGTCAGCGCATAGAGTATCAACCTTGTTTATCGTACAACTTAGTACGCATATCAGAAAGCTGCTTGCTATAATCCAGTACGAAGGAAACGAGTATCAACGAACGCCGAACGCAAAGAAACTTAAAAACGTGAGAGAGCAAAGATAAATTCACACATTTTTGTAAGTTATTCATGGCATATGCTAAGACTTATTCAAATTAACCGATTTCATATTGTTGTATTTATGTACATACATATGTAAAAAGGTGAGTAAATTTAACTTATTTTTCGGCTACGAAAATTAGGTAAAACTTTGCGAATTATTGTTATAACCGCACAAGCTAAATAATTATATTTTAAATAATAAAAGGTACTTGCATTAATATCGCACATAACCAGTATTTAACTTTAAATTAAGTCCATATATTTAATACTGTTGTATTTTGGCGCCATTTTTATAGTGAGGCCTCTTTTTGTGTGTACCAGTCAGAGAGAGCCATTAGCTGTTCTCGATTTTCCTCTGTATGTGTGAAAGCACAACTCAGTGTATAGTCAATAAATGGAACATTTGTATTAAAATTAAGTGTAGTTGCTTCATATTTGCTATTTAGTCAATTTGAATTTGTTTTTATTGCAAATGCGCTTTGTGATTGCCATTTATCCCATTTTCATTTCAAACAGACTTTTATTGACGCTATTTTTGTTTTTACATGGCTTTTAGCGTCGTTTCTGCTTTAGTTTCGCTTTTCTGATTTATCTCGGCGACTGTCTCAGATAATTTGCCGGCTGGTTTCACTCTCTTTCTCTCTCATGTACAAATTTCCTAGATATGATTGCGTGTCACGAACCTTAACGTACAAATGGAATATATCTGAAATGCATAGTATCTAATCCACTAAAAGCAAATAATGTTATGTAATAGTTAGAATTTCAACTATTATTCAGGTAACAATTGTATATTGCATCAAGAAAATGATATGCTTTTATGAGGTCTATTATGCTCTGTGTATGGAACGTGACACGTTCAGCCTCATATAGTCGTCACGCTCACATCTTAAGCAGCCCCTCAGCCTGCGTCGACTGCGACGCTCTCTCTTCTACCAGCTGCCAGCTGCTCGCTTGCTTTCGTTATGCCAACAGACGCTGAGTCCGTACAGTTGAAATTGAGCAACACACGAAAAAGGTTGGTTCGCATTGTGAGATATTTTTGTGAATAGAAAATAAAATAACATGTAGTATTTAAGTTATAAAAAGTGAACACCACAAATATTAAACAACTTTTTTTTTAAACATAGTGCAGTGAAGTTACACTTACATAGTCATGTAAAAACTATAGATTTCAGTTATCATATACGTTTTTGCCGTCTAGTGAGCACATTTTTATTCGACGCTGTGAGAAGTACGACGCTGCTGTACCCAAAAGAGACAGACCAAAGCGTTGCCATTTCGGGTTTTTTGTGTGCTGTGAGCGGCGCTAAGGCAAAATGGCTGCCTTTGGCTGTTTATTTAATAAATTTTGCATAATTATGCTTGAGACATGCGTTAAATGTTTCTGAACAAATTATTGTTTATTTGAGACGCGCGCAGTTAACCAAAATGCGCGCGTTTTTTCGCCTATTCACATATTTTACTTTGTTTCCGTATTTGTATTTGTTTTTACTCGGCATTTAGCCGCGTTTCTTTGCCTCGCCGTCTTCCACGCTCTCTCTCTCTCTCCCGCTCTTCCGACAAAATTCCCAGCCGGCAATTTATCTGCTGCCGACGTCGCTGCAGCGCAGCACGAGTCAACGTTTGCGTTTGCTGCTTTCGGTTGCCTTGCCTTTTTGCTTGCTTCGCTCAGTACAGTTGAAGTCAGTAAAGAAACGTGAAAGGTTGGTCCAACGCAAGCAGCGCAATATATATATATATTAAAAAATAAATTATTTTTGTGCAAAGTATAAGCTAAATTATAAATGTGACTCAAAGTTAACTAGATTTAAAAAGGCTACAAAGGAGCAGTAGTATTAAATAGCAAAAGCAACTAAGTTGTACCAAGTAAAATGTGCACTTCTTAAATAAAGCACATAAGGGCTATAATTTTAAATTGCACAATGCTGCTTTTACGTCAATTTAATAGACGTTTGCAAAGTTTTTGTGTAAATTTTCGCCTGCTGTTTGATTTTTTCACACAAAATTCAGCTTTGTAGTACATTTCTCATACTAAATGTCGCTTGGGCTGTGCAAAAAGAGCGCGTCGCATACACGCATACGACGCTGCTGTACCACACAGGCCAAAGCAAGCAGAGCCAGTACATACACAGAAAAAGTGTTGCCATTTCGGTCATTTGCACTCACTACTGCTGCTGCTGAGGGAGCAAAGAAAGAAAATGGCTGCGTAGAGTGTTGTTAATGCTGAAAATTGGCATTTAAATGCGTTATTTGTTCATTATATTTATGCAATTAATTTTCTTTCCTATGGTGATTATTATTTGTTAGCTGCGCGCACTCTCTCTGCCGCCACTTGAGCTAAAAGACGCGCGCGCGCGCTTTTCTCAAAAACGAAAACGTCGACGACGCTGCTGCTGCTGCTGCCAACAGTGTGCGCTGTGTAGTATAGCCGTCTCTCTTGACGCGCGGCCATTGCTGCATATGCATGTGTGTGTGTGTGTGTTGGCTGCTTCACTGCTTCGTTCGTTCATTCGTGGTGGTGGCTTCTCTTTTGTCTCGTTTGGTAGCTGCGTACATGGCGTGTCTTTTTATGTCTATGGATACTGAAACTAATAATTGATTTTATTCTCTTTTTTTGTATTTACAGCTCGAAGCTTATAGCTAAATAATTTAGTATCTTCTACAAAACTTACACACAAAGACACATTTTTGAAAATGGCCGACAAACCAAAACGCCCGCTCTCCGCTTACATGCTGTGGCTGAACAGCGCTCGTGAGTCGATCAAACGTGAGAATCCCGGCATCAAAGTTACCGAAGTTGCCAAGCGCGGTGGCGAATTATGGAGAGCAATGAAGGACAAGTCGGTAAGTAAAAGAGAGCGATAACGCAAGCACTCTCTTCACAAATATTTTAAGAGTGTGTGTGTGTATTTGTGGAATTGCAAACTAATACATATATATTTGTTGTATCTTTTCTATAGGAGTGGGAGGCAAAAGCAGCCAAGGCCAAGGACGATTATGATCGTGCCGTTAAGGACTTTGAGGCCAACGGCGGCAGCAGTGCAGCAGCCAATGGCGGTGCCAAAAAGCGTGCGAAACCCGCAAAGAAGCCAGCGAAAAAAAGCAAAAGGGATGACTCCGACGATGATGATGATGATGAGAGCGAATAGAGATGATTATTGATCTTCAGGCCGCAGTCAAAACAAAATACACAAATCACACACACACACACAACATCATCCGTGGTGGACCCGTCTGTCAATCAATAAGTCAATCGCATTTTGTTTAATCTTCACCCACCACAACATCTACACACACAAACACACACCATACCCTACCTACAAAAAGCCCATTCTAAATAGCATAGAATACACTGAGATGCCCCAATAAATAAGAAAGAAAGAAACCGTTAAAACAGGAATGTTGCGAATGTAAAGAATACCAACAAAACGACACACATAAGCAAAATTGTATTTATACATAAGATTTTAAGTTTATAGTACGCGTTTCTTTAAATACAAACAATTTTTAAGTCGAGTTCAAAGCGAAGATTTGCCGCCCCAAACAAAAGATGCAAAACGAGTTGGCGGCATAAAAAAAGAAAACAATGATCTATTTGTGTATCTTGCATAAAAATTTGTAAATTAAACGATAACGTAATTCCATTATAAATAAAAACTATAAAAAATCGATATTTACTATTGTTCTGAAAAAAAGCAATGTGTGTTGTATACTAATCCAACACCAGATAAAAGATATGATCAAATTGCTTATAAACTTGGCCAGGCAAATCGGCTCTAACAGTCTATATTCTATAGATTCAAGATATACACCAAAAGCTCGTAATGCACAATTGTTAAAAGTTGTGATTGAGAAGAAAGCGGAGAAAAAAAGAGTGTACAAAATATGCAAACAAAGACGTTGATAGATTTTTCACGTCGTTCAAAATGATAAAAAAAAACGAACGAAATTTCGCTCAGGTTTTTCGTAATAATTGAACTGTAGAGAAACATCTTTGTTAATCCCTTAAGATGTTGCGAGATATAATTCAGAAGATGTATTGCATTTAATCGGTAGTCTTAATTAAAACCTATATAATTTAATTCCAATATGAGAAATAAATAAAAAATAAAATACATTTTTTAAATGCGTTGAAAATGTCGCATTGTTTTATTCTGTTTCTAAAAATGGGAGGATTTCGAATTTATTCCATTATTTTGTAGAAAAGACACACGTTTTAATTATTTTCTTATTTATTGTTTTTAAATACCATAATTAATTCAATAATAATCGATCACTAACACTAAATGATTTCATCTGTTGCTGAAGGATTCGTTTCAAAACATATCCATAAAATTTCTTTAGATTATGTATGGGTTAATTATTTTATCTAGATCGTATGGGATTTTGCATAGAAATACCGTTGTTATTTATGATTATTTTATGTTGTTGGGATCAATAATCGTTCCATGGGATTATCGTTAACAATGTTAAGGCTAAAACTAACGTTCAACAAAAGCACACAAGAATTCAGATCAGTTTTGAAATTCAATTAAAAAATAATGCGCTGTTAAGATCATTTTTTCAGTGCTTTGGATTGGTTCAGCATGAATACACACACAAAGATTAAGGATAACAATTTGAACAGAGTTTCGGGGGATTTATGAATATATATAAATAAAGCATGCATGGACTGTTTTTTATGCATAACTAGAAAAATGATTTTGACAAATATAAAATTGGTGTTTTGGTTTCCACGACGGACAAACAAAAAGAAGTTGTGCTTATTTAATTACAGTTCTTACAACAAATATGGCAAATGAAAAAAAAAATAAAAACAAGTCTCTCTCAAAACCATTCACAAATCAAATCAAAAAAAAGAAGAAACATAAAATTGTATGGGGATGTAAATGGTGTCAGTGTGTGTGTGTGTGTGTGTGCAGCAAGGAAACAAACGAAGAAGAAGCACCCTCAGGTCGAGTCCTGACCTCTTTCCCTCAGCTCTAGTTGCGATTCAGCCAAAAGATGGTCTTCAGCACAAAGTACGCCAATCCCAAACAGTAGACAATCTTCTCGCGTTGCATTCTCTGCTCATTATTGATCTCAATGTTAAGCACACGTCTATTCAGTTTTGCCAGCTGCCGGCGCAGATAAAGTATCTCCTCATGTGGCGTCAACTCTCCCATAGGCGTTCCATCCCGATGACTGATCATCGAGGCGTCCAAATTGTTCTGCTGCTGCTGCAGCTGCTGGGAGCGTTTGCTCGCACTGCCCGTGGTGAGCTGAGGATTAAAAGAAACATCATATCAATAAAACGTGAGCCTTATAAAGGGTATAGCAACTCACAGAAAAGTTCTGATAGACCATGGCGTAGTTATAATTATATAAATATAATTATTAAGAATAAAATAGGATTTTACTAACTGGAATTTGACAATTCAGCAAAAGTGTATATGTTTATGTGGCTATATTTTGTTAGTATCATGATTATAGGAAAAATATACTCTACTAAACGACGTCTTATCTCCCAATGAAATTATCTTAGGTCTATTGTGTCTAAATTTCAACTGTTTAGCTTCAGCGGCTTGGCCTGTGCAATGCTAAATCAGTGAATGAATGAATGAGGTTAAGCAGTTTTACATATATAGATTTTCGTGCAGAATAAATGAATATAACCCAAAAGGTCTTACTACCTATATTGTAAAAAAACCATAGGACTCTCTGGAAAGGGTATGAAGTCGAAAACTTAGCAGAGAATCAAAGATAACTTAGTACACAAGACATTTCGTCTATCAATTTTCTAAACAAATTTTCAGCGACACAAAATTCAGGAGTTATAAAACTTGAATTCAAATAAAAGATGTCTCAGGCGAACTTTTTTGATGAGGATGAGCTACCCAAGCTGGAGTCGATTAGTAATGCGCTCAAGTGCGAGCAATCGGGTCACGTTATGGAGGCCATATTACTGTACGAGGAGAGCATCTATAAACTTGGTCAAATGCACAACACTGATCCCAACAAGCAGCAGCTATGCCTCAAGTACATAAAGATGTACGAATCGCGAGCGAAGCAATTGAGGGATCAGGTCAAGAGCCATCTACAGTCCAGCAAGATGCTGGATCACATCACCATTGAGCGGGATTCGCGGGGTCGGAGTTATCAGCGACTGTTGGGCTCCTATCTGAATGACAGTGTCAAGGAGGCTCATGTGAATGAGCCACATCTCTGCGAGCTGCATCAATTCAAGAATCTGCTGAACTTCTTCGAAGTGCTCGTTAAGAACTGTCGCTATCTGAAGTACATACGATTGACAACGCGACCAGATCCAGTTCTGGCCAAGAATCAGATGCATATACTTCAGCAGATACGTGCTGATCTTGCCACTGGCAACATTCACATGAACTTCCAATTGGACGAAGCTCTGCACGATCGCAAGATTGTGCTTAGCTCCGGCATTGTCATTAAGATCGGACGCGGTCTGCATTACTTTGAGCCCACCGAGGATGTATACAAGTTGGGTATGTGCGACTACGATTTTCGCAAGTGTCTGTCTACTGAGGTGGACATCTGGAAGTGTCGTGCCTTTGCCAAGACTCCCAAGGAACCGCTTGACCGCTCCTCGTACAGGCAACCCGTTAAGGATGCTGTGAATCATGGCCAGGACATGGCGTACTCCAGTGACTAGCGATTAAAATTAGCAATTGAGTGTTATGGTAATAAAGATTATACAGAAATCATAAAAATTAAACTGCCGCTACTGATGGAGAGTTCTGTAGATAAAATCCTTTACTGCTACACGTATTAAACCAACCTAAATATAGCTTTAAAGTCTAAATTCCAGATAATTAGCTGTCGTCAGCAGTTCATTAATCTCGACAGTATAAATATAAATAAATAATTGAAATGTGGTCGCCAAGTTTTGCAGAGTACAGAGTAAAAATAAAAAGCATTGGCAGCACTCACATTTCGTCATTAGCTGCATTAACACATGCGCTGATAATGATAATGATGATGATAGTGAAATGAACTCTAGAAGATTACAAATAGAAATAAGTAGGTAGACTCGTGAAATGTGTGGCGATCGTCATGAAATTGATAGACAATGAATTGTGACGTAACATTGGATTTAGGGATTCCACAACTGAATTATAATTAATCTAAATTATAATTATTATATATCAGATGCGGAAAGATGAATCTGAATACTAAAAATGACTTGCACATTTTCTCACCTGTGAATCCGATTCCACAGAGTTGGCATCGTTGCCATTGTGGAATCCCATGCGAATATTTCCATTGGAGCGCACATATTGCGTGGCCCGATGCTCATCATCGTCATCGTCGACATCCCCATCCAGATCATTGCCATAGAAGCTGCCGTTGGGCTTGAGTGGTGTGCTCTCCTCGGAGGCCGATGGGAAATGATGATCGGTGAGTGTGATGACGCGGGGAGGCGTCTGGACACGCATGAAGCCATTCGATGGATTCTTGGGCAATATGGAGTTCTCCAAGAGGATTTCACGCGGTGCTGAACGTGTCTCCAGATGCTGATTGTGTCCCAGGACCACAATGCGATCGGGCACATTCATATCGATCTTATCATGATAGTTCCACGAGTTGATCAAACCATTCTGATTCGATAGCAACAGATCCTCATCGGAGAACTCTCCGGTGGCCTTAATACGCTTTGGCATTCGCATCTTGTCGTTCATCTCATGCGCATATTTCGCATCGTTATAGAGATCATCGTCCAGTCCATTGAACATTGGTGTCGGTGATTGTGCCATTTCACTTTAAGCTTATCCTCCTTTTCCTTCCGTCGTCGTCGTTGTCGGCGGCTGAGGGACTGCAGGGGTGTGGACTGCGGCACTGATGTTGTTGTTGGCCACAAGAATTTAATAGAACGATTTAAAGGAGAGACGTTGTCATAACAGTTAGAAATTCACTTGCAATTTATGCCGATGTTGCACAACATTGTTGCTGTTTGTTCGTCGAGGAATTTTTTGATACGTGTGTACTACTTACATTTTATAAACTGACAGAAAAACGCTTCTCAATTTCCGTATATATTTTTAATTTTTTTTTCTTTATGCTTCTCGTTTCCTGCCTTTTGTTGCCTTGTTCTTGTTTTGCATTAGAGTTTTTCTTAGTGTGTGTGTGTGTTTTGCGCGTGCTGCCACCTGGCAGAAAAAATGGTTGCCGTTTATTTAAAAGTTGCCAGGCCGAGTAAACTGATTTAAATCATTTTTTCATTTAAATTAGTGATGGGCACGTCACTCACGCGTGCAAATCAGCTGCTCAATTTGCCAATCCAAACGCAAACCCGAGCGCATCGAGCAACGCGAAACCAGTAGCAGCCAGAACGTCGAACGGAGAGGCTATGCGCGTGCTTGGCTTAAAAAACAATAAATATGCACTGTGAGATATAGTTGAGAATCTCTATTGTTAAAAATAAAACAGCTATACAACTATTTTATATTAAATATTATATATACAAACAAATATATATATAAAACTGTATTATATATAAAACTTTATTATATATAAAACTTTATTATATATAAAACTTTATTATATATAAAACTTTATTATATATAAAACTGTATTATATATAAAACTTTATTATATATAAAACTATATTATATAAAACAATTCTTATTAAATAATTTTTAAGCTAACAAAATAATGGTTAATAATATTTATAATAAGCTTATAACTATCCGCTTCTAATGCTACAAAGTTGCCCGCCATTGCTAATCCGCCATTACTGATTCGCCATTGCTGACCCGCCTTCTGCCAGTTCCACTTCTCACTCCACTTCACTTCACTTGCCACTTCCAGTTGATCCGTCTTCACCAAGCGTCGAACACTAACTGCATGCCTACTGCGAGATGGCCTCCTTTTATATGCTGCGTGGGTGGTCAGTTAGCAGAACTCTGTTATCTAAGCAGTGACAATCGAATTTAACAGTGTTAATCGAGTTTAACAGTGTTAATCGAGCTTAACAGTGTTAATCGAATTTAACAGTGTTAATCGAGTTTAACAGCGTTAATCGAATTTAACAGTATTAATCGAGATTAACATTGTTAATCGAATTTAACAGTGTTAATCGAGTTTAACAGTGTTAATCGAATTTAACAGTGTTAATCGAGTTTAACAGTGCTAATCGAATTTAACAGTGTTGATCGAGATTAACATTGTCAATCGAATTTAACAGTGTTAATCGAGCTGAACAGTTTTAATCGAGTTTAACAGTGTTAATCGAATTTAACAGTCACTGTTAAACTCGTATTGGCACTGCTTAGGTAACAGAGCTCTGTTAACTGACCACCCACGCAGCATATAAAAGGAGGCCATCTCGCAGTAGGCAGGCAGTTAGTGTTCGACGCTTGGTGAAGACGGATCAACTGGAAGTGGCAAGTGAAGTGAAGTGGAGTGACAAGTGGAACTGGCAGAAGGCGGATCAGCAATGGCGGATCAGCAATGGCGGATCAGCAATGGCGGGCAACTTTGTAGCATTAGAAGCAAAAAGTTATAAGCTTATTATAAATATTATTAACCATTATTTTGTAAGCTTAAAAATTATTTAATTAGAATAGTTTTATATAATATATTTTTATATAATATATTTTTATATATAATAAAGTTTTATATATAATAAAGTTTTATATATAATATAGTTTTATATATAATATAGTTTTATATGTAATCAAGATTTATACATAATTGTTTTTATAATAATATTTAATATAGAATAGTTGTATAGCTGTTTTATTTTTAACAATGTTTATTTTGGTACTTGAATTACAAACATTGCAAATTGTACATGATTTCTATGCAAAATCAGTTAATTTATTCCTCCTCAAATTCTTAATGTAAATTTTTTCCTAATAGAGATTTTCAACTATATCTCACAGTGTATATTTAATGTTTTTTAAGCCAAGCACGCGCGTAGCCTCCCCGTTCGACGTTCTGGCTGCTACTGATTTCGCGTTGCTCGATGCGCTCGGGTTTGCGTAACACGCGTAGCACGCGTGAGTGACTGTGCCCATCTCTGATTTAAATGCATTTTTCCATAATCACCTTGTTAATAATTTTTTAAATCAATTTTTTTATCGATAATCGGATTTTAATTATTAATTTATTACAAATTATTGCTTTATGAACTAAAAACAAATTAATTTATAAACTACGCGCTTGGACCATTTTGAGATCCGGAACGACTCGTCGGATCTGAACTTTTTTCTGAATACAGTCTCTTGAGCCGGGTGGCAACACCAAACTGTTAACGCGCTCCGAGCGCGGCATTTGCGCATTTACAACAAAATTTCTGCGGCGTTCAGTCGAATCGGCCAGCGTCCTTTTTTAAAATATGCTTAAATAAGCAATATTCTTGTGACTAATTAAACAAAAGTTAAACAAATTATTGATACAATAATTAAATAAAACAAAAAACATTTAACGCATTCAATTGCAGTTGCAGTTTAATTGTAAGTGCATAACAGAAAGACAACAGTAGTCGCTGCCAACTGCGCTGTCGACGTCGACGTCGCCGGGTACAGTACGCGCCGTTTTTTGTGTGCCAGCTGAAAATTGCTGCTGTTGTTGTTGTTGTAGGCCGTCTACAAGAGGGCGGGAAAGTGTAAATACAAATAGTTTGTGTGTGTGTGTGTGTGTGTGTGTGCGTGCGAACGTGTGTTTGGCACAGACTATAAATAAAATATAGCGCGCTTTTCAATTAATATGTGTATATAATATATAAATAAATTTTTCTGTATACACAAACTTACTTGCAGCACAGTAAAGGCTACTTGCATATAGACAACTGCAATGGATCGACGCTCGATGAGACGCCCGCGGCGTGCGGACGACGCAGCACCAGTTGCCCCCCTCCCCGCAGCTGCACCCACACAGACACAGACCAGAAGGTCCGTCTACAACACAGCTCCCCCCGCTGCCGCCACCACGACTCGCACACGTGCTTCACCGTCGCGCAACAAGGCGACAGTGGTGGCGCCACCCGAGCCAATCCTACCAACAGTGGAGTCCGGACCGCGCACTCGTCGCTCCAGCAGACCGCGGTCCGCTGCCGGGCAGCCAACAGCGGCAGCGGCAGCAGCAGTGCCTGTCAAGGCCACGATTAAGCTGCCGACGCCTATCAAGGAAGTTAATGAGGTTGGTGCAGGTTCTCTATGATTATCTATGTATGCGTATGTGTATGTGTGTGTGTGTGTGAGAGAGAGAGCGAGCGATTGTGCATGTATGTGTTGGCTTATCAACCGGTTTTCTAGTTTGCCTGTTGAGTCTGTCATTGTAATAATAATCAAATATTATTGTTATCTCTAGAATTATTAATCAACGCCGCTTCTAAGTTCGCTCTTATCAGATGCGATTCGAGCTAACTTAATAGATAACCGAGAGACTTTATTTTTTTGAATTTCAGCGTGAAATATAAACATTTGTGTAAAAGGTGAATTGAGTTCAAAGCAGAGATACAACTCTTGCCAATATAATAGAAACTATATCTTTTAATAGTTAAATTTTATTGAGGTTAAGCATAAATTGTGAATTTTTATTATATATCAACAAGTTACGTTTAAAAAAAAAAACAATTTGAAAAATTTTGATTTGTAAAGTTGCTAAGACAGAGACTTGAGCAACTTTGAACTGTCATAACTTTGTCAAAATCCAACCGATTTTCAAGCGGAATATCATTTTGATCATGATTTGGCCTCTAAATTGATTCTGCATTTAAATTTTTAACATTTAAAAAATTTGATATATTTTCGATTTTAGGCCAATTTTCCATACTTACCCCTTGACATTTTTTCAAAAACTTTGATCTCTCATAACTTCATCAAATATTAACCGATTTTCAAGCGGAATATCATTTTGATCATGATTTGGCCTCTAAATTGATTCTGCATTTAAATTTTTATCATCCAGAAAAATTTATATTTTTTTTTGATTCTATTCTATATTCTATATATATAACAGTCTTGATGTAAATGAAATGTATCTAAACAATTATTTAAATTTCAATTATTTAAATTTTATTTTAAGAAAATGCTATGATATCTAATTTAATTTAAGAATATTTATAATATTTAAAATAGCGAATGTTAATTTATTTATTGACTTTTTCGCAATTTCAGAGATCATTTAACGTGCGAAACTCGAGCAGCTTTCCACTGACACTGACCACGAATACATCGACAAGTGCGCCGAGTCAATCGATGGCCACATCCTCGGTGAACAGCGCCAACAGCAGCAGAACCTTCAGCAGCAGCACAACAACCACACAGCGCATTGAGATCCGCTCCGAGGGAGGAACTGGCGATGAGGTGGACACGGAATCCATACGCAAACGCTTGACGGATCGTCTGCGTCGCTCGGTGTCCAAGACCTTCTCGAATAAAGCGAATACAGAGGCAGATACAGGCAGTCGTTATAGTCGTTCCGTTTCCCGATCTGTGTACGATGATGAGAAGAGCTCGAAGCGCAGTTACTCCACCGGCGAGGAGGATATCGAGGAGGAGGATGAGGATAACGATCAATTCCGCAGTTTCAATGTCACACGTCAGTCGGTTACCGGCACTCCGGTGTTGTCCAATGTCTGCCGTAAGCTGCAGACACCCAGAGAATTCGGTGGCTGGCCGGGAGCATTGTTGCTGCTCCTGGGAATACCCTTTGTGGTCTACTATCTCACCTGGAGCTGCACGGCTCGCAATGCCTGTCAGTTTAAGCGGGCCAATCTAACAGCGCTGCTGGACTGGAACTATCTGGCACGTCAGGTGTTCCAGACGCACGTCGTCGGCGTCTTTACGGCGTATCAGTTTGTGGTGTTCCTGCTGGTCGCCTTGCTGCCCGGACGACGTGTCCATCTTACACGGGAGACATACAAATTCAATGGATTGGGAGTGTGTGTCACTCTCTTATTGGCTGGAGGAATTGCTGAGTATCTCAAGTATCCGGTTGTGAGCTTTGTTTTGAGACATTATCTACGCTTCTGCATCTATGGACTGATGAGCGCATTTGTTGCCGCTTCCTGGAGTTACTGGCGTGTGGATACCACCAAATATAATGTATTACGGCAGACGCTGGCCAATGATTATGGACGCAGTGGCAACTTTCTGGTTGACTTTGCCTTGGGTCGTCAGCTGAATCCCAAGTGGCTGGGACGCGTGGACTGGAAGCAGTACTATTATCGCCTCTCTCTGGTCAGCACGCTGCTGTTTGCCGCCTGCTACATCTACCAGACGCTGCAGTGGCCCCAATGGCCACAACAGGCCCAGGAGGGTTACGTCTATCTGATGCGCTACTATTGGAACAATCTCAACTACGATGCGGGCACACTGCTGGCAGCCACTTCTTTACTCATTTATGTATTAGATGCGCTGCTCTTTGAGCATCATCTGAGCTGCTCCTTTGAGCTGCAGCATGAGGGTTATGGTTGCCTTTTGCTTCTACGCTATGCTGCCACACCTTATCTGCTGAGCTCCGTCAGCAAGTACTTCTATGAGCAGCGTGTTCCCATTAGCTGCTGCTTTGCTCCCTATGCTGTCATGTTGCTGCTGCTAATTGGACTCGCCGTCAAGCGTTATAGTTGCGCCTACAAGTACAAGTATCGTCTGAACTCACAGAATCCCATCTTTGCCAACATCGAGACTATACACACCTATCAGGGCAGTCGTCTGCTCTTGAGCGGATTGTGGGGTCATTTGCGTCAACCCAATTACCTGGGCGATATCTTGGCTCTGTGTGCTTTGGCTGCGCCCATGTTCCTGCGTCCAGCTTGGCCTCCTTTGCTCTCCCTGCTGCTCCTGGTCCTGGTGCTCCTGCATCGTGCCACCAGAACTAATGCACGCAATCAGGGACGTTATCACTCCTCCTGGCACCGTTACTGCACCCAGGTGCGCTACTACATTCTGCCCAAGATCTACTAAGTTGAATCCTCCTTTTCTGCTCCTCTTTTAATTTTATTTTATTATTAAACCCCTTCCTTTCCCCATCTTTCCCATCTCTTAAGTTCTATTCATTTGATTTTTTTTTAGTTTTTAGCATTTTATTCGAATTTTTTGTATATAATCAATACATCATTTATTTGTATTCCATTTTATATTTTATCCACATCCATTTCCCCATTTCTCCATGATTTTTAGTACAAAATTTTATTTTACTCATGACCAGCAAACAAAACAAAACAAAAAACAACACAAAAACAACAAATTATATTACTTTAGCTTAAATAATTATATGCTATAGCCATAAAACTTATATACTGTATAATTAGACATTTTCTAAGACTTAGAAATTATTATTTAATTACTCAATTATACTGTCGCAAAAAAAACAAATTCTAAAAACATGTACCGTGTAAATATTGCAATTATTTTATATAAATAAAAAAAATGCTTTGGTTTCTAAAGTTAAAGAAACGCAAAAATATTGCTTACACTTTTTTCGCTGTCATTTGTTTAAGTTCTAAATTAATTTTTAAATTAATTGAATTCTATATTTAATTTGAAAATTCAGACTGTTACAAATTTGGCAGTGCTGTGGTTTTAAATGTGTTACTGCCTGTCATCAGATGGCGCTTAATTTTATAGCAAAATGCACTGCTTGTGTACTGCTTATTTGGCAAAAATAAGCTGCCTGTCGTCTGATGGCGCACTTATTTTATGGCACAATGCACTGCTTGTGGACTGCTTGTTTGAGAAAAGTGAACTGCCTGTCGTCCGATGGCGCTCACCTTTTTGTACAGCGTTGTGCACTGCTTGTGTACTGCTTATTAGAGAAAGTTGATTAGTACTGCTTTTATATGTGCAACTGTCTGTCGTCGGATGGCGCTTAAAATAAGTTTAAATTCGAATCGAAAAAATTATCTACTTTTAACTGATGGTAGGGCTGTATATAAGTCCGCGAATATTTTTGTATTCTTATATTATTATTATTATTAAATATTTAACACTATTGAGATGCAAATTCAATCATAAGGCAGCGATATTTTCTCTTTTTTTTGTAACAGCTAACGCATTTGTAGCTTGATAAAAGGCACGAATCAAATTTCTTACTATCATTAGATCTGCGTCAAGGTTCGCAGTTTGAACGGTCATTAAAGAAACAACGGAACTGCCAAAAACTTGGCTGGAAAGTTGCTCGGACTCGGAGTCGGACAAATATAACCTGCAAGGGAACAATTTGCTAATGTTGACGCCGTTATTGTATAATTTTCGTTAAGTGGGCGTGGCTGTTAGGCCAGTTAACAGAGGAGGGGGTTGAGAAAGGGGACTGTGGGGAGCGGGAGAGAGAGGAAAGGGAGCACAGTTTCATTATCAACGCCGGCGGTCATTTGTAAAGCGAACCACAAAACGGCGGCGACGCTGGCTGCGGTTTTTTCTTTTTTTTTTAGTAGTATTTTTTGACAGTTTCCGCGTCATTTTTCTATTGCATGCTGAGTGGAGAAGGCGGAGAGAGAGAGAGGGGGGAGGGAGTGCTGACTGGGTCCAGCCATCGTCATTATTTTGGCATTATGTGCGGCGGCAATGTGAAAGTTCGAGGAGAATGTCGAGCGACTCTTGCAAACATTCGTAAATGTCATTAACAGTTGTAACGGCTTTGGGACACGCCTACTTTATGGCAGTTTAGGGGAAGGTGATGGGGTGAGGGGTAGGGGGTGTGTGGTTACTTTTTTACACAAAATTACTTCTTTTGTGCGGCGTTGACATTCATCATCATCAACATTTTTGGGGCTGTGCTCCGGTTTGCCGTGTAAACGCCATGAAATATGCTATATAATATTTTATTTTCTGATTCAATTTCGGCCAAAACGAACCGAGAGCTGCTTTTGGCCTGGCTATATTGCTGTCTCTGTCTCTGTCTCTGTCTCTGTCTCTCTCTCTGTCAAGTGGCGCCCTTTAAAGCTGCCAACACACAAAGTACCACATTTTTTCCATTTGCTGTTTTAATTACGCACAACAAACGAAGAGAAAGAAGTAAACAACTTACTTTTACACTGTGCAAAACAAGGTGTTAAATAAGCAGAAATTCTGAGTTCATAAAATTGTACCCTGTATAAAGACTTAAACGAACTGAACTTAAGAAAAAACGTATTAAAACTAGCTAGTCTATTTAATGAGCATATTTTCTTGATTTGCATACTTAATTTTTATTATCTATCAGAAAATCAATAAATATAATATAATTCTATTTAATAATAAAAAGAAGATTTTCGAAAGTAATTCACACTTTCTTTTAAGAAAGTCTTTATTTTAATGTTTAATTCCATTTGTTTTAAATAAATAATGAGTCTACTTTTTTTAAAATTATTCATATCGTAAAAAAAATTTGTTTCTTTTTTCAAAATTCCCAGTTTATTTTTTCTTTAAAATTCTATCAATTTTACAAAAAAATTAACTTTTAAGGCTACAAATGATTAATATTAATTTATATTTTATATATACAGTTCTACAGTTCTACAGCATTCACTTGATTGTTTCTCTCACTGTACGTAAATGGTTTCCGTTTGCTTTGTATCCAATTGGAAGTAGTACGCAAAATGTTGTTTGGTCTTCTTGTGTTGCATTGTGCGTTTTGTTTCTTGGCCACAAAATGACAGTTAACAAATTTGCAGCAGAATTTCGAAAACTTTCAACCCAACGAGAGAAATGCCAACTTAAATTCAACGCTTGCTTCTATTCATTTAATTTTCCCACAGCTGGATTTTACTTGCAGGGAAAACTTAATTGCAACTAAGTTTTAGAATTGTTTTAAATTTAATGCGTTTGTTAAAGAAGTTGAAAAACTGTATTGAAAAGAATTCATTGTAAGTATAGTTCAATAATACAAAATATAAAATGTGTAGAATTAATAAATAAATTCAAATAAAAATATTAATGAAATTTTTAAGGAAATTTAGAGTTTGAAATATTTAGCTTGTATTAAAACTGCATTATTATTGTGATTAGTTTTTTATTTTAAATAAAAAGTAATAAATTTGTTAATTTTAATTTTTTTCTGTAATAGAAAATATAATTTATTATTTTATATTTAAAATCTGCCACTGCTTACATAGGAAATTTTATAACCAGCTCCTTGACATCTAGATATACCTTGAAATATATATATATACAGATAGATAAATCAAGGTACACCGATCCTAAACTTAGTTGAGTTTAATTTAATGACAATTTTTGAAAAATCAACACACGCTTTTAACGTGTTGTAAATCACGCCTTTTGTCAGCATCAGATAATGTTTGGCATAAATTTAGTTTTAATTGACTTAATGCTTGTACTTTTATCAAATAATTAATTACCACACAAAGTGTGGGCATAACCGACTTGACAAACTGACTAACTGACGGAGTGAGAAACTCTAAATGTCGCGAATTCACTTCAAGTATTTTTTTTTTTCAGCTGACTCAAACTGATTTACGCGAGTTTAATAACTTGCCCAGTACGCAGGATGTGAATACTCAGTTCCCACTCTCTCCCTCTCTCCTCTCTCTCTCTCTCTCTCTCTCTCTCTCTCTCTCTCTCTCTCTCTCTCTCTGTCTCTCTCTCTGTCTCTTTCTTTCCATGTTTGAGTGTCCAGTCTGTGGTGCAACATTTACTGTCACTCAAGCTGTTGCACAAGTAGCTACAAATCAAACAGCCAACATGACAACTCTTGACCAAGCTCAGTTGACCAGTTTAGGACTGGTTTGAGGGAATATTAAAGGTATTGCTTGGTGAAAACCCTATTAAAACGTTAGCTTTATAAAACGCATATCAAGTTTCATTGGTACATATGGGTACTGAGATCTTTAAGATAAAGAGCTAGCTACTCTTAGTCAGACCTGATCATTCTATAGGATCAACAAGTAACTAGAGATGGGACGCAAAAACAGACTTTAAACAATGTCTGACCAACTTGAATCCGCCATAACTTTGTCAAAACTAAACCGATTTTTAATCGGAATGTCATTTTGATCTTGGTTTGGCCTCTAAATTCGTTCTGCATTTAAATTTTATTAACTTTTAAGAAAAAATTATTTTTTGCTAAAATTCGATTTTGATGCTAAGGGGGGACCCTTGGAAATTTTGAAAATTCAAATTTTAAAATCTAAAGTTTTTACTTTTAATCAATTCCTTATATCAAAATTAGTATAAAACAACACTTAAAACTTGTTTCTGAGACGTTTCATTTTCTTGTCAAAAATCATGGGAAATTGAACAAAAATTTTGACTTGTAAGGTTACTAGATCCAATGTCTGACCAACTTCAATACGTCATAACTTTGTCAAAACTAAACCGATTTTCAATTGGAATGTCATTTTGATAATGGTTTGTCCGCTAAATTAATTCTGCATTTAAATTTTATTACCTTTTTAAAAAAAATTATTTTTTGCTAAAATTCAATTATGATCCTAAGGGTTGAATATTCAAAATTTTAAATCTCAAGTTTTTACTTTTAATCAACTCCTTATATCGTAATTAGTATATAACGACGAATCTGGCCTTTAATTTAAAATAGAAGTAAAACATTTTACCGATAAATAGCCAATAATAAAATCTTTGCAAATAATTACCTGTATTCGATAGTATAGCATAGAATATCAGAGTTAGCTTTAACTTTAAATTAAACACGATTCGCGTTCAACTCTAGTTGCCAGTGTTGCCCCCTTTTCCCCCCGACAATTTGTCGTCTGGTTGTTGGTTGCTGACAGGTCTGGGACTCTGGGTCTGGGTCTGGTTCTGGTTCTTGGTGACTTCCAGCTGACTCCCGACTCCGTTTCGTTCCATTCCCTTTCGTTCCGTTCCCTTCCGTTCCGAGTCCATCTGGGGTCTTACGTGGGTGCCGCAATGTCTGTAGAGTTGTAGAGTTGCAGCTTTGGTTTCTTTGCCTCGACGCTAATTGTCAGCTTTTCTATAAATTTTTCTTGCCGCCGGTGGCAGTTGTCGATGTTGTTGTTGTTGGTTTTGTTGCTCTTGTAATTGCTGCATGTCAACGGCAATAACAACAGCAACAGCAACAATAACAACATCAACATCGAGATCAATATCGATATATCGGGCAGCAGTTTAGTTGCCATTTTGTTGGGTCAATAAAATTGTATTAAGTGTAATTAGGTTTGTAAGTGAGTTATTTATGTATATGGCCGGCCTGGTCGGTCGTTGTTATTTATGTAGTGCAGTGTAAATGCATTTTATGAACCCCACAGCAAACAAAGCGTTTTGATTGATTGATGGACAGAGAGTCAATTCAATTCGGAAAATTGAAAGTTGTTTTTGACTCTAATTGATATTGACTATTACGAATTTCACTTTCGACAGGCCGAGTATAAATCTAAAATTTATTGCCTATACTATTAAGGGACATTTATTGAAGAGGATTGTTAATACACATCAATTAACAATAGATCTATTTAAGTAATTTAGAAAGCACTTATGGGAATTTTAAACCAATTTTGCATTGAATTAAATTAAATAGTTATAAGACACTGCAATTTTGGTATCTAAATTCTTATAAACTTTAAGAACCTAAACTTTAATTCAAATTTCCAACTATGTATATGATCTCAAGTGAACAATAAGCTCTTTCAATATACGTTTTAGTGTAATTGTACAGTTTTCTATTTGCCATTTAATCGATGAAATGGACATCAGATAAATTGCATGTCACTTTTCTAATGGCTTCATTAACATCCTTCATCCTTGTTAGCCCGACGACGCCCTTAACTTTCATTGAGGAGAACCTGCTCAACAAAAGTGTGGTTGTAGCTCTATACCTGTCCCTGTCCCACTCTCTGAAATGTCTATCCCTTTCTTTCTCTGGCTGCCTCATCTTGCCATTTGTTCAGTAATATTCGTATTCATCAGCCATGACAGTCACTTTTTATTCACATTCAATTGGCAGCACTCAATGAAGTACCAAAAAAAAAATAAAAAAATAAAAATACCCTCAACCCAATGAACTTTGACGCTTTGTCTTTTGGTCATTATTCGTTCTTTTGATTTAATGAAATGATAACGCTGCCAATTCAGCTGTATAGTAGGAAGCAGCACCAACAACAGAATGGAATGGTATAAATTTTATTGTCATTACGTTTGGCTGACACTTTTCTGACATTTGCCATCTACGGCGACTTTTAGCCAAGAGTTGAGTGCGTGCCTAAATTGCTTGGTAAGTGTTCGTGTCGTGTTAGCACGCTCTCTTCTCTAGACTTGTCTCTTTTAATTTTAAGTACTGGTAAACATTTGAGATATCTAGTTTTTTTTAAGTTTCTAATCGTGTGAACAACATAGTTCCATCTCTAGCTTAACACGAATACTTGTATATTTTCCACTTCTAGTTCCTGTTCGTATCTCATATAAGCTGTCTTACAGTGTTGATAAAGATGTTAGAAGAGTGTTTACAGTTTCTAGCTCCACCTCTTGCCGTGTAGACAAACTTCCATCTCTAGCACGCTCTCTTTTGTGTCTTTGTGTCGTGTTGCTTGGCAATCAATTTCGCGCTCATTGCAATCGCTCTCTTTGCCCGTCGGCGTCTCTTCTATGTATGTGTGCTCTTCTTCTTCGCTCTGCTGCGCTCTTCTTCCTTCTCTTCCTCTTCTAGCTCTGCTCTGCTGTGGTATTTGCTTTATCTTTGCTATACTCGCATCCTTCATGCCCAGCACGTTTGTTATCTTTTGTGTAGTTGATTGTTTCCGTTTTGCGTAATAAGTTGTTTCCGCTTCGTGCTGTCTCTTTCTCTTGCACACGCTGCTATCTCTTTTTTCAATCTTTCTTTTGTGTTTGTGCACATTGTCTGTCTTTTTCTCTAAATTTTTGCGTTGACTTTCGTTTTCATTTTGGCGTTAATTACCAATTTAAATGCAAACTTGGCCTCAGTTTCGTGACGAAGATGAATGTGCAGCGACAAAGTCCTTTGTCCTCGCACTTGACAAAGTTGTCAAGTCCTTTGAATTACTAAAGTCCTTCACTATGCTAATGTGTGCGTGTTTTTGCGTCTTAAGACTCCAAATTGGCCCAACACTTGGCCAATGGTTGCCAAATTTCATTGTCATTGATGACAAATGTCCGCAGGTCCTGTAGGAACATTTTACACCTGATTGCATTGGGAACAAGCTGACAGAAGTTGATGTAGTCTTCAGAATTTCGAATATAGCCGGATATAGAACATTAACAAATAAAGGAAATTATGTACATAGTTATAAATATAAGCTTGATAGATAAGTAAAATAATATATTTTAAGGGAAATTAAATCTTTACTCTATTTAAATAAATTTATAAATTTCAGACAGGTCATTATTACGTTACCACTAACCCACTGAATGGCCAGCAAATCCGGATAACGTATTAAAGCCTTGGCTTAGCAGTCAAGTACTAAGCCCTTTCTCATTGCCCGCAGTAAAGCTCTTTGGCATTAAGCGCATTCTGACCAGGCCAGTTGACTGCTTGGCCAACTGGACAAAGGGTAAAGGGCAAAGGGCAGTCAGTTAATAGCATTATTGCGATTCTGAATGCACTTAATTTATGCCACCTTGCAAATGAAATTTTAAATGAGATGCGTCTGCTTTCAATTTCAATGTGATGCTTTTGCTGTATGTACACTGAGAGAAATTAACGTTATGATACAGAAAATATTTAGCTATAAATCAAAATAAATATGTTAATATACTTAGTTGTAATATTAATTAAAAACATTAATAATAATTGAATTTTTTTTAGACAGAATTACATTTTTCTGAGCGTACTCCACTGATATAAATTAAAGTTACAAAATAGAAAGTATTTAATTAAAAATCTAAATAAATATGTAAATATACTTAGTTGTAATATTAATTAAAAACATTAATAATAATTGCATTTTTTTTAGACATAATTGAATTTTACTGAGTATATTTCCTTTAATTATTTCAACTTTTTCACATTAACTTTCTGTACTGATTTTATTTTTGAGCCTGCAACATATGTAGCGATTATTTTGCCCAATGTATTCATTTCAAGGTCTCGACAATATATCACAAGTCAATTTCCCATGTCCATAAATCAATAAGGCCAGTTGGTAGTTCAATTTGTGTGAAGCAAGCAGGAAGCAGTTGCATCCCGAGGCGTCCATACTATATGTATATAGTATGGAAGTATGGAAGAGGACTTTTTACAATATCTATCCATTTGTCTGGCAAGTTTCCGTTTGACAATTATAAATTGTAAGCTGAATGCTGCTGTGACATAATCGCGATGAATTCCCTTTTAACTGAGTTTTCCAGGGCCAAGTGCGATTCATATTTTCGGTTTTGGACATGATGAATGATGTCCTTTGCTGCAGCTGCAATGCGCCACTGATTGAGTTATTAGCAGGAAAGGTTGGGGAAAAGAAGGAGGGAGGGGTACAAGCAAATATGCAAATATGATAACAACACCTACAACATGCCACAGACTTGTTCGCGTTGCCTGGCCAAGCATGGAAGACAGCAGCATTCCATTCTATTCCCTTCAATCCCATAACAACCCATCTTGATGCAGTTTATTGTGTTGGCACTAAACAAGAGCTGCTCCTAGTTATCCCTGTGCCAGCAATAAGCCATGCATGTTGTAAGCCAGCTCCTATTGTTTGCCCAGACTTGGCCATGTTCGTTAAGTGCAGCAGGAAAAGCAGAAGGACATTGGACTTTGGACATTGGACATGGAACACGACTCGTTGCTTCGTAATTACCAGCAGATGCAGCAAGGACATCCCAAGGATGTAAGTAAATAAAACTCGGCAGACAATTAAGTTTGTTTTTAGCCAGGCATATTTTCTTTACCATTCAAGTCTGAGTAATTTGACGTTACGTTTATGTACAAATTGTGAGTAGGAGTTGAAGTTGCAGTTTAAGTTGTTTCAGTTTTCCTTTTTGGTTTGGTCAAGAAATTGCACTAATTGCTGTTAAAAGGTTTCTGTCGATAACTAAATTGAATTTAAAGTCTTTTGAGCCAATAGAAATATATTATTGCAAATAAACTGCATTATAAAATGGATTTTTACATTTGTTATTTTGTAAATTTATTAGACATGTGTACGTTAAATAACATAATAAATATTCTAAGTAAAGAGCATCAACTAGTCATGGTTCAATCAGTTCTTTAAAGTATTTTGCACTGCTGTTAATATTATACATTTTAATAAGTGTTGGAAATAAGCTTTCCATTTCCATTTAATTTTCCATTTTCCATTCTCATTAAATGCGCCTAATTAAAAAAGCAGTTGCAACTTTACAGACATTTACATACTTGCCACACTTAATATGAATTTAAACACCACACACACACACACTCCCTTCATAACTGTTAACCATTATGCACACTTCCTTAACTATAAAAAACTTTTGGCCAAAAGCAAACCACTTAAATTCATTATAATTCAAACGGGATGTAAACTCAGCTTTCTCTTCTTCACATTCTTCCCACTACTTGAACTGCACGTTTATATGTGAATGTATGTGTGTGTGTGTGCTACACATATATGGGCAGACAGTCACCCCTTCATCCCCCTTTTTCATCCCCCTTGAACCAACTCATAATATTTGCACTTGCATACACTTGCCATAAAATAATTTCATACATTTTTGTTTGCCGCTTCTTCGACTTTTTCTCTGTTTCTCCTATTGCTTTCTTTCTTCTTCTTGTTTCTTTTATGATTTTTATTTGGCGTCTAGTGAGTCTCAAAAGGGTTTCGCACTTTGTGTGCCCCGAGCAAAGCTGCATATGAAAATATTTGTTAAGCCTTTTGCAATATAGCAACAATTTATGCGAATGCTTTCTACCTGTATATGTGTGTTTGTATGCATGTTTGTGTGCTTACAGGTGTCTGTTACTGTGTGCGTGTGTGTTTGGGGCAACTTTGAGGTCGCGTTGTAAATATTTAAAACTCATTTTGATATATTTTAATTTGATTCCCTTGCAGAGGCCTTTTAGTTGGTTGGATTTAAGTGGGGTGGAAATAAGAGAAAGAGTTTTGCAGTCAAAAAACGAAAAGAATTTTTTCCATACCTTACCATTGACATTTTTTCAAAAACTTCAAATTGACATAACTTTGACAATTCTTAACGGATTCCCTTACGGAATGTCAATTTTATCATTATTTAACCTCTATTTTGATTCTGCATCATAATTGGAAAATTAAATTATTTTCTATTATTGTCCATTTTTTGCATACTCTCTCCTTATCAATTTTTCGAAAACTTCAAACTAACATAACTTTGTCAAATCTTAACCGATTTCCTTGCGGAATATCATTTTTTTCATTATTTGGTCTCTATTTTGATTCTGCATTAAAATTGTAAAATTCAATTTTTTATCATTACTGTCCATTTTTAACATACTCTCTCCTTAACAATTTTTCGAAAACTTTAAACTAACATAACTTTGTCAATTCTTAACCAATTTTCTTACGGAATATCAAATTGATCGTTATTTCAGCTTAAATTTGACTCTGCATAAGAATTTATTTATTTATTATTTTTTATTTTATTATATTTATATTATTAATTTTATTTTTCCAGGCTCTGTGCTTAGATGATGCTTTGTTGGTGGTTAAAATAAGTACTCCCATCTGCATATTGTATTAAATGTGCAACATTGTAAGCAACTGCACTTAATTCTCAATTCTCTCGCTGCTCTCGCTGACATTGGTTCATATTAACATGCTGGGCACTTGGCTGGGACACTTGGGCTGCTGTTCGTTAAGAATGCGCTTTCCAAAAAGTAATCATAATCAGGCAGCCGAGTGAGTGGGCGAGATGAGGATGAGAAGACAGTGGACCGCAGAGGCGGCGACCTCAAGATCCGCCAAAGGAGTCGTCTCGAAAGGTACAAACATTGAAAACTTTTAATATTCACTCTTGTTGCTGCATAAATTAAGGCACTTGAAGGGCGCAACGGATGGAGTGCAAAAAAAGGGAAACAACAAAAAGTAGCAGACCAACAGCAGCAGCAGAGGCAGAGAGAGAGGCAGAGAAAGAGGCAGAGAGAGAGGCAGAGAGAGAGGCAGAGGCTGCGACTGTGGTAGCAACAGATAAAAGAGGCTGCGTAACAGCAAAACCAATGAAAGGCACTCAACTGAAGAGGCCGTCAGGCCAAAAAGTGACTCACAACAAGCCAAAATGCAAAAAGGATGCACGGGAAATGAAGAGAAAGAGAGAGGGAGAGAGAGAGAGAGAGAGAGAGAGAGATTGACTACAACTTGTGGCGCCTTTGTAGCAGACCTGCTTGGTTAACGTGCCTCTTTTTGTTGTAGCTGTTGTTGTTGTTGCTGTTGTTGTTGTTGCTGTTGTTGTTGTTGTTGTTGTGTTGTTGCTGTTTGTTATTGCACTTTTGCGTGGCAGCGTCCAAAGTGTGCCCAGTCTTTTCCCATTCCCATTGCGCCAAGGCAGCACTCAGCTCACTTCAATGAATACTTTATGGGTTAATAATCGTAAAACCATTCAACAGCAGCAACAGCAGTGGCAACAGCACCACTACACTACACTGAAAAAAAAAGATCCACTTTTAAAATCAAGAACATTGAACTTAAATATTTTGACTTTAAAATAAGACCATTTTAAAACTATTTTACTAATACTAAGAATATTAATCTAAAAATTGAAATTTTTAGTACACGAATAAAAATCTTTAGTTTTTAGAAAAGTATAAATATTCAAAAAGCGGTTACTAGGAATTGATTTTAGAACTATAATTTCTTGCTAAAATTATCTTGGAATGACCGTAGATTAAGAATATGGGGTACTATTTTTTTTTCCAAAAAAATCAATGCACCCTAATAAATATATCTTATTTTATTTGAAGCTAATAGCCTAAAAAACATTTCTAAAATTACTAAGCTAGAAAATGATGTGTTATATACATATAAAAATACAAAAATTAAAAAATTTGAATTTATAATAGGTTGTCTTAAATTTTAAGAATATTTATTCTCATAATAAGAACATATGTATACTTATATATTAAGAACTTGGTCTCATTTGAAATGCTCTAAAAAAACCAGGATATGTTTTTTTCCTTTAAGAATTTTATGTTCTCGACGCATTTTTTATAGACCAAAATTTCGATTTAAGAACATTTTTTTTTAACAGTGTACCACCACAAAGCACCACCAATGCCAGCCAAGGCGGCAACAACGTTCAAGCCAACTTTTGTGCGCGAAAATTCATAAACAATGTGCATAAAGCGCAAAATGTAGCGCTTCTGCGGGCTGACCCCAAGGGGGGAAATACTATAGCCCTGATGGGTTAAGAGAAGGGGAAGGAGCAGGAGAAGGGGCAGGGGAAGGAGAAGGAGAAGAGATGAGGTGAGGTTCTTGTGTGGGTTCGTCGATTGCTTGTCGCACTGCACTGGCAAATTGTTCGCAAGCTGTTGTTATTGTTGTGATTGTTGTTGTTCTGTTGTCAAGAGTGGAGTTTGGCAACAATAGCCAAAGGCAGCTGTTGTTTTGGATACATCTGGACAGTTGGACTTGGTTGTAAATGGGAAGGGGGAACGACGAAGAACGAGGGGTTCAATGCCTGGCTCAATGGGGACTTTCATTTAAGCAAAGCTTACTTGTAGTTTTGGCGCTGATTTTGTGTGTTGGAGGTGTTGTCATTGTTGATGTTATTGTGCTGTTGTTGCTACGCCGATTAAAGTGAAGTTGTGGTCTTTAATAATACAAAAGATTACGGTTGAAAGAAGTGTAAAAGTATGAGAAATACGTGTGCTTTCAAACAGAAAAATCGTTATTATTTGTTATCATCTGTAGAGTTCTATAAAATAAATACCTTCCTAATATGAATTGTTTTGAAATAGAAAATATATTTATCTTTAAAATTAAAGTTATGACTTCTCTCTGTCTGAATTTAAAAATTAAAAACAAATACAATAGAAAGTTGGTCGTTTCTAATATTTTTTCCACTACTGTATATATCAAAAATTTACTTATCACAATAATCGTTTCTTATATCATCAGCCATTTTCATTTTATGACCTATTCAAAATTTATTCTGCTTAAATAAAAGGTACGAAATCTAAGCAATTGGAAATCATATCTTAAGCCGTAACCTCCATAACCATAACCATATATAACTGACCCAAACATTAAACTAGAGCTCATTTCTGACCTGTTCTTTCCTTACTTGAATATTGTACAACGGAGCGTGAAAAAGTCATTCGATACACTTAAAATGTGACCCGGGAACAGCAAAAAATTCATAGTGAAAAAACGTCGAAAATTGCACACAAATCTTCCTTCGCTTAACGTAAATAGAATTTATCAAATTTAATTTCACGCTTCATGCGCTCATTTCTATTTAAAATTTGAGTGGCGCCTGTCGCATAGAAAAAAATTATAAAAAAAAACCAAGAAAAATAAAAAAAGGGCCAATGAATGTCAAGAAATTTGACCATAACTGACGGAGCAGTCCTTGGGCAAGTGTCGCTGGCAATGAGCACAATAAATCGGAGCAAGAGATAAAAATGGAGAGAAAAACGGGAAAAAAGAGAAAACTAGCTAATAGTGAATTCTTTAATACGAAGAGAATAAAAACAGACGAAAATATGAAAAAGAAATTGCAATCAGAATCAAAAGTGGGCAAAAGTTATGAAACGCTTCAGTTCAGTTTTGAAATGGGCTGAGCAAATATTTGGGCTGATGTTGCCTATATCACTTGACTCATATATAATACGACCCCAACTCATATTTTGCATATGTAAAAACATGTCAAGAGGCCTACACACACACAAGAAAAGAAAACACAAAATTTTGCGTGTCAAGTGTTGTTGGGAAGCTGTTTTTCAGCTTGACTTGCTTTTTGACTAGGGTTACCCAGTTCCCCAATGTTTCCTTCCTTTCTTTCCCCAACATTTCCCTCTTTGCCATAATCGTAATCAAAAATGTATTTAATTTGCTGTGTTCTGTTTGGTTCTTTTTGGTTCGGTTTAAACTTTTGGCGGTTCGCACATAAATTTTTGATATATGTGTCATGCTTGGTGATATGGTGTGGAAAATTACTTTGTATTTTAATGAGTTGTCTGCGATTTTTCGGGAGGGCCTTGCAAACTTGGTCCTTGGGTAAGATAAAGTGTTGGAAAGTGTGGGTTAAATGTGTTGAGAGTTGATATAATGTTACGATAAGAACTCAAGTAAAACTATCAAAATGACAATAGATTAACAACTGTAACCATAAATTATTTTGAATGGAACTTGGCAGTTGGATATTTGATATTATACTAAACGTATGTTTGATATATATATCCCATGTCAAAACCCGGAATTGTAATAAACTCAAATTAAAGCATTTACACATTTCTCCAATCTCCAAGTTATCAATTCGCCTTCGGGGCCAGCAATAATAGATTAACTATTAATCTATGATTATGTTCTTCGGTAGCCAAAGCCACCTGTATTAGATATGTTTTTTTTTTTCGTGGGATTTGGTTATTGAAACTCCCCCGAGGCATTGGCATTTTATATGTGTGACAGTGTTTATTAGAGTTGAGGCCAAACTGACCGAATTGGCAACACATTGCAGGCGACATTCGCATTCGCATTGGCAAGTGCAGCGAGGCGTAGCTTTTTTAATAGAGTCATAACTTGGCTTCAACTAATGGGCTCGCAAAGGCCCGCCAGACTTTGCTTAGCAATAACATAAAGCCCTCGTTTCGCCACTGTCTTCTCCTCCTTCTTTTTCTCCGCCTTTAACTCTGACTAAACCTCTACACTGATAAAAAAAATGTTCGAAAATCAAGATTTGGTCTCATAATTAAGAGAACACATCTTGATTTTTAGTTCTTATTTTAAAAATAAATGTTCTTAAAATTAAAATCAAAAATCAAATAAATAAAAATAATTTTTTTTTATTTCTAATTTTTATACTTTAAAATTTTAATTTTAATTTATTTATATTTTATTCTGTTTATGTTTAAGTTTTTGTTAGTAATTTTATAAATGTTATTTTAATTTGAACCGAGTGGGATTCGAACCGCCGCCCACTGCTACAATTCAAGATTTTTATTCTTTGTATATATTAATATTTTACGATTTTTTAGATTAAAATTTTTAGTTTTAGTAATATAGTCTTACAATATTCTTATTTTTAAAACAAAATATTTAAGATGAATGTTATTGATTTTAGAAGTTGGTTTTTTTTTCAGTGTACTACTCTCCTCACTCCTCCCTCTGTCTCTTTTGCGGACACGACTTTGGTTACAATTCAATTTGCAGCGGACGCTGCTTTTCTTTGCCTGTTTTTTAGTGGTCTGCGGCTTTAAAATTTGTGCCCTGTTCGTTTAGACCAAACTGCACCTGGCTAAAAGCTGGAGCTGGAGCAGGAGCTTTAGCTGTTGCTGGAGTGTCGTAAATGTGTGGAAATTGTGGGGTGTTATGCCTTCTAGTTACATACGTACAACGGACTTCAGTGTGTGGCATCTGGACATGTTCTACTGGGGAACCCGTTGTTTTAGTGCCTGTCGTCTCATTGGAATGGGAAACTCATAATTGTCTTGGGCAAAATGTTCGTGTAAAATTTTAATTGCTTTTTAGTGCAAACACTTGGAAAATTTGTAGTTTAGCTTGTCTAACAAGATCTTAGCAGCCAGGCCAAATGTCAAATATGCTAGTTGACACTGATTGGAAATAACATTTGCCATAAAAAGGGATGTTTTTCATTCTTAGTAAAAATAAGTTATGTTTGGATAGATGCATTACTGATTTTTATATTTCCTAAATTAGCAGAAGGAATGATAATAGTTTTCAAACTTAAGAAAAGCTCAAAAAAATAAATAATTATAAAATTATATTAAATGGTAATTGTTGAATCATAATTAATAAAGTAAACTTCATTAGACAGAGAGTTTGAAGAAATTTTAAAAAATTTCCTATTTAAAAAGAATTAAATCGGAATATTATTTTCAATATATATATTTTTTTATTAAAAACATTTAGTTTTCTAACTTTATTAAATAAGTGATCAAATGCGAAAAAAACAGTACAAAAATGAAATTTTTTTTTCTGCATCATTTTTAGTTAACACCTTTTTAATAACTTTACATATTTCGTTGACAAATTCTCTATACTCAAGAAACAAGGATTGTAAAATATCATTTAGCTTTTAAAGAAATTACCTGCCAAAAAAAGAGTTCTATCTAAATTTCTATAGAGTCTGGGTTAAATTACGACACCTTGCAGATGGCGAGACAGATATGTGAGGCTATTCAACACGTAATGTGGTCGACACTTTGAAGTTGTGGCATTTGGTGTTCCCGTTTAATTAAAGCCTCATAACTCACGCACAACCACAAAAGTTGACGCTCCATCAAGCTTTAACAAAACAAAACTAAACTTGCCACAACAGCGAGATGGCGACCCTGATGCGACCTAACCACAACAACCACAATGACAGCCACGCCCCCTGCTGAGCTGGGGAGGCGGGGCTGAGGAGGCGACAAGTTCACCTTTTAATGAGGCAAAGAGTTGATGCCACATAACGAGACCATTATTTGCCATTGTGTGGGCCGAAGCTGCAAAAGGACGACAGGACTAACGGTTTTAGCGAGTGCTAAGCAACCGGTAAAGATAATGCCAAAGCCAAAAGCCTTGTCTTGGCAAAGCTTTATTGTTATTTTAATTGGAAAACTTAATGCCAGTTGTCAGTGGTGCAAACTTTCCACAGGGTTTTTAATTAGAGCATCTAAATTGATTAAAGGTCATGTTATAATAATATATATTTATAAAAAATATAATGTGCAGCTCAAATTTTATTTCGGCTTAAGGAATGTGAAAAAACGGTTGGTAATAAAAAAAATAACACGAAAAAAGAGGTGAACGGGCCACAAAAATTTGTTCTTTGCGAGCAAAACATGCACAAACAGGACGAAAAAAGGATAACAAGAGTTTCCCAAAAGTATGCAACACTCCCATTACATGCACACATATGTATGCGTATATATATACACTTGACCAGGTGTTGGCACAGGTGAAAACTGAAGATGGAAAAGGGAGAGTGAGTGAGAGAGAGAAGAGAGTGAGACAGAGAGAGAGAGAGAGTGAGAGAGAGAGAGAGAGAGAGAGAGAGAGAGAGAGAGACAAACCGCAAGCTTGACCAGCTCGTTGCAAAAAGTAGCATTTTATTTTCAACGGGTTTGAGTTGCATGAGTTTCCCGTACCGCCCTATATGCGAAATTGTTTTATAGTTGCCCAGGAACGGTCCGTCAGTGAGACGGTGCAACAACAAAAGGAGTTGGATCAAGACAATGGAATGCAACGAAGCATGCATACCCTGTAAATTGGTAAGGCGACTGGTTTGTTGTAGTTACAATTCTTGAAGACACTAGAACGAATTTGAGATGAGCATAGTAAGGGAATTCTAATGAAATGTCTTCAAAAAAATGCAAAAGGGATTTTCGAAGTTTTTCACATATTAAATGAAAGAATAAACATAAAATGAAGATATTATAAGTCATAACTATTATTAAAAGATATGATCCTAACTTTCTTTATATATTTTTAGTTAAATTATATAAAGAATGAAGATATTGTTAGTTATAGTCTAATCTAACCATATAAATTTTTAGCAAAATTAGATAAAGAATGAACATATTATAAGTTATGATCCTATCTTTCTTTATATATTTTTCGTAAAGTTAGATAAAGGATTAAGATATTATAAGTTATGATCCTATCTTTTTTTTATTTATTTTTCTTAAAAATTATTTTACTTTGGTAGATATTCGACTGTTCCAAACAATATACCCCATATAAACTACGCAGAAAGGGCGTTGAGTTTGTTTATGGCCAGCTCGTTGGACTGAAACGGATGTGCCTTTAAGTTGTATATCCGTTGGCCAAAACACTGTACGGGAGTGTGTGTGTGTGTATGTGTGTGTGTTTGTTGTATGGGAAGCTTTTGAGCATAGAGTTTCGTGTTGAAGCGTTTAACAAAATCCAGTAAATTGCATCGGGCCAACAGTTAGAAAAAGCTGCAAAAACCTTAACTAAACTCTTTACTCTTTAGGTACGAGTAGATGTTGCAACATGAGTATGACCCTCAACTGAGGCCAGGCTCAGAATTTTATTGAGGTTTTCTACGCCTTCTATATTTTTTTCTTTCTTGTATCATGCTTAATGTGAGCATGAAAACTTTTATTGAGCTAGGAATTTTCGTATTCATAGATAGCCTATGGTTTTAACATGCTATGAAATTAGATTATTTTGAGTTTTTGGTATTTCGATACCTTAAAATTTGTGAGCACGACAAGAGAATGGAAAATGCATGAGGATAATGCTGTTTTCGGTTGAGTTTATGCTGTGAAATTGAATGCGGTTTGTCTAAGTGAAAATGAGATGAAGTTGGGAAATTCATGAGGTAAAGGAGAGAACAAATTGAAGCTGGTCAAATTGTGGTTTTCACATGCATTTTACCTTAAGCTGCATTAAATGCCAGTTATGAGCCAGCTGGACAGATGTCTATGAAAAAGCCACAATTGGTTGAATGGTAAATTCCACTTTTAATAGATAATTTAAACCTTTTTTAAAGCGCCGCTATATCCACAATTTTATCAGATTAATGTTGCCCATGAAACCAATCAAATTGTCTGCTTAAATTAAATCAACGTATCTTAAATCTGATAGTTTCACATAGAGTAAGTTATTGCAAGTGCTAAGCAAACATTAAAATCGATGAATAGATATCGAATACTCCTTCGGTCCACTCTGATAGAGTCATCAACAAGTTGCACAATTTTCCAATGGTTTTTCCTATGTTGAGGCTGTGCAGCAAACTTTAATTAAACTCGCTACACTGATAAAAAAAATCTAATTCTAATATCACGATTTTAGTCAGAGAACTAAGATTTTTAGTCTAAAAAATGCGTCGTGAACATAAAATTCTTAAGTTGAAAGAACACATGTTAATTTCAAGAACATTTTAAATAGGACTAAGTTCTCATTTTGAGAATAAATGTTCTTAAATTGAAAATCAAAAAAAAAAAAAACAACAACTATTTTTTATATTTATAATTATTTTTATTTTTAAATTCTGATTTATTTGCAATTTATTCTGTTTTAGTTTTATTAATTTTATAAATGTTATTTTAATTTGTTACGAGTGGGATTCGAGCCGCTGCCTACTGCTTCACAACTGAAGCGGTCTCTCTAACCATTTGTTTGATACGAAATAGTACATATTTATCCTTTTTTATTCTTATAATAAAATGTTACGATTCTTAAGATTAAAAATCTTAGTTTTAGTAATTTGGTCTTAAAATAATCTTATTTTAAGAACAAAATATTTAAGATAAATGTTCTTGATTTTAGAAGTTGGTTTTTTTTTTTCAGTGTAGGGGAAACTTTTTTAATTACAGATGCATTTGATTTGATGATAGGCGTTGCTCTCCAAATGGTTTTGGCGGAGTCACGGATGCTTTATCAGCTGCCACGCCCAGCCAAAAGTGGGCGTATGTGGTCATTTTTCGCGCCGAGTGCAAATTGCAACTGCTCTGACGACTTGTTGTTGTTGTTGCTGTTATTGTTGTTGCTGTACAAATAAGCAATTATTTGGCTTAATAAGTCAATGGGGCTAGCAACCGGTCGCATTGCCTTGATGCCTTTGCTGTTGATTGGTGCCTGGCCTAATAGAATTTTCCCCGCGTTTCCCCTCCTTTCCGCTTACCAGTTTCCAGTTGCCACTTTCTGCTGCCGACATGGCTGGCAAGCAACTTTGCTAAATAGTCCGCATAAAAGTTGTGCGCAACAAAGTTGGAAGGCACAAAGTAAATGAAGCTGCCGTCGCCGCCGCAGCCTCAATTTAAAATTAAGCTCATGAAAAGTAGTTAACCTCACGCGGGTTGCGGCCAAAGCCAACCCCCAAAAGCCAGGACCCAGACCCAAAGCCAAAGCCAAGCCAAAGCCGTTAACTACAGCACAAAGTCAACGAGGACGACGTAGAAGGAGCAAATGAAGGAGGAGCAGACGGGCTGCCGAGAATTGGTCCTTGTTCGCATTAAAGTAAGCATGAAATTAAAGCTAACCCCAAAGGCGACTTGCAAATAAACTGCAGCCCTCTCTCTCCTCCATCTCTCCTCTCTCTCCCTTCCAGGCTGAGGGGTGAATCAAAGGGCGATTCTGCAATGTTGTTGCATCAAATTAGCAGCCATGTTGAATAAAAAGAAGCGCGAATTTCATTCTCAACTGTTGTGTATCCAAATAAAACAAAAGAAGAAGAAACAAGCATGAAGGAGTTTCAATTTGTACACTGGCAGAAATTTAAATAGAGTTCAACATTTTAAAAATAGGCCAAGAATACATAAAAATGTTTCCAAAATAAAATTTTCCTTTATAAATATAGATATTTTTACATTTTTGTCATTATTTTCTTCATTCTTTAAAACCCTTAATATATTATATTTCTTTGATTTCTCCCATTAATTTATATTTCTTGTTTTTTTTTTTTAAAGTGTTAAAAATCATGAAAAATATTTATGGTACACTCGCAGAAATTAAAGAGACAGTTTAAACTATTAAAGAAATGCCAAGAATACATAAAAATGATTAAAAATTAAAAATATCCTTATTAAATATAGATGTTTTTATGGTGATTTTTGAACAGAATCTTTTAGAATTTCCAACTAACACAATTTTTCTCATTATTTTTTTTTATTTTTTGAAACTTTAAAAATATTTAATTTCTTTAACTTTACCCATTGAGTTATATTTTATTTTTTATTTTGAAAGTGCTAAAAATCATGCAAAATATTTATGGTGCATGTCTTAAAGTTCATTTTAAGCTGCTCTCATTTTGTCTTTAATATTTTTGTAGCTCGAAAAAAAAACGACATTTCTTTTCTTTTGCTATTCGTACTTCAAGCTATTCATTTCCTTAACATCTTTCTGTTTTTTTTTCCTGCCAGGAGTCCAATATTACAACACCCAAAGGTGTAATTGAATCAAATGAGCAAAAATTTCAGATTACTTGAAAATGTTGAGCGCACGAGACGAACTCATTTCGCAGGGGCAATCAGTGGCAGACGGCGGGATTCATTCCCGGATGAGGCAGGAGGTGGGAGGAGGGATGGAGGGAAGGAGGAGGGACTCAGAAAACTGGAGGCGTTTAAATGCAATCGGATGTTAAGTGTGGGAGTTGACTTTAGGGGTTGTATGATATTGTTGAGAATGAAAGGAAGTCAAGATACAGATACATGATATAAAACAGAGCAACTTCAATTTTACTCTGTAGTCGAATGATGATTGTGAATGTTGGGTATATAATAATAGCCTAAAGTTTGTCTAAATGTGAAATGTTTTATTGCAACTTGAAGCGGCGGCTGTCAAAAGTCTGGCAACTTTAAGGGTTGCATTTATGTTAATAATTGAAATTACAAATGAACAAATGAGCTACAAGTGTGAATATCTTCGATTGTGGCAAGTGCAATCAGTGAAAGTGCTCACCGCAGGCGTCTGTCACTTCCGGCGTACAACGGAAACGGAAGCCCAAAATATCTAAAGAATGAGACAGTTAAATTTATATAGAAAAAAAGAGATGGCAACTTGGAGAAAATACTTTTCACGCACATATGCACTCAATAATACCCGCAACAAATATTTAGAGACAGAATTATGAATAGCAAAGACAGCAGCGTAGGAAACTAAGAAGTTCCCTGCAAAAAAATATATATCTAGTAAAATGGCATTTAAGCTGCTTTTGGGACTGTATTGTAGGGTATAGAGGGGAGTTGGCTAGGTAGCGTCAGTCTGGTGATTTATGTGCACTGTTGAAGGTTCAAATAAGCGTTAAGTTTTCATTTCCGCTGGCGCCGCTACGAGAGGAACCAACAGCAGTTGCAGAAACAAGACCAAAGTGAAATATCTGCGCAAAAATGAAACTGAAAAGAAATATTGTTTTTGTTTTTGTTTTCCTCTTTTTTTTTGTACCATTTTTCCGGCTTTTCTGGGTCCGTGCAGCAGCCAAACAAAGCGCCACATTATTACAAAACAAATTAAGAGAAATGTTAAAACAAAACACATGGAGCCAAGTTGAAGTTCAAGTGGATTTCATGGCAAGAGGTTCCGCTTTTCGGAAAATAAATTTCGAATATTTTCTCGAAACAGGTGAAAGAAAAAGAAAAACACGTTTGCAATGCTGAGGAAATGAACATCGAGTTCAATGGCCATTCGAATGCTAAGCATTAAGATTAAGTTGAACGCCTTAAATGCCTTCAGAAAATCCTCTTCTCAGTTCTCAACAGTTTTCAGCATTAATGACAAGAGAAATGTAATAAATTAAGCACAAAAATTTCTCATTTAAATATCTTTTCAACTGCTAAATTGCTAAGAGTACGCTTAGCGCCGGCTGCAACCCTTGAACCCGTAACGTTAATCAATGTTGATATGCTGAAAATTATATTTCACACAAATTCACTTCGCTCACATTATATTTATAGCGTTTGCAAACATTTTGTGGCTGTTTTGTTGCTCAAGAAAACGCAGTTCGCGTACAACGCTGCGTATGCGCAATTTATCAAAACATAACAACGGCAATTAATTTGTGCACTGCCTTCAAGCTTGTTAAAAATAAACTATTATAAATCAAACGTAACGAGCGTGTAAACCAACAGGACAGGTAAGACTATAGAAAACTCCCCCAACTTCGCCTCGAGCTTTTCATTTGGGGGTGGTATTTTTACGGCTTTTCCTCTTTCCACTTTTTCCGTGCGCTCGACAACTTTTCAAATAAAAACTCAATGGGAAAATATTTACAATTGAGCGTCACACTTTTGTTTGGCAATCGTGACTCTGGATTTGCTTCATTGTTTCGGGTCCACGTGGCGTATGAGTTATTTATTTTTGAATTATTGGCATTTGAAATTTGTATGCCAAAGTTGGGAGGAAAGGTAAATAAACTCGATTGTTAATGCCTGTTTTAATCATGTCTGATACTTCGTCTGTCTGGGTATTATAATATCAATAGAGATCAATATTTGGAAATCAAAATATTATTTAATGATTTATTTACACACTTAATTGTAATTCAATAGTTTTTTAAATCGTATTGTATGAGGATGAGGGAATTTGTAACTATGGAGCTGAACATTGCCACGATAAAACCACGATGAATATTGTAGAGACCCATAACTGAGAGTATCAGAGGATTGCGTACAAACTGCAGCTGAAAACTCTCAAACTGAAAACAGTGAAACTAAAGTTAGTTTCAAATTGAATGAAGAATAAAATGTCACTTACTGTTTCTTGTAGACGCATATCCAAATGATGAGATAATGATGTGTTTTGAACAATCAGGTGTTTCATTTGAGAATGTTGATCCTGCAGTTCATAGGCAATTGAGAAAGTGATGTGAGTGTCGATAAGATAACAAGCTATGCCGATCAATAGTAATAAATTATGGCCTTTGAGCAAGTCAATGCTTATGGAGTCATTTCTAATGATCAAAAAAGTGTAAAAAATACCGCCAACCACGGTTATGTAAATGATAATACCCATGCATAGGGACTGTAAACCAAAAACTCGCGTCATTTGATGTATAAGAGTCTGTAGTTCGGATTGAAGATAAGCCAAACTGTCCATGCGATCGGCCAAAGCGCAGCTCCTGAGATTTCTCACTCCTATTCGATGATCCAAGTCAATGGAAAGAGTTTCTGCCAGAATCGAACGAAGTTCCTCATTAAACAACATATAATGTCCATGAATAGTGAGTAGAGCGAAGTAATATTGACTTAGAATAATATTAAGTAGAGCTATCAGAACATACAAAGCAATAACGCTCAGAGTCAGACTAAGATCGAGACTATCTCGCAATCCAATTAATGCCAATATCATGTGCATAAGCTCTGTTAGTACACCTGTAATGAACTTGGTAATAACTCCATTTTTTACCAGTTTCATGACTTGTGGTTGCTTTAAAACTAGACGACGAAAGTCTTCTATCAAACTAATGATTTGATGACGTTCCCACCAGCGATTCAGCATCGTGACAAAGACACAAACAATGCGCAGACACATGGCGACCAGGAACACATATTCATGAAAGCCATTCATTTCCTTCCAGAATAGATTCCAGACATCAACCCGAGCCAACAACGGCATCATACTGAAGATTGTTATGTTGATTAAAGCCGCATAGAATGTTGCTATCCTGCTCACTCTTGCTCTTCCTGTTGCCACATCGATCTCAAAATTGATCACACCCATAAGTCGGCCATAATAATAATTCATAAGTAACAACAACCTGACCGTGTCAATCATAACGAAATACTAAACTTCTACTCCTGAACTGCAGTCCAGTTCTCTGTTCAGTTAGCTAATGAGAAAGCACGTAAGCTGATAAGATATTATGATATGACGATAGACTGTCATTAGCTGATGGTAGATTATGTGATTGGTTTCCCGGTTCAGTCCCCAGAGAAGCAGTGATGCCAGATTATTCTGGGCTAAAATTACTATATTGAAAAAAAAAATTTCTAAAAATAGCCAAACAAAAGAAAAAACGTACGTAAATTAATCAAAATAGTTTTTTTTAACTAATTTTATTTCAACAGCAATAATATTTGACAATGTCGACGACATCCTGACCAATATATTCAAATATTTCGACCTCTGAAATTCAACAATTTTTCTAGCATTTGCAATAAAAAAAGTGCTAAATTTAGCAATTAAATTGCCAAAATTGCAACACTGAGTTTGTATTAAGTCGGGCGAAATTTAGAAAGTGATTCCAATTAAATAACTTAAACTTTCAATCACAAACAATACTTACTATTTTATTTTGTTAAAAAAATTACCAAATTTTTTAAAATATTGAAATATTAAATATGATATTAAATTATTAATCTATTTAATTTAATAAAATTTTAAAGCTGTTGCGTTGTATCTGGTTATTCAAATTTAAAAATATCTGCAACTGACTTTATAAATTAATTGAGCTAAATTTTTTGAATGAATAGCTTTTATTATAATTAGTTAAATGAACTGAAGAATTTTTTGCGAGGTCAAAAATCAATCGTAAGTGAAGAAGAAAAAAATTGTAAATGAAAAAGATAAGAAAAAAACACTTGCTGAATAATCCTTTTTGCATATCGTATCTTGTTAGCGAGCCAACCAATTAAAATATATATATTTATCGAACTAATTCCATATAGAAATGGTCAAATTTGCACTCGTGATAAGAGCAATAATAAAGAAACAAGTTTCATGCATCATTTTTGATTTAATATAAACATAATAAAACATAAACCAATTTGGGAAACAAAACGAATATGATACAAATACGTATGAGTACATTTTGGCCATGACCAGAGCGTTTTGGCCAAGGCTTTATCCGTTTATCGCGTCAAATGCAATCCAGCAGGCAGCTTTTTGCATTTTGGGTGTGTTTGTGTTGGTGTTTCTGTTTTTATGTTTTTGTGCCTCGTCGATTTGTATTTAAGTGGATCGAACCGACAAAAACACATTCGAGCTGGTCAAACAAAAGGCATTCAATTAAAATGGCCATGGCAAAACATTTAATACAATTTACGCAATTAATTTCGTTGCAGAATGCAAACAGCAGCAAATCACAGAGAGGAAAAACAGTGAAAGAGAATATAAAACCCAAAAAGCTGGCAATATTTTAAAATATTTGCACAAATTTTTGCTGATGCACAAAAAGAGAGAGAGAGAGAGAGAGAGAGAGCATAAAAAATACATATGATATTTAAGTGCAACAAAAGTGCAATATTAATGGCCGATATAAATGGAAGACACACTCATACGTACTCAAACTACCATTCAACGACTCTCTGTTAGCTGTCAGTGCAAATATTTTGTGTAAAAACAATTTTCACAAATTGCAAAACCGAATATGGGCCAAAAACACAAAACCAATTTGTCGTATTGTGTTTCAATAGCCATAGAACTTCCATATGGATGCCGGACAATCGGACATTTGGACACTTGGACACTGGCAAATGAATGATGTTCGAGTCATTCATCTTTCTCAGCATGTCGTTTTTGGGTCAACGTAAATAATACTCGAATCGAATAAAAACCATATACGAATTTCACTCGTTATTTATTGCAATTTAAAGTGTTTCAACCAACGAAAAAGATTGTAGTTGAAAGAGATAGACGAGATGGACACTTAAGACCTAATACAAATATTGTAATTACCTCATATCAAATAAAAAATGCAGAAAAACTTAAATAACACTCAAAATATTATACTGATTTATATTAGCTGTAATAGAATATTATTATTAATATTGAATTATTTTATAAGTAAACGTTTACTATGCTCTGCTTTTGTTTGTATACAGGGTATATTTAAATTCAACAGCAAAATGGTAATTTATTAAAAATGTTGAAGAGATATTTAATGGCCTTAGAAAGAATCTAAAAATGCATGAACAAAAGAAAATATTGAAGCAAATAAAAAAATGTATTTAAATGGTCTATCAAATTAGTTTTCAGGAAAATTTCAAATAGTCCACAGTCTTTTTTTTAAGAATATAAAATAATTGCTAAAAATAAATGACAAATGATTACTAACTATTTCTGGTTAAAGCGGACTGCAAATCTTATCCGTTCTACTCGTAGATACAATCTGTATTTGATGGCAATCTTTATGGCCCGTTAACAGCCTGTTGCCAGCTTCGCCTCTTCCTGCCACGCTGGACACCTGCTGAAGACACTAAAATAGATAGAACCCTGGGGCTAAGCACGCCATTAAGACATCAATCAATCGTTGTCCAGTTGAGTGCATAAATTTGCAAAAAAGATACTTTAATTAAAGCCACCAAAAAGCTGAGGTCGCATTATGCATTTGCAATTGGCGAATAAATCTTTTCGCGCCTTGACACGAGACGCATTCAAAATGCTAAATTAGTAAAATGTCACTTTCGCTTTCAAGTTGCAAGTGGCAAGTTGTTGTTGTTCTGGTTGTTGTTGTTGCAGGGAATGTTGCTGTTGTCGCGTGTGATCAAAGTGAAGAGCCGACACATAAATTATCGCTGGCTAAGCAGGCACAGACAGCAGCGAAATGTTGCACATGTGGCAAGCAAAAGCATTGACATACTTCAAAGTGTTTACTCTCAGCATTGTTGTGGGGGCAATTCAGTAAAACAGTGCAACAGTCTGTTGCATCAGTGTTGTGACAGGCAGCAGCCACTTGCACTGTCTGCTATTTAATTTTGGTTTTTATTCAGGTCTCCGATATGGCATGTTATAAATATTTGCAACGCTTTTGCCAAGCTTGAAGCTGTATCTGCAAGAGCAGCTGCAGCTGTATTTGCATTTGTATCTGTATCTTCTTCTGTATCTGTATCTTTCTCTGTATTTGCATTTGTATCTGTAGCAGTAAATGTATCTGTATCTGCATCTGTATTCGCATCTGCATTTTGCCATCCTGTTTAGTTGTCCAAAGGCGCCAGTGTGAATAAAATTAAATTCCTTATCGCCGGCGCCCTGCAAAACTCTTTTTCTCTGCTCTGCTTTTTATCTTCTTTGCAATTTGTTGCTTGCGACAACTTGCAACAACGACAACTGTTGCACCGGCAACACACACACACACACACACAGATTCAGACACTGACCAGCCTCAACTGTGGCACTGTGAGGCTTAAATCGGCACAGCATGGGTTTAAGTTTTTCAATTGCATTTTTATGCTCTGCCTGAGAATTTAATTTGCATTCATCTTATTTAAGTTGCAGAAGATTCAAGTCAGAAATGGCCTAGATTTCTTCTATATCGTGCTAAGAGATATAAAATTTCGATTTGATTTGATTGTTGCATTTAACCTTTGATTTTTTTTATGATTTCGTCTAAAACAATCAAATTTACTATGGCAATAAATTAAATATATTTTTAATATTCAAATCAAAATTTTTATAAATATTTGAAATTATGATTTAAAATAAGCTGTTTTTAGTACAAAGAAACTATATGTTTGGTATAACTAAAAGTGTATTGTAAAATAATTGAAATATATATAATTAACTATATATTGTCTAAAACAATCAAATTTACTATGCCAATAAATTAAATATATTTCCAATATTCAAATCGAAATTTATATAAATATTTCGACTTTTGTGTGATGTGCTAAACTGGGTTATGATTAAAATTAAGCAGTGTATTATAAAATAGCTAGAAAACTATATTTTAAATTTGCTATATATTGTTTTTATCTATAAAATATATTTAGTATATAGATTTTTACTTAAATATTTAAAATGTAAATAATGAAATATAATAAAAAAAATATAAAAAAAAAATATCAGAATTTATCTATAATTCAAAAGTTTCAGTTGACGCTTTCACCTATTGACTCCCATTACCAGCATATTTTCAAATTTGCACCTTCACATATATATATACGACTATTCACATACATAAGTACATATATTCACTCTGTATAGCCAGCAGGCAAACTGTATCTAATTTAGATTCAATTAATTAACTGCACACACTCGCTGCGAATACGAATCTGAAACGGAATCTCCAACGAAGTTCGAAGTTAAACCGCCAACGGTTTGGCGTTTGGCCAAAATGCGAGAGTACTCTAGCCGTTTTAGCCAGAGGCAGACTGCTTGGCCGGGTTGAGATTTAAGCGATAAATGACTGGACCAAACTACCAATTGGAGCTGGCAATATGGAGTATCATTCGCGCACTTGGCACACATTTTGAATCTGAAACTGTCTGTTGGCCACTTGGCAGACAGTTTTTGGCCAATTGTATCGATAAATATTGCCGTTTGGACCCTGTGGATAGAGTCCAGTTTCGCTAGGACGGGCTAATAAAATGTTTGCATGCATAAATCTCGAGCTGTTTATGGGGCGAAACGTATTTGTATCTTTATCTGTCAGTTGTATCTATAACTGTTTTGCCATTTGCTATATTGCTTCCTATTGAATTGTGTGCTAATGTCTGGCAATTCAGCATAGAGGGGAAACTGACAGGAAATTAGTCAAACGAATTGATCATAAATGCCAGGGAAATCTAAGGAAATCGAATAGTCAGAAATGTAAATTGAAATTGTTGTCAATAGATATAATTGAGGTAATATAGATTGGATAAAAGCGGTTGCTAATAATCTCATTTGAAGCATTGTTAGCCACTTTATATCTTTGTTAAATCAATCAAAATTAAGTCAAGCTATTTTTTTTAAGCGGCAAAAAAAAGAATAAACTTTGGGATAATAATTACAAGCAAACGGCGGAATAAGCAAATATTATTTAACGGACAGCGGTAGCATATCAGAAAGTTTTGTGTAAAACCCATTTAAACTTTTCAACAACTCATGGATGCAGTGCAGCATCAGGAGATGAAGGAGGAGAAGGCGGTGGGATCAGCAGCTGGTAAACGGCAAAAGTAATCTGCGCCTGACAACCAAAGGTTTATTAAAAAGGCAAAGACGACCCCCAAATGGATGGGAGTAGCTTGTTGAGCAGGAGACATGATGTACATGACGATGACGATGACGTTGGATGTTGAATGTTGTATGTTGAATGTTGACCAGTTGAGTGACCAGCCTAGACGTAAGGCGAAACTTTTCCACGGCACACTTGATGCTTGATTAAAGCTTCGCAATGTCTTCCTCTTGGCAGCTACCCACTTGAGTGGGTATTAAAAAAAATGAAAAGAAAAAAACAAGTGGGAAAGTCTATAGTTGAGATCCCGATTAAAGGATACCCGTTACTTATTTCAATATATATATAAAAGTGCTTTAAGGAAATTACTACCTAATTTAAATAATAACTTTATTCATAACTTTGGTTAGCTATTACTTCCGTTCTACTTTTTCGATCTTGCTGCGGTTTAGTGATATTATAGATAATGTTAATATACAACGTTCATTAGCATAAAAACTATATTACTACCAAATAAAAAACTACTGCATACTTTAAGGTGATTGTATTGAAATAATAACTTTGGTTAGCTATTACTCCCGTTCTACTTGTTCGATCATGCTGCGGTTAAGTGATATTATAGATAATATAATTAGATAACGTTAATTACCATCAAAACTGTTATCTCTATCTCTTATAGTGTCTGGAATCTAGGAATCTTAGCATCTAGGATCATTCCAACGAACACAATATACCCTTTTACTTATTTTTTAAGTAACGGGTATAAAAAAGTGGCCTGGCCTGCGTCTCCATTTAAATGTTCATTTGTTATGCTGTCGTCGGGCCAAGAAGATAATAATGATGATGATGATCATCATCTGCAACGCGACTTGGTGCATGTTGTTTTGTATTGTATGTGGCTGCCACTGCAACTGCCACTGGCAACCGGCCAACAAGTGTCTTCAAACACTTCCACTGCCATCTTCAGCTTCAGCTACAGCTACAGCTACAGCTTCAGTTCCAGCGGCAGAGGCGCCGCCGGCGTTGTCTTCAAGTGTGACCGACCAACCGACCGACCGACCGGAGAGGCAAGTTGCCGTTGGGGCAAGTTGCAAGTGGCTGCCGGTTCTGCGCATGCAAATTGCTTTGGCCACAATGTTTTGATTTTATTCGCATTTGATTATTTTTGCAATTTCATCGCATGGCCTGAACTGGCGCTCTACTTAAACTATTTCTTACGACCCAGCCACAAGTATTGTTGTAGTAGAAGTAGAAGTTGAGCAGCTGTGCGTGGGATTAGGCCCAGAAGTGGACATTGTTGTTGCGTGGGCTTTGCAAGTTGTCCAAGTGCGTGACATGTGTTCGAAAGTCCAAGAAACATACGGAGCTAAAAACTTTCTGCAACCCCACTGGCCAAGTTGAATGAGTTGGCTAAAACTGTGATTGACTTGATGCACTTTATAGATGTGCAAAATGTGTCAAATGAGTTTAAAAAAAAATCAGGGACCGTAAATCATTATAAGTTTTATTTGAAAAATCACGCTTTAATGATTAATATAATGATTTTTACGATTTTTTCCACCGATAATCATTATTTTTGATAAAAAAAAAAATAATGATTATCAAGTGATTTTTTTATAAAAAAATATATTTTAAAATAAAATTATTTTTTAGCTGCTGTCTTCTTTATAAGTCCTAATCTTTAATGTTTATATAATGATTTTTACGATTTTTTTCACCGATTATTATTTTTTTTGATAAAAAAAAAAATAATGATTAATGAAGTGATTTTTTTATGAAAAAATATATTTAAAAATAAAATTATTTTCTAGCTGCTAGTTTTCATTATAAGTCCTAATCTTACCTACAATTTACCTACCTGTCAGCCATATCTGGCCAAGCACATCCGTTCAATTAATCCGATGCGTAGCGACAACTTGGAAAGGCAATACAAAAAAAAAAAAAGAAGTACACATACAATCTGCGCCTACTGTTTGCGCAATTTTCCTCGCAAATTCCAGCAGAGTAGCTTTTCTTTGGCCTGTTTGGCAGTAAGGTTGTTGGTTGTTGCCAGTTTCCCAGGCAAGACGAACGCATGATCAAATGTCACAATCAATTTCAATTTGGCGCTCGAATTGTGCTTCGTTAGCGGCAGGCAGCTGGCAAAGAAAACGAGCTGGCTGCGAGGTTGGGTTGATTCCATGCCTGGCAAATGCCAAGGAGGATGCCAAGCGGATTCAGAGCCAACTTGGCTGCCACTTTTTCTAATCAACAAAAACCTGAGCAAGATGCGCCTGTAATTTAACTAATTTGTATCAATGTGTGCCTGTGTGTGTGTGTGTTTGTTTGCTGCAATTGTCTCACGTTGCAACTTGCAAGTTGGAATTGACAACAGTAGTATGAGTAATATTCTTTGAGTATCTCAACTATTATGTTAGCTAACCTGTAAAATATTGTTAATTTGTTTGATCATAATAGATAAATTTGGCATGAGTCAATTTTAAAGTGTTGTTTTATACGATATAAGAAGTTGATTAAAAGTAAAAGCTTGAGATTTAAAATTTTGAAATTTCGAAATATCTAAATTAATAAAACTTTCTAAATAAATAAAGTTTGAATACAGAATAAATATAGAGGCCAAATCATGATTAAAATGACATTCCGCTTGAAAATCGGTTGATTTTTGATGAAGTTATGAGAGATCAAAGTTTTTGAAAAAATGTCAAGGGGTGTATATAGAAAATTTGACAAAAATCGAAAATCTATCAAATTTTTTAGATGACAAAAATTTAAATGCAGAATCAATAAAGAGACCAAATCATAAACAAAAAGACATTCCGCTTGAAAGTCGGTTAATTTTTGATGAAGTTATGAGAAATCAAAGTTTTTGAAAAAATGTCAAGGGGTATATATAGAAAATTTGACAAAAATCGAAAATCTATCAAATTTTTTAGATAACAAAAATTTAAATGCAGAATCAATTTAGAGACCAAATCATGATCAAAATGACATTCCGCTTGAAAATAGGTTCACTTTTGACAAAGTAATCAAAGTTTGAAGCTTTTCAAACCTTTGACCTTGACTACTCAAAATTTCTGTTTTTTTGAATACCATAAAAAATTATATACAAGTTTCGGTTTTTGGTACTTAAAAAATAATTTATGTATAAGAATTGATGTATTAAAAATGATTTACAAAGAACTCTATAAATCTACAGAACTCTTTGGCAGTATATAGAAGCTGTGTTAGCATTTCAAAACAGTTGCTGACCAATTTGGAATTCGTTGGAGGAAAATGCTAATATCAAAAAGTCGAATAGTTATGAGAGTGCGCTGCCTTTTGCCACGCCTTTTAAGGCGCACAATCAAATGTCAATTATGTAGATTTTATGCAGTTAGCATTGAAAATACTTAAAACTTTTTCTACCAGCACTTTTGGTTTTTTGTCCTGGCAATCGGGCAACTGTGGAACTATAGAACTGTTCTATAGAGTCTTTTGTTCTTTGTTTACCAACGTCTAGACGTTTATTGTGACTTGGCGTGGGCTCCTTTAAGGCATTGTTTGTGGAGCTGGCTAGTTGGTGAGTTTGGTCCAAAAGGCGGTTGATAAAAGTGGTAAACTGGTTTTTGGCAAATGATTCAACTGCAACTGTTTCAAATACTCGTACTTATCGGTAGGTGACTAAACAATGCTAAGCAAGTTGATAATTGTAAACGCTTTTGTCAAAAGTTTCTTTGGATGCATTAACAGACTTTGCGCTGAAAGATATGAAGTGTGATGTTGACCAAGTTTTTAACGATTATTTTGCTGTTGGTTATTGGATGAAGCAATATAAAGGGATTTTTTATGGCAATTGTTGCAGCTTTTAAATAGTTTTAGTTTTTTAACACTTCAGATAGTTTGAGATTTGTTAGTAGGGGAATTTTCCTACATTTTGTTATGTGAAAGAAGTAAATCTGACTTCTGGGAAAGGAGGCAGGTACTATCGAATAAACAGTCAACTTTAATAGTTGATCTAGTGCCAAGTTTGTTAACTGAGTCTCTGCCAAAAGAATAAAGAATAAGAGATAACTTGACTTGATTTAAAGAACTCTATGCTCAGTCAGTTGGTTATACACCTGCTGCCAAATGAGTCAACACTGTTTGTGGAAATGTGATTTAATACAAGAGTCATTTGTTAGCATTTCAACGAGCTTTTCTTTGCTCGACTGTACTTTTCGCTTTACAGGGATTTGAAGCAACTCTGGATAAATGAGACACCTGTGCCAAAACTGCCTACTTACTACACACACTCAGGGAGTTGCAACACAAGGAAAACCACTTGCAAGAACTATGTAAATAACTTGAGGGTTACTTTCAGCCTTTGAGACGAAAAGTGATGTCTTCGCGTTTATCTGGCAGTTGTGGCAATTCTGGCAGCTAGCTGCCTTTGGGAAATCCCCACATGAATAATTACATCCACCAGCAGTTCATTTAATTTCACTTTCAGTCTGGAGAGAATCCTTTAGCTAAACCCTTTTTGCGGGCGGGACATGAATGAAAATATTTAATGAAGAAATTTATAACAAACTTTTGTAAATAGCAGTAGCTCTCTGGCACTGGCATTTTAAAAATTATGAACATTAAATGGAAATTAAGCTAATCAATTAAGCCGAAACGAAATGAAACAAAATAAAATGAGATGAGATGTGGCTGAAGATTGCTTTCAAGCTGACTTTAAGTAGGCAATTCTGGAGTTCAAAGTACGCATCACATTGCTGGGCCATTTGACGTTGTGCAATTAGCCAAGAAATGAGTCGCTGAGTCGCTGAAGTCGATAGTCAACCGTCGACAGTCTACATCCAGAGTTGCCACCCCCATTCACAACTGCCATGGCCAGCAACCCCTGCAAATGACCGACATTAATGAATCGTCGCGTCGTTGGGTTGAAAAGGGGCGGGGGTGAGGGCAAGTGGGAGGGGGTAGGGGGTGCGTTTAGTGGCATGCAATGCCAACCCTTTTGCTGTTGTTGCTGCTGCCGGCTGTGCGTGTTCCTCTGGAATTTGAGCAACTTGAACAACTTATTATAGGTCAGTGTTGAAGCCAGAAATTGCGTTAGTTTCCCCCTTCCCCCTCCCCCATTTGAAGCTTGTATAGTTGACTTAATGATTGGATATTAATTTGGCAGGCTGTGTTGGCTCTAAGTGTATTCGCTTTATACAAATTGATGTCGATTAGCCAACGAGCTGAGCACAGAACTATTGTTTAACAAACAATAGTATATATAAACCCTATGATTCTAAGGTAGTTTAGCTCAAGTCCAGCTCGTTAAATCGGCCTTAACTACGTGCCATTAGTTCAATGGGCCAATTGACTGACCGTGTGGGGATTCGCAGAGTCGACTCTATATATGGATAAAATTTGCAATTGAGTTGAACAGAAGACTTGAGTAAGAAGACTTGTTTGATTGTTTATCCATTAATTTAAACTCCAATTTATCTACCTTGTGAGTGTGTAACCATGAATTTAGTCTTAATATATAATAAAACGTTTACCTAGAAATTTACTTTATTTATTTAAAAACAGGAAGTACTGATAAATTTAAAAATATCTTGCAAACCATCAGAATTGAAAAAGGTTGGCTCGCTTGTTTTTTTTGTATAGTTTTTTAGAGACTTTATTAACATTTATTTTCAATAACAAGATGAAATTATTATATCAGCAATATAATTAAATTTTTTATAGAAATGGGGTAATAGTAGCTTTATTTTCCGACAAAATTTCCTTGGGCATCCCATTGCTAAAATGGCTTATAGCGCCATTTTGAGTTCCAGCGATTTCCAGCCAAGCTTATTTAAAGTTTAATTGGCCAAATAATAGTTATGACCCAAATTGAAGTCAAAAATTGCCCAATGAAAATTTAATGGACGCCTCAAATGAACTGAAAAATCAACAAAATCAACAAGGCGACAATAAAAATGGCGCCCAAAAACGCCCTACAGTTGAATGGGCCTAATCAAATTAAGTACTAATCCTTGGGAAAAACCGCGAACAATTTAAAATGATTGTAAGTAAATTTCCCAAAACAATTAAATGGCACAACTGAGAGTTTTCCGACAATCCAACAGCTGTTCTCTGTACTCCCAAAGTGATAGAGAGAGAGAGAGAGAGAGAGCGAGAGAGAGTGAGAGAGAGCCTGCGCATTCGTATGGGAATTGAGAGAACAGATTCAAAGCCCAAAATTGTGTTTTGTAGCATGCGATAAATGCGCTTATCGCATGTATTTCTGCTGTTTAATTACTTGTTAGAGTGTTTTGAGTTGAGTTGCTTTGAAGATGGTCATAAAACCTTACAAGAAGCCATAATGAGTTTGTGTCGGACAAGTTAGAACTAGTTTTGTACTAACCAGCTAACCGATGATAATCCACTTACAATGCAAAATTGTTGCACTCTAAGGACTCGCGTTTGGACCATAAGGATAGAGGAGAGGAGTGGAGTGAAGGGCAAGAAACTTCTTCAGACAAAAACGTTGCATATGAGCTGAGAAATTGTTTTATTACACAGCGTTGAGAGCGTGTTGACTGAAAACAAAGGTGCGCACAATAAATTACATTGTTACATGGCAACTTGGCAGTGTCTGCAACAGGCAACAGAATATGTTAGAAGTTGGCAATAAACAGCAGCAGGGAGAAAACAGGCAGGAAGTCAGCCAGAGCAGTTACGTTAATGAAAAGGATTTTCCCTCATATGTCTGCTTTTAGCAATTTTCACCCTCTCCCTTATACAATGCAATATTTTCGTGTGCACTTGAAATGACTTTGACTCGGGGTTATTTAATATTTAAAGGGACGTCCATTGAAGATATCGCTTGGGGTCTCACATTGCTAAATGCACTTTGATGTTTTAGCCATTAGTTGAGGTTTAGACTTTGCATAAATAAGTAAACGCCTGCTTCATTAGAGTGTGTGTCGTTTTAACACCAACTCAAACAAACGCTGTCGGTTTGTGGTTAGTTTTTGGGTGATGTCAATGTGATATTCCTCTGTCTGTGCTTTGAGTGAAGTGAAAGTGTCATAATCCGTCATCAGGCTGACAAATTATCACGAATAACCACAAAGTACGGGGTCAAAGTGCAGTTGAAAGCTGGCAATACTTGTCTGATGAATTTAAGAGCAGTACCGGCTCAAAATATATGATTTAAACACAAGTGGGAAAGGCTATAGTCGAGATCCCGACTATAGGATGTATACGTGTGTATTAATGTATATAAAAGTAGTTTAAAAGAAATTACTACCTAATAAAAAAAATACTGCATACTTTTAGGTGATTGTATTGAAATATTAACTTTATTAATAACTTTGGTTAGGTATTACACCCGTTCTACTTGTCCGATCTTGCTGCGATTTAGTGAGATTAAAGATAATATTAATAGAAAACGTTAATTGCCATATAAACTGTGTTATTTTAAAAACTGTAGGTCTGGTGGCTTTTCGACGATTTTTGGATGCGGAAAGGGATGTGGCTTTAAATGAAGTAATGAGTATAAATATGTAAAATTGATTTCGAAGACTTCTGATCCCAGCAAACAGGAGTTGAAAATATTTCACTTTGGAAATGTATAGAAATCTCTAGTAATCACAATTCAAAATTCAACATTTTTCAATTCGGAACAATTCCAATCAATTTTTGAGCCCATCCTTTGGCTCAATATCACATATCAAGTACTACAAATGGGAACCATTGTTAGTTCTATGCAAAAACCAATGATGTTTGTCAACATGGAAAGTCCGCAGGCGCAATTCGTACGGGAGACAATCAACAATCACAAGGTTGTCATCTTTAGCAAGACATATTGTCCCTACTGCAGCATGGCCAAGGAACAGTTCCGTAAGCTGGACGTGGCCATGACCGTGGTGGAGTTGGATTTGCGTCCAGATGGTGAGGAAATCCAGGCGGTGTTGGGTGAATTAACCGGAGCACGGACTGTGCCACGATGTTTCATCAATGGCAAATTCATTGGCGGCGGCACCGATGTGAAGCGTCTCTACGAGCAAGGTGTACTTCAAAGATACTTTCAGTAGACTTTCGGTAGGATGTTGGGCACATTTCAATAGCATTAGCAGTTAAAGTTGTGTTTGAATTGAGTTGAATTGGAAAATAATAAAATTATATTTAAAAATTGTATTTATCCTTCTGTGAAGCGCCGAGATCTCAGAGACTATAAGAGATAGAGTAATCAAATTTCGCACATAGATTTCTATAGACCCCACGCAGATCAAGTTTATTTCAAATTTAACCCACGCCTCGTTCCGCCCCCGTAAATCGCGAAAAAAAGTTTTTATAGTAAATAAGGTTATCTATTAATATTATCTATAATCTCACTTAATCACATCAAGATCGGACAAGTAGAACGGGTGTAATAGCTAACCAAATAAATAATAAAGTTATTATTTCAATATAATCCCCTAAAAGTATGCAATAGTTTTTTTATATGGTAGTAATTTCCTTAAATTTAATTTAAATTCTTTTCCTATGGTCAGGATCTCGACTATTGCCTTTCCCACTTGTTTTCTTATATTTTTATTGAAAGAACTATTCAAATTTCCACGTTGTCCATTCTTTAATACGTGTGATAAATTATTTACGAATTTAACTTGTGTACGAAGCCAAAAGTCGTGTGTGTCTACTTTAAAAACAACTTTGGCTGCGACGAAGGCAATCGATAAGCCAAATTACGCATACGACACGTGTGCATATTGAATTGTTGTTTTCTTTTATATTTTTTTGCTACACCTGCACTTCCACATACCCAAACTGAAGCAATTTAATGTGACAGTAAACTAAATTCTGACATTGTGCAAGCAATTTGAAAACAATTTACAAAATGTCAACAAATTACAGCAATTTGCCAGCGCAAAATTCAATCAATTATTCGCTTAGCACTGCGATTTAAAGTCTTGCTTTTAACTTCAATGACAGTCGGCAGTCTAGAGTCTAGACAGACCATAGAATAAAACCTTGGGTGCAGTCGAGACAACGCGACGTATGCGTGATATGTTATGATGCCCCTAAATGTATGCTTTTTTTTTTTTTTTTGATGACATCATGCAAGTTTAATGTGAGTGTGAACTGAGGGCCAGGCCCTGACCGCCTTACGTTGACCCTGAGCAGCTGCTGATGTGTTGAGCATTTTGTTAAAAGAAGACACTGTGCTACAAAGATGACGGGCTTCATTGTTTGTCAACTGACATATGCGCGAGTCCTTTCAACAAATAATGGAGAAACAACAACAAAAGTCTGTGTTACATTTAGCATGCACAAAAAAGCAACACTTCCTGCTTACAGGTAAGCATTAACAGTAATGTTTCCCCTCTTATCCCTTTGCTTCGTTCAACGGATTTAATTGTTTTGCAGATCCTTACAATCGAAATTCCCCCCTCAGGAAACGACAACTTAAGCGTCATATTGAGCAGATAAAGGACTCTGTTGTTGCTCATATACGTGTTGCATTATTGTTGCACGGCTTTTATGTTGCACAATAAAGCCGCTCGGCATTTACAGTTTAACTCAACTCAAGCTTTTATTATAATGCGCCTTGTAGGAGCATTTTCCCGCAGCCATGGATCGTTGACTTCAATACTTTTAATATTTCGGTAATAAAGTAAAATATTTATCATCATCCCAACGTCAGATTTAATCCCATTTTAATAAATATACTCTTGCATTGGATTAAATCACCTTTGAAAATACTTTTTCCAGGAAATATTAATGAAATCAGATACCAGAAAATATTTTTAGAAATTCACTCATTATTTTTCACTTTTTGATTCCAAAGATACGATCTGTTTATCAACTAAATCTCTAAATACTGACATAAGCATTTAAGAACAATTTTTAAACTCTTGAAAACTCTTGACTTTTGCAACTAACACACAGTAAATTGCAATTTTTATCAGATCATCTCGGTTGTAGCCATTTACCAAAACAAAACTATGCTGGAATTTGTAATCAAAAATGCTTCAAAAGCCACCGACACGATGGCGAAAAACTAATAATAACCGCTTAATAAATCGTCTATCAAAAGGCGTTTGCCAAAGTTGCCGCTGCACTGAGCACAAAAGCAGGCTACATACACAAACATATATATGATATATGGTCTAGCCAATGTCTGGCCTGGCTTCAGCACTAGCTCCAACTCCAACCTCCAACCACAACTCCAACTCCGTACTCCTATTAGCCATTCTCTACTGAAAAAACTTGCACCGAAAAATTCCTGGGAACAAAGCGAACTAAGCGTCGTTTTATTAAAACCGCAATTCAACCGAGTGAAAGAAAAATCGGCTAATAAATTTTTAGGGTTGTTTAAAAGCGGACTCAACACATTTTTAATTGTGGGCGTGACTGGACAATGAGTGTGTCTAATTTTAATGCCAGCATAAATCATAATTTGTAATTACATTGTTTGCCAAACATGTTTTATGACTGAAATTAAGAGTTATGTATTTTTAGATAGCCTGTGACTTTTATATTTTTGTTGAAAATATTTTTTGACTTTTAAAATTAAATAACAATATATTTTAAGCTATTCAGACTTTCAATATTGTCAAGATATTTGTTTCTTCTCAATTATATACCCTTTCTATCAAAACGTCCAGGGTATAAACACTCACACGCCTAATGATATTGACCATAAAAATGACCATGAAATGAACTGAAAAGGCTTGGCCATTTGCGTGAACATAAAGTCAGGCGACAAAGTTGCAACAAAATTTAATAGACTTGCTAATTGTAGTGAAGCAGATAGTCGGACAGTCGGACAATTAGATGGCTAGAGATAATGTCCCAATCAAAATGTAAAATGCATTTTTATTGAGTTAGTCAAACAGTTGTGGTCGTCAATGCCAAACCGAATTAAAACAAAGTTACCGCAGGCAGCTGAAAGAATTTATGCACTAGCAAAACGCTTGCGTCCCATTACAAAGTTCCAAACAAACACTGAAAAAAAATAAAACACAAAAAAACAAAGAGAAGCGGAAAAAAGAAATAAAATTATGGCCAAGAGTAGGATCGTAAAAAATTTGCATTGCAGTTGTAAAAGCTGCGTGTTGGTAGCAAGTACAGAAATATGCATGGCTATAACGAGTTTTTACGCCTGATAAGTCAGAGAATATAGTATATATAGAATACGGGGGAACTACATTGTGTATGTAATATTTGAAATTAAAGCTTAGCTCTGTGCACATTTGCATACAAAGTGATTGCAGTTAAGAGGGAGATTCTTAAATAAATCGGCATATTACTGGACGGTTGCATCGATAGTCTGTCGATAGTAGGCCGATAGTCTTATTTATTTTTTTATTACAAAGATATTTTTATTTTTAATTTTTAACAGACTATCTGACGATAGCTTGACGATAGTAAGCTGATAGTCTTAATTATTTATTTCTATATTTTAATAATTCTTTTATTTTTACTTTCAAGCTGACTATCGACGATATCTTGACGATAGTTTGACGATAGTAAGCCGATAGTTTTAATTATTTCTTTATTATAATAATTCTATTATTTTTATTTTTTAACTGACTTTGTGACGATAGTTTGACGATAGTAAGCCGATAGTTTTAATTATATCTTTATTATAATAATTCATTTATTTTTATTTTTTAACTGACACCATAAGGGGACTTATACTCAACATTAACATATTCGCTAGCTGAATATTCACTTTAATTGGTAAGAGAATCTACAGATTGTAAATAGGATCAATAGTTTTTCAATACTCTCGATATATCATAAAATCTTTAGATTTATTTGATGTGTTTTACTTCTTAGTGCATAACTCTGCCTTTTGGCTTTTAGTTTAGCCTTTGATTAATGCTCTAACGTATTTCCCATAGTTCTCTGTATGTTTTATATATATTTTGTTGACCGATGCACGTCATGCGGAATGCCAGACACACAGGGGACGACAATCCCCCTAGTTAAAATCCCGCCCATCTTACGAGAATAAAATCCACACGCGAAGCTACAATGCTTGAACACATCCATAGCTATGCTTATGTATTATATATAAAGGTATAGTATGTCCTGTTGCTGTCGTGTTGAAACGGGAGGGTGCAACAACAATAGTCACAGCAACAACAACAACGACAACAACTCAGGCAAGTTACAATGTCACGCACACATATTTCCTGTCATTCTAGCGTTTATTTCCTCACTACGCTTTATTTTTTTCTACTTTTTATCGCATCCTTGTTAACACGTGCGTTACCCTGTTGTTGTTGTAATTACTAGTGTTGTTGTTGTTGTAGTTGTTGTTGTATGTTGCAGTATATCCATGTGACCATGTGCCCCAGGGCATTCAAGTTTATCAAGCCAACGATCTTATTTATATGACCACTCGGGTTACCTATCAAAGTCCATTGGGTGGAAATGGCGAGTCGAGTGTTAAACAAAAGAAATACAACAATAATATAATTATATGCTGCCATGACATGTTACGTGCGAATGTCGTTTTCAAGAATTTTAACACATTTCTCTCCGACTGTCGTTCAAGTGCCTTTGGCAAATTGGATTCTTCTAGGCTGAAGGTGTATTAGTCGTAATATGAACAGGAAGTGATAAATGTGAGGCTTAGTATTGGAATTATTATATATTCTTTGGAATTATCAGCACTTTAGTTCCTTAGACGTTAAATAAAAAATCTGTAAAATCCGCCTATTATTCAAATTGTTAATTAAATGAGCTTTCGAAATGTTCTCAGAAAATAAATTATTATACCCGTTACTTAAAAAATAAGTTAATGGGTATATTGTGTTCGTTGGAATAAGTATATATATAAAGTATATATATTCTTGATCAGCATCAATAACCGAGTCGATATAATAAATAACGCTATCTATTATTATTATCTATAATATAACTTAACCGCAGCAAGATCGGACAATTAGAACGGACGTAATAGCTAACCAAAGTTATAAATAAAGTTAATGTTTCAATACAATCGCCTAAAAGTATGCATTATTTTTTTTTTGGTAGTAATTTCCTTAAAGTACTTTGATATATATTGAACAAATAATAATAACGGGTATCTTATGGCTTGTTTTTTATTAAATTCAATTTAATTTGCGTATATAACAAAAGTGCATATAAATCGATTAGTTTAAACAAAAACTCATATACGAAATGAATTAGCCATAAATTTCGACTTGCATAACAAAGGCAATAAATTTGTAGCCACAATTGCTGTGTTGGCTAAAATTAACCAGCATTTTATTAGCCCATTCTCAGACGCACCAAACGATAAGTATCGTATTCCTAGCACTCATCCCAAAAGCAATTTTATTCTCCAGCCATGAAACTAATTTGATACCTTGTGATAGCTTTTTGGGAAAACTTTTGACTTTGAGGCCATTAATCAATTAATTAAGCATTTTATGAATATTTCAGCCACAAAGCGGGAAATTGGCATTATAATCGCCGGGGAGCGGGTGATGATATTTTGATATTCCAAGCTCAAGTTTCAGGTCCAGGTCCACGAGGAGTTTACCTTTCGCGGGCCACTTAGCAATGCACATGAATATTTTACGCAAATGGCGAATATCTAAAAGTTATGTGGCTTGGGATTGGGTTCACTTTTAGTCTGTGGGGAACTGAGCTTGGTGGGAGTTGTGAGAGAAGGAGGAGGCTAGCCGGGTACTGGCATAATCGACCGTATGATGACGAGCTGCCGTTGACGCCGGATAATAAGCAGAAGCTGAGCACAGAAAGGGATAATGACTTGCTTCCAACTCCTTTCCTTACTTGATGAAATCGCCGGTCGCAGCCGAGCTACCAACTTTCTAAGGAAGAACAAAACTTTATGACTAATTAATTAAATGCGCTATAAAAATGTTTGCCGTTGGCAAAGTTTATGCATTTTCGAACCAAGATAAAATTCTCTGCCACCCAGAAAAATAATTATTTAAACAAAGAGCTGGGAAAAAAAGCAAAAAGAAAATTAACGGAGCGTAGAACGACAAAAACGTTTGAGTTATGTGAAAAACAGGTTCAAAATGTTTGCCAACATCGCTGACAAAGTGTTGGCCAAATATGCAGGTGTGTGAACCCGGAGAGAGACTGTGTATGGCATTTCTCAGCTTCTTCTCTTTTTCTTTTTACTTAATTTTTAGCTGGGAAAAAAGTTTTAATGAGTTTGCTAAAATGCTGCGAAATGTGCAGTCAACTTGTTCGCAATTGGTTCTTATTTTCGAGTTATGTCAATAATATTCTTGAAGAATGTGCAAATTTTATGCATATAGAAAGACTTCAAATATTGCTAAATTCTCTTAAAAAAGAGTAGTTTAATATTTGTTCCATATTTTTGCCTTGACGCTTAAAACTTCAAACCGCCATAACTTTAACAAATCTGAAATTTTCTGATAGTGATATCGAATTTTCTAAGTAATTAATATTTTGATGCAGAATTAAAATAGAGGCCAAATAATGAATAAATTGATATTCCACATGAAAATCGGTTAAGTTTTGACAAAGTTATGAAAGTTTGAAGTTTTTGAAAAAGTGTCAAAGGAGTATCGAATTTTCTAAGAATTTGGTATCTATTTTGATTCTGCATAAAAATTGGGAAATGTAATTTGTTATTCCATCACTGTCCATTTTTTCCATACTTGATAATTTAAAAAAAAATAGAGATTTCAAAAAACTTGATATTTGTAACTCGATGTATTATTGATTTACAGCTTTGATTTACCTGACTAGGAACATTTTCTAGATGTTCATCAATTATTATGTTCTTTGGGCCAGCAATTGAATCCAGCACCTGTCCTGTCACCGTCACTCATATGTCAACAACATTCACAAGGAAATTCATGGTATTCGCGATGTTATTCAATACATGTGAATAGTAGTCGTAACTGCCCATTGCTAAACTGATTTACACAAACACATACACACACACACACGCACACACACACGGACAATCGCTCCCATTAATGGTCAATTTCATTTCGATTTGATTGTATGTGCGGTTCTCGTCTGGGACCTTCATCGTCTGGGCTGGACTCGCAATTACGACAGCCTCCTGTGGTGCACGTTAAGTGCGCGTCTGTTCAAGGGCCGCTCCATCAAGTAGAATTCGTGTTCACATACGTACACTGAAAAAAACTATTTGAATTTAGGCAAAAATTGTTCAAAATTGAAAAAAATTGTCTTCATTGTAGCACCACTTCTTTTTTATATTTTGTATATTTTTCTTACAGTATAAAAGGCTATAGTTTAGATCCCGACCATAGGATACCCGTTACTTATTTCTATATATATAGAAGTACTTTAAAGAAACTACTTTCTAATAAAAAAAAACTACTGCATACTTTTAGGTGATTGTGTTGAAATAATGACTTGATTAATAACTTTGGTTAGCTATTACTCGCGTTCTACTTGTCCGATCTTGATGTGATTAAGTGATATTATAGTTAATATAAATAGATAACGTTAATTACCATATAAACTGTATTAGTTTAAAAACTGTGGGTTTGGTGGTTTTTCGCTATTTATTTAAATATAAATATATTTAAGATTCATCTGAATTTTTTTCAGTGCATACATATGGTAGGGGTATTCGTGTTTGTTACCCCAAGGACCTCATGTGGGTTTGTCAAATTAGCGCATCGTTTGTTGTTGAGGGCCAAAGGCATCTCCTTAATAGCACGCATGGAAATTTGTTAATTTTTGAGTCAAGTTTCCGCTGGCCATTCCAACAAGGCTTAAAGTGACTCACATCAGTTCAATTGGAACCATGGGATGCCCCCCGGCCACAAATTGAAATGAGTTTTGCACAGTTGCCCGACTGCTAATCAGAAATTCATTAATTTCTCAAACTGCGATGGTCATGCAAATTAAACAATTAACATATTTACAGCTATATATGTACCAGAAAATACAATAGGCAAGTGCCTGAGGTTGAAATGTGAACTACCTATGATTATGAGTCTGTCTGAGGTATGGAAATAATCTTTTATTCATATTAAGAAATCGGTTAATCGAATTATTGAGTGATTAATGTTAAGCTTCTGTACGTTTTTCGGCTTCAGTTGTGTATCTATAATTTTCACGCCCGGAAACCGGAAGCCGGAAACGGATCGTCGCCAACAGTGCCAAACGATTGCACTTGTCGTTTGTCATTGCTTTTTCGGGTCTATTGGCAAATCGAGTTGGAGTTTAGTGTTGGAGTGTGTAGTCTATTTACAGACGTTGCCCAAAAACCAATGAGCCCTGCACTGGACTGGTTCCCCTTACCAAATTCCTCTCCAGCAACGCTCCGGTTCTGTTTCAGGCGGGCTAAACAAGTCAAAGTCGTAACCGCCGACATTTTGGGCCATTCGACAGGGCATATTCCAGAGTTGGCCACATCCATTCACAGCCCACAACCCACAATCCACAGTTGGGGACTCAACCACAGACGCGTCTTTTGTTTGCTCTAACTCATTGTCGTTGTTGTTGTTGTTAATGTTGTTATGCTGTGTGTGTGTGTGTGAGAGTGTGTGTGTGTATTGAGTCTGGTTAGCTGTTTGCCATTGTGGCTGCAGATTTGCTCACTGAGGCACTAAACTTTTATTTCTTAAATCCAAAATCGTTTGTGCCCCTCGCACAAAGTCAATATGCGGGCAGCATTCCGAGAGTGAGTGAGTGAGTGAGTGAGTGAGTGTGTGAGTGAGAGAGAGGAGAGCTGATTGAGTGGGTGGTTGAGGGGTTGACTCATAAGGGTGTTGGGGTTGCAGGTCTGTCAACGGCAATGTCGCTGCTGTTGCTTCCTGTTTCTGAAAATCGGTTTTTGTTGATTTCGAGCGCGCCAGTTGTTTAGTTGCCGAAAACATGGAACAAACGTACAAAGGACAAACGACATCCATATCCAAACCAATGTCCACCAACTGGCAACTGACGACTGGCAAACTGAAGTGGACTTTTGTTTGTTGTCCGTTTGTCAATTACAAAGTTTTATTGCAATTTACTTTTGTTTCAGGCTCGCAGCAGTCATTCGCTTCCATGTGGACACACTTTGAGGTCGTTTCATTGTTGGGGCATGCAACCTAGCAGTGCCTACCTCCCCCCCCCCCCCCCTCTCCTGTGTGTCTGGCCCTGATCCTGTTCCTGACTGCGCCTGACGCCTGTCGGCCATTTGTGGCATGTCCGTGTTTTACGTTCAAGTATTTAATATTGTTTTCGATGAAGTAATATCCATTTGTTGTTTGATGAATTGTAACGGTTGCCTCTGCCATCAAATAACGATTGCCCTATTGGAATTCCATTGATGTTTGAGGCAAGGCAACATTTGGCAATGGTCATGGCTATCGTCATCATTTGGCCGTTGTTTGATTTGATTGCTCTTGTCCAAAAAATTTCAGTTGTTGTTGTTGTTGATATTAACATGCAAAGCCTGTCGGATAACTCTTAGTGTGAAGTGGAAGTGTTGAATATTTATATTCGTTTTGGTCCTACATCAATTCTAACTCATGTGACAGTTGTAAAGTCAATTTAATATTTATTGCTGTTCTATTGGGCAGTGAAAAGTGACTTGATAGACTTTACAAGTCTATACACATATGGCAAATAATTATTATCCCTATGGTAACCAGATTTTATGAACTAAAATCTCAATATTAATTCAATTACATTTTAAATTAAATTAAGTTTTTATATAAATATGTTACATATTAAGATTGGCTAAAATACGCAGCCTTAACTTTTGATTAAAGAATATGTGAAAGAAAAAGTCAGTTTTTTAAATAGAGTATTTACGCAAATTTATTTTCTGGAAAAATTGTAGAAGATTAAAGTTTTAATCATAACACATATATATTTAGCTATTTAACCTTTTTTTGGATGGCTAAGATAGGCACCCTTAACTTTTGATTAAAGAATATAAGAAAGAAAAGTCAGTTCTTTAAATAGGGTTTTTTTAGTTAATATATTTTCTTGAGAAATTTTAGAAGATAACAGTTCAAATTATAAAACAAATATTTAGCTATTTAAACTTTTTGAAAATGCTTAATTTACATTCAATTTTCAACTCAAATTTGTCATCTTTATTTCCATCTTTTAACAGCATATTGAACTATCTTTTTAGTAGCTCTCGTCCTTCTGAGCTTATAGCACACTCGGCTTGAGTTTCTGCTATAAATATTTGAGCTTTAACACTCCCACACAAGACGTTATGAAAATGCAATTTAAAACAATTTGTCAGCTACACTATAATCGGACACACACTCACAGACATAGCATATATCAAGAGCAGAAGTAGGGGAAAATGTGAAAATGAAAATAATAATGAAAGAGAGTAAGAAAATGAATTATGAAGTAGACGCTGCGAACTTGGGACTGAAAACGGAAGTGACTTCCTCGATCTGTATAGCGGCAACTGTGTACGTGAGGGGCAAGCAAATGGCATAAAAATGATTGTGTATATATGTATGTGTATGTGTGTGTGTGTGTGTATGTATCTGTGTGTGTGCGTTAAGTTTGGCACGCGCCACGCCTACAATAAACCGCAAATGTGTCGCTTGTCTGGGCAGAAATGTATGCAACATATTTCACAGTTCGAGCTCTGGGACTTTTTGGCCAGGCCAGAAAGGACAAAACAGACCCAAGGGACAGAGAGTTGCTGAGCAACTGTGCAACTACAACGCCTACACTTAATGCGTGGCAGTTACAACAACAACAACATCCCCATTCCACTCGACATGTCACTGTGAAATTTTGACTTATGTGCGCTCTGGGCGTAAGTTATACTTTTACTACAGGCCACAAAAGTTCGCGCTCTGGGCCATGTTTATAGCGATTTCATGTGCCATTAAACCAAGTCAACCAACTAAAAGGGAACGCTATACAAGAGAGAGAAAGCTATACATCTTATATGTTAAGGCATCATGTCTGGAACAGCCTGCTAATCTGTTGATAAATAAACAAAATGCACAACTTGATAGCTTCATTCAAAATACACGGCAAAACGAAAAAATGAAAAAGTGCGAAAACACGGGAAAAACTGTGTAAGCGTCGTTGATAAATGCCAAACATTTTTACCTGTGGCAATGCTGACACTTTTTCAACATTTTCCACGCATTTCCTCGTTCCCAAAATGTTTCTCTTACTTTTCTCTCTCGGTGTTTTTCTCGGTTCCGCATGCGACTCACGTCGCGGCACGCAAATGTGACCAGGAGCAAATGTTGTTATTGTTGTTGCTGTCATTCATCACGGCCATGAATTCCAGCGAGCACAGGATGTCAGCTATATATGTAAATAAAGAATTGTCACTTTGACACGTTTGATGCGTGCCAAATGGTTGGCAATTTTTACATACTATATATACACTTCCATTCACTCGGAGAAAACTGAAAATCTATAGCACAATTCAACAAAGACGCTTACCTTTTCAGCATTGAAGTGTGAAAGAATAGTAGGTTGAATTTAAATCGTTTTAAATTTGCATAAGGCATGCATTTTATAATCAGTAATTAAGTTTTAAAACAAGTGGGAAGGGCTATAGTCCAGATCGCGTAACATAGGATACCCGTTACTTATTGCAATATATATAAAAGTACTTTAAAGAAATTACTACCATATAAAAAAACTACTGCATACTTTTAGGAGAATATATTGAAATAATAACTTTATTAATAACTTTGGTCAGCTATTACTCCCGTTCTACTTGTCCAACATTACAGAGATTATCTGAGATTACAGATAATGTTAATAGATAACGTTTTTAACAATAAAAAACTTATCTTAAGGGTTATAAGTTTAAAAATTAAAATTGAAAATTTGATTTAGAAAATGCTAAATAATGATAAAGTATTCATTTTTATTTTAAAGAAATAAAACTTATTTTTAATTCTTTCAATAAAGATATAAAAATATTTGTGAGTATAGAATTAGATCCTAAATCAATGAATTAAATAACTAAAAATAATAATGGATGAAATAGTTGGCAAATGTCGGAAAGAAATCTTTGAAATAAAATAATTTTCAAAATAAAAAAAGTATACATCACATATGAAGTTTTACATTCTATTTTTTTGTCATATATGATTCATTCTATTATTTCTACTTTTTCCCTTTGCTCTTTTGAATTTCGTGAATTTGTTCAATCAGAGCCGCGTGTCTAGCAATGCAAATTCGTTTATAATTTTATGTAAATTATTTTGTGATTATGCTGTCAGGTGCAGCGCAGAGAAGTGTAACAACGTTTTATTATAATGTCATTCAGTTTATGTTGTTATTATGTTTAATCTTTTCAATTTTGAGAGGCATGCAAATGAATTGTTTGGTCAATTGCATGTTTATACAAATGGGAACATTCGCATGTGCAATAATAAGTTCTACTTTTGACATCAAATATATTTACGTATACGTAATTTATCTTGATTTGCAATTAAACTCTTGCATATTTATGCCGAAATTAAAGTGCGGCAGGTTTTAAATGCAACGTAATTCAATTGCAATTTTGGAAGTTAAATTAAAATCTCGGCATGGCCGTCATTATCAGGCAATGGCAACTGGCAGGCAGGCAAACAGCCAAGCCGCATCCGGCAAATACATGTACACAAATGCGGGCAACAAGCAATGGCAGAGAGTGAGAGAGAGAGTGAGGGAGGGATAGAGGGGGGTTCCAAAAATATCTAACACATTGCAGCTGGAAGACAATGCGAAGGCAGCCACCAAATCAACGCAGCCGGCAACGGGAAGCCGAAATGTTTATGCGCATAATGAACAAGCGCCATGTGCGAGGGATTGGATGGATTTGAAAGGGGGAAAACAGGGATTGCGGGTGCAAAGCGGAATCAAAGGAATGGAAAGCCTGAAATGCCTGCCTCACTGTCTCTGCTCCACTGCCCCCAAAAACGTTTTGAAATCTGTTGGCTGCCAGGCACAGACTGTAGCCCTGGTTCTGGCTCCGATTCCGATTCTGGCAAATGCAATTGCAATCAGAAATTCGACGGAATTATGCACGAGCATTATGTGTGTGAAAGCGAAAATTTTGGCAATTGCAAATGGCGAATGGCATAAACGCACACGTAAAATGGATAAACAGTTGGCCAACATGTTGGCCCAGTGCATGAATAACACGTATACGCACTGTGTGTTGCCCGTGTGGCACATATATAAATGACAATTGCGAACATCTATTTATTTAGCCAGCTTTCCATTGTGAGGGTCGTTCAACGTTGTACACTGATAAAAAAAATGTCCTAGTTCCAAGATTTTGGTTTCAGAACAATGATTTTTGGTCTAAAAAGTTATTTTAGTTATTTTAAAAATGTTATATTAATTTGTTACAAACAATCTTATTTTAAGAACAAAATATTTAAGAATGATCTTGATTTTAGATGTTGGTCTTGTTTTAAGTGTAGTCACAAAAGTGTAGCATACTTTTAAGATGAATGTTCTTGATTTTAGAAGTTGGTCTATTTTTTAATGTATACGGTTGTACTATTAGTTTGTCAGACAATTAAATGAATAATTGATTATTTTCAAGCTACTCAGATCTAGTATACGTGTCATTCATTCATCTCAATTCATTTCTCAAAGCGTACGCTTTCGTTAATATATTTACAAGGCGTACTAACCCAATTTGGGAGTCGCATTAAAATATCATTCAGGATTTCATTTGTATGCATTTCCCTAGTGTGCATTTTCTCAATCATTTATCAAGTGAGTTTTCATAAAATGTCACGCACTGCAAAAATGTTCCCCGTTGGCAGCTTATAAAAATGATGCTCCTACTTCTGCTACTGCTCAGCTCATAAGTCAGCACGACAATGAAAAAGAAAAAATTGCAACTCTGTAAGTCCTCTTCCTGTAGTGTATGTGTGTGTGTGTGTGTGTGTGACATGACAAAATCCTAGTGCAAGAAAAAAAATGGTTTGCAATGACTAAGAGCATCAAACAAAAGGATTCTGCAGGCGATGTTGGCAACTTAAAGCTGATTTCGTCTAGTAACTCATATTTGACAATATTACTTTGTAGCGTAAGACAGCAGTTGCACACACACACACACACACACACACACTCACACATACACACATGCATTCATATGTGTGTATGTGTGCCTTACAGCCAATAAGTTGACAGCAGCCGTTGCCATTGCAGTAAAATCTTGTCGCAGGACATTTATGTGCCTGTATGCGTAAAGTGTGTGTGTGTGTGTGTGTATGTGTGTGTGTGTGCATGCACTTCAGTTACAACTTAAAGCTTTTAATAAAAATGTCAACTGCATTGAAGTGAAAAAGTTCAATTGTGAACATAACGAAAAGTGAGAAAATAAAAGGTTTGTTTTTACTAAAAGCGATGATGCAGAGGAAAGTAGATGAAAAAGATCCATTTATTAAGTACATATATGAGCACTTATGCTGCGAAAATAGGTTAAGGTTCAATCAATTATTAATTGCTTAAAATGTTGGGTTGTCATTAAAACACTGAACTTGTTTCTATTTATTTTAAAAAAAATTATTGAATTTTCATAAATGTTTTAAATTTTTCTTTACATTTTTAAAACAACAATATCACAGCTGCTATTTTTTTAAAGAAGATTACTTAAGAATTTAATGGATAAAAGGCGTTGGCGATCTTTATCCTTTCTATTCACTGTTTGTATATTAGGTATTGTGGATTATTAAAAGAATAAGTAAAAGGGTAAACTATGTTCGTTGGAATGTATTAATATTATCTATAATCTCACTTAATCGCAGCAAGATCGGACAAGTAGAACAGGAGTAATAGCTAACCAAAGTTATTTTTAAAGTTATTATTTCAATACAGTCCCCTAAAAGTATGCAATAGTTTTTTTTTTTTTTTGTTTACTTTGCCTTTATTTATTGAATCTTCTCCAAGAGACTTACAATAAGTGTATCAAATCTTATAGTTCTTTTATATGTTACTAATTTCTTTAAAGTACTTTTATATATATTAAAAAAAGTAACGGGTATACTATCTATGGTCGGGATGTCGACTATAGCCTTTCCGACTAGTTTGTTTAAATACTAAACATTTCAACATATGCTAAACCCTTTGATCCATTTTCTAAAGACTATTGAACCATGGATCTATTACATAAGGCCAGTTAGTTATAGCCTTTAGCATACGAGTATTAAAGCCGTCCTTCACTTTGATTTGCCTCGTCAAATAAATGCCAGCCTGGTCCTCGTGATTTGTCGTTGCACTGGCATTTCCCCACATTTGTTTCACACGACTTGCGTTCACTGGCCAGCACCAAAGTTACCCAGGAGGAGTCCTCGGATTGCGCATTGTGGGTCAGAGACAAACGTCAAAGTCAGTCAGCTAGAAAAAGGTATGCAAACGTGTTTGCAAATTCTATATGCCACAATCCGCCCCCTTCTCCTGTTCAACTAACTTGCAACTGTCCTGCAACTGCAACTTGGATGACAATTTTATTGACAGCTTGACATTTAGATTGATTGCAGTTGCTGAAACAGTTTTCTATTTTTTCCCGTTTCTACTCGATAACAATACGTTGTATATTTTAGTCTATTTTTTTTTATTTGTTGCTGTACTATTGAACAGATTCTTAATTAAAAGTTTTGCTAAAATTGCAGACTTTGGTCAAAGAATAACAAGGAATAAAAAAATATGTACATGTCTGTCTGTGCGTTTTTCAGTTTAACAACTTTCTTTTTCTTCAGTTTGCTAAACTATTTCAATTTTGGCAACACTTGTTCCTGAATTTTTTTATGTAAAAGAAGTTTTTTAAGTTTTCCTGTAGATAGATTGATCTAAATTGATCAGATGATCTGTGATTACTGATTAAAAATTATATTTTAACTTGTTTATTCTCTCAAATGAGTTCAATGTAATAAATGCAATTAAGTCTAACTGTCAACATATGAGTAGACTGATTGCAGATTGCTAATCTATTGTCTGGTCTGCAATAAACTCATCAATAGTTAAACAATCTCTGCAGAGAGTCAGTACAACAGAATAAACAATATCAACTGTCAATCAAAACGAGCTAAAAAACAAACACAAAACACACACACACACACACTTTGTTTTATATGTTTGAAAAGCCTGCTGACAATTGGAAATGGAGACTCTCCGCTGTCATCCAATCCAATCCCAGGGAAGTTCCGTAGTGTGTCCGTAAATTATGCATACAAATTAGAGAACGGTATTGTGTGTCGGAGATGACGTGAACATAGAAATGTGGAATAATAACATTAATGAAAACACGTTGATGACATGGAAAAGACGGACGGACAGTTGGAGAGAAACGATGAGAGAGAGAGAGAGAATCAGAGAAAGGGAGAGGGAAAAACAGCTGCAGGATACGGCGACAAGTAGAAAATTAAACAGAACAAAGCAAAAGCGAAGCAGATGGCGAGAGGATAAACACGCACACTCAGACATTCACACACACACACACACACACACACTCACACACACGGAAGCACAGCAGCTTTGACAACAATCACAGTGAGCGCCAAAACAAAACAACCAAATAACAACAGCAACAATAACAACAACAACAGGAGTCAGAAACAATACACACATATGCTGCCGGCATTATAAATTTGCTGCCGCTTAGCAACTTTACATCAAAAAGGACAAAATCCTGCTACCAGCTTTTGATATCCTTCTGTCTATCTATGTGGGGAAACTGCTGCTAAGTAATATTTGCCTGACGGAGTAAAAAATAAATAACTGACAACCCACAGAAATCTTTATCTTTTCTGGCTCTTTTATCACATACAAAACAACAGTGATAGATGCTATAATATAGTATAGTATTCGAAGAGACGGTACCCTGTAACAAGAGTAAAGTAGAGAATAAGCACCTTAATTAAATATATCTTTATAATAACTCCCTCTAAGTTTTTTGAATATTTGGAAAACAATCAATTTTTTGGTGTAAAAATGCGTCGAGAACGTTTTAAATAAGACCAAGTTCATATTTTAAGAATAAATGTTCTTTAAGTGTAGTCACAAAAGAGAAGCATACTTTTAAGATGAATGTTCTTGATTTTAGATGTTGGTCTTTTTTTCAGTGTACTCACAAAAGTGTAGCATACTTTTAAGATGAATGTTCTTGTTTTTAGATGTTGGTCTACTTTTTTACCGAGGAAATATATATTCACTTCTTAAAAAGTTTATTTTTTTTTGGGTTGCTAAAATCTTTTATATCCTATTAAAAGAACACTTGTATAGGGTATAAAAAGTAGCCAGAGTTAAATACAATGAAGAATTAAATCTACGTATTTTTTCTCTATACGAGTGTTGTATTTTCATGTTTTATTTACCAGTGCAAAATCCAGAGATTGCTTTTATGCTACGCTTTTGTCAAAGATACATTCGCAATATATATTGTTTGCCATGCAAAGCGTATAATCTGTCAAGGTAACGTGTGAGTTTTCTCCATTTCAGAGTGAATTCGGTGAAATTAATAGAGAATCATACAAGAAGATAAAAATATATATAAGCAAGTTGGTTAAATAATAAAATATTTATGCGAAAGAAAGCTTATAAAGATGGCAAATGAAAATGGTATAAGCTTATAATATAAAAGATGCTTTTTGGCACTAAGTATACTCAATTTAAAATGTGTATAAAAAAAGATTATCATGTTAGTGTGAAAGAAAAAAGAGTCAACCAAAAGTATAACGATATTCTTAAGGACAAACTTAATCATAAAATGAGTTTAAATTCCATGGGATACTCATTTAGCCCCAATCAAAGTTGCCCTTTGGACCCGTTTCAGGTGAAAACAAGTAAAACGAGAAAAAGATAAAACGCTTTCTCATTGCCACCGCAAATCTTTTTATTTCTGTTTGACTTTGGCATGACTTTTACTTTGGTGTACAGTGTACACCTACCGGAAAAACATGAAATGACCAAAAATGTTGAGCAATTTTGATATTAGGCGGTCGGTTCTGTCTGCTCTGCTCTGGTGCGGTTCTATTAGGTGAGCTGGCATTTTGGTTGCAGCTTTGAAAAGTTTTTTAATTAATTAAGAAAAAGTCTTACTAAAAAGTTCCGACAATTAAATGAAAGTTAAAGTCGCAAATGCGAAAAGAAATTGCCCCAAAGTTTGTGTAGCAGAAGGGAAGTTATCATCAGGGCCAAAAGCCAACCACATCTAAAACAAATTTCATGAATTATGTTGCCGAACAGAAAAATTTAATAAATCCCCGCAGAGCGAGTAAAATGATGGGGGGAAAAACGCACTTTCATGACGCAGTCACGTGCCACTCAAGACTAATGCGTGCTGCGGCACATCCTTACGGAGATAACCACATTCCTCCTAAGTACATATGATATGCGTATGTATATATGTATTTAGAATATTCTTACACTTGCTCTACAAATATGCGCCTAATAATGCGCAGACTTCTCCCTCTGTCTCCTTGAAGAAGCGAGCTGTTACCATAAAGGCTTAAAATATTTGCACGTAAAATGTTCGAGGGGAAATCTCAACGGAAATACAGCCAGGCAAAAACACATACGGTCACACATTGGCTTGGCAGGCCACAGCTGTTGCGTCTGTAACGCTGTAAGCGCTGTTATACGCGGCGTATGCGTAATATGCCTTCAAAACGCTGTTGTACGCGGCGTATGCGTAATATGCCTTCAAAACGCCATCAGCATGTGCCTTTAATGACATCATTTTGGGCGACTTTGCACGATGAAAATGGCTGCCAAGTGTCAAAAGTTGATGTTTTTATTGTTTTATTATTGTATTTTAAAAAAATTAAAATGCAAATGCGTATTTTAAATAAAGTAAAACACATAAAAATGTGCTACCAAGTAGACGGTTTAATGGTAATACTTAAAGTTAGTCAACACTTTTAAAAGTCATTATTTTTCTTATAAAATAAATAATCATATACATTTAAAGGTCATCGAAAATGTTAAAAAAAATTATTTTAAGTTATTCAACACTTTTCTCAAACATTTTTTTCTTATTTAATAAAAAGGATTCTTAAAAGTTTTAAATAGGTGATTAAAATACATCAGTAATTTATTGCTAATTAAATTTTATGTTAAATTTGATCACACTAGAATATTTTCTCTTTACTTTTAATCAAAAGACTTAATTAAGTTAAATTTAGTTGATTTGGTATGCCTAAGCAAACAGACGGCGAAGCAAACTGAAAGATTGCCTCCTAAATGTATTCGACTTGCCTCTGCAGATCTTTATGTTCATGTTCCTTTTCATGTTCATGTTCATTGGCGTCTTCTGCCTCTGAATTCAGTGGCAAGTCGCAACGAGCGCTCTCATTAGTATGCAACATTGCGGCAGCTTACATTAATTGGGCGTTGCAACTGATTTGAATACGAGGCAGTAGCAGCAACAACAAAAAATGGAATGGAATCTGGAATGTTTGCAAAAGCTGCTAAACGAAAGTGCCAGTAACTTGTAGATGGCATCGAATGCAGTCTGTCCAATTGCCAACTATGTCGAAGTTCGTTATGTCTGTTCTGTTGTCCATGATGGACACTCGGTTTAATTGCTGAGCTCGTTGGCCGGATGGCTGTTGACTTATGGAAATTGCCGTCTATATCGGTTAATACCAAAACACGCGGCTCGCATATTTAACGAGCAATGTCTTGCCAAGCATAATTTGTGGTCCTCCCAAGGACATGTGACCAGTCAACCTGACAACTGGCAACTGGTAACTGGCAACCTGGTAACTGGCAACGTATGTGTCTATTTATTTTAATTAAGCACAGGTAAACGTAGCTGCCTGTTTGCACTTGGGGCGTGTTTTGTTTGTCGGCATAATTAAAATGCGACACTTTGTTTTTCCTTTTCCTTACCTATATATATATTATACATATTTTTTTTTCGTTTTCCTTTTGTTTTTAAACGGAGCAGCGAAAGTTACGCTCAACAACAATAGCAACAATGAGAGCAAACAAACTGCCTGCACTAACGAATCACTAATTAATAAATAAGGTAAGGAAAGGTAAGGTAAAAGGTAAGGTAACTCTGTGAGTCTGGCACTCAGGTTGCCTTGCCAGCATAATTATGCTGATTAATTTAGTAAAGCTCTTAGGAGCATACACGCAAAACAAATTTGCCCACTGTCCTTGTGGGCGGAAAGCACAGGCCACATTTGTATTGTCAGCCAAGGAAGTTATTGTTGCTATTCATAGGGAGAGAAGCCTGTACGAGTCACTTGAGGCTCACTCGGATTTATTATAATGCAGTTGCCTTGCTAATAAGGCCTTGGTTCACTCTTAAAGCCAACTGGCAACTTGGATATTTAAAGTAAAAATTATTTTTACCAAAGTTATATTTTTATAAATTTTTATAATCAACTTTACTCTGAAGTCACTGCCAATTAAGTTGTTCATTTGCAATTAAAGCTGTAGCATTTAAGTAATGACTGCATAAATTGTTGTCACAAATGATAAAGTAATGTCATTAAATATTACGCATACGCCAGAGTGGCTGCCATAGTAGTAGCTCAATTACAGAAAACTTTTGACTCGCAGGCAAAAAAGATATAAAACTAAGAACTCATACACACTTGGAGCATTGAAACAGATTTACACATACTAATGAAACTTAAAGATGGCGCCGCCGGAAACAACAGAGCAAACTTATCCCACCCACACATACACACACACACATACGTGTAGTATGATGCATAAGTCTATATAGCGCAAAGTAAGTTTTTCTGAATTGGATGGCAAAGGGATTATGCCATGTTAAGAAACATGGAAACATGTGAAGTTATTCAAGAGTGGGTGAACTTCAACCCACGACAAGACTCAACACGACACGACACGATACGACACGACAAACAAAAGATTAGTGAGGGTTGCAATCGCTTTCGAGTGTCTTACATTTGTCGAAAATTAAACAATGTAAACTTTTGGTTTGCTCAACAAGCCAAAGAGAAGCAAACTTTGTCCCCCATGTTTGACTATCGCTTGGAAATGGCAACTTATGTGGGTGGACATACATCTATATAGAAAATATATACAACTGAGTATGTAACTCAATTAGTTTTTGGCCCCCCCAAAAAAACTTTATGTGTAATACATAGTTGTAGCATTCGCTTTGGCGCCAGTTCAGTTCACGTTCTTGGCCATTTCTCTTAAGCATTTCAATTATGGCCACGTTCGTTGTGAGTGGTTTTGACTTGAAGCACGAATAGAAGCACTTCAGGGGCCCAGTCACATATAAATTTCAAGTAATTGCTTAGCAAGTCAAAGTCCTTCTGCTTGCTGGTTGCTCCCCTTCAACAAAAAGTCAACCAAGTCGTAGAAGTCCTGTTAGTTGTTGTAAGTAATTGCCGTCTAATTGCTTATTGAAATTATTCCCTTTTTTTCTGTTTGACTGGCAATCGAAGCTTGTCCTTTTGGATTAATGCCTGTGGTTGTTACGAGTGCAATCACAAGGAAAATGAAAAGCGTTCTGGGTACTTTGACATATAGAAACTGATTTGACTAATTATCTTGAAGAGGAAAGGGAAATTTATCTGATTACAGATATGTTACGGATACAGATGCAGAGAGAGAGAGAAAGAGAGAGAGAGAGATAAAAAGAAAGAGAGAGATACAGATACAGATACAGATACAGATACAGATACAGATACAGATACAGATACAGATACAGATACAGATACAGATACAGATACAGATACAGATACAGATACAGATACATTTACAGATACAGATACATTATATTTTTAGAATTCTTCTACTCACTCAAAGCAGTCTTTATGTAAAGCTTCTTTTTGTCTTTATATAAATTAAAATAAATTTATCAACTCGTTTGCCTTGGAGCCATAACTTTACAGCGTTCTTAGCTTGACAAATGTTGCCCTTTTAATTTGATTAAAAAAGGGTAAAGCAAAACAAACGACATTTGAAGCTGCCCCATTGAGCGTATATTCTTAAAGTTATTGATGAGTTGCCCCAGCAAGCCATAGATTGACTTTATTGATTTGCCAGGCTTAAAGTGAATGAAGAATTTAAAGAAAAAGCCCTGCTAAAACTCTGGCAAGTGGGGCAAGAAAGATTGATGGCTTCACTGGCGACACTTAATGCTCAGTTGTTGGCGCCAAAGGAGGATGCCAAAATGCTTCTCCATTGAAGCGAAAATCACACAAAGATTTGTCCATATAAATGTCTACTAGACTTTGGTTCTCGCTTTATTATTTGTTGCTTTTGCTGCTTCTGTTGCTGACCACATTAACCGGAAGTGCCTGGAAGCAAACTTATGCAAACCAAGCGGTAGATAGCGGCACAAAAGTTGGCCATAGAAAATGGCAACTAAGAGCCAAGATCCCAAGACGATGACCAAGTTTTTATGCCAGCGGCAGGGCAAGAAAAAAAAGGCGTTGAAAATGTGCAAAGCTCCCATCCTTAGGCGCCTTATTGTACAAAGTGTTGACTTTATATCCTTCATTTAGTGGACATAAAAAGGATATTATTAAAAGCTTAGGAAAGTAGCCATTTCCTTGGAAGTCAACGATGTCCTCAGCGTCGACGTCGACGTCTCCTCTCACTTGCTTTTTGTCATTGCAGGCTCACAAAATACATAAAATATTAGATGCCTTCAAAAGGAATACAATACAAACTGATTTCACTCTATAGTCCCCCTATCTCCCCTACTTCTTTTCGCCTTCTTCTGCCACGCCCACATCGCAATCAGCCAGTTGACCAAAGTCATGTAGACAATGAGAACTCGCTTACAGTTTTTTCTTATATTTTTTCAGTATTCTCCTTTTTTTTTTGGATTTTTTTCGGACGCTTTTGGTTGCGGCTCATTTGTCTTTTATGATGTTGGCTCTTTTCTGTTATTAGAACAAAAATATAAAAAATGTTGGCCTAAAAGCCACATTGAGGGGGTTTTTTATGAAAGCACAGTGCAAAAAGTCCATACCAAAATATTCGTAAAAAAAATCCATTATAATTATAAATGAGTTGAGCACCCAAAATACATTTCATACCAAATTTTTTTATACTTTGTGTTATTGTCAAATGCGACGAGGAATATCTCTATTGGGTAGATTATTATGGTTCTTTGTCAAATTGACTGCCATATTTTAATGAGCAGTAAAAATTTGGAGCAGTCATGAAAACAGTAAGACAGTCCACTGAGAACAGGTCATAATTTGACATAGAAATCAAAATATGATATTTTCTTTGAGTTTGACTTTTGTTTTTGGCGCCATTCACAGATAAATGACACAAAAGAAACTCGTTATAATTATTTGAAAGGATTTTCATGTACATATTTATTGGATCGCCCAATTTTTTTCAAATTCAAATAAAAGAAAATGAGATTGCTTTATCATTACAATTCTTTGTTTTATTATCATATTCTCAGCTAGTACATTGGATTTGGGTATATTTACAAATACAATAAAATATGTAATGTCTACATTTTTTATTATTTACTTTTTTGAAAGAATAAAGATTCTTAAATATTTATTTGGAATCAAAAGTTTATATTAACTACTATATCTATTATTTTAATTTAATTTTTAAACAGGTTAGCTTTTGTTTTTTAATCTTCGTTTTTTCATTATTTTTTATAGAAATTTTATTTTTTGTATAGTCCTATCTCTATCGATTTTACACCAATCGTTTATCGAGCCGTTTCTCTCGTGGGCTGAGTTCCAACATATTTTTTAGTTCCTCATGTTTTTACGGTTTTTGTGGGCGTGTTGTCTGCCTCCTTTTTTTGGAGCTGAGACGAGGGCAGCAATGCGTGTATAATTGCACAGACAATGAGCAATTGTTTTTCACATTTTCATTCTTTTCTTTTTTTTAATTTTTCTTTTTACATTTTTGACTTTTTTGGTGTTTGTTTGTGCGTCTGTTGCTGTTCTCATTTTTTTGTGTTATTTTGGAGAACATTTTTCACATTGTTTGCATACATTTAGCAGTCAGTGTGTATTTGTTATGCAAAAAGGCCTCAAAGCGTTGTTTTCGATATGTGCTCCCTGTTCAAGCAAATTAGTTTACAAAGGACTGTCGCTGCTTCCTGTGCACATACTACCAGATACCCTATCCCTTTTTCGGTTGTGTTTTGGGCCCATAAATTGAAAATGCATTTTAAAGCAGCTGTCGGCGCAGAATAGGCCGTGGGCTAGAAATGATTTTATATACACATCGCATTGTGTTGCTGTTGTTGCTGAGTCCCAGACATTCCCATATTGGTGAAGGGGGAAACAACGGAAGTGGACAGGATATTGCACACATACGTGTGAGAACTCATACTCATATAAGTATATATGAAGTCCTTCTCCCAACTGTTTGGCCAGCTACAAAAGTTTGTTTGCCTTTTCATAATTAAGCGCGAAAATTGGGCTCGTGGCCTGCGCACATTGGGCCCAATGGCCGTTTTTTTGGCATAAAGTCTAAAAATGATGTTAACGAGCTGAAACTTTGTATATATCACTAATACAAATAGCTTAGAACGTAGAAAAAAAAGTTGAAAATTTTGTCCACGCCTACCCATACCGCCCATACAAGAACACATTGCGTATACGTATGGTAATTATAAAAAGAGATAAATTTTAATTTCTCTTTATATGTAATGTAAGAAGCTAGTTAGATATTAAATTAAAGCTAGTTTTCTTAACATTTAAAAAAATATATATATAAAATATAAGAAAAACAACTTATAAAAATTCTGATTTTTCTAACTTAAGCCTACCTATAAGTTAAAAGTACCGCCAAGGCCGGATAAAGCCGGATAAAAGTTTATTACCAATGGTTAATACACATATTCAACTTGAATTTAACATACATTACATGTTGCGCAACCCTGCGCCAAATTAGTTATGGTCTACAAAAGACGAACCCTTTGGTTAAGTTATTTCTGTTATTGGACATACAAATAACACACATTTATAACATGAAAACAATTATTAATATGAAAACAAGTTTGGTTTTGCTATTCTAAAAACCCTGGCCTTCAATTTCCATTTTAAATATTTACTTTTAGTCCAAGGGTTAAAAAGTTAGACGCACACAAAGTGAACAAAAATTTCCCGCCAATTTCAAAAAAACAGACCGCTCTCTGAACAGCTGACTTTGAAGGTCGATAAAAGTTTTATGGCTTTAAAAATATCGATATTTTTTATCAATTCTTTATATATAGACTATCTACTACAAATCTGTAACATTAGAAGTGATTTTCTTTTCAATGAATTTTTCGACTTTATGCCAAAAAAACGGCCATTGGGCCCAATGTGCTGCGGTTGAATTTTGAATGAAGAGCAACAGCCGTTATGTATATATATATGTATATATATATATATATATACAAAAGTATCTTGCACTTCATTTCTCTGGCCACCCACAGACGATTGCAATTACTTGGCTATGCATAAGGCTATAAGGCTATTAAAACAGCTTAAAGATAAGATAAACTACAGTCGTCTGTATCTTAAATTAGTTGCAGTTTCTATAAACGCCCACGTAGCGTTCCAATCAAGCGCCGTTTTATGACTCAATACGAGTGCGTCTTTATGAACTCCAGACACTCAGAAAGATCGGGGAGGGAACAGGAAGCAACCGTTGAGTGGCCTACTACAATTCTGCACTAATTTTGTAGCTATAAAAATTCAGTTGCATGCCATTAATGTCGACGGCAGGCGACAAAGTCGTTGGCCAAGTTGCGTGTTTCATTAAAATGAGCGAAATATGAGTGGCTCGTCAAAATTCCCCAGGCATTTCCCCGGGTACCGCTCTCGTCCTGCAGTCTGTGTCTGTATTGTGACAAATTTGGTTTTATTTCTGTGCGGCAGACAGACACAATAAAACATACAAATGAGGCACAGTCGCAGTCGAAGTCACTGTCTCAGTCTCAGATGTGGAAACGTTGCGAATTTTCGTATCGTCTTGTGAAATGTTGAATGGGTGTGGCAAGTTTAATTATGTTTGCGTTTTGTATTCTACTGCACATTAATTCTTTTCCGTGTTTTGGCAGCACTTTGGGGAAGTGGTAGGGGCAAGAACTGAACACTGGCTAAAATTATAATGTTTATCACGCTATAAACTGTATATCTAATGTTTTAATAACGCAAACATTTTCGTTTATTTTTTTTAAATTATGAATAAATTTGATTAGATTTTTTTAGTATATATAATCAAGTATTTAATTAAAATAGTTTACTTTTGAATAATCTTGTTTTTCTGAATGCAAAGAATAATTTTTGTATGTTTTGAATAAAAATGTAAAATTTTCACTATATTTAAAGTTGAATAATTTTTTTAAAAAATTACTTCACAAAATTAATTTTGCTCTACAGTCAAAATTAGCTCATTTTTAAATTCGTGTAACCTTTTTTTATTTATTGTTATAGTATAGTTATAGTATAGTATTGCTATAGTTATTGTTATAGTATTATTAAAGCATAATACTGAGAAGAGAAAACTGATATTTATTCAATACAAAAAAATTTGTATAGAACAAGAGTTATTGGATCAGCAACTCTTACATGTTAGAATTAACTTCAAGTATTTTCTCAGTGCATTTTACCGTTGCTCATGCACTTCTCGGTAAGATGCAACAAAGTCAACGTCATGCCCCATGCTGTGGCAAATCCCCGAGTCTTAGATGCAGCTCCTGCATCATCAACACCAAATTGTTTCTCATGTTGCTCCTTTCTCCACTGTAGTTCATGTCGTCATCATCATCATCATCTTCATCTTCTTCACGGGCGTATCAAATGTGACAGCACCGAAAAGAAGTCATAGCTATAGACTTTGAGACCTAGACATATCGTACATACACACTTTTTGAAGACTTGAGCATACACAGAATCAAATAGCACGCACAGGAAAGAGTCCAAATATTTCTAGCGTTGAAGTTGCATTCACTTTGGATTCTGTCTGTGCCTCAGCATGTCAACCTTCCCTTCAGCCCTCCTGCCCTCTGTCTTTGGCCTGTCTTTGAGTCTGTTCAAAATGACGACAACTATATCCAGAGCGACTTTGTTTTTGTCTGACTAGATCCCTGGGTCTCTCGCCCTTTAGCCAGTCTCATATGCGGGCTGCAAGAGCAACAATTTGACTTGATGTTGATGTTTCTTTGTTAATTTCCATGCCGTGTCATTTTCTTTTTATCATTTTTCTGTTGACTTTTTCTTTTCTATTTGTTTTTTGTTTTTGTATCTTTCGTAAATGTTTAGTACGTGTGACAAATGTTGAACTTGTACAATTGTCTCAACGCTGCCAGCATTTAGTAAAAGTTGCCATGGCACATGGGGGCTAAGATTTGTATTAACTTGGAAGGTATTGCATAAGACTAGGAGAGAGGAAGTGTCTGAGGTGTGAGGTGTGAGGGGAAGCAAGCAGTTCAAGAAACGTTTATCTTTGAGTTACACGACATTTGCTGTCTGCAATTAATTTGAAAAGGCTTTACAACCAGTTGTTGTTTTCTTTCCTTAAATGATGTGTTGTGCAGTGACGTTAAAGAAAAGTAGGGGAAGTTATAAAGAAACTCGTGTTACCTGTGGCATATTTGCTTTATAGTTGTGGCCATATGGAAAATCCCTTCAGACTTGTAAAGTTACTAGACCCAATGTCTTACCAACTTCAATTCGTCGTAACTTTGTCAAAACTGAACCGATTTTCAAACGGAATGTCATTTTGATCATAGTTTGGCCTCAAAATTCGTTCTGCATTTAAATTTTCTTAACTTTTAAGAAAAAGTTATTTTTTGCCAAAATTCGATTTTGATGATAAGGGGGGACCATTGGAAATTTCGAAAATTCAAGACTTTAAATCTCAAGTTTTCACTTTTAATCAACTCCTTATATCGTAATTAGTATAAAACAACACTTTAAACTTGATTCTGAGACCCTTCATTATTTTGTCAAAAAACATGGGAAATTGAACAAAAATTTTGACTTGTAAAGTTACTAGATCCAATGTCTGACCAACTTCAATCCGTCGTAACTTTGTCAAAACTAAACCGATTTTCAAACGGAATGTCATTTTGATCATGGTTTGGCCTCTAAATTTGTTCTGCATTTAAATTTTCTTAACTTTTAAGAAAAAGTAATTTTTTGCCAAATTTCGATTTTGATGATAAGGGGGGACCATTGGAAATTTCGAAAATTCAAAATTTTAAATCTCAAGTTTTCACTTTTAATCAACTCCTTATATCGTAATTAGTATAAAACAACACTTTAAACTTGATTCTGAGACCTTTCATTATTTTGTCAAAAATCATGTGAAATTGAACAAAAATTTTGACTTGTAAAGTTACTAGATCCAATGTCTGACCAACTTCAATCCGTCGTAACTTTGTCAAAACTAAACCGATTTTCAAACGGAATGTCATTTTGACAATGGTTTGGCCTCTAAGTTCATTCTGCATTTAAATTTTATTAACTTTAAAAAAAAAATATTTTTTGCTAAAATTCGATTTTGATGCTAATTTGAAAATTCACCTTCATTAAAGTTTACTTGTAGCAATTGCTTCCATCGAGATATCAAGACTTTTATTGGTTTCTTCAATAACTTTTACAAAGTGTTATTTCAGAATCTTTGTATTAATTGGAAGCTCTATTGCCTTAGGTTACACATTTCGCATTAAACCCAGCAGCGAATTTTGGTTTGAATATTTCAAAAACTCGTAACGTAAATTCTAAGCTCAGCATCTCCCGCTGGCACCTGTTCTGAAATGCTTCTGTTCCTGTTCCTTAGGGCACAGCACGCCCCTCACTTAATTACGATTAACATGGAGGGGATGGGCATAAAGAATAATACCTGACTTGGTTGGGGGTCACATCTTTTTTCGATTAAAAAGTTTCACCGTCGTTGTGAGAAAACGAAAACTTTAAATGCCAAGTGCGAAATGAGAGAGGCGGCAATTGTCAGACTTGCACTTAACTTGACGGCGGGATTTCTAACGAAAATTTTACGACAGATTAACGAACGATTAACGGTGTAACGTGGCGCTGTCTCGGTACGTGCTCACGTGCCATATCCCCTCCAGTTTCTCCCCCTTATTCCCAGATTTGAGCAGATGTCGCTTTTGGCTAGGAATTTATATTTTGTAGGTGATTTGTCGCATAAAATTCAAATAATTCATAAGGCGAGTGCCGAGAGCGAAATATAACGAGCAGTCCACAATACCCGCAGAGTTCTCTTTCTCTTTCCCCTTCCCCGCTTTCATCCCCTCTCCAACCGATTTGGCAAGCGCCAAAAAGTATGCAGCAAAGTGCGGTGATGGCAACGCGTCGTATGCGTGCTGAAAACTTTTTTGTCAGCTCAAAAGTTGCCGAGTTGGTTTTAGAAAGGGGACAATGGTTTTGGAAAGAACACACACTCTCCTATTCCAACTCTCCCGATCTGATCCCTAGAAAGTTTGTCATTTTCAAACGTTTGCTCCGCCTACCTCAAAATCTAAATATTTTTCTCACTTTTTGCCAGCATTTCTGTTGCCTCTAACAATGAGAAAACTGCTCCTTAGGGAAAATGTGGCAAGTATCTTGTATCTAATGCTTTTGTATCTGTTTTGCGGTTGCTCTACAAGCCATTTTTAGTTGCTGGTTGTAAGATTTCCTAACACTGTTTAATCTGTTGTGTGAAAAAGGTTTCTATTCGAGAACTTTAGCTGGAGGATTAATACCTTTACAGTTTACATTTCCTAATATATGTAAATAAATTCCTAGCATATAGGTTAAAAGTATTTGTCAGTTCAGCTTAATTCCATGACATATGCAGCTCGTTTATAAGAATATTTAGCAATCTATGCAAACGTTTCACTTTTTTTTCGTATTTTCAGCAGCATTTTTATCTCAATTTTCGTTTTTTTACTTCACCGTTTTTTTGTGAAACATTTTTCTGGCTTGTCGCTTGGCTTTTTGACCCGCAATTAAGATTGTTCAGTCATACTCGGAAATCTCTGTCATGCGATATGCGAGTTGAATTTGTTGCGGTTGCCGTTGGCAGCGCTGCTGGCGGCGTTGTTGGCTTTTCATTTGCATGCTTATCGTGGCGCCTCCTGCCACGTTAAATGTTGCATGTTGCCACCATGAAAGTTTTTCTCGCATGTGGTTTTTTTTTTCTGCTATGATTTTAGAATTTTTCTTCTTGTGTTTATCTTTTGTCACATGTGCGAGGCATCAGCATCAGATGGTTGGAGGTTTGCCTTTTTTTTCTATCCATTTCTTGTTTTGCAGTTGTTGATTTTTGATATATGGGTCCCAATGGTGTCGTTGTTGTTGTTGTTGTTGTTGTTGGTTGTCTGTCTGTGACTGCGACTCATTGCTGCTTGTCGCGTTTCAATGCGTTTGACTTTTTTGCGCGGTTTGATAAGTGCGCTTAAGTGTGTCAAGTGGTGGCACAAAGTGGCAGCTAGGGGCGGGTTTGATACCCAAAAGTGGGCGGGGCATTGTGAAGTTTGCTGTGCAATCAGCAGCGGGCAGGAAATGTGCGTAGCTATGCGAGTTTTTTTGTTGCCACAGGCGAGTCAAAGCACAAAACAAATTGCTCTGTACGCTGAAGTGTTGACATTTGAAAAGTGTCGCAGAAATGCTTGTAAATGATATGATACGTTAGAGTAATGATTGCAGCTTATTTCTGTATTCAAAGGCAACAGGAAAGGCTTTAAATTTATTATGACACTCTCTATCTATAGTATGAGTTTAAAATTTATTTCAAAATAAATTCTAAATAAAAGCTTTATCCTGTTTAATGCCCAGCTGTGCAATTAACCCATTAGGATACCTACATAACATATTCATACACTGACAATTAACCCACTTCCGCTGTAAGTTGCCATTAATTGTAATTAAAAATTAAAATGAATTTAACATTTTTAATTACGCCATTTGTATTCATAATAATTAAAACAAATGTTTGGCTGAATGCCTGACAAACAACAAAAGCTCAACACACACACAACGTCCTTCTCTGTCTCTCTTACTGTCACACTCTTGCTCTCTCGCTCTGTTTACCATCCAACTCTTTTGGTATTTTCGCATGTCGCGTCAACCATGAAAATGATAACAAGCCAAACTGCCGTTTAGAGAGGACTTAGAGGGGTCTAGAGAGGGAAGAGGGGAAGAGGGGAAGTGGGTCTCTTTCAATTTGGCAAAAGATGCCACCAAATGTTGCCCAATTTGTGCGGGCTTCGCTTGGGGTTCCAGTGTTGAAAGGGGGTTTTTTGACAATTGCTGCCTGTGTCGTTGTCATCTAATGAGTTTATTCGCAATTAGCTGCGTTTAAAATGCAAATGCTTTCAATGTGTCTGACAACGGGAATAACGAAGCCCAAAACGAAACAACAACAATGACATGGTCGTGAGAAGCTTATCATATGAACATTTGGCAATATAAAACAAAACCATGCTGGTTATCAAAAGGTTCTCATATTAGCAATTCAACTTTACATATTACATTTTATGAAATACACTAACATACAAAGAAGTTAAAGAATTTGATGAATAAATATCAGCACTTTATCTGAGGGACTGTAACCATAATAAGTTTTTTTAAAAAAATCAAAATATTATAATGAAAATTTTTGATTTTTATTTATTTACTTACAATAAACTGATTAATTTTTTAATGATTATTTCTTGAGATTATTTTCTCCTTTATTAATAATAAAATTTTTTACTCAAAAATAAAAATTAAATTTATTTTAGTTTTATTATTATATAAATTTTTGTTTAAGTTGAAAAGTTTAGCTCAATATTAACCATTATTTGGCTATTTACGAGTATTTACTGGCAGACTCCCAGTCGAGTTTAAATATTTAGTCACTTTTCAGCACCTTTCAAAAGCCTACAAATAAAAATCTAATAACTATTTTGATAATGTGTTGGAGTTCATTACTTTGCTCAGTTATCCTCTGGGCGACAACAATGTAATCTGCAACCTATCAGCAACTTGTACAACTATAACAACTACCACTACTATTACAGTTATAAAATATTGCCAGCTTCGAGCTCAACATGCAACTTGCAACTTGCATAACAATTGCAATTTGCATTTGTTGCCATAGCTGCCAGGCAATCTCTTAAGAGCCAGCAAATAAAATTTAAACCAAATTTAAACACATAAAAACGCCTTTAAAAAACTCTCATAAAAATGATAGCAAAAGCAATAACAAAATAAGAATAAAATTTCAAAAGATACCCTATACATATATTTTTTACAAAAATAACGAAAAGTAAGAGAGAAAGAGAGAGAGAGAGAGAGAGAGAGAGAGAAAGAGTGAGTGTGTGAGTAAGAGAGAGAGAGAGGGAGTGAGTGAGTGAGTGAATGAGTGAGAGAAAGTGAGAGGGAGAGAGTGAGTGAGAGTGAGAGAGAGAGTGAGAGAGAGTGAGAGAGTGAGTGAGAGCGAGAGAGAGAGAGAGTGAGTGAGTGAGTGAGTGAGTGAGTGAGTGAGTAAGTGAGTGAGTAAGTGAGTGAATGAGTGAGTGAGTAAGAGAGAAAAAGAGAGAGGGAAAAAGAGAGAGAGAGAGAGAGAGTGATTGAGTGTGAGAGACAGAGAGAGAGAGAGAGAGTGAGTGAGTAAGAGAGTGAGAGTGAGTGAGAGATAGCGAGAGAGACTGAGTGAATGAGTGAGTGAGTGAGTGAATGAGTGAGTGAGAGAGAAAAAGAGAGAGAGAGAGAGAGTGATTGAGTGTGAGAGAGTGAGAGAGACAGAGAGAGAGAGAGAGAGAGTGAGTGAGAGAGAGAGAGAGAGAGGCTAAACATAGTATTAAAATTATAAATTAAAGAGGCACTAAGATTATATTTGTATATTAGTTGTATCTTGTTCTGAATATGTTATACCCTCTTAAGATACTTTATTACAGGGCATATAAGCAACAATAATAGAAATCTGGACAATGGAAATGCAATGAAGTGCACGGCCAATGCATTGGCCATATGGAAAACTTTCAGATACACTACATGTTATGCTCTATATATGTATAAATGTGTGTGTGTTCGTGTGTGTGAATGTGTGTGTGTGTCGTTCTTAAACGCTGCACTTTGGTCAACAATTTCATTTGTCGACGCTGCAAGGACACTTCGATTGCATTTGTTGCCTTACAGTTGGCAGGACTCGAAGACTCATTCCCAATCCGAGTCCCATTCCGAGTGTTAGTGCCATTTTCCATTCCCAATCCGATTTCCCAGCTGTCCATATGTGTGTCAATGTGTGTTCTTGTGTCGTTTTAGTGAAATTGCACAAAATTGTTTTCCGTTTCGTTTCATTTCGTTGTCGTTGTTGTCGTTGAAGTTGTTGCTTCTTCATTGGAAATGTGCATTTAAAATTTATTGCAGGCAAAGCACAAAATTAACTGCATACAGAATGTTGGGCGTATGGACAGTGCCACGCCCCTTTATTCTCTACAGTGCCTGCTGACAATTGAAATAACAATTTTGTGCCTTCCGCCTGACTCTGAGCACTTTTGTTTAAGTCACTAACCCATTCGATTTACCAAGTTGGCCAACGTTTTGTAAACATTACGTTACTGCAAATAGTTGCAACTAGGCCTTGACTTGAATCAGAGTCAGTGCTTTACATGCTTGGCATCTTAGAGTTAATGAAATGTTAAACAATTGCTCAGATATTTACAAATTGTAGACAGAGTTTCTCTAGCTGTGTTGTGGATTTTAAATTACTTTCTCTGCAGTTATTGTAGCTCTACATTCAGCTTAATCTTTCTCTATTTACACATTTATCTTGTTCAGCGTTTTTGTCATTTAAAAGTGATGACCTAGCTCATCAATATGCAGGAAATAACCCCACTGGGGAAAGAGAAAAATAGGACAGCCTTAAGCCTTTCAAGCTAGCCCAAAACTAATGCCAAGGCACAAATTTAAATGGGTTTCTACCTAACACTTTTGCGAAATATAAACAAACAAGTCGAAGGATTCGAGCAAGTGATTGATTGTGCCAAACACTCTTAACTTGAGCACAAAAACGGAGAAAACCCATTTAACAAAAATTTAATTAACATAAGCGGTTTATGGCTACACCAAATTGTGGCTAGAGTAAAGGCATTCAATTTGTATTCTCTGGCGATTAATAAATTAGTTTGAGAATGCAAAGGTGTTGGAATGTAAGCAACAGTCAGTTGGGCAATAGATTGACAATGTTCTGACTTCTCTATTCTCCTCTCATTTCAGTTGAACGCGCTCAACTATCTGCAAATCTGTCAAAGTCTGATTCTGAGCTGCTTTCAGCTTTGCAATTTGCAGCTTTGCTGCGTGTCCGGGAGCAAAAAAAAAAAATGATAACTGTGCGCAGTCAAGTGTTATCACCTCCCACCTTACATCCACCCACCTTCCACTTTCATTCTCGTATCGCACGTGCACACATGAGAGCCAGAATGAGGAACACGCCTCTAAACCTTCGCTCTGCTCCACAAGCTGAGCAGACAAACAAGCATATAAATAATTGAAATGTTCAGCGAACCACCCACAACCTTCCGAACCATCCGAACCATCCGAACCATCCGAATCATACGAACCATCCGAACCACCCCCACAGTGCCTGGCACTTTGGCAGAATTGCAGCACTTTTGAAGTGGTTCCATGCGTCGATGTGGGTGGCTCTTTGGTGGTTCTATACTCCCGCTGACCGGGCATTAAGCAATCAAACATTTGATTTTCATTTATCGTGTAATCAAGCGTAAAAATAGCTTCGTGACCAAAGTGACTCATCATCGTTGCCCTCAATCCTGTCACAGTTCCTACAAACTGCTCCTTTCCCTCGTCCTGAGTGTGTGTGTGTGTCCACTTATGGATGGTGTTGATGACATTACGGCCATTTGATTGCTTCATTTTTTTGCCACGTGCATCCATCAAGTTGTCGCCTCTTCTTCTTTTCACTGTATAAAAAATGCTGTTGATTTCCTCTCAGGGATAAACTATGCGTCCGAATCTTCATTGGACCATTAATTGCATGGGTCAAAGCTGAAGTTGTTAGCGAAATTGATGCCTGGTATTCTAAGCTGATTGAGTGCGTAGTTTGAGCATATTTCATGTCTTTGTTCTTATCATTGCGAACGCGAGTGTACCATACTATTTGCAGTTGAAGCTGTGCTGATGCTGATTAGCTGATAAAATGGTATAGACAACTCAGAGAACTTAAGCAACTGTCCCAGAAATTACATGAATGATACCTACAACTTAGAAATTCAGAAAATAAATGAACTGTTATTTATATAAAATTGGAATCATTCCATTTGTCTTTCCCAATCTCATGGACTCTAAAAGGTACATAGGTATTCCAAATTTGAATTTAATATACGAATTGGGACACCGTAAAAAATACTTTTATTAGTATCAGTATATTGTTGTATTGTCAATAATTATTTCAGTTTCTAACATATTATTGTGTGTTCTTATCATACGTTCTTAAGTTTAGTTCCAGATCAAGAAACGCCTCTCCAGAAGAATGATATTGAAACTTATTCTCAGACAAAATATGATATCTTAAAGAATGCTTTTGATGTAATTACTCGTATTTGCAGTGATTATTACAGGTCTTACAATCATATTCTATACTTATGTCTTTGTCTACCCTTCAGTTCCAGTTCCAGTTCAACACCCACCTTTGAACAACAACAACAACAACAGCAATATCTTTGGAAGCTGCAGCTATTGACACTTGATAAATGCTTCGCTGGCGACAACAATGTCGTTGATGTCTCTGACAGGTTTACACTTGAGTGACTTTCAAGTTCATCGTTTAGTATAAGTATTTGACAGACGACCTCAAATTGTGCAGTTTTATTTAGGTATAAAAAAAATTGTATAAAATAATACAAACATCTTAACGCTTTACGCTTTGGTGTTTCCTCATATTTGGCACTGTTCAACTGAATAGTAATTTAGAGATGCAGACTGAGCTGCTTTAAGGTCTTGTGAGACGACAATTGTCAACACGAGCATAATTTTCAGTGTAGAAAAGGTCGCAGATGGCAGCATTGTTGTCGTAGCTCATTTCGGCCACCTTGAACTCGGGATTAATGGCAATTTTGAGTATGTAGGAGCCACGAGGGAGCTCGGTTATATCCACCCATTGGCAGTCCAGATTGTACAGATAAACGTCGGAGCAGTTGACGGAGATGCCTTATGAATTGGTTAAAGAAATGGCTTAAATAATATTGAGTTTTAGCCTATTTCATCGAATGCACATTTGGCTCATTCGACGCCATTTTTAACATTTGGCCCGAATGTGGACTTCATTTCAAGACAAAATCAGAATGATCATTTTTGCTCATTCATAATGAATGATTTATTTCGGGCGAATGACAAATGCTTTGACAGTTTCACATTTATTCGTGAAAAGCCAAAAATGAGCCACATTCAAATGTGACCAAATGAGCCAAATGTGAGAGTTCGTGGAAATAGGCTATTAAGCTAAAATTTTTGTTACCTTGATCTCCAAAGTTGGCACAGTTGTATTTCCTATGGACGCCGGGTATACAGCTGCTATCCTCCAGGCAAAAGGACGCCTTGTGACCTTGGGCGACCTTACGACCCTGTAGATCGAATATGTCGAAGGTGGCAAAGACTTCCATGCTGTGAAAGTGCCTAAAGGAAATTAAATGAGTAAGATGAGTGTTTATAATGGTTGTTAATGAATCCTCTTACATGTGACACATGTGCCACTCCCACTGATCCTTCGCCTTGAAGGGCCTAAAGTCCGTGTTGCCCGCATTGATTGCCGCTGCGGTGAATTTGAGTAGACGTCTCGTCTGATAACGCCAATTGGGATCATCCCGCTGGATTTGATAGGCCTCGTTGGAGACACAGTTCTCCTCCATGGCGCACTGCATTAGCAGCATGGGACGATCCTCGAGATGAGCCGTCTGCTCGATTTCATAATAGTCCACAACCAAATCGGGGGACAGATGATCACAGATGACAGCAGCCACATGTTGTCTGCTCCCATGACAGCTGACAATGCCATGGAGATGATCATGATGCAGACATTCGGCGAGTTCAGTTTCATTGCCATAACACTCACTGCCACTGAGCATGGGACGGGAGACATTGGCTCCCCCAAAGTAGTCCGTCTGGAAGGCCTCGCTGGCATAGCCCAATCCCAGCTGACGACACACCACATTCGCCTCCAACATGCCCCAACCATCCGCACAGATGCTGCCCCAGTGTTGACCATCAATGCGCACCTCAACGCGTCCCTCGTTCCTGGAGCGACCTCCACGTAGTCTCACATACAGCCGGGAACTGGGATGTATGGGATATTTTGGCAGCAGGCGATCATCTGGCAGAGTTATGGCTATGGGTATCACAGCATCTCTGGGCGGATAACAAATGACACCAGCTGCCTCGCTGGGATCACAGTCATTGATGCCCCAGTCCTCAAAGTGACATTGGGTCAGCTCCTCTTCGTGTCCCTCGCAGAACAGATTGTCCATCCAAAAGCGTCGGCGAGCGGGTCCAAAGTACCCACTGTGCGTGTAGCGACGCAACCCTGGAAAGCCCAATTGACGGCACACAATTTCACCCTCAGCTGCGTCCCATTCGTCATCACAGACTGCTCCCCATTTGTTGTTGTGCAGCACCTCAATGTTGCCTAGAAAGCAAGGTAAGATTTAGAAGGGACTTCTAGATTCTATTACCTCTATTTACTCCCGAAATTCATTTTATTCAACTATATACGCCATTATACACCCATATTTCCTCTATTTACATTCTACAAAAACTTTTTTACCTTTATTTACTATCTAAATCTAAATTTACTAATAAATTTAATGGTGGTATAATACCACCATATTTCCCCTATATACCTTCTATTAACGCTTCTTTACCTCTATTTAATATCCACATCCATCTTATTTAACTATATACGCCATTGTAAACCCATATTTCCCATATATACCTTCTCATAATGCTTCTATTACCTCTACTCACTATCCAAATCCATCTTATTCAACTATATTCGCCATTATACACCCTTGTCTGCCCTATATAGCTTAAATTAATGCTTCTATTACCTCTACTTACTCCCGAAATTCATCTTATTCAACTATACAAGAGTGAATACATCTCTGATCTGTACTACCTTCATACTCGGCATCGCCTCCAACTAGACGTATGGCACCCTCTTCCTTATTCAGAGTCTTGATATATCGCTGCACAAGTTGTTGCTGCTCCTGTCGAGCATCCTGCAACGTTTGATGCAACACAGCTGCCACCAAATGCAGGCCAATTACAATTAACCATAGAACGCGTAAGGAAAACATCTTTCAGAATATTTGAATAATTTAAATGAATTTTTTTTGTAAGCCCCGTTTGCTATTCACTATTGTACGCCTCGACGTCCGCTCGAGAACTAAAACTGAACCGTATAGTCAGCGAAGTTCAAACGAAAATTAAATGGCAAATGAAATCATTTAACTATGAACTTCAGGTAATCTCAGTGGCCCGCTCTGGTGGCATCAACTTGGCTGTAGATGTATCTACACCTCTACACATGTATCTGTATCTGTTGCGGTTCAGAAGCTCGCTCAAAAATTCTCAAATCTCTCTCAGCTGACGTCAGTTGTTGGCTGGCCGACAAGGGCGGAGGTTGAGAGCGTCTATATAGCCATATGAATCGCATGATTCCGAGACAGATTTGGTCATGTTAATGCATTGACAGACCAGCTGTGTCCGACTGTGGGTTGCATGTGGCTTAATGACTTTTCCAGCTAAGATTCTGATGAGATTCTGACAATCAAAACTGTTGTCTCTCAGCCAATTGTTAAATCTAGATCATCCCGAGGCGGATGTGTCTCTCAAGATGCCAAATTACAATTTGCATAGGCTACAATCCAAATGTGTTGATGATGCACTGAGAGAAAATAGCAAGATCTTAAAAGAAAAACAAGCTTTCATTAAAATTGAACTAAACTATGCTTTTAATCAGTCGTAACAATTAACAAAAACTTTCTATATCTAAGAATCTTATAGTTTCTCTCAGTGTATGTCAAAACTAGGCAAACAAATGTTGCTCCACAAACAATTTTGATGAAAGTAAACTGAAAATTGTTAATTATACTTATATCGTGCATGGCATAATAATAATCATCATTTTCGCATAACAACAATTATAAACTATTTCTGTCTCACACATTTGAAGAACCTTGTTGCATGCCCCTTGCTGCACAACCTTCCCCTCCCCCTCCACTTGACACTTGAACGAATTTCCAACGACATTGCAAAATCCGAAACTCAACAAAACTGAAATATGGAAAACTAAGCCATAATTCATTCACTGAACACAATACTCATGTCTATGAGTTGTAGTTTCGATGTTGCTGTTGTTGTTTGTTGTTGTTGTTGTTGTTTGTTGTTGTTGTTGCCACGATTATCTCAATCTGCATACATACGTATATGTATCTAAGCTTGCAAAGTTATTAAGGGAAACCCATTATATGAACATATATTTGGCATGCAGCCATTTGAAACGCCGCAAAAAGCAAACGAAACATGCAACATTGAGAGCTGAACTTGACACTGAAACAACTACGACTAACAACAACAACAACAACAACAACAAACGGAAAACAAAAACATGCGGTAATGACGTTTGGAATTGTCTCGCTTGTCAGTTGCATGTATGGGTTACTTTGCATAGGTGTGTGTGAGTGTGTGTTGGGTGTGGGTGTATTGGGTGTGCTCATTAGCAAAAGTGCCAGCATAATCGAAATTACAAATCTAACCAGATTAGGTCAGCGGAAGAGAGCAACCAACGAGGTTAGAACAAGAGAGAGAGAGAGAGAAAGATGAACTAGAGGGACTGCTCGACTGGAAAATGCCCTCTATTTTTTTAACCCTATCAATTTGAACAAATAAACCTAAGTAAGACTTTCCACAAAATGTGTTATATTTTATTTTTCTTTGACCAACATAATTTTTTAAATTTTACAAATTAAATATTAGTTTTCTAAAGAAGTTCGCCAAGTAAGATGTGAAGTACCCTACTACTTAATCTTAATCTTGCTCAACAGCATGGAAAAAGATTTCCGCAGTATGTTTAGAGTTATGAAATATTCACCATTTCTAAAATAGACATTCAAACATTTCCAGTATAGGGTATATAAAAATAGCAACAAGTTTTAAATTCATTGAAGCGTGCCCCATATTGAATGTTGGATATATTTTCAAGATCAATGCGACTTATCGGACGAGTAAATGAGTCGAATGTAAAGTATTCTACGATGCGATGCGATGATATGCGAAATAATAAACTACCTTGTTTGCATGATTGACAGTGATAGGCAATGCAAAATACACTGATGAACCCAAAAATTAATATTTAAGCTCTCCTTACTCATTGAAAGAGTCTGTTTTATTACGTACAGCATCGAAATGTAGAGCACATTGACCGAAAAACGATCTACTACTTGCATCCTAACACGAACTGGCCATAAATATTACTGGTCAAAATTAATTGGATAAACGTTTTACGATATTGAATTATGATGGCCGAGGTCGGGGTCATTGCAAGAAACTTTGCTCCGAAATTCCCACACAATTCAAACGGGCCAATTTTATGAGTGCGTAAATTCCAATGGCATCTGCCAAAGGCGTAAGGACAACGAAAGCACAATCCTTAAGCTTTCCTAGCAGAAGACAGCAGCGGAAGAGGAAGCAACGTCATGCACAAAGGTAATAAAATTGGATATAAAATCGTGTAATAAAATCATTACTGGCCTTTGGTCTGTACCAGGCATGGCACTAAAATCAAACTGGTCTGGCAACGCCAGCGGCGGGGCAGAAAAACGTGCAGGCGGCTCTGAATATGACCCAGTCGGAATCCCTGCAACAATCCCAGTCCGATACCCAATCCCAGTCCCAATCCCAAGCCGTGTGCCAAGCTTAACACATAACAAGTGAACGGCTACAGTCAAGCACGCTCGACAGTGGGATACCCTGTGCCCAGGTACTCTGTACTAAAAGTTTTCATATTAAAACTTCATTTTCGATATAACGTCTCTATGGCAGCTATATGATATAGTGGTCCGATTTGAACCAAATTTGGTCAGAATGTATATTAGCAGCATAGATTTATACTCTATTAGTTTGGTTCTGATATCTCAACAAACAAAAAAATTTTTCATATTAAAACTTCATTTTCGATATAACGTCTCTATGGCAGCTATATGATATAGTTAACCGATTCAAAAATAACAACAAACTTGATCTGCCTTTGGTACCCAGAAACGTACATACTAAGTTCGAAGTATTTAGCTCTTATAGTTTCTGAGATCGACGCCCCCTTCTGCCTGTTACATACATTCTGCCAAACAGAATATACCCTTTTTTGCCCATTTTTAATGGGCTCAGGATATAAAAATGGCAACGTGTGCCTCCGGCTAAGAGGAGCGACAAGTTAAAAGAGCAGCAACCAGAGCCGCAGTCATCTTAGTCTTAGTCCTCCTCTAAAGGCGGAGGAGCTGTAAAAAAAAATAAGATGAAACCAGCGCGAAAATAATTTGTGTGGGTTTCCTTATTCATTCCCTTCCATACGGCTCGAGGGCCTCGCGTAGGAAGTGCAATAATAGGAGCTAAAAAGGCAAAAACTGCTTAAAGGATATTGAAAAGCGATAAATTGCTTTATTACTTAAGTGAGCCAGATGATTAGGTCGGCGTTGTAGTCGCCCTGTGGCTCATTAAAGGGCTGTAAACTGAAACAAGCAGGGAAACTAAAAGTAAATAAAGAAACCTTTTTACCTTTTAAGATATACAAAATAAATAATGACTTAAAATTGATAAACAACTATAAAGTATAGTATTTTAAATTTAAGACTCAACATGTATTAGAGAAATTGCATGCATTACTATTTGATTTTTTGATGGCTTTCATAAGTTAATTACTACTTTTAATTAGTATTAATAAATATTATATTAAAGCGATCCAACGAGCAATAAACTAACTTAATTTCATGCTGTCGACAAGCATATGAAATCTTCTTAAAAATCTTTATTCAGCTGCTTAAAGTTTGAGTACATAACTCTCAATTGGCACACAAAAACATACAGACAGAAAGAGGCCATAAGTTCATTTTGTACAAAGCCCCTCGTAACGACATTAAAAGCTGTGATATCTCTTTATAATGATATCATATATGGGCGCTCATTTGAACATTAATAAAATTGCATGCCGCTGACAGCATAAATGTCACCAAAATGCTATTAAAACTAAATTATAGCCGACATAACCATGATTCATTAGGACAAACCGAGAAGACGCCGAACAGAAATCATAAAAAAGAAAAAAGCCAAAAATACAAAATGTAGCAATAACTCGCAAATTTGTAGCTAGCTTAAATAGGAAAGAAAAAAATTGTTTATTAATTCGAAAGAAGAAGAATAGCATAAAAAAAGCCCCAAAAAATGCGGCAAGGCGTGTTCGGCGTTGAAAAAATGCCAAAAAATAAAGTATAAAAAAAAAGAACTCACAATCAGCGAGAGCTTCTGCTTTAATACCCTTTTTATGCGAATTTCAATGGAAAATGGGGCTGAGACTGGGTCGGGTACCGGAACGTGCTGAGTTACCAAATAAAATAATGAAATTAAAATGCGCCTTTTGCTTTGGTAAAGTCAGTCACTTGGACACACGAAAGTACAAAGCAATAAAAACAATAATGAAATCAAAATCAAAAGAATGGAAACAAGAGAGAGACAAGCACAGAATGAAACTAAAAGGGAAGGGCATTGAATTGGATCGGTTCTTGTTCGGAATTATAATGAGCTTTATTTTCGAATTTCATTTCTTCCATCTTATTTTTCATAGTTTATTTCGGAAAATATATTTATGGGGATAATTTCTTTGTTCTCAACTTAAATGAAACAAACTTGTAAAGTTTTGCAATATTTTTGTGTAAAAATTTTATAGCATGCTTCATAGTATTGTGATTTAATAAAATTTTAATTTGTGCAATTTATTTATTGAAGCATTTCAATACGCTTGAATTTACGGACAAGCTGTCAATTTGTGATATGTCAGCTCCAAAGTCAGTCCACCCGTATTGCATTCACATACATATTCATGACAATATTGAGGCATTGCATACAAATAACAGGTGGCATTTCCGGGCTCGTGCATCATTGGCCACACAATATCAATGTTGCAATGCAGATGTTATTTTTATTACAATAAATACAAAATACTCGAACAATAAGAGGTAAATATTCCACATAGTAAATTTCTGTTTAAGCTCAAACATTGCAAATAAACTTAAATTTTTTATAGACTCAGCATGTTATGAATTTTCTTACAGCGGGGGTCTATTGAATATCTTCAGTAATTGACTGTTAAATGTCAGTCCATCATTTTAAATATATTTTAAAAATATATTATATAAAAAAAACTAAAACCAAACTGAAGAAAAGTAATTGTAGTAATTCAACTTATCAACTACAGGGTATCTTTATAGCTATCAGTCCTTAATAAGAGCATTTTTGCTGGTTTTAATTTTGTTGTGCCCTCTTCTGTCTATCGAATGCCTGCGGCTGATCCGTCCAAGGGATTTGCAACAAAAGTTTCCGCTTATTTTGCTGTCTGTCTCCAGACGAAGATGTCGACTAAAATGACGTCAACGACAACTTGGTCTGAACTTATGTGTGCAAATATTTATTTTAGGATTCTTATAAAGTTGGCGAAAAAGAAATCAGAAGCAGAAACCGGAAAATCGCCGTGTTGCGTCTTTGTTAATAAAACTCAACTTAGGCAAAGAATCAGACTGTTTGCCGCCAGAGTCAAAAGCCGTGGAGTGCCTTTTTAAATGCTTTTTAAATTAGTTGAAAAAAATATATATGTATATATAAACAGAAAGTGAATATAAAAATCAATTAAATTGCTTGTTTGTTTTTTCCTCTTTTACTGCCAGTGTGCAGCTAATTGAATTTTTCATAATATAACTAAGCTATGCTGTGCATTAAAGCTCTAAAAAAAAAACATACTCATACACAAGTCCATTGTTGGTGGTGCTTGAATTGACTGTGGTATACACACACACAAACAAACAGCCTATCAGGGAAATTGTCCCTGGTGCGGACTACATAAATGAATTATGTAACATGTCTAGCCATTTAGTGCCATAATTCAGAACAATCTATGCCAACAGACGACACATCAAACGAGCCTAGTTTGTGGCCTCATCGGGACGTTTGCGAGAGGGCCTAAATTGCTCGGCAGCGAGACAAATTGCATTTGCATAGGATAATTGGAATTGCATATTGAAAAAAGTTCGGAGCATTGCAATGGAATGGCGAAAAATAAAAATAGCGAATTTAAAAAAAAGAGCTATTGCAAACTATAATTTGTTGGCGGTTTTGTGGCAATCAGCTTTGGCTGATTTATCTACTTCTTATATGCAAATACAAAATGGATTTAAACAAGTTATGTAAAGAGAGATATCCTTTATTAGTAACATATCTACATATTTTAAGCCAAAATAATTTTTAATTTTTCCAATTTCACAACCTATCTAGTTTTAAGCTGTCAGTTTATATATATTAATTTTGATTCTCGTTAAAATTCTTTGTTAAATTTCAAAATACCCAACAAATAGTTAATGCATTGAGGATGCCTGTTGCCGTTCGTTTGGTGGAAGCCTTGGCCTTAGTCACACTGATGGCTCTCATTACTTGTGTCTCCCTTGGAGTTGTCATTGCACAGCGGACGTTGAGTCTAACCATAACATTCATTGAGGTGGCTTTAAACATATCGCCTGTGCTATTTCGATGCCTTAAAGTCTATCCATTTCCTTAGCCGGCAGCAAACATTCTCGATGTGGTGCTGATCATGGCCGAGAAAATGCTTGTGGGTGCACTTGTTTGCACCGTCACGTTAATCAACACTGTGAGCAGTGCCTTGCATATGATTGGAATCTCCTGACGAGTCAGCTGAATGTGTTATACTCTTACCTAATCCTTACCTGTTTGTACCCATATTAAATGGGTTGCATGTCGAGATGCTGCATGTTGAGTTGCTCAATGTGATAGACAAATAAATATCTTAACATTTTGTGGATTAACAAAGTCTTTTCTATTTATAAGTTTTTATTCTTCTTTATTCTTAAATTTACTATTTTATTTTTAAATTAATTTACTTTCAATTGATTTACTTTACTATAAAAATTTACTTTTACCATTATATAGCTAACCATTTTGTTGCCAGTTTATCGAGAAAACAATTGACATATCTGATAAATGTTAATATTTAGTTATTTAACCTTAATTTTTTATTTTGCCCTGCTGCTAATGTGCCAAAGGAAATACAAGGCAGCCTTTTTCTTTTGTTAATATTACTAAGCTTCACTTTAAAGCCTTAATTTGCAGTTGAAGTTTAAGTGCCGACTTTAGTCTTTTAACAAGCCGAACGAAAGAGAAAGCCAAAAAACGAATTTATAAAGGCACCGCACTAATATTCAATCAAACAATTTTACGCCCCAATAAATATTTCTAACCCGCAGGCAGCCAAACAACAAAATGCGCTCAATTGCAGCAAATTTGCGCCTTGCCTGCAAAAAAGATGCTGAAAAATAAATATTTTTTGCCACAAAATAAAAATATTGCTCGAGGATGGGCATTATTTCTGTACCTCTCCTTTTCTCTTTCAACCGTCTCGCTCTGTGGAGTATTAAATATATTTCTCACTTTAAGCCGACTTTAATTTTTGTTACACCTTTTGTGCAGTTTATTCTATTATTTAGTTATTTATCAATGTTACCGGGATCGTCGTTCCAATGGGAAATACGGGTATTTACAAAGTGTGTAGGAGTTTGTTGTTCTCGTTTCTGCTGTGGTTAGTGTAATTCATGTTTTGATTTAGTGGCAATTTCGAGCACAAAAATTGAGCAGCACCTTGGGGCAAACAACTTCAAAACAAGCAGATTACAGGCGGAAATTGAAGCGACTTGAGATGCCAGTTAACAAGCCAAAGAACAAAAACAATTCAACCACCTGGGGGTCAGATGGAGTCCAACACCTTTGTAAGCCAGATTGCAGCAGACTCAGTGTTGACGCTTAGTTATTCTCTCTTTCAAGATGCGGCGATACCAATCTGCAATAAATGTGTTCTCACTGCGTTCAAAACAAGCTTTGAATACAAGATTACTTGAGTTGGAGTCGTATTCGAATTGATAAACCGCATCAGGACAATTCACTGTCATCGTTTTGCATATTTGTCGCAAAATTGAGATCATGCAGTTGTTGCACTTCTCTACCGACCAATTTTCGGACTGTAAGTGAATTAAGTTAACCATCAGTTAATCTTTTACTTTACATTAATTACTTACATTTTTAGCCACAAGTGACGCTGTGGGAATCGTTTCAATGGCATCGACATGGCCAGATGCTTTTGGACGTGCTACGCGAATCTCTTCAACACCATTAAGAGAGCATTCCGACCACCACGATAATTCCAAATCTGATTGTGAGATTTTGCTTACTTCATTGGTTGAATACCGTGGAGGAATCACCTTGCAATCTGTATATGAACTGAAGTGAGAAAGATAGGTATAAATATAATGATAGAGACTGTTAAACATGACTAACTTTTCTTCACGATTGCATCTGGCGCCCATTGGAGATTCATAGACCACGGTTAACTCGTCCATTTTTAATTGAAACACCATATAAAACTGCCCGCCGTCAAGATAGGACTTCTTGGGAGTATCTGCAAGTAAAATAATATATATATATACAAGCTTAATATTTATATGATGATTTTTAACAACAAGACTGGTTAAATTAATTGGATTCAGCGCATTTTCTGCCTTTATTTAGATTACGATCAACTTCAATCCGTCGTAACTTTGTCAAAACTAAACCGATTTTCAAACGGAATGGTTTGGCCTCTTAATTCATTCTGCATTTAAATTTTATTAACTTTTAAAAAAAAGTTAATTTTTGTTAAAATTCGATTTTAATGCTAAGGGGGGACCCTTTGAAATTTTGAAAATTCAAAATTTTAAATCTCAAGTTTTCACTTTTAATCAACTCCTTATATCGTAATTAGTATAAAGCAACGCTTTAAACTTGATTCTGAGAACTTTTATTATTTTGTCAAAAATCATCGGAAATTGAACCAAAATTTTGACTTGTAAAGTTACTAGATCCAATGTCTGACCAACTTCAATCCGTCATAACTTTGTCAAAACTAAACCGATTTTCAAACGGAATGTCATTTTGATCATAGTTTGGCCTCTAAATTCGTTCTGCATTTAAATTTTATTTACTTTTAAAAAAAAGTTAATTTTTGCTAGAATTATCCTTGATTACGATACCCGCTTACCTGAATATAAAAATCGTTTCAGTTTTGTCTCCAGAATATGACAAAGTCTGTGCATTTGCAAAGTCTCCAGTGTAGCTGCATCATGGGTTGGTTCCGCGAGACATAAGTAATTAGTATCTAGAAACTTGGTACCAAGAATTCTCCAATTGCGTTTCATATAGATGGTGCACATCAGAGCTTGCAGCACTTCGCTCTGTGTGATAATATCACAGTTAGCTTTAATTGTACGTTTTGAAGTCCTCGCAAGCATTAACTCTTTGTTATCTCTAATAAAGTAAAGCATATTGTCCAAATATGTAGGATATTTGTCAGCTTCCCTAAGCTTTACGGATTGATTTTTGAGATCCAATGGAAAGCTATCTGGCATTATGAGGAACTTTAATTCACTTTTGTCGGGTCTATAGATGCGCTCCCTGCTGACACTAAAGTGGCCAATTTCCATGGGCCTTGAGAGCAGATACTTTTTGTTATGCTTCTCTTTCTGGTGTTCAGCAAGATTGAACAAGATTTTAGAATTAGAATTCATTTTTTTACACAATTGCAACTTTTTCTGCGACAATTTCGTGAATTTAATGACAGCTTCTGTCATAGTTTTTACAATGCTTAATTGTCATAGAAATGTCATAGAGATTGAAGTAAATCAGTCGATGGGCGCTGTAAACCAGTGTTGTAAAGCTAGCTATAATTGAAAACACTTTAATACCTATCGATAACCGATAAAATAAGTCAACTTAGGAAAAATAAGAAGAAAACAACCGAAATTAAATGAATTTAATATTTTTATTTTCAAAAAAAAAGAAAATAAGTTTCAATTAGTGTTGAGTAATTGTTTCATGGCATTGCCTTTATTTAAAATGATTTATATTTTATATTAAAAGATCAGTTACTGGATCTGCCTCCGTCGATTCGCCAGCTGATTCCGTCTCCGCCGTGGGCAACTCTGGCTGCTCCGTTGTGGTGCTGATGGCTTCAGGAGCCGGCGACTCAGCTGCCTCTGGCTGAGTGCAGGCACAGGAATCGCGAGTGTTTGCGGTGATCCACTCGTTGAAGTTGCTGACACGTGTGTAAACGCCGGGTGATCCTGGCTTGGCACAGCCCTCGCCCCAGGATACGATGCCCGCCAGCTGATAGGTTTGTCCGGCGCCAATCACATGCATGGGTCCACCGCTGTCACCCTGGCAAGAGTCCTTGCCGCCCTCCTCCACGTAGCCGGCACAGATCATGTTGTCCGTAATCTTGGAGATGCCGTAGTTGCTTTCACGGCACTCCTGCTGCGACAGTATGGGCACCTCCACCTCCTGCAGAGTGTCGGACACGGGACCACCCTCACTCAAGGCACCCCAGCCCGTGACCACAGCCGTCTGCCCGGCGTAGGATTCGGATGGCGTAGGCAGGCACACGGGATGCATATCGATGCCCAGACGCACTGGCTCATTGAACCGGATAAGGGCGATGTCGCTGTCAAAGTTGCGTGTGCTGTAATTGGGATGCACCAGGACACGAACCACACGTCTGTCCACGATCTTAACATTCGAGTCCTGACGATTGTGTTCCAGTAAACGAACTGTGATCAGGCGATGATAGAAACCATTAACGCAGTGCGCCGCAGTCAGCGCATATTGATCGTTGACCAGCGAAGCGCCACAATAGAAGCTGCCAAACCACATCAGCATGGCCATCCAGGGATATTCATGCACCTCCGTCTCCTGGCCGCCCACAATGCGATGCCGTGTATTGATGTTGCCACAACCACAAGCCGCACACTCCCGCTTGGCCGGCACACTGGTGTCCGTATAGTCCGGACCCAATATGGAGACGATCCAGTCGAGAAAGCTATTCTGACGCAGATTGCTCAGCGACTCCAGAATCTTGGCTGGCTCAGAGGCGCCACGTAGACTGGGCGTGGCCAGGCAGAGGCCCAGCAATGAGAGCAGGCAAATGTATCTCATTTTTAGTAACGAACTTTTTCGGCCAACTGGCAATTGGCAACTAACTTGGCTAGGATGCGCCATTGGCAGCAAGAAGCCAAAACAAAAACGAGAACGAGATCGAGATGGAGTACCCTAAAATAGAACTGAGAACTGGATAGACCAGCCTGTAAACCGGACCCAACAAAGGTTGTTGCCATCGAAATTGCATCCAATGGAATGCAGAACCTTTAAGCAAACTACACTATCCTACTTGCCACCAGTTTTATTTTATTTTAATCAATAAATAAATGAATCGAATCCTTAATACACTTACAGACTCTAAATTTGATCAAAACGCAAATAAATAAGCAAGTTAATAAAACTATAGAGAATAATCAGGTTTTTTAAAGTACACTATCCTACTTGGCAGTAGTTTTTTTTTATTTTTATCAATAAATAAACGAATCAAGACAATTATCGAATCTTTAACACACTTGCAGACTTGAAATTTGATCAATAAGCAAATAAATAATCATTTTAACAAAACTATAGAAAATAATCAGATTTTTTATATGCAATAAAAACTGAATTTTCCATAGATTTTGTGTATTTTTTGAACGATCTTTGACGAAACAAAAAGTTTTCGCTGGCAAAAACTGTACTTTCGATAAATCGTATATATCGATTATTCCGATATGTTGAATAAAGTATTGATCAAATGAGTTCTTAGAGTATATAACTCTGCCTGTGTGTGCCTTAAAATATTAAGAGTGAGTTCAGTGTAAACTACTTGATCTTCTTGGTCTCTTGATGGCATAGACAAGCCTGCTTGGTGAGATTCTTGATCCAGGTGCCGTAGCGATTGACTCGAGCATAGACGCCTGGATAACCGGCCTTGGCACAGCCCTCGCCCCAAGAGACAACGCCGGCGATTTGATACTCTCGCGTGCCATTGGGCACAATGTGCAGGGGACCACCGCTGTCACCCTGGCAGGAATCCTTGCCGCCCTCCTCCACAAAGCCACCGCAGAGCATGTTGTCTGTGATCTTGTTGCCATAGCGACTCTTGCGGCATTCATCCTGCGATAAAATGGGCACCTGTACCTCCTGGAGGAGAAGATAAAGAGTGCTGGGGATTCACTTGATACCTTTGCAATGTTGGTCACTTACCTGCAGTGTATCTGAGGTGGGTCCACCTACTTTCAGGGCACCCCAGCCGGTGACAATGGCCGTCTCGCCCTTGAAACTGCGTCCAGGTGTTGGCATGCACACGGGATGCAGTATCTCATTGAACTCCACCGGTTCATCCAGCTTAATGATGGCAATATCATTGTCATAGTTCCTTGCATTGTACTTGGGATGTGTGATGACCTCGGCGACCTTGCGATCAACCCTCTGCAGATGCGACATCTTGCGATCGTGCTCCAGCAAACGCACCGAAATCCGCTCCTTGCGGAAGCCGTAAACACAATGCGAGGCCGTCAGCAGGAACTGATCGTTGAGCAGGGAGCCGGCACAGTAGAAGCGTCCGCCGTAGAGCAGCATGGCAACCCAGGGATACTGATGCACCTCCGTCTCCTGACCACCGACAATGCGCTTCTGTATGTTCGCCACTCCACAGACACAATCACTGCAGTTCCGCGGTGGATTCAAGGTGGGTGGAGCAGGTGTTGTCGCTCTGCGAGTGGTGCTGGTACTCACAGAGGGTGTTGCAGTTGTGGAGGTGGTGGTGGAAGAAGAAGCCACTGCTGGCTTCTCAGTGGCTGCCAGTGTGGCCAACGTGGCGCTTTCTGTAGCAGCTCCAGGTCGCTGTGGCAACAACGATAGCACCCATTGAACAAACGTATTCTGCGACTGCTTCAGCAGCTGCGATGCTGGCGTTGTGCCCGTTGTGGACTGCTCAGATGTGGATGCAGCTGCAGCGGATCCGAGTAGCAGCAGCCAAATCAGCAGGCAGATCGTATGGCAGCTCCAAGACATTGCCAGTTAGTATATTGGCTATTTTATATTGAGTATTGGCTTTCTCCAAGCTTAGGCGACACCACACACAGCTTGTGTGGCTCGTTGCAAACTGAAAAGCCAGCCATGAATTTGAAAGCCAGCGACAAACATTTCACCCAAATTCACAAGACAGACAGATGGACAGATGGACAGACGAAGCGATCAACCCAACCGGGCAGAAATAAAAGCTGTTCTTGCCTGTGGCACGTCCACTTTGCCAATCTACTCACAAGCATGCCTGTGTGTGTGTGTGTGCGAGTGTGTGTCTTGTCTTTTGTATTTGTATTCTGCGCATGCGTGGGCTACGCCGGCTTGACCATGATAATGATGCTTCACACAAAACAACATTCAACCTGAACGAGTTCAATTCAACGTCTATTAATACACTACTAAATGGCTCAAGTTCTTGTATGGAATGGGTTGACTAAGAAGAAAAGTATTTCTGATATCAAAAAAGAAATATCATTCAAAAAACAATTATAAAAGAAAAATTATTAGAAAAATTATGACAAATATTTTAAGATTCATTATGCATTTAAATAGCATAGATATTAATAAAATCAAGAAAAATATAAGTGCCGCTCTTTTTCACGCTTCTATTCCGCGAGCGGAGCGAGCAACGGGCGGAGCCCCCTAGTAAAATATAAACTTGCTTACATTTTAAATTCCAAATTAATATTTGTATATTTTATATTTATACTATTTATGAATACCAAGTATCTCAGATGTAAAACAATATTTTTAAAATATAAATACTCTTTAAATATACATTCATTCTGAATTGATTATATATAGATAAAGAAACAATAGATATTAATAAAAATATAAATATATTTATTAAGAAAACACTACAAATTATATTTTACATTTATAGCTGCCGATAGTTTTTAAGAGCATTCGCTCTTCGTTGTGTTGTAGTTAATAAATTTCGCTTTTACATTAATTTTTGTTTTTGCCACTGAAGTAGCGAAAGTTTTTTTCTCGCTTGTGATTTTATTGAAATCAATTTTTGTTTGTTTATGCATTGTTTATATGTATGTATGTATGGATGTATGCGAGTATATCTTTGCAGTTTGATCGCTCGACGCGTCGTAATTTTACTTTCTTTTGATTTATTTTATTGGATGACTCTTTTTATGTGTTCGCTTAACACACTATCAGGTGAGTATGTGTGTGTGTGTGTGTCTGTGTGTGTGTTTCGGTGTTTCTGGGTTTTATTCAAAGTTTATTTTATTGAGTTTTTAGTATTGGTCAACAAGCAATGCGGCAGGTTAATAAAAATATGAATATATCGATACTATCGATAGTACTATAAATGTTTTGTAACCGCTAGCGATGACACTATAAACTGTTATCGTAAATTTAACGGCTCTTGTTTATACAGGGTGTTTAGGTAAGTTCATATGTAACATGGTCAACTTTAGATACTAATTTGTAAGTCATTATTTTAAGTATCTGTGATACTCCCAAGTTTATGCTCGTAAAACTTTAAGTGCACTTAAGAAGTTAAAACCTCTTTGGGCTAGTGTAACGCCCCATTAACGTCAACCTGTTAAGACTTCTCTCTCTAGGTCTGTAGACGACAATTGTCAGGTAGGATTAATGGTGAGTCGCTAACTATGCGTCATATGTATGTATAGATATATATACATATAACTGGGAATGTTACTGGACATTATCTGAGTGTGGGAGGGCGAGTGAGAGAGAGAGAGAGAGAGAGAGAGAGAGAGAGATCTGCTGCGCCTGCGCCGTTTTGTCGGGCAGTTGAACAATTATTGATAGATGACCACAGTTGACAGATGAGTCCGGCATAAGTCAAATGCAGATGCATTTGTCGTTGTAGTTGTAGTTGCAGATGTGGAGGCCACTGCAAAAAGTCATTAGTATGCGCACACATAACACTTGGCATATTAATTGTGCGCGTAATGTGGCCAAGAGAACAAAGAGAGAGGGAGAGAGAGAGAGACAGGGAGAGTGAAGGGACTGATAGAAATGTTGATGACGAACTAATGTCGGACTCAGGCTCAGCCTCAGCTTCAGTTTCAGCTTTAGCCATCAGGGCAACAGGCCAACCGCAGTGCGTTGTTAAAACAAAGTGCCATTTGCATAATAGCCATGCTAGACAAAAAGCCAAACAGCACACACATATGTACATATATTTTAAAAATAGGAGTGTGTGTTTGGGTGTGTGTTTGTTTGGGTCTATGTTGGCTGGATTATTTATGTGATGAGGCTGTAGAACTGCAGACCTGCACTTGGCGGCGCAATTATGCAAGGCTGTCTCGTTGCGGGCTTCGAAACGTGACCACCAACAAAGTCGGTTGGACTCTGGCTGATTGGTGGCCATTGGAGCTTCGTCAGGGCTTTTGTTGTTGTTGTTAAACACGTTGGCAAATATGTTAATAGGTTTTGTAATATGCACATTAGATGCTACTACAACTACAGCCATTAAATTCGCTGCGGGCCCAGCAATTAGAGTTAGTAACTACGGCGAGTATTTACTTGACTCTACATTTTCTATATTCTAAGAAGTATTATGATAAGATTTAGACAGAAGATAGAATTTTATCATCAAGAGAAATAGCTTAGAAAATAAATTATTATTGTTTTGGAATTTCTCAGTTATATATCTTTAAGAAAATATCTTTAAGAAAATTGATGGTTTTTTTTTATTCAAATATTTTTAGAAATAATTTTAAAAATTTATATATGGTTATATTCAAAAAATTCTTAGATATGACTTTGTATGTACCAGAGTTATTTGTAACTGCTAAAAAAAGTCGCCACAGGCTACAGACTGAAATTTAAATTACTCCCTTTTGAATATGGCCCGAAAAAAACCTCAAAAAACAATTAAAAACGTGTTGCTGTGACCCTTCAGTTGGGTCCTTTTTGGAAAGTGGGAAATGGAAATGGAACTGGTGCTGAACATGCCGCGGCACATGTAAATGAAATTTTCACAGACAGTTTGGCGCGTGTAAAAATTTCACTTTTGATTTATGCACGCGGTGTGTGAGGAAAAGGTACAGGATATATGGAATGGAAGGATATGGATAAGGCTATGAGGGTGGCTCTATTAAAGCCAACAACAATTGAGTGGCAACAAAGATATTGCAACTTATTTGCATAGACAACCTTTATGGACAACAATTACAGCGCATAGATAATGTTTTGCAATGCGCACTGTGAGTTAGCATAAAATTTTATAAGCCAAGTTAATTAAACTGGCTGTTGGCAGTTGGTAGCTGGCATTGGTAGTTAACAGTTAACTGCCAGAACCGTCTGAATGCTGGCAAAAAGAAGAACAGCTCAGTTTTGTGGTGTTACCGGCAACTTTGTTCATTTGCAGTCGAAAATTTAATTAGTTATTCCATTTGCGCTTTCAGTCTTTTATATATTTATATTTTTCTTTGGCTTTTTTTTTCATTTGAGCCGCATTCATACAAATGAAACCAACGTGCTTTTTGGTATTTTGGGTGAAAGGTGTGCGGTTGCCCAAAAAATTCTGGGCGTGGTCGGTTCGTTTGAGCTTTAAATAAAATGTGCAACTGCAGTAGGAGATCTGAATAGAATAAAGCTGATACTTAGTTGAGGCAACTGAGAGACACGATAGCTGTTTAAGGAATTTCCACACCTGAATCGAAAATTGCAATACATCAAAGGGCACGCAAGTCGCTCGCAGCTCATGTAGCCACTTCAACAAGCTTCCTAATGATGGATGTGCCGCCTTTTTAAGTGGAGGTAAGGGGGAGTGTGGCAGACTGCCATGAAGGTCAAAAAACAGACTGCAACTTTGCGTGGCATGCAACGTTAGCACCAACTTGCCACCGAGTCCAGAAGGCAGCCAAAAAGTTTCGAGTTTCGAGCTTCGAGTTTCAAGTTTCGAGTTGCAACAAAAACTTGTAGCGCTTGTAAGTTGAGTTGTAGCACGCGATATTTGTCGATTATGACTTGTAGTACTTGCAGCTGGAGGATACAATTTTGGGACATGCTCAGCTTGCAATAATGTGCATGCAACCTCTTTGTTGTAAATGTGGCATGCTTTGAAAGTGCCTCACGCAATCCATATAATAGATTAATTACAGTATAATGCAAAAAGATATGCATAAAAGTGTTAGACGGAATCCAGAACAATCGATACTTGCACTTCCCATTCGCAAAAGTATCTTTCAGATCACATAACTACAATAACTTTGATCAAAATCGTAAAAAAAATAAGTATTCATTTAATTTATTATATTTTTACTAAAATTAATATTTTCCATAAGATGTTAATGGATTTATAAACATGATTCAAAATCAATTAATTTATATTCTATTTTCTCAAACACATAGAAATTTCTTTACGTATTTTCGTTCTTTAATTAATTTGGAAAATTGTGTCATTAAACTGTCATTTGAATTTACACAAAAACGAAATTTAAATCACAAATTGCTGTTAAAGTCTTTGACGATGTCACACACGATTTAAAGTGAACTGTGATAAGTTCGTGATTTTTTTGTTTTTTTGAAGGGATGACAAATTTTATTCCATGGTCGTCATCGGCTATAATTTCATTTGCGCTATTTTTTGTTGCTGCCACTTCCGCCGGCAATAAAATTAACTGCGGATTTAATTAATTGCGGTTTGCACTTTTCGCCTTTTAACCGTTTGCACTGCAGTAACATTATATTTCTCAATGGTTTGATTTTGTTTCTGCTTTTAATACCCTATTTCCATTACCAGTGCCCAGAAAAGAGTCAAGCAGACATAGGGAGAATACTGACAGTCGAAAAGTTAATTTGCTAAGATAAAATCACAATATATATTGCCCTTAATTAACAATATTTAAAGATGGTTTTCAAGAGATTCCGCAATTTCCACATCTGTTAGTATTGGGTATTTTCACGTCTAGCAGTCTAGATTTAAATAGTCTTACTTATTTATTTTTGCCTTGTCGACTTTTGCTGATTGCATTTTCATAGGAAATCAGTTTTTAATGAAATTTTCATGGACCACAGCAAAAAGCAAAAAATAAATTATTGAATAAACTGTACAAACCAACAATAGGCACATTAAAAAATAGCACAAGAGTGCCAGATAAAAAAATAGTATATAATTGATTTTCTAAAATAGTTCATAGTATAAATTCGGAGTAAAAAAATGACATTTTATAACACCAAACTACTTATCTTAAGTTAACTGAATTGAATTTAAATTTTAGATAAAATCCGAATAATATAACAATAATTTAACAGCAATCTGCTAAATTATTTAATATTCGACAAACCAAATTTTATATCCATTTCTCCGTGTTTATTTATCGATTATGAATCAATTATGGACAGGCAACATTTTATGGCACCTTTTATTGTCTAATAACAGGTCAGTTTATTGTTTTTGATATCGACACCATTTCCATAGATTTAATGAGTCTTTATGGCATATAAAATGGCCCATTGATAGGAACAAGGGCACGACTTGACAAACAAAATAGCAAAGAAATTCCAATCACCTGTCGACAATATTGAATTCGTTTCGATTTTTATGCTCTGTTTTCGCCTTCAATTCGTGACAATCGATGAGGGCAAAAAACTGAAACGAAACGAAGTAAAAATTCAACCTTATGTGGTCCATAATGCTTCTGCTCACCTTTTCCCTCTCTTTCTCTCTCTCTCTTTTTTTCTCTCTCTCTTTCTCAAGCTCTCACTCTCTCTTTCTATATTTATCACGCGTCTCAAGAGCTGTGCTTTTTGTGTTCAAATTGTTTGCTCTTTTTTTTACTCTTTTTATGGCTGTCAACAAGCGCTTAAAGTGGCTAAGCGTGTAACAGTGTCTTGAATTCTCTGGTCTTCAAATCGGCTGTCAACCGGCTCTAAAGTCGCGTGGCTAATTGGAACAGCATTTGATTGGACTGAACGAGCTTTGAGGCGCCGTTCTTTTCTTTCTTTTTTTTTTTTGAGAGTTCCGACTATTGGCAAAGTTCTGTTGTGAGTCAGATAGAGCATTTCAAATAATTAAATAGATATAAAATTGATGCTAAATTATGTATATTTTACAATCAGAAAATTGGTTAACGTTTTTTGGCATGTTTCTTCAGAGGAATTTAATTAAATATGAACGCAGAGTAATCTGCTTGCCGAAGAGCTAAGGTATAGTTTTATAAAAATTCTGTAAATTTAGTATAGAGTTAACTTAGTAAGGTACTGTGCCCACTAAATAGTTAACAGTCTAATTAAAAACAAATTTTTATTTTAATATTAATACGCAACTAAGACTTTCTACCTTAGCATCTTAACTTATTTTCTATACTCCTCTTATAGAAAACTTTAGCAATTTAACACACAATTAAATCATTTTGTTTGCTTAAAAATATCTATCAACATTATCATGCCAATTAAAGCAAATTTGAAACTGACCTTATTTAATGGAATTATTGCTTTCATGTTTGAATAAAACATATTAAATTGCCTGCTTAATGAGGGCAATTATATATATATATGAATGCTATTTATAAATTATGCCTTTGCATTTGACAAATTAAGTTATTGAAGTAGTCTAATTGTTTGGCCAAGACCAGAAATGGTATTCGAAATTGATTATGTTATTTCTCTTGAGGCGTCATTTTAGCTGCATTTCGTATGCAATTGCAATTTTCTAGTTAACTCGAATTAAACTAGTTAAAATATAATAATGTGGAATATTTTGATAATGGAAAATGCATTACAGCTGCTCAGTTGACTAGTTAGTGGCAAATGGACAAACTACAAGTCTGCAAACAAATTCGAGTTGAGACTAATGACATTTGACGCAAATAATGCAAAATGCAGTTAGGCAGATGTTGTTGTTGTTGTTGCTGCTGTTGCGGTTGCATGCTGACTGTTGCATGTACATTTTCTTCATCAATGATTAATTGTTTTGACAATTTCGGTCTGGCAGACATCACTTTTAAATTCCTAGCCATGTCTGACAGTGCCCAAAACGAGTGCGTTGAAAATTTCGCGGCAATATGCAAACTGCAAAACCAAAAACTATGCAACTGTGCAACACATCAGTTGCGGCATTTGTTATCGCTGCAACTGGACACAGTTTTTGGGGGAAAGAGTCTGAATTGCTCTCCTCATCCATGTCTCTCTTCTGGGCATGATATTTCTGTTGCCTCGCTGACGAATGTAGCAAAATTGATGTATGATTTTGGCAGTGGCAAAGCTGCCACATCATGTAGCAGAGTGACACACACACACACACACACACACACACACACACACACACACACACACACACACACACACACACACACACACACACACACACACACACACACACACACACACACACACACACACACACACACACACACACACACACACACACACACACACACACACACACACACACACACACACACACACACACACACACACAACATGCCGACTCTATCAGATAGTTGAAGATTTATAATATGGTTTTTGTCTGTGCACAGATTGAAATGCATTTTTGACAAATTTAAGATAGATTTTAGTTTGCAATACAAATTCAGAATTTAAAAAATATATCTCTGCTTTGTTTATGCAAAATTAAAATTAAAATTAAAATTAAAATTAAAATTAAAATTAAAATTAAAATTAAAATTAAAATTAAAATTAAAATTAAAATTAAAATTAAAATTAAAATTAAAATTAAAATTAAAATTAAAATTAAAATTAAAATTAAAATTAAAATTAAAATTAAAATTAAAATTAAAATTAAAATTAAAATTAAAATTAAAATTAAAATTAAAATTAAAATTAAAATTAAAATTAAAATTAAAATTAAAATTAAAATTAAAATTAAAATTAAAATTAAAATTAAAATTAAAATTAAAATTAAAATTAAAATTAAAATTAAAATTTAAATTTAAAGACAAGACCACAATACTTAACTGGCAACCCAGCTTAGCCTTTACCTAATACCAAAGTAAAACATTTATTTCTACATCCATTTTAGTCCCAAATCGAAGCTGTCAGTGGCAGTACAAGGAGCCACAACTTTCACCAGGTGAGAAACTTTCACTAGATAAATCTCTGGCTGCCCTCTATCAGCGTTAGTTTCCTCTTCGTCCAATCCACTTAAACCAATTTCCTTTTAGCAGGCAAACGAATTAAACTTAAAATAAACAACAGCAGCAGCAACAGCAACAACAACAAATACAAACAACACATTAAATAGCTTTAGTTTAAATGCAGCTGAGAGCTCGTAAAACTTTCGCTTGACCCTTGTCAGAGTACTCCACCCACTTGGCAACACCGAGATAAAATGGCAGCAACACCAACCACCAGGCAACAAAGGGTGGCAAGTGCAGACAACAACAACAACGACAACAACAACAACGACAACGTTGTCGTGTAATCAACAGAAAATTGGCACCAGTCGATGTCCAAGTGCTGTCTGTGTCAGCATCGTTTACTCTTAACTTGTCCAATGGGGATGGCCCCTTCCACCCCCTTCCATCAGCTAACCAGCTGACCAACTGACCGACTGACTTAAGGGTTGGTTTGTACTTTGAAACAGACCGTTATTTACTCATACTTAAACCAATAAATCGTCGTCTTAGTCGCTTAGTTGTTTAGTTGTTGTCCAGCTTTAGGCATTTACACTAATTTTCGTTGACCATTATCACCGAAATTGTGGGTAACATTACGTTAGATGGACTCATGTAATCGCAATTCCATTTACTTTATCATTTTGGGCCATAAATTATGTGCTTAGTTCACGGAGCCTTTTCGGAGATGCCAACTGCATTTTACTGACCGAAACGTGCGTGTTTTGCATTTAATTAATTTACTATATATGCACTGCACTTTATTGCTAATTACCTGGGCCAGTTTCAGTTCCAATTCCAGATCTCGACCGTAACAGGCGTCAGATGCCAAATATTTGCACCAGCCAGCTGGTCAAGTGCTACGTGCGGGATAATTAAGCGGCCATCTGAATTCATTCCATGCAGGCAGTTAAGGTACCAGGTTAATATTCACATTTAAATAGTTATGTCTGCTTTACGTGGAGCAGGTAACAGGTGACACTTACAACTACTCTGTTGCAAGCTGTCCACAGAATGGAATGCAACCAGAAGCTGGATACACAATTTACGTGACTCAAATGCGGAGCAGCTCATTATGAATATGATTGGAAATGGGAAAATCTTTGGAGAACTCCATCCCTCATTTGACAACCCCTATTCGATATTTCCCCTATCTCAATATCCTATTAATGCTGCCCCAATTTAGCTGTCAGCATTTGACCAAAGAGCAACTCTTTAAAGCGACTGCTAACACATATTTCACCCTTCAAACACTTGGCCATTATTTATATTTCTTGACTGTTACAGTGTTATATTTCTGCTGACCATTGTAACACTTTTTCCGGGCAACATGAACAATTTTCGCCAACGTTGCACAATTTTTCTTGCTTTTCTCTTTTTTGCAGTCATGTATTTCACTTCCTATTTACATTTATTTGCCGTAGTGCCATTTCTATTTATTTGTGCAACACGCCAAAGTCACGAGTGAATTTAATGGTAAATATGAAGCGCCAGGGTTGTTGCCCCATAGGCGTCGAATAGACGGCAACCCTGGCGCCAACAAAACTCGATGCGCATTGCGTTGACCGTTTTTATATGATTTTTAATTTATTTGTATATCTACTAGTATTTCCTTTTTTTATTTTTTTATTCTTCTTTATTTGGCTGACCAAATGGTGCCAACTAGACGCTGCGCCAAATTTGTTAACGGTTTGCCAAGTAAATGTAAATTGCATACAAGGCACAACAGTGCGTATGCGTGATATTTGCCGGATATGCAGTTAAATGCATAAAAATGTTAAATCTAAAGAAACGACTGAGTAATCGCATTGGCTGCAGGCTAGAAAATATGTTGTAACAATTATTAGAGCATGTATTTTTGGCAGGGCTTCTGATTTTAAATCTACTACAGTAACTCTTTTAAATCACAAAATTATTGCACAAATCTTTAACTTTGCGGCAGATTATAGTTATAAAAATAAAGTTAGAAGTTTGTTTTATTTTTGGACAAAAGTATTAAAAATTTGAATTTTCGTTTACAAAAAATATAAAAAAGACAAATGATTCAGATATTTGTGTTGGTATACCCCACTAATCCTAATATACATCGTTTTAAAAATTTGAGAATTGCAGAACGATTGGAAATGCCGAGAAACATACAATGTGCCTATCCATAAATCATTCAACGCAAATCCCAGTTACAAATTTTATGCATGCAAATCAATTGCTCAATTGTTTCTATTGAAGCGCAGCGAATACAATAAAATATACCCTTATACCTTTCAAATCCCAGAGACCCGCGACATACTTCCCATGCAGAACGCAGCAGGCACAACAAACAAGTTGTTGGCCATAAATAAATATCATATAAGCCCAGTGAAGCTTACAGTAAAAAAGTGCCCGAAGAATACAAAAAAAAAGAAAAAAAGAAAAAGCGAAACAATAATCGCACATAGAATATAAATTTCTGTGTGCTGTAACACAATAAACTTAATTTGCAAATTCAATTTAAATAATACCACACACTGAGCAATGCTGAAAAAATAGATATTCCTTTGCACATACGTGTGAGTATGTTTGTCATTCATATATGAATGTACATACTATATGTGTGTGGACTATATTGTTTTTGTATCGCAAATTTGCAGTTGGTCGTCTGTACATCGAGCATCACCGCAGCAAATTCAATTGTCCGGATTTAGTTTTGTACCAGCTGCCTTTTTTATATGCTTGCACGAAGGATTAAATTTGTTTAACTGGCCAAAATTGATTGGATTGGATTTGAGTTCTATTGGCTATGATATACTTTCAAACGGAATAGGTGAAAATGTAAATATGCGAGTACAACAGTTACATAATGGCCGGGAAATATTAATTCACTCATTGCATATTCATGCATCATTTCTGAATTTTCTTTGTTCAATGCGTGACTCTGAATAATTAAATAGTCAAATCATTTGATTGGAATTCGCTTGACGAAAATGTGAACAATTGAATTGATTGATATGTCGCTAGTTATATATTATTTTTAAAATAAATCGGGCTGAATTCTTTATTTGGTTTGCAGTTAAAAAAACTTCATTTATCATAAATTAGAAATGTTTATATTGCTCTTTTTATTTTTCGCAAAATTTCTTTTTAACTGTTTCTAGATCTGAGGAAACATTTTCACTTTAAAAATCTTATATTCGGATCGTTGGACTAAATGTAATTTACTTAAAATGGATTATGCTTGTAAGTAATATGAGTTTTTAATATAAATAACTTTTCGTTTCTCACATGAAGTCAACTTTTTGCAGCTGCGAAAATGAAATTGAATTTAATGCTTGAATTATTTTAATTTCCTTTGGAGACCAACCGTGTCCAACACAAACTAATAAACGACAAAGGCACGTACGCACCTCTGACGATAAACTGACATGGCTTCGGCCACGGCTGCTCCGGTTTTCCCGATGACAAGGAAGATACGAAGGAGAAGCGGGAGGAGGAGGATAAGGAGGATGTTGTTGCACTGGCTGCCATAATGCCGACACACATGTGTTGTGATCTTCGCACAAATTGAAGTGACAGTTGGTCGCGTTGGTTGTACGGATCCAAACGGACAATACAGTGTCTCAAATTAAATGAAAACTACCTCGAAAACTTTGAACTCAAAAGGTGTCAATGCTGAATGTGTGTAGCGTATTTTTTTTTTTTTTTTTTTTGGTTCCTGATTCAGTTGGGTTCGATCTCTAGCATGTTAAAAATTTGTAAAATGCACTGAAAATGCTTTAAGTAGCATGTAGCGTTCTCATAATTTTAATAAAACGTATCAAAAAACAATTCGGCCGGTGCTACAGTCGAGCATACATCACTCCTCCCAGTCCCTCTCCCAGTCACTCTCCCAGCCCAACTCCCAGCCCCTATCCCAGGCTCTGCTCCCAGTCCCTGCTCCCAGTCCCTCTTCCAGGCACCGCTCCCAGTCCCCGCTCCCAGGCCCCTCTCCCAGTCCCTCTCCCAGGCCCCGCTCCCAGTTCCTCTCCCAGGCCCCGCTCCCACTCCCTCTCCCAGGCCGCGCTCCCACTCCCTCTCCCAGGCCGCGCTCCCAGTCCTTCTCCCAGGCCCAGCTCCCCATGTAGATTTCAAACATATCCTATTGGTATTGTAAAGATAGCATTCACAGTCAATGTTACTTACTTGTCATTTAGTGCTCATTTAAAAGCATGTCTGCTTATAAACTATTTTATTTTCTTTTGTTTTTTATTTTGGAAATCAAATGCTGCCAAAACATCTGGATGATCTAATCGCGTCGCTACTCAAATGGAAGACAGATAAGCGTATTCATCTACCCGAAATGGATATCTTTAAGCTTCTGCAATCGGCACGTGGCGTTTTAATAGACGAACCCATGCTGCTAAGAATACATGCACCGATGAATGTTCTGGGCGATATACATGGTCAGTTCTCGGATATGCTGCGATACTTTGAGTCCACAGGCTATCCGCCAAAGACGAACTATCTCTTTCTGGGCGATTACGTTGATCGTGGAAAATACTCGGTTGAAACGCTGACACTATTGCTAGCCTACAAAGTCAAGTTCCCCCTATCGGTATTTCTGTTACGCGGCAATCACGAGTCTTCTAGCATTAATCAGGTATATGGCTTCTACGATGAGTGCAAGCGACGCTTCACTGTACGTCTGTGGAGATGCTTTGTGGATACCTATAATTGTATGCCTGTTGCTGCGATCATTTCTGATCGGATCTTCTGTTGTCACGGCGGTCTGAGTCCGTTGCTACACGAAATGGACGACATACTCAATCTGCCGCGACCATGTGAGGTCAAGACAAATGGATTGCTCTGTGATCTGCTCTGGTCTGATCCCGATCCGGTTATCACCGGTTGGGCCAAGAACTCACGAGGCGTCAGCTTTACCTTTGGGGCGGACATCGTTTTTCAGTTTCTGGCCCGCTTCAATTTCGATTTGGTCTGTCGGGCCCATCAGGTAGTCGAGGATGGTTACGAATTCTTTGCCAAGCGTCAGCTCATCACTATCTTCTCGGCGGTCAACTATTGTGGCGAATATGACAATGCCGGTGGTATGATGTGCGTTGATGAACATCTAAATATCACAATGGTTGTGATAAAACCGAAAAAACGCGATGCAGATAACGTCAAGTTCGCAGCTCTTATCGAGAAAGCACCAGAGATCATAACAAAGCTCAGCACTAGATAAGCCAATTAAGCATTTCAATTTGATAAGCATGTCCCGATTTTATTTAATAATGTATGTAAGATCTTTAATAAGAGCCAAATGAATTCGGTACGCTAATTTGACATTTCTTATTTATTTCTATGAAACAAACAACAGAATAGCTCTCCCAACCTATAATATATGTTAAGTTTGTGCATCTGTGTCATATTTAGCAACGAATAACGAGCAATAAGAGTTAAAAACGTCAAGTTTGCTTATAAGCTGCTAGAATCTTTATAAATAAAGCAGTTTGTCCAACTGACTGAGCATTGTACAGGCCAAACCGCTTGACGCGCAACTTCGAAATTTGGGCACAATATACTTAAGATAATTTCATAGTGGGATAAGACGGCGTTTTGGAAAATTCGGACTGCAAGTGCTTAAAAACGAGCACAAAGTTCGCGATTATTTGGTTAGCCAGCGGGTTTACCGCTAACGCTGATTATATCACTTTATTTCATCACAGGAGCTGGTTATCTTCTTGTCGGATTAATCAAAGTACTTGAAATATTCGACCGGCTCTTCTAAAAAAAATAAAAACAATAAAAAATAAAAAAAACATAAATAAATAAACAAAAACCAATCGGATTGGGGCCTAACACTGTTTAGTTATATCGCACATGTACGTGGCAAATGTTGATGAACTTATACGATTACTCGAGACAGGAGGTCGGCAAACCAATGGCATTATCCCAATGGAAAAAAGGGACATTCAGGCGATTTGCCGTGATGCTCGTCAAGTGTTTCTGAATGAGAACATGTGCCTAGCGGTTAGTGCTCCCGTTTGTGTGGTCGGAGATGTGCACGGACAGTTTGAGGATTTGTTGCGTATCTTTAAAATTAAGGGATTTCCGCCAGAGCAACGTTATCTCTTCCTGGGCGATTATGTGGATCGTGGCAAGCACTCGCTGGAGACTCTAACTCTGTTGTTCTGCTACAAGATTAGGTATCCCGACTGTGTGTTTCTGTTGCGTGGCAATCACGAGAGTCCCTGTCTTAACCAGATCTACGGCTTCTACGACGAATGCAAGCGACGCTACTCGTCCAAGCTCTGGAAGGCCTTCGTGGATTGTTACAGTTGCATGCCTGTCGCAGCCGTTGTCTCCAATCGGGTATTTTGCTGTCACGGCGGGTTGAGTCCGAGCCTGACCAGCATCGAGGATATCAACAATCTGCCTCGACCCACGGATATACCAATTTCCGGGCTGCTTTGTGATCTGCTGTGGTCTGATCCCGATCGCAGCTTTGGCTGGAATAAGAGTACTCGTGGCGTCTCTTGGGTATTTGGTAGCGATATCGTTGAGCGTTTTTTAGTTCGTCATGACTTTGATTTGATCTGTCGGGGACATCAGGTCGTTGAGGATGGCTATGAGTTATTTGCCAAACGTCAGCTGATCACCATCTTCTCGGCTCCAAACTATTGTGGGGTCTTTGATAATGCCGGGGCCACAATGTCCATTGATGACAATCTAATGATTACGTTTGACATCTACAAATCCAAGGCCATTACCAATAATACTAATACTGTTACTAATACGGGTGTTAAAGCCGTTACTGAGACTCTTCAGCAGACTGTTTTCGGCAAAAGCATCTAGACTTTAATTATAATCACTGCAGATATGGATAGATACATATATTTATATAATTGTTAAAAACAGATGTAGGGAAAAAATTTCTGATTGTCTACAGATATGTCAATATTACAGTGTATCTCAGTAAAGCATTCGTTGTCTTAATGTGATTAAAGTGAATAAATTGTATGGATTTCAACTGGGTAAACATAAGTGTCCTTTCTTTCAATTTAATATAAGTTGTAAAGCCTCAAGACTTTGGAATTGTTCTTAATCGTTAATTGAGATTTCATTTTTCTTGTTTGAACACCATTGTAAAACTTGTTATTTTCATGTTATATATATATATATAGATACAAAAAATTAGATTATGTTTATTTATAAAGAAACATGCAACACACTACGTTCTGCGATTGGACTAGACATTGGACAGAAAAATGAGTTTATTATCGGCACCCGCCAAAGGAATCAATCACCCGTTGCAACACCTCCTCAAGTGGTTGAAAATACCGAAGCTGTTAACCCAGAAATTGGACCTAATGTGACGAACTCTCCACGGACCTCCAATCTATCGGATGCAGGACTCAATTTGACTGAATTAATCGGCAAACTAAAGGCATTTCGAGGCAGCAAAGTGCAGCGTATTCAACTTTATGAGCCTGACATTCTCCATTTATGCTTCCAGGCGAGGGAGATCTTTATGCAGGAATCAATGCTGCTCGAGTTGTCGGCCCCTTTGAGAGTTGTGGGCGATATTCATGGGCAGTTCAATGATTTGCTGAGGATAATGGAGCATGCCGGGTATCCGCCGAATGTCAATTATTTATTTCTGGGCGACTATGTGGATCGGGGCAAGAACTCAGTGGAGACGATAACACTTCTACTGGCGCTTAAGGTGAAATATCCGCAGCACGTGTATCTACTACGTGGTAATCATGAGTCGCAGTCGATAAATCGCGTCTACGGCTTCTTCGATGAATGCAAGCGACGTTACACGATCAAGCTGTGGAAGACATTTGTCGACTGTTATAATTGCATGCCGGTAGCAGCTACTGTGGCCAAAAGGATCTTCTGCTGTCACGGCGGTTTGAGCCAGAAGCTAAAGGACTTGAATGACATCCGGATATTGCCTCGACCCACCGATGTACCCGATGAGGGACTGCTGTGCGATCTATTGTGGAGTGATCCCGATCGTTTTGGCTTTGGCTTTTCGCCAAGTGATCGTGGCGTTAGTTTTCTATATGGTCGAGATGTGCTTGAGCGGTTCCTGCGTAAGTATGACTTTGATTTGCTTTGTCGCGCCCATCAGGTGGTTGAGGATGGTTACGAGTTCTTTGCCAAACGCCAGCTAGTCACAATCTTCTCCGCACCCAATTATTGTGGTCTGTATGACAATGCGGGTGCCTCAATGTCCATTGACAAGGATTTGGTGATTACGTTCGATGTGCTGCGTCCATCAGACAGTCGAAAGGTTCGAATGCGTCACTCCAGATCGAATTCAAGTTCAAACGCAAACTCAAATTCAAATTCAAATTCGAATTGAGACTGAGCCTGGCACTAAATGTCAACACATATCACATCAACAACTGTCTGTCAACTTTATCTATTTACATAGATGCTGCTGATTTTATATGATTCAACTATTCAATTTTGTGCTTCCTGCTGAAATTCACTTTTGCATGCCGCACAAGCCGCTCGATTCTCAGTTCGGACGGAATTCAAAATGTCTAGAATGTCCAGAGCATCACAGCCACGACTATCGAATGTGAACGATACGGCAAACATCGATCAGATCATCCTCAGTATCATCGATGTGCGGAAGATCAAGACTCTACATCTCACCGAAACGGACATAAGAACACTCTGCGTGCGCTGTCGAGAGGTCCTGTTGACTCAGCCGATGCTCCTGGAGATATCGGCACCCGTTAAGATCCTGGGCGACCTACATGGTCAATTTACAGACTTGCTACGCATGTTTGACTACGGTGGTTATCCGCCCGCCTCGAATTATCTCTTCCTGGGCGACTATGTGGATCGTGGCAAGCAATCCATTGAGACTCTCTGTCTACTGCTGGCCTACAAGATTAAGTTTCCGCAGAATTTCTTTGTGCTGCGCGGCAATCACGAGAGTTCGGGCATTAATCGGATCTACGGCTTCTACGATGAGTGCAAGCGACGCTATACGATCAAACTCTGGCGTACCTTTGTCGACTGTTATAACTGCATGCCCGTGGCGGCAATTGTGGAAGAGAAGATATTCTGTTGTCATGGTGGACTCAGTCCGGATCTGAATAATATGGGACAGATTCAAAAGCTACCGCGACCCTGCGAGGTGCCCGATAAGGGACTATTGTGTGATCTGCTCTGGGCCGATCCAGATCCCAAAATCATGGGCTGGAGCGATAATGATCGTGGAGTGAGCGTTACCTTTGGTGCGGATACTGTGGGAAAGTTCATACATCGTTTCAAATTCGATTTGGTCTGTCGCGCTCATCAGGTAGTCGAGGATGGGTACGAGTTCTTTGCCAAGCGACAGCTAATCACAATATTCTCAGCACCCAACTATTGTGGAGAATTCGATAATGCCGGGGCCATGATGTCTGTCGATGAGACATTGATGTGCTCGTTCTTTGTCCTGAAGCCATCGAAGAAGGCGGGTTTGCGCAAGGTCCAGACCAGGGCCTAGCATTCCCTTAGTTGATGTGATAAGATGTGATCCAGAGGTGTTACTGTGTGAGCTGCAATTCGTATAAATTATTTTTGTACACATTCAATGCTTGCGGGAATTTAAAAATTCATCGGGGATGCACACATAGCCCATAGCCTATATATATATATATGTATATATAGATGATCTACCTCACCTTAATCCATCTATCAATACAAATATAAGTCTTTTAATGTTTACAATATATTTTATGTTAACAGGATCGCAATAGAAAAACTATAAAGATGTAATCAATATTTGAAAAATGAACAAAATTAAAAATATAATTAATGTTTTATACGACAATTTATAAAAATGCGCTCACATTAAAAAAATATATATAGATATGCAGAGTTGGAAATCTTGTTTTAGCTTGCCCTTTAAATATTCCACAAAATTGGAAGAATTAATGATCTAAATATTTTATCTTAGTTATTAAGTTACGTAATACGTATATGTGACCACATACTGGCAATTAATCAAGTTTTACTACAATAAATAGTAAAATTTTATTTTAACTATTTGTTTTAAATTTTAATAAGTCGAGTTAATTGTTAATGCTAAAATTTAAAAAGTTTATTTCCTGATTGAAGTATACACACTTACTAATGTCAAGTTCCATCGTAATTTAATTACCAAGTCCAAGAGTCATTGAAACAATTGTGTCACCATGTTGCATGCAACAGATTGGACCGCCCTGTGGCCTGTCAACGAACAGCATCATTGCCATTCATTTGCCATCGCTTCCGACGGTCGACACTTAAACATTTTAATCAAATGACAGAACTGAAAATAATTTATTTATTGCACATAATTTACAGCACACGAATGTCTCTGTCTCTGTCTCGCTGTCTCTATTGCACTTTTGGCTGGCGGGGATGAGATCCAGTTTTAAGTTTATTAAATTTGTTTGCTTTTTGGCGTGGACATGAGCAGAAAACAGATACTGAAACAGAAAACAGGCTCTGCCGTTCGAGTCGCCAAGTTGCCAGTATCCCATTTGGTTATTTGGCAATTGCAGTTGCAGTTGGTGGACTAATAGATTTAAAATGTGGCTGTCGCTGTCAGCAACTCTACGATGGGTGGTGGGCGTATTGGACTGGAACGTGGCTAAATAAATTGACCAAGAGCAGCTGGGTTAACGGGCGGTTTGTTGTGACAGCCTGCATGGAGATATCAAATGTGTTGACGATTACAACAAGAGAAGCAGGCTAACCAAGTGGTTATCCCATAAAGTGCAGTAATCGGTCAGGAAATAAAATTATAATAAACATCTTCAGTAGGTTAAGGCATCCCTACACTTATATCTCATCAATTGGTTTCAAATCTAGCCTAAGCACTATCTTAAGCAATTCTACCTCAGCTGATTTCTTGGTCTTAAGTCTTTTCTGTCACTATAATCTGAGAGTATTTCTGATTTTTGTTGATCCATCTTGTATCTTTCATTTTAACACACTATATGAGTATGTACTCTTCGCAAGACAAGTATCAACAAAGTTGTTCTTCTTCTCAGCATTTTCTTATTAGTTTTCCTTACACGTTGGCTCTACACATTCTTGTACTCTTCAAAGTCCACGAAATTCAGCACAATTTCCGTCAGATATGCTAGATACTTTACTTTACCAACGACGCTCTATCAATTTTCAAATGAGCGGAGGAATCAGATTCTGTCTTCGTCTTCTGTCTGCCATGTCAATTTTGCGCTCGGATAAAGTTGAAAAGTTAAATTTGCTAACGGCAAAATGCCTCCTATCATCTTATACTCCCTTCTGTCTATCAAAGAGTTTGTAGAAATTGCAAAACGCAACCATTGGAAGTAAAATGCAAATAATCGGAGAAGATTTAATTCAACATGCATTGAACAATGCGCAAATTGAAATTCAGGTACATAAGTTCTAAATTGCAGAATAATAGAGAACTTTGGGAGGAAAACTTAATATGACGTATACGCCACGTATAATTAATATTGTGGATACGATACGTTTACTTGATATATCGTATACTTCATATATCGTATACGCTGCGTATACTTGATATATCGTATACGCTGCGTATACTTAATATTGCGTATACGCTACGTATACTTAATATGACGTATACGCCACGTATACTTAATATTGCGTATACGCCACGACTTCAAACGTTCATAACTTTGTCAAAACTTAACCGATTTTCATGTGGAATATCAATTTATTCATTATTTGGCCTCTATTTTAATTCTGCATCAAAATTTTAATGGCTTAAAAAATTCGATATTTTGGTCATCACAGAAGATGACAGGTGCGAGAAAGAGACAGAGAAAGGAAGAAAAGTCTAAAGATAGTTTTAAAATATATTTTCGTTTTAATTTAGGTTTTGTCGTTTAGAAGATATAATAGGTATGTTTGTATGTATGTACATCTATGTGTTTAGCTACGAACTATGGCGAGTCAGTAATAAGTGATAGGGATACGTGATAGGGATCAGTTGCCACATTACCAGCGCATACTGCTGATCGCAAGGGACACAATGAGGGTTAGGGCCAGGCCAATGCCGCTTAGTGTGCCAGATCCGTTGAACTTGGCTGTGTTGCAACCATCCGTGTTGCACACCTGGCAATGTTCCTTGTCGTCGATTTCACACTTGGTATTGCTGCCACAACCACGCTGCAAGTATTTCTCCGAATTGAAGGAGGAGACACAAGTGTCGTCGGCAACGTAGATGGGACAGATGGCCAAGTGATTGGGCTCCTTGGCACAATCGGCATCGGCAACAGAGTTGCAGATGTGGCACCTGCGTCGATCGGCAGGGAACACTGCGGAGTTGCACTTGTTGCCGGCACAGGAGGCACAGGTGCCATTGGCGACACAGGCGTTGCCATCGACGCTGCTCAAGCTGCTCAGACAGCCGCGAATGGTGTGACCATTCTCCAACCTGGTAACGCAATCGGCCAAAGGAGCATGGCAAGTGACTGTGGTGTCCACATCGCTGGGAGATTGCACACAGTTCGGTGTCTTGCTGGAATCGCAGGCAATGCAGACGCCACTCTCTGGAAGACGCGTCAAATCGTTGCAGTCATTGTTGCGGCACTCATAGAGGACATTGGACAGACGCCATTGCTCCAGATCGGTGTCGTTCTGGCTTGTGGCACAGCCCATCAGCTCCACAGCGCCATCCTTGTACTTGGCAAAGCAGAAATCATTATCATCATAGGCACGACAAGGCTCCGCATGGCTGGAGCTGCAACCGGAACCGGAGCAGACGTGACAGCTCAAGCGATCCGCGGGGAAGGAGAATGTGTTGCACTTGCCATCCTCGCAGGTGGCACAGTTCTTTCCGCTCGCATCGCTGCTGCAGGCAGCACGATCCAATGCCTCCTTGTCATCCAGGCAACTGCGCACCAGCTGCTTGTTGTCCAGCAAAGCCACCAGGCACTTGCCCTGGCACTGGCGAGTGGCAACATCCGTGCTCTGTGGATATGTAACACATTGTCCCTCCGTCTCGGAGTTGCAGTACAGACAGCTAGTGTAGTCCTCCAGCTTCCAGGCATCATTGCACTCATTTGACTTGCAAGTGAAGCACAGTTCAGGATGCTTACGACAGTACAGATCCTCGTAGTCATCCACATCATCGGCACATCCACGTCGTCGCACTGTCTCGCCATCCAGCTCAAAGACCGTCTTGCAATCCTGCTCCGCATTCAATGTACACTTTGCAGCCGGACCCAAGGAACTGTGGCAATGTTCTCCCTCACAGGTGTGACACTTCAGCGGCAGTGTCTGGAACAGACCGTGCTGACCATCATCCTTGCGATTGGCCAAATCAATCGAATTACAGCCGGTTCCCACACAGTTGCGACAGGTGCGATAGTCGTTGGGATCGCATTGAATGGAGCTGCTGCATCCTCGGATGGTCACATTGTTCTTAAGAAGGGTCTGGCATTTCTCCGTATCGCTGACCCAGGCACAGACCGAACTCTGACTGGGATCCGACTCACATGTGCTGTCGTCCTCCGAGCTACAGCTGTAACATCTCTGACGATCAGCAGGGAATATCTAGGAAGAGAAGTTATTGATTAGTTGGGTAGACAGTCGGGTAAGCCTAGTGTAAGTTGAGCTTACCTCGCGATTGCAACCAGCCTCCTGGCACACCTGGCAGTTGGGATCGGTGCCCAACAGGCAGGCAGCATACTCGGCCTGTGGCACGTCAAAGAGACAGCCACGAATAGTTGCACCTTCTGCAAAGAAGTAATAGTTTTAAAAGAATTTTTTTTTTTTTAAGTAAGAGCTAAAGAGGACTTAAGAGAGAGAGAGCTTAAGAGGACTTAAGAGAGAGAGCTTAAGAGGACTTAAGAGAGAGAGCATAAGAGGACTTAAGAGAGAGAGCTTAAGAGGACTTAAGAGAGAGAGAGCATAAGAGGACTTAAGAGTGAGAGCTTAAGAAGACTTAAGAGAGAGAGCATAAGAGGACTTAAGAGAGAGAGAGCTTAAGAGGACTTAAGGGAGAGAGCTTAAGAGGAATTAAAAGAGAGAGCTTAAGAGGACTTAAGAGAGAGAGAGAGCTTAAGAGGACTTAAGAGAGAGCTTAAGACTTACCCTTGTCCAGTTGGGTAACACAATGCGTATGCGGCAATTGACTGCAAATCTCGAAATTATCCACAGCCAGGGGCGTTGTGGCACATGAGGCATTCACACGGGAGTCGCAGACAGCGCATTTGACAGGCGCCTGCAGTTGTGGCGTGTTGCAATTGTTGCCTTGGCAGACGGATATGCGCTTCGTCTTGATCACACTCTCCACATCCTGGTTGCGGAAGGAGCTCAGACAGCCCAGTTGCCAAATGCTGTTGTCGTTATTGATCCAAAGGAAACAACTGTCGTTGGGCTTGTAGACATCGCAAAGCTTCGCTGTGGGCGACTCACAATCGCCATTCTCGCAGTGATAACAGCTGGTACGGTCTGCGGGAAGGGTCTGCACGTTGCAAGCATCTCCTTCGCATGCCACACAGCTGGAGTCGCTGCCAGCTAGACAACGCAACTGATCTGCCGGCTCCTTGTCATCCAAACAGGTGCGCGTAAGATCAAAGCCGGATTCTTCGGCGCCGTGGAGAGCCGTCATACAACTTCCTTGGCATTGACGACGCTTGTGTTTGTTGCTATTCGGTTCCCAGAGGCAGGACAGATCCTTGTGGGAGTCACAGTAGATGCAACTCTTGTACTGTGCAATTTCAGTGGCATTGTTGCAGTTGTTCGACTTGCAGATGGGGCATTTGGTGGCATTGGTGCCACAGTACGTGGCGATCTCCTGATCCTGCTCAATCTCATCCTCACAGCCACGACGGATCACAACTCCCTTGTCATTGAATACGGTCATACAGTCCTGTTCGTTGTTGTCCGCACAGCGTTCACTGCCGATGTTCTCCTGCAGACAGGTGGCATCCTTGCAGCTGAGACAGGTCAAGGGCAGATCCTGCCACTTGCCGTGGTTGTCATCCTCAAATACTGACAGATCGACAACATTGCAACCGTCGCCTTCGCAGTAGACGCAGCTCTTGCTGTTGGGCTCACAGGTGAGGGAGCTGGCACAGCTTCTGTAGGTGATGCCACTACGTAGATTCGTCACACAGGAGTCTCCGGCCGCATAGATGGGGCAGACAGAGAGACTGTTGGGAGAAGATTCGCAATTACCGTCGCTGTCCGAGTTGCAAATGTGGCATGAGGTGCGATCTGTGGGATAAACAAGCTTGTTGCACGATTCACCCAGGCAGGAGGAACATCCTGTGGCGGTGCCGTTGTAGCAGCTCAGGAACTGGTCATCCTCCAGGCTGGACAGACAACCACGTTCTGTGGAGCCGTCATCCAAGACTCGTGTATAGCACTCCGGGAATCCCGACAGTTGACAGGTTGCGGAGCTTGTAACTCCTTCAGGATTTACCGCACAATTGCGATCCGTGCGTGAACTACAAAGTAGACAGCTCTGAGGATCCGGCACCGACTCAATCGTATTGCAATCCTTGTCCTTGCAGGTCAACAGTTGCTGGGAGCGCTGCAGCAAGTAGATATCTTCGTGACTGAACTCACTGAGACATCCGAGGGCCACTATGGATCGGGACTCATCGAACTGAATATAGCACTGATCCTCCTGCCGATAGGTGGCGCAACTGGCGGGCTTAGGATCTTGGCATTCGTCGCCGCGACAACTGAGACAGCTGAGTCGACTGGCCACCACATCATTCGTGTTGCACTTGGCCTCGTTGCAAGGTGAGCAGAGTTTTTTAGCCTCGCAGGTCGCACTGTCCTCGGCCTCCAAGTCGTCTTGACAATTGCGGACCAGGGCATAGCTGGGATCGGACGTCTCATTGAACAGAGGCCGCAAGGCGGTTATGCAACCCTTGTAGCATTGACGTGTCTTGGTGATCTTCGTGACATCATTAACACAATTCGGGTTGTTGATCGAATCGCAGACATGACACTCCAAGTAGGACTTGAGAGTATCAGCCAAATTGCAGCCATTGGAATTGCAGCGAGGACAATTCTCGGGCTGCTCATCACAGTAGTTGGTGGCAGTTGTGTCCAATGATCCGAAGCAGCTACGTGAGGTAACTGCATCGGAGTCATCAAAGACTGTAACGCAATTGTCCTTGCCCACGCATTCCTTTAAGCTTCCACCGCCATTGTTGCATTCCTGGGCATTTTCACAGGTCAAACACTTGATGGGCGTCTCCTGCCAGGTGCCAGGTGTTCCATGTACATTCAGGCGTTCCAGATCGACGGTGTTGCATGAATCCTTGTCGCTACAAACACGACAAGTGCTCGTATCGTCGGCATCCTCGCAGCTCAAACTGGAGCTGCATCCTCGATGGGTGACATCCTGAATCAGAGTTGTCACACAGCTGTCCTCGGCAGCATAAACAGGACAGACGGAGCTGCTGCTGGGGGAAGTGGCACAGGCAGGAGTGCTCTTGGAGTCACACTGATGACAACGGCGACGATTCGCTGGGAAAACGCTCAGACCGTTGCAATTGGAACCAGTACAGATCTCGCAGAGACTGGAGCTACCCGCCAGGCAGCCAGTGAAGTCGGCGGATTCCAAGTTGGAGAGGCAGCCACGTGTCGTGACTCCCGCTGCATCAATGTGGGTCACACACTGAGTGTACGGCAGCTCGGAGCAGATATCCGTAGAGAGAAGCTGGTTGGGATTGGTCGCACACCGTGTGTCGTTGAGGGAACTGCACTGCAGACAGGTGTTAGCATTGGGAATGGTGCTGGGGTCATTGCAGTTCTGGCCGTCGCAGAGAAGAAGACGCTTCTGGGCAACCAACTCATCGATGACCTGCGTCTCAAAATCACTGGCACAGCCCATGTGGACAATGCTGCTTCTATCGAAGGCCATGTAGCATTGATGCTTCTCCTTGTAGGCCACACACTTGGCCTTACTCATGTCTTGGCAATCTTCATCGTCACATTGATAACACTCTTGAGGAGTTTCAATTATATCGCCTCCATTGCAGAGATTTCCCGTGCAAGCCTTGCACTTATCAAGCTTTCCAGCAGCGCAGAGTTCCCGGTCAGCTTCCTCTAGATCATCCAGACACCCACGTGTTGGCAGCAAGGCCGAGTCCAGCGAGGAGCTGCGAGGATACATGCCAGTCATGCACTGTCCCTGGCATTGCCGGGTGTGCTTGGGCGTCTCCCAGGCACAGCTGGAATCCTCGTCAGCATCGCAGTGATAGCATTCGACATAGGTGTCCAAACTGTTGGCATTGTTGCAACCATTCGACTTACACTGCTGACACTTTGCGTCGTTGGCATCACAATAGGTGGCATGCTCCGACAGAATGGAGTCACTGCATCCACGGGCCGAAACCTTACCGTTCTCATCGAAGACTGTGCTGCAAAGCTGCTTATTGTTGCCCTCACAGGTGGTGGGTGTGCCGAGAGTGGCACAACTTGCCACATCCGAGCACACGTGGCAACTGAGTGGCAAGTCTTGCCACTTGCCCGGCTCACCAACATAGTTGGGCGCCAAGTTGATCGTGTTGCAGTCCTTGCCCTCGCAGTAACGACAACTTCCCGGCTGGCTGGCATCACAATAGAGCTCTGACTTGCAGCCACGACGTGTGCGTCCCTTTTCCAGGCTCGTAACGCAAGTGTCGCCTGCCTCGTAGATGGGACAGTATTTGGAGTAGCTAGTTGGCTTCTTTTCGCAGTCGGCGTCGTTGTTGGAGTCGCAGCGTAAGCAGCTTAACCAGTCTGAAGGATATACGTCTTTATTGCAGAATTCCGAGTCACAAATTTCGCAGGTGGAACTATTTTCGCTCGTACATTCATCAAAGAGTTCGTCTGGTGTATCCATAAGGCAGCCACGATCTACTATGCCATCTGTTATCAGAAAGAGAAAATTTGTCATAAACTCATCTACGATTCATTTTCTAACCTAAAACTTACCTTTTGTGATGTGTGTGTAGCACTCGGGATATAAATAATGCTCGCATTTGGGTGCCATGGCAGAAATGCCAGAAACGCAGTTGGGTTCTTTCTGGGAGTTGCAATAGACGCACCGATGGGGTTCCAAATTGAGCACATCTTTGGTGTTGCAATTGTTGCCGCTGCAGAGATGCAAATCGCGTCGATTCGTTTGCATGAAGGTTCTCTCCAAATCGCTGGCACAGCCCATGCTCTCGATCTTGAGATCGCCCACATGAATATAGCACTGATCATTGTCGCGATATGAGGTACAAGTCAGAGGATTAATCTCCTTGCACTCTGCATCAACGCAATAGTTGCAGCTAAGACGATCCTTAGGCACATCTTCCTTATTGCAGGATGCGCCCGTGCAGGCGACACAATTGTCCAATTTGCCTTCAGAGCAAGCCTCTCGATCATCATACTCCAAGTCGTCGAGGCATCCGCGAGCCAGCTCCAGAGGAGCGTCTTCTTCCACTTTCGAGCGTGGATAAAGACCAGTGAAGCAGCTACCATGACAGGAGACCTTACGTGTAATGTCGCTCACGCTGCGGACACAGGAATCTTGATCGGAGCCATCGCACAGCAGACAGTCCACAAAAGAGTCCAGAGTCTTGGCATTGTTGCAACCCGTCGACTTGCAGAACTTGCAACTGCCAGAAGTCTCATCACAGTACTGCGTCAGTTCGGTATCATTGTAGAGTTTATCGGTGCAGCCTCTCATGATAACGGATCCATTAGTGGCAAAGACTGTGGCACAGTTCTGTAGGTTATTGTTGGCACACTTTTGCAGTAGACCCAGACTGGAGCCCTGGCAATCAGTTCCCGCACAGGTGTAACAATTTACAGGCGGAGTCGACCACTTGCCAGGATATCCAATGTTCAACGCGTTCAGATCGACCACATTGCAATTGTCTTTGCCAACACACTGACGGCAATATTGTTTGTCCGAATCATCGCACGTGAACTCCGTATCGCAGCCTCGATAGATGGCGCCACTCACTAGCTTGGCACTGCAGCCCTGGGATTCATCATAGCGAGCACATACGCCAATGGCATTGGGAGTGGCATCGCAGGTTGGATCATCCTTGGAGTTACAACGATGACAGCGACGACGATCAGCCGGATATATGTCCATGTTGCACATTTCCCCCTCGCACACCTCGCACTTGCCCTCGCCCTTCAGGCAGGCTCTCAAAGGAGTTGTGGCCAAGTTACTCACACAGCCACGTTGCGTGGAACCATCTGAAATTAAGAAGAAACATATGATCATTAAGGTGCTGGTTAAGATGATATAAGTGAATCTTAAGCATTATCATAAATAGTATAACTAAGATCCTTTTCAAATTAATAACTAATTTCTTCAATAAACTTTTTCAAGATAGAAAAGTTTAAGAAGGCTATATTTTATTAAGATCAAATATCTCAAAAGGAAAAAGATTTTGATTAAAATTGGTTATGATGAATGTCTTTTAGTATGTTACACTTTTTGTAACAAAACTCTGATACCTTCTGCCAGAATATTAAGACAGTTTTCTCACCTGAAAGTACTCGCGTCATGCAGCCAGTGTTGGGCAGGACATTGCAGGATTCGTATTGGGTTATCTTGCTTGGATCGACAGCACAATTCTCATCATCCAAGGAAGAGCAGACCTTGCATTTATTGGGCTGGGGAATGTTTTCGTAGGAGTTGCAACTCTTTCCATCACAGAATTTCAAAAACTGAATATTGTTATCGATGAACTTATCGTCGAGAGAGGAGCGACAGCCCTTGGCCACAACAGAAGCCGTATCATCGTACAAACTATAACAACTATCAGTTGGACTATAATTCGGGCAAGCAGCTTCGACAACAAATTCGCAATCTTCGATTCCATTGCAGGCATAACAAGTTAGTCTGTCAACCTTGATCTCATCCACATTACAGGCATCGCCCTCGCAGGCCACACAATGCTTGTCAGAGCCTGCAACACAGAGCTGCTGATCCTGCGGATCCTTGTCGTCCAGACAACCTCTGACCAAGTCGTAGGCTTCGGTACCATTGATGGGTCTTAGAGCCGTCATACACTTGCCGTTACATTGACGCCTTTTGGTGACATCTTCGGCACTCGAGTAGCAATTACTTATTTCACTTGCCTCGCAGTAGATGCAACTCGTGTAGCTTTCGATGGATGCGGCATTGTTGCAACCATTCGAGTTGCAGTTGTGGCATTTCCCAATATTAGCATCACAGTAGGTGCTGAAGGATGCCTCCACAACTTGACTGCAACCACGAGTCTCTACTTTACCCGTTGCATCAAAGACAGTCATGCAATACTCATCCTTGTTGGAGCAGACAACATCTGTTGAGGTGCTGGATGCACAGGATGCGGTATCATTGCAGCTGCGACAACTCAGGGGCAACTCTTGACCCCACAGACCAGGCTGACCATCATTGCGACGCTTCAGATTGACCGTATTGCAGTTCTTGCCCAGACAACTCTGGCAACTACTGCTATCGTTCGTATCACAGCTCACGGTGTCGCCACAACCACGCACAGTGTTGCCAGACTGATCAATGCTGGTCACACACTTTTGACCGGGTCGATGCACTACACAGAGTCCTTCGGCATCTGGTGACACATCGCAACTGTCATCCTCCTCTGAATTGCATACGTGGCAGGTAAGACGTTCCTCAGGTTGCACCTGTAGAGAAACATTCGCATATTAGATTGATAAATTTATGATTTTTATAAGAGAGTCCTAATTTCTTTTCAAAGATTTCATTTAATCAATAAACCCTTGGGGCACCGTAGATCATATATAGTCAACATGACTGTTAGTTAAGCTTTAAATATAAGATTTGATAAACTTATTGTAAGTCTCCCTTGGAGAAGATTCAATAAATAAAGGCAAAGTAAAAAAAAATTAAAAAAAAAAAATAAAAAAAAAGAAAAAAAAATTAAAAGAGGAAAAAAATAAAATAATAATTTTTTTTTTAATTTTTATAAAAAAAAAAAAAAAAAGTTAAAAGTTTTATTCGATTTTTAAAAAGCCAATTAAGAATAGAATTGAATAATTTGAGAATAAAATTTATTTATTTCCAGAACAGCCTATGCTAAAAAAATAGAGAATACCCCGGACTTTCTCTAACATTTCTTGAACTTATCTTTGTTGCCTATAACTGAAAATACCCAAAAAAAATCTTTTCACTTACCTTAACATTGCAGTTATCGCCTTTGCAGGTGACACATTTGGTCCCATTGTTGCCGCCGAGACACTCCGCATAATCCTCAGCATCCAGGGTAGCTAGGCAGCCACGTTCCGTGTGTCCATCATCGCGGAGCAGGGTATAACAATCGGTGTTTAAGATATGAGTGCAATTCGTCTCGGAGAAAGACTCAGCTGGTGCAATGGCGCAGTCTGGATCAGTTCGGGAATTGCAAAGCTTACAGCTTTGAACAGAGGGCAGTGCGGAAATCACATTGCAATTCTCGCCGGAGCAGAACCAGAGACGCTTGTTGCTATGCAGGACATCGATATCGCTGACATTGTACTGACTGAGGCAGCCCAACTCGTCGATTTTACCCGCCTCGTCCAGCTGAATGAAGCATTGTTCCTTCTCACCTTTGGCTGCCACGGCACGACAAGTTTTTGACTGCGGATTGTCGCACTTGCCTTCAGTGCAAAAGTTGCAACTGCCTCGCACACCCATCTCAACATTGTTGCACTTGGCAGTGTTGCATGCGGCACAATTCTCCAGAGTGCCATCGGCACAGGCTTCGCGATCATCGAAGTCGAGATCATCAAGACAAGTACGCACTAGTTCCAAAGGTGCACCCACATCCTTAGTGCGAGGATATAGCGCTGTTATGCACTGCCCATTGCACTGACGAGTCTCTGTGATCAGTTCAGGGTCAAAGACACAGTTCTCATTGAGCTCAGCATCACACACCCAACAGTCGATCAATTTCGAGGTATCCTTCAGATTGTTGCAACCATGCGATCTGCATTCGTAGCAAGTTCGATCCTTGCAAATCAGATTGTCACTGCATCCTCGTCGAATCACAGTTCCAGTCTCGTCAAGAAGGGCCACACAGCTTTGGGCATCGTTGTTCTCGCACTTCTTCAACGTTCCCGCACTTGCGGCACACTCCTCGGTGCTGGAGCAGTTATAGCAATTGATTGGACCCGTGTGAAAACTATGTGTCCAAGCATCTGTTAAAATGTTTACATATATTAAATAAGTTACTCTATTTCTTAATTAAATCTCCTTTTTTTATTAAATTATTCACATTGAAATTATCTACAATATATTTATGTATATATCAAGGTCAATTTATTTATTTGGTTGATGATATTTATTTATACAGCTTTAATTGAAGAAATTCTCATAGTTAGCGCATAAAAATAGAGGCAATTGACAGTTAAATCTGTTTTAGGTACATTTTAAATGAACATTTACTCTACACTGTAACAGGGATGGTCATGAAGTGCAATACTCGTATGTCTACAATGAAAAACTATTCGACTAATTTTTAATTCATTTCTTTAGCAGTCCACTTTATAAAACATAACTTGGAAAGACATCCTTATCTATTATATATACATATATACTCGTATTATGTTGAGTCCAACTCTAACTACTCATGAATTTTGCGATATTTTGAATCAGATTACAGAATATCTGCTAGTATAGCACTAAAAGTATTCGGGGTTGTTAAGTGCTAATCTTGCCGCTAGTTTTATCGCCGCAACAATTGCCTTGCTATTTATGGCCGACAATCGAATCGCGTTATCGTTTTACAACGTCTCATATACATCATAACAATAAAGGTAATGCACATAAATTAATTGTTTGATGTGGCAGATATAAGCGATTATATAACCACGATTTTATATGTTTCAAAATTCCTTAATAGAAACATTTTAAGGAAAGTTATATATATATTTTCAAAAGAGCTTATAAGTTCCACATTCAAAGGACCACTTTAATCTTCTGGAAATCCTTCAAAATAGGCTCAAAGGAAATATTTTTTTTAATAATTGCACTTGAGTATCTAAATTTATGAAACTTTCATTTGTTTAAATATTTATGACTCATTGATTTCAAAATATTTCTTAAAAGCATTTTAAATTAAAGGTTTCACTTTAATTTCTTAAGCTAATGTATCAGATTGTTTTTGATACGTTTTTAACTAGAGGTTACTAAAAACGATTACATAATCACGATTTTATGTATATAAACCCAAAAATGTTCAACAAGTAAAATATAATCTCTTTAAAGGTAATCAATTGCTATTAATCTAAAATCCAAATATAAACGACCATCTGCAATCTTTAATGCCTATTAGTGAGGCAAAGTACAAAATCTAGTTTCATATATATCACTTGAATATTGATGGAACTGATCATTTTTTAATAAAATTATGTTGTTTTTGATTTTAAAATATTTTTGTAACGCACTTTCTATTAATTGGTTCACACTAACGTTATAAATGTTAAATCGGATATTTTTTGTAACAGTTTATCGGGTGCTTAAGGTTAGTAAGGAGATAATTTTGACACGTGAAATCGCTTTTCAAATGACAGTTTAACGGGCAGATAAGCAACATAAAAAATCCATAATGACTCATAATCGATATCAAGTTCAACTTCCACCTAATTATCATATATGTTTATACATATACATATTTTGATAAATTTCACAATTATATAGTTTTCACACACTTTAGTTTTAGTTAGAAATTTCACAAAATATCCACAAATTTGTTTTTTATTATATATTCCCATGCATTTATTTTATTTTAATCTTTTCTAATTGTCTTTAATATATTGAATGCTTTCTTTTTTGGTCACATTGTCAAATTATTATAATGATCACTTCACTTAAACTTTACATTGTCCTTATGAATCACACTGGATTTAACCTACCACTTGGATTATTGGTATAAAATACCAGAAGTAGCAGAGCTACTCCTGCTGTGGTCAGTCTCATGATCGATGGGCTTTTACCCGACGCGTATTACCAACAAAATTGGAATCGGGCAACTAATTTTGCGGCCAGGCAAACAGCGCCTTTTATAGACTTCTCGATAGTCGATAGTAGTATCACCCTTCCAACCGAACCAAAAATTATTGCCTTATAATAACAACTATGATTATATGACACCGTTGCCGAACGTCCGATAAAGCGAATTTCTATTCGCTGTTATTTATAACACCAGCGACACCGACGGTATCGACTACTCTGAACTTTGGGAATTAACATAAAAAGCAAAAACAATTCCGAAAGATAAGCCAATAGGAGTCGTATAATCACAGAATTTAGCCCAAAACACGTTTATATTCGTGTAGTTCGATTTTCGTCATTTTTAGCGAAATGATGAGATAAGGCGACGATAACCCAATAATTAACCGATTGCTGGTCCGAATTAAGTACACAGCCAAGTTCACAAATATTGTTTTTATGAGTATTATGCAGGGCACAGGCCATACAAGCGTTTAGGATCAAGTTTATTGTTATACTGATTCATTCATACAGTCAGGAAATGCATTTCGAGGCGCAGTATTTCATCAACAATGTTATTGCACTTGAGTTTTATCATTCGATAAGCTGACATGTGGAACCGATCGATAGAAAGATTGTCAGGTTGTTGAAAAATATGAGACATTTTTGATTACGAAATAGGATAAGGCTTTCAAAATATTAGAAATCCCCTTGATCAGGTTTTGGTGTTACTAAGCGGTCAATATCGATGGGATTTTCATATAATTTCACAAGAGTTTTTAATCTATCTTAATCTTTTTAAAGATTACTATAATCGCATTAATGTTTTTTTTCGGTGAGTTGTGGACTATGGATTCCAGTGACCTAAGTTAAGTTTACTTTCAGTATTCCTAGAATAAGAAACATTGAGCTATACGGCCAGAAATTTGCTGCCTTTTATTTTTCATTGGAGCCTAATATGATAAGATTGTCTACTTTTATTTTAAGCCCATTGACATATAATTTCTTGTTCAAACTATTTAGTCTTTTGATTGCCTTTGTAAGGCCTGTTGTACAGCTCGTAACTTCGAATATGTGTCCTTCTATCAAAAATATTGTTATTTATGAACATGACCAATTGTTTAGCAATTATTAGATTAACTGCTGAATGAGTATTATGATAGTTGAAAGTTTGTGAGAACTTAGAGCCATAGAATTTAACCCAACGTAATTTCCCCGCGTTATTTATTACAGGTATATAACAATAAAAATCAGCTGAGAAATAGCTAGAAAAGCAAAAGCGTTTTTAACACCAAAACTTGAAGCACCATTTGGTTTGGCTGTAGTGGGACTTGTGGGTTCTTCTGTTGTTGTTGAGGTCGTCGAAGAGGTACTGGTACTACTGCTAGTGCTGCTGCTAGTGCTGGAACTGCTGCTAGTGCTGCTGCTGGTGCTGCTGCTAGTTGACGTAGAGCTGGAAGTTGAACTAGAAGTTGTGCTTTCAACTGGTGGCTCTGTTGTCACAATAGTTTCTGCGATCAGTTGATTATTGCAATTTGATATTTCCAAAGGATCGCAAAGCTGACAATTGACATCTCCTAGACAAGATCGCTGCTCAGACATGGTGAGAGAGCAACCTCTTTCGATTCGTTGATCCTTGATTTTTGCATAGCAAAGATTGCGTCCACTGTGAGAAATTGCACAGGTTTGTGGCGTAAGTTGATCAGCTGCAGTGTTGCAGCGTTCATCCTTTAAAAAGGAATACATAAGATTAAAATTTTCAGTATGATCAATATTTATCTAACTTACCTCAGTGTCCAGGCACTGCAAACATGAAAGCTGACTGCCAGCCACATTATTACATTTGTCGGTCACACAAATCTCACATTGTGCATGATTACTATTTTTATTTTCACAATGTTGCCTCCAGCTATCTTCTAGCATCTCCAGACAGCCCTGAGCCTGAATCATGCCTCCCTGAAAGACACTTATACAAGCGTCCAGCTGATTCACGCATTGTTCTGTGACTTGGTAGCTGCTTCTCTGGCAGTTTATACCGCGACAATATAGACAGGACTCGGATGCCAGGACCAAAGCTGTCTGCAGCAAAGGCCATAGAACGAGGACACTTGCACACCTCATAATCGACATTGGAACTGATTCATTTGGCATTTGATTAGGCTTTGATTCGCACATCACTTTATATAAACTGTGCTGTACTCGAGAGTTTACTTGATAAAGTCCTCAGCTGGATTGAAGTGTACAAACAACTTGTTGGTCCTGATTAGTCGGTTGCCTTAAGTCTTTCGGTCAAGTAGTACAAGTATCTGCTAGAACGTCAAAGTCAAGCTCTTTGATAACCGAATAATGCACATTAATCTCGTCATTTGTCGTATTTGTTTGCTTACCCTCTAGAATTGTGCAATCAATTCACCATTTAGCTTCTACTGCAAAAGCTTTAAGCGCACTTAAATAATTGTTTTACTAAGTCTTCCTCAGTCATGAGCAAATAAACATGTTAACAACGAACATGGAACCTTTTCATCGTAGTAAATGGTTTGGGGACTTGCAGGTGCTTACGGGTATATATAATATTTTTTATAAATTTTTTTATTTGTTTATTAGATTATTGTGCTATACACTTAAAGAATTTTATTACAGCTGAATACAAATAATTGCACTTTAATGATTGTTTGTTATTGAGTTTGACTATTATTGTGTTCATGGATATCACAAATTAAAATTATTTATAATAAGTAGTTGAAATTTGTCAATTCTTTAATATTCATAATAATATTGTCTTGTAGTATTCAGACAACAATTTTGCTCTTGCAATTATTTTATCATTTATTTATTTTATCACGTATATTTTATTATAATTCTGTGACTTATTCATTTATCTACTATCTCTCAGTAAAACAACAATTGTCAATTGTTAACTAAAAGAATTTAACAGACATTTTTATAGTCATTAAATGCAATTTTAAGTGGTGCTATCTATGCTTGATGATCACATTACGCATACGCCATGTTGTCAGAATTCAATTAACGTGTTTGATTGGGCTTTAATGTTCTTTAATTTTCGTATTCTTTATAACAAACATGATATATATAATAACATATTAGAATCTTAAAACTATCGTAAAAAGCGAATAAAGCGATTGCCAGCATTCGAATCACTTGCAATATTCACACTATTGCAGCCACGAATGTCTCCAGGTGAACATAATAGGCAGTTGGCATCCTCCAGACAGGTCTTCTGATCTGTCATAGTTGTGGCACAACCCCGGACAATACTGCTGCTCGTTCCCGTGGACTTAACATAGCAATACGAATTGGGTGCAGTTGGAGCTACACAAACAGTTGGATTTAAAGTAGCTGCGTTGTCAGCGCAATTCGCGTCCTGTTGAGAGTAATAGTGTTAATTATAACAGATACTTCAGGAGTATAGATTATGAATCTTACCTTACTGGAGTCGCACTGTATGCAAGAGAACATAGCAGATCCCACATTGTTGCATCGATCCGAGTTGCACTTGAAGCAGGAGCCATTGGGTCGTGACTCACAGCGCTGACGCAGCTTGACAGGAATCTCCAGGGAACAGCCCTTGTAGACAACCTTAGCTGCTCAAAATGTAATGTATTTTAATAGAAAATAAATAGATCTTCACTGACAACCTACATTCATCGTAGATGGTCACACAGTAGTCCAGAGAGTCCGAGCACTTCTGCTCCTGATTCAGCGAAGTCCTCTGGCAATTAATGCCATAGCACCTGTAGCAACTTTTGATTGTGTTCGCCTTGACGAATCCTGTCGAGCAGCTCACAAACAGGAACGCACTGAGAATAACTTTAACCTTCATCGTTGTAATATATACTGTGAACCGAGTAACCAATACTCACCTTTTATACGGTGGTCGGCATGTGAAGTGCACTCAATGCCAGTTATATACTCAAAAACACTTGAGAGATGGAAAAGTTGTAGCACCCAGCTTAGGTATTGCTGCATTACTGATAACTGAGAGATAATTTAATATGTATTCTCAGTTCATTTAACATAACATAACATAACATAACATAACATAACATAACATAACATAACATAACATAACATAACATAACATAACATAACATAACATAACATAACATAACATAACATAACATAACATAACATAACATAACATAACATAACATAACATAACATAACATAACATAACATAACATAACATAACATAACATAACATAACATAACATAACATAACATAACATAACATAACATAACATAACATAACATAACTTTACATTTTTTTTGAAAAATTATACCTGTAAATATTCTTTAAGCATTTATTTCAACCTAAGTCACCAACGCACTTAAAGTTTTAATGCATTAAGAAATGTTTGATACCAAAAACTAAAGTTAAGCATAATATTCAATAAATTGTGTTGTGTATGAGAAATATACACGTAAGTAAAGAGTATATAAAAAGCTCAACATTCTTGACAAGCATATTCTAAAAAGTAATTTAATTTAAAATTTATGGTATTTTCTTTTTCCTTTAATTATTGTTGTTGTCAGTTTTAAAATAAAATTGTTTTGCAATTTAGCCAAAAATTTTGTTGGATAAATAAATAAATTTAAAAGCTCTTCAGCTGAATTTCAATAAATATAACTTGTTACTGGTTTGTTTGTTACTCTTGTTTTTGCCAAGCAATCACATGTTTGGCCAAATATCTCTTCCCGTTGATAAGCAGAAACCGTAAATGTTCAATCAATGATTTACTTGTGTTGTGATTTATTTATTTATTCGTGATTAATAAAGAGCATAAAGGAAAATTATTGCAATACTCGAAGAGCCAACAGAGTGAGGACTCCAAGCAACGGGCCAAAGACCTGTTGACCCTTTACCGCTCCAGACTTGAAGTTGATGTTGTAGTTGTTGCACGCTCTCGAGTCGCGTGTATTCTCCGGCAGACAGAGGCTACAGTCGCTGTCAGAGAGGCAACTCTGTTGCTCCCTCACACTCAAGGCACAGCCCCTCTGTAGATTCTGTTCCACCACCTTCACATAGCAATAGGAATTACTCGAAGTGGGCGCTGCACACTGTGAGGAGCTTAAAGTGTCGCCTTCCTCGTTGCACTTGGAGTTCTGTGTGAAATTGAGCATGAAATAGTGGAAAATATTTTTTATTGGAATTATTTCTGTGCTTACCTCTGAGCCAGTGCACTGGATGCACTGAAAATCAATGCGTCCCAGATTGTTGCACAATTCTCCGCTGCATTTCTGGCACTGCTTGTCCTTCGTCTCGCACTTCTCCTTCGCCGCCTGGGAGAGCTCTAAGAGACAGCCCCTTTCGCTGACCATAACTGTGAGATATACATTTATATAACTGTTGATATGTATTTTATACTTTTCAACTCACATCCCTCAAAGACAGTCACACAAATGTCCAACAGATCGTTGCATGCCACAGTTGCATTTTGTCGTGTTGTACGCTGACAGTTAATGCCCTCGCAGCTGTAGCATCGCCTTGGAGTATTGCCACTTACAAGTGAATCTCTTAACTCAGCTGCAGTTAGGGAAAGGCACAGCAAAAGGATAACTCCAGTCGGTGACAACATATTCCTCATACCTTTAACTTTGGCTAACAAATTAGAACTAAAACACGACGATTAAATGACCGCTGCAACTAAAGTCAATTAGCGGCACTTGAGAATATTCCTTACAATATTTTCCATTACAAGTCTCTGATAACAGCTTAAATGCAATACTATACTCTGCTTATAGTGCCATATAATCCAAAATATTCAAGGGTCTCTTTAAACGCTATCATTGCAAGAAAATAGATCCAAAGTCGAGTTATATAGACATATAGAAACTTACACATTGTTTCTTGTTTACCAAACTAAAATATAAAAAAATACGTGAATTTCCTATCATCTGACTTAGCTTTCTTTCAACCATTCATTTTTAAATTCATTCATTCATTTTATTAAATTATTCGTAGGGTATCATTAAAGTCATTCATGGCAAACTTAATTTCTGTCCATTCTTCCTGATAACTTACCCATGGCTTAAGTGACAAACATTCTGTTTACATGCCTCTCAAACTGCCTAATATCTTAAGTGGCTTTTATTTTGTCTTATCTACCCTATAAACTACTTATTCGATGTATATATAAGTTCAAAGTTGCTGTGATTATTTAGCTATAATGAATCACAACGCACGTGAATTACTTGTAATACAAACAAATATTTAATTTCGACAAGACAGATAATTTTTCAATTTCAATTTAAAGGCAATTCTTGGAATAATTTTATTGTTTTGTTACACAGTGTCAGATAGAAATTTGTTTTTATTGCTGCCACCAATTTTTTCCAGTGAATCATTTAACAATGGCCATAGCTGGCCAATTGTTTTATATTAGCCCAGTTATCTACTGGTTATCAAAATCATCAATACACTTATCAGCAATTGCTAACAATTTATACACAATGCTTAACTTTATGACGTTTGAAAATAGAGTCAGAACTGAAGTCTTTTATTCAATAATTTTTGGCAACCAAGTAGTCTTAAATAGTCAACATATCTTGGCCAAATCAGATGTGTAGACATGTGTTTCAACCTGGCCAAGAGACACACAGAAATAAATGCATGTTAGAAATGTGCTAAAAAGTAATTATTTTAAGAACCAAAGTTGTTTTTACTGATTACTTTTATAGCTTATCTATAAATAAGAAAATGTTGTTTTTGTTTTCCTTATAAACTTGGAAATGATACTCATAAATTGTGCAACAACGTATATAATTATTAGAATAATTAATACACCAGATATAAGTCTTATGTATTTTTAAATATAAAAAGAAATGGTAAATAATTCTCTTTATAAGATATACATTTAAAGTAAACTTTAAATAGTTATGTATTTTTGCTTAGGGTATTTTATAGTCGAGTTTCTTCAATAAAACTCCTGTGTTCTAGTCGAGAATTTTTACTTCTAGATACGGATTTCAGTTGCACATTTACATTGGTTATTTGCCTTCGTACCATCGCTTCTTGTTAACTTTTTCCAACTTTTCGCCAACTTTAATGCGAAGGTCACACTCAAAAGTTTTCAGTTTTTCAAATTAAAGCACAAACTGTAGTTAATTGCATACATTTCCAGCAGATTTTCTTTACAACTCGAGCAGACGGACAGAAAGTATGCAGAGATTACGTTACACAATCGCAAGGAGAGAAAAGCTGCGAGAGAAAAATGAAAATAATACAATAATACATAACAAAGAAATATGCAAAACAGATGAATTGGGGATAAAGGAGCGTACAAAAAACAATGAGAAAACGCAGGAAAAAAATGGGAAAATGGGAAAAATGAAAACGAAATACAAAAAACTGAAATCGTTATAAAAATTTTAACTTTATTTTACCGCCGGGACAAGTTTGGGATGTGTCCTGGAAATGGAGGGCGGTAAATGTTAAAGACGATGACATAATGAAAATGAAAGTTGTAAGGGAGTTGTAACAACAACTACAAAGTAAATCCACTTATAAACGTATCAAAACAAAACCGGAAGTGGCCTTTCTGAAAAGTATATCATCTTGAAATGGGTTCAAGTTTTAAGTCGTCATTTAAATGAGCGAGGAAAACATTCCACAAAATAGGATATACTCCGAATGTATATACACTACCGAAATAATTTCCACTTGTAAAATAAATAAATAACTAGTCTGTATAATATTGCATTGAAATGCAGAATTCAAATCTCAGCATCTGTCGATGTCACTCAGTTGTCAGTTGTATCTCATAGATAGATTTGCATCTCTGAGATGCGAAGGCGAATATTTGTTGGTTTATTGTCTGATTATTGTATCTGTGACAATCAATTTGCAAGTATTTATATTATTTATGCAACACAAATATTTTTGTCACTCAAACAGTTGCAATGCGAGATGCCATTTGTTATGCATAGACTGTGTGTATATCTTGTATACAATTTTTTGCGACCTGTCAGTGACTGTCACACATGAGAATTCGTATCTGTATCTCTAGTTTTGATTAGTTTTTCGGTGGAAATAATTTACTGCCTATTGCTGGTTTTTGGAATCCCCAGCGGTCCACTTATCGAAAATACTGTTTTCTTGAATCATTTTTGGCAATATGAATGTGTATTGTATGATTGATTGATTGATTGATTGCTTGATGGAATGCGCGTGGTGTTTCGCTGGCAATTCGCATTGCGAATACGCCTCGTTGTTTCCCTATATTTTGCGTGGCTTTCATTTCCTTAGCCACGTTTCACGGCCTGCGGTTACACACATAACGGTCTGGCTATTTCTATAACTACCACACACCTGTGTCCCTCTCACTCTTACTCTCTTCCTATCTGCCTCTCATTCTGACGCACAGACCCGCTTGTAATTGCGTTTATTGTGCGTTTGAGATTTGAATTCGTTGGTATAACTACATATGTGTGTGTATGTCTGTGCTTTGTGTGTGTGTGTGTGTGTGTGTGTGTGTGTGTGTTTCAGCCCTGACGCCATGGCGCCGTGTTGATTGAAAATGGCTTAAGTAATCGACAGTTGATTGGCTGATTTGATTGTTGGTGTTGCAGTCGTCTTAACTGTTTCTACTGTTGTTGTGACGTGTGTTGAATGGCACGGATTAGTTTTTCAACTGCGCCCCTGGGTTTTTTTACAATGGGATTTATTTCAGCTTACGTATAGACCAATAAATCTTTTTTTGACATTCTTTTTATGTGGGCGATATAAAAAAAAATTGACCATGGGAGCTTAATATGGAATATACCGTTTAATGGAACTTCTCTTAGAAATCAATTGAAATTTAAGAACGTAATTAAAAATAAATTCAAATTAATAATAACAATTTATAAGCGTAAAAAAATATGTTAAATTAAATAAAAAAGTGACTTTTGCGTCGGCCGGGAATCGAACCCGGATCAACTGCTTGGAAGGCAACTATGCTGACCATTACACCACCGACGCCCCTTGATTATCGAAGACTATATACTTCATCTAAATTAAAGCTTTAAATATTATTAGAGATGAGCATTTTTATTGTAGGATGTATTTGCATACTACACCATAAAAGGAATTAAATATTTGAATACTAAAATAAACATACAAAAATTAGGTTGTTCAGAAGCCTTGATTTTAGTGCTAGTAAACTCTAAGCATTGGATTATTAACTAATAAAAAATAAACTAAAGCCGCATAAAGTTGGCCATTTAAGGAATTGAAAAATTAGCCACTTTCGAATGGATTTCGCTTTGCCAAGTCACTTACAAACACTCATATACACACTCAAACACACACATTTCTTGTACGGTGAACATTTCTTTGACATTTCTATGTCAGCTCAGAGTTTCTTTGCGTCTGCCGCTGAACCCTGACCCAATTGCCTGGCCTACCCGTCTCGGGGACTTAAAGGAGGGGTTGAGAAGGGGTCCTGGTGCTACCTGACGGCGGCTACAAACATTTTTGCGGATGGAAGCCGCCACGAGCACCACTTTGTGAAGGGAGGCTTAAACGGGGGTGTACACCTGAGAAGGGGGAGAGGAAAGAGGCGGGAAAACGAGTTGAGTTTTGTGTGAAGCAAAACTTAAATAAAAGCCAAGCTGGCAAACGGCCACGAAAGAAACGTAAAATGCCGCAAAATGGCGCAAAAGAAAATCCACTTTAACAGTAAAAGTTCTCAGTGGTATCGTTGTTGTTGCTCCCGTTATTGTTGTTGTTGTTGTTGTTATTGTTGTTGTTCGCTGTTACCTTTACCAAAATGCAGCCATTAGCTGACCTGAAAAGTCTTGGCCCAGCTCTGAAGTAGCGCTCTCTTTTAGTGGCTTCCTATGCACTTCAATATTTAACATAAACAAATATAAACAAACTACATCAAGTGTATAACAATTTGCTTCTTGTGTGTGTGTTTCTGTTGCATATGCATGTGTTGTGTGCATAAATATGTGAGTGCTTACAATTCTTTACTGCCAAGATTACAGCTTGACTAAAGCAGCTGTCAGCTTCTGTTTGTTGTGTGAGTAAATAACAATAGTTAAAGTTTCGTTCTTTGTTAAAGATGTTAAAGCTTAAATGTTAGTTTTGAGTTAGAAGAAAACTTCTTATTTAGTAATTATTCCAATTTTTTTGTAAGAAATCATGCCAAATAGGATAAAATTTTGTCATGTAAAGTGGTTAAATCTAAAGTCTGACAAACTTCAAACGGTCATAACTTCATCAAAAATTAGCCGATTTTCAAGCGGAATGTCATTTTGATCATGATTTGGCCTCAAAATTGATTCTGCATTTAAATTTTTAACATCTACAAAATTTGATATGTTTTCGATTTTTAGCTCAATTTTGCATACTGACCCCTTGACATTTTTTTAAAAAATTTGATCTCTCATAACTTCATCAAAAATTAACCGATTTTCAAGCGGAATGTCATTTTGATCATGATTTGGCCTCCAAATTGATTCTGCATTTAAATTTTTAACATCTACAAAATTTGATATGTTTTCGATTTTTAGCTCAATTTTGCATACTGACCCCTTGACATTTTTTCAAAAACTTTGATCTCTCATAACTTCATCAAAAATTAGCCGATTCTCAAGCGGAATGTCATTTTGATCATGATTTGGCCTCAAAATTGATTCTGCATTTAAATTTTTAACATCTACAAAATTTGATATGTTTTCGATTTTTAGCTCAATTTTGCATACTGACCCCTTGACATTTTTTCAAAAACTTTGATCTCTCATAACTTCATCAAAAATTAACCGATTTTCAAGCGGAATGTCATTTTAATCATGATTTGGCCTCTAAATTGATTCTGCATTTAAATTTTTAACATCAACAAAATTTGATATGTTTTCGATTTTTAGCTCAATTTTGCATACTGACCCCTTGACATTTTTTCAAAAACTTTGATCTCTCATAACTTCATCAAAAATTAACCGATTTTCAAGCGGAATGTCATTTTAATCATGACTTGCCCTCTAAATTGATTCTGCATTTATATTTTTATCATTTAGAAAATTTGATATTTTTTGCTTATGATCTTGCTTTTTATTTTGATGTCATATATTCCTTGGAATGCCGTAGCTTAATGAATTGTAATAAATAATAATATTTTCTACATAGTCATTCTACTTGGGTTACTTAATTCATTTCTAAAATCTTTAGTAATGACTGGTACTGTAACAGAAATTGTCTGATTGCTTGAGATCATCATTTACAGCTGTCCAATGTCCATTTCGACTTCTGTGTAGAGTAGGAATCTAGAAGTCTGCTACTGGTAATGGACAACCTGTCGCAACCTGATAACCAGATCTAGTTTTGGTGGCAGAACCCTTGGGTGGCCAGTTTTGAGCAGTGGCCGACGTAGCACAATCAAAACTGCCAAGATTAATGTCAACACAAATGACATAAAGCATGGTCATGGCCATGGATAGAGGCTTGTCAGTTTCCCTCAGTAAGCAACCGGAAAAACTCGATGGCAGCCAGTGAAGATGCAATTATTGATGGATTATTTACTGTCAGCACTGTCCGTTATGACACTGAGATATGGCCACAGGGCGACCAGGCTGCGAGTGTGTCTGGAAATTGTCTGCCCGGAATGACAACGGCTAGACGAGGAGATCAAGCGCCTACTCTAGTGAATGTCCTCCTATTTCTCCAATTCTGCTATTCCCTCCAGAGAGCAAAGTCATTGCATTTTCCTTAAGCATTCCGCTGACTTTGCAATTTACGAGCGCAATTATATTGTTGTAGTCGTGTTGCTGTGGATGCCACACCGTGTGGCAGCAGTCATTAGTATTCAATATTCAATAACTAGCATTGATGCATTAATTGCGCGTAATCACCCGCCATATAAATAACCAACAAATGATGGAACACACACACACCAGCCCCAAGTCCAGGAAGCTCAGAGTCGTTGCCACGTCTCATTTGCATAGAGGCATCGCATATTTGTGTAATTATGCGTGGAAATTACAATGCGACCAGTTGCAGGACCACAAATGAGGGTGGGTAGAGGAGAGGGGAGTGGCATCACTTTTGGGAGGTACATCGTCAGACTTGACATAGCTTCTTGTCGTGCCGTGAGACTTTTGCCGCCAGTCGCAGACATTTGCCGTTAATTATGTTGACAGCGTTGACATAAAACATAGAGAGAGGGAGAGAAAGAGAGAGAGAGAGAAAGAGAGAGAGACCACCAACAATGTCAATCGATAAACATTTAATCGCCCTGAATGATAATGCCTAGACTGATGCGCCTTCTAAACGACAATTTGTGTTTGGGCCAACTTTTTGATTTGACCGACCAATTAACAATTTAATATGCAAAGCGGCAAATCAAAATGCGCCGTTAGCTAAGGAAAATAAGGTAATTTTCGAATCAATCATTTAATATACGAAATAAAATATGCATAAATATGACAAATTATTAAAATTTAATGTCGATAAATAATAAAATGCAGTCAAACAGAATATAAAAATTAAAAAAAATTAAATATATAAAAAATTGACTTGTGCGTCGGCCGGGAATCGAACCCGGATCAACTGCTTGGAAGGCAACTATGCTGACCATTACACCACCGACGCGCCTTGATAAAAGTCGACTATAAACAAAATCTAAATCTAATCCTTTGATTTTTGTGAGAAGGTTGACTTCATATCTTGGTTTTAGTTTGTGTTTGAACTTTGAACCATTTTCATATTCAATTACTATTGCTCTAAATTAAATTTACTTTCGTTTAGCTTAAGTCAACACAAAATTAAATTTGTTTGATTTTCCTTTTTCGCATTTAAAATGTTTACACAAGACGTTAATTATAGTTGTCAGCATTTGCACTTTAACTTTGTTAACGCATCCATGCATTTTGTTTAGATAAACACAAAAATTCGCTTAAAATTTATGACTGGCCACAGGCGAACTACGAAATGAAATGCAATTTATGTTGATTGCTTATTTGCTTTGAGAGTAATTTGTTAAATTCGTTTGCCAACCTTCTGGTAAACTCTTGTAGGTGTTTCGTGTAGGTGTTAAAGGTCAACCGCATGCATTTAATGTTGTCTTTGTTGTTGTTGTTGTACTGATATTGCAGCTGCAACTCTACGAATATGCTTGAAGTTGCCTTTAATGCCAAATGCCAACCTCCAATGCTTGGATCTGTATTATGTGTTGCCTGACAGCTCGCCAAGTTGTCCCTCTCTATCTCTATCTTCATCCATCTCTCTCTCTCTCTCTATTTCTCTCTCAGTGTGTATGTGGCACATTTGCCAGACTTTTTGACAAACTTATTAAAAAAGTTTCCCCGGCTGGAAAATAGTATCATCATTAACAGCCTCGCTATTTTGATGTGCTCGTCATTGCCAGACATTTGCTTTGAAAGTTTTCCAGTTTTTCTTTAATTATAAAGTAATACGCGCTCTATGGCAGTTTGATATGCAAATAGTTGGTACTCATTTTTGCCATTCGCAAAATTCGAGAACTTCACCATTATTTCCCTCATTTTTTAATTTGTTGTTCCATTGTCTTTTAATGTTTTTATTAACAATTTTAATTAAAAATTTTCCGGAAAATTATTTGGTCAACAGACGCACTCACACACGAGCATTAAATAACCCGTAAAATTCTGTAGCAAGCGTTAAGCAAAATAATTGCTTCTGTTTTTCAGTAAATTTGGAAAAGGGAGTATGGACTATAAAAAATCATTAATTTGAAGAATACAATATTTTATATTAATATGAAAAGAAAAAAATATAAGTATGTTGTAGATTGTAAGTACTTAAAAAATACTTATACAGGGTACTTATAAGTCAAGTCAGTAAGTTTAGCTGATGGTTATTTATTTATATGCGCGTAAGCTAAACTTTTAAAGCGTTGTTTTGCGGGGAACCCAGAGGGGTTTGAGATATGCAAATATTTTGATACTCGCTGCTTGCAGTTTTCCCAACTCTCTCCGCTACTTCCCTTTGCTCTTCACGACAGCTGAGCGGAAATTAAAGGCATGAAGTTAAATGTCCAGGCGACAATGTTCTCATCCACTCATAATTGCCTTGCGGTGCTTTGGCTAATAGAATTAGAATGCGCTCTCCATGGCCAATTTTCAGCAAATTTTGTTGTTCAGTTTGACGCTGTCATAGCTGTTGTTGTTGCTATTGTTGTTGTTGCTCTCGCGTTGCAGCTGCACATGCCTTGGCTGTCTGTGGCATGGACAACAACTGCTTCTCGTGCCGCTTAATTAATTGGCGAGGCGAGTTAAGAGAAAGATAGAAAAAAAAATACTGCAAGCTATGCGGCATCCATGTTGAGGCAGCGTTTGCTCCAGAGGATGAGACTGAGGATGAGGATACAACTAAGGATGCCGTCGACAGTGTCACCAAAGGTTGATTGGGATCAAGGTGGGAACAAAGTTGTCTCTTGTTTGTTGTTCGTGTGCTGCCGCCAATGCCAACTAGCCATGAATTGCCCACTTTATGGTCTGTCCGAGTGGGTGACTGGTTTTTGTCTCATTCTCTCCTACCAAGATGTTTTCCGTTGGCTCTTGTTGTTGTATGTTGCGCAATGCGATTAACATGTACATTGTTGAAAGATTGGATAAAGTGAGGCATTGCCAAAGTTAAGCAAAACATAACCAATATAACACAGTCCAATTTAACTTAACAGTATCTATCTTTACTGAGAATGTACTTATCTAAAACTTTTCACTGCAATATGATACTTATTATTCCTATAGGAGATATTTCTATCAAGTCATCTTCTTTTTTTTTCTCAAAAATCATTAAATATGCACTGTGAGATATAGTTGAGAATCTCTATTTGAAAAAATTTACATTAAGAATTTGAGGAGTAATAAATTAACCGATTTTGCATAGAAGTCATCAACAATTTGCAATGTTTGTGATTCAAGTACCAAAATAAACATTGTTAAAAATAAAACAGCTATACAACTATTCTATATTAAATATTATATATAAAAACAATTATATATAAAATTTTATTATATATAAAACTATATTACATATAAAACTTTATTATATATAAAACTATATTATATATAAAACTTTATTATATATAAAACTATATTATATATAAAACTTTATTATATATAAAAATATATTATATAAAACTATTCTAATTAAATAATATTTAAGCTTACAAAATAATGGTTAATAATATTTATAATAAGCTTATAACTATCTGCTTCTAATGCTACAAAGTTGCCCGCCATTGCTGATCCGAAATTGCTGATCCGCCTTCAGCGAGCGTCGAACACAGAGGGATGCGATCCCGTCCAAACCTAGAGTTGGTTCCACTTCTCACTTCACATCACTTGCCACTTCCAGTTGATCCGTCTTCACCAAGCGTCGAACTCTAACTGCCTGCCTACTGCGAGATGGCCTCCTTTTATATGCTGCGTGGGTGGTCAGTTAGCAGAACTCTGTTACCTAAGCAGTGCCAGTCCCTCTCCTAGGCCCCGCTCCCAGTCCCTCTCCCAGGCCCCGCTCCCAGGCCCCGCTCCCAGGCCCCTCCCCCAGGCCCCTCTCCCAGTCCCTCTCCCAGGTCCCTCTCCCAGTCCCGCTCCCAGTCCCGCTCCCAGTCCCGCTCCCAGTCCCGCTCCCAGGCCCCGCTCCCAGTCCCCGCTCCCAGTTCCTTTTTTCTCTCTCTTTTTCTCTTTTTTTCTCTTATTTGTTTCTCTCTTTTTCTCTATTTTTCTCTTTTTTTCTCTTATTTGTTTCTCTCTTTTTCTATATTTTTTCTCTTTTTATCTCTCTGTATCACTTTTTTCTCTCTTTTTCTTTTCTTTCTCTCTTTTTCTATTTTTCTATCTTTTTCTCTATTTTTCTCTATTTTTCTCTCTTATTTCCAAATATATAACCTATCACAATAATCCAAGTAAGCAAACCGAAACACATCCAGGTTCCGGTTTCGGTTTCATTTCCATTAGTCTTATCACATATTAAAAAGAAAATTTTATTTTTCTTCATTATCTTAGAGTTGGCCTAAAATAACAGTTATCGTCAGTGGACCAGCTAAAACCATCATTGACTAACGGTTAAACTATAGAATTACACACTACAACAAAATGCAATTAACATTGACACCGCTTTGACCGACATCCCCTCAAAGAGCTTGGCAATTAAACGGTGCTGTGAAAATTTAAACCTAAAGAAAATATCGAAATAACGTAAAAAGTTTTGCCCATGACAACGAAAATTAAATTGCATGAAATTGGAAAATTATTATCACGCACGCCAGCACATAAATACACACACATACAAAGACATATACACAGACACATTTGCATAGTGTTGTTATAGCCTTGCAATTTGGTTAGCCATTTAAGCCAAATTAAGGCCCCGTTGGAAGCATTCGACTTGGCCTTCTCCTTGGCCTGCGTGTCGCGCTGTGGTCACATCCAATCAAGGCTGCAATTTTCTTAACCAGTTTCCTTTGTGCCTATTAGCCAGTTGACAGTTCGTGTGCGTAACGCGGCGTCTCTTCCCCTCTCCCCTTTCCCACCTATCTCCTATTTCCACTTTCCTCTTGGCCAGCAGTTTTTCTAATGATGACACGACGTCCACATCGAAGGCTAGAAGCGACTTGTTTTTTTTATATTCTGTATATATACTTGAGTGCATCCAAGTTTGGTTTTGGCTTTGGTATTGGCATGCATTGGCAATCAGTTGGCAGTTTGTTTGGCTTAATCGTCTGCGTAATTGATATGCGTATGTGGAACGAGGCAACGTCCAGCGATCTCTTCTGACCAGATCTGTTGAGAAACCTTTCCATTTTAATTAAAACCAAAGACTATCTGACTCTTAGTTGGCAATTTAACAGAGACATTATTACGCCTGATTGAGGCTGAAGTAAAGCGAAGTTGAGTTGCTAAATGTAAGTGGAAATAGCATGAGGAAATTTGCAATTGATTTCGAGATTGATATGCGTGTGGTCTCCAATCAGTCCATTAAAATAGAGTATGAAAAGCGATTGTCATTAATACAGTTCAGAGAAATTTTTAGAGAAAACTGAAAATATCTCATATCATATCATACACTGATAAAAAATTTTTCCAAAATCAACATGGTGGTCTCAAAACTAATTTTGATCAAAAAAATGCGAGAAAATAAAATTCATAGATTAAGAAAACACATCTTGGTTTTGAGAACATTTTAAATAAGACCAAGTTCTAATTTTAAGAATAAATGTTCTTAAAATTAATATAAAAAAATAAAAATGATTTTTTAAATTGATAATTTGTTATCATGTTATACATGAAATGTTAAATTTTTATACTTTCCTAATAATTTAAGATTTTTATTCTTGCATTAATAACTTTGATTTTTTAAATTAATAATTTTAGTATTAGTACTATGGTCATTAAATGTCCTTATTTTAAGAACAAAATATTTAAGATGAATGTTTTTGATTAGAAAAGTTGGTCTTTTTTTCAGTGTATGATTGTAGAGATATTCTTTTATTCTGTAGTATTGCCTGGCAGTTATTTAACTTATATTTCATTAAGTAGTCCATCGTGGGTTTGGCTCAGAAATTACAATTACAAATATGCAGTTTGCTTATTAAAAAGGGTCAGGGCGAGAAAAAGGCCTGGGGAGTAGCAAAAATGTGATGGCCATCAATTGAAATGGGTTACCACAAGGAAAACGGGCTACACAACGGCAACAAAGACAAATATTGAGCCGCAATCAGTCAGCTGTGAAGATGCCGCAGAACAAACATAAACAGGAACAACAACAAAAGCCCCAATAGTGAGCAGCAAAAGTAAAGCAACAGTAGCATAATAAATAATCAAACAGAGAGATAGAGACGGAAGCATATGATGTACCTTATCTGTTATAAATATTCAACCCCAACCCCAACTCCGACCCCAAACAGGAACTGACCACTTGCTACCAGCAAACAAATAAACAAACGTGCCGGTTACCATCTGGGCAAAGAGCGACAGAGATAGAGCAAGAGAGGGAGAGGGAAAGAGAGGGGAGCGTAGCACGCATTGAAATGCCAAAAACGTAAAACGCAGTGTTTCAATTTTGCTCTTTTGAGGCGTGGAAGCCAGAGCAAATATTGGTTTAAAGTGCCAGAGGGTTCGGGCCTGGTCGAGTCGGTTTTGGTCCGGTCGAAACAGTCGCTCCTGCGAATGGAGCACTTAATTTTAGCATTTTGTTTTTTGGGTTTTATGGTCAAAGACTTGAATTAAATTAAATAGTCGAGCTGGCTGGCAGGCGCATAAATAACTTAACTAGAGCCAAGCTCCAAAAACACTGTCCGTTGGTTAACCGCACGAGCTGTTGCTGCTTGGTATAACACCACCTCCCAGCCTTGCTTAAGATACAAATGTATCTACAAGTAATGTGCTGTTGATGTTGGCAGCTTGTAATTTACTTAATGATGCTCAAAGTGATTACAAATGCATCCAAGCATGCTTTACATATTGCACTTGGTCATGTCCATGTCACACTCACACTTGTCTGCACAACAACACCATCTACAACAGTAACAACAACAACAATAACAACTCGATGGCAACTTGAGCTTCCGACAGAGTGTGCGTGACTTGACCCCAAGGACCTGCAAAGGAGACACATACATAAATCGCCAGCAAATCAATTATGTTCACTGTCTGAAAGTTCTTATCTGTACTCAGGAATATATCTCTACATATATGTATATAGTACATATGAGTTCCATAATCCAAGGTCAGTCTCGAGTTTATAAATACAATGCGGTGCGTGAAAAAATCGTAAATATTTCACGCACGTTTTATGCATTAATTGATATTTGCAGTAATACGCATAAGTCAAGACGTGGCAGCAACGAAATGAATTGCAAATGAGCTCAGCAGGAGCTCTTCTTGACCATCCGCCGTCAAGGAACAATCGGGCACAGCCTGAGAAAAATGTTAGTACACAGTTGCCTACAAGAATAAATATTCATATTAAAATGCATCGATTTGTATGGGCCACAAAAAATTCACAAATGTTACCCCATATTCGTAATCTACGGTCTTTTCTAAGATATTTTCACAAAAAACCATATTTCTTAAATTTATTCCTAGTCCCCGCTTTTTATATTTTTATCATCAATTATTACCGTAAACTCGTGCTAGAACCAGGACTTTCAAATACAAAGACAAATTGTTCTTAAAACATAATTTTTGACCTTGTAAATTTTTCAACTCAAAAAGCGGGGAGTAGGAATTGAATTTAGATCTATAGTTTCGTGGTAAAAACTTCTTAGAATTGACGTCAGATTACAAATATGGGGTATCATTTTACCCTATATATATATTAATACCACACTTCCATGCTTTATCCCTTCAAATCTAATATTCGACAACGTTTTTCCCGCTTGCCACTTTCTGTTTGTACTAACATTTTGTACAGGGTGTAGCCGGCCAACTAGCTGACCAAATCTTAGTTGGGCTGGCCTAAGGAAATTAGTACAAACAAAGCGTTTGCCATATGCAAACGGCATACTAATTAGTCAGTCATCCTGCCAGTGAGTCCTGAACTTGTCTCCCCTCGAAAAGTCATCGACCTTGGATTGGAACTCGCAAGTTCAACTTCATCTCAAATGCTCAACAATATTATTGGCTTAAATATTTACTTGGACAGCCCGCTTGGGCAGCATAATTTAATTTTGAATGCAAATATTTGATGACAAGCAAAAATGTCTCTCCGAAATTCCAAAAGCCCAATAATTAGATATGCATGAACTTTACACATCGCAGACTTGATGTGGTCAAATGTTTAGTAATTGAAAATTAATTGAATCACATTATACCCACATGTATAGTATTTATTTCGAAATAGTCGACAACAGATGTTGACTGCCTCTGATTTTGTCAGTGTTGAATTCAGCAATTTGTGCAACACAAAATTAATTACAAAGCAATTTGGTCACAGCTGCCGAAATTTATATATAAATCTGCAAATGATTTAGACATCAATAATAGTTAATATTATTGAAATAAAATGTGAATTAATAAATGTAAAAAAAAAGTGCAAAAAATTGACTTGTGCGTCGGCCGGGAATCGAACCCGGATCAACTGCTTGGAAGGCAACTATGCTGACCATTACACCACCGACGCGCCTTGAACAGCAACTAAAAGTTACTCAACTTATACTGCTTGATACTAAACCTTAACTGACGCATTCTAAATATAGAATTTATATCAGTACCGCTTAAGAAAACAGCTGAACAAATTTCGTCTTATCTAAATAGGTCAACTAGCTGAATAGCTAGTGATTATTTATTTTGCTCAGAATTGAGTTGAGAGAGTTTATGGGTTGAATTTTCTTAATGAAATACAATTTTGAAGAATATTAGAATAATATAAGCTGCGATTTCTAAGTCTAGTATCAGTAAAATTTTTAGCTTTATCTTTTTATTAAAACATTTTAAAGGGGAATAGCTTACAAACTGAAATAGAATGAATAAATGAATGAAAATATTATGATTAATAAATAAAGAAACATGAAAAATCAGATACATTTAATTATTTCTAAAAAAATTAGATTTTCAACTATAAATATCCAAAATATTTAAACAATATTTACTTTAATTTATGATCTGTCTTATTTTTAATTTAACTGATAGAACTAATAAATTAAAGCATAAAAAATAGGTATATTTTTTAATAATTCATAGAACACATCGAAGTTTACACCTTATGGGAAAGTTGTATAAACTACTGTATACTCTATTTATTACTTACTCCCATGATACAAATGTATCTTATTACAGACTCTCTGACCACAAGAAGGCCTCTTATCCACATGCGGTCCACGAACTATTTTTTTTATATTGGCACAGCATCAGCAGCTGCCCCCCTCTTGGTAAATGAACCGTAAAAACAGCAGTAGAATAACCTTTAGCTATCAAATTGTGTTTTGGTTCGTTCCGCAGTCGATCTTCTTTAGTCTTTAGTCTTTAGCCTTTGTGAGTGGGTCCACTCTTGGCTTTTATGAATCGCTTGGTTCATGTAGGCATTTAATTAATTTGTACGAACCGCGCACAGCATGTAGGTAATTTCCCGTATCGAAAGCGTACGCCGGACTAACAAATTGCGGCAATACATCAAAATAGAAGCACCATAAAAAAAAGACAAACAGAATTTTCTGAATTGACTGATACTTTTGTTATTTTTTTTGTTGGTTTATTTAAACTTGTTCAGCGTTTTACAAGGGAGTTGTAGCTACCTTTTAGCCATTTCGCTGTCTCATAATTGATTGGGTCTGTGAAGCTTTTAGCCTCTTGTTGTTTTACCAATCTTTCTCTCTCTCTTTCTGTGGCCTGTGACCTTTTTTGGGTCCGCATTGGAAAAGAGAAAAAAGTTGACAGAGATGCCAAATGATGTCATTGCACATTTTGCGGTTGGATTTTGTATTTCTCCTGTTCAATTCTTAACTTTTTTCTTGTTTTGCTGCTTTGTTTCCCATTATTATTGAAATTCGAGGCGTTTGAAACTTGTTGCTTGAAAAAGCGTTTCATGTTATTTATCTCCGCTCATTTTTCTTCTAAGCATCGTTTTTTTATTTTCTGTCCGTCTGGAAGCATGACTTTCAAGCCTATTGAGTTGTCTACTTTGCTTAATTGAGTCTATTATTTGAACTTAATCACATAACAAAGCCGTCGCCGAATAATGCCTAAGGTTTTCTGTTTTTATTGGGTTAAAAAAAAAGTTTATGTGGAGTTTTATTTTTTTTTAGGGAAATGAATTCAAATTTTGGTAAGAGAGATCGAAAAAAAATTTAATTTAAATCGAATGGGTATTTTATTTTCCACATTAAATATATATTGAAATATAGTTTATTTAAATATACTTAAATCGCTATGCTTAAGTAAGACCTGTACTTGTAGAGCAACTTCTTAATTTTATTTAATTCTACATTATGTGTCAACAATATTTGCCTGATAATCAAGAATGAATGCCAATTAAATTGCCTGATATCATATGCTCTTAAACATCCAAAAGGCATGCATTTATTTGCCAGCTGAGAGCTTATCAACGGGTCGCTTCACATATTAAATTGAACACGTTCTGGCTGTGCAACAAAGTCCTTGAGATGCGTATGGGGCCAATGAAAAAATTACATATGCAAAAAAAAAAAAAAAAAAAGAAAACGAAACGAACGGAAACTGCATAATCAAAAATCACAGCAAGCGGTAATCAACGGACCATATATTTTCAGCTTCCCCTCTTCTCAAGTATCTCTTTTGGCCTGGTCCACACTGAAGTGGCCCACACACCGGTGAACAGGCAGCGATCAAAACAAGTCCCACAGTGCCATGCGAAAGATGCTGGCCAAGTCAAGAGGCAGCTTTGGCAAACATTTGGCCAGAATGCCACATGCGGCGCTGGAAGCTGCTGGGACTGAGAATAGACTGAGTATGAAATGGAGTCTGGCTAAGTCGCTGCTGAAAGCAAGTTGTCTAAGTTTTGAACTTGCGGCATGCCATATGAATTTTTAATTGCATGCGGCATGCGAATGTTGGCCAGGCCAATTAATTACCCATCGATTTGTGCGAGTCTGGAGCATGTGCATCATTTGCATTTGACGGCAGGGGGCCAAAACTCGAATTAATGAAAAATCATCTCCCAAACTCCCAAACTCCATCTTAATTGTTCACCCTGACTTGGCAACTTTCGTATTGGGCCAAAACTGCCTACCAACTGGCCCAAAAACCATTAGTTCTGTTTGACCAGCTCTACACATGAAGTCATCATGGTTTGCTGTAATTGTTGTTGGTAGTTTCTTCTGCTCCTTTCTTTTATTTGGCATCTGCCATTGTTCCAACGAGCTCTCAGTTTCAAGCTAAAGCTCATTCATCAATAATTTCCAGGAAATCAGTGCTTGATGGCAAAATGCATGTGAGTGATTGACATGCGTGCTCTGACCTGATTTTGGCATGCGTTTTTGGTCCCTCTTCTCTCTCCTCTACTCTCCTCTCTTCATCTGATCCTTTCTTGCTAACGGTGTTGACTCTTTAGCATTTTGCATGCTCATGAATCATGAACTGCTAACAGGTTCGCAGTCCACTCACCTGTCAGTTGTCAGAACTACACTCAACTACTTACTTGCCTTTGCCTTCATTGGATGCTGGCCCGTGGCTAAATTGCTGGTAAATAATTTTCAATTAACAACGAGAACATGTTCAATAAATACGTGGACAACACTCTGCCTAGGTGGCCTTCTCTCTAGCCAGGTCTACACTTGTCTTCTTGTGTCTATGATTATGATTAACCCTACGACAAGATTCTGCAGCATCATCAATGAATCAGAAATGTTTCAGAAATTACTAAACCCAAAAACTTGTTTGGAAACTTGGTTAAATTAAATAAAAAATTTGTATTATTATTTTCAACTACTCGAATTATAATATTTATATTAAATTTCCCAATTTTTTAAAGAAACTAGGACCATAAGATGAATTTTTATTATTGTAATGTAAATGTAAATATTAATATTCTTTGGGTATGTATAATGTAAAATTAAGACTTCATACTTTTTTAATTGAACTTCACTTTATACCTTATAAATATATGCTATATTAAGAATACAAATTTTTGAAATAAATTAAATTACTGCTGTGTAATGTGAATGTAAATATAAATATTCTGAAAGTATCTATAAAGTAAAATTAAGAATTTATACTTACCATATTAAAAATAAAAATTTTAGAAATAAATTAAATTATTATTGTGTGCTTAAATGTAAATATAAATATTCGGAAAGTATCTATAATGTTAAGTTAAGAATTTATACTTTTTTAATTGAATTTCACTTTATAGGTATTCTCAGCTTGGTCTCAATCATAATCCTATCACAATCCGGACAAGAAGTGAGACTGAGAGGAATGTATGACATATGAAGAGATGCTTCGATATGTGCTTCATAATGCAATATGCACAAAAAGAATTACAAATTACACACGGCACTGAGTGCTGAAAAGGAGAACATAACAGAGAGAGAGAAAGAGAGAGAGAGAGGGAGAGAGTGAGTGAGAGAGAGAGCGAGAGAGAGAGTAGGAGCGAGAGATAGAGTGAGAGAGAGAGAGAGGGGGAAGAAGAAGAAGCTTCGAATGATGATTAATGTAAGTCGCGTACGAGTACAAAGTCAAAGACGGCGTTGACGAAGAGCTGGAAGACGACGACTGAGATGACTGCATTTCCTGGAATTGCCAGGCACAATGGACATTGGGCAATGGGCAATGTCATTGCCTGACTGACAGTAAATAATCTATCAATAATTGAAGTCGCCTCGGCTCGTGCTTGTTCTCGTGCCCATGGACCACACTTGGCGTTGGTTAAAGGATTTTTTTGTTGTATGGTACCGTCACCGGTCTAGCCAGCCAATAACTACGATGATGATAGCCGCACTCTTGTCTACCCTCTACCCTCTTACCTCTTCCCTTCTTCCTTTGCATCGCTTTCATGCTCGACTTGCTTTGCGCTCGATTCGATTATTTATGTCATTTGCTTTGACATTTATCATTCCTCGATTCACGTTTTTGCCTTTGTCAAGGCCAGCTTCGTCTCCATACCATCCTGTCCATCCAATCTCTGCTGTTGTCGTCATCCATGTCCATTCCATTCGATAGCATCCCATCCTATTTGGCCCTTTGGCTATTTATGGCCGCGCTACTTAACATAAATTTTATTGCTTTTGCTGTTGCTGTTGCTCATTTGGAGCTGCTTTAGTTTAGTCAACCCGAAGTCCAGAGCCCAAACTGTTGACCATCCATCCCATCCCACGACCGAGCTGTCTATGAATTGATGAGCGTTCATTTATTGCGTGATTAGTTCGCGTGGTTCTCTTGCTCTTTTATGGCCTTTTAAAGGAGCAGCCAACACAATTTGTATCGGTCGCATTAGCACTCGTTGATATATCATATGAATATAAGCGTGAGTAGTTCCTAACTTACCTACCTTCAAGTGACAGATAGGAAATGTCATTAAGGTCTTGGGTAAGCACAAGAAAAATGAATTTCATAAATGTTGAGTATGAGTATTCAAGGTCAAGTTGAGTAGCTAAAGAAAGCGATGATAAACAATAAGTAAAGATATGATAAGAATTTTATTGGGTACTTTTTATTTCAAAATTTTTATAAAAATATTTAGGATAGAATTAAAAATAATATTGAAAATTATTTAAAGAGAGATAGTTGTAGAAAATGTGATATTAAAGAGAACTGTCAACTAAATCCCATAATTCCTATATGATATCAACTCGAGATACTTCCATTTCATAGTCATTTTTGGGTGCACTCTCAAGGTGTTTGTGCACACCTTTATGGCTCATTAACGGACATGTTTGCGGCCCGCAGAAAGACAACTTTTGCCGCCGTCGAATGAGTTAAGAAGGGGAAAGGTAAGGAGCTGAGATGTTGGGCTGTAAAACCGAATGCCGACAAAACGAGCTCAATAAAAACTGTCGGTTGAACAATAAAACAAAATGGCAATTTACGATTTTATTTACGAGCTACAAAACAGGACAGACCCAAGAATTTAGCTGCGACTCCAATTGGAGCAGCCAGATGAAGTTGAGATGAGAGAGTTGAGATGGGGAGTTTTGGCAAAAAACGTTGTTGTTGTCGACTTCAAAGCAGCGCCTAGAAATTCGTCATGCCCATTGTGTGTGCAACAAACAAATAAAGGGTAAACTTTGAGGCAACTCGAATTGAAAGTGGAAATGGAACTGAAACTGTAACTGCATAAATTATGCGCCCACCAAGCGAAGCTGTCAACACCAACGACACCCCCTCTCCCTCCCCCTTCCCCTCTAAGAAGGGATACCTTCGACTCATCTTAGCTCATTGTGAACTGGAGCAAATTGTATTTTCATTTGTGCGCATCTCCCGTAGTGATTTCGTTGCATGCCACATGCCGCACCTTGCCACACTTTTATGAGCACTCCCCCTCTTTTTTTTCCCAGTGTATTTGTGTGTATTTTTGGGCTGCATTAATTGAAAGTTTATTAGTCGCATTGGCTGAGGCGTCGGCGTGGCCATAATTTAATTTACTTGTAATGTGGCATGCTTCGAAGAGTGCAACATTGAGTGTGGCTGCCACAAATGGCAGCAAATATCAAGCTGACTGCGAAAAGGGGGAAAGGAAAGGGGACTGCACCTTTTGTTACTCCTAATAGCATCCATAAATACTTCGACTTGAGCCATATTGAGAAATCCAAGTTCCAAGTTCCGCACGCGGTTTCAATTAAGCCATGGGCGTGACAAGTCAAACGGGGGGTGTCAACTCCGAGAAGGGGGTGTGGCAGCTGTCAGTGTGTGTTGTGTGAGTGTTTTGTGGGTGGTCAGAGGCGTTATAATTATATTGGTTTTGTTTGGAGTTTATTCTGAAAACTACTCGCACTGTAAATACACACATTATGTAGGTTGTAAATTTAGGGATTAGTTTTATAAATAAATTACAAAATTACACTTATTTATTGATCCAAGTTGAAAACTTAAAATTACATTTGTATGCAATAATCATTCAATAATTTTGAGTAAAAATAAATAAATAACTACATTTTATTTATTTTATAAAAATCATTCAATAACCCTGTTTTTAACATTTAATATAAGTAATGTTCTTCAATTTATAAATTATTTTAATTTATTATAGTCCTATTTTTTTGGTTTTCATTTTTATACATTCATACTTTTATTATCAAATACCTGAGTTGCAGATCCTACTTTGATCTTAATTTCTATTTAGTTTGTTTGTATATCACTTTAAATATCTGGCATAATCTGTCGCTTCTGTGGACTTCTCTTTGCTTCCCGTTTTGCACTTAATTCCCCAAAGAGGGGGTTTACCATAAAAACTATCTAACATTTTACTTCATATCATAAAAAGTTTCCAAATCTGTTTTTCATTACGCGACTAGAAAAACTCAAAGCCTCGACGACAGCGAGCCAACCAGATACTCCTCCAGCTCCTCCTCCTGCTCCTCCAGCTCTCCTCCTCTCCTCTGTTCAGCAGCATCTTCATATCCAATGCCAACGCCGCGTAATGCATCATAAATTCACATTAACACTTTGCAGACATGTGCGTTATGCGGGGCCCTTTGGGGCACACACACACACACACACTCTCTCTCTCACATTCACACACATACATATACATTTACAGATTCACTCCCACTGTCGTCTGCCTTCTGTCGCCTTCTGTCCGCCCCTCGTGTAGTCGAGTCTGGTCTGCTCTCTGAGTGTCTCTGTTCACATTTATGGCACTCATTTTGCGTTCTAAAAGATACATTCTGTGCGCCATTTGTGTCATGTGTAAAACTGCATCTGTTTTGTTAGATTTCTGTTGCTTATCTTGAGATACTCTTTCAAAGAGTATTACGACTAGGCAGAAATATTATGATCATTTTAAATCCACTGTCTGACCAACTTCGATCCGTCATATCTTTGTCAAAACTAAACCGATTTTCAAACGGAATGTCATTTTGATCATGGTTTGGCCTCTAAATTCGTTCTGCATTTAAATTTTCTTAATTTTTAAGAAAAAGTTATTTTTTGCCAAAATTCGATTTTGATGCTAAGGGGGGACCCTTGGAAATTTTGAAAATTCAAAATTTTAAATCTCAAGTTTTTACTTTTAATCAACTCCTTATATTATAATTAGTATAAAATAACACTTTAAATTTGTTTCTGACACCTTTCCAATTTCTGTAAAAAATCATGTGAAATTGAACAAAAATTTGGACTTGTAAAGTTACTAGATCCAATGTCTGACCAACTTCAATCCGTCGTAACTTTGTCAAAACTAAACTGATTTTCAAACAGAATGTCATTTTGATCGTGGTTTGGCCTTTTAATTCGTTCTGCATTCAAATTTTTATTGAATTCTTAAAAAAAAATGTCCTCTAACTTTTGTACTTCATATCAATATTTTCAATAGAGCATTCTAGGTTCGGCTTAATGAATTACGATACATTTTTTTCTCCTTTTTTTTCTGCGCTTCTTGAATATGCAGTAAAGATTTTTGTGGCCTCTCGTTGGCCTTGTGTGTGTTTGAGTGTGTTAGAGCATATACAAAGCAATTTTTATGATTCTTTTTGTTTTTTAATTTTTTATTGCCCATTTTGAAGAAGCATTTGTACATTTGTCAAAATTTTTAGGATTTACGATCGACATCATCATCATCAACAGATGCAACAAGAAAGGCAGCTTCCAGTTTCAGTTTCAGTTCCATTTCTCCCCAAACAGTTGCGTCGACAGACTGGCAAGATTTATGTTAATTTGTTGTGATTTATTGAATGGTTTTTATTGGGATTTTGGGCGGATTTTATGGCGGCGCCTTAAGTGGACTGTCAGCTGGCCCAAATACAGCATTCAAATGCACAACAGACACTCACAACGAAAATATTCAAACATTGAAAATGTCATTCGACTAGCTGGCATGTTTTGGTTAATTGAAAATGCGTTGCAAGTTGGCACAGTTGGATATCCTGAGAGTCTGCGAGTTGTCAGACAGACAGACAGACATTCAGTTGGCCAGCTTGGCATACTCTTGCCATGATCAATGTGCGACTGTCATGCAAATTTAAATTTGTCCAAGCCAACGGACAAAAAAAAACCGGCACAACAAACCAAAGAGGGAAGGGAAGTGAAGTTTGAAATGGGAATGGTACTGAGTCCAGGCTTGGGATCGTGCCACGCAGACGCAGTTGCAGGCTAGACAAGCGGCAAGTTAATTTATGCAACACAACAACAGCAACAACAACAACACAAAGCCCCAATAAAGGCTCAACAGCAACAGCAACAACAATTGGAAATTGTTTATGCGTCTGCGGCGTTTTCGAGTCTGTGGCGCGTTTAGTGTTAAACGCTTGATTAAAATTCTTGTAACTGCAACACTTTTGTGGCATGTGTGTTGTGGCATTGTGGCTGTTGTTGCTGTTGTTGTTTCTTAGCTGTTGTCAGGAACAACGGCTCTACGCGGGATCTTTATGGTGCGCATGCTTTTGTTGCTCAGACTCTTGCAACATGCATCATGTTGTTGCTGTTGCTGCAGCAGACTCTTGTACCTTGCGGCTATGCGGCATTGAGGCATGCGTCTTGGCATTGCTGTTGTTACTCTTGCTGTTGTGGTTGTTGTTGTCTGCATGTTGCTCTTGTTGTTTTAATTGAATTGATTTGCATTTTTCACGCAGGCGTTGCTCATTCAGTTCGTTGTTTGCATTGTCTTCCCACTTTAGGGGGGCATTTAGGGGTTAAGGGGGGTAGCTTAAAGACTGGCGAAAGCAGGAAATGCTTTGATTGAAGCTGAGAATTTATGTTTTGCTCAAAGTTACTTGATGGATGGTAACTAGATGAAGTGAACCGGATATTTTTCGATGCTCCGACTTTCTAAAAAGAATATTCAACTTATGTTTCTTCTCAGTTCTATTAAATCTCTGCACCCTCAACTATATCATTAAGGTTTATCGATAGTCCAACGACTTTCACTCAATAAACTGAATATATTTCTTCTGTGTTGGCAATCAAAATTTTAATTACAACTTTTATTAAACACGCATTAACACCCCGAAAAATTGTTATTAATTAATATGTAATTGTAATGGGCTCGCGACATGACAGGCCCACATTACTTGACTCTATCGAACCGTTGGGAGATGGGTAGGGGGAGGGGAACTGGAGGTGGAACCCACAAAACTGCCACAGACTTAACAAATTAATAAACTGACGTTCGATGCACGAGAAAACCACATAAATCAATTTCAGAAAAATGCTAAACAATCATAAATAATAATTAAATGTTCACTAGAAAATATAACGCCTCTTCCCCTTTATTCTCCCACCCAATGTAATTAAAAACTGCTCGTAATTATTGAAATTTGTGGTGGACATTGGTCAAACAAATAGCAGATAAATTACGGAAATTACGAAAAATTTAATTCAATTAAAGAGTGGAAAAGCGTAACTTTAAAAGCAAGTCCCTGTTCCCTATAATTCCCTCTCCAAAATGCACTTTGAATCACACTGTTTTCATACTAATAGTAAAGAAAGAGAGAGAGAGAGAGAGAGAGAGAGAGAGAAAGAGAGAAAGAGAGAGCGAGAGATGAAAGAATGGGAGCGAGGTAAGTGCCGTTTGTATGGCTCGTTAGCTCCTTGTATCACTTCCTGTTCTATCATTTTAGTTTCTCTTTCTCTCTTTTTCCATTTCTTTCACTCTCTCCCACTCCTTGCTGCCATTTGTAACGGTTTATTGCGCAAAGGGTAGCAAACGGATGTCAACTCATATCTACCCATTTGTAATGTCAAGTGAAGTTCCACCTTCCACACACATTCCACATTCCACAATCTACACTCCACTTCCATTTCTAATTGCACATTTGTATGCCTAATCGATCTGTCCGATTCTATTTGTTTCAGTATCTATCATGAAATTTGTGTGCCGTGTTGATATTTTCTTTTTTACCATTTTCTTTGTTCCCTTTATTTCTTTTTGTCTCTGTAATTCATTCTGTTGACAGTTCTTTTCACTTGGCTTGAACCAGGTGTCCGTTTGAACGGGTTACACAAATGAACCATGACATTTTCCACATTTCCTCTTTATTTGTGGAGTGAGTTTTTTTTTATGCTAAATGGGTAATAGGTGAAATAAGTAATAGAGGTGTCTTTAAGAAAGATTTGGAATTTGCATTTTGATTTTTGCTGTTACTTAGGTAATTAAGGTTAAATATAAAATGAAATAGGGTCAAAAATTAGCGGTTTCTTCAAATTTAATTATAAAATTAATATTTTATATTTAAAAAAAAAGATAACTTTAAGAAAAAATACTAAAATAAATTGTCTTAAAATCAAAATGTTTTTTTTTAATTTTTAATAGATAAAGACTTAAGGTTTTTTTTAAATATCCTTATATAATACTTCTATATTTAAGACTCATCTGATTTGATTAACTTTATTTCATGGCTTGTCAATTAGTATATGCTTCAATTGTACTTTCACAATCAACCCGTCAAATATACTTTGCAAACTAATCCGGCAGATAAACGCAAAGGCAGTTTCTCTATAGAGTCAAACCCAAAGCCCACATCATGTTTGATTTAAGCCTATGAAAAACTGTCATAAACGGCAATCAGGCGGGCAAATACCAGAAAACCTAAGCAGCTTACATTATCACTAACTAGTAACTAGTAAGAGTAACTAGCTCAGAAGTGGGGAATGGCTATGAAAATGGTAAAAGTTGATTTGACTTTGGGCGACGATTGCGTGTGAAACGAGGTTGTAACATTTGCTGGTTATGTTGTTCCTAAGTTGAACATTCATGTGTATTCATGTATTCATGAATAGCACTCGTATTCGTATTCGTATTCGTTTATGCAGAGCTGCCCACATGCAATTGCATTTTGTTGCACGCAATTAAAATCTTCATTAGCCGCGTTTAATTTCCACTTTTGATTAAAAATAATAAAAACTGAAGGAAAACAAGAAAATGAGAGAGAGAGAAATAAAAAGAACAGAAATATAATAAATGGGAAAGGCTATATTCGAAATCCCGACCATAGGATACCCGTTAATTATTCCACTTTATATAAAAGTACTTTAAAGAAAATTCTAAAAAAAAAAATAATTGCATACTTTTAGGTGATTGTTTTATAACCAACTTTGGTTAGCTATTACTCCCGTTCTACTTGTCCAATATTACTGAGGTTAAGTGAGATTATAAATAATATTAATAGGACCATAAAATTGTATAATCTCAACTCGGCTGTTGATGCTGATCAAGAATATATATACTTTATGGGGTCGGGGATGCCTCCTTCTTCCTGTTCCATTTATTTCAATGAACCCAATATACCCTTTTACTTATTTTTTAAGTAACGGGTATAATAATATACTATATATATATATAAATACAACTTGTGACATGTGTCGTGGCCTTATCGCCATCTCCAAGCAGACTCCAGCAGCAAGTGCCGAGGCAGGACACTGATCTGGACTTGGAGTTGGACACCTCAGACAGGGGAAGGGGAAAGGGAAGACGGTGGAATGGGGGAAGGGAATGGAAACTGGGGACACTCTGCCTGATTAGCGTTGGCCGTTCGATTCGCTGCATTCGGGACGATAAGCAGCTATCAATGCGGGCCTAAGTGACAGTTGACTTGTTTATCAATTGACAGCTTTTGCTGCGGCTAAATGGCAGGCAAACACACACACACACACACACACACAGACATTCGGACACACACAGATACTGAAACAGACTACAGTCAGAGATTTACGCAGCAAAAAGTAACTGTTAATAAGCTTGTTGGCTGTGGCCTGTGAAAATGTTGCTTTTAATTAAAAGTTGATGCCGCTTTTGCAATTGCGCCTGTTATCCCTGCCTCCTTCTCCTTCTCCTCCCCCTTCTCCTTCCACCTTTCTCAGTGGGAGAACTGTCGGAATGTTTGTACATTTGTAGACCGTAGTATTTATACTTGTATTTTAAAGCCCGATGCTGTCAAGATAAAGAAGCCAACAGGCAGCCCGAGCGCATGTTTAACAACCAGCCAAGTTTGCATTTGGGAGAGGCTAAAGATACCGCAACAACAACAATAACAACAACAAAAACACAACACAGACATTAATTTCTTTTGAGGCTTGTTTTAAATGTAATCCTACGCAATTTTGCATATTTTTTTAAACATCAAAGTATGCCATTAAATTGGCCTAAAAAGAATAATTTAAATCAATTTATTTAAAATTAAATATGATACCTGATCTTTCAGTCAGACAAGTTAGTTTTAATTTCAATAAATTCTTTTATATCAAAAATAATAATATTAAAACAATATTCGTTTAATTTAAATTAATCTGTGTTATTAAACTTTGCAGTGGAAAGCAGCAGATGCAGTTCAATATCTATTTTTATGAATTTAAAAAATTTAAAAGAAATATGTGCATTTTCTAAACCTTTTAAAATTATAAATTGTTATAAAAAATTTGATTTTTCCGTATGTAAATTTAACTGTGGCGATCCTAGAGCTTGACATATTTAATTTTAAAATTTAATTTCCATATTTCACACATAATTATTAGATTTATTTTTTTAATCCAAATAATTATTTTATACACATAATTATATTAATTATTTCTTTTCCCATCTAAATTTTTATTAAATGCTCAAATCTAGATTTAATTGATATCGAACAAAGTTTAATACGAACTTCAGTGTACTCGTTATTCAGAAGTCGTTATCATCTTGTAACTTACTTTCTTTCAAGTTGAGTATTGTTGCCACAGTTTATGAACTTACATGCGGCAACTCTAAATGAGACCACAAAACTTGAATCTTGAGTTCAACTTTTTTGCCCCTTGGCAAGTTTATTACATTTCTGCAATTAAGCAATATTTCTTATTCAAGTGGAAAACTCATTGCGGTGGTCACTCTGGCAACTGTGGATTAGGATTACTTTGGCATTGTGTTTAGTTGTAGCCAAGTTCTAAAAGATTTGTTGCTTGACCGCAGTGCAGAGTTACACACACACACACACACACGCACACATACATACACACTCACACAAACTATCTCAGTATTTGTGAGTTGACTATGCAAGTTGTGCTCATTAGAGCTGGCACCTTAATGAGATGCCTTTGCCCCCAGAGAAGTTGCATGTAAATCTCACAGATGTCTGCTCCACTTTCGAACAACATCCATTTCCATAAATATCAATTAAGAGCACAAAATATCAAAAGTGACAGCGTCGGCGACAAAAAGACATGCAGCTCTAAGCTGATTCCGCTTTAGCTCCAAGTTCAGCTTCATTTTCAGATACAACTCTAGCTACTGGGTCTACCTGTGGGGGGCAACCTACGCATTGGCTTGCATTTTTATATAATTGGACAATTTACGGGCTACTAGTTGAGCCCCTCCCCCAATGCAGCCATGCAGCTCATTAAATTGTAATAAAACGTAAAAACGATACAATGGAGTATGCTCGACTGTTAACTGCCCAGCTCCCAATTGTTATGTATTTTTCCGAGCATATCATTAGTTTGTTGATGCCAATTTTCCTTAAACATAAAATAATATATTTTAATTTTTTTAAATTTAAAGAGCATAAAAAAATAATTGTCAGCTGAAAAGATATTCTATCTAATCTCTGATGCTTAAATGTAAAGCTAGCTTTAAGCAAATGTACGAGTCTAAAAGGTTAATAAAACAATATTACTATTATTGTTATTTTTTATTTTTTATCGGCTTTTTAAGTATACTTCTGGGTGTTACATGCATTGCCACAAACTTATAAGCCCCATAAACCCTATTGCTACCGAGCTAAAAATGTAGAAGCTATGGCAACCTTCCCTCTAGGTTCGAGAGCTCCAGTTTTGGTGTTGAAGCGTAACCAAAGGGCGCGTTGTGGGCGTGTCATAACAATTGATGCCACGTCAAGGTTCAATGGGTTGCAGCAACAGTACACTGGATTTATGGATCATTCAGTTTTCTGCCCCTCATTCTCTACTCAAATTCAATTAGTCTACATCCTCCCACATTCACTTAAATGCGACAAAACTTCAGCAACTTGCGACCAGCCCGAAATTCCGGCAACTCTATTCAATAAGAGGCTTACTAAGAAAATTATTATTAAACTGCTTTCACTAATTTCCAGGCGAGTCTCTCATTACGACAGACAGACAGAGGGACTGCCCAAAAAAAAAAAGAAAGAAATAACAACAGTTTCAGAGCTCTATTTGGCAACAGTAAGCGTCCACTAAGCGTCAATATTTCATGCTAAGCCTATTAGAGATTATTGTGCCAGCTTACAAAGGCCTAAATGACAAGTGGGAACTGCTAGAGCGGGGTTATGATGAGGGGGTGAGGGGGAATGACACTAGTGTGGGGTATATAAAGCACTCTCATTTGCATAATAAATATTTGACAGAGAACATGTTTAATGAAATATAGATTTTATACAATTTGAAAGGGAGATTTAAGATGTATTTGAGTTAGTTCTGGGAAATTTAAGAAGCAGTCTTTAAAGTTTTCCAAACAAACATCACATTGACTAAATTCCATATATGCTCAAAAAATATTAAAACTTAAAGGAAATAATTTCGTACACTCACATTCGCTTGACGCTTGTGTGGCAAATGTGGGGAAATGTGGCGAATGTGGGGAAATGTGGAAATGTGAAAATGTTGGTTAACCTGCGGCTATCACAACGTTTACACATTATCGGGCAAACATTTCATGAATTCATTTGCGCAGCAGAGTGGAAAATTGTTGCAAAGTGAAAAGTTGGCACCTGGTGATGCTGAAGGTGGTTGGTGGAGGTGGTTGGTTTGGGGAAACAAAGAGACGACGCGTTACCGGAATCAAATCTAAAGAAACTGGTCGGGAATGGTTTGATTAGAAGTGGCATTAAAACAGGATTTTAAAGTGGAACGAATATTCAGCATTTATTCGAGTTCGATTTGGTTTGGTAGTTACTCTTTTGTGGTCAACAAGATGAGATTACAGCTCATCTGCTGCGTGGCATTGGCAAGTCTTACTCCTGTACTCTTCTGTGAAGGAGGTCGAGTTGCAGCCTGTTCTCCGTGTTATATGTGGGACAAGGCAGCTTTTTCCAGTGGCTGCAAATGATTCTGTTCCCAACTACAACTACAGCTCCTACGACTTCCACTTCGACTACGGAGCAAACTCCGGAGAACTCCATCGAAAGAGAATGTGTGAGTTGTCAGTGCGGATTAATCAATTCGTTGCGTAAGATCGTTGGCGGTCAGGAGACTCAACGTTATCAGTATCCCTGGTTAGTTGCCGTGCTAATTCTGGGTCGCTTCTACTGCGCCGGATCTCTTATCAATGATCTGTACGTGCTCACAGCAGCTCACTGTGTGCTGGGTGTTCCGCCGGAACTGATCACGCTCAGATTCCTCGAGCACAATCGCAGTGATAGCGATTCTCTGGTCTTGGAACGTCAAGCCGGCAATGTCAAGGTCCATGAGCTATATAATCCACGTAGTTTCGATAACGACATTGCTCTAATAACACTCGATAAGCCCGTGAGCTTCGAGGGACTCTTACGACCCATTTGTCTGCCAGATTCCGGTTCGAGATTTCGACGGGAAGATGGCTATTGTGGCGGGTTGGGGAGCACGCCAAGAGGGAGGATTTGCTACAGATACTTTGCAGGTAACTTTATAAATAATTCGCACTCTTAGCATACTAACCTCAAAGCTTTGTTCTCTTCTACCAATCCAGAGATTAAAGAGATTGAAATGGAAGTTTTCCTTCTCTATGCATTTCTCAATTCCCTTATGCTGTTCTTTCAATTTCTCTATGGCTTTCTCTGTTACCTTCAGTCCTCGTTTTAAGTTTATATTCTTTTAGTTAAGTATGATTTCTTTTCTCGAATTTCCCTTTCAATTCTACCTAGTCTCTTTTTAGTTAACCCTTTTCCGTCCCACAGGAAGTCGCTGTACTTATTCTCAGTCAATCTGAATGTCGCAACTCCAGCTATAGTCCAGCCCTGATCTCCGACAATATGCTCTGCGCTGGGTACACGGGAGAGGATGCCAAGGATGCGTGCAGTGGCGATAGTGGAGGTCCACTCCAAGTCCTGTTTGATGGTCAGTTGGGGCAATATCAGCTGGCGGGCATTGTCTCTTGGGGCAAGGGTTGTGGCAGACCCAACACTCCCGGAGTTTACACAAGGGTCAATCAATATCTGCAGTGGATTGAAGCCAACACTCCGCATGCCTGTGTGTGTGTGAAGGATTACTAGCCAGGCTAATTGCACGTCCTGGCCAAGGCTGCAGCTCATCTGTCAAACTTTGACTGCAACAATGGAAAATCCCCAAAGGCAAAGCGCAAAAACTTTTGACGCTGAATTTTGAAATACGAGTATTAGCATAAACTACTTTGACTCAATTTGCGTGCCATTCATTTCCCAACAGGACCACTCACACTCATACACTCAAACTCACACTCACACTCATATTTATATATGCACATTAGATATCCATAACCGTAACCGTAACCGTATCCATTGGCAAATAAAAAAGCAATTTGAAAGTGGGTTAGCTACCTCTGAAACTTACCATTCTCAACTCTTCATCTCCATCTACATTTTGTTTATTGTGCGATGCAATCAGTGCTGCCACAATTTTGTGGGAAAAAAATGGCTAGATTAAAAAAAAAAAATGCTAAAAATAGTAAAAAAAAAAAAATTGTATAATCCTATAAAAAATATGTATAATTTTTTTAACAGTTTTTCGATTTAGTATAAATTACGTAAATTAAACAAAAAATAATGTTGTTTAACTTATTTTATTTCAACAGCAATGATATTTTGAGAATGTCAATGACATCCTTGACAATATATTTTAAAATTTCGAGCTCTGAAATCTTAAATACGACATCTTTGTACACAAAAAAGATCTCCGTCCAAAACCTTGTGCTTGAAAAATAGTTCTCCCATTTGACAAAATAGATTTTCTTATAGCATTTCATTCAATTTTCCAGTTTTTGTAATTTTTACAAATTCTAAATCTAGCAATACAAAAAAAATGTGGTAGCTAAATCATTTTCTAAAACTGCTAGATTTATAGCAAATTTAAAAAATGTAGTAGCTAAATCATTTTCTAAAATTGCTGGATTTTTAGCTAATAGCATTTCAGCAATTTTTCTAGCTTTTGCAATTTTTTTTTAAAAGTGATAAATTTAGCTATAAAATAGCTAAAATGGCAACACTGGAAGTAACTTTTCCTGCCAAAATGGGGCCAGGGACGAAGAGTCCAGGACGAGAACAACAACAACAAATCGTCTCACTCTTTCCCACTCTCATACTAAATAAATCCCAATTTGCTGCATTTCAACTTGCGGCCTCATGCGAAATATTTTGTGCAATTGAGATTGTTATGCATTTTGCATTTGCGCAATCATAAAACGTAAAAATCCTACGGCAAGGACACGCTCCCGAATGCGGACACTCGCAGGAGCAACTTTTGTACTCTAGATAAATTGCTCGAAATATTTATTTGTGGCAAGCGAGTTTTTAAAGTTGCAACTTGCTACTTGCTACTTGCAACACTGCAACGATAAGCATAACTTTCCGTTACTTGCAACAAACTGTGTATTTACTTTCTATGAAGATTTAATACCCAACAGTCCAACTTTGGCTCGAAAATCGACTTTTGATTGGCTGTAATGGAGAACTACCGATTGTTTGATATTTAAATAAGCAAACAAAGTATGGATTTGTTTGTAAATGATTTACCTTTTTTGCTAAAGTTGGTGGAAAGGAAAGTTGCTGAAAGATAATTTATATCTTAAATTTTAAAACGATTTATAAGCTGTAAGTTCTTTATCCGTAATTCAACAGCTGTATTTCATATAATTTAATAATAAACATTTATATTTAATATTTAATATATTGTATTATTAAGTTTTTTCAATTAAATTATATTTTTTTACGGATAAAACTAGAATTTCTTTTTATTTTAGTTTAAGAACCTGTAAGGAAATATTAAATTTTATAATATCCAAAAAGTTTACACACTTTTAGGTTCAACTTTAAAATAGAGTTAAGTCTGTTTAGATTGCTGTATTTCTTCGTAGTAAATTTGAGATACCATTTTTTAAATCGTATTTTTATTTTACTATTACTTACATATCCCATTTGAATTTATCTGCTTTCCAACAAGCCAATGATGTATTACCAAACTCCAGAGACTCGTTTTAGTCTCACGTATCGTAATATGCAAATAGTTTTACAAATTTCCATGCATCATTAAAAGTCTTTACAACTTCATATTAAAACTACACAAACTTTAAACCGTAAAGCGAAGCATTTATACTTTGCCAATAAATTTGTCTCACTTTTTTTATGATTTCGGGGCCAGACCAAATACTACATACACACATACACACATACACAACTACATTCTCATAAAGATTTCCTACTCAAAGCCATAAAGCAGTCTCGGAGTCTTGTCTTAAACTTAAAGTACGGTTGGCCTGCATGGATTTCCAGCTAAACGACAAATAACTTGGCATTTAATAACTCTACGGGTATGACTTTTGCTCTCCCTCTCCTCTCTCTCTCTCTCACTCTCTCTTTCGCTCTCTGTTTCCTTCTTTCTCTCTGTGACTGTGCACCCAATTCGCAGTTCTCCAGTGGCTTCATTATTATGCGACGAGTCGACTTCATTCCAAGTTGAAGGGGCTTCATAATTTAAAACTGCGCTTTGTCGCAAAACAAATTTATGTGTTGAAATTAAAGCTGAGGTGGAGCATCGAAATAAATATTTGAAGAGTGGGAATGAGTTGAAAGAACTCGCCAAGAATCGGTAGGTAGCAAATTGGAATAGGATTATGATATGGAAATTTCTATGGAACGAAAAAATCCTTAAAAAAAAACGAAATAGATAAATAAATAACTAATGAAGTAAAAAAAGGATTTTAAATGTACAAAATAAAAGTTCAAACTTTATATATCTGATAATTTTAAAACTTAAGAACAGATAAAAATGGTTTGCAAGACATAAACTCTAATTTGAACTAAGAAAGTTGAAAGAACTCGCCAAGCATCGGTAGGTAACAAATTGGAATAGGATTATGATATGGCATTTTTAAAGAAATGAAGAGATCCTTAAATAAAAACGAAAAAGATAAATAAATAACTAATGAAGTAAAAAAAGAATTTTTTACTGTAGAAAAAAAATAAAAATTAATACTTAATTTATCTGATATTTATCAAGACTTAAGAACAGATAAAAATGGTATGCAAAACATAAACTCTAATTTGAACTAAGATCATCTGTGATATCAAATTTAATAATCATGTGTCATGTTCATAATTGGAGACTCCAATGATGCCCAATGATTCCACTAAAATAAACCTCTGCCATTTTCTGGGAACGCAGACATGACACATCTCATTATGATGGGGCCTCCCAATTGATGGAGCCTACTCCATTTCGACCACAAACATTTGCATGTGTCGACCTCAGTCCTCACCCTGAATTTGTATTTGTATTTGTTGTTGTTGTTGTTCTTGTTGTGTGTATGTCGCTGTCAGAGCATTTTGTTTATGATTTTGTAGCTGTCATAAAGTTATTAAAAGTATGTGACATTTTTATGACATTATGACGTCTTGACTCAAAGCCGAGAGAATCCCAGAATACACAGTCATTCTGTCCCAAAAAAAAACGACCAACAACAACAAAAAACTGCCACTTGCTTTTGTTTTCATTGGGAATCAGGGACATGCCATGAAATATGATATCAAATAAAAAGCAAATTAAAGACGATAAAAATCGTGTCTCGCCTCACGCTGTGTTTTATAAAAATACAATTTTTTTTCTTTTTTTTTTTTGCAAAATCGAAGCCAAAGCCGACCTGTCTTTGGGGCTTTTAAAATTGGCCTCGGTTTGGTTTGGTTCAGATTGGATCTGGTCGGACGGGACGAGTCGGTAGTTCTCGTTGCTGTTGTTCGTCTTGTTATTTGGTGGCTCATAAAACTTGTAAACATCGCACTGATTGTGCCCCCGTCACACGTCAGACAGTCAGCCTCTTTTTCCCCCTCTTTCCCCTCTCTCTTCCCAGATAATGCCCGTTTTTGTGGGCGTTAAATGTAAAGATATTTTTGGTCAGATTATATTACAGACTCCGACTCCGTTTCGGTTTCAATTTCATTTTGATAGCCACTTTCTGGGCCTGATGTCGTAATGAGGCGAAGGCGTTTCAGATCTGATTAGTGATAAGCGTCTTAGTGTCCAGTTCAATATGTTACCAACATTATTCTCATTGATATGGTTAGCATAAAACTAGAAAAAATGATCATTACGCCGACTTGGAATTTCTTTAAAGTGATGTTACCACATTGTTATTAGTTTCATTTTCATTTATATGTAGCAGTTTTACAGATCTGATTTCGATGGGATTTTATTCTTATCACAGAGGGTTTTATACCTAACAGAGCATTAACAGCTGACATTAAGTAATGCCAATGAAAACCCATTTTAATTTGCATTGAAAATAATTTTTTCGAAGTTAAAAAAATAGAAAAATTTGTAAAATTGTTTTTTCCGATATCTTTTCCGATATTTTTATTCGATATTTTAATTCGATATTTTTATCCGATATTTTTATCCAAAATTTTTATACGATATTTTTATCCGATATTTTTATTCGATATCTTTATCCGATATTTTTATCCGATAGTTTTATCCGATATTTTTATCAGATAATTTATCCGATATTTTTATTACCATGCCAAACTATGTTTTTTTTTAATTTAACTGTAATTTCAAATTTAAATAAAAAAAATACTTCGTTAAAAATAAGTATTCATGACAGTTTTTTATTTAATTTTGAGTGCTGTCTGAGTGCACTCAATTATCACAACTGTAGCGTATCACAAGAATAACAAAAGTATTATCTTTCATATTATTATAAATAATATAATTTATCTAATTATTTTGCTATTGTTTTTAGCTATATTTTTTTTGTCAATATTTTCAATTTGTTGCTTAATAAATATTTCAAAGTAATCCAAGTTTTTTATTCAAATAGATCGCTTCGATTTGGAGTTGCGTAGATCATAACGACGCCTCTTGACGTCTCTCTTGGGTGTTGTCTGGCATTTCAGATCCTTGTCAGCGTCATCCTTGTTGTTGGAACTGATATTCTTCTCGATATCGGGCTTGAGTTCATCATTAACTAAAGATGCGACTTCGGCGGTTGTTTCAATTAGATCTTCGACAGTTTCTTCTTGAGGAGATTCAGTTTGCTCTTCATTATCCGCAGTTGCACATTTTCTCACCAGTTTCTTTCTCTTGAGCTTGGGTTTGGGTGTCGTCGTCGTCGTCGTTGTCATCTCCTTGTTGTCCAGCTGCTCCTCCGACTCGGGCACAATGCCACAAAGCTCCTGCATCACCTGCTCCAATTCAATGTCCTCAGGCAGCGAATTCGCAATGTCAATCGATTGGGCGTCATCGTTTTTCGCTTCAGGAGTTGGAATTTGCTGGTCGTCCAGATCTTCCTCATCCTCGGAGTACACTATGCCAATGGGCAGATTCTGCTGAAATGAATTCGCCTTGCTGGCATCCACAACAATGTCCTTGTAGCCACTGATCCTGGCGCCATAACGTGGCAGATATTCCGCAAAGAACTCACTAATCAAGGCAGGCTCCGCTCGTCCATAGAATCCGGCATATTCCGGCACTTGACCTGTCTCAAATTGCAGCACAGAATCCCGGGGATTCACATGCTTGGAGGCGAGCGAAGGCGTCAACACCTGAGCCGGCTGTCGACTGCTGCTAATCCTTCCACGACGTGGTAAAAGCTGCTCCGCATTCGGTTCCTGTTGCTGCAGAAGTCGCACATCGTTGTGATAGTGTAAAAGGACTTCGAAGCGACAACGAGCCATCTGCAAGGATGACTGGGGACTCAGAGACTTGGATTCGGAATCCAGAACAAGGGAATTTCTCGGCTTTGTTGACTTTGGAAAAGTCTGTGACTTTTCACACTCCGGCGTGGGCAGCTGGAGCAGCAGTTCCGGCTGACCAGACCTGAAGTAGCTGTGCTCAAAGGACAACTGAGCACGCTCCTCGAGCAGATCCGCCGACTGTGTGACACGCTCGAATCCAATTGCGAGTAAGTGGCACACAAACTGTTGCACGTTGCAACAACGGAACATGCTCTGACTCCCACTCAAATGCTCCTGCAGTCCAATATAATCCAGCTGCAGCTGTTGTCCATTCTCTGACCAGTTTAGAAAGCTCATCCTCTGACTGCTGGCCGAGAGATATAGTTTGTGGACAAAGGAATGCTTCCTTAGTGACAGCTGCTCCAGCTGCAGCTCCGACTTGGAACGCTCCGGAGGAGCAGGAGGCAGATTGCTGAAGCTTATGTTGATCTGTGGAATCACTTGATCGGAGTCTAAGGCGCTACCCATGAATTGTCCTTCAGGCATGCTGATGGTAATGTGAGGAATGCTCAGCTCCGAGTCCATAAATGTCTCATTAGGATTAGGCATTCCATTGTTGACCTCCGACTCAAACTCTGTCTCTAACTCTCTCTCCGTCTCCATCTCCGGCTCCGTCTCCTGATCCATTTTCAGCTCACCAAAATTATCATCATCATTGCTCACGTTGCCAATCTCGTTGGGCACCTCGTCCAAAGTTTTGAGAAACTGCAGAAATTCCAAATGCTCAACATTGTTCGCCGTGCTGAGGTCCTCGCTTGCCACCTGCTGGTCATCCATTTGATTCTAAGCGAATCCCAAAACAATGGACTGCCGTTAACTTTTGCTCACCGACAAATCAATAATTTTGTCTATTTGTATATATATTTTTTTTTGCTTAATTCTACAAAGTCGGTATTTTTTTTTACGGCCTAAACGAACGCTTGTCTCGCATGAATGTATTTTGTTTTGGCTCTCTCCCCCCGAAATTTGACCTGTCAACCTTGCACAGTGTTGGTAAATGTCACAAACACTGATAACAATTGTGATGACAATCGATGTCTTCCAATGCCCACAAAATTTGAAATTTTATTAGTTTGAAAAATAAATCGAATTTTTGCATAGAAAATAAATATTCAATGAAAATATTGCATAATTTTTTAAGGGAATTTACTTTTATAAGGAATATTACAGTGAGTCATTCGATTTCACATTAAATTTGTAGATTTCCGTTTTCTTTTATAACAAATCAACTTTCCTATTGAACTTTATCGACTCAGCAACATTGCCCTTTTAACTTCCTTGTTTCCAGAAGGCAAATAAAAACAAATGGGAAACTAGCTAACCAAGAAAGAAGGAATAAAGTTTATATAAAAACGGCTAGACTCGAATATACTCTGCTAATTTACAAGAAATTTTATTTGCCATGACAAATGTGATAGAAAATATTAAATTAATTATTATATTTAAAAGTTCTTTGAAATGAAACAACATTTCTTATTTATACATTTATATTTATATATCCATATTCAAAAATAGGAAAATATTTGGAAAAAATAAAAAATTATAAAACTTTTATATTTATCTATACATCTATTGGTTACCTCTGAGTTTCTTATAAATTAATGAATTTATAGTTTTTAAGAATAATTCAAAGTGTTAATTATACTAATAAAATTAACGTTACTTCAAGATAGATCATATTTTGAAATTCTTTTAAATTTAAGGTGAAGTAAAGTAAATATTAATACCTTTTTATTATGTAGATAAGCAGACGGAAAAAATAATTTATTTATTGTTGATTAGTTATAACTGCAAATGAGTCAATCAAACCGTTTACTTAGCCGTCTACAGGGTATTTCAAATAATATAAAATAATGCGTACAAAGAGCCAAACACATTTCATTCCATTTGAATGCATTTTATGTATTGTTTGCAATAAATCTATTGTTATTCATGCAGACCCCCTTTCTCCACCCACTCGTCGGCAAATATCAAAGGGGGGACATATCGTTATGGGGCTGAGAAAGGAACTTCCCCAAAAAAGGATACACCCGCTATATCAATAATAACAACGATGGACAGCAACAAAAAAGCCTCCAACATTTGACACTCTGTCTGTCGTTTGTTGCTGTTGTTTATTAGTGTTATTGTTGCTATTGTTATTGTTGTTATTGTTATTGTATTTTAGGGGTAGCGAAAAAGGCACGTAACCAATCACTGAACTGTTCGAAGGCAACAGAAGCTTTAAATTGACATTTACATGAATATTTAATACGCATCCTTTAATCATGAGGCGTTCGCAGTGTTTGCCTGGCAAATAACCAAGTTCAATGTTGGTTCATTGGCTGAATGAATGGATGGACATGAACACGAACATGAACACGGACATGGACAAATGTCCTGGACATCGACATCGAAAACGACATGGTTACCAACAGTTTTTCGCCATACAATTATTTTACTGGGTGTTGAAAATGGTAGCCAAATGTGTTAAAAATGGCAATAACAACGAATTTTCAATACACTATACTAAATAATAATAAATACATCAAACTGTCATAACTTTATTAAAACTCAACCGATTTTCAAGCGGAATGTCATTTGTATCATAATTTTGCCTCTTAATTCATTCTGCATTTAAATTTTTATCATCTAGAAAATTTGATATATTTTCGATTTGACATTTTTTCAAAAACTTTGATCCCTCATAACTTCATTAAAAATTAACCGATTTTCAAGCGGAATGTCATTTTGATCATAATTTGGCCTCTAAATTCATTCTGCATTTAAATTTTTATCATCTAGAAAATTTGATATGTTTTCGATTCTTAGCTCAATTTTTCATACTTACCCCTTGACATTTTTTCAGAAACTTTGATCTCTCATAACTTTGTGAAAAATTAACCGATTTTCAAGCGGAATGTCATTTTGATCATGATTTGGCCTCTAAAATGAATCTGCATTTAAATTTTTATCATCTAGAAAATTTGATATATTTTCGATTTTAAGCCATCTATCATTCAATTTTCGATACTTACCCCTTGACAATTTTTCAAAAACTTTGATCTCTCATAACTTCGTGAAAAATTAACCGATTTTCAAGCGGAATGTCATTTTGATCATGATTTGGCCTCTAAAATGATTCTGCATTCAAATTTTTATTATCTAGAAAATTTGATATAATTTCGATTCTAAGCCACCTATCATCCAATTTTCCATACTTACCCCTTGACATTTTTTCAAAAACTTTGAACTCTTATAACTTTGTCAAAACTCAACCGATTTTCAAGCGGAATGTCATTTTGGTCATGATTTGGCCTCTAAATTGATTCTGCATTTAAATTTTTATCATCTACAAAATTTGATCATTTTTCGATTTTAAGCCAATTTTTCATACTTACCCCTTGACATTTTTTCAAAAACTTTGATCTCTCATAACTTCGTGAAAAATTAACCGATTTTCAAGCGGAATGTAATTTTGATCATGGTTTGGCCTCCTAATTTATTCTGCATTCAAATTTTTTTTTATCTTGAAAATTTGAAATTTTTTGACTAAGACTCGTTTTTGATAAGTTGTCACAAGATTTTTATTGGTTTACTTTTGGCTTATTAAAATTCACAATGATTTGCTGCATTTTATGGCCAATGCTGACAACTTCCTCTTGATGTTTTTGGACCAACTTTATGAACAAGTTATGATGTCTCCCCTTTTTGTTTGCTCTGTAGAGCACAATGAAAGCCGCGAACAGGACGAATGTGACGAATAAAAATACAAGTTTAAAAAAGCACGACACGCACGTGATTTTCACAATGTTTCTTTTTGGATTTTCCCCCCTTGAATATTTTTTTTATTTTCATTTATCTCACTCCTTTTTTTTGCGCACGACGGAAACGAGCAAAGTTTTTATGATGTGACGGACATGTGACGCAATTCAGACTTCACGCTGAGTTTCAGTTTCGCTTTCAGTTTCCCTTTTAGTTTAGTTTTATTGTACCTATTTTTTCTGAACTAAAGTTAGAAGTAGAGTTGAGGAAGTACGTTTCATGTGTCTCTTATCAGCACAAACTGAAACAGAACCCAAAACCCGAGACCGACACAGAAAACTGATGATCAACTTAATTTCGCTTGACATTTGTGGCATGACAGCTGCTATGTGAGTCCAAGTGTTCCTACTAGTTTATGGTCTTGGTATTCCCCTGTCACATCGGTCACATCGGTTCTTCGATCTCTATCGCAATTCGTCTCAGTTTGTCGCTTGATAAATTGCCAACATAAATGTAGTGCTTTGTCTATCAGCATTTGAGCATTTAAAATATGTTTCATAAAACCCGCTCTACCGTAAAATATAAAAAATAACAAGCAGAATATTAGAAATTAATAGTAGCGACTGTTGTATACTCTTTCATGCTTGCAATGTGACAAAAAAGTAGCTAAATATCATTTCATAAGAATATTTTATAATATAATGATAATGATTCACACAAATAAACCAAAAATCAAATGTGTATATTTAATTAAATTTTAAAGATTATTTCTTGATATTCCAGACTTCGACAACTTTATATTTATTTATTTAAGTACTGATTACTTGGCACTTAACTGATAAAAATATAATAATTCTTCATTTTTTTAGCATGACAAATCACATCAATCAGTTATCAGACCCATTCGTAAGCTATATATGACAGAAAATCCCCGACAAAGAAATACAAAAAGTAACGTAAAAGTATTTTTTAATGCGTGTCAAGTGGTTATACATTATCCGTTTTTATTGTTTATGGGACGCTACTTATAAGGCCTGTTAGATGTTTTACTTGTATTCGAATATTTTTATTTCGACTGCAATAATAATAAAAAATTCGACCGTCGCATTTTTCGTCTCCCGTTATTTCCCCATTTGACAGCTGTCAAACTATTTGACTATAAACTTCCGCTTAAGTCCAGTTGAAATGTCAATTGTATTTTTATGCGCCTTTTTCGACTTTTGATTTGTTATTCTTAAAGAATGACTCAGTTAAGAGTCTACAAAAAACCAAGTTTTTATTGTGAATGAGTCACAAATAAATACGATCGCAATGTCAAGTGAATATTCATCAATCATTTAACATTCGTAAGAATCGATCTGTCATTTTTCAGGCGTCTTCTGAGTAAACTTGCCAAAATGAACTTCAACTAAATAATATAAATGATTAGTTTATATATTGTTACACCAACTAAAGGGTCTCTTCTTCTGGTGGGTTGGACAATTAGCCCCAAATATTGTTGATTATATAGGCAGCATGCGAAGAAATCATTTTTCAAAATGAACTACTTTAGTGAATTGGTGTTAATGATGCGGCGATCTTCATAAGAATTTTCTTTGAACTGATCATCGTTAATTATAGAAAGAGCTTCTGAGAATCGAAAGAGATAATGAACCAATGAATGAATGTATGAATATATGTATAAATATAAAGAAATATTTTATATTATGTAAATATGTAAGATTAATTTCTTACTTTTGAATATTTATTTTATTTTATTAAATTCTCATATAAAAAATTTCCCAAGATTAAATCTAATTACATCTTAAATCTGTTAAATCATAACTCAACTTGGACAAATTGCATTCTTTTTAAAATAGACCCAAGATATTTATTTCTTGAGTAATATGATATTTTTTTCCCTTAATTTTTCGTCAGTAGGGGAAAGTATCTTCAGCTCTGCTTTTGGTCTAATGAAGCGTAAAAACTCCGATTCGTTTGTTCATTGTTTCAGATAATTAACACAACTCCATTTCAATGGGCAAGGATCTCATTAACCCTTGGCATTTGTCACATGCACACAAAAGAGGAAAAGAGGACTTGAAACAGTTGAATAAAAAAATGAAGGAAAAAGAGTTCCAAGTTCCAGTTTCCTTTCCACAGTGGGGGACGACTTTTGTTATGTTGCTGTTATTGTTGTTGTTGTTGCTGGGTACAAGTCAATCTACGTGATGTGGCGTCCTTTTTGTTGCATGCCTCATCGACTTGAGCAAAGGAATTGTTGAAACAGATGTCAAATTGTTGAACAATTTTCATTCCTTCTTTATTTGTATTTATTTTTCTACGTTTTGTCTATGGTTGTGTGTGTGTGTGTTGTATAGTTATCTTGTCTTTTGTTTTGGTTCATTGACTGTGCGGTTTCAAATTTCTGTGAAATATTTTTGCCTTTCCCCCTTCGATTCTCACCCTGACTCAAGTCAACTTCAGGCATAAAATGCATCTCAATTTCAAGTTTATCGATTTGTCGTTCTGCAGCAGAAAGAAACAGACAGACAGTAAAAGAAGAGTTGCAAGTAAATGTGGCATGTGGAAATTTGATATGTCTGAGGAAAAAAGAAGTTCCCTTGAGTTTTCTCAACTTACGGATTTACAAGCATATCAATAGATACTCTTTTTTTTTAATGCTCAACTTCAACTTTGACTTTAATAAAGAGTGCGAAATGCAATTGTTGCGTTGAATGTTGCAACAACTTCATCAGCGCGACTTTTGGGTGCAGGTTGCCCCCGACTCCAATTGTTGCAAGCATTTGCTGTGCCAGCCTCCAGTTTCCTTGAAGCATGCATAAGTGAAATGTGCACAAGATACATTTACAGATACAGATACAAATACACAAATATACAGATACAGATACATTGAAGTCAGCAACTGGCAACTGGCAACATGGAGCAGCACCCAAAAAGGTAATTAATCATCGTCATGGGGCGTGTGCACGATTCGCTTAACGTGCGCCGCTGGCGGTGGTTTCTCAGTTGTTACTCTAGAGAAGAGGGAGACTCTAGGTAAGGGGTGGGGGGTGCAGGAGAGGGAAATAAGAGAGCCGAGCCGACCCGACCAACTGCTCTTGCTTGCGTCCCAGACATTTGTGGCATATTACTCAAGGCATACACAGACGAGTATATATATATTTCCATATTTCCATATGCTTGCTCGACACCCAAGCGACATGTCGCTGCTTGTCTTCGCCACAAAAGGGGGCTGGTCGGAGATGGGGGGCGTGGCAATAATCATAACGAGCCAAATTAATGCGTTTCTTTCTACATGAAGCAGAATTCCCGTGCAGTTTGTGACACATTTGCTGATTTTGCAAAAAGACGACAAAACAGGGAGGTAATTTCACAATGTACCTAGGTCTAATATACCCTGTAATCTTGATATGAGCTTGTAGGCAGGTGAGCATAGCTGAGCACTAATTTAATTAATTTTATATTAATTTTAAATTTAATAAATTAATAATTAACTTTTACAATTAAAAAGGTGATATTTAAAAAATTTATCAATTCAAAGATACCCTGTAATTGTAATCGAAATCGATTTTAAATTTAATTTTTATTTGAATTTATTATGGGAATTATTATGTAAACGGAGTGTAGGGTATACCATAGTCTATCAGCTATATTGGTTATGGTCATGGTTATCTTAATGTAACAGTCATTATTCCCTACTTTGTGTTTGTGATTTATCAAGGCAACTGAATGCAGGGTATTTTGTAGTCGCTTATCTTGAATCGTATCCATCTTTTTATCATCAAACTGTGCGCCTAAATGCTTCTAATATTTCTGTACCCTGCTGAGATTTGTTTTGGCCAACTAAATTCAATTTTAATTGATAGTGCGGCTGATTTCAACGATTCCGCGAGCCATTTGACTTGGTCAACGGGGCGTGGCACTAGGGGCGGGAGGCTCTATACGCATTATGCTTGAGTTAATCGAGTTAATTGGATCGTCTGCTAATTAGTTGTCTGATTAACAGAAATGAGCAGGTACAAAAGGTGAAGAGATTAAGCAGAGAAGCTCAACAGAATTACACAAATGTTCTCTTATCTGAAATAACATTATTGATAAGAGCTCAACACGTATTTACACTGTTAAAGCGCAATCACTGTTAACTGCGAACGCTACCTGTAGCAGCGGCAGCGACAGAGCAGCGACGCAGCAGCATCAACAACAGCGTCAATTCTCACCCGCACACACACACTCACACAACTGACACACGCCGACAATAAAAACACGTGCTTATCAGTCGCAACACACAAACAGAGAGCCGAAACAGACAACAACAGAGAATTTGTTTGAAATAAACAAAAAACAGCTGTTACGCGTCTCACTTCCAATTCCAATGAGAGCGAAGCAGCTGAGAAACGAGTTCTGTTGTCTGCCGGCATCTGAAGAGAGTTGCCATAAAATGAGAGCGAGCTATGTTTATAGCAAGTCCGTTTCGTTGTGGCACGCGAGTGTTTTCTAGCATGAGAAATATAACTAAATAGCTGACAAAATTATAATTAATATTACATTAAAATTTTTATAAATTTACAAAAATAAATAACATGTTAAATAATATGTTACATGATTTAAGAATTAAATTAAATATGTACAAATTCAACTAACTCACTTGCATTTCTCGCATGCGATAACTTGCCTGGCTCGCTCTCTCACAGCATACGACATACACGAACGCAAGCACGAACCGAAGGCGAGCACGAAGCATAACAATTCGTTTAGCCGAAGCCACCCACAAACGCACGCACACGCATACCTTCACTCACTTGCATGAGAGTGTAGTGTGTGTGCTGACTCCGACTCCGGCTGTGCTGCTGCTGCTTCCTATTGGAAGGCGCCAGTTGTAAAGCGAAACTCGTCGCGAACGGTTGTGGTCTGAGCGTCGTATTGTCGTCCTTCACATTTTGCAGGCAATTTACGTAAATTTTGAATTGTGTCTCGTGTGATTTATGCAAATGTGAAAAAGGTGTTTATATCCAAATCTGCAATGTCATAAAACAGCAGACAACGAGTGCGCAGAGAAAAATCAAATCAAATAATAATCACTATAAAAATACTCCAATTAAAAGAAAATCTATAGGAAACTTTTATTATCATCGTATCGCCGTTAGTGCCAATCCAGATTTGAATTCTAATTGGAATTGCATTGATTGCAAAGCAGCGACGCTGACGTTGACGCTGACGCTGAAGACGACGTCGACGTCAGGCGTTTGTCGTTTGAATTTCAACGGTATGCAAACAAATATTCAAATTGCAAAGTGTGACCAAAGTGCGTTGAATTTTCAACTGACAAGTGAAGTTGTTGTTGTTGTTGTTCCTTGGTATTTTTAATTAAATTCAAGCACACTCACACACAGTTAAAACCCCACCAAGTGCCATGTGTGTGTGTATATAAAAAAAAATAAGCTATTAAAACTGGATAAATTTAAACTTAACGGAGCAATAAAATAATAACGAATCCTTTTTGCTGATAAGAAATTCATCTGCATTTTCAATTATAAGGTGAGTACTTAAGAATTATAAACATATCTATAGTATTGAAATATGTATATTAAGACAATTGGGGAACCATTTCATAAAAATCGTTTTAGAACAAAAATTATGCTAAGCGAAAAATTGTATAAAAAATATTGTAATTTATTTAAAATTCAGTAAAATAGTGAAATTAGTTTTTGCTGACTGATTCCTTAGTTTTCTTTATAAGTCTTTATACTCCTTCTTTTCAATTGTTCTCTCTCACTTCTCACACCTTTATTTCCCGCTTATTACCGCTCCTCCCCCGCAGATTATCGGCAATTTCAAATAGGTCACGCTTTTATATGCCTGCTTACCGATTAAAATATGCTAGGCATGTTTTTCCTATTCTATACTACTCTATTCTACACTCAGAGAAACCACCATTTCATCTTCTCTCTCTTTCTTAAGTCCTACCAGTATTCCCCTATATTATTAGCATTTTTTTGACCTCTTGTCAGACGCCGTTAACATTTGTTGTTGTTTTTGTTGTTCGAGTTGCGTTTGGCATTTAATTAATTTTATACATTTTTAACTAAGTTTGAGTTTTCATTGTTGTTGCTTTCTGATGTTGCCGTGTTGCATTTCAATTGAAATTGTTGTTGTTACTCTGACTATTGTTGTTGTGTGGTTGCTGTTGTTGTTGTTGTTGTTGTCTAATTATGCGGCGTGAAAATGCAATCCATGTACAAACATTTGTACAACTATTTGACGTGCCACGTTTTTGTTGTTGCAGTTGCAGTTGCAGTTGCAGCTGAACGTGTGTCTATTTAAAATGGAACTGAAAATGAGCTAGAATAAAACATTTGAATTTCAGAAGCTACTGCAATTGTTTAAAGTTTAAACAAAGTTTATTGTTGATAATAACAATGTTGTTATACGCAATGTTTGACATTTTTCTTTCAACACACTCTTGAGTGGCATGCCACAAATGCTTTCGCTTAATAAGTACGTTTAGAAAATGAAAAATACATTATTAATTAATTTAAAATATTTCATCAACCCATTTTTGGGGTTTTTTCATACCCTAGATCTTATTCTAATTTTAATTTAAATTTTTCTTTACAGTTCATAATTTACATTTAATTTTATATTTATTTTTAATCCTTAATTTTATTTTTATACTTGGATTTCTAACCGTTCATAAGTAAATAAATATATTTATGCAGTATCAATTTAATTTTAATTTATTTACATTTAATTTTATTTTTATTTTTAATCTTAAATTTAATTCTTAAACTTACATTTTTAGTCGTGCATAAATAAATAAATAAATCTATGCATCATAAATCTATTTAAAATTGTCAGTCTTTTAAAGATCTTTACAAAATTTACTACTAGAAAACACTTGATTCAATTTCATTGCACTTTTTACATCTTTTTCAAATTAAGTCAAAGGACGCATTTTATCAAAAAGTAACTAAGACAAGGTTTAACCCCCATCTATTCAGCAGAAGGCAAAGGTTTGTATCTGCATCTGTGAGATACAAAATTTTCAGTGGGCGGCCACTTAACGCTAAAGAAAATGAAACTAGTTCAAGTGCGTGGCAAGTAATTAGTTTTAGGTGTGTGCGAGTGTGTGTGTGTGTGTGTGTGTGTGTGTGTGTGTGTTTGCTGCATTTGTCAAGCTGTCTAGAAAATTGTGTAAAAATGTACCACAAATATTTACAAATAGCGGCAAGAAGCCGAAGAACAGTTTACCTTAAGTTTCTCAAGTGGAGGTTAATTAAAACGAAATTCCAAAAAGGAAAAACGCTGAAAGATTTTTGAAATTGCTTTTTAATATTTTCAACAGCGTGCACTTCAAATGGAAGAAAACAGATTTCCACTTAGAGATTATAGTATATACCCCATGTGTGTGTGTGTGTGTGTGTGTGTGTGTGTGTGTGTGTGTGTGTGTGTGTGTGTGTGTGTGTGTGTGTGTTTGTCTCGTCTGTCAGTCGCATCCTACCTACGCAGAGAAAGAGAGTGTAAATAAGACAGAGACTGAGAGAGAAAAAGAGAGAGAAAGAGTGAGAGAGAGAGAGTGAGATTGGAACTAACGTGACAGCCAAGTGTCAGTTAGAAATTCCTGACTATAACATATATAAGGTCGAGGCCAAATGGATCAACTCAGCCAAAAATATTCAATTGTATCCATTCTTTTAGTTAGTTCCAACTCTCAAGTCTTCTGTTATGATACTCTGTATATTTAAAGTAGAAGTATTTGGGTTCTGTTTGTCCAACTGAAGTACAGCTGACAACTGCTCCTAAGTGTAAACTGTCAACCCATCTGAAATCCATCTGAATAATCCCCCCGATCTGTGTGGGCTGCATTAGTAAGTAAATAAACAACAACAAATTCGTGTTGTACTCGTGAGTGAATAGGTTTCATTACTTCCGTTGGTAATGAGTGAAAAGGGAAAGGGGAATGGGAACAGGGAACTAAGAGACCCTAAAGTGTCAGAGGTGTTGGAATTCTACAGAATTCTACAGTTGCTTTTACAGCTGCTACTTGTCTTTTTTGGGATTGAGTATCTTTTTTGTGATTTCAGGCAGATAAAAATATAGATATATTAGCTGATAGAGTACGAAATAGGCATATTTAATTCTTATAGAGTACTATTTTATTTCCTTAAAAATAAACACGTTCTCTTTGACAATTATTGAGAATATTGAATTAAGATATCTTTGTGTTAAAGTAATCCATTATAATTCTTCAATCTTCGTTTTTTCATTGTAATTTCGATTCGACAGTTTAAACCGGAAGGGAAGAGATTGAATCTTTATAAGAAATGTGTTTATTTAAATTCATTATTTATTTATCAGATCTTTTTTTATAATAAAATATAGTTTAGAAAAAATTCTTTTGGCTTACCTTTGTAACAAATTATAATCAAATTGATCTCTTTAAAAATGTAAAAATGTTTTCAATAATCAGAAAACTTGGAAAAAGAATAAAAAAATGTATAGAGACTTGTTTTAGTTTCAAATGTTGAAATATAAAAGACTGTAGTTCCAGGAATCGAATACGGAATTTATTTTTCATTCATCTGTTCTATTCTTTTGAAACCCTTTTCCTATATAATGGTAGAGTATTTGATAAATTAAGAGTATTCTTAGCATATCGTTTCTCATAGGTATATTCTTATTTATTTTAGTATCTTCAATTCTATACTCTGCCATTTTTAAATCCTTTTTTTTCTAAAAATGTTGTATTATTTGATAAATTAAGAGTATTCTTAGCATATTGTTATTGAGATGTTTATTTTTATTTATTTTAGTGTCTTTTGTTCTATCTGCTTCCAATTTTAAAACCCCTTTTTTTTAAAATTCTGTAATGTTTGATAAATTAAGAGTATTCTTAGCATATCGTTTCTCACATGTTTAATGGGAACTCTGTAAATAATTGAGTACCAGCTCGCTCCCTTCTTCTGCCAACTTCCACCTATTTCTCTGGTTAAAATAGTACTACGAGTATTCCGTTTAAGCCATGTAACAAATGCCGCCACATTAGCCAGTTGTCCGAGTAGTTTTTCAGTTGTTCAGTGCAACTTCTAACCATGAAGTATTCGTATTCGCATTCGCATTCGCAGTTATATTCAGTCAGTATTCACAATCGCATTCACATTCACATTTGCTGTGGTTCGAGTGGTCGCTTTGGTGGTTGCAATGGTTTTAACGGTTTCGGTGGTTTTCGATGGTTTCGCATGCATTTGAAAGTTGATTTGTTCAAACTGATTATGGAGCATGTCTATGTGTCGGTTGTCGGTTGTGTTTGTTGCGGTTTAGCATTGCACAGATAATAGTTTTAAATAAGTTGAAGTCCAGTTTAATTGGCCAAACTAATGCGAATGAACATTACAGCCCATTGCACACAATTAGTTAAGTTAGACAGAGAAAGGTATAAAGATAGAGACAGACAGAGTTAAGAAGGCGAATACACAACGGTACGTGACTTATCAACGAACAAACTATAAGATAAACACCTGGAGGCCAGCACAAAATACACACACACCTGAATGTTCACACAGATATCTTTGGGAGATGTCGTCAATGTCATCGGGCATTAAAACTAAACAAAGTATGTCACAGTCTTCTCTTTCTCTTTGCTGTCAACTTGTCCTCCCACTTCTCTCTCTCTCTCTCTCTCTCTTTCCTACTCATGCTGGGCCGAGTAAACCTTTTGAGTTTCATGGGATCAGCTTTAGTATATATATATATGATGTGTCTTTAAGGCGATTGCACAATCTATGGAAAAGTCTTCTACCATCTCAATCTTCTCACAGCTGCCTACACCTGTCGCCCTGTCTAATTTATGCCCAGACTCGTCCGCAGCTAAAGCTCTCAATGACATATGACACATATGAAAAAAAAAAATAAAACAATCTGTAGTTATATTTATGATCATGTAAAATCATTAATAGTCTCAGCGATGACGACAACTAACAAATTAGTGCGACTTTTGATTTGCATAATTAAGATAAAGATTCAAATTTCTTTCGTCTTTCTTTTTCTCAGTTTGACAGAGCCTATTTGTATATGCTAAGATTTCTGCTGATTAGACGAGGAGTTCGAAATAAGCTAGATTTATGGTTATTTTTTAGAGCCATGACACGAATATAGTTTTTAACTGGATCTAAAAACCTTAATACAAAAGAGAGAAAACTTTGAGATTATTCGAGGGCTTATATCTTGTGATTTAATCTATTATAATCCAAAAGTTTTCCCTTAGTTATAAACTCAAAAAAACTCTCTTGAATAATTGAAAATAAATTTATTATACTTTTTTATTTTTATTCTTTATTAATCATAAAATATTCTGTGAATTTTTTACATAGTAAAATATTTTTTAGGTCTTGTTAATAAATTAATGAGCTAATTTTAATACTAATTATGAATATATACATATGTTTGGCTTTCCAATCTGAAGTACTTAATTAATTGGATACAATATTGAATTAAAAAAAAACTAATGTCAATGTATCTCAAATTTCTCTTTTGTCTGTGAACAATGTCTTGGGTGCTTATAATAGCATCTTGAGAGTTATTAATCTTATAAAATTATTATCAATTTGAAATTTTCTTTATGTTTTAATTTTTAGGTGTTTATTTATCTGATCTGTTTCATTTGTTCTTCATAATATTTCAAAAGAAATTTTGTTCTTCATAATATTTCAAACAATTCTTTTGCCATAATCATAGCTATTTTTTGAGATACTATTAGTTAGAATGCTTAGTTATATGTTGAATAATCGCCAATGATTCAAGAGTCCCAAAATACGCACAGAGATATTCACTAGGTATTCACTAGATATTCGTATTCGAATTCGTATTCGAACTTAGTTATGCCGTTGTCGATGTTGTGTTTGCTTTTCTTTATTTTCGGTTCATATTAATGACAAGTAATTCGCCAATTTAATCTACGACATTAATTTTGTGGCCTGGAATGTGTGGCCAAGAGGGGAGTGGCAACAGGGGAGGAGGAAGTGAGGGGAGGGGGGTTAACTATGTCTTGGGTACGTTTTAGAGAGCGCAGCTGTGCGTTGCGGCCAATTACAATGCACTTTTCAGTTGTAGATTTGCGTTGCGGCTTTTTGCCTGCATTTTGTCAATTGCAATAAAATAATCAACATGCAACATGCTACGGCCAACAATCTGCAGAAGGGGCAGAGAGGGGGGGGGGGGAGGAGTGGAGTGTGTGCAACGGGGGTCAACTCAGCGAGAGGCTTTATTTATTTTTCTCTTAGTTTGTTTTTTTCTTTTTTCTTTTTTTTTTGTGTCTGCAGATTTACGACCCGCATGGACAACACGTTTAACGTTCAAATTGCCAAGACTCGAAGCTGCAACTGCAACTGCAACTGCATTTTGTTGCCATTAACATAATAATGCGGCGGCTGTTGGCTGTTCCCCCTCCCCCTCCTCTCAACTCCCCCTTGGCCCAGACATTGCACAATTGCTAGCCAATGTAAATAATCAACTCGCACTAATCTGCAGCCAAACTCCATTTAGCGACTGTCAGTTAGTCAGTCAGTCAGTTAGTCAGTTAGTCAGTTAGTCAGTTAGTCAGTTAGTCAGTCAGTCAGTTAGTCAGTTGATCTTTTAGCCATTCGGTCAGTTTGCGGTTTTTCAAAACGTTTATGTTGATTATTTTGAGTCTAAGTCCGCTGCTGTTGCCTTTTATCATACCCGTAATTCAATCCGTAGTCCAACTTGGACTTTAACTTATTTGCATTTGCATTTTGCTTTGATATGATTTGTTGACTGTCGGTTTGACTGCCGCGTTGGCAGCTCTTTAGGAATACCCCTCATGCCCCACCCTACTATCTCCACAATTACTCGACGTGAGTTGCACACAAAAGTAACTTTAAAAAAATAATATGTAGATAAAAGTATAATCTTGTCTATTGTTGCTGCTCATGTTATGAAAATGCTGTTAAATTTGATGTAAGATCTATTCAAGATATCATTTGTGGTGCCTGAAATGGTTAACATTAAGGATATGACTCTTTTCTTCTATGACAAAGAGACATGTTAGGGGGGAGAAGAAAGTGAATTTATAGCATTTTCATTACTCATCTTTGACTCTGATGCACAACAACATCAATCAATGTCATTCATTATGCCCAATGACTGCCCAATGAGTCATTTTGTCATAAGCAAACGAAGGGTCTTAAGTCGAATAGATTTAAATATTTATATCTATATAAAAGTGGGTATCTGTAAGTATTTCTTATGACCAAAGAGACATTTTGCAGTCTATGAGAAAGTATTTGTATCTGAATGTCTCTTTCTAGAAAACAATTTCAACCTTATATCATAAAATTATTTCAGTCGATAAAAATTTTTTAAAAATAAAGTTATTTCATTGATTTATTTTATTGATAACTTCACTATGGCTCAAAATGTAAGAATTTAAATTATTTTCATCCAATTTCACTTAAACAAAATAGCGCTATAAACAAAAAGCAATCAAAAAGCGTATTCTACAGTCGACACGGAAAAGACTGCTATTAATTCTGATTTTTTCATGCATAAAATAATTTATCTCATTGTTGGAGTGTAAATATCTCAAAACTGATCTATTCATGATTGATTATGTTTTATAATTTATTAATTTTCAGTCACAAAAGCGAAATTGTGCATATTTAAATAATCAATAAATAATATTTGTAGCTATGGAACACCCTCTTAAATCCAGTTTTCTATTTTTTTTTTGATGCATTTCATCCATCCCATGGCGCCCGCATTTGTCGCGTTGGCTCAGAAAAAATTCGAAAAGGCAGAAAAAACAGACTTTTTGCTGAGTCAAGATAACATACAGACACACTGTGCAGAAAGTAGTGGAGTGAAAGAGTGAGAGAGAGAGAGAGAGACAGAGAGAGAGTGTGAGAGAGAGAGAGAGAGAGTAGGTAGAACGGCGGCTGGGCTTATCTTGTCTTTGTAATCGCGCTTCGATTATGAACCCTCATAAATTGAGACTGAGACTCAAAGAATCTGAAACTAAGCGACATCGAACAACACACAGTAGCCTTATTAATGTGTGTGTATGTGTGTGTGTGAGCCTGACTTATGTAATCCTTCTTGCAACGGGTTGCTCATTTTCATTAGCATGTGCACATGGCCCGCTTTTGGGTACCCTCTAATAAATGTTTTTCAATTTTCATTATTTTTTTTCTCATATTTTCTTTATTCACTCACAAGCTACTGTTGTTCTTGTTGTTACTGTTGTTGTTGTTTGCTCATCATACTAGGCTATTGTTGTTTGTGGTTTTTTATTTTTTTTATAAATATTTGTGGAAAATGCTTCATCATCGAATTGAGGCCCAGACGCGCCTTTGTTGGCTTATTGAGCCATAACTGCAACTTTGTTTATTGTTATTGTTGTGGCTTTGGCTTCATCCATTTTCATTTTCATTATCATACTGTGCTGCATTACGTTCTGCTTATTTTACTGATTAATCATGCTTTTTTTTACCGCAGTTGTCAGTGAAAGTAGCCCATATTTTGATAAGGTTTCAAATTGCTGCGGCACTTGACCCATTGAATTATGAAAATTATGAAAATAGAAGAACAAAAAGTGGAAAAACCTTAGCTATTTTCTTTTTAATTTGTATATTCTTTTAACTTTGTCTAGACTCTACACTTTTTCATCATTGTTGATTCTTTAATTAGTCAAACGTAACCAGCTTCAATAAAATTCCACAGCCTGACAGATTTTCCCCCTACTTAACCCTCCTTTTTTGGTAACTCATAAACCGTGAGTTCATCATTTTTCACTGTCATATGAAGAGAAGCGCCCGCTTATCCTGTCAAAAATTTTAAACACTTTTTTATCATTTCCTACAAAAAAAGCAAAAAGGAAAAATACGAGTAATATTTAACAAGTCGAAAAGGTGCCCACGATAATGCCCAACCATTATAATTTCGTATATTTTTTTCCTCTTTTGTATTTGCCTTTTCTCCAGCATGAGTTTCACTTTTGTCCTTGCCCCTGCAACACAAGAAAAAAAGGTTATAAATCATTTGCTGGGCATATTTTTAATAGAGTTGGTACTTGTGTTTCTTTATTTTTTTTGGGAACCTTTTGGCACGCTTACTGCGAATTTTTGCGGTCGGGGCTCATTTTTGAATTAACTGCCAGCCAAGTTGGCAATTTTGAAAAGGGTTTCCGAACCCGCAAAATGATGCAAAAAAGGGAAGAGTTAAACGCTTTTTTTCCATTGAGTAATCTTTTAATTAATATCATAATTCTATATTTGTTTATCTTTGCAGGTGAGTGCGTTTGTTGCGGTTCTCTAATGATAAGGTAAATCAGTCAATTAGCCCTATATTTATTTACACTCTGAATCCCGGTTACAATTGGTCTCATTTTGGGGCAACTTCAACCTGAATGAACCCTTTATTTACCACATGACAAGCGTTACATTCACTCGGCTAACAATAGCGATAAAACCGCAACTAACGGTGGCAGTTGTTTCCCGAAAGCCAAAGAACTGAAAACTTAAAAAAATCCTACAATTTCCCCAAGAAAAACAAGAACATTGTCATCATCATCATCATCAGGCAGCGAACATTTCCTTCCGCTTTGTGTTGGGGGAAGGATTTTGTGCAACCCCCAAAAAAGCGTCACAATTGACGCCACAAAACCACAAAAGAATAACAAGTAAGAAGGCTGTATGACAGATTGCTTGAATAGAGATACCCTGTATAAATGAAGTCGATATTAGTTCTTGTTAAAAATAAGATAAAATTATACAAAAGTAAATAAAATAAAATATACTGTGCTTTTTGTTTAAAAAATGTATTAAAATCTTAAAACAATAAAATACTCTGATTAAAATAAATCTCAATTTAAATGTTTAAAGTATATATGTATATTTGTTTTGTCCTAATGTCTCCATTTTAAGTCGATATAAGTTCTTGATAAAATAAATAAAATAAAAAAAAACAAATTTAAAAAAATACCCTGTAAAAGAAGTATTAAAATCTAAAAAAAATAAAATACTCTGAATAAAATTAGTTTCAATTTAAATACTTAAAGTTTCTGTAACGTTATTATATCCTCTCTCCCAATTTTATGACTCCAGGGTAAAAGAAAGAAACTTGGGCTTCTCATCTTCGTCTTGGCCATAAAAAAGGGTGGCTTTCTTCAACTACCGTTAGCATATGCTGAGTTGTGGGGGGAGGAAACAAAGCTCATCCATGTTGTAAGACCTCATGATTGATGGCTCTTCTATGCTGTTTGCTATTTCATAGTCTTCTTGCCACAAGGATCCTTCGCACCTGTTGTGGCAACATGCCTTTGAAATGGAGCATTACTTTAATGTGAGCTCGGGGACTCTTAGAAAATCAACCACATTGGTAGAGTTAGAATATTATCTGTAGTTGATTTAAATTTTCATCAGTTTAGATTTAAGATTATATTCATAACTTCTCACTCACTTTCCTACGAGTTCTTGTTGCACACATGTAATTGACATAAGTTTTTGGCTTTAAAGGTGTGCATGGCAACAATTTTCCCAAACTCCACACAACAAATTCTAAACATTCTAAAAGTTTTCACTTTCTTGTCGAATTTTACAGAGTTGTGGAAACATGAAAAACAGCTAAACAGTTGCCCAAAGAACGTCACAGTTTTCACAGTTTCCGAGACTTGTACGTCAATGTCAACTTTGACAGAAGCCAAGAGTGATAGACAAAGAGAAAGAGAGAGAGAGAGAGAGAGAGAGTGAAAGGAAGAGAGAGATGACAGTGGCAAAGCATGGATTTACTTTTATTTTATTACTGTCATTGTTGGCGGGCTGCTTCCGTTTCAACCTTTTCGCAGGGTGGCCAGCTTCGACTTGTAACTGTTTTTTGGGTGGGGAAGAGGGGTGCTAAGGGTGGTAGAAAGTGGTACACTGATAAAAAAAATGTTCTAAAATCAAGATTTTGGTCTCAGAACTAAGATTTTTGGTCTAAAAATTGCGTGGAGAACATAAAAATCTTAAATTAAGAGAACACATATTGATTTTAAGAACATTTTAAATAAGACCAAGTTCTTTTTAAGAATAAAAATAAAAAATTAAAAATTAAAAATTAAAAATTAAAAATTGAAAATAAAAATAAAAAATTAAAAATTAAAAATTAAAAATTAAAAATTAAACATAAAAATATAATAAATATAAAAAAATAATAAAAATTATTTTTTTTCTTAAATTTTGATTTATTTACATTTTATTCAGTTTTAGTAATTTTATAAATTTTATTTTAATTTGTTATTTTCATACTTATATTAAAATTTCTAAGTTTTTTTAGATTAATAATCTTAGTTTCAGTAATTTGGTCTTAAAACCAATCTTATTTTAAGAATAAACTATTTAAGATGAATATTCTTGATTTTAGAAGTTGTTATTTTTTTCAGTGTAAGGATGGGGGGAGGAGGGGCTGCTGCTGCTGTCGTCGTTATCCTTTTGCTCGACTGGCGCCTTTATCATCCATCTGTGTTCGGTTCTTCCTACATTCGTTATCTCCTGTTTAGTCAGGCGATGTGTGTGAGTGTGTGTGCGTGTGTGTGAGTGTGTGTGTGTGAGTGTGTGGCAAGCATCTTTTGGCTGCTTCGACTGGCAGCTTTTGCTGGCAAGTCGTAAATTAAAAATGGCTTAATATGTAAATCCTTGCCTGCACTTTCTTCGTCTTTCGTCTGCCGCCTGCAGATTAGTTTTGTGGATATTTCGGCTTATGTGTGTCCCTGTCGTCCTTGTCGGCATCTATCTTATGCATCTATTGCCCAGTCCTTCTTCGTCCTTTCACTGACTTTCTTTATTTGGACATGCAGCAAAATTAATGCGCCTTGACTTTGTTTGCGGGGTTTCTCTCAAGTTCCACTTTGGCAAAGACCAGGACATAGTTCATTGTGTGTATATGGGGATATTTTCCTTGACTGCCCGGTCACTGATATGCTTTTGTTGTCGTTAGTCAGCGCCAGGACATGACAACTCCTTGTCCTAACTTTTTCTCACTCTCTCTCTTTACTTGTCATGTTTGCTGTGACTTTAACTGGCCTTTAGATTGTTACCAACTTGTAAGTTTTTCTTTGCCATGATTAGTGTAGGATGAGGGTTCAATTTTATTTTTGATAGAAGGGAAAAACATTTAATTTAATACTGATTAGTCGCTTTGCTGATTGTAATTGCTACCCCCAACATTTAATCCACTTTCAACAATGTTTACATCACTCCCAATTTAGTTCAAGGTCTGACTATCTAATGAATCATCCTCCATACACTAAAACAAATTAGCATTAACATATTCTCCACATCGGGTGACCACTTTACCAAATGGACTGTCATTAATTTATTCCCTTGCAATTTGCAATGTCATTTAATTTACTTTTTTTCATGCATACTTTTTTTTGTCATTTTATTATATATGTTCATTTTTGTGCATAGAAAATGTGCGTGTAAAAATGCATTTTAGTAATTAATTTTAGTTGCATTCACTTTTATAATTTCTCTTGATGCAGTTGTGTTGTATTTGTTGTAGTCATTATCATTTTACTGACCCGAATGCAAGTGCAATTAACCCGGAAATTGTCAAACTCAACGCCCATTTAGACAGTGTAAAAAGTTCAATTCATTTATGTGAATCAATGAAAATAATTTAGCAAATTAATATTTATTGCTTGCATTTTATTAACCAGCTGATAATCAAAGCAAAAACTTTGCATTACGCAACTCATTTACAAAAAGAATTATTTAATTAGTTTTGTAGCATAAAAAAAAACTTACTCCTAGTCAAAGTACTGCATAACAGATTATTCAACAAAGGGCAATCAATTTTAATTAAATATTTACAAAACAAATTAATTAATTAAGCGCTGTGTATCATTATTTGATTTTCATTTGTGAAAAAATATATTTTTTAAAATCAATTTTAAATAATCAATTTTGTCTTTTAAACTTAGTTATTTTTTAGACTTTGTTTTTTTTAATCGGGCTATTTTAATCCATCAGGTTTATAAATATACTTTCTTATTTATGCCTTACCAATTCCCTCTATATCTGATTAAATTAATATTGATCCCACAATAAATGTAGATTATTTATAGTATTTACCTTAGCTGATTATTTTGGACATTTGTTAAAACAATTACAATTTTTGGACTACGAGCACTTTTCAAATGAAGCAACAACATTTCTAGACAGATTCGGACTTTACATGGTGGACTCTAAAGGTTTGCAACTGACTCGAGTTGACGAACTTGATGGCTTGTAAAAATTAAGCATGGACAGTTGGGAACTGCGTTTTGTGGATATTGGTTTCTGGATGCGAAAGGTGCAAACGAGATTCTCATCGACACACATCATGGCGCCGGCATTGTCGAACTCCCCGCAATAATTGGGAGCCGAAAAGATGGTGATCAGTTGACGCTTGGCAAAGAATTCGTAACCATCCTCGACCACCTGATGGGCCCGACAGATGAGACTGAATCCGTGGCGGGTGAGAAAACTTTGTACAGTATCCGCACCGAAAGTGTAGCTCACTCCGCGATCGTTAAGTCCCCAGCCGATGGTTCTGGCATCGGGATCGGACCAGAGCAGATCACAGACTAAACCCTGATCGGGTACTTCGCAGGGTCGTCGAATCATGCGTATTTGATCCATGGTGAATAAACTGGGACTCAATCCGCCGTGACAACAGAATATGTTATTCTCAACCACCGCAGCCACTGGCATACAATTATAACAGTCCACAAAGGATCTCCACAACTTGATCGTGTAGCGTCGTTTGCACTCATCGTAGAATCCGTAGATGCGGTTCAAACTGTCGGATTCGTGATTGCCCCGTAGCAGGAATATATTCTCCGGATATCTGATTTTGTAGGCCAATAGAAGAGTAAGCGTCTCCACCGATTGCTTGCCTCGATCCACATAGTCACCCAGAAACAGATAGTTGGCTTGAGGTGGAAATCCCGCCATCTTGAAGTACTTCAGCAAATTCGTAAACTGTCCGTGAATATCGCCTAAGATATTGATGGGTGCCCGAACCTCAAGCAGTGCCGGCTCTCTCAGCATTACCTCTCTCGCCTTGCTACAGATCGCAGTGATCTCGAAATCATCAAGAAGCACACTTCCACTATAACTGGTCATTCCCTGCTCGGTCAGACGACCTATGATATCATCCAGATTGGGCGTCAGATCGTAAACGGATTCGCTGCTCGATTTCGTCACGGGCGAAGCTGAAACCCGACTTCGTCGGATCATATAGTTCATGCAGTATCCAACGGCTGCATCCTTGGATAATAAACTGAACGGTGGCTGCTTCGGAAATGAAGACATTTTTAATTGATAATGCCAAAGTCAAAGTCCAAGGAGTGAAACAATTTGGAATTTCGATGAGTCCGTCTGATTTGAATTCGAGTTGCTTTTGAATTCGAGTTGAATTTATATTCGATTGATGGTTGAAAAGAATTCCAATTTAATAGAAAACTGATTATTTTTGCTAAGTATTTTCGAAACAGAGTTTGGACATTGGAAAATAGGAGTTAAGTTGTTAAAAAAGAGTTAATCAGTCGCTGAAAGGATAAAGTTTTTAGTTAAACCATTTTAATACACTAGATTAATAGATGAAAAGAATTCCAATTTAATAGAAAACTGATTATTTTTGCAAAGTATTTTCGAAACAGAGTTTGGATATTGGAAAATAGGAGTTTAGATGATCAAATATGTACCCGTTGTTCAAAAAAAGATAATCAGTCGCTGAGAGAATAAAGTTTTTCAGTTGAACCATTTCAATTCACTAGAAGGCAATTTGTGGATCTTTCAGAGGGTTAATGCCTTCCAAATGAAAGGCCCAACGAAGTTCCACGATTACATTTCGCTTTTGTGAATATTTAAGTAGCTTCTCATTCCCGTTTTCCCTTTTTTTTTTGCAGTGATTCTTGAAGTGGCTTTGTTGTCTGATTGACAGTTGCGAAATCAGTTCTCATTTCCACTGCCTCAATAATCTGGGCACTACTATGACAAATCTCCGGCTCGGAGTGCGATTCGCATATAACTGTCTTTCAATCAACTAAATTTCTTCTCTTTTTTTCTCTCTCTTTCTCTTTCTCACTCTTTATATCTCTCTCTTTCTAACTCTCTGCTGTTTGCTTTTTGAGGCATCACATTCGTTGCTTTTATTTTTCAAATCAACATAATGGACACTTTGCCCGCTGGCGACAACAACCCCCCTTTCTCCACCCACCACCCACCACCCCCTCCCATCCACGCATCGTGAGGCCACACATAAAAAAAAATATACAAAGGCAACTTCACAGTGGGCTTTGACAGCTGACACAAAATGCAAAAGTGACGCATTTGGAGTGGATGGCCCAGGGAGGGTTTTGTTCATGAAATGCAAGTCTCTCCCTTTCCGCCCTTTCCCCATCAGCCTAGTTCTCTTCTTACCCCACTTTATGTTATATTCTTGTCTAGATATTCCATTCCATTCCCTGGCAACGGCAACGGCAAACGGAACAAATCCCAGCCTGGTTTTAACCTACCGCAGATGCAGAATTCTGCTTTCGCCTGTCACTCATTAAACATTTTGCCAACTTGCAACTTAGTGCCGTTGTTTTCATTGTTTTCATTGTTGTCCTTGTCATGCCAAGTGTCACAACAGTCGCCTGCATTTTGTTGATTTTACGAGAGCGTGTGACAAGCAGCCAAAACGATTGGGATTGGGATTCTGCGAATGCATCCCTCGAATAGAAACCAATGCATGTAAGTCGTCTGATTAGACTTATTCAGAACTTCTCTCGACCCAAAGACGTACATCGAAGGGGGTTAAAACGCATTTTAAGACCTCATTTATTAAATGTTATATAAGTGGGAGCGGCTATAGTCGAGATCCTGAATATAGGAAACCCCTTACTTATTTCAATATATATATAAAAGTACTTTAAATAAATTTAAAAAAATACTGCATACTTTTAGGCGATTCTATTGAAATAATAACTTTATTTATAACTTCGGTTAGCTATTACTCCCGTTCTACTTGTCTGATCTTGCTGCAGTTAAGTGATATTAAAGATAATATTAATAGATAACGATATTTACCATAAAAAATTTATTATTTAAAGAGTTGTGGGTGTGGTGACTTTTCGCTTTTAAAAAAGCACTAACGTAGCCAACATTTTTTATTCCAATAAATAAAGTATATCATCAACCATAAGGATTGTATAATATTATATCTAATATTTCATTAATAATAAGTATAAATTTTAATTAAATTACAAGTTTACATATTCGTTTGATACCATTAGCATATTTTATGTTGATATTTAGTAAATTATTTTTATTTTTTATTTTTTTCGCATACTTTGTTGTAATATGATCCCTCTTTGTTGACGCCTCTGTTGTTTCGTCAAGTTGACAACATGTTGCCCACATATTTAGCGCGGTTGCTGCTCTGATTGAATATTTGTCCAAGAAATACATTTGAGACCCTTCCCACACCCTTCCTCCTCACACCCGCAACATAAAAGACTCTGGATTTGCGTAGTAGTTGTATGAGTACTTTGAGTGTTGTTGTAACTTCCTCTTTCTCACACTCTCTGCATTTTGTTTTGTAAGCAAATATTAAAATATTTCACACGAAAAATTAACTTGTATCTGTGTGTTTGTATTTATATCTGTGAGCGTGTGTGTGGGTGTGTGTGTGTGGGCTGCAGTTTTGCGCTATTTTTACATCTCTTTGCTCGACAGAACAAACACAGCTGGGCACAGTGCAAAGTGCGGGGAGCTGAGCCGCCGACTGCGTCGCATTGCTTATCTAATGGACTGCAGTTGCAGCGACGGCGACTGCGACAGCGACTGAGACTGCGACAGCGGTTGCTGCTGCGCTTATCGGTTGTTGTTATTGTTCTACATGCTGCTGTGCCCGCACAAGTATCTCATACTCTCCCTCTCCCTCTCCCTCTCTCGCTCTCGTTCGTTTTGTTTGCTCTTGTAGTTGTTAATTGCTCGTCGCTACTTTCTTGCACCCTTCACAATGCGCCGTTAATCACAGCAGCAGAGAGTGGGAGATAGTCTCCAGGAGAGAGTGCCTGATGGAGTGTGAGAGTGAATGAGAAAGCAGCAGGCGCACACATCAATGCAGTGTTGCCTTTGTTGTTGTTGTTGGTTTTCGTTAATGGGTTTTTATTTGTTTATATGAGCGTCTAGAAAATATGATGCGCCTTTGTATGAGGGATATTCAGCTCCCAACCCCGCAATCCACCACAACCTCTCATCTAAGAGTGTTGACCATTTTGCGTTTTCCGTTTTGCGCTCCTCATGGGAATTTTTACAACTGTTTTCCATGACAAGTGCACTTTGAATTTGACTTGATGGCTAATGAAAAAGAAAAATGAGGCGGAGAAGTTAAAGTTTTTCGACTTCGACTCTGATCCATGTGATTATATTTAGTTAAACTTATATATGTTTAAATGGGCGTGTTCTTTGCCATTCGCATGACCGAAAAAGCTTTTAAGTTTCTATTTTTCATTCAGTTTATTATTAATTACAGTTTTCAATGTGCATTTGTTTATTGTTTGGTAAGAATTTATAAATGGGCGCGTCGTCATATGAATAATTGATGTAAGAATTATTCTAATTAACTTGCCTTGCTTTTTATTTAGGAATAAACAATACACAATTCAAAGAATTTATAAGTTGTTTACTTTTGTATCTTTTTTTATTGTTTCTTTGAGTTTCTCTTTTAAATGCTCACTGATATCTGATACTTTTTCATCAATCAGTGTCAGTCCATTGACATATGTCACAATCAGAAATCAATTAAATATTTATTGACAACAATCTAGACGTACAAATATTGATTTTCACTCAATTCACCCCTAAAACATGAAGTGAGACAGTAGATTAGGAAATAGCCCATCACATATTAATTTACAGAAACTTTGCTGCTTTCCTTTTAGTAAACTCTTTATTATTTTTCAAAATTTAATAATCAGTAAAACATTTAATAAAAATGAAACTTAATGTATCTGTTAACGTTAATGTTCGATTTTGAAATAATGCAATGTGAAAACTTTATCGAGTGGTGTCGGCGATATTTGCTAGCTAACTAATTAACACATTTATGAAGTGGCAGGAACATTGCACATTGGGGGAGGAAACTGATTGAAAGCCCACATAAAAGACCACAAGTAGTAACCCCGACCCAGCCCTGAACCCACAATTGTTATTATTGTTGTTGTAGTTGTAATTATGTGTAGTAAATGCGACAAACAAATGCGATAAACGACAACTGTTGACATTTACAATTGTTTACAGTTATGAAACAAAAACGTCGCTAATTAAGCAATCAATGGGATAAAGTTGTCTGCTTTCAATGAGTTGAAATATGTAGCAAAAACAATTAAATTGTGGACTAGTTTAATTTGAAAGTATTATTAAAATTAATATAATTACAAAAAATAAGTTTATATAAGAAAAATGTTAAATAGTTAACAATTAATATTAAAAAAATTAAAAAAAGTAAATTTCACAATTGACCCCGACGTGATTTGAACACGCAACCTTCTGATCTGGAGTCAGACGCGCTACCGTTGCGCCACGGAGTCACATGAAATGATCCGGCGTCAAATGCTAAGTTGAATTGTTCGCTTTGTTAATCTAATCATTTATATGTACGTATGTACGTACGTAAAGCAACAACAAAGTCAAGTAGACTATAAATAGATATTACTGTTTAGCAAATATTTTTTGTGTGTTAGAGCATTCTCAAGATAATAATTCTTATCTAATCTGTGAATAATTCTAAATAAGAATTTGCTGCGTTTTTAGATTAAGCAATGATTTAAATAATATTAAGTGTGACATTCATTAGTTAATACACAAAGGTATAAAGATCCTCCTACATACTTCCTAATTAACTTTTATATGCATCTAATCCTCCCCTGTTGCATAGCTGTGCTTAGAATCATTTCAAATGACAAACAAAATGCATTTCGAGATTTGAGAACAACTTTAATAGTAGATCAGCCAGACTCATTAAGCAGCTAGACATGAAAATCGTCTGGATCTGAATCTGAGTTCCCCTCACTGTATCTAAAACCTAGACACCTGTGCCGCCAAAGCTTTTAAATAGCTGTCGCCCGATGCCGACGGATTTCACACAGCGAGTCCCAAAATAAATATAAATCACCAGAAGAAACACAAGAAAACAATAACTGGCAAATGAATGGAAAATGCTGCACATACGGAAAAGATTTCGTTGTTCTGTTTATTTATTCATTGATTTTTAATACACTACCCAGAGCTCATATCGGTGTGGTTCTTGTAAATGGAAATGCATTTCGATAAAGACAACCCGACATAGACCCAATGAAATTGATTTCCAACCAACTCCAATTCCATTGTGACTAATTGTGGGACTCCTCCGCTGACTTTGGGTGGCATTCCCTTCCACAGAACTCCAGCTGTTTTCATTGTTTAGAAATTAATTTTCCTACTCACTATTTACATTGTAAAATGATTGTTGTGGCCGCTTCCCGGGATGCCTTTTTATTTATTTTTTTTTATTTTAGTTTTGTGGCTATTTTTATGTTTTAATATTTATGGTTTTTAATGTTCATATTTAGTGCGACTGGCTGCCTACATGGGTTTAGTATTTCCGAGATGTAGACTCTTTTTATGTCTGCCCCATAACATGCTTTAGTCTTGTTGCTCCAACGGAAATTGATCGTAAAATTTACACTTTCTTACCAGCCGCGTTGACAAGTTCACACGCCTAGGGAATTTGTAGGAGTTCGTGGCCACAATGTCGATAGAGAAATTAGAAAAACCATAAAAAATAACAAAAACCATAAAAACTATCATAAGGAATTCGAAAACACTTAAAGACTAACTTTAAAATACATATAAACAAATAAATAAAATTTCGTAGTGAATAACTGTGAAAAATTTAAAAATACTGTTAATTTTAAAAGTTGGAAATTAAAATTTACGAAAAACAAAGATTGTAAAGTTTTTAGATATATTATTGCAATTAAAAATTATCTTATAAGTGTTGAATTTAACATTTATTTCTATATATTTTTAAATTATGTAAATTCCAAAATTTCCCAGAATTATTCCAGTAAAAATACGTAAAAGCACCGCACATATTCAGAAATGTTGAACAGAATGTCAACAGTTTTCCTAATGTTTATTCTCATTAAGTGAAACGGTAGTTACAAAAGTGTGATGTATTCAAGTGCTACATGCATGAGTATTTAACTACACTCAAACACTGGGCCCAACACTTAGCCAACACGAGTGTTAACAATATGAATGGAGAGGTGCACGAAACGGAAACATAACCATGCCATAACCTCGTTGCAAGACTGCAACACTTGATCAGCTTAAATCAAACAAAAATGTGGAATAACATTTGTAGAGCTGTCGCTGAAGTTGGATAAGTTGTCGTTACCAACGGGCAAGTCAAGTTGACTTAACTTGGCCCATACCCACCTCCCATTCTCTCTCTCTCTCTCTCTCACTCACTCTCTCACTCTCTCACACTCTCTCTCACTCAATCTTTGTGAGCGTTGAGTGTTGTCGTCTGCTTATGTGTGTGTGTGAGTGTAAAAAACTGTTATATAGTATATTTTTCAAACATTATAGCACTTTACACTTTTCACACGCTAAAATAATATTTTTGCAGTGCAGAGAGGATGGGCAGAGTGGTGAGAAGGGGGATGGGCACTCTGCTCCATTTGGCCATATACTGGGCTGTGTGTCTAAGTGTTGAGTGTTTGGCTGGGAGCGCACAGTGTGTAAACAGCAACGCAAATGTCAAGTAGCCGTCAATTGGCAGGCGTTGCAGGACAGCAGAGGACAGCACATGAAGGGAGGGACAGAGAAGGACGACAAAGAACGAAAGCAGCTCGTAGACCGCAATTGGGCAGACAAAACGAGAGTACACCTTACCTTCCCCCTTACCACCTCACCACCTTTCCAGCCTGTCCCTAACGAATCCCTAACACTTTCACTGCAGTCTGCGCTAAAAGTGTTTGCATTTTTATCAACGCTCGTCGTTCATCGTACGTTGCTCTGTCTCTTTGCCCCTTTCTCCGCTTTTCCCCTTTTCACTCTACCTTCTTTTTCTATAGCTGCCTTTATTGTCGGCTTTGACTTGTGCAAACACTTCCCGTTGACTTTTCGTTCTCCCGATCTAACTTACTTCCTCCCTCTCTTCATATCTTTCTCTCTTCTCTCTCTCTCTCTCTCGCACGCTAGCTCTATATATCTACCAGTGCTTGCATGGTAAAACCGCTTAGCATGTTTACCGTTATGTTCGGCACTTGAATTCGCCGTGTTGCATTAGTTCGACGTCCGTCCGTCCGTCCGTCGTCCCCATTACTCACGCTTAAGTGCAGACAGGTGCGCCAGGCCGCCATTTTGTATGTAAGAATACGAAAAAGAAAATTGTGCACACAAACTCCGAGTTCGAAAAGCCAAAAGGAAGTCCATACTCCGCATTTGTTTGCTCTGTTTAACCCATAAACGTGTTTCAGGAGTTTACCCACTCTGTGTGTGTGTGCGTGTGTGTGTGTGTAAACATTTATGCTGACAAAGAAAGAAGCTCAAATATACACAGTGGCAACTCTGCTCGGCGCTTTGGGGTTGCCCATTATTTGGGGGACTTTCAAATACCCAAGACTTTAAAATGCGAAGGTTCCTTTTTTTTTCTTTGAGAAAACTGTAGATTAAGTTTAGTATAATTAACTAAAACTGAAAACAGAGTAATTCAAACAAGAAACAAAGGTTAGCGCGCCGAAAATTTGATACCCTGCATTTTATTTTCGACTGACCATTTTTTATATACTATATATCTAAAAAAACAAAAATGTTTTTTAAACTTAAGTCTGATTTTTATACTGTATGACAAGTTCTTTTAAGATAATTTTATCGTCCTTCTGATTAAGAACGTATAGATGCCTTTTTTAATGCGTTAGACACTTCCTGACACAATTATAATACCCTTTAAAAGGTTATAAAACATGTTTAAATGGTCTGTTTAACCTGTTTAATGAACTTGCGAACTACAAGCTGAAAGTTAATGCCTTTTGAGTCATTACAGAGCACACATTACGCTCAGTCCACTTCCAAGAAATCATCTCATCTCCACCTTTCACCTGAGTGTAAAGACCCTTCAGCTAATTGCTATTTTAGCCAAAGCTTTGAAGAAATCCCAAGCAATTAATTGAACCAACTTGCACTACAATAGAACTAAGCTGCGATTTATGCAAAAATTAATTAAGAAAAAAAGGAAAAGAGAAAAAAATTGTGTAGGAAATGAGAAACTTGAAGAGAGTGTCAGTTAATACCTTTGGACTAATGCAGTCAAAAGAAGTGAAATGAGGGGCGTGTTGACGCCTATTTAAGTTAATACTGATTAATGCTGACAAATTAACTGCGAAATTAATCAATGTCCGAGTCGTTTACATGTAGAAACAGCGACAAATAAACAAAGACATGATGAACAAAGACAACAACAACATTAACATTTACAGCCTATATTGATAAGGCACTGAGGAATGTGGCGACATCTAGCGGCGACAGCGGCGGCGGTGCGGGTGCTTTTGTTGTTTGCCACTTGTGACGATTTATCAATGCCAGGCATAAACTAGAGAGAGCACGAGAGCATTTCATCAAAGTGTCGAGAGATTATCAAGTTGACAGTCGGCCACAGACGCCAACAGAATCTGCACCCACAAAACTAGCTAAGCTGCACATACACTGAACAAAATTAAGACAAAGGATAAATTTGTTAAAAATAATTTAAAACAAAAAATAATTAGTTGTAAAAAATTTAAAACAAAAAACATATTTTTAAATATTGAAATGTTAAAAATAATACGATAAATTAAATAATTTTAGCGTAAAAATTATCAAGTATAATCAAAATTTTGTTTTAATTTAAACAATTCTATGATTATGATAAATACAGAAATGATTTCTTTGAAATATGAATATATGTTATTTAAATTATTTCGTATTGTTTTTAATAGACAAAGATTTTTGCTTAAAACTTTAATTCATACTGAAAATTTTGACATTTTTTCCCAGTGTAAAATGGGAATATTTGAGGTAGCATCAGAAGAGTAAAGTTTCAAGAGACTGGCGACAGGTTCCAAGTTTGGTGCGTGTTTGCAGTCCATCAAACGGCATGTGATAATTCAGGTTCATCAACATTACAATCAACATAAGCACAACAATACACACACACACTCACACATACACTCGTAAAAGTCAATGTTGTGTACCAACTATATTGTATTTACTTATTTATATGCACAGGAAGAAAGAGACAGAATTCAAGTGAGATGTCGTTCATTTGGCATGCAAAAGCCCATGATGATTGTTGTTGTGAATGGATGAATGAATGAATAAATGGGTGGACACATGGATGGATGGATGGATGGATGGATGGTTGTAGTTGATGATGATTGAACAAAGACACGCAAGAATAGCGACAGTACAAGTCGTCGTTTGGCTTTCGAGTGTCTTCATTTTTGGCATGTGAAATTGCATAATTTATTGTGTGACAAATCATGAGCAGCTGTGTCTGAGTAGGATCCATCGCCTAGCTAATTATGTTGCATGCCTGATAATCTTTACCTGGTTGACAGCCGAACTTCTTTATTATTGTGCCGGCCTGTTGAAGTGTGTGATCATTTATTTATCACATCGACAGTTCCGACAGTGTGAGGAAAGAGCTGCTCGTATATTAATGGAACGCAGTCAAAAAGTTGTGGACCTGACACAACAGAAAGCATAAATTGAGTTAAGACTAGTTTTCTGCAAGTTTGAATAACCCAAATACTAAATATGACTGAAATATTAACATATATACCATATATACCATCAATTAAAGAATGCACTGACTCAATATTGATAAGCTTTCTTCTAATCGAATACAGATTTCTTTATCTTTATTTGTTCGAATATACGTTTTAACATTTAAGATAACAATATTATTTTTAAATTTATAAGTATATATATGTTTTTAAACTTTCTCAACATTAAGTACAATTCCGCCTCTCGATTGCAAAAAGAAACTTGTCTTGTGTATTTGCAATGGTATTTCGGTCTCCTTGGCCGGTGAGAACTTGAAGTTCTTGAGCAGCACAGCCAAACCCACTAGAGATTGCATTTCACCAAAGCGTAGACCAATGCAATTCCGTGGACCAGCACCAAATGCCAAAAAGGCAGCTGAATGACGCTGTTCCATGGCCTCGGGTGTAAAACGATCTGGATCAAACTTTTCTGGTTCCGGATAAATTTCGGGATCGTGATGAATGGCATCGATGGGTATGACAACTGGTGTTCCCGCTTCCAGCACATAAGAAGAGTCCGGAACTTGGAAATCTTCAATTGTCCTGCGTATAAGAATCGATGCAATGGAATATTTGCGAAGGGTTTCTGGAATAAAGATGGAGAGTTATAATAGTGTGAAAAACAAGGCTGCAAACTGGTTCTCAACTAAACCTCGTAGAACCGGTTCGGTTCGGTTCGGGATTTCTAGCAGCATAAATTGGATCATGAACTGAACCTAAACTTGAATATATTTACTTTGCGAACCCGAGCCGAAACCGAACCGCTTTCTAAAATAAAAGGTTCGGTTCAAAAAAAGAAAATAATTACAGAAACTTTATGATTTTCATATATTACGTTTTGGTTGGTTTTCATTATATATTAAGACTTTGAATTAAAATAAGTATATTAAAATCTTCAAATAAATTTAAATTTTAATTAAAATTGGATTTCTTTAAAAATAAATTTAATCAGCTTAAAATTTAGAGATAAATATATACTTTTTTTGTATGAAAGGTTCGAATCCAAAACTTGGGCTTAAGAGGAATATAAACCAAACTTTAACAAAATTTTGAAGATTTGCAGCTTTGGTTAAAGATAATGTGGAACAACTGTCACTCACCATAAATGATTTGCTTGATATACTTGAGTTCCCTTAAAGCTTCGTAGTTGAATTCCTTATGCTTGGCCAGCACCTGTTGAACTTCCTCCCTGCCACGCTGCTGGATCTCAGGATGCAGAGCGAGCAGATGTAAGGCAAAGCCCATGGTACTGGAGCTGGTCTCGAAGCCACCCAGAAAGAAGACAAATGCCTGGGCAGCGATTTGATTGAAGGTCAAACCGCCACTCGGTTCATTGCGCAGTTCCATGAGCAGATTGAGGAAATCATTGCGTTGCACCTGATGCTTCTCGCGATACTCTAAAGTATCGCGAACCACACGCATGTAAAACTCGCTGACATCGTCGTTGACCATCTTGATGTGGAGACGCTTGGCCAGGTTTGGAAAGGCCTGGATGAGGGCAAAGGCCAAACGACCATGCCGACGACTTGTGAAGGTCTTTTGGCCCAGATGATAGAACTCGACATTGGGATCGTTGAGGCTGTTGCAGTCGAGGCCAAAGGCACAGCTGCCAATGACATCTATGGTGAATCGGGCCAGCAGATGCTTCACTTCCACTGGTGACTCCTCGGCATCCTTAAAGTCCTCAATCTGTTGCTGCACCACCTGCACAAAGCGATCCGCTATCTGCACCACTGTGGGCAGCATTTGATGCATCTTCAGGGAGGTAAAAGTGGACGTCAATTTATTACGCATCTCACGCCAATCCCGGACCATCCAAATTGAACAGATGCGCCGAAATGGGATCATCCTGCTCATTGTAGTAGTTGCCACGATGCGCAAAGTTATTGAACTCCTTCACCATCACCAGTTTAACCAACTCCAGATCGAGAAGAACTGCAGCTCCTCGTATGGCGAAATAAAAGCCACCAAATGGTGCCTGACCTTTGTACTTCTCATAGAACTTGCGAAAGGGCTCCAGTGCCGTTGTCGTCTTGCCCACACTGTGCAAATTGCCGTACAGCCACACCGGTTTATCGTGCAACACGCCTCGTCTCGCCCAGTAGCCGTACGTGTGTCTCAGATAAACAAAGACCAGCAACAACAAAGCGAACAGCAATCCGAGAGTCAAAAAACACAACGTCATGTCTACTGTGACTGCGATGAACTGATCGTTTGACTTGGGACTCTGTCAGATTCACATTGCAACTCACACTGCTCATATCTGGACTCTCTACACTGCGAGAATGACCTCACTAAAAATTTGAACAATATCGACTAATCTTAAAAATGCAAATTTTATTAGAAATAAGATTAAAATTTGCTACAGTTGTGAAATCTGTTATAATACATTAATAGATTTATTTCTATCCATTCTATACATTTCCATTTTCTCGCAGTGTACATTCTAATTGATATTACCGTTTAGCTTTTGTGCTTCATTTATTACCTGGCGTTTTGTATTTTCTGTTCTCTCACAATTTTGCAGTCTCTCTTACTCTTTCTCTCTCCCTCTCGCTCTTTCACCTCTCTCTCTCTCTCTCTCTCTCTCTCTCTCTCTCTCTCTCTCTCTCACTCACTCTTCCTCTTTCTCTCTGTCCCCTCTCTCGTGCTCTCTTTCTAATTCTCTGTCAAGCTTTACGCTTGAATTAATTTATCACTTTATCACAGCTGTTGTGAATTATGAGTCAAATTTGTTGTTGAATCACAAAGTTATATTACTAAACCAGAGGCTCATACCAAGTGGGGATTGCCTAAGTGTCGTAATTTGCATTCAAATGCAATAAAATAAAACAAGCAGGCAACAAATACTCATTAAAGCAGATATTATTTCTATTTTAATCCAGGGAACTGAAACTGAACTGAAACAGTAGCTGAAATAGTTTCTTCCAATTTCCAACAGTCATAGCTTGATAAAAATTGAACCGATTTTCAAGCGGAATGTCATTTTGATCATGATTTGGCCTCTTAAATGATTCTGCATTTAAGTTTTTATCATTTAGAAAATTTGATATATTTTCGATTCGAAGCTCAATTTTCCATACTTACCCCTTGACATTTTTTCAAAAATTTTGATCTCTCATTACTTCATCAAAAATTAACCGATTTTCAAGCGGAACGTCATTTTGATCATGATTTGGCCTCTTAATTCATTCTGCATTTAAATTTTTATCATCTAGAAAATTTGATATATTTACGATACTTTTGGAATGTACCCCGTTGACCTACCTCACTGAATATTTCTGTCAGCATGACTAGCAATTGTGGTCATTCACAGACAGCAGAGATACAGAAAGCGAACTGAACTATATTTCTCAGACATGTGATAATTTTAGTAATTGTTTAACCTTAATTAGATGCTGCGAATCTTTGAACACAGTGTCTTTGTGCGTCAAACTACTTATGTGAAGTTAAGATCATTAGTTAGGTCACAGAACAATAATAATAATACGAAAGAAACTCAACTGACAAGTTTCAGACCCGATCCAAGATGAAGACATTAAGTTCTGAGAAGCTTCGACAATCTCATTGATGCGTCAACAACTGTTCGTATGCTCATCGCATAAATAAACCGCTAAAGCACGATCTGAGAAACGGAGTTGGGGAATCTTAAGAGTATCGCTAGTTGTTTGAGTTTGTCGGGTTGTCGAGTTCTATCGGAACTCGTAAATTTCAGAGCTGAAAGTGTCTCACTTAGCATGTCAAAACAAAACCAGACGTGAGTCTGGTTTCGATTAGTCCACGACGATAGTTTCAAGTCAGCGATAACTACGTGGAGTTAGTTAATTGTGGCCATTGGAAAGTTAAGTTATGAGCCATTCTTAGAGCGAGCCCAAGTCGAATCACAGTCGAAATAAACATGTTAACTTATGGACAAGTTTTCAGCTCAGATCTCAGTTATCTTAGCCGCTCCATGCATAAACTATGCGAATTATGTACAATTGCCCTCGATCGTTGGCTTTAGGATTTGCAGTTTCTACTCCTTCTCTTTCTTTCCTTTTTTTCTACTTTTTCGAATGTGCTGTGAAAATCGGTATATCGCTGGACCCCAGAGCTATGGGCCAGTCATCGTTCCCAGTTAATTGAACCAGTAAATCGCACTCAATCGCACTAACCTGGCCAACAGTTCGGGACACAACCTTCTCTCCAACTCCAACTCGTGTGTAATTTGTACTTTTGTATCTTTCGCCTGGAGCGTTGCACTTTTCTGACATTACATTTCGTTTTTCGGTTTTTGTTTTTCGAGCCTGAAAAGTTCAATTTTTGACTGTTAGGCCTTTGTGCATTTGGGGGCGTGGCATTGGTTTTTGTGGCAAGCAAACCAACTGAACATGACATTGCATTTTGTCGAACAGCAATAAAGACCATGACCATGACTGCAATTTGATTGCAGGTGAGCCAAAGGTGAATTCATAGAATGTCCTGGGGAGTCTAGATAGTAGAAATGGGAAAGGTGTACAGTATATTGCATATATTCCATATCAATGTCCAACAGTTCCAACAATTTCAATGTCAAAGCCGTTGACCTTTGCACTCTGTTAACTCCAGCTGATTTCCATCTCCAACTGCGCTCATTTTGGATAATTTTCTGCCAAATTAGGCAGTCGAAATAAGCGCAGTGAGCCATAAAATAGTATAACAGATATTGTGTGCATATGTAGATTAACTGCTTGGACCCACTGTATAACATATTGCGAGACGCAGAGGTAAACAAAATATGAATTTCGAAATTAGATTTTTATCTTAATGCTCCACGACAGTAGACAAATAAGCCGGAGTCACAGCAATAGAACTTCAGTTACAGTTACAGTGGCTTTTCTCCCTTTTCCTGGTTGACTTCCCTCACCTCCCCAGTCCACATCCAAACACATATCCTGTGGCAAGAACAAACATGGCAGACAATTAATAATACTTAAAAAGGCAACGTGGAAAAACAACAACAATAAGCTGAAAAAAAAATACTTACTATGCCATGGGCAAAGTCATATGTGTAGGTGTGTGTGTGTGTGTGTGTGTGTGTGTGTGTTTGTGTGTGTGGTGAGGTTGAGGGTTCCTTTTTTGTGCTATATAATGGATAATAACATGCACATCAACACGACGCGCCTAAGCACAGAACGAATCCTGGCGGGTTGAGGATGGCCAAAGGGGGTGAAAGACGAAGGGTAGAGGGGGTTGTTTAGTAATGAATAATGTGCACTCACCTGGAAGCATTACAGTGTAGAGTCGAGTCGAGTCGAGTCGAGTCGAGTCACATTAGGTCGAGTGTGTGGGTGAGTTGAAATATTGCTACATTTTCACTTTGTCGGTGCCTAACGAAATACCTTAAAAATTACAAATTACCCATATTTGTATTTATTTCGCTTACCCTCATTCATTTTCCTACTTAAAGTTTAGTTTTCATCCACTTTAATTGAAATTAGGTGCGATGTTTAAATGCATTTTTGGCATGACGCGAATGCAGCTGAATAAAGATAGTAAAGGGAGTGGTTTAAATGAATGATTCTAAATGTAACAGCTGTTTTTTGAGGTCCATAAAAATAAGAATGATTAGTAAAGATATAGGGTAAATAATAGGCAAGTCTCTAAAATGATACATTCATTATTTTACTTATAAAAATTTAATAAATCCAGTAAATATTTTTAAAATTTATTTTAATTAACAAAGCTTCTCTTTTTCCTATCATTTCAGGTATGTCTGTCATATTGTCTACATACATATAATAAATGTAAGTGTTATTTCTGTAAATAATAATATAAGAGGCCTTTGAAAGGTAAATATGCAATCAATGCAAATACATATGTAAATCTTGGCATATTCAAATATGTTTTCGAGTTTGAAAGCGCGCTTTGATGTGTTACCGCCAGGTGGCGTAATGGAAGTCAGCCAATCCCGTGGGAGTGGCAGCATATGCTAACGGCATTTTGTGGCTGCATCATTAACACAGTGAAGAGATGGGGAAAAAGCGGCAGACAATTGCCAGTTAAATAAACTGGCAAAATAGAAGAGTTGGCCTGGCTTCGAATCTGGATACGACTGTGACTGGCAAAACAATTACATTTCAATTTTCCCCAATGTCAAAATCAGACCCAAAACAGTCAATAAATGGTCTGGGCCAAGTCCTTATCCTGCTGCCTGTCCCTTCTCTCTAAAATTCTGCACTCCCATGAATGCATGATAATTGTTAATTGAAAATTGCTGCCGAAAATGTGGAAAAACTTTTGGAAAAGGGCACTGGAATGTTGCTAAATATTTATGCATTTAACAATGCCAAATAATAGCAGCAAATATTTATGTGAAAATATTTGTCGGATGCATTTTGGAAACTCTCCTATCCTCTGGTGTCTGAGTTTTCGCTTTGGGTATTTTTTGGCGTTTATGAATTTCCATAATTTATGCGCGCAGAGGGAAACAGAGCAGAGAAATCACTGACGGCAGTTCCATTTGCCATTCAATTCATAAATTTTAATTGAAAATTGCGGCAATGCAATGGCAACAAGAACAACAACCAAAACAACAACAACAACAACAAGGAGTTCAACTGAAATACGCGCAATTAAATGCCAAAAACATGCGAAATATAAAATCGCCAGATGACATATGGTAATGACAATCGCAACCATACCAAATTTCGCCTCAAACGATTCAATTCGATTTTCAACATATTTTCATTTACCCAAACGACAAACCAACCAATTTACCAATGAAAAATTCATAAGCTTGTCAAGTGTTGAATTTCCATCCATTTTGACGCCCCAAAAAGCCGCTGATGAAACACAACATAATGACGAACTGATGATGATGATGATGACCTTTTATACAAATGTTTGTATCAATTAACGTGTCTTGTTTGCATTTGAACTGTTTATTATTGTGCACTCTACGAAGCCGACTGCAGTTTTTGTCACCTCAAAATGTTCATTAATTGCCGCAGAGTTTACTCTATTTTTGGGAATTAATAAAACGAGACAGAACTTCTCATTGGTGGTCATTTAATTGGCGGTCTTCGGTTTGGTTTGGTCGGGTTATATGAGACATTATCATTATTAAATGAAATACATATTAAATACAATAAAAATATATTTCAAAATATTTAAACTTTAAATGTGATTATTTTGTCTATTTTCTTTAACATTTTCTGACTTGCCTCTTTCAAACACTCTCACACTCATTCTGCTTTGATTAATGACTGTCTGCTTCTCACTCTCCTCTCTCTCTCTCTGTCTCTCTCTCTAACTCTCTCAAGCAATTCTCTGGCAATGCAAATATCAAATACTAATTAAAGCAAGTTGTTGATGCTGCTGGAAGATGGTCAAACAGAGATGAAAATTATTTGCTTTGCAATGAGAAAAAAAATGTAGAAAAATCAGCTACAGAGTTGCCAGGTTTCGTTTCGCTCTGTGTTTAATCGTTAAAATCATCAATAAAACATCAAAGAGAAGATGTTGGCCAAAGCTAATGGAGAATGGAGGCTAAGAGCAGAAGTGGCAACTAATTTGCTGTTGTTGTTGTTGTTGCTGTTGTTGCTGCTGTTGCAGCTGATGCTGGCAGCAAACAAATCGCTTTGCCACCTGTTTTTGGGTCATCATCATCTGAGCCATGTTGAAGTCTGGTAATGGTCTTTAAAAGCGCATTTAAAACGCGTTTGCAATGTGCGTGTGTCTAATTGGCAGTTTCCCCAGCCACTCTCACTCTTTCTCTTCCAACTTCTCTATTTATTTCTCCGTTTCTTCCTGTTCCCTCAAACTATACTATATATATAATAAGTAATCGCACCTCGTCATCATTTCTTATAACATGCAATCGATTAAATTTCATGCGTTGCCATTTTCCAACTCGAATCTAATAGTTAGTCCTGTGATATCCTATTTAGGTTCTCCTGTCCCAAGCTATCCAGTTTCATTTTATTTCATCAATTTGGTTTTCCCCCAAACCACACAAAATGACTTGTATTATTTTATCCAACTTTACTTTGAGCTAATTGAGGCATTCAAGCGCAGCAAGGTCCAACGTACGTTTAAATATTTATTTAACATCAACATAATGATTAACATGATTTGAATATATACCAAAAATTGGAGTTTATTAAAAATGTAAAAACATTTATGCAGGCTATCAAGTTTCAGCCGAAAGCTCTTAGGCCAAGTTTTGAGCTTAAGCTGAAGGAAGCAAATTGAATTTTTAAATATGCTTCAGCCAATTAGGAAGCTTAGGACTTGCTCTGAGATTAGTTTGTACTGCAAAACCTAAAACAATCAAAATTTCAGCTTCATATATTGTATTTTAAAGCAAATTTTGGTTTCTCTTTTCTTGTTCAAACAAAAAAGTTAAAAAAAAGATGTTTAAAAATATAATCAATAAAAAAATTAAGTCCCTAGTTTGAGTTTTTTAATAGCAGGCAGTTAATATTCAATGTTAACTCAAACATTTAATTAAGTCTCCAATTATTTCCTGGAACATGTTTGATTGCTTTTTGACTTTGTCAGCCTTATAAAACTGATTTTCAACCTGTCATTAGCATTGGTTTCGACAATAACAACAACGACAACAACAACAAAAGGAGCATAATGCTTTAATTAAATTATGACTATGTTAATGTACCGTTACAAGCGTACATTATGCTTTCCTCCCAACTTTTCCTTGGTGTTTCCTATTCCTGTATTTCTATTCTTACCGCCAGCATTAACACATTGCATGACTCCGCTCATCAGGACAACAATTGCCCATCTGCCACGCCCCTTTGCCAGTCAGTCACACACACACACAAATTTTCTACACATTTATTCCCTAAAGCGAAGTCGGATCCCTTTTTGTACTCTGTAACTATGAGAAATGTCATAATGGGTATACATAAAGCTTCCTCTTGCGAAATGTTCTCTTTGAACTTTTACACGGTATACTCTAGTCGATCACTCTTGCAGTAAGTCTAGTATTTTTTGCGTGCCGTTGCAGACTTCCGCTTTGGATGGCGTGTCCTTTTCGCTGGCACTCGCTTCCTGTTTAATATATGACGTTGATGTCGCCATTTGGCGAAATGTAAATAAAGTAATTAAAGTAATAAAATTTGTTTTAATGTTGCGCACACGAAAAATGAGATAGAGATAGAGATAAAGTGAGGGAGAGATTGGGAGAAAGTGCGAAAGGAAACGGAATATCCTTGCGTGTCGCCATCTTGCTTTCTGCCCCTTCCGTCAGTCCGTCATATTGTAGTCACGTCAACGTCAAAGTCAACGTCAGCGTCGGCGTCGACGTCGACGTCTCTGTCGCAGCATAAAGGTGATAATTACGCTTATTTAATCATTTATTATGGCTACTTGTTGTGCTCTCTCTCTCTCTCACTCTATTTCATATCTTTTTATACCTGTTTCTTTCTTCCCTTTCTTTGCAATTTTCTCGATTAATTTGTTTATATCACGAAATTGTCGCGTTTATCACGTACCTTGCCTTTACACATTTTATTTGCATTGTTTTTCATTGTTGACTTTGGTTTATTTCTATTTTATTTTGTTGACATTTACCACCTACCAACTCCTGTGGCTTTGAACTTGTTTTCCTTTTTTGTTGGCACTTCCTGGACACCAGCTAAACCCATGTACATGATAAATCAATTAGTTGTGCATTTATTTATTAAGCTTTTGAATTTTCCAACTACCAAGTAACTAAAAATGTAGTGAACAGGTGTGAGAGTCTGAAAAATACATTAGATAATTCTTCACTTTCAACACACTTTTTGGGAACTTTTAACCATTTGAATTAAAAAGTTTTCAAAACTAATAAGTACACTAGCATTAAACTTGTTAAAGTCAAGTAGGTAAATTTATTTAAATATAACATGATTACACTTTTAAATTGTTGAGGTAATTTTGGCATAAAAGTTTCAGAATCAAATTACACAAAAACAAAAATTTTACTATATTCTAAAATTTTCTAAACAAAAATAAAAACTATTTTTATAATCAAGCTGAACTTTTAATTAAATCAATTGTTGTTTATAATTGATCTGCACTTTTAATAAAATCAATTGTTTTTTATATATATTAGTTTACGAATTTATAATAATTTTAAATTATTTTAATAGTATTCAGCTCTACAAATTTATTCATGTTTTGAAAACAATCATTTTATATTCAGTTCGCAGACATTGAAATTGTTTAAAGCTTAAATTTCTTTCTCTGTGTATGGCACATCTATTTTTAATGGTTTTGATCTTAATAACAGACTATAAATTGAACAGAGAATGGTAAATTGCACACAATCTTGTTCCCTGAATGAAAGTCATCAAAAATGGCAACCATAAAACTTCAAAAGCTCCGGAGCTCAATATTCAAGGTTCAGCCAAACATGCAAATTTGTATGCGTTGTATCGAATGAGAGGCCAAAAGCTGTTTCGGACCTTAAGTTTCCGTTTCCGAGAGCAATACAGGAGTCAGAACCGTGTCTCTTCTCACTCCAGTCCATACGCAATCCCGATGGAAGCATTTTTAATTCTCCTGCCGTGCAGAAAAATACTGAACGACAATGGGGCAAAGAATCCTGCTTTGCTGTTGTTGCTGTTTTTGTTGCTGTTGTTGTGTGATGTTCAGTGCTGTGGCACATGGCTGAAAACCACACCTAAACACATTTGGCAATTAAGCCGAGCCGGCAAACAGGGCAAGGGCAAGGGATTTTTTGGGTAGAAAAGAAGGGAAAGGACCAGGACCAGGACACCGACACTAAACAGGCTGGCAGTCAGGCAACCGCACGACAGGGCTCAGACACATGAGCTGGCTCGTTTGATATATAGCAGACATGAATGCAGTCAGAGCCACAGCCAGGATACCGCACCAGCTCCTGGACCAAAAACAGAACATGCCAGGAGCTGATACACAGAAAAAAAAAATTCATTCTAAAAATCAAGCTTAAAAAACTTGATTTTAGCTTGAATTTTTTAAGTATGTATTTGAAGATACATTTCCAAAATTAAGATAATACGAAGATAAAATGACAAAGATATTAAAATATCGACATTAAAAAAATAAAAGAAATCTAAATTATTTAATCTAACTCAAAACAAATATTACAGGAGCCCAAAAATGAAAGTTTTGATGAGAAAAATCGAGTTTGATTTAAGTATTTTATACTTGGTTTATAATAATCCGGGATTACCATACTTCTGACACCGCTGCGATTAATTTTAGGCCGGAATCCCTAATATTTTTTTCTGTGTACTATCGAGTAGAGAGAAAAAAAAATAGAAGCACAATGTTGTTTAGAAACTTGAAATGGGCGGCTGATAAAAATGGAACGCTGAGGACGCACAGGGAATTTGAGAAGGAGAAGGAAGTTGAAGCCCATAGTCGAACATGTTTAATGGCGTTATTTATGTGGGTGTCCCCCTACCCCATTCCTCCTTCCCTTTCGCCAGTAAATGCCAATAGATGGCTCTGGCTCGGCTGCAATTTGTCGAGTTGCGGGGGTAGGAAAAAAAAAATTATATGCCACTTGAACCTGAAAATTATTTACTTCTATGAGCCGAACACGTAGAACCGCAGAACAAAGGCTCCAAGGCTCAGACAAAGAGAGAGAGGGAGAGAGAGTAGACAGAGAGAGTGTGAAATAGACTAAAGAGAGTCGTCGCACGTGCTGAGAGACACAGACAAAGAGAGAGAGAGAGAGAGAGAGAGAGATATGAACTGACAGCAAAAAATGGCAACTATTTAATACGCGCTCGACATTTGTTGGTATTTTGTGTGTGAAGTTTTTTCATTATGTGTTTTGTCTGCCAGGACTTGAAATGGGAGGTGGGAAATGGAACATTGAGAATGGAGAACTGTCCAGAACTCCCTTGCGTGCCATTTAAATGAAGCTGTTCCGGGTTTCCGTTACACTTTTTTGCGCTCTTCCTATTTTTTTTTTCATCTACTTTTGAGGCAGAAGAGAGCTCTTTTGTTTTTTACAGTAGCTCTGCAGTCTGGTATTTAATTTAACTTTTTTATGCTGCCGTCTCGTATAGTTTCTATGGCGATTTAATAGAGTTGCGTATAAAATTGGAAGTTTTTGAGACCCTGCACTTAAAAAGTACACAGGGTTTTGTTTCTTGCAAAAATGCCGAATTTATAATCAGATCGTAATGAAATTCTGAGAACAGTTTTGGAATATAGCTCGTACTTTAGAAATGTTGGTTTTTATTGCACCTTTTTATTTTCTTGTGTAATTTTATTTATTTTACCCTTCCCTAAATTAGACTTTGGCGGTACCTAAAACAAGCAATATTTATTGTTATATAATTTAAATTGAGATTCGAAATATATACCCTTAATTTAAAAAAAAAAAAATATATATATATATATATATATATATATATATACCTTCATTATACAATAACTACAGGGTCTCTGTCAGTATAGCTCGCTCGTCTGTAGTTTTTCCTGCAAGTTTTTATTGCATATGAAATATTTTAATTGAAATAACTGTTATTGCTTTTATAGCTGGATTTGCAGCATTGTATTGCATAAGTACGAATGAAAAAGAAATTATCATGACTTTGTTAATTGCATGATGAGACCCTGAGGTTTTAATGACCTTTTATTGGCACACGTTTCAGATTAACCCATGCAGTCTAGACTCTGCCTTTATTGTGGATTTTATTTGAGATTATGGTTATGGCCTGGACACCACCTGCTATCATCTCTCCACAATTACAATCCAGTTAAAGCTGTCTCTTTGTATTATCTCTTATCAGCTCTCTCTCTCTCGGAGGTAAATGAAGTAATGAAAGAATGTAAAGAATCTGCCGCCTGCTGCAAAATGAAAAAGATGCCTGTCAGTAGCCTCACATTCTACTCGCATATATTTCTTTGTCGTTCTGGGAAAGCCTCGATTCTGGGAAGCACTTCAAAGTCATTGGAACCATAATGCAAATTGTCTGCACCAATTTGTGCACTGTCTTTGCTTCATTTGAGGGAGAAATCTTGAAGCTCCCCAACATCGACTTATTATTCAGTCTTTTTTTCTTTCAGTTTTTTTTTCAGTTTTTGTGCTCGGCTCGTTGAATTTTTTCCATTCTTGGCTCACTTTCTGCCTGGCGCTTCTCGCTGGCTTCACTTCAATATGTGATGGGGGGGAGGTAAATTATAAAACTTGGGGCGTTTCACTTGTTAAAACAAATTATAGGTTTGTTTTGATTATTTCAGACAGTCTAGGTTGACTCCGGATAGGTAGGTAGACCCTTGAGTATAATAATATAAATTCATTTACATATTTCGTTACATGACAGTTAGCTTAAAGTCTAAAGTGACTTGGGACAGCGGTCTCTTAAGTCAGTGAAAGTTTTTGAGTATAAGAGTTTAAGTATAAGAGTATAAAGTATAACTTCATTCTTTTTTCTCTTAATACCTGTACTACTAACTACTCTCTCTCTCTCTCTCTAACTACTCTTCACTCTTTTAAGTACTCTGTGCTGATTACAAGCGACTTTATCGTGTTTTTAACTCAGAGGCCTCTCTTTCTTCTGTTATATATCTAAGTCTAAACTTTTTAAGCCGTAGGCACTAACACAACATAACTTTCCTTATTTTCTCTCACTGATCTGATTGGGTTTTTTTTTGTATTTTCTTCAATCCTTGCAACTAACGTTAGATTAATTAAGTCATTTATAGAATTCTCCAGACTTAACTTAACTTAATTTTACTTTTTTTGTTGTTTTCAGTCATATAATAAATTGGTTTTTTAAGTTTTATAATTTAATTGTTAATTTAAATTTTATTTCAACTTTTGTTTTATTTTATGCATAGTTAAAATTTTTGTCGACTGATCTCAGTTGATAATAAATAAATAAAAAAAGAGATATATTACTAAATGATCTCTTTGCTCTCTTAAATAAATGAAAATAAATAATAAATAAATAAAAAAAGAGATATATTAGTGTATGATCTTTTTGCTCTCTTATTAGAGCTTTATAATTAACATATATATTTGAATCTTTTCTCTATTTCTTTTCACTGTTACAATCTAGTTTCCGCTCGTCTTTTCTCATTTTATTTGTCACTCGACGAGCAGCATCCATTAAGTGCATTATCGGAGCATATGACCCATAATTGACTTTATACAACGCCCTCGACAGCCATATGAGATTCATTTCCTCAGTGGGCGACATTTCGAGACCCATTGATTGACACTTGTGTGTACAGTGTACACTGTACAGCAAAGAGAGAAGCAATCCGATCTGTCTGTCTGTCAGTCACTCAGTCAGCCCACAAAAGTGTCAAACTGAAGTCAGATCAACAGCATTAAGTGCTATATTAAATGCAAACCCATTGAACAGGGAATCAACCAAGAAAATACGACGACGACTCATTTAAACTCAAAATGTCAGATTATTAAACTTTGATAAGACCGGAGCAAAAAAAAAAAAAAAAAACTCTGCGCCGTGGGCTGAGCATGAAGATGAGCATGAGAAGTGGAAGTTTGAGTAGTTTAGGAGTCGGAGCTGAAGGAGGTTTCAGTTTCTGCCAGTTTCTTGTCTTGTCTGACTGCAGCTCAGATTTCGTTATAGCTTGCAGCTCAAAGATGTCGATTACAATGCCAATTTCAAGCCGTCTGACGCTGATGAGGATCATCGCACACCGGGCCATAAAAAATTACCGCACGTAGCCCAAGAAGATTTCTCGCAATGATAAAAAACATATGCGAGTTCTCTTTACTCTCTTCTCTTCCCTCTTTCTCCCTTTGTTTGCTGGAGGATCTAACACTTGAAAGCATTTAGTTGATTTATTTGCCGGTCAACATGTCATCTCAGACAGACTTTGTATCCATATTGACAGTTTAAATGGCTTCACTTGACTTGCCTTCAATTTGAAGGATTGTTGTGTTAACCCACAGCAGGTGAAAGGCTTATATGTGACCCCAAACTGGCCTCAGCTAAATTCATATCAATCAATGCAATTACATTTCGTTCCCCCAAAAGTGGAAACTTAATATAAATGCAAATTCAAATCGGGAAAATCTTAAAATCGATGCGTACCAAATTCAAAATGAAATGAAACGAATCGTTTGCCTTTCCATAGAAATGAATAAACTTTGTAGGAAAAAAAAAATCGAAACGCTAAAAAATATGCGCACAAATCATTTTGTTGGGGATTGAAATTGGGATTGAGATGGGATTGGATTGGATTGGATTGGATTGGGCTATGCATTCATGATTTTAAGATAGTTTTGGCCAGCAGGTAAAATTGGCTCAATAGCCAAAGAGCCTAACCATAAATCGTTGTGCTGTAGCTGGAAATGAGTTACAGTGATGACTGCCTATGAAAAATTTGTATGTGGTAGAAAGTCTTCAAAGAATTGAAAGTATATACTTCAGTTTAAGAACTAGGTTCCAATAGTAATGCTCACTTTATGGCCAAATAATGTTGTCTTGAGTCGTCTGTGGAGTGTTCACTGTAGCTTGGCCATCAACAGCCTATGAAAGATTTCCATTGGGTTAAAAGTCTTTTAAGAATTGAAAGTATATACTATAGTTTAAGAGGTAAATTTTGTATTTACGGCCAACTTATGTTGTCTTGAGTCGTCTGTAGAGTGTTCACTGTACCTCGACCATCAACTTTATCTGATTATGCCGCCCTCCACTCGTCCATTCGGCCATGTCTGGTTTCGTTGTGGTCTCATCTTTCTGCGCTTCGGTTTCGTTGCGCTTAAGCGGCTTCGGCTTATGATTTTGGCCAGGCTTTTCGGTTTGTTAGCGTTTCTTTATGATTTCATAAGCAGCCGGCCCCAAAAACGCAGCATCGTTAACATTATTTTTCTTCTTTTCTTTCTTTTTTTTTTTTGTTTAGCCTGTCGATCAAAATGCAATCAAAAATGTGCGGGCTTCGACTCTGACTCTGATTTCGACTTTGACTTCAACTCTGACTCTATCTACGGTCCATTCCTTTGTCCAGTTGGTTATTTGGTTTGATTGTATTGGCCATGGATCTGTGGCTACAATAGTTTTGGGCCCATAAAGATTTCTATCTGCCGCAGTTGAGTTGTGTCTCCCTCTCCTCTCTCTCTCTCTCTCACTCTTTTTTTCTCTCTCTGCCTCTCTTTGAACCTGCTCTTTATTGTTTATGGTAAGTGTATGTTTTGGGCCGAAAGTTGTAATTGATTTTTACAGTTTGCTGCGGTTTGAGTTATAAACTTGCATTATATCTTTAAATATCGCGCCATAAATAACAATCGGAAATGTTTATGTTTTTTTCCTCTTTTATTGCTTAGTAAATGTAGAAAAGTTTCTATATAAACTGTTTTTCTTATGATCGTTAAAGCATACTCTACAAATTTTAATAGTTCGTTTAGAAGTTGCTTGGAAAGTTCGTTGTTATTAAAAAGATTATTGGATGTTACAGATTGTAATCCATTCAGTTTTACTCGTACTTAAACTACTTAAAGATCAATTTAAATAAAATCAAGGAAAGCCATTAAGAAACCAGCAAAGAATAAATAATAAAAAAACGATATAATCCAATTAATCCTTAAACGTTTTTTAAAAGCATATAATTTAAACACCGTCGACGACAACGACAACGATAAAGGAACCCGAAAAGAACACACCCAAAAACACAGACAACGACAACAACAAGAGCACAACAAACAATGCCAAATTCGAGTTGGGTTCAGTTCGGTTTTAGGTTGAGTTTCAGTTTTAGGTTCCCCGCCAGTTTGCGACTCCAACGCAGCCGCCTTTGGGGATCTTCAACTGCTGATTTCGATCGCAATTTGGACTGTAGACTGTGGACTGTGGATTGTGGACTGTGTGGAAGCAGAGGAAGGTGCGTGAACAATGGCAACAATCGAACATAATTAGGCTTAAGTGCAGCGGGGGAGAGGGAGACAGAGAGTTGTGCAACTGGAGGCGGCTACTTCTCATATATATACATAAATAAGAACGGCAACGCAAATAAATTGTTGCGAATTTTTATAATTAATTGTATTGTCGTTTGGCTCGTTTATTGTGCGCTGCCTTTTTTGCTGCGTACCTCATCATCATCATGTATTATGTTCATTATGAAGTTGATGCACTGCCTCAGATATGGCGACAGTAGGCGAGCCAAATTATGGTAGCTACAACAACAACAACAGCAACAACAACAACAGTAGAGTTGTGTGTATTAAAAGCGCATTAACAAATCCTCTAATCAGCGCCGCCAAATCATCGACTGCCTCCCTTCTCTGTGACTGTGTGTGTAAGTGTGTGTGACTGTGTGTGTGTGTGTGCGCCTGTGACTTTCCGGCTCTGTAGATCTGTGACTTGTGTCCGCCTACCGCCCCCAAAAAGCGGCACTGTCCCTCCTCCTCCTCCTCCTCTTCCTCCTCCTCCTACTCCGGTCTGACTCGTGTTCTGTTTCCGTTGTGCCTTTTGTTTGCTTTGTTTTTTTCCCCCCGTTCAGCTACAATTGTTGTTGTTGAAAATCGCGCAATTGTTGTGCGGCTTCCAATGTAAATACACTGAAAAAAATAGAGATAATTGTGAAAGAAAACCCTTGCATAAAATAATACAAGTATTTCACTCAAAACTCTAAAGAACTTTCTTTACAATATACTTTAAGAACTAAGTATGCATATATAAAAATAATTCTAGTTCACACAGTACATTAATAGTTTGCATTTAAAAAACTAAATCCATAAAAAAAAAAAAAAATCGTGCAAAATTCTAATTAAGTTCTAATTTAATAAAAAAATTGTTAAACACTTTTAGACATATGTTAAAAAGAGTCAAAAAAAAATTCATCTATCTATCTATCGATCCATAGATCTATCGATCTATCGACCTATCAATCTATCGATCTATCAATATATCGATCTATCGATCTATCTATCAATCTATCAATCTATCAATCTATCTATCTATTTATCTATCTATCTATCTATCTTTCTATCTATCTATCTATCTATCTATCTATCTATCTATCTATCTATCTATCTATCTATCTATCTATCTATCTATCTATCGATCTATCGATCTATCGATCTATCGATCTATCGATCTATCGATCTATCGATCTATCTATCTATCTATCTACCTATCTACCTATCTACCTATCTACCTATCTACCTGTCTATCTCTCTATTTATATATCTATCTATCTCTCTATTTATATATTTATCTTTCTATCTATTATCTATCCTATCATAATAAATTTATTTATTATATTTACGAAATGATTTCCATTTTAATACTACATATTTTCAAGAAAATACCAGTTGTATAGGCTTTATTTCTCGGCATAATAGTCCACTTTTCTAAGCACGCCCACACACACAATAAAAAGGCGAATAAACCATTCTCATTTTTTATATTTCTACATTTTTTCTGTGTGTAACGCCCCGTTTTCAATTTACGAGTTGCATATCTTGAGTCAAAGCCAAGTCGGGCTATCTATTAATAAACCATAATAATTTATTGATTTCCTTTTAAAAACGCTATTGACCCAACTAATCTACACTGAATTATCGTGCACAACAAAGAACCCAGCGAATGTCTTCAACTGGAACTGAAACTGGAATTGGTACTAGAATTGGGTCTGGGCTTGTGCCAAACTCAGAGCGAGAAGAAAGTCAAAGTCAAGTCAGAGTCAGAGCAGCAGGAGATGGAGATGGAACTAGAGGTGAAGCTGGAGGTGAAGTCCACGAGGTCCACGTTGAATGCTTAACAAACTATTGTTAAGTCTAAAGACTCGTGGTCTTCTCGTGGCCTATGGCCGTGGCAACCTTTTGTGGAAGGCTTTGCCACCTATTGACATGCACATGGACAGAGACAGACACAGAAAGAGAGAGAGAGAGAGAGACAGAAACAGTGACGGGGCATGGAATAAGGGACTGGGATTGGGATTGGGTTTGGAATTGGGGGCTGCTCTCATTATACAATATATATTTAGCTTCTGCTTCGCTGCCTTAATTCGCTCACTTTTTGTGCCTTATTAAGCTGACTTTAGTTTCAGCCCACTCTCCTGATACCCTGTAAGTAATATAAACAAAAGATTAGACAGTTGCAGGAGTTTTTACATTTTCTAGAAAATAAAACTATCTCAATATTAATAAATAAATAAACAAACACAATCTTAACTAAAATTAAAAAGTTTAAAAAAATAACTTTTTTCAGTCCCTTAAATTAATTTAAGTATTGTTTTGAAAATTTTTTTGATAAAAAATCAGAAATATTCAAAATGTAAATAAATTGTGAAGGATAATCCATATATAAAATGCATTTGAGAATTTGTAGTGAAGCTATATGAGGAAATTTTTTACATTTTTCAGGCTTGGTAATATCAAAGCAATTTTGCTTATTTCTATTTGTATTTTAATTTTACTATATGAAAATATACAATTGGTTAAATTATTAATTAATACAAATTAATATGTTTATGACTAGTGTATTTATTAGTAAGAAAAAAAAATATTGATAGATTCAAATTCAAATTCAAATTACAGGGTATCGCAAATTTGTTCCAAATTTAACGAATTCTCCTATTCTCTCGTGTTTCTCACTCGTTGCCTGTCGTTTCTCGTGTTTGGCTTAGTTTTTTGCTTGAGCGCGTTTCAGCCGTCAAAGGCATCCTTTGAAGTTAATCGTATGTTGTGCTAGAAAAATTGCACATACACACACACTCACACACACACACACACACACACTTATATGTAGACATAGCACTCATAGCTCTCTCCTTCCTTTACTTCCTTAGTTCCTTTTGCTCTCTCCTCTATTCTCTCTCCTCTCTCCTGTTACACGCTCGAATCGTTAACATATAATTGTGTTTTAGCATTTAACTTTGGCTTCTTTCTGGCTCTGTCGCTTGTCGGTTGTCGCTTGTTGGTTGTTGGTTGTCGGTTGTTGGTTCTGTTTGCCTATTTTGGCTTGAAGCGCTCCACTTTGACTCCACGCTTCGACTTCTCCTTGTTGTTGTTGGCCCCTTAGTCCCATTGTCTGCCTAATTTTCTGCTGCTTAAGCCGTCGACTTTCTGGCAGTCTGCCTGCCAAAGCGCCAAGCAAATGCATTTTCTTATTAATTTTTGTAATCCATTTGCCCAAATAGGTGAGGCCCAGAGGGCAAAGGCTTAGGCACAAGCTTCTCCTGTTCCTTCTCCTTCGCCTGCTCCTACTTCTGCTCCTGTTCCTGCTGCTACTTAAGTGTAGCCAAATTTGGCATGTGAAGCCGCTTTAAGTTGGCAAGAGAGATTAGCCAACTCAATGGAGACTTAGTAATGCAAGAAGAACTCTTAAAGTGGTCTTACTTGTGTATATCAACTATAGATAGTTATAAAGTTTTTTTTCACTACAGAACATTTGGCACATTCGACGCCATTTTTATCATTCGGCCCGAATGCGGCATCATTTCAGTTCAAAACTCGAATAATCATTTTGGCTGATTCAAATTAATTTAAATTTAAATTTGCTAAATTTTAATATCAAAATAAATATAGAAATGTTGTTAATGTCAGCTTTTTGATTTGCTTTGGGTGAATGACAAATGTTTTAACAGTTTCACATTTGGTCGTGGATAGCCAAAAATGTGACACATTCAAATGTGAGCAAATGTGGCAAATGTGAGTGTTCGTGAAAATAGATACTTAATAATTATGGATGACATCTTAAAGCAGACATCTTGAATCAAAGATCTGCTGTTTAGATTCACAATTCACACAGAGAAAGCAACATTTGGCTGTCTTTAATGGCACACTTATCATACTTGTATACAATTTATGCCCCTGTCCCTGCCCCTTCCCCAGCACACACACTTGCTGCCACACCAGCTGTTGCCACAACAACAACCACGACAGCCTGCAGGTAATTTATCTAATAAAATTATTATTACCATATATTACAATAAATGAGGCTTAATAAGTATGCCACAAGATTTCTGCCTGGCAATACTTTCAGTTGTGTTGCCACGCCTCGTCTTGCCTCTTGCCACAAAGGAGCTGCAAGAAGACATGCCGCCAAATTGCGTGTGGCACGTGACCGGGGAAAAACCGTCGGTCTGGCGAGAAAAGCCGCACAAATGTCGCCTCACCAGCGACGCGTCGACACCGAAAATAGCTAAACAATTTTGGAAAAGATGTCGCGAAAAATGTAAATTGTCGACGGTGGCGGCGCATTTGAAATGCAAAAGAGGCGGCGACACGCCCCCAAATTGACAATACGGCTGAGACATGAATACATTTGAAATGCTTTTCACCAGACGTACCCATTGTCAATTGCCGATAAATTAAAGTTGTTAGGATTTACACATGCGATCGATTAGGGAATTTCTCCAAAGAATTCCCCTGCAGTTTTTTTTTTTTTTTTGGCTTTTGGGCCACCCTTAATGCCAAAGCAACTGGCCTACAAATTGCTTCATTTGTCCAACTCAGTAAATGGATAAACTAAGCCGTTCTCTCTTTCTATCCTTCTCTTTCTTTTCAACAAATACTCTTCGTATTCATGTTAAATTTGATGTTAGAACAACTTAAATGTTGAGGAGAAGTTGGACGACAATTGAAATGGCGCTTAATTTTTTATGGGCATCGCAAACACTCAAGTCAAACAGCCAAACAGGCCACAAGAGTATCCTTGACAGAAACCTAACCATTTTTATCCCCCTCTCTCTCACTCTTTCTCTCTCTCCCTCCACCACTTTCCACTGTGGGTGTTGTGCTTGAATTTCCCACTAACCGCTACAATTTTGCGGTTTGTAAAACTTTTGATGTGGCTGCGTGTTGTTTTCTTGTTTTTCTCCTACTCCTTCCACTTGCTTTACCATTTTCTTTTTTTTTTCCATTTTTTTTTTTTGTTTTTTCCATTTGTTTGTTTGTTTGCTGAGGCCTCTTGTTTTTTGGGCCTAGTTTTGAGCCTCACTTGTTTTCCATTATTTTGTTTGCATTTGAATTGAAAATTAGTATTTGGGCACTTTAACGTTGGCCGTCTGCTAATTTATCATGCAACTTTTCCAACCACTTCCATCTCCATTTCCTTATTCCATTTCACTTTCATTTTCCTTTTTTTTCGGGAGTTTGTTTCCCTTTTTGGCTTTTTGGAAAAGTGTTTGTTTAGGCTGCATTTTCAGTTTCTTTTTTTTCCTTTATTAAATTGAGCTCCTGTAATTTTATTTATGACATGTTTGATTGGGTTTCTTCAAGAAGTTCGCCTTGAGTGCACTGCAAATACTTGCTATGGGCTCTGCCACGTGTGGCATGCTTATAAATTGTATTGCAGCATGCCATATTTTATTTATGTTGCCACATGACTCAATTGCAGCCATTTACTCAGTTTGGCTACTTTGCAATATAATAAACCTACAGAAATAAACTTGGCCGAATGGGGCAGGCACTGTGGCAGTGACAAAGGTGCCCCAAATAGGGGCAAGCAGGGAAAACAGACGACGTCGCCGCGTTGCCAACTAATGAGTTCCTAATTTAAATAAATTTCTAGTCATAAATTAAAATATGTGAGACACATGAAGCAGGCAACAAAAAGGGGCATGTGGCAGGCAAAGTGACTTAAAAGTGTGTGGCAAATGCTTAACTTTTACTAAAATTTTCCTCGTATAAAATAGAAACTTGTGCGTACTTTAATTGGTAGAACAAAGAGAATATCTTTGTGGATTATGTTTAAATGAAATGAATTTCAATTGCAAGTGAATGTCCAAAACTATTTACAAATTTAAAGACTGTCTTCTGTTGGCCAAAAGTTTCTTTATGATTGGCCAAACAATCGTCTAAGCACATTAATCAGTTGCTAGCTAAATACGAAAGACAAGTCAAATAGCAAGAAATCAAAGAGCCAGAAAAGCAGAAAAGCAGGCAACAAGCTCAAGATACGTGAGCAAAAAACTTGGCGCATACCAAAAGTCAATGAGCCATTCAACGATCGATCCACAAAGGCGGCTGCTTGACTCTATGGCTATTGGCCTTTGGTCATGGCCTGGCCAAGAGATGGCTATACCAAAGATGGTCAACGTCTTTGCGGTTCACGTCGCGTTGCCTGAACATTTTCGCTACGCCGCATTTTTAGCCAATTTAAAGTCTAATTTAAGCAGCGCATTTGTAACGCACGTAAGGAGCAGCAGGAGAGAAAAAGAGAAGAGAACATAAGAGAGAGAGAGAGAGGTAGACGCCCAAAAGGATTGATCGCTTGGATAATTTTGAGCACGTACGCATATAAATTTCATCAAAATTCCAATGAAATATACGCAGGCCGTTTAAATACGACAATAAGAGAATTTTACTCTTTTTTTTTTCAATATTTTTTTCAAAGGACACAAAAGGCTCACTAAAAGAGAGGAGCAGTAGGCAGAAAAAAAGTTCATATTAAATTATGGATTTTTCTGCTCGCTGCAAAAGGAATTTTTGTGCGCAGTTTTTCCTTTTCCCTTTTTCCTTTTGCCTTTTTCCCACTTGTTGTTAGTCGTTGTCTGCCGCGGATGCCGCATAATAAACATGTTTATTAGCATTTTTGCGAGAGCAAACAATAAATTAAGCAACGCCAGACAGCTTGCAACATGTTGCACGCAACAATCAGCCCCAAAAATGCAGCATGCAATAAATTGTTTTACATTTTTTGCTGCTGATGCAGCGAAAATAATTAAAAATTTGATGGTGAGAAGACGAAAGCATCTTTGGATAAAACCGAATATTAAATGCACTTTTTGGGAAGAGTATAAATTTATGTGGAAGATTTAAAACGAAGCTTTCTGCATTTGAAATTGTTTATCTATATATATAAAACTGTTTGTCCTGACTGACTGACTAATATTTGTTTAAATGCACTTTTTGAGAAAAGTTTATATTTATGTGGAAGATTTGAAATGAAGCATTTAAAAATAATTATCTATATATATATAAAACTGTTTGTCCTGACTGACTGATTGATTTTTGAGAAGAGTTTATATTTATGTGGAAGATTTGAATTGAAGCTTTTTGTGTTTGAAAATATTCACCTATATATATATAAAACTGTTTGTCCTCACTGACTGACTGATATTCGTTTAGCCTAAACGTTAAGGAGGAGGAAGCTATAATTTTGGCACAACATATATGAGACAATTTTATATATAATTTGTTTATTACTCGTAACAAAGCTCATATGAGAAACATTGTGTCCGAAATTAAAAGTCGAACTCATTTTATTGCCTGAAAAAATGGCTGGTTCGTTTCGGTCAGTGCAAGAACTTATTATTTAAGAAGCAACCTAAAAGACGTTCATTAAATGCTAAAGAAGAAGCAGAGAGAACATATATTGAACCCTTCTTGAAAGCATCGTGTGCTTTGCATTAATTTCACATGCAATTTACGCTGATTTATTTGATTTGCAAGCTCAATGTCCCATGTCTTATGTTCGATGTCTCTTGTCTCTTGTCGAGTGTCCAATGTTCAATGTGCAATGTGCAATGTGCAATGGTTGGCAACGCGGCATGTTTGTCACTCTGTGGCGACAGCATTGGGATTCGAGCGTGTTCCTAAATTGGCCCTTGGTCAACCCTCTCTCTCGTCAGACGTCAGAGTTGCCGTTCGATTTGATCGATTTGTGTTGATTGCCTGTCAGTTGGTTGACCGTCCATTTGGGCCAATACAATGGCTTCTGGGCAGCGGACAGCGGACAGAGGAGCACATCTATAGTACATCTTGTTAGGTGTCAGGCGGTGCAGTCAAGTGTTAAATATATGTACGTAGATGCACAGAGAAAAGAGCGAGAATTTACGTTAACTAAAAGTGCATAAAATGTGCTGAAAAAAAACCCCAAGTCCACAAAGTCCTGTCCTGTCAGTCAGTCAGTCTTTCAGTCATCCATTCATTCACTCGTTTGGCCACTCGTTTTATGCAGAAATGATAGCAACTATTGATGTGAGCTCAGCTCCTTCTCAAAGTCTCATTCTTCGTCTCCGTCTTGAGTTCCTTGCGTATCTTTTGTTCGACTTGTGCATATATAATGGAGAACGATGCTGCCTCTTTGATTGGCTTTTCCAGAAATCGACACTTCAAGTGCTGGAAATTTAATGTTGCGTATGTGTGTGTCTGTTTGTTTGTGTGTGTGGATGATTCGCATTTGGAGTGCTGATTTAAACGCCTTTCATTCTCTCTTTCCGTATGCATTTATGCGTCTAAAAGATTTTTCATGGGAAATCGCTTAAGCTAAAAGCCGCAAAGATGCTGCGATATTTTGCTGCGGGTATTGTTTGACTTTATCCATAAGATACACATATACTCTTAATAAAGGCCCACAAAATGTGTGGGCCATAGAGTGGGAAAAAAAAGCCTTGACGAGTGTAAGTTGATATGACTTCATAGTAATATCTGAACAATACAGCTTCGATTCCATAATCAATACCCGGATTAAGATTAGCTCACTGAATATCTCATTCTTATTTTGTATCGCACATTCATATGTTAAAACGCCTAATTTATTAGACATCATAAATCAAGGTTGAGTCTTTAATATAAAATTGAGAAATTTAAAAGATTTATTGTTGTGTAAGTTTAAGATATCTTTTAAAATTTAGCTTCAACTAATCAGATTCCATAAATGAAGTTAATCATCTGCTATTATTAGTTAAGTCTAAATTTATTTATATTTTTTGTTTTTATAAGTTTAATATAAATTTTTTTTTAGACCCCGTACTTAAAAAAAGTGAAGGGGTCTTTTGGGTTTTTTTTAATATATTTATTTTTTTAAATTTTTTTTTTTTTTTTGCTTTATTTGTTTATTGGATTTTCCAGCACTACAAGTATAAACTTATAATTTAATGTCCTAGTCACTATAATTTAATCCCACAAAATCGTTAGTTTTATCGATGACATTCAAATCAAAGTCATAAAGGAAACTTACTTGGCATTTAACTATTATTGCAACTCCTAAAATCCTTTCAAGTGCTTTCCATTGCATTTCCTCAAGTTTTCTTTTGAGTAACTGGGGGGAATATTTTTACTTAACATTTGCTTACTTAGTGCTCGTTGGAGCATAACTCGTCCAGTTTTCAGTCTCCTTAAAGTCAATCTACTCAATTTTTTAAAATGCAATTTCATTGGATTTTTGCTTGCTTCGATTTATTGTGTACTCTGTACTACGTTCACTTGTGTTCCCGTTATCATTCTAACGTAATCTTAATCACTTTGCGCAATGTTCATTCATCCACATCATCAATTTCCTTTTGCGACGACTGCATTAGTGCAGCGCCCTCTGTTGGCCAAAAGCAGCAACAGCAGCTGCTGCATTCGATGGATTTCTGTCTGTCTATTTGACCTGAACATGGTTTTGGTCTTGGTCTCGTCTTGTTCTTGGACTTGAAACTCTACTGTCTGTCTGTGTTTTTTTCTACATTTGCTTTTTTCGCTGCTTCAATGCATTTCGCCGCCTTATCAGATTTGAAATTATTTTCAAGTTGAAAGATTTGCTTTGGTTTTGGTCTGAAACTCTCCCAACTCCCATTTTAATCTATTTTCAACGCGCGTGCTTCCTCTTGTTAGCAATAGCAATTCCCTTTCCCAATGTTACTTCCCTTGAACACCTAAAAAACATCATTTGCTACTTTAATAGTTCCCCAATCGATGTTGTTGTTACTTTTGCTGTTATCGCACAATCTGGTTCGACCCGACTCGACCCTTTTTGGCCAGTTAGTTAGCCAGTTGCAGTCTCTCTCCATCTCTCTCTCTCTCCCTCTCTGTTGCCATATTAAAAATGTATATAAAGCTCTTAAGCAAACCTGTCCAAAAAAAGAAAGAGAGAGAGAGAGAGAGAGAGAGATAAAAGCGGTTGTTCGCTTCAGTTCTTAGTTCTTTTATAGATTTCAATAATAGATTTTTCGAGTTGGTTTCCTGCGTGCCAGCAATTTTCGTCTGCAGCCGCGTGCAAAATTGTTTTCTTCAACTTGGCCATGAACTCGCTGACGGCTTTTTGCCTGGCCACAGTCAGTTGCAGTTGCAGTTGTCCAACGGCTTCTGTATGGCCCTCTCTCTCTCTCTCTCTCTGTCTCTATTTCTCTTTTTTTTAGACTTCTTCTAATGTGCTTGCTTTGTTTTGTTGGCCGCAGCTGTGCGTTGAACCTTTTTTGGCCATGTTTCAAGCTGCCATGCAATTGTCTGAGTTGTTGTTATCATTTGTTGTTGCCACAATTCGTAGCTGTCCATTTGAAGTGCCACGTTTTGCTATGCTAGCCATGGTCAATAGATAATGGGCCAATGTTGGGGTCAAAGAGCTGCGCTCTCGATAAATTGTTGAATTCTCTAACTATTAAATTGTAGTTTAAGATACTTAAACTCTCTCGTTCTCTCTTTGTCACTGTATCTCTCTCTTTCTTACTATGTCTCTCTGCTTCTCTTTCTAATATTATATATGTTTTTGTCGCTGTAGAAAATAAAGTTTATCAACTAGAAAATTGCTAATAAGCAGCGCATTAAATGCGACTAACTACTAGATTAATACTTGATAAGGATAACTAGTTAAACAAGGACAAGTCACCCCATTTAATGCTACCCTCTAAGTAAATATTCTACAGAGATGAAGATTAACAGAATACCTAAGAAAAAAGAGAGAAAAGGTACACAGAGACAATGCTGCGAGGGACAATGAAAATAAATGTAGAGAATATAAGAGAGACAGAAAGAGTGTAATAGAGAGAGAGGGAAAGCAAAAAGCCATCAACGTGTAATGAGAAAAAGTCAACTCAACTCAGCTGAATGCATCTTATGATTATCAGTGCTGAAGATGTGAATGGCCTTGGTCATTATCCATTATCAGTAACACCCAACTGAGCACCACATGCTGATGTTGATGTTGATACTACTGCTGGCTCAGTTGATGGTCAGTGGACCCGGCCAAATACTTATTGAAGTTGTTAAAATTTAAAGCAACTCATAAACTTGGCCCTGACACTTCGTTTTTGGGGGCTGACAAAGCGTTTTAAGCAGCGCCAATGAAGCCATTTTAACCGTTTTCCCTTGTTTTGATAGCATCAAATTGTGGGTGAAACTCTTTTTATTTTATGCCTCACTTAAATGTCTTTTTGGGCGCCCATGGACAGAGCACATACTATATGAAGTCAAGCTGCAGTCAAACTATACAGACAATAAACCTTTTGAGACTTTAAAGTAACTTTTTGAGCTGTGATTTAAGGCTATTGAGTTAATGGATAAGCCTTTAAATAAATAAGCTAATGGTTTGGGCGAGTGTAGAAAAGTTTGAGATTATAAATGGGAATAGGTGCAGAGAATAATTCTGTAAAATAAATATATCTTAGTCGCATTTCTTTAGGAAATAAAAAAAATTACAATATCTTGCTCTCTCTCTCTCTGTCTCTCTCTATTTTTCTCTCTCTCTCTCTCTTTGTATATCTATCTCTCTCTGTATCTGTATCTGTATCCGTATCTGTATCTGTATCTGTATCTGTATCTGTATCTGTATCTGTATCTGTATCTGTATCTGTATCTGTATCGGTATCAATATCTGTATCTGACTCTCTCTCTCCCACTCTCTCTCTCTCTCTCTCTCTCTCTCTCTCGCTCTATCCCCCTCTTCCTCTGTCTCTCTCTCTTGCCACATCTTTGCTTTCATCTTAACCACTTCATCTTAGTCGCTTTTACTTTCATTTTTGGGCAGAGTAAATCGAAGAGAGTTGGAAACATCTTGGCCTCGTAATTATGGGTCAAATAACATGTGTAATTACAAAACGTGGGCAATATGTTGGCGCTAATGACACAATGCCACAAATGCCTCAAACTCTTGTGCAACTTCAAATGTGTTACTCTAAGCACTCATGGCTCATTATCTGACGACCTCCCGCAACTGTTTGGCAGCCGGTCGAAAAGGGCCACAGAAAATCAATTAGGCACAGTTCTCTCTCCTCCTCCTCCTCTCCCTCCCCTTCTCTTCACTTAACACTCTCTGAGTCTCTCTTTCAAAAGCCTGAAGCTGCGCCCCCAATGCCAGATCATTAATATTGGCTCACAGAGCTACGGGAACAGTGACAGTTGAAGTCAGAGTCGCAGATGGAGGCCAAATGGGCGCGTCCAGGTCTCATGTCTAATGTCTAATGTCTGAGTGCATGTGAGGCGCATTACAGATACTTGAACAATGTACATTGTACACTGAAAAAAATTAACGACTTCTAAAATCAAGAACATACATCTTAAATATTTTGTTGTTAAAATAAGAAAATATGAAGACCCAATTACTAATATTAAGAATATTAATCTAAAAAACTAAAGTTCTTATTGAAAGAAGAAAAATCTTGAATTGTTCAGATATTATAAATATAAAATATAAAAAAACCGCTTTAGTTGTGAAACAGTAGGCGCCGGTTCGAATTCCACTCGAAACATTTTAAAATAATATTTATAAAATTACCAAAACTAAAAATGAAAAAAATTATAAATATAAAAAATCATTTTTAAATTTTTTTATTTATTGATTTTAATTTTAAGAACATTTTTTTTAATTAAAACTTGAGACGTGTTTTCTTAATTTAAGATTTTTATGTTCTTGACGCATTTTTTAAAACAAAATTTTTATCAGAATAAAATCTTCATTTTAAGACATTTTTTTATCAGTGTACACACACATATGTCAAAGTTCAGGCCCATTGCTGTGCTTTAAACCGGCAACATTAGTGGATAATTAACACGCCCACAATGTGCTTGGGGGCACGGCTGTTTGGCTGTTCGACTCGTCGGGCATTCAGTGTTTTTGGCCAACTTTGTCATGCAAATGAGTTGAACATGGGCCAGCAAATTTATTTATGTGCCGTATGTGTCCAACTTGGCTCACAGCTGGTGGTCTCTCTCCCCCTTCTCTCTCTCTCCCACTCTCTTTCTCTCTTCGCCTCTGTCTATGTTGTGTTTAGTTGTTTAACAATTTCACGCTGCGTCGCTGCTTCAAAATGCAAGCGACATCACTCATACGCCTCGTATGCTGTGGTCACTTTGAAACATGCTCATTAAAACCATAAACCATGTATTCAAATTATGAAAAGTAGCCCTAACTCAAATAAAATCACATAAAAATTAATTGCCTTGACTCCACACACACACACACACACACACAAATTCATATTTCTAATTTAATTGGTTTTCTTATCTTTTCAGGTAAATATGCCTACCAACTGTTATTGTTGTTGTTGTTGTTCATCGACAGGTGGCGCATAAATCGCATAATTCGATTTGTCGCTGCGATATAGAAAAGTGAGTTTGAATAGTTTTCAAGTGATTTGCATAAATTATTATTACATTTTGAAATGAAATCTACATAAATTTCATATGGAATGGCCGTTAATCGAGTTGTGGGCGTTGTGCCGGGTGTGACATGTTGTGACAGATTGTGACACGCACAGTTAATGCTGTGCCAAAGATAAAAGTGAGGGGAAATATTCAAAATAGAGGTGGGTAAATTAAATTGCTTAAGGTAAAAGCATAACCTAAAGGTAATCAAACTTATGCAAGATTTATTTGCGATTTTTAGTACACAAAAAAAAATCCAATTTAAAATCAAGTTTAAGAAACTTGATTTTAGCTTGAATTTTGTAAGTATGTATTCGGGATATAATTCTTAAATTAGGATAATACGTACATAAAATGGCAACGATATTAAAAAATCGAAATTAAAAAAATGAAAGAATTCTAAATTATTTAATCTAACTCAAAACAAATATTACAGAAACCCAAAGATTAAAATATTGTTGAGAAAAATCGGGTTTGATTTAAGTATATCATACTTGGCTTATAAGATTTCCGAAATTCTGGATTTTTTTTTTCTCTGTGTATGAGTTATAATTGAGAACATATCTTGACTATGATAGACAATCAATACTCTATCAATAGCAACATTTCTCAGCCCACTTATACACATTTCCCTCTGCATCTTATGTGCCAAGTTGAAGCCCACACTTTGTTCCTCACACGCAGCTATCAAATGACTCTGGTAAGCAATCCGAATCCGAAAAAGCCATAGACAATCTACGGTCCGCACTTCAAGTCGACTTAATGATGCGCAGATTAATGTTGCCACAGCTTCAGGCGAATGGTATTGCAACAAAACAAGAAGTGAGAGACTTTTTAACTGGAAAACTCGACTTGGAAAATCGCCCGAAACCAAATTAGCCGCAAACGCAACGCCTTTTGTGCCAAGAAACTTTAACTATTTATTACAAGCGCAAATCACTTGAGGCGCAGAAGCCAAACACGAGCTTTGACTAACTGACTGACTGACTAACTGACTGACTGACTAACTGACTGACAGACAGACTGACTAGCAAACTGCTTGACTGACTGGTTGATCTGAGCCACAGTATCAATGTTAACCCAGTTACAAAACGGATATTCAAATGCATTAGCGCAAAATGTCAAATATGACAGGCAGACATTGAAATGTTTGCCTGGTTTGGTTTTTGGTTTCGGGGGACTCTTGGGCTTCCATTGCCGTGAAAAGCTGTCGGATGCAGACTGAAACCCGTTTAGTTTTCTTCAACTGTTTCACTTACCAAAAAGTCAAATTAGCGCCCCAGGCTCTCAGCTAAAAACCAAAACGGCAAAAAAAATAACCAAAGAAATAAAAAAACACATTTTGAGAAGGGTCTAATGGCCGTCGGAAAGTTTTTGCGGCTGTTAATGATGCTGCAGCGTCTGGAATTTCTAAATGTTAATCGATTTATGATGTTTGAGAAATTAAATGTGTCTGCCAGCGCGATAAGGCGCAACAGTAGCCAGTAATGCCCAGTACCCAGTATTCAATACCCACTCCCAATTCTCAGCTCCCAGTTCCCATTGAAAACATTGAAAAACCTTTAAAATGCCACACAAGTTGGTACACTGAAAAAAAAGACCAATTCCTAAAATCAAAACCACTCATCTTAAATATTTTGTTCTTAAAATAAGAAAAAATTACTAAAACTAAGATTATTAAAAGATATTATTATTAAGAGATAAAAAAAATTTTTTTTTTTTTTAATTTCTGATTTTAATTTTAAAAACATTTATTCTTAAAATGTTCTTAAAGTCAAGATGTCCTTTTTTTAATTTAAGAATTTTATGTTCTCGGCGCATTTTTTAGACCAAAAATCTTAGTTCTGAGACCAAAATCTTGATTTTAGAACTTTTTTTTTATCTGTGTACAATTTCAACGTAGTCTGCTGATAAGACAAAAGTCAAATCTTGAGGGCCCATTTCAACTGTTTAAAACTTTTAAAACTATTTTGGACGATTCGCTGTCTGTCTGCAGTTTTACTTCTTTTCCCTTTCTTTCCCTTTTGTTAGGTTTTTTGCCTCCCTTTTGAAAGGGCAGAAAGTAGCGTAAAATAACAATAAACAAGAAATAATCATGTTGTTCAAAGTTGCACACGTTCCACACCTCCTGCCACGCCCACTCCCACCTCCCACCTCCCCTCCCCTCCCTGCTCCCGTCGTAAGGCAAAAAGCCAATCATGTGTAAGATTGTTGCCAGTTGCTTGTTATAGCCGTTCTTCCTGCTGTTGTTGCTGCCTTGGTCTTGTTGCCAACTATTTCAATGCTATTGCTCGGCTTGTAGGAGTCTGTGGAGCCTTATTGGCAGTCGTTAGCTGTTGTGGCAGTCAATGCAATGCTTTTAAATGTCAGTGTCAGCGAAAGTGGCATTAGAAAGAAGAACTAACTCTGCTGAGTGTGTTCGTGTTTGTGTAGAGCATTAAAAGAGAGCGAAACGAGAAATGTTTAAAGGCATCAAAAACAAGCTGAAAGCTTGCACTTTGTTCTGGCTCTTAAAAAAAAAAAAGATAGAAAGAGAAAGAGAAAGAGAGAGAGAGAGAGAGAGAGAGAGCTCAGCTGTCCAACACTTTAAATTAAATATAGCTTAACTGTTTAAAAAATTTACAGACTTTAACAATTTTTTTTTACTATTTATTTATTTAACTATTTAAGCAGTCGGCAAAAAACAAAAAAAATACAAGTATAAAAATTCAATTAAGTATTAAAAATAAAAATAAAATTAAATATAAAACTGTAAAGAAAAAATTAAAATTAGAATTAGAATTAGATTTTGTTCATGAAGTTAACTGCAGAGAACTTAAAAGACTTAAGAGACATTAACTGTCTCTAAAAAGCTTTTCTTGATATTTTAAACTGAAGAAACTAGCTTTCACTTAGTTTATAATTCTGCTAAAAAATCATCTTTAGTTTTTGTTCCTCTTCTAGCAAATATATAAATTTATTTTAATTTCCCAAGATTAAGTTAAGCTTTAATTTCAATTCTTTTTAAAAGACTTTAAGCAACATTTCTAGAAAATTTAATGTTTCTATAGGAATCTAAAGAATAGATACTTTTCTTATTTCTTTGCTTGTTCTCCCCGACTTTTCTTTTCGTTTTCAAGTATTCGCTTTACCTGACTTTTTTTCTTCCCTGATTCACATTTTCAGGGAAAAGCTGTAAAGAAGCGTAACTAAGGCAGTCGGAAAAGCATTCGCATTAGTTGTGATTATCAGCCAGTGACTCCATATGAGTATGTCAAGATATCAACATAATACTACTCCACATATAGCATATATAAAGCTGTCTATAGATATATGTATGAATGAATGTTGAGCTGTTATTCTGCTGTTGTTGTGATGCGAAACTTTTGTGTGGGTGTTTTCTGATTTGTGAACTGTTGTCATCTGTGTCTGTGTCTGTGACTGAATCTGAGTCGGAGTTTCTATATAAGTCTGAGACTAAGTCTGTGTGTGTGAGTGCTCTGTGAATTGAAGGCAATTGAATGTTAAGCAACATGTGAATGACTTTTGCGGTCTGCTGTGTTGATAGCCTAAAGGCATACAGCCCTCAGAATGTGTCATAAGTAGAGACCTGAAATTGGATTATATTCGAGTGGCATTGAAGTATAATCAGTGTAAGCCAAATGATTTCTCAACGCCCAGCCAAAAGAAGTTATGGCAAAGCATAACTTCAATTCAAAGAAAGTCTTTAAATTTATTCGTCTTAACATTACGCTCAAGAAATATTAAACATATAAATATAAAGATATTTTTTAAAACTTCAAGACTTATCATTTTTCATTATATTTAAATTTTGATTATATAAATTGCTTATCATCCTTTTTTAATTTTTTAAAAAATATTTCTCACAATTTTCCGCACTTACTAATGAAAAGTGAACAGCGAAAAGAAAAGAAAAATGCAACTGCAAACTTGAACAAATTTTAGTTGGCTGACAAGTGTAATAGGTGTTTTTTGGGCGCTTTACAAATTGTGCTATCAATGACAAGCTGAAAGACACCCGAACTGCCTCTCTGGAGGCATCATTTTGACAACAATTCCATGGCCATTACATAAGTTATCCTCCATATGGAGTAATGTGCTCCCATCCATTTCCAATACAGATTCCCATTCGCATTTCGATTGCGATTGCGATTCGTAAATCCATTCACATGGCCAACACTTATGTATGTATGTATGTATGTATGTAAGCCATCATAAAACGCAACCAAAAGTGCGGCTAAACTTTGCGATTGAATTTGCATAAATTGTGCCATGGATCGCTTCAGTTTCAGTTTCAGTCCAGTTGAGTTTCGCTTGGGTTCAGTTCGGTTTGGTTCGGTTCGGTTCGGTCTGTTGTGGTCTTCCCTTGCCAAACGTTATGCAAATGGATTTTACTTTTTTTATACCCCCTTCTCATGTGTATGTGTGTGTGTGTGCATTTGAAAATGCATAAGATTTGGCCAAAGATTGCTGTCCATTAATTCAAGTTGGATTTACTTTTAGCATATTTTACATGCATGCGAATTGCGGTTGTGGCTGCGGCTTCAACTGAATTTGACTCTGCATTCGATTCGCAGTTCGATTCGTACGCAAATTTTTGTTGCAATAAATTTGCATTTACCACAAAATGTTTTGAACTATGGGTTTACCCATTTGGTTTACCTGCGTTCGATTTATTTGTGGCCGCTTTTATTCAAATCCTTCCTATGACCAGTTTCCAGTTCCCAGTCCTCGGCTATAGATTCTATATACGTGATGCATACTGTAAAATTATACGGGCATATTGATTAATTTTTGATTGGTGTGCAGTTTGCATGATGACCCTTAGTTAGCATTTAGCTGCTAATTTGATTGTCGATGGGTTAGATAGAAAATTGGAAATAGAGACAGAGAGAGAGAGAGAGAGAGATTTATAGAGAGATAGATATACAGAGAGAGAGAGAGAGAGAGAGAGAGAGAGAGAGAGAGAGAGAGAGAGAGAGAGCAAGAGAGAGAGAGACAGAGAGAGACAGAGAGAGAAAGACAGTGACAGATATACGAAAGAGAGAGAGAGAGAGAGAGAGAGAAAGAGAGGGATATACAGAGAGAGAGAGAGAGATATACAAAGACAGAGTGAGTGAGAGAGAGAAAGAGAGGGATATACAGAGAGAGAGAGAGATATACAAAGACAGAGTGAGTGAGAGAGAGAGAGAGAGATCACAAAAGAGAGAAGCAGCAGAGAGGAAATATCGAGATGCTAATTGTTGAAAAATTAGTATTCTAAAAACGAATTTAAATGTTAAATACATCTAGTCGAATATTAATAATAAATACTAAATTTAATAAAGAATGCCAATGTGACTCAGAATCAATATTTAGTGCTTATATTTTATATTTTTTTTAAATAATTTTCGATTCCTTAAATATATTTACTAGTTTTCATACAGAAATAATTTTTTTACATTTAGAATTTAAATCAAAATATTCGGCATTCAATTTAAATATTATAAATATTTATTAAGCTGAAAAAATATTATTTTAATTAAAAACGAGAAATCCACTTGTTTAAAATCTACCAATATAAGAAAGAAAGTACCACTAAATATATTTAACATGTATTTATTATATAACTAGACAAATTTAAAATGCCTTCAGTGGGGTATTTTTGAAATATTCATGTCCTTAACAGCTCCTATGTTCCACAATTTTGCTGTTCCATTTTCAACATGCACTCAAAAGTCAACCAAGCTCGTCAAGTTATCAAGTTATCAAGTTCTCAAGTCGGCTAAAAAGACTGGCTGACAAGTTGTCAAACAGCGAAAAGTTTCTATTCTAAAATGTACATAATTCGATGTCAAAATAGCTAAATTGATGGCTGTCCTGTCTGTCTGTCTGTCTGTCCTCTACAACAACTCTATTTTAAAGGGCCAATCCACTTGAACAGGCCAAATGTCCTTGCAGTGACTGCTATGGTTCACATCATCAAATATTTAAGGCATTCGACAGCAGTCAAAACTGAAATCTGAAATCAGGAAAACCTGCCCAAAGAACATATATATACGTATACGTATTTACGTGTACAATGTACGGTTAGACATGTTCGTGCATGTGTAAATTAAACAGTTTATTGCTATGACCCAAAGTCCGCCAATGGGTCAGAAGCCCAAATGGCCCCAAAAACAATCCCATAGACGAACCCAAAATGCCAGTCTAGTCGCCACTTGAATTCCACTTCACTGTTTACACTGAGCATCGACTGTATAGACCCCAATCGAAAATATTTAGAGTGTCCACTCTCGACTCCCAACTGTCCATTCCATTGGCAGTTTCCTGGTTTATTGGTTAGTTTGTATCCTGTATTTTGTGTATTTTGTTTTGTTGTGTTGTGTTTTGTTTATTCAAACAAGCCCAAAGCTCGGCCGAGTTGCGGTCTGCCATTAAATCCTTAAAATGCCTCAATATTTTCAACATTGTACGAGTCGAGCCCAATGACAGCAATAAGGGACACACACAAAACGGACAGATAGACAGAGGGACGGATAGAAAGAGGGACAGAGAGAGGGACAGATCTTCTATATAGACACGTCAATGTTGCTCATAAATTTTGCATAAAGTTGGTCAGTTAATGGTTTTAAATTTGTTTAGCTATGTTTGCATTCTCTCTATAGACCAACAACATTTTAGAGGTTTCTGCGGTCGGTCACTTAAATGCTTTAACAAATATTTAGTTTAAATTGATTTTCCCAACCTTTTGTTGGGTTTATTGTTTTCTGACTTAACTAAGAAAATTTTGTCGACTGGGACACAAGTTAAAATGTTTTCAAAATTATTTAAATAAGACTGAGAAATTAACTATTCTAAATAATGTGTAATAATGTGTTTTTCTTTCAATTGCTAATTCTTGTAGTTGTCTTCTTTAAAATTATTCCTTTAAGACTATTTAGATAAGACTAAGAAATTATCTTTTTCAAATAAGGTGTTTTTCTTTACAATTCCTTATCCTTGCAGTTCTCTTCCTTATGAGCCCGAAATATACTAAACTCACAACTTAATTAAGTTCAATCAAAGCAGAGCTTAAGCCGCAGACACACACTCTTAACCCACACTCTCACACACTCACACACCCACCTACACTCAGGTGTAATTTGCACAGAAATTAGCGACACTTTAAACTGTTAAACTGGCTAAAAGAAACCTCGACATTTGCCAGACATGCTCACCTATTGACTGTCTGTATTTCTCTTCAACTCTACTCTCCAAACTTCTCCCCACACAATTTCCAAATCACTCAGCCAGAACTAATACGATTCATTTTCGTGTAAACTAGCGAAACGCAAAACTTTTTACTCTAACGAAAAGACGCTAAAGACAGTGACTCGACTAGCAAATATCCTATAAATATAATAACTACACCAACAAATATTACGAAGATATTAAAAAGCAAAGTTCTATCAAATAAAAAAGTAATAAATTGAATTATGACTATTTTAATAGATTTTATACTCTAACCAATAATGCCAATATAGCTGTTTATATATTTCTAGAGGGTATTTTGACTCGAAAATAAATAAAGCTACCAAATGGGCGGCTGCCTTTGGCAAAGGCATCGACAATTTATTGCATAAAGGGCTGGCTATAAATTTGGTTTTTTCTTCCTGCCCGCTGAAATTCAATACCAGAAAAATGCAGCGCACGATTCTCAACAAGTGCCGCAGCTAAGTGCAAATTTGTCACTGCAAAGATGAAAAAAAAATATATATATTTCAAAAAAAAAAAAAACATCGAATAAAAAATGCATCAGGCAGGAAGTCAAAGTCAGCCAGTCAGTCAATCACTGCAAACTACAAACTGCAACCGAATAAAAAATATTTGCTTATTCCGTACGTACAGTTCTGTTAAAAATACATTTTGGATTAACTTTTTTGCGTTCAACGATTTTTTAAATGTCATTTTTTTGGGTCTTGTCTGCCAGCGGCTCAAATTACAATTTTTGGCATTGATATGTGCGCTGTAAATTTTGTTGGCTTAATTTTTTCGTTAGCTTATTTCGTAAATATTGCCTCATATTTTTGCTTCAATATTTACAAAGCAATTACACTACATTTTTGTTCATCTGGTTTTGCTCTTGGTTATTTGTCAAATTGCGTTTCAGTTCAAATTGGCATTTGATTTAGAACATTTGTGCTCGGGGCATTTGGGGGAATTTTTTTGAGAGTTTCCATTTGTTAGTCAAGTTAAAAAAGTGCGTTGAAATAGTTTTTATAAAAGTTTTTAAATTTGTATGTTTTTCAGAGAGACATATAAAGAAATCCAAAATAATAAATTATGATTTGTGGATAAAAATTGTAATCCAACATTTCAAAATATTTTTTAGATCGAAATAGAGAGCTTAATGAATTTTAAAATTTAAATTACTTTTATTTGTGATTTGATTTGTGATTTAAATTTTCAATTGCATTGTGTTACTTTCATTTGTGTTGCAGCTCTCACTTTCATCACAGCTTGTGCTCTACAGCCTCCACTAACCCTTGTACCCAGCTGACCTTCGAAAAACCAATATTGAAGCAACCCAGTTGACATCTGGGTACATACTCTAGGCACCTATTGCCCTGCCTACGCATGTCCCTGCAGTTTCTCTTTGTTGTTGTCGTTGGTTTTTTTTATTTTTATTTCGTTTTTTGTCATATTTAATCAATTAAAAATGTGTACGTGCACATTTGTCGCCTGGCGACCCCAAATGGAAACAACACAAATGCGTTATGCGCCCCAAAGTCAGTTGGGGCATGCCACAAACCGCACATAAGGCGACACAGACCGTTGGATTGGTCGGCTAGCTTACTGCACACATGTGTAACCCAAACACAAAGCTCATAAACAGAAGCAGTTGCACTGAAAAAAAAACCAACTACTAAAATCAAAAGCATTTATCTCAAATATTTTGTTCTTAAAATAAAATTATTCTAAGACCAAAATACGAAAACTAAAATAATTAATTCTGTTCCCAGTTCTTTTCCCAGTTCTGTTCCCTGTTCAGTTCCCAGTTCTGTTCCCAGATCTGCTCCCAGTTCTGTTCCCAGTTCTGTTCCCATTTCTGTTCCCAGTTCTGTTCCCAGATCTGTTTCCAGATCTGTTCCCAGATCTGTTCCCAGATCTGTTCCCAGATCTGTTCCCAGTTCTGTTCCCAGTTCTGTTCCCAGTTCTGTTCCCAGTTATGCTTCCAGTTGACCGGTGCAGTTGAAAACAGTATGCGGCGGTTCGAATCCCACTCTTTAAAAATTAAAATAACATATATAAAATTACTTAAGAAGAAAAAAGTCAAAATTTAAAAAAAAAAATTATAAATATAAAAAATAATTTTTATTTAATTTTATTTTTTGATTTTAATTATAACACATTTATTCTTAAAATAAAAACTTGGTTTTATTTAAAATGTTCTTAAAATCAAGATGTGTTCTCTTATTTTAAGAATTTTTTGTGCTCTACGCATTTTTTAGGCCAAAAATTTAAGTTCTGAGACCAAAATCTTGATTTTAGAACATTTATTTTTATCAGTGTGGAGGAGAATGTTGGAAGTGGAGCAGCACGTGGAGGACCCTTGTTTGTGGGATAAGGGGCAAGCTTTTAATTTCAAAATAATAAAACCCGACAAACCTGCAATACCCAAACCCCAAAACTGCTTTGCTGTTGACAATGACATGCAATTGAAGCGACCCGTGCAACGTTGCCATCCTCGGTCTTTTGTCTAATTGTCGCCCGACTTTGGCCTCGGTTTGGGTTTCATAATGCAGTCCCAGCGCCAAACGGTTCCCCAACGACTTTCTAGCATGCAGGGTATGTAAAATGTGCGCATATGTTGCGCCTTTTTCAGTGGTTTTAGCCAGACTGCGAGTACTCCAAGCTGCCAGATGTGGCCTTAGCTACGTCCACGTCCACAGCCCCATCCCTGGTCACATCTACAGCCCTGGCTGTGTTGGCAAACAAATTACGACTGTCATTTTCAAATCATTGGGGACCACAGCATACCGAGCCCCTTTAAATGGTCAGCATTTGTTAGGTCTCTGAAATTCGAATGGACAGACAAACATATTACATTATGTGATTACATATAAGTAGAGTTTATCTTTATACCTTGACTTCTATATGGTGTTCACAGCAGATTAAAGTATACGATTATCTAGTTTAAAAGTAAAATAATAGCAATGAAACAGTTGAATCCAAAAATCGACTGAATAAATCAGAACAATTCTACATCTTAAAAAATAAATGTTTTTAACTAAAAATATTCTTTCAGTTCATACTTTCGTAATAAGACATGGGTAATTTCTGAAATTGAGAATTTATTTCAGCAAAGTTTATTTTAAAATAAATGTTATTAAGTATATAATATAATAAGAAGAATAATTAATTTTCCTGTTACAGCTTAGTACAAATGTGATTAGATTAAATCTAAATACCCGATTGTTAGTTAAATGTTTCTCGAAGACTCTGTCAATTTATTGGTTGTGAATTGACAGGCATTGAAATGGAACTTTTGTTTTCAACCACTTCCGTTTTCACTTCCTGTATTTGAGGATCGTGTTGGCTAAAGACTACAAGCCATTTGCCAAATTTGTTGTTGTACAAAATGAACTGAAATTCGCCTGCACAAAGTGGTTTTTATTTGGTTTATTTCTCGTCGGCAATAACAATAACGAGCAAGTGTAAATGGCAATATAAATCAAATATGCGGCAGACGCAGCAGTTCACCTACATGCCACCTACACCTCTACACCTGAGAGTGTCTGTTGCAACAACAACAACAACAAAAACAACAACAACTACAACAACAATAACAAGAATTGTGTGCCGCATTCGTGTTTGCCATTTCAATTGAAATGTGCGCACATTTGCACTGAGGGGACATTAAAAAAAAAGAGAAAAAAAGAGAAGAAAATATATATAAATATATGTATATATAGAAGACAACAACAAATACATACAAACACTTCAATTTATGCTATAATTTTCTTGTTTTATGTGCTTTCTGGGGCGTGGCGAAAAAAAAAATTGGCAAAGCCAGAAAAGCAAAAAAAAAGTAATATTTCTATATATATATATGTAACCACACAGAGAACACACACACCCATTTAGTATATGGGATGATAACAATCATTTTGAGTGTTTGCCTCATTTTCAACGCACCCATTTTGTGAGTGAGTGAGAGAGTGTGTGTGTGTGTGTGTGAGTGAGCATGACTTTGTTTTGTTTTTGGTGTGCTTTCACAGTGGGTACCAAAATGCATTAACATTAACGCAGCTCACTCCTAAATTCTTCCTCTGCGTTCTCTCTCCTCTTCTTGTTTTTTTTCATTACACGAAATTATTTAATTTCCTGCAACGCCTGCTCGCAATTTGATGAGCGGCTGTCAGACGTCCGTGTCCAGGGCTGCACAGTCTGGGGTTGAGTATACGCCGGGTTGTCCGTCTGTCTGTGCGATGATGTTGTCCTGGTCCTTCTTTTCGTCTTTCCGTCAAAGTTATGATTCCTCATTCTCCTAACATTCCGCCTGTTATTCCCCGGCATATTTCCGTGCTCGCACACACGGAAAATTTCTTTACTTTTTTGCGTTTATTTCTTTGCTTTCTTTATCTTCTTTCACTCGTCGCTTTACCATCGCTTATCGCAGCCAAGTTAATGACTATGTGGGTCATTAGCATTTCAAGCGTGCGCCGCAAAGGCCAAAACGAAAGTTTCATATACTCGTTGAGGGGAAGCCCCCAAGCGGTGAAAAAATGCAAATTTAAGATGCGTCTTTAAGAACTGGAACCACTCAGAATAACGGAGAACTGAAAAGATGTTAAAGATTGCTTGATATTAGATTAAGTCATTAAATAAAATAAAGTTATTGACAATCATTAATTTTTATCGAGAATAAAGCAATATTAATCAAGGATAGTTATGGCAGTAATAAAAATAATAAAAACAATTTGTGAACAGATTAGAAAACCGCTGATATCAATAACTTTTAAAAAACTTAAAATAAAAAGAGAAAACGTAATGAATGCAAAACCACATATTTTTATATTTATGTATTTATGTTAAAGTTACCTTATTTAAAAAAATAAAATATTTAAGTTGAAATTTCTTGAATCTATAAACTGTCAATTTTCATAAGTATAAATTTAGAAATTCGTTAAAGTTCAAAGAAAATTATTCATCTTAAAGTATGAGAAGAGTAATTTTACTTAAATGTTATGTCTACAATTTGTGTAGTCACCAAATTCAATTTAAGCATGAACAACAAAAATGTACAAATGTTCATTTTCAATTTGTCATATTTGAAATTGAATTTGAATATTTACTCGATACTCGAAACACATTCTAGCTTGAGGCAAAGGCAATGGGAAAACAAAGTTTCAGTTTACAGACTCACAGTGAGTATGACATTCAAAAGTGCATTCACTTTGAAATCAAATCTGTTTGTAATAATAATAATCAAAAGCAATAAAGGCACTAAATGCAACAGAGTTGCAGCAACCTCAGCTGGCTGCAATTGTGGCACAGCGATGATGAAGTATATGATAATAATAATGATGTTGATATGATATACGAAATTGCATTTATAAGCAATCATGTCAACGCCCAAAAGAAATATGAAAAGACGTTGTTATAGTTGTCGCTCTGTCAGGCTGACGCCACAAGTCAAGTAGCATGGGGCATGGGGCATGTGACATGGGGCATGGGGCAATATTACAGTCTGCATGTGCCAAAAGAGACAGACAGAGGGAACATTTTGCCAAGCGCCTCGAGAAATTTTCACTTCACACCTACGAAACAACGATGAAGACGAAGAAGAAGACGAAGACATGAAATAGAAACGGAAGTGAGTGTAAAGCATACAGGAAATGCATACAGGCTGTCTGATGTCGTTTAGTGGGTGTTGCCACTGTTGCAGGTTGCATGTTGCAGGTTCGAGGTTGGAGGTCTGTCTGCCTTTATTTTCCTTCTGCAATTTGGGCGCCATCATGTTAAAGGCCTTCTTCTTCAAGGGAGACAGCACTTTTTTGTGCTCGACTGCCGCCGAGTGAAGCGTCAAACTGTAAACGTTCCCCAAGGGCGACATGTGTCGTGACATTCTGTAGAATTGTCACAAGAGAGTGAGGAAAAAAACTCGACAGTCAATCTAAAAGTAAAAGTAAAAATTATTGAATTCATTTTGTGGTCTAGTCACAAAATTTAACTACTTCAATTTGGCTTAATATCTGGTTATTTATTTTGCTGATTTTGATTTACAACCGCAATTTCAATGTTGAGTAATTACTTGCTCCGGTCATTTGCATTTGATGCTTCTACACATAGTTTCAAATTACTTTTAGCCTTTGAGCTGATGGCCACTTTGGCAGATATTCAATCTGTGGCAGGTACAGAGAGAGAGAGAGAAAGAGAGAGAGCTTGCCTCATGCCACAACTGACAATGCTGACAATTGATTGAACACTTTTGAAATGACAAAAACGCCCCACGGGTGACATTTCTCAAAACACTTTACGTAGCCAGTTCCCTTTTTCTTCTCCCGTCCCTTCCCTGTCATTTTCCTGGCAGCATGCTTTTGTTAGGTGTTGCAACCTTGATTTACGGCCATGGCCTGAACTGTAGAGGGCCCTGAGATTATGGACTGAGAAATGGTAGCTGGCTTTTTGCATTTGCATCGCATCGTTAAAAGCCGCTGGCCAATCATTAAAACGTCCGCATGATGAGTTCCCCGCCAAGCTGGAAATTGCAATTGGAGTTGAAGTTCTTTCGGCTCTGCCTCTTTGTATCTCTCTCGCTCTTACTCTCTCGCTCTCTCGTGGTTTTAAATTACCATTTTAATGCTGCCGAGTGGCGCTGATTGATGTGCTCTACTCTTAACCACTCTGCACCACAACTCGATTGCACTCAACTGACAGTTGGCAACCAAAATGTAAATGGCTTTGCTGCAGCGTTTTTTTCCTGCTAACAAGCTTTTGGCATTTTGTCGTTGCCTCTCTAACTTTTTCTTTAAAGGCATAAAAACTTTAATGTTGGCTATAAAAAAAAAATACGAAAACCGTTTTCCATCGTCTTTTAGTATTCTTATTAACAGCTACTTTGAGACACTTCATTAGGTTCTGCAACGCTGTCGATTTGAGTTATGTGATAAGCCAGCCGCCCACAAGGCTCCACCTCATCCTCCCCTCATCACCCTCAGCTCCTCTTGCTCTCCTCTTTCTACTTGCCACAACATTTTGACGTGGTCGCCGGCGCTGATTGAGCGCAAGTGGCGCGCTGACTGACAGACTGACAGCCAGACACTTTGGGCTTTTACCCCCAACTTGCCATACACTGAAAAAAAAGACCAACTTTTAAAATTAAAAACATTTATATTCAATATTTTGTTCTTAAAATAAGATTACTTTAAGACCAAATTACTAAGATTCTTAATCTAAAAAAATCTTAAAATTTTAATATAAGAAATCTAAAATTGCTAGGAAAGTATAAATAGGTATTATTTCACATGAAATAGATGGTGGCACCTTGGCGCTCTTGTTTGAGAGACCGCTTCAATACTGAAGAAGAAGGCGGAGGCTCGAATCCCACTCGTAACAAATTAAAATAACATTTATAAAATAACTAAAACACATTTAAATGTAAATAAATCAAAGTTTAACAGTAAAAAAATGATCAATGTAAAAAAAATAATTTTTATTTATTTTATTTTTTGATTTTAATTTTAAAAACATTTATTCTTAAAATAAGAGCTTAGTCCTATTTAAAATGTTCTTAAAATCAAGATGTGTTCTCTTAATTTCAAAATTTTATCTTTTCGACGCATTTTTTAGACCAATAATCTTAGTTCTGAGACCAAATCTTGATTTTAGAGAATTTTTTTACCAGTGTACTAAATATATATTTAAATATACATTTGGGTACATCTCTTGTGGAGTGGCTTTTAAGCAGCTTCTGAAAGATGCGCACGCCTGGGCCACGTCAAAAGTGTCGTCGTCCATCTGTACCCCCCTCCCCCTCTCCTACTTACCCCTCCTACTCACCCCTCCGACCTGTCATGTCTGCTGCCGTGTAGCGAATGTTAATGAGCTGTTAAAACTCAGCGTCCGTCGTGAACGCATCTCCAAATTAAAACTGCAGCAACATCAACAACATCTTAAAAAGAGGGAGACTCTGAAAATGTTAACTTGTTTTGTGCCCAGGTTTTTTTATTTTTCTTTCTTTTTTTTCTTGCTTTCTGTTTTATTTAGCATTTTGTTGTTTTGTCACGGCTATAAATAGTTTCATTAGTTCATCTACAATTGGCTAGCAAATAAGACTCATAAACGCCTCTCATTTGGAGTGAAATGTGTAGGCCACTGATTGGGGCATTTAACAGGAGAATGCACGGTGATAACTACTAATGAGACTGACTTGCTAAGGCAATTATAGTATGACAGTAACTACTCATTCCCAATCAAAACGTACAAAGTTGAAGTAGTTATGGTAACAAGATAATACAAAGAAATGGGACAATAATAAATAAACATTCATTATATAACATAAAATATTTACAATGAAATATACTTATTTCTGGAAAACAATATTCTAATTAAAATAAAACATTAAAATTCAAATATAAATATCATAATAAAATAATTGTATATTAATTTTTACTTCTAATTCACATTGTAAATATTTAAATTCTTAATTTTACAAAAATTTAATTCAACATTTTAAATGCATAATTAAAATACTCAGTATAATATAAAAAGCTTGATTACTTGCGGCATTCTTTTCTTTAATTAATGGAAATAATTGAAATGCCTCGGCTTTTCTCATAATTCCCATAGCATTAGCGCTCTACAATTATGCAATTTCCAAGCTATTAACGTTTAACTCTTAACGTTGTCAACACCCTTCAACGAGGGCAATTTGAAAGCCTCTTAGCAGTCGCTTCATTTAAGTAAATCACAGTAAATGAGCCGTACATGCAACTGGCTCTCTTTAACCCTCTTCCTCTCTCTCCCTCTCTCTCTCTCTCTCTCCTCGTAATATTTGCTGAGAACTTCTAAAGTTTCGCCCCCGCGTTGTGAGTTTCTCAAGTGTCTTATATGACAATAAGCTGAGCCTGAGTTGAACTTTGGTTGTTGTTGTCACTCGTGTCTCTATAGGAATGTAATCCAATACCAAGTTGATGTTGGCGCTTAAGCGGCTTCTGTATGTCAAACACTTGGACCCAGAGCGAGAGAGAGAGAGAGTAACCAAATACTGTGTCGATAGAGCAGTTCTCATATTACCCAAATGGTCTGACTGCATTTATTTAGTGTACCCGGTTTATGGCTACTAAATTAGTTGGCAATTGCCGATGGGAAATGGTCGAGACGAAAGTTATACAATTTCCAAACTGGCTGAGGGAATTGCTCCCCAAACAATTTGTCTGTGTTCTAGCGCTTTTCTGACAATTACTTGTCTAAAATAATTGGCCATGCCGCAAAAATTGAAAAAATACAAAAAAATAAAAACCATAAAGCAAACAGAAGCCGAAACCAAAACCGAAACAGAAACAGAAAACTGCAAACCAGACGTCAAACAATCAAAAACTGTCTGCTGACTTTGACTTTGGTTTTAGCTTTGGCTTTAGACTTGGCTTTGGCTTTGGCTATTGCCTGAACTGAAGGGTAGCTCGTTAGGGCAGCGATTTCCGTTTCCGGTCGAGCTGTGACTGGCATTGCAATTGAAAGAAAAACAAAAGCGTTGCGTGGAAGGATTTAGCAGCAATCACAGTTACAATATTAATAGTTGGCTGGACCTTTTACTCATTTGCCACCTTTTAACTCCAACTTGATGCTCAGCATTTTTGCTGCGTGGCTGCTTTTGGCTTTCATTTCATTTTGACCAGTCTCAGCCCTTTTGTTCACCGCAGACATTGGTATTTGGCAACGGGGGCAACAAACAAAGCGTAAATCGAAAAAACGCCACCTTCAATGGCCACAACCATAAAAGCGATTTTTATTTGCCGTCTATTGACGTTATTGACTGACTGTACGGCATTCAAGGCTACGGGCGAGTGTCGCCGGAACCAAGATCCAGCTGTGACCAACAGTATTCCCCTCTTCTTCTTTCAGAGAAGTAAAAAAAAAGAGCTCGAACATAAAAATAATATTCACCAATGCTTTCGTTTTCGATATATTCCTTTTCCCTTGTTACTTTTCTGTCCTTTGTGTTTGCATTTTAACTTTCGTTTTCAATTTTCATTGCCTTTTTTTTATTATTTGTGGCCAGCTGAAAATTATGTAGCATTTGGATTTACTTGGGCTATTCACAAAGCTCGGTACTAAACGATTCTATGTAACCATAAAATAAGTAAAAGCGTGTAAAATGCACCTGAGCTGCGTTTTAGAAATACCAGACAATGCCCAGACAGTTAGGAATGGGAAATCAAGGATAGGACTATGCAACAAAAGTTCAATCTCTGGTTCTGTTTATGAGCGTTGAGAGATTTTTTGAAAGCTTTTTTAATACGCTTTTATTGCAACATTTTATGTGAAAAACTCTTATTAAAGAGATGCCAAAATAAGCGCTTAAACATGTTATATTTATTTATTTATCATAAAAAGTTCAATTTAAATGATTAATGTTAAAAAATCTGAAGTAAGCGAGCTTAAATAATATATAAGCGATTTATTTACTTTATAATTATTTGCATTCTGTAATTTAATAACTCAAATCAAGTTAAATTCCCTCGCTTGACTATAAACACTCGACCCAAATTATGTTTTTAAAATTGGTATTTTTGCTCGAAAATAGCATTAAGCAGCCATTATTAATTAGTAAATACTCATTAAAAATTGGCAAGGCGCATAAATTTCAGCATAATTTGATTGCCGACACTAAAGAAAGAGATAGGCACTGAGACAGACAGAGACAGAGAGAGAGAGAGAGAAAATACCAATTTAATAAAATTGCCAAGAGACTGAGGTACTGACTCCTCAGTCAGAGAGACAGAGAGACAGACAGACAGTCAAGCTGTGTCAAGCCTCGCTGCTTATCGATTACATCTCGTCATGCGTCTGACGCCCACACAGACAAACAGCCAAACAGACAGACAGAGAATGAAAGAGAGAGCGAAAGAGAGAGCGAGAGAGAGAGAGAGAGAGAGAGAGGGAGAGTTTAGCTCTTGCCGAAGGCCATCGACGGCTTAGTGTTTGTGGAGTGTGGCAAATAAATTGACATTTATCTGTGTGTAACAAGATCAAGTATACGCAACGTTGCCCGCTCAAATCTGTGGCTTGTTGAACTGAGCTCTGATTTCTGTGGCATACTCGCTGATACTCGTTGCCCTAATGATGCATGTGCTGAGCTCTGAAATTAAAACGGCATGCGATTCTAATCGCAACACGGCGTATGAGTAATTTATATTGCGTATACGCGATCTGACCTCGACACACGCAAACAAATTGAAACGGAAACCAAACTGCCAAACGAACTCAAGTGCGGCAACTACAAAAACACTCTTAAATCAGGAACTAGTTTCTTTTTCTTTTTTTTTTTTTTTGGTTCTTTCACTTGCATTGAGGTTAACGTGCGTCATGTTCTGCTTAGAAGAAACTACCGACAGCTACTTGACATTTGATTTGCCGATTAGTGCGTGTGCAAGTGTGTGTGTGTGTGTGTGTGTGTGTGTGTGTGTTAACGCATTTGAATTGAAATTGCAAATTTGGTTTTTATAGAAAAGTTTTGCGAAGGAGGCAAGAGATTGAACTGATGGAAAGCCACAACGAGGGCTGCAGTAAACAGTCAAAAGTCCACATGAACTAGTTCATTTGAGCATAGTTAGAAAATGTTATAAATATAGAATTATTTCTGCAGTAAATACAGCCAGTAACTAATAAAAATGATAGTAAAAATCGTTTATTTTTTTCCAACTGATTCATTCGTAGTTCATTTAATTTTGAACTTGTTCTGCAACCCTGTCTTCATATGCGCGTGCCCTGGCTGTCGTCTTTGACTTTGCTTGGCGTTGGTTATCAGCCATCGTGTTGCACGTTGCACATGCAACTTGTTAGCTGACACTTGACAGCGATGAAAACTTTGCTGACAGGCCGAGCTGAAAGTACCAGCTAAGTAAGTTGCCAACATGCCAGACTTATGGTTAGTTCATTTAACTTCTTCGCGACATAAACTCGCTAAATCGAATGAGTATCGGATGAAGTTTTGGAGATCTCTGTCAACGTATTAATAAATGGAAAGCCAATGTAGCCTAACACTTAATTAATTTAATAATCGGATTTGCATTTACCACATTTCGCCTCAATAAACATTTACTCTCTGTACTCAAAATCTAAAGCCACTCGAGCTTAAGTTACACAAATTTGTTGCATAACCTTGTTACCCACATTTGAGTATCATACATTTAATTAACACTGCTAACCCAATTTTCTCTTTACTTACATTTCATTGCAGAATTATGTCATAACTGCTAACCAGAGATTTAGCACACCTCAGTTCACATATACTATAAAGCTAAGCCAAAAGGTGAGTTAGATTTCATTCCTTGTTTAAGCCACAGTTGCATAACATAATTAGCATACGGAAATCACACATAAAACCAATTTGTAGTACCTGGAATACTTAAAGCATTTGCCATCAAATTTCCTGTACCTAAAACTGATAGGAATTTAATGCAACACGGAAATGCGCTCAACGAACCGATGAGATGACCAGGTCAAATCCATTTGCAAAAAGTTCGTTCATTTCCGCAAAAGTTGCAAAAATGAGAACTGAAAGAGAAATCTTAGAGCAGGTAGAAAGAGACAGAGTGAAGAACAAACGAAAGGGACAAGGAAAAAGGGAAAAGCTTTCCAGTTTGTAGTCTTCTTCATTTTATGCTGTTACTGCTTTCTATTTTCTTGTGTACCTTGACATCAATTTTAATTAAAATCCATTAGCATGTTAAATCACAAGTTCCAGGAAATTTTCTAAGAAAAATATCAACAAGTGCCAACTCTTTCGCTGGAAACGTAATATAATTTAAAGGATACCCTTTAAATATAGACAATGTTGCATCTCTTTCTGACGTTCATCAACTAATCCTGACAATTTGACAAAACCGACAAAATGGCTAACAAACTTGGTTCGTCTGCTCATTTAGCATGTTTTATTATTATTTACAGGACTTTTCACATTTGTTTACTAACAGAAAAAATGAGAGAAAGATTTAAATGTATTTGCGTTGCCTGACAACTTTGCCAGACTGGCGACTAAATGAATTTAAATTACATTTACGTGCTTTGGCTTCGCATTTGGCCCAAAAGCTGTACAAACCATGAATAAATAAAATTTTATGCGTAAATATAATTCAATTACCAGCAACAAAAATATATGTATATGGACAAAGATTTCCCCCTTCATCTGTCGTATGCTTGCAGGTTCCGTTCCCTACGATTTACCATGTCTTTTAGGGTCGTTGTCAGGCAGCTGCTTTTGGCCAAAATAAATGTATAAAAACCTGCCAAAAAAAATGTGACAGCCAGTTACCAGTTTTATCCAGGCTGCAGGACACTTTTTAGGCACTTCATTGATTTTCATTGATTTTGTGAGAGTTATTTTTACAAAGGTATTTATTTATTTATTATGGGTTTGGCATCTCCTTTGTGTGGATGGGCAAATAATTTATTGATTCGCTTGTCCTTGGGTATTTCTGGCTTACGATTTGCTTGGGAAACAGTGTTTCCGCGGCCAACCTTAATGAGAAATTTAAATGTATATTTCCGTATACCATGGAAAATTGAACAAAAATTTTGACTTGTAAAGTTACTAGATCCAATGTCTTAGCAACTTCAATCCGTCGTAACTTTGTCAAAACTTAACCGATTTTCAAACGGAATGTCATTTTGATCATGGTTTGGCCTCTAAATTCGTTCTGCATTTAAATTTTCTTAAATTTCAAGAAAAAGTTAAATTTTGCAAAAATTCGATTTTTATGCTAAGGGGGGACCCTTGGAAATTTTGAAATTTCAAACTTTAAAATCTCAAGTTTTCACTTTTAATCAACTCCTTATAACGTAATTAGCATAAAACAACACTTTAAACTTGATTCTGAGACCTTTCATTATTTTGTCAAAAATCATGTGAAATTGAACAAAAATTTTGACTTGTAAAGTTACTAGATCCAATGTCTGACCAACTTCAATCCGTCGTAACTTTGTCAAAACTAAACCGATTTTCAAACGGAATGTCATTTTGATCATGGTTTGGCCTCTAAATTCGTTCTGCATTTAAATTTTCTTAAATTTCAAGAAAAAGTTAAATTTTGCAAAAATTCGATTTTTATGCTAAGGGGGGACCCTTGGAAAATTTTGAAATTTCAAACTTTAAAATCTCAAGTTTTCACTTTTAATCAACTCCTTATATCGTAATTAGTATAAAACAACACTTTAAACTTGATTCTGAGACCTTTCATTATTTTGTCAAAAATCATGTGAAATTGAACAAAAATTTTGACTTGTAAAGTTACTAGATCCAATGTCTGACCAACTTCAATCGGTCGTAACTTTGTCAAAACTAAACCGATTTTCAAACGGAATGTCATTTTGATCATGGTTTGGCCTCTAAATTCGTTCTGCATTTAAATTTTCTTAAATTTCAAGAAAAAGTTAAATTTTGCAAAAATTCGATTTTTATGCTAAGGGGGGACCCTTGGAAATTTTGAAATTTCAAACTTTAAAATCTCAAGTTTTCACTTTTAATCAACTCCTTATAACGTAATTAGCATAAAACAACACTTTAAACTTGATTCTGAGACCTTTCATTATTTTGTCAAAAATCATGTGAAATTGAACAAAAATTTTGACTTGTAAAGTTACTAGATCCAATGTCTGACCAACTTCAATCGGTCGTAACTTTGTCAAAACTAAACCGATTTTCAAACGGAATGTCATTTTGATCATGGTTTGGCCTCTAAATTCGTTCTGCATTTAAATTTTCTTAAATTTCAAGAAAAAGTTAAATTTTGCAAAAATTCGATTTTTATGCTAAGGGGGGACCCTTGGAAATTTTGAAATTTCAAACTTTAAAATCTCAAGTTTTCACTTTTAATCAACTCCTTATAACGTAATTAGCATAAAACAACACTTTAAACTTGATTCTGAGACCTTTCATTATTTTGTCAAAAATCATGTGAAATTGAACAAAAATTTTGACTTGTAAAGTTACTAGATCCAATGTCTGACCAACTTCAATCCGTCGTAACTTTGTCAAAACTAAACCGATTTTCAAACGGAATGTCATTTTGATCATGGTTTGGCCTCTAAATTCGTTCTGCATTTAAATTTTCTTAAATTTCAAGAAAAAGTTAAATTTTGCAAAAATTCGATTTTTATGCTAAGGGGGGACCCTTGGAAATTTTGAAATTTCAAACTTTAAAATCTCAAGTTTTCACTTTTAATCAACTCCTTATAACGTAATTAGCATAAAACAACACTTTAAACTTGATTCTGAGACCTTTCATTATTTTGTCAAAAATCATGTGAAATTGAACCAAAATTTTGACTTGTAAAGTTACTAGATCCAATGTCTTAGCAACTTCAATCCGTCGTAACTTTGTCAAAAATAAACCGATTTTCAAACGGAATGTCATTTTGATCATGGTTTGGCCTCTAAATTCGTTCTGCATTTAAATTTTCTTAAATTTCAAGAAAAAGTTAAATTTTGCAAAAATTCGATTTTTATGCTAAGGGAGGACCCTTGGAAATTTTGAAATTTCAAACTTTAAAATCTCAAGTTTTCACTTTTAATCAACTCCTTATATCGTAATTAGTATAAAACAACACTTTAAACTTGATTCTGAGACCTTTCATTATTTTGTCAAAAATCATGTGAAATTGAACCAAAATTTTGACTTGTAAAGTTACTAGATCCAATGTCTGACCAACTTCAATCCGTCGTAACTTTGTCAAAACTTAACCGATTTTCAAACGGAATGTCATTTTGATCATGGTTTGGCCTCTAAATTCGTTCTGCATTTAAATTTTCTTAAATTTCAAGAAAAAGTTAAATTTTGCAAAAATTCGATTTTTATGCTAAGGGGGGACCCTTGGAAATTTTAAAATTTCAAACTTTAAAATCTCAAGTTTTCACTTTTAATCAACTCCTTATATCGTAATTAGTATAAAACAACACTTTAAACTTGATTCTGAGACCTTTCATTATTTTGTCAAAAATCATGTGAAATTGAACAAAAATTTTGACTTGTAAAGTTACTAGATCCAACGTCTGACCAACTTCAATCCGTCGTAACTTTGTCAAAACTAAACCGATTTTCAAACGGAATGTCATTTTGATCATGGTTTGGCCTCTAAATTCGTTCTGCATTTAAATTTTCTTAAATTTCAAGAAAAAGTTAAATTTTGCAAAAATTCGATTTTTATGCTAAGGGGGGACCCTTGGAAATTTTGAAATTATAAACTTTAAAATCTCAAGTTTTCGCTTTTAATCAACTCCTTATAACGTAATTAGCATAAAACAACACTTTAAACTTGATTCTGAGACCTTTCATTATTTTGTCAAAAATCATGTGAAATTGAACCAAAATTTTGACTTGTAAAGTTACTAGATCCAATGTCTTAGCAACTTCAATCCGTCGTAACTTTGTCAAAAATAAACCGATTTTCAAACGGAATGTTATTTTGATCATGGTTTGGCCTCTAAATTCGTTCTGCATTTAAATTTTCTTAAATTTCAAGAAAAAGTTAAATTTTGCAAAAATTCGATTTTTATGCTAAGGGGGGACCCTTGGAAATTTTGAAATTTCAAACTTTAAAATCTCAAGTTTTCACTTTTAATCAACTCCTTATATCGTAATTAGTATAAAACAACACTTTAAACTTGATTCTGAGACCTTTCATTATTTTGTCAAAAATCATGTGAAATTGAACAAAAATTTTGACTTGTAAAGTTACTAGATCCAATGTCTGACCAACTTCAATCGGTCGTAACTTTGTCAAAACTAAACCGGAATGTCATTTTGATCATGGTTTGGCCTCTAAATTCGTTCTGCATTTAAATTTTCTTAAATTTCAAGAAAAAGTTAAATTTTGCAAAAATTCGATTTTTATGCTAAGGGGGGACCCTTGGAAATTTTGAAATTTCAAACTTTAAAATCTCAAGTTTTCACTTTTAATCAACTCCTTATAACGTAATTAGCATAAAACAACACTTTAAACTTGATTCTGAGACCTTTCATTATTTTGTCAAAAATCATGTGAAATTGAACAAAAATTTTGACTTGTAAAGTTACTAGATCCAATGTCTGACCAACTTCAATCGGTCGTAACTTTGTCAAAACTAAACCGATTTTCAAACGGAATGTCATTTTGATCATGGTTTGGCCTCTAAATTCGTTCTGCATTTAAATTTTCTTAAATTTCAAGAAAAAGTTAAATTTTGCAAAAATTCGATTTTTATGCTAAGGGGGGACCCTTGGAAATTTTGAAATTTCAAACTTTAAAATCTCAAGTTTTCACTTTTAATCAACTCCTTATAACGTAATTAGCATAAAACAACACTTTAAACTTGATTCTAAATTCGTTCTGCATTTAAATTTTCTTAAATTTCAAGAAAAAGTTAAATTTTGCAAAAATTCGATTTTTATGCTAAGGGGGGACCCTTGGAAATTTTAAAATTTCAAACTTTAAAATCTCAAGTTTTCACTTTTAATCAACTCCTTATATCGTAATTAGTATAAAACAACACTTTAAACTTGATTCTGAGACCTTTCATTATTTTGTCAAAAATCATGTGAAATTGAACAAAAATTTTGACTTGTAAAGTTACTAGATCCAACGTCTGACCAACTTCAATCCGTCGTAACTTTGTCAAAACTAAACCGATTTTCAAACGGAATGTCATTTTGATCATGGTTTGGCCTCTAAATTCGTTCTGCATTTAAATTTTCTTAAATTTCAAGAAAAAGTTAAATTTTGCAAAAATTCGATTTTTATGCTAAGGGGGGACCCTTGGAAATTTTGAAATTATAAACTTTAAAATCTCAAGTTTTCGCTTTTAATCAACTCCTTATAACGTAATTAGCATAAAACAACACTTTAAACTTGATTCTGAGACCTTTCATTATTTTGTCAAAAATCATGTGAAATTGAACCAAAATTTTGACTTGTAAAGTTACTAGATCCAATGTCTTAGAACTTCAATCCGTCGTAACTTTGTCAAAAATAAACCGATTTTCAAACGGAATGTTATTTTGATCATGGTTTGGCCTCTAAATTCGTTCTGCATTTAAATTTTCTTAAATTTCAAGAAAAAGTTAAATTTTGCAAAAATTCGATTTTTATGCTAAGGGGGGACCCTTGGAAATTTTGAAATTTCAAACTTTAAAATCTCAAGTTTTCACTTTTAATCAACTCCTTATATCGTAATTAGTATAAAACAACACTTTAAACTTGATTCTGAGACCTTTCATTATTTTGTCAAAAATCATGTGAAATTGAACAAAAATTTTGACTTGTAAAGTTACTAGATCCAATGTCTGACCAACTTCAATCGGTCGTAACTTTGTCAAAACTAAACCGGAATGTCATTTTGATCATGGTTTGGCCTTAAATTCGTTCTGCATTTAAATTTTCTTAAATTTCAAGAAAAAGTTAAATTTTGCAAAAATTCGATTTTTATGCTAAGGGGGGACCCTTGGAAATTTTGAAATTTCAAACTTTAAAATCTCAAGTTTTCACTTTTAATCAACTCCTTATAACGTAATTAGCATAAAACAACACTTTAAATTGATTTGAGACCTTTCATTATTTTGTCAAAAATCATGTGAAATTGAACAAAAATTTTGACTTGTAAAGTTATAGATCCAATGTCTGACCAACTTCAATCCGTCGTAACTTTGTCAAAACTAAACTGATTTTCAAACGGAATGTATTTTGATATGGTTTGGCCTCTAAATTCGTTCTGCATTTAAATTTTCTTAAATTTCAAGAAAAAGTTAAATTTGCAAAAATTCGATTTTTATGAAGGGGGGACCCTTGGAAATTTTGAAATTTCAAACTTTAAAATCTCAAGTTTTCACTTTTAATCAACTCCTATAACGTAATTAGCATAAAACAACACTTTAAACTTGATTCTGAGACCTTTCATTATTTTGTCAAAAATCATGTGAAATTGAACAAAATTTTGACTTGTAAAGTTACTAGATCCAATGTCTTAGAACTTCAATCCGTCGTAACTTTGTCAAAAATAAACCGATTTTCAAACGGAATGTATTTTGATCATGGTTTGGCCTCTAAATTCGTTTGATTTAAATTTTCTTAAATTTCAAGAAAATTATTGAAATTCATTTTTGCTAAGGGGGGACCCTTGGAATTTTGAAATTCAAATTTAAATCTAAGTTTTCACTTTTATCAACTCCTATAACGTAATTAGCATAAAACAACACTTTAAACTTATTCTAAATTCGTTCTGATTTAATTTTTAAATTTCAAGAAAAAGTTAAATTTGCAAAAATTCGATTTTTATGCTAAGGGGGGACCCTTGGAAATTTTAAAATTTCAAACTTTAAAATCTCAAGTTTTCACTTTTAATCAACTCCTTATATCGTAATTAGTATAAAACAACACTTTAAACTTGTTCTGAGACCTTTCTTTTTGTCAAAAATCATGTGAAATTGAACAAAAATTTTACTTGTAAAGTTACTAGATCCAACGTCTGACAACTTCAATCCGTCGTAACTTTGTCAAAACTAAACCGATTTTCAAACGGAATGTCATTTTGATCATGGTTTGGCCTCTAAATTCGTTCTGCATTTAAATTTTCTTAAATTTCAAGAAAAAGTTAAATTTTGCAAAAATTCGATTTTTATGCTAAGGGGGGACCCTTGGAAATTTTGAAATTATAAACTTTAAAATCTCAAGTTTTCGCTTTTAATCAACTCCTTATAACGTAATTAGCATAAAACAACACTTTAAACTTGATTCTGAGACCTTTCATTATTTTGTCAAAAATCATGTGAAATTGAACCAAAATTTTGACTTGTAAAGTTACTAGATCCAATGTCTTAGAACTTCAATCCGTCGTAACTTTGTCAAAAATAAACCGATTTTCAAACGGAATGTTATTTTGATATGGTTTGGCCTTAAATTCGTTCTGATTTAAATTTTTTAAATTTCAAGAAAAAGTTAAATTTGCAAAAATTCGATTTTTATGCTAAGGGGGGACCCTTGGAAATTTTGAAATTTCAAACTTTAAAATCTCAAGTTTTCACTTTTAATCAACTCCTAATCGTAATTAGTATAAAACAACACTTTAAACTTGATTCTGAGACCTTTCTTATTTTGTCAAAAATCATTGAAATTAACAAAAATTTTGACTTGTAAAGTTACTAGATCCAATGTCTGACCAACTTCAATCGGTCGTAACTTTGTCAAAATAAACCGGAATGTCATTTTGATCATGGTTTGGCCTCTAAATTCGTTCTGCATTTAAATTTTCTTAAATTTCAAGAAAAAGTTAAATTTTGCAAAAATTCGATTTTTATGCAAGGGGGGACCCTTGGAAATTTTGAAATTTCAAACTTTAAAATCTCAAGTTTTCACTTTTAATCAACTCCTTATAACGTAATTAGCATAAAACAACACTTTAAACTTGATTTGAGACCTTTCATTATTTTGTCAAAAATCATGTGAAATTGAACAAAAATTTTGACTTGTAAAGTTACTAGATCCAATGTCTGACCAACTTCAATCGGTCGTAACTTTGTCAAAACTAAACCGATTTTCAAACGGAATGTCATTTTGATCATGGTTTGGCCTCTAAATTCGTTCTGCATTTAAATTTTCTTAAATTTCAAGAAAAAGTTAAATTTTGCAAAAATTCGATTTTTATGCTAAGGGGGGACCCTTGGAAATTTTGAAATTTCAAACTTTAAAATCTCAAGTTTTCACTTTTAATCAACTCCTTATAACGTAATTAGCATAAAACAACACTTTAAACTTGATTCTGAGACCTTTCATTATTTTGTCAAAAATCATGTGAAATTGAACAAAAATTTTGACTTGTAAAGTTACTAGATCCAATGTCTGACCAACTTCAATCCGTCGTAACTTTGTCAAAACTAAACTGATTTTCAAACGGAATGTCATTTTGATCATGGTTTGGCCTCTAAATTCGTTCTGCATTTAAATTTTCTTAAATTTCAAGAAAAAGTTAAATTTTGCAAAAATTCGATTTTTATGCTAAGGGGGGACCCTTGGAAATTTTGAAATTTCAAACTTTAAAATCTCAAGTTTTCACTTTTAATCAACTCCTTATAACGTAATTAGCATAAAACAACACTTTAAACTTGATTCTGAGACCTTTCATTATTTTGTCAAAAATCATGTGAAATTGAACCAAAATTTTGACTTGTAAAGTTACTAGATCCAATGTCTTAGCAACTTCAATCCGTCGTAACTTTGTCAAAAATAAACCGATTTTCAAACGGAATGTCATTTTGATCATGGTTTGGCCTCTAAATTCGTTCTGCATTTAAATTTTCTTAAATTTCAAGAAAAAGTTAAATTTTGCAAAAATTCGATTTTTATGCTAAGGGGGGACCCTTGGAAATTTTGAAATTTCAAACTTTAAAATCTCAAGTTTTCACTTTTAATCAACTCCTTATATCGTAATTAGTATAAAACAACACTTTAAACTTGATTCTGAGACCTTTCATTATTTTGTCAAAAATCATGTGAAATTGAACCAAAATTTTGACTTGTAAAGTTACTAGATCCAATGTCTGACCAACTTCAATCCGTCGTAACTTTGTCAAAACTTAACCGATTTTCAAACGGAATGTCATTTTGATCATGGTTTGGCCTCTAAATTCGTTCTGCATTTAAATTTTCTTAAATTTCAAGAAAAAGTTAAATTTTGCAAAAATTCGATTTTTATGCTAAGGGGGGACCCTTGGAAATTTTGAAATTTCAAACTTTAAAATCTCAAGTTTTCACTTTTAATCAACTCCTTATATCGTAATTAGTATAAAACAACACTTTAAACTTGATTCTGAGACCTTTCATTATTTTGTCAAAAATCATGTGAAATTGAACAAAAATTTTGACTTGTAAAGTTACTAGATCCAACGTCTGACCAACTTCAATCCGTCGTAACTTTGTCAAAACTAAACCGATTTTCAAACGGAATGTCATTTTGATCATGGTTTGGCCTCTAAATTCGTTCTGCATTTAAATTTTCTTAAATTTCAAGAAAAAGTTAAATTTTGCAAAAATTCGATTTTTATGCTAAGGGGGGACCCTTGGAAATTTTAAAATTTCAAACTTTAAAATCTCAAGTTTTCACTTTTAATCAACTCCTTATATCGTAATTAGTATAAAACAACACTTTAAACTTGATTCTGAGACCTTTCATTATTTTGTCAAAAATCATGTGAAATTGAACAAAAATTTTGACTTGTAAAGTTACTAGATCCAACGTCTGACCAACTTCAATCCGTCGTAACTTTGTCAAAACTAAACCGATTTTCAAACGGAATGTCATTTTGATCATGGTTTGGCCTTTAAATTCATTCTGCATTTAAATTTTCTTAACTTTTAAAAAAAGTTATTTTTTTAAATTTTCCAATTCTAATTTTTCAGCATATCTAAGCAATTATTTTTTTTCCTATCATAAACTCAATTGTGCGCTACAGAATTTGTTTTGTAGCTTCTGCATATATTCTATAGTTTATATCAAATGCTTAGCGTATTCGTTGCCCCATAAAATTCTCCAAATATCTACGGACTGCACAGTTTCCATTGTCAAGTCTCTGGGCAAAAGTTCCATAAATCACTCAGTGGACTCAACAGGTTGCCATTGGCCCAGTCAGTCCCAATAGTCTGGCCATTTTTCAAGTGCCTGCATTCAATTAACAGTTGAATTTATGTATGGGGAAAACTCGGGAACCAGATCCCCACACACACACACACACAGAGAATAAGTATTCCACATTCAGTCGAAAATTGTTCGTATCAACTGCCAACTGCAATTAAAAGGCAATGAATTTTGCTCTTTCTCGCTCTCTCTCTCTCCCTCAATCTGGCTCTATCTTTGTCTTTGTCTTTGCTGGCCTGCCAATGTGTGGGCGTATCGCTGCTTGGTGGAGGGCAAAGGCAAAAGAGGGCGTGGCTCGAGGCTCGCCTTAAAAAGTAAAACACTTAACTTAAATTGTGTTCAACAGCTGGAAATAAACGGCAAATGAAAAAGGAAAAAATTCAACGCACATTGCTTTAATTTTCGGCATCATTTTGACCTCCTGCTCTTTCCGTCCTCTCCCTCCCTTTCAAATATTTGTTGTCTCCTACTCAATGTGATTATAATTTATCGATTTCAGTGGCAACATCTGCCTGGCCTGACTGTCTAAAAATAGTTTGTGCATGTTTTATGTGCATTTTATACATTTTATTTAAATTTTTTCAACCAAAACTCACACCCTTATTTCTCCCCCTTTCCTCCCAAAGAACATTAGCCAAAGCTGCTGTCGCCCTTTTGGCAACACATTTCACATTTTTCATTATTTCCACATTTTATGATAAAGTGAAATTTGAAAATGTCTTTTGCTTTTGTTCTTATTGTTGCAGCTGTCGCAGCCACGCCTCTACGCCCCTCCGTCCCTTCCCCCTTCCACCGTGCACCTGTCACGCTGGCAGCTTGCTAATAAAATTATTAACGTGTAAATTCTTGCGACTTATTTAGCTGCCAATTAATAAATTTTATATTCATTTGGCCAATCGTTTGTTTTCTTTTGTTCCACGCATTCCATTGGAGGCTGTCTCCATTAGGGTGGCAACTCTGCCCCCCTCCCCTCCCCTTCTCTCCCTCACCCCTGCTATATTGTGTGTCTGGCATATTAATGAGCATTTGTTACATTTCCCGTCGAGAATTTATGTGTCCAGGTTAAATTCTTGGGATTTCAGTGACGCTTTATTTTGTTTGTTCATTTGTTAAATTAATTTATGTTGCTGTCTGAAAAAAACTCTTACAACATCTTTGCTGGAATTGCCAAAGAATGAAAGAGTTAAAAGAAATGTCATATTGTTCTTTTGATATTCATAATTTTCAGCTCTTAAGTTTATTTTTTCATTTAGTAGATTGCTCAAGAATTTAAAAGTTGTGGCAAAATTAATTTAAAGATTACGTAAATTAGACCAGATTGTTTAACATTGGATCTTAAAGATTTACTACGTTACTCTAATGCATGCCAGATACGTAGCTAGTCCGGAATTTCAATTCCCTGAATTTCACCGGTCTGGTCATAAATAAGTGCTACAACTTTCCAACCCCGCCCACTCAGTCACGCCCCCGCATTAAACTTTGACCCATTTCGCAGAGCTCATTTGCATAGCAAGTCGACTCGGAGTCGCAGTCAGTGCGATAAAACCCTTTCGAAATAAATTAAAAACGAAAATCTAGCTAAATATTTAACGGGCACACATGTGAAGTAACAGAAGAAACTCCCGATTTCTGTTCCTAACCACCAAAGTAACCAGGGATGCAGTTCAGAGACTTCTTGAAAAAAGTTATGTAAAGCACTCTAATTGTTATATGTTTATCCGCACAGCAAACATGGCAAACATAGAACTATGACCATGCTGCGTGACCTACCCCAACCCCTATCCCAACTCCAACCCCATCCCTAACTAATACCCTTCCTCGCCTGGCGCCATTGTGTCCCAGTCCCTGGCTGGAACATTGTTGGCTTTGGCGAATTTTTAATGTACGCCACTGGCTCCAAAATGTATTTCACTTCATTTTTTATGTGCTCTCTCCCCACGGCTGCCCAAAAAGCACAGTTCCCCTTGCTCCCTTGCCCCCTCCATCCCTTCAACCCTCCCTCCCTTCGCAGGTCCCTCTTAACCCTTGCCTGCATACAAATGTATTGCCGTGGCGTCCGAAAAAAAGGTTTGCGTGCCAAATTATTGTGCCAGTGGCCTAAAGTTTTATTTCTCCTTTTTTCTCATTTTTTTTTTGACTTCTATGTTGTTCTTTTGGCATTTTTTTCCTATTCCTTGGCAGCAGCCAGAACGCAAAGTGCGTTGTACTCGACTCTTTTTTTGTTTTTTGGCGCTGACAGTAAAAATCGATACAATTTACTAGCGCACAACGTGGCGTATGAGCAATATGAAGAAGTTTAAAACAAATGAAACAACGTGGCGTATGAGCAATATGAAGAAGTATAAAACAAATGGAACTAACAGGCAAAGCTCTTTATGACTTAAGCTAATGCTAATAGGGTTGCAAAAAGTAGTTAAAGACTTAAAGACTATATACTGCAAATATACTTTCAAAATTGTTAAATTTGAGAGAAACAAGAAATTAAATTGAGATTATTTATAGTTCCAAAAACCTTCTCAAAAATATTGTTATTTTCTTCATGGTAAATAATTTTAAAATGGCATTTCATATTTACCTGCATGTGCCTAACTGTCACAACAAGCACAAAGCTGTTAGTTGAAATATTTAAGCATAACACACAACAGGCAGCAAAATACCCGAAAAAGGCTTAAAAAGCTGCCTGGGAAAATGAAAAACTTTGCACACATGTGCCAAAGTCTAAGAACATTTTATTTAATTTTTCATATGCATTTTTTTGCTGTTTGTTTTTGTTTTTGTGATGCGCTTCGGTTGATTTTGCACCACAGAATACAAAAATGAATGTAGACATTGTTGCAGTTACCGACTGGGGGATACCCTGCAACAAAGCAGGAAGTATCTCAGGACAGATGAGCTTAAATATTTTAATATTTCTTTTGTTATGTATAGTTATATATAGATAGAATATAGCCTTAACTGTCGGGGCGGATTGAGCTACAGTATGTACCTCTTAGACACACTTGCTACAGGGTATTCGAGGGGAAGCAGAGCACAAAATGCGGCAGCGCCTCTTCAAATGGCTTAATAAGCAGCCACGAGCCAAAACACGAACAGCAACAACAAAAACAACAACAATGATGGGGATATATCTAAAGCTGTCTCGGAGTTGCAGACGCCGTGGCAGACGTGGCAGTTGCAGACAGGCAGCGTGCAACATGCAGCATGCAACGAGTGGAGCAGACGCCATGCGGCAAAATAAAAACCCAAAACGCAATAAAATAGATACAACCAAAAAATATATAATAAAAATAAGAAAAACGCGAACTAGGTATTTAAAAATATATATCGCCATTCGCCGTATAGCAGTGTACGGAGTAATGGGAACCGGAGCCAAGTGGCCGGGCCCAAAATAATGCGACAATTGCATTAAGTGCACAATGGATGGATGACCCAAAAGCGGAGAGAGGAGAACATAAAGGGGAAAGAAATATTTTATCTTTATATGCAGTTGGCAGTTTTTGTCGTTTCGTTTTACTTTTTCCCCTTAGATTCCCTCATAGATTCTACGCTTTTTGCTGGGGTTTTCCTTAAATTGGGCGAGATGCTCAACTGGTTTTTATTGCACCAGGTTATGGTCGAATAAAGTTTTTCGAGTTTATAGTAGGGGCTTTTAGGTTGGCAATGAGAGAGAGTTTTAGAGTAAAAAGAATGCTCTGTAGTCCAACAAAAGCATCTATATACTGATTAGATTTTGGTATTTCGCATACATTGTTTGACTTTATTGCAAGTTGAATTAAAATAACAAGTTATTAAAAGCATTCTGTACTCTGTGGAATGCAACAACCAACTTGGCCAAAAGAACACAATTTTGCATTTAGTAGTGTCAGTTGAAGTCCCCTTCAACAATTTATGCCCCTTGGTTGACCAACTGAACAGATCTAAACCAAACTAGAAACAGAAACAGCAACAGCAACAGAAACAAAATTCAGCCGGAGTCTGGCAACAATTGCATTAATTATGCGTGCGGCAACATTTTGTGGCAAAGGCATTTGCCAAATTGCCACAGCAGAGGAGGCACTTGAAACTTTTGCAGACACTCAATTATGTGGTCCAAACTAATGGGGGTTGCACTTGGAGTTGCAATTGAAGTTGGGGAAGTTGCAGGCAGTTGAGGTGCCAGCGACGACATCTACAATTCATCTTTGACGGTGTCTTCTGCCTCGACCTCAACTCGAGACAGAAAGACAAATCTCAGAGAGAGAGCGACAGAGACAGAGAAATTTGTGCGTGCCGCACTTCAAAGCGACTCTCGAGGAATCGGGACATTGGAATCAGAATCAGAATCGGGCATGGAATCTGCAGCATTGTCTGCCTTTTCTGTTTGCCTATCCAATAACTGAGAAAAACAGACCAGACAACAGAGAGAGAGAGCAGGTACACTGAAAAAAATGACCAACTTCTATAATTCAAGAACATTCAGCTTAAATATTTTGTTCTTAAAATAAGATTTTTTTACGACCAAAATACCAAACCAAAGATTATTAATCTAAATAATCTTGAAATATTAATATTAGAAAAAAAATCTTAAATAAATAGATAATATATCAGATCGTTAAAATAACATTTATAAAATTACATAAGCAGAAAAAAATCTTAATTTAAAAATATACAAAAATTATATATATAAAAAATAAAATTTTGTATTTTATTTTTTGACTTTCATTTTTAAGAGCATTTATTCTTAAAATATAAACTTGATCTTATTTAAAATGTTCTTAAAATCATGATGAGTTCACTTAATTTAAGAATTTTATGTTCTTGACGCATTTTTAAAACCAATAATCTTAGTTCAAAATATTGATTTTAGCACATATTTTTATCAGTGTAGGGAGGTCGAGTGAAATGCTAATCTTGATAAAAATAAACGCACTTGGGCACGTTGAGGTGGAAAAGTTGGCGCGTCTCACGTTTTTCGTCGCATTTTCAATTTGCTTGGCATTTGCTTGGCCATTGTCAGTATCATCTTCCCCCTTCACCCTCCTCGCCCCCTTTCTGCTGAGACCCTTGCTAAGTGAATATTAATATTGACTTTTTGCCTCTTTGCTTTCGCATAGTTTGCAAAGTTTTTCACCTTTGATTGCTTCGCTTCCTCGCTTTTTCCATTGCCTGAACCTGAACCTGAAACTGAAGCTGAAGCTGAACTCTGACCTCAGCCGCTTACCATTTGTGGCCTGAAAGTCAATGCGGTCTTCTCTTCTCATTTTCTGCACTCATTCCCATACTTTTGTTCAATGCCTGGTTTTAAATTTATGTGCAAAGTTTTGTGCGTGGAAGAAAGGAATTAAGGAGGGAGGACAGGTGAGAGAAAGGTAAATGCTACTGGTGGCGTACTCCTATTATCAGCATTTGATGCTGCTGCTTCTGCTATTATTTTCCATTTTTATGACATTTAACTTGAACGTCTCGTTCCCTATTGGGAACCCACTACAGCCCGTAACTGAGACAGACAGTTCCAGGTACTCTCAAAGACACGTGTTTAACTTGAGTTGCGTCTCCCGTTGGCATAAAAATAAATTGGCAAAAAAAAAAAGAAAATAGGCAAACACTGTCAATATAATTAAATGGAGCTTATAAAAACGAGAATGAAGATGCTGTTTGACGTGATGTTAGAAGATGGTTGATTGGATTTTGGGTCATATAGCTAATGAAAGTGTGAGATGTAAGAGTTTAAATTTTATATCAAGAGATTGTTAAAAAATAAATAATACTGTGACATTTGGCTCATTCGACGCCATTTTCCTCATTCGGCCCGAATATGGACTTCATTTCAGTACAAATCCGAATGATCATTTTGACTCATTCATAATGAATGTGTAAATATTTTGTCATTCGCCCCGACGAAATTTGATTTATTGATTTATTTCGGACGAATGACAAATGCTTTGACAGTTGCACATTTGTTCGTGAAAAGCCAAGAATGTCCCACATTCAAATGTGATCAAATGAGCCAAATGTGAGTGGTCGTGGAAATAGGCTATAAGTCGATTTAAGCACTCTTTCATTTTGCCAGTTACTCTTCTGCTTTCGTACATATTTAAGCATTTCATAAGCCTATTATGGACCAACTTCGATGACGTTGGCCCCATTTAAAACTGCCACCGAGTGAAAAGTGAGTGCCAAAAGTGCAACAACAACAACAACAACAATAACAATGGCAACTCTCAGCTTGTTGGCCTTTGACGTCGCTGGGCGCTCCAATTCAGATTGTCCTAGCAATTCCCGACTGCCCTGTCCCCAATTCCTAGCCTCCTCTCCCCCTCCCAACCCCCCTTTCAAACCCTGACGTCCAGCCTGCTCTTTTAGAGCAACCGCTATCAAAATATTTGCCACAATGAAATCATATTTGTGTGCCTTGCCACGCCCACACTTAGAGGAGCCACCTGCAAACATGCTGAAGGCAAAGTTGATGAAGACCAAGAGCTGAGGAAAGGAGAGAGAAGAGAGGAGAGAGAGAGAGAGTGAAGAGGAGAGAGGGAAGAAGGCAGAGTCAAGTGAGGCTGGCGTGCGAAAGTTTATTAAAAACTTTGTGTGCCTTTTGCTGTATTTTTTTGCAAACAAACAAGCAAACACACAAATACACACACACACACAAACACACACACACACATATATATAGACAGAGTTACAAAAGCAACAGGAACAAAAGCAACAACAACAATGGCTATGTGAAACTTAATAATTCACACGGGAGTGAATTTTTCACAATTTTCGCTGCCAAAGAGAAAGCCCCTGGTTAGGGGATGAAGAGCGAGAGAGAGAGACAGAGGGAGAGTGAGAGAAAGAGGAAGAGAGAACGATTGGATGGTTAGTTGACTCTGCTTGTTTTTTACCAATTTTATTGAAGCGTAAAATATGATCCAAGAACTGGCAGCCTACAAAAGGGAAGAGAGACAGAGAGAGAGAGAGAGAGAGAGTGAGAGAGAAAGCGAGAGGGAGCGTGTGTGTAGTTTGCAGTATATCTTTGTGTGTATGTGTGTGTATCTGTGAGCTTTCAACTTTTGTTGACAGTATGAAACCTCAAAAGTTTGCACTACGTTTTTCTTATTTGCTTTACAGCTAGTTAAGGGCATTGTTCAAATTGCTGGCGTGTGCAGAACAAAAAGAAAGTGAGAGAGAGAGAGGGGTTAAGAAGGTTGCCTGGGTGAAATGATTGTCGAAGGTCTTTTTCATTGTTTGTGCTTGCCATATGCAAATCGGAAAGTAACAGACAGTCAAACGTACAAAATTTCCTGTGGGCTAAAACGGCAAAAGATTTGCTTGTAATTTATTAATTACTTAATTGAGTGTTGGCCAAAGGGCAAATATTTAATTTAAATAGAGCAGATATTAACAGAACTGAGTGTAGATGTGTGTTTGGCTGAGTGTAAGTGTGAGTGTGTGAGTATGTAGGATGAGCAATGTATTTACAGTGGCATACATTTATTTTTCTCAGGAAGTGTAACAATTAAAATTGTTTAAATACTAGCTGTAAAACCAAAAGTAATCTTACCTTTTATTTTCGATTTTTCAATCAACAATTTGATTTTTAATTTGATATAAATATCAAATAATATTAATTATATTCAATAACTATAATAAAAACATAAAGAAATTAAATTTAATTTCATATTTCATCTGATTCCAAAATCGTTTGACTCATGTTTTCTGAGTGACCCTAAAAGTAGGCAGTAAAATATGTAACAGGTCAATGAGTTTATTTTGCATGTTCATCTAAAAAGTATGCTATAAAAAATATATCAAAGGAGGCCATTTATATTTGCAAGTGCAAATTAGCAGAAATTGAAATACTAAAGATGCTTACTATTTAAGTGTCTTGAAATGCAAATAAAAATTCATTTTACCTTCATACTTTTTATTTAAATATCAGAATTAATTTATTCACTTTAATAATTATTATATGAAGATATAGAAATTCCTAAATTACATTTTTTTAATGAAATTAAACTTTACAATTTATTTAAATACCTTTAGTCATGTTTTCTGAGTGACCCTAAAAGTAGGCAGTAAAATATGTCAGAGGCCTTTGAGTTTATTTTGCTGGTACATCAGAAAAGTATGCTATGAAAAATTGTACAGCAAAGGCCATTTATATTTGCAAGTGCAAATTAGCGGAAATTTAAATACTAAAGATGCTTACTATTTAAGTGCCTTAAAATGCAAATTAGACTGCGACTCCTGTTGCAACACCTTCTCCAGGAGTCCTACGTCTTGCGTTTTTTTTTTTTTTTGGGTGCGTAATTCATAAAAAACTTTTGCGGCTGCTGCCAGTTTATTTAACGCACTCGCTTTTTCGAGAGACGCCACAAGATTTATGCGCATAAGTTGCTCGCTAATATTTCATAAATGTCGAGTCACAGACAGCACCAAAGAACTCGAAGAACTCTGAGCACCGCAGTACCGAGCAAAAGTCAGAACTCGTTGGCCAATGAAAAGTGCTGACAACTTGCATAGAAAGTTGCTGACTTTCCAGACGACGAGCGGTGAGTTTGAGTTTGAGTAGAAAATGAAATTGGTATTGAGTTAGCTGCGCTGCATTTTATGGCTTAAATGCAAAAAGGACTCCTAGGCGTGTCGGCAGTTTTCTCCTAATGTGCAATGTCCAAAAAGTTTTGCATAATGCAGTGTAATAGTTATACTCGCAGTTACTTTCGTGATCTGTCATAGGCTGGAGTCGGAAAAATGAATGGTTGCAGATCAAATGGTATTTAAAATGCATATACCCGAAATCTTTTCAAGTTTCAGACTTAAATTTAAAATTCATATAATTTAGCATTTATATTTAAAGTCTTAGTTTTTAACCAAATTTAAATAAATTAATAATTTTAATAATTATTCGACTAGAATTCAGGGACCCTAAAAATTGTTTTATTTTTTTATTAAATGCAAAAATCTCTCGAAAATCATTATTTTTGAGTATCGTGTATAATAATTACAGTCCCTGCTAATAAAATTTTGTAAAAATATTTAATAATATAAACTTGTTTGTCCAACTGACTGAGCATTGAACCGGCCAAACCGCTTAAGATACAAGATTGAAATTTTAACACAATACAGATATGACAAATTTTTTTATTTTTTTACTATTTTTTAAAATCAAAAATAAAATATTGCAATATGTTGGATTTTTCTTGTTATTAATATTATTTTCTTTACTTTCTTCTACTTGCAGCACACTGTCAGCAATGACGTCCAATAATTGGTGATATTACACCACAAGCAACTTAAATTGGAAACAGATAACTCAATCACAGCAGCAACAACAACTTGAAGGCAACAACAAGCCGAAAAAGGCGCACTCAACCAACAGTAAAATGGCAACCAACAACAGCAACACAAACACAAACAACTTACACACAAAGTGGCAACACAGTAGTAAACCCCCCGCTCCGTGTCCCTCAACGCTTTCAACGCTGCTGTTGCAAATTCTGCTGCTGTTGTTGCTGCTTTCGGGAAGTTGCACGGACGCCTTTTGTCCCTCAAAGTGCCAGTGTCTGGGTGGCGATGCCAACAGTCGGGCACTGTGTGTGGATGCGGCATTGGAGGATGTGCCCATTCAGTTGAATCCGGAGACAAAGTACATAAACCTGACACTGAATCGTATACGCAATCTGGAGTTTACGCTGCCCTTCTATATGAAACTAGAAGTGCTTGATCTGTCGCAGAACATCATCGAAACGTTGGGCTCCAAGAATTTCGAGTATCAGACGGAGCTGCGTACGCTCAACTTGAGCAGGAATCTGGTGAGTGCATTGCACAAGCATGCCTTCAAGGGATTGACGAATCTGCTGTTGCTGGATCTCAGCTATAATCGCATTGAGACAGTGCATCCAACGGCACTCGGGGATCTGGCGGCGTTGGTGGAAATCGATTTGACCAACAATAATATTGTGAGTCTGGAGGACAACTGTTTCAAGGGCATGCTGTCGCTGGAGGTGCTTGTGTTTCGCAACAATCGCTTGCTGGACATCCCGGCCAGCAATTTGTGGCATCTGCATGCTCTTAAGAGTCTCGATATGTCCGACAATCTTGTCGAGTTTGTGCGCAACGACAGCTTCGAGGGTCTCAAAGAACTGCTCGCTCTCAGTGTGCGGGGGAATGTGATGAGCGAATTGGATGTGGGTGCTTTTGAGGGTCTCATCTCGCTAAAACATTTGGATCTATCGGATAACAATTTGACGGTGAGTGTGAGCTATAAAACAACATGGTACAACATGTCGTATACTTGTTAGATAAAATAATTTAGCATGAAACAGGCGGATGCCACACACACACAAGGCTAAAATATTGTGGCAGCCTTTTAGGCGAAGCGAGGAACTCATACACACACACACACTCCCACACACACTTGTATTTGGCAGCACATATGTACATAAATCAGACACTTTGCTCTGTTGCTTTCGTAGTAAATCCTGTGACCAACACTTTCCAAAGCGGATTGCAGGCAAACTGTATCCTGTCTTCTGTCTCCTGTCTTCTGTCTTCTGTCTCCCATCTCCTATCTCCTGTGCTGGGCGGCAGCTTAAGTTCGTCCTTCCTGTGCTGCCTTTTGCATACGCAAAATTAATAACCATAACTTGTTGTTCTTGCCACAGTGCGGGTGGGTATCTCTGTGTATCTGTGTCTGTATCTACACTGAAAAAAAGGACCAACTTCTAAATTAAAGAATATTCATCTTAAATAAATTGTTCTTAAAATAAGATTATTTTAAGACCAAATTACTGAAGCTAAGATTATTAATTTAAAAAATCTTAAAATATTAACAAATTAAAATAAGATTTACAAAATTTCTTATATTTAATTTATTCTATTTTTTTATTTTATTTTTAAGAACATTTTTTCTTAAAATAAGAACTTGGTCTTATTTCAAATGTTCTTAAAATTAAGATGTGCCCTCTTAATTTAAGAATGTTATGTTCTCGTCGCATTTTGTAGACCAAAAATCTTAGTTCTGAGACTAAAATCTTGATTTTAGAACATTTTTTTTATCAGTGTATGTGTGTGAACTTCACATACGCATTCCAAACTACACTGCTGGTGTATGTAACATCCTTTCGGCCATGTCCTTTGCTATTTATGCATGCAAACATGTCCGTACCGTGCTGATTTCTGTTGCGTGTACACTTTGCTTAGGCTCCCACACACACACACACACTCACACACACACATAAGTACATTCGTCGACATTTTCCGTTCGTTAAATGCTGCCTCTTTATTCTCCTTTCTCCTACTTTGTCCTTCATCGTTTCCACCACTCTTACTTTGTGTCTGCTTTTTTCGATGGTCCTGTTTAAAGTTTAGTGTCTACTGTTCATTGTACTCAACAGCTTTAAAGCTGCTTAAAGTTTATGACCAAACACTTGGGCATACTTGAGTAGGTTCAATTTGTTACATGCTACGCTTCATGTAACTTTAAAGAAGGAAATACAAGAAAGAACGCTTCAGTCGAGTCTTCAACTCTGAGACACATTCTACTCAATTTAAATGTAGGTTAATTTGATCTATGAAATTTAAACTCCAAAAATATACAGCATACTTTTAGGCTGTCGTATTTCTCAAAAATTTAAAACAGTCATAATTGCTACTGCTATATAAATTCGATATTAATGCGATTTTAAAAGATAATTAAAAATAATAACAAGAAACCTATATCATAATTCAAAATGTATCATAGAGAGTCTGAACACATTTTTAAAAAATTTGGTTACTCTATACTCTATATTTTCTGATATCTAAGAGTTTATGCAATTGGTTAAAATATATAGCATTCTTTATCTTAAATTAAATATTAGAGTAAACATTGATTAAAATATGTTCATAAATTTCAATTGAAATGTTGTAAAAACAATCTTTGATATTGTCCACTCTCAAGTGGGAAATATGCAAACATTTTAGGCAGACATTTACTTACATAATAGAAGCAGGTATACTCTTGGATAAAGGTTAGAAACTATGCTTATAGATGCATTATAACAACTGCCATCATGTCTGCGCATAATAAAACAACAATCTCAATAGAAGTTGCAGTTTGTGTAACGGCTGCACCTGAAAAAGGTGGAATGCAGTTTAGGAAATACCTAAACTTGCTAGGTTAAAACAAAGTCGCCATGTAGCTCAGCAAAAGCAGCTACAAAAGGCAGTCAGCTGGATTTTTTTCATACCCCAAGAAAGGTAGGAGTAAGCAGGAGAAGCAGGACACAAAGTTGCATGCCGTTGCATACCGTTAGGTCATGGACAGGAGACAGGGGCAGTGTCCATAGAGAGCACACGGCCAGACCATATATTTCAGCTGCAAAATGCCAAAAGGTATTTTAAGTAGTTTCGAACTGATTCCAAGCGCCATAAATTCCTCTGTCGGTTGCCGTTGACTACGCGCAGCTTCACCTGCTTAGTTTCATCTCTTCCTGCTCCCGCTCCCTTCTCCTCCTCCTGCTCCTTCTTCTCCATCCATTCCGAGGCATGTGCTTAGTGCTCAGCAGTCCTTTATCCCTTTTTAACGACCATAAATATGAGTATGTGTGCAGTTCAGACAGCTAGCTAGACTTGCTCCTGAACACTATTCAGATGCCCAATGCATTCGTCAGGCTGTTCCCTCTTGTTTTATTTCAAAACCAGTGTTGCCTCTTTGCATAAAGCAACAACAAGAACAACAGGAACAACAACAACTGCAACTGCATCTGCAACTACAGCAGACGGTCCAATCTGTGATTACATAAAAATGCATTCAACTATACTCTCAGTACCCAATACTCATACTTCTAGCCATATTGGACATTCTCTTCTGAGCCTGAACTCTTTTGGTTCCCTTTTAAAGGCTTAGAATTATGCCTGGCCAATATTCTGCCGATGTGTTTATTGTCACATTCAAGCACACATACCTCCCTTCAAAAGTGTGTTTGAAATTTGTGTTGTTGATAGCTTAACAAAAATTGATTTATAGCCAGCTATTGTTCTCAAAATTCTCAAAATTTGCAAAGTATGATTTAGAAAAAGCAGTTTATTAAAAACTAACTACTAAATATTTTTATCTAATGCTCTGAATAAAAATTTAAGAGCTCCTGCTAAGAATTATATTTTAAATTTATTAGAAAAACAATTTGTTTTTATATTAAATTCACTTTGGCAATGCTCATTCATAGCTATTTAATTTTAAAGCAGCCCGCAAAAGTTTGCTAAACTAAACAAAAATATTCTTTAGAAATAATTTTCATATAATTTATGTTGCCTACTTTTCTGCGCGCTTTGAAAACATTAAACTTTTAAGCAATGAAAAGTTTTATTCGATTCTGCTTAATCGAAAAGGAAAACCAAAATCAAACAATTGTACATATTTTTAGTTGGGAGGGCAAAAACATGTCTGGTCAGAGAAACATGGCTATAATGACAATAGAACCCTCTATACGACTTTTCTATACTCACTTTTTGTCACTTTATATGAATGTAGAGTGTAATAATATTTTATTGAATACGCTTATATTTGCATTGTTTAGGGACATGCACAAATTCTGTGCTAGAAAATGAATGAAAGCAAACATTTGATTTTCAATGCAAATTGCTTATGCGCAATTTTACATATTCCATAATTTAACGAAAATATTCTCAACTGTGTGTGTATTTGTTTGTGTGTGTATATGTGTGTGGTAAGAGTATATTGTTGTTTGCGATTTATTGTGCTTTTAGCTGAGAGAATTATGATTTTGCATTTTACGCATAAATATTATTGCACTCAACATTGCCGCCAAATAATTGCAAAAATATCACAACATATGAAAGGGGAATTTCTGAATTTATAATCAATTTATTTGTTGCTGCAAAATTATTCCATTTACAAATACAAATACAAATACGATTACATACAGATATGCATACAAAAAGAGTACATACAAACCGATTTGCAAGCAGCTATTGTTTTTGTATTGCGCAATTTGTTTACTGAAGTATGTGAAAAAAAATAATAATTTTATTGTTGAAAAGTTATTAGCTGTAAAATTTAATATGTAAAATTCGAAACAAAACTTCGGCTTGGAAAGTGCAGTGAAGAGTGCAAATTTGAGTTAAAGATGAAGAGTATGAAAATATACATTCAAGATAAAATAAATTGATAAAATATAAGTTATATTATCATTTTATTTTTATTTAAGCTTTCTTTCATTAAGTTCATTGCAAAGTCCAATAAAATATCCAATAATAATTGGGTCAAAAAAGTCAAAGAGGGAAATTAATTTGGAATATCAAAGTCAATATAATTTCGCTTTCTTCTGTGCCTCTCGTGCAAGCTACCTTCCATTTACCCACTTTCCCTTTTCCTCTTTGGCAATCTCCCTTTTCCCTTTTCCAATTTCAGAGCAATTTTCTCGCCTCATGCTTTTTGCTCCCTCGGTTTTTTACGCTGCGCTGCGCGGGTAAACGAACTGGCCAAAGAATCATCAGCCTCCTTTTTTCAGTCCCAAGCCTTTTAATTAGTCAACCGCCCACGTTTCGCCCCTTTGGAGTGCAACACAAACAGTGAGCAAAAGAATTGCGAAAGGGTTAAAATGTGAGCCTGAAAATTGCCATTAGTTTATACAATTGCAGCGCTTGGCCTACATTGCGTATGCGTAATACTTTTAATTTTTACTATTTGCCTTATGAGTTTGGCACTCCCTACTCCCTCTGTCTATCTCTATCTCTCTCTCTTTCTCCCTGTCTCTTTCTTTCTTCGTCCTAACAGTTCATTACGTTATCGCTGCCGCTTTTCGTGTCCGGACGCTTGGCACGTAGCTTCCGACACGCGAGCAGCCCTAAGGAATAGCTGAGGAGCGGGCTGAAGGGATAGGTAACAGCTAGGCAAATAACACAAGCACAGCTTTTTTATGAGCCATCCGAAAAAAGAAAAAAACAAGTGGGAAAGGCTATAGTCGAGATCCCGACCAGAAGCATACCCGTTACTTTATTTCAATATATATCAAAGTACTTTAAAGAAATTACTACCCAACAAAAACTACAGCATACTTTCAGGCGATTGTATTGAAATAATAACTTTATTAATAACTTTGGTTAGCTATTACACCCGTACTACTTGTCCGATCTTGCTGCAGTTAAGTGAGATTATAGGTAATATTAATAGTTAACGTTAATTACCATAAAAACTCTATTTTTTTTAAAACTGTGGGTGTGGTGGTTTTTCCTGATTTTCGGGGGCCAAGGTGGGCGTGGCTTAAAATTGAAACAAGCCTGATCTGCGTGGGGTCTATAGAAATCTGGGTGCCAAATTTGGTATCTCTAGCCCTTATAGTCTCTGAGATCTAGATCCAGATCCAGCCTTAAAAAAATTTACTGCACACTTATAGGTGAATGTTTTGAAATATTAATTTTATAAGTTTGGTTAGCTATTACTCCGTTCTTGTCAAATATTACTAAGGTTATGTGAGATTATAGATAATTATAATAATAAAAGCAGATGCCTTCTTCTCCCTGATACATACATTCCAACAATATACCCATTTACTTATTTTTTATGTAACAGGTATAAAAAGAACAGGCAAAAGCTTTTGCGCTTGCCAAAACTGGCAGGAAAACCTTTTGCCACACACGGCTGAGACTTCTTGTTGTTGTTTGGCCCTAACAAATTTGTTGCCAGATTGATTGTATGGCCAACACACATACACACACACACACACACAGGCACACACAGATTTGGTCCGAAAATGGCGCACGGATGTACATGACGTACATGACGTTTCCGTTTCCGCTGCAGCCGCCAATGCCAAATGCTGCGCTTTTCAAGTGTTTCACATTTTATTGTTAACTAAGAGAAGATTCTACTTTTAACTGAGCTCTTGAAGCATTTGGAAATGGCAGCGCTTTTAGAAACAAATAAAAACTGTGAGTGGGCTAAAAGGGATAAACTAAGGCGGCTACAAGAAGAAGAAGCAACTATCAAGTGCAGCCGCAAAACGCTTTTAAAGTTGAGTGGTTTGCATTAACATTTTATAAGCCCGGCTAACGCAAACTTGGCTATCACTTTGCTTAAACGCTGCACATAAAATGCATTTTTTTCTATTCTCACTTATTCCCCATTTTTGTTCTCTCTCTCTCTCTGTTTTCTCTTTTCAGATGGTTCCCACACAGCAGCTCTCGAAACTTTCGAATCTCACTTATTTGAACTTGGGCGGCAATCGGTTTTCCCATTTGCCAGCGGTGGCATTTTTAAACTTGTTTCATTTGCGCGAATTGCATTTGAGCCGGTTGGACTTTTTGCAGCGTATCGATTCGAGGTAAGTTCACATCTTTCATCACAACACAGCTGAACCAAGTGAAAGTTAAAGTCCTTTCCCTAACTTAAACTAGAGTCTTGGTAAACTCAAGTGTGTGTATTTGTATTTCTATTTCTGAGATATAACTGGGTCAGTGCCACGCAATGCAGACTTGGCAAATAGTTGAACAAAATAGAAACTGGAGAGGGAATATCAACAAACTGGACAAACTGGCAAATAGTTTGCTTAAAAGTGAGACTTGTATTTAGTATTAACTAACATTGAAAGCAGAAAGCATTTCAGCACAATTTTAAATTGGAGTCAGAAATTTGTAGGTCAAATTTAACAGTGCAGAGACTTAGAAGATTGTTTAGGATTTGATAAAGAAAGTACAGCAAAAATATTAATATTTGTTCATTTAAAATAACAGACTATTGATGTTTTTGTTAAAATCGATTTTATTACCAATTTATATTATAATATATTATAAGTATACTTATAATTAGTTTACTATAATTAAGAAACTGCTTAGAATTTGGTATAAAAATTAAAGCAATCAAGATGCAAAAATATCAATATTAATTCACATAACACGATGATGATGTGATGTGATCGTTAAAATAGGTTTTATTAAGAATTTATAATATATTATAAGTATACTTATAAAAAGTGTTCGAATTTTGTTGTTGTTATATGCTTTATTTTTAATAATATTAACCTTTCAGTTTTGCATTGAAAGACCCCAAAAGATAGGCAATTTACTATTGCTAATCATCTGCCTCAGTTGATTGATCAAGCTCAGAGCATGCAATTTCATTTGTAATCGCTTTATGCTCATGCGAATCTCAGTAAACGACGCTTACAGCCTCAATAGTACTAAGCTATTTATGCAATTCACTTTCACACACTTGCACGTGACCCCCAACTCATACACACACACCCAGACACACACACATACACACACACACACTCAGACACACCAGTCAAAGATAGACACTTAAACATGTTCGGGCTACAAATCATTATTACTCAATGCAATCAATCATGTCTAATACGCTTTGGTAATAAGATGCCACCGCACACACACACACACACACACACACATCCAGATCTTTACACATACAATCAAAAAGCCAAATTAAAGCCCCTTTTCCCTCTCCGTGCTCTTAAGTCTTCTGCAGACAGAGAAATGCTTGCGCTCAATTCGTGCATATGTTAATTCAATAATTCCAGGCAATTTTCATATCAAATCATCATTGAACGAGCCTCTGTCTGTGCCAAAGTCTTGTCTTGGTTGTCAATCAACCACCAATTTCTCCTCCTCCTCCTCCCTCCCTTGCCCCAACATCCATTCGTATTCTCTGCTTTCCCCCAAAGCTTTTACAACAATATTAACATGACTTACATGCTGGAAACTCGAATCATGCAATTGAATCGATCCACAGATGAAGAGAGCTGTCACTAAATCAGTTTAATTTTGTAATTTCGTTTGATATTCTTGTTCTGAATAATGCCAAGTCCCCATGACCTCCCCTCTTACTCCTCTCCCTGCTACCATTTCCTCTGCTTTCACTCTCTTTACCATTTGTAATTGCTTTTGCTTTTGTTTGGTTTTGTTTGATTTCGGTTACAGTCTTGTTGCAAACTTTTGTCTCGCCATTGTTAACTGTCTTTCAAATTGTTGCTTAACTGAAATTTACATGCCACTCACACACACACACCCACTCACACACACACAGAGACACCCAGACACAGACACAAACACACTCATGTGCTCTTTTCGAGTTATTTGCAAACTAAATTTTTGCATTTGTCCTTCGATGGCATCGAAAAATCTTTTCCACTGTCACAAAATCTTTATGCTAATCCAGCAGAATTTGAATTTCCTTTTGCTTTATTCCTTAGGCAGCTTAAATAAATTTGAATAGATTTAGGGTGATTGTTAGAGGGTGAAAAGTTGGCAGAACAAAAATTGTTGCATACTTTTTGGAGCTGTGGATTTTAATTTATGTACAGAAATATTTCATAACTACGCGTAATTATTTTCAATATCTTTTAGAAGACAGATATATAACAATGGTCACTTTATTGTTCCAGAGATTGTTTATAAGGTGTCTGAAAAGTTTCCCTTATCTCAAACTCAACAGACATACTGAAACCTTATGGCCATTTCCAACCGACAAGTTTAAAAAATTGTTTCAACACACAGGAAATTATATTTCGCAAAGTTTCGTATAAAGTTGAAGGCTCGACAGTAGCTGAAATAAGTCAGTGGATATTGCCAAAGGGGTGCAGACAAATTGGTTAACATTCCCTCAAATGAAAACTGAACGGAAATAGCGCAACATTTTAAAGATATGCCAAGCGTTGCATTAAGGGCCGAAACAAAACCAGGGACAGGGCTCCAGAGAGACACATGTATGTAAATATTTATGCAAATACGTTAATGGAAACTCCCCCCAACCTTGGCAGGAACCGGCAGGCGACGTGCGACGATGGCGACACGTTGATAGCAAAGTTTATGGCAGATACATTTCACAAACTGAGAGATACGAGTACACTGACAAAAAAATGTTCTAAAATCAAGATTTTGGTCTCAGAACATAAAATTCTTAAATTAAGAGAACACAATTTAATTTTAAGAACAATTTCTTATTTTAAAAAATTAATATTAAAAAATAAAATAAATAAAAATTAATTTTTTATTTTTCTAATTTTTTTAATTTTAAATTTTGATTTGTTCTCATTTTATACCGTGTTTTAGTAATTTTAAAAATGTTATTTACGTAGATTCGAGCGGGATTCGAATAGTATCTATTTATACTTTCCTAACAATTTAAGATTTTTTTCTTATATTAAGAGTTTACGATTTTTTAGATTTATAATCTTAGTTTTAGTAATTTGATCTTGAAATAATCTTATATTAAGAACAAAATATTAAAGACGTATGTTCTTGATTTTAAAAGTTGGTTTTTTTTTTCAGTGTACATATGTGTTGCTCTGAGGTTGCCTCATTATAAAAACCTTACACCTAAACAATCAACGCGGGCTCACAAAATTCATTAGGCAGTGGCACGTCCCCCAAATGCAAACAACCCTGCCTAAAACACTTCACCCACACCTGTACCAATAATCAACCCCCCCTGCACTTGAGCATATCAAAGGGAATATTAAGTGAACATTTTTACAGCGAATAGAAGCTGTGCAACCCTGGCAGAATCCGGAGTATGACTTAATAGCAAAAAGTCATTCGCTACATTAACAGTCCGTAACTCCATTCTTCTCCTTCCCTTTTAAAAGGATAACCCGAAAGGTGTTGTCGTTGCGGATTTCAAAATTCAAACTAATTGTTTTAAAATTTATGCACTTTGTGACTGAACTGACTTCATTCCCTTTCACTCAATTTCTAGATGAAATATAATACAATTTTAACTCGATGCTGGGCATGTGTGACATTTGTTTTGTGGCAGCTTTGGGGTTGTAATTTGCCCGAAATCCCCTCTGGAGTCCATGGCAGCTTATCTCTGAAGTTACAGTAGCAACTTATGGTTGGCTACTTCAGTAATGAGTTGAATTATGGGAAGGACAACAGGAATTTACCGTAGCGATATATTTCGAGTGTAATGGAGTGGAATCTAATGATTTCTGTCTGTAAATTGATACGACTTGGAGAAGGATTCCAATACACTTAAGAGTACAGTAAACTTATTACCAATATAATATCAATTGATCATAAGATTACTTGACTATACTTTTAATATATTATCGTTAAAATATAGCCAGATTAATAGATAGCTCTGTGAAATGGATTAATTTAAAAAGTAGAGCGTTCTTAACAAATAATATGGTCACTTTACTACGAAAAACTTTCATACAGTCCTAAATTTTAATAAATAAAGTATACAAATTTACTGGTTTTTAATTTAAAGGCAAATTATATTAATTCTAATATTATTCAACAAATTAAATGGTTACTCTAAAATTCGAAGTCTTTTGCAGTCAAGATAAAGATAATAAAATAGTTATAATTAGTTCAGTTTTTGAATGAATGTATAGAATATATATAAAAATGTATTTGTTTTATTGGTATTTTGCTAAAGCTTTAAAGAGCCCCTTCAAATGATTTCAGTAACCTGTTGTTGTTGTTTTAGTTATTATCAATAACACACACAAATGTCAGTTTGTTTTTAACTAATTATTTCACAATTTAACATATGTACAAATTAATATCGAGTTCACATTATTATCCAAGTGCTTAGCGAGTACTTCAAAAGTCATACTATAAGAGTCATTCACGAATATAATCAGCTGCCATAAACAGATTTCAAACTCATTTTATTTAAATAACAATTTATTTTCATTATATATTTAAATGTGAAAATATTAGATAATACATTGAATTGAATTCTTTGTTATAAATTAGTTGATAAAAGCAACATTCAGACCAAGGGAAGAAAGGCGTAGCTTGCAATTTTACACTGATTATTCCTATTGCGAGACATGCGAATATATCCATGTTCTCCAAACGTAATGCCCCAGGAGTTCTTGACCAGCCAGTAATCTCCGCCTTGATTATCATGGCCATAACCCACAACAGTCACAACATGATTGGGTGACTTATTACACAATGGATTGTTGTAAACACCGCCACGATAATGTTGCATATTTGTGGCATCGATGGCTACTGCAATTGGACCTCTGATTGCAACGGCAGCAGCCAGCATTGACTCACTGTCCTTAACCTTTGCGATGCCTCTTACAGTGGCGCCAATAAAGTGTCTATCAAATCGACACGATTGTTGAGTGGCCCTATAGGGATACGAGTCCTCCGTATCAATGCCACCATTGATCTGAATATACTGCAAAGCTGTTACATGTGATCCTCCGTCGCAGCCATGATTGTTGAAAGGAGGTCGACTGGTGCAATCCAATAGATTCTGTTCGGAAAGTGAGATCAGTCGTCGGTTCTTCACAAAGTGTTGACCCTCCAGTGTTCCTACGGCCGCAAATGCCCAACAGGATCCACATCTACCTTGATTCTTTACTCCAGTGACAGCTCCCCTGGAACGCCAATCTATCGAGATAGGTATATCGACATCTTCCGGTTGGGTATATATAAAGTCTGTTAGAGATTTTAACTCCGTAATGTTTTGATCGTGCAGCATCAGACTCTCAAATTCCGTGGCTAATAAATCTGTAAACTGATTTACTCCCATTTCGTAGGTCTCCTCGCCTGCGATGTAGAGTTTATTATGCTTATCAATCATCTCCTTGTTATCTATAAAGATCTGTCTGCGTAGCTGCTCCTCGTCTTTATTCTCATAGATCTTGCCATACTCTGTTTTAAAGGTATTCCACTCCGATTCCAAGACATCGGCATAAGAAATTGCCTTAACATATACGATGAGTGCAAGAAATGCAATTATTATCTTCATGTTCGACTGCGTTGAAAACTGAATAAAGACTGAGTCTGTCAAACTCAATTCTGCTGCAATTTATAATGATTCGAAAGTTAAACATTTATTTTTATCAATTCGTAAAGCCATCATAAAGTTACTCACCTAACAGTTCCAAGAATCTTACGATCCATTGAGTTTGGTCAACAAGCTTCAGGTATATAATGATTTCGATGTTAGTTTATGTCAATAATTGGTCCGTTTAATGTTTGATAAGATATAAGATAAGAAATATGAACTTACTTATATTGTATTTAAAGGGTAAATAGCGGTCGTTTCACTAGAAAGGATTTGTTTATATTTATGTTGAATCATTACTGGAGGTAGAGGATTGTAGATATGCATACTATACTCAGATTATAAAAGTAAAGTAATATTATATAGCAAGGCTGAAAACTGGTTCTGAACAGAACTCTTGAAATGATTTACTTTGCGAACCCGAACCTAAGCCGAACTGCTTTAAAAAATAAAAGGTTCTATAAGGTTTTCTAATATTTCACAATTATTTGAGACTTCGGATTAAAATAAGTCATATAAAAATCTTCAAAAATATTTTAATTATCATCAAAAATTGGATTTCTAAAAAAAAAAATTTTATAAGTTTAAAATGATGAGAAAAATGTATAGCAATAATAGAATTTGTTGTATGAAATTAACCCAAGTCTAGAACCCAAACCTTGGGTTCAGGGGGTTTATAAACCAATTTGCGAACCAAACCAATGTCTTGCTCTGTGGTTCGAGCCGCCGAACCGAACCTTAACAAAATTTTGGAGGTTTACAGCCTTTTTATATACACAGATTCGTGACACGACAGAAAGCACTTCACGAATTCAACTCTCATTCATTTTCTCTGTCCTAAAGGGCTGTGAAATAGGGTGCAACAGCGACAAAATGTTAATAAATGACAGCAAATAAACAAACAAAGGAAACTGCGAAGAGTTCTCCCAACTCTCCCACCTCGAACACTTCCCCCTGTCAACTGCTCTTGGCCCATTTAACAATGGGGGCGTTGAGGCAGCTGCTGCTGTTGCAGCTCACAAAAGTACGCAATGCATAATTTCATGTTTATATATACGTATATATATATTTTGCGAGTGCTAAGAAAAAAGGCAACAACAACATCAGCAGCTGCAAAATGAAAGCAGGAAGAAATTACGGAAACAGGAAAACATAAACATGCTGCTGCCTGCCTAACTGCCTAACAGGCTAACAGGCAAACGGGCTAAGAGTCTCCCTCCCCCTCCCTTCATTCTCCCTCTGCAACTCAGCCAACTTGGCAATTTTTCCATAAATTATGAACATGGAAATATTTCAAGGCAACCTTATGAGTAGCTATTATGCGTATGTCTATACATATACTATATATATGATATAAGAGAGTTAGAAAAGGACAGCTTATAAAAAATAGACAGTAAGAGAGAGAGAGAGAGAGAGAGAGAGGAGAGACTTGAACTCTAAGCAGTTATATTTATGCATATGCATGTTTTCTGAGGGGGAAAAGACACTCACAGGATAATTGCCAGAGTCCTGCACTGCACTTGAATTTAAAGACAAAATTTAAATTATGCAGGCCGAGTTAATAACACGAGTTAAGCCAGCCAATTCTGTAAATTCTATGAAACCTCTTAAATGCAATACTTAAACCTAACTAAGATTTCATATGTATTTCAGTAAAATATTTAAAAAATTAGTTAAAGATATTTATAAAATAAATATATTCCACTTGCTGTTTACAATATCAGCTTTAATAAGATTTCCATCATAAATTCTTAAAGGTCCTATAAATTATATATTCTACTTGCTGTCTACAATTTTAGCTTTAAGAAAATTTCTGTCATTGCTAAAGTTTCAGTTTTTTGATCTGTTTATGCTATTGAATTTCTATCATGAAGTCTCAGTTTTTAGTTAAAGTTCTTTTAGATTATATATTCTACTTGCTGTTTACAATTTAAGCTTTAAAAATTTTCCTGTCATTGCTAAAGTTTCAGTTTTTTTGTTCTGTTTATGCATAATTCAGAATTAAATGGCATTAGAAATGCCAGATATTATAAGTAAGAGCCCTCGTTATATAAGGTATACTTTTTGCTTTGTCATTTTGTTGCGCTTTCCGCTCACACAATAATTAAAGGTTAAACGGGGCGTATGCGCAATTCAAAAGCGTTTAAAATGCCATTAACAAATGCTTTGGGCATGTCATATGATAATTTGTCGAGGACTTAGAACAACAATTTGCGACTGTATGTGTATGTGTGTACCATGGCAATTAGTTAATGATTGCTCGGGAGAATATATATATAAAGCCTGTATTAAATTTAAAGCACTTTAATATCCATTTCAATGCAACTGTCAACGCAGCAAAACTCAATAAATCAAAAGCAAGTAAAATCGAGGCTCAATTCGACAGGCAATAACGATTTCCCCTCGAGGCTATCAACTGTCATATCTCTCACTCTGTCTCTCTTACTCTCCTGCTGTCTCTCTCTCTCTTCATTTATTGTAGTAAATGTCAATCAACTGAATAGAGAGCGGATTTACTTCAACATAGACACAAACACAGACAGAGTTATAGAGAGGTGCAGACAGAATTCAAAAACTATATGAAAACGGAAAAACATATCAAATGATTGACTGACTGGTTGAATGCCTGACAAACTGTTTGACAGACTGACTGACGGATTGACTGACTGGCCATCCAGTTGACGGTCGTCTAAACTGAACTCTGACTGCTCTGAAGACCGGAATCGGGAAACGTGACTGAACCCGACAAACATGGACAGCAAACATTTCAATCCGATTTTCAGCAATTCCAATTCAGACGCCACACACACACACACACACGCACACCCAACAATTTGCATATGAGTTGGCCAAAAAAAAGAAAATACATGAAGACAAAAAGAACACAAACATTTTCTTCTTCACACACACACACACACACACACACACACACACACACACACACACACACACACACACACACACACACACACACACACACACACACACACACACACACACACACACACTCATGGCAACCATTTCCGTTTCCGCACGTTTGACGCTGGCAAAAGCAGGCAAAACAACAAAGAAGAAGTAGAAATATGAAGACTTAAAACGACTTTCAAATACCCTACATAATATTTAAAAATTTCACTAAATTTTCAACTCTTTCTCTTTCACTCCCTCTGTCTTACACTCTCCCACAATCTCTCTTAAGCTGTAGATAGTTAAGATCCCCTTCGTTTTTATCTATAGGGTAAAAATGAAAGCTGAAAACGACTCTGAAATACCCTTCATTATATTTATTAATTAAACTAAATTTTCATCTCTTTCTCTTTCACTCCCTCTCCCCTACACTCTTCCACAAATGCTCTTTAGCTGTAGATAGTTAAGATCCCCTTCAATTTATTTGTAGGGTATTCAAAAATCAACGTTACCCGCATTAACAAAAAATAAAATAAAGAAAGCAAACAAGTTACACAAAATGAAGTTTGATTCTGAGCGTAGGACAGCAAAAAGGCTGCCACTGTTGTTGGCAGTCGAAAAGCCGTCTATTCCCCCTCTTTACCCTCTTTCCCCTCTTCACCAGTTCCATCCCCAACCATGCCATGTTTGTCCCAACTGACAGTCACCTTTTTGTGTGCCTTTTGCTGGCATAGAAAACATTTTGGCGACGCCAAAAGTTGCATTAAAGAGCGTTCAACAGCAGCTAGCGACCTGTGGCATCAAGGCTCAAGTTCTTGCCCCCGCAGGTGGAAACCCGGAAATCCCAGCCAATGTCACGTTTTTTCCACTTCTTCTTCGTTTTTTTTGCGGCCAAGTGTTTGGATCTTAGCACTATTTGCATAATATTTGCACAAATAATTGAATTTGTTTTTTCTGAATATTTCTCAGCTAAATTGTTCACTTTTTGCTGCTGCCAGGGAGGGAAAGTTTACTCCGAGTTCCCACTGTGCAGATAATGGCGAAATTTTTAAGCGCCTGCAATTGAAGTTTTTGGATGTTTAACTTGCCATGAAATTGAACGTTCAACATGAGAGTGCTTCATTTGTTTTGTCTAGAAAGTTTCAAATGGTGTGGGGAAATAACTAAAATAAATTTAAAGCGTAATAAAGTAAACCGAAACTTGGCATTGAGAAATTTTCATTTAATGGGACTGTTTATTTTGAATGTTTGGTTTAATTTATGAAACTAGGATGGTAAGATTGTTAAAGGAATATATGTATAAATTATATAATATACATTGAAATGGTTTATTAAGTATAAATGATCAATAATGAGTTAACGATATTTTACTGATATCTATGTAGTATTTTATTCTTTAAAAAAAAATTAATTTGGGGAAAATATATTAAATAAATTAAACACTTACAATACTTAGTGAATATTTAATAGAACTTCTAAAAGAATAAGTGGAGTACTTCAGGTTGTTTAGGGTTATTTTATATACAATATAAGCCAACGTTTGCCTTTTCTTACAACTGGAATTCACATTCGAATCATTCATGTTGCACATGCAACTTGCCCCTCTTGTGCGTCTCCAACTGTTAGCAATCAATTGCCACAAACTGCCGCAAACAAATGTGTTTAAGAGGCGCCAACAAAACTGCGTCACTTATCAAAGCAATGAATGTGAGCAGGGAAAAGGCAATAGGGAAAGAGATGAACCAGGGGAAAGTTCAACAGCAACTGCAAGTCAAATAAATGCGTTCATTTAACACGAAATGCAACTTAAGAGCTCGAATCAAATCAAATCAAATGAAATGCAACAAGAAATGAATGAGCTAAAGCTAAAAAAAAAAGCATCACTTAAAAGCGACAAATTCACTGTGTGTCAGCAGAGCAGCCACCGAGTTGTCGCCAGTTCTTGGTAAGTTGCTCATACGCCATGTTGCACTTACTTCATGCTGAGACGACAAACGTTGACTGCGACTGAGAGCTGCAGTCGGTGGGTGGGGGGTGATGATGGGGTGGGGGTTGGGGGTGGGTGTAAGATGTTATAGGTAATGCACTGCCTGCAGCTGCTGCTGCTTCAACTACTGCTGCAACTGCTCCAGTCAGCGACTTTGAGACGTTGACTTAACTTGGCAGGGATTTACGGCCACGCTTCATGGAGCATGCAACGTGCAACGTGCAACATGCAGCATGGGAGTATGTACTTATATATCTACTGCTTCCTCTCTCTCTCTCTCTCTCTCTCTCTCTCTCTCTCTCTCTCTCTGTCTCTCTCTTTTTATTATTAAGTAAGTTGGAATAGATGCTGCATAAATAAATCCATGTCGCTTTAGTCGATGTCATGTGTATAAAAGAACTTTCTCTCTCCCACTCTCTCCCTCTCTCCCTCACCTCTCTCTCTCTCTCTCTCTCTCTCTCCCTCTCTCTCTCCCTCTCTCCGTGTGTTGCTTCTGTGTTTTTATTCATGTATTTCATTGCCTGGCATTTAAGTTTAACGTTGATGCATAGCATTCTGCATAATTAAAATGAACAAGCAACGAGTTGAGCTTCAAATATACACTATCTCTCACTGTCTGTCTCTCTCTCTCTTCATCATTCTCTCTCTCATTCTCACTCTCCCTCTAACTCTCTCTGTATCTGTGTGTTGTGGCAGCTTCTGTGTCTGTATTTGTGTGCTTGACAGTTTACACGCTGTCTAACTGTCGCTAAATTAGTTGAAAATAACCAAATTTGGTAACTAAAAGAAAACTTTTAATAACGAATATTAAAATAATGTACAGTTTACTTTTATTATAATGCTCACGCAAATTTAATTAGTTAGCTGTTTAATTCAGGGAATTAAACCGATATTAAAGTATGAAGTTGGTCAGACATTAGGTCTAGTAAATTTTTGTAAAATTTCCCATGATTTTCAAAAAAAATTAGAGATCTCAGAATTATGTTTAAAGTGTTGTTTTATGCTAATTATTTTATTAAAAGTAAGAAGTTGGGACTTAAATAGTTAAATTTTCAAAATTTCAAAGGGATAAAGGACCCTTAGCATCAAAATCGAAGTCTAGCAAAAAAATTATTTTTTTAGAAGTTCATAAAAACTTAAATGCAGAATTAAATAACAGTTCAAGCCATGATCAAAATGACATTCCGATTGAAAATCTGTTAAGTTTTGCCAGAGTTATGACGGATTGAAGTTGGTCAGACCTAACTTCAGATCTATAAAAGATATCCCTGATCTCTAATAAATTCAATTTCTAAATTTTAGCTCCCTCTCTCTGTCTGTATTCTCCTCTCTCTTTCCTCCCTCTCTATATATATTTCTGAAGATTCTCTTAATAATCATTCTCTTTTTTGATCTTTTCAGAGCCTTTGTGGACAACACGCACCTGCAGACGCTGCACCTGAACTACAATCCCCAGCTGAGTGACATACCGATGCGACTGTTCCAGGGTAATCCCAACATTCTCGAAGTGTACATGCAGAGCAACAGTTTGCAGACACTGTACTCCGCTCAGTTTCCGGTGGATCAGCTGCAGAAGCTCTATCTGGGTGACAATCCTCTCCAATGCAACTGCTCGCTCCTCTGGCTGTGGCGTCTGGTCACGGGCAACTTTGAGGGCTCTGAGCCGGCGATGGAGCATGCTGCAGGTGGTGCGGTGGCAGCACTGGCCAACGATGCATCCGCCATTCGGGAGGAGGATGACACGACGGCCAAGGCGGATGATGGAGTGGCTGCATCTGGCGGCATACATTGCCGAGCAGCATATTGCGAATGCACTGCAAACCACCGAGCCGAGCACATATGATCAACGCCTGGAGGCAGCTGCCTCCAGTGTGAGTACTGGATACCTGCGTATGGATAAGCAACAGATTGGCTGCGACATCTGGCGGGATGCGGTGCGAACGCGTCGTCAGCTGCTGACAATGACGGAGGGTGAAATCACCTGTCCGGCGCACATTGTGACCGTGGTGTGTGCGGTCATCACCAGTTTGCTGGTACTCCTGATTGCCCTCAGTGTGCTCTACTATCTGCGCTTTGTGAAGCGGCGCCGCAAGCTGTTGCACGAACGCGGACCGATGAGAGCCAGCAAGAGCATCATCAATGTCCATGACCGCATACTGCAGGGTCATCATCAGCCGCTGGGCGGTGGTGGTGGTGGTGCGGGGGGCATGAGCATGACCCTGGGCGGTACGACAGGTGGTGGAGGCATGGGCATGTCACTCAATTATCCACATCATGCCCAGACGCTGCAGGCGCATCATCATTATCACCAGGCGATGCCACTGCAGGCACATCATGGCCATGAGTGTCAGCAGACGACACTGCCGCAGCTGGATAAGCTGGAGTTGGAGCGTTATCTGGCGGCGCAGACAATTGCGAATGAATATCGAGCGCTCAAGCCGTGGGAGCTGCCCGTCAAGGAGGCGGACGATGAGCCGGAGCATCTGTACGAGCGTTTTGATCACTATGAGTATCCGGATACGCACACCATGACCAAGCTCAAGCAGGCGGCGGCGGTGTCCACTCCGGCTCCAGGTGCTGGTGGCAAGCCACATGTGGTTTACGTATGACGTGGACGTGGTGGAAAGCAACAAGAGAAGCCACAGGATATGGGCATGGAGCTGATGGGCCTAGGTCTGACCAACAACAACTATCGCAGTTATATACAATGCCAGACCCAGCCATTTTGAAAACAGGGAAACAGCAAGTACAGCACCGCTCAAAAGTGAGGTTAAGTTTGCTGTTCGATTGAGGTTATGTTTGAAAATTTCCCTAATTTCCCTTTTGAATTCTTTTTATTATTATTATTTTTGATAACTCGCAACAAAGTTTAACAAGCGTCAAATGAAACAAGGGATATGTCTACGTGTATAGCAGCATACTACTTATATATATAAAGTAAAGTAAAGTAATTAAACAAATCGAATAACTAAGTATGTCAAGTTAACTATTAAGCCAACACACACATAAATAAATTCAAAGAAATAAGAAATACATATTAAATAGCAATAGTGGAGAATTAATACTCTCACACTGTCTCTCTATCTCTCGTTCTCTCTCACTCTCTTTGCAAGAATATATAAAGTAAATAAGCAGCAATCTCTTTAAAGTTTAAACAAAAAAAACAACCCTCTCATAGTTAAACGCATTTAGAATTCTAATGATAGCATTTAATGGATAAGCGCATTAAAAACTGAATTTAATATGCATAAATAAGTGTGTAAAGAGTGCAACAATAACTTAGTTAACTAAACAAATAAATATATATATATATACATTTAATTTATTTAGTAGTCTTTTAAATCATTTCCCAGAATGACAAGGCATTAGCTATGGCTAAAACAGTTTGTGGATCAAGTGACATAGGGGGACCAAAAACAGTCCATATTAATAATTCCAACCTTAGAGCAGTGCCTACAGCTAATGCCTCATGTTGGTTTATTTCTAATTAATTCTTAACTAAAATGCAACAAATTTGAATAAACAAAACAAAAAAAATAAATAACACAAATATAAGATGACAATATATAAAGTGTAAATTTAAGCGACATTTAATTGCAAATATTGTATTTTTCGGGCAAGCTAAAACACTTCAACAAACAACAATTGATTTGTAAATACTAATATTAATAATTATAGTAATAACACAAAGCACACACACATACAATCACACACACAAATACTCTACTCAAGCACAAATCTAGCATAGTTTGCCTAACTATTGTACATAATTAATTATAACATTTAAATTTAGTCAAACGCAAACAAAAATCTATATTTAAATCAACAGACAAATATGAAAATAAATCCGAAACGATATAAAAGCAATTTTTTGAGCAATTCAAATTGATGAAGAATTTTTATTTGTTGTTATTTTCAGTTCTTTAGCTTGCTAAATTTCTTGACAGAATAAGTTACTCGCAATTAAATGGGTCGACAGCAAAGCAAATAGAAACCCAACTGTAACTTCAATTTGCATGAAAATAAAAAAAAACTAAATAAAATCAACAAATACATATGGAAATGAACTTGAAAATAATACGAATATAAATTAAATCAAATACGATACAAATCAAAAGCAAAGAGCTAAGCAAATGTTGGCAAAAATTGCATTTGTTTAGTTTCGAATGCAAGGAGAATTGAGAATTGAAACAAGAAAATAAACCCATAAAATGTGTGTATAAAATAGCAGACAGGCGTAAGTTTAAATAATAAATTATGCATAAAAATATTTAATTAAATGAACAGGAAATTGCGGCAACAACCACAAAATTAACATACACAGATACAAAAACAAAATGTTATTTCTTATACGAAGACTGAAGAAAACGATGATGCAAAATAAAATATAAATAAAATGAAAAAAAAAAACATGATGTATATTTTCATTCTTTTTTTAGCTGGTTACAGTTTCTGATTTTTCACTAAACTAACATTATTAACTTTTTATGATATTTCAGAGATAAAGTACTGAATAAAACTCTTTTATCTTTATCATTTCTAGAAAAACTGAGAAATTCACTACTTAGATAGACTATGAACAAGCCAAATACATAAATACATAAATCTGGGCACCAAAGAACTCGTATTGCGATTGTCGACAAATGACTGTGATATTGTTCATTTGTCGTCTAATACGCAACAAATCTAGCCAACAAAAAGAAATATGGAATTACAAATAAGACCATGTTAAACAAATAAAGTGCTTGATTTGCTTGCCTTAGCCCCAAATTTGCAGACAGAAATAAACTGCAGAAGAAATGGCATAAATCTGGTCGAGAAACAAGTGCTACAAAGAAAGTAACTCGAAACGCCCACGAAACACACTGAGAACAGACCAAATAAAATAAATAAGTACAAGTGTGCAGGCGGAGAATACAAACAAAACAAAAATGTGGCACAGTAAACATAAGTAAGTAATATATTGCAACAAGGGGGCAACTTGGTCAACATGTGCTTGAGACGAGCGATTCCAAAAGTATTTGCCACACTTAAGAACTCTGAATGATTAATAGAAAAATTTTGAAGAACTTAATCATGTAAAATATTAAAGTCTTAATATATTTTTTTGTTCTATTAGAAAAATAAAAAAAAAGATAATTATTCAGCAAATTTAAAAATCTTTCAAAGATTGTTTTTTTAACTTTTGTATATTTCCGAAAACTTATTCATTAAAGTCTTAATATATATTTCAGTTCATTAAGAAAATATTTTTAAAAAAAGTACTTATTCAGAAACTATAAAAATCCCTTAACTTTTATATAACTCCGAATATGTTTTTATTATTTTTTTTTTATTAGAAAATTGCTTAGAATCGTATTCAAAAAAGATACATTTTTTACAAGAATTTCATTTACAATCTGAGTCTACTTTTTAACACATTCTTATACATTATATTACGCGTCAGTTAGACTCTAAAAAAAATGCAGATCCTTCAGCTCACATGATGCATTGCCCAAGGCAGAAACGGACTTGAAAGCAAATAAAAGTAAGTGGTGCTGCGACAAAGCTCCATAAAAAGGGAGAAATAACTATTCACAGAATAACGAAATAAAGATACCCTGTCCATTGTATATTTAAAAGTCAAGAAATAGACTGAAAGACAATAGAAATGTATGATATGACACATATTTGAAACGCATTTAGAGGGTATTTGAAATACTTGGAACAACTAGCACACCTCAACAAAAGCGCAAACAACAACGGGCTAAACAACAGAGAATCTGAACAATTTAGTAAATAAATCTGCATGCTTTCTAAATAATTAACATGCCTCAGGCCCGATGTTCATCCCCTTACATCCATTCACTTTCATTTCATTTTAAAGTGAATCGCTGCCACTCTTCGAGTTATTCAACTCGTCATGAGGGATGCTGATATATATATATATGAATGAGAACAAAACTCGGTTGTTCACTTTGAATGATTGCAGCGCATTTGTTTGTCAGGTTTTTAAGATCCTTCGAAATAAATACCGCGATGCTGGCATCACCTGCGGTCCAGGTAAGCTCTGCGAGTTGCGCCTGTTAATAATGGCAAGTAATTAATATTTTGATAACATTGTGGAATAACCGCAGAGCTGTGCCCATGGCAACGATTGTTACTTTAATTAAGTGAAAACGCTTTAAGAAAATCGCTTGCGCAAATTTCCTTTACCGGCATATATAAACGCCCAATATGTCATAAAGTGCAGGAAATGTTGACGAAATCTACAAATAAGCGGCTATTAAATGCAGCTCAAAATGCGTGCTTGGCCAGCACTTCTGGGCCGTAAATATGTGTATCTGTCGGATACGACTTCGCCAAACCGTTTGAGTTACGACTTTGCTAGCATTTTAATTGCCAGTGCTGCCATTTAGGAAATTATGCCCCACAACCATATTTGTTATAGGAGCTGCTCGCTCCTTTGCTTTGCTTAAAGATACAATTGCGGATACACAGATACAAATACAGATACAGATACTTATACTGATACAGCTTCTGTCAGTGTACTGAGTGTTGAGCTGAAATGCATGCATATAAATTTAAGTGATGTTAGCGCATAAAGCATTTAATGGCCTAAAATTGTTGAAGATGCGCAAACGGCCAAATGAAATTGGCCAATAAGTGCGAGTACTGCCAACTGACTAATGGCCACAAATATAATCATTAAGCAAAATCTAATCAATAAAAGTTAAAGTTATAATAAACTCTTTACATTAACTATATTTCTACTTTACCACTTAAAGCTCATATTAAGTTGGAACTTTACACAGTCATAACTTCATCAAAAACTCACCGATTTTCAAGCGGAATGTCATTTTGTTCATGTTTTGGCCTCTAAATTGATTCTGCATTTAAATTTTTATCATCTAGAAAATTTGATCAAAATCGAAAAAATATCAAATTTTCCATACTGACCCCTTGACATTTTTCCAAAAACTTTGATCTCTCATAACTTCATCAAAAATTTACCGATTTTCAAACGGAATATCATTTTGAACATGATTTGGCCTCTAAATTGATTCTGCATTTAAATTTTTATCATCTAGAAAATTTGATCAAAATCGAAAAAATATCAAATTTTCCATACTGACCCCTTGACATTTTTCCAAAAACTTTGATCTCTCATAACTTCATCAAAAATTTACCGATTTTCAAACGGAATATCATTTTGAACATGATTTGGCCTCTAAATTGATTCTGCATTTAAATTTTAATCATCTAAAAAATTTGATAGTTTTTCGATACTAAGCCATCTATCATTCAATTTTCCATACGTACAAAACATTTGTTCTTCAGCTTGCCACAATTCATTTAAAGCGAGTTTAAGCCAGTGTCTGGTTAGCAGGATATCTTACTGCTTAACCTATCTGCAGGAATTTAACATTGTTTCGCCCCACTCAAAAATAGCGACAAACTAATTCGCATGCATTCGTAGGGCAACCACAAACTGTTTCCGCTTATCTTGGGGTTTTTCGTGGTGAATTATGGCGGTGGCATGCCAAATAAAGAGACCAATAAAAGTGTGGCCAAGATAAGCAAAGTGGCTAAAAGGCACAGCACAAAAAGCACAAACACAAAAAGAAACAAGCTATAATATTTTTGTAAACAAAGAAAGCACAAGAACAATACGAATAACAACAAATAGAGTGCAAAGAAAAGCTTTGCTATGATTTGTGCAATGCCAAAGAAAAGATACAGATACATTTACAGATACAGATACTTTCAACATCTGCTGCAAGTGCAACACCAGCTGGTATCTGCTTAAGTTGCAGATACTCGTATATTTCGAGTTAGATGAAATATCTTAAAGCTCTTAAGGCTCACATCGCTCTTGACCACGCCTAGACAACTTTTGTTTGGACTTATTTTTTGTGCTCCCCCTTTCAGTAAGATGAATGCCTTTGCTTATCTACTTGCCCGCTGGCCACTCTATTTTCTGTTTATTTCGGATTTGGATTCAGCTGTGCTTTGAGTTTGAATTTGGATTTGGGATGGGGTTTGGGTTCTGTATCTATTTCTGTTTCGGTTTCCTGCTTTCGTTGCCTGTCAAACGGTGTGTTAGTCCACAGAAACAGATACGGAAACAAATACACTTGCCAGCAGTGGTTGTGTCTGTGTTTTGGGTTTACTTTGGAGCTAAAGCCAACTCCTCTCACAAGTTCACACCGTTCTCTTACCCCAATGGCTTCGATATCTTTCAGCTTGACAGCATCTTAACTAATATAATGCCCAATTTTCTGTGGTTTATGGCTTACAACTGTCAATGCCTCGTCGGACTATCCATCTAACCATTGACTTTGTATGTGTGTGTGAGTATGAGGGTTCTTACCATTCCAGACAACCTTTCTGGTTGGTCAGTCTGAGGACTTGCCCCTCACCATCACACAAAAGGTGCTTTGTTGAGCTTTTTAAGCATTTGATTAAGGGACTTTTTGTGCTTTGCGCTTCGAAACATTGAAAGGTCGTTATTTAAATTGATATAAATGATATGTCTTCGTTTACGGTGCAGCTTTACTTCTTGGCTGACTGATTCTGCCTCAAATTGTTGGCGTTGACATTTTGGTTTCGGTAAGTTCTCTTAAGTGAATTTCCAATGAGTGTTAAGTGACGTTGATTTATCATATGAGATATGCACATATATATGGCCACATTATTTGAGCTATTTGCTCTGCTGAAAAGCAAACATTTCTCAAAGACCTTTGGCGTCTACACACATAAGTGAATGCCACGTTGTGTGCGCAGCTGTTGGCCCGCATTTAGAGCATTTCAAGCAATTATTGAATCAAGGGAAAACAAATAATCTGTTTGCCTTAAAAACAGCTGTTATTGTGGCTAAAATGAATTTCGATTAATCTAAATTTGTTGAAAGAATAAATTTCAACCCTCAGTTGAGCATATGAGACTCATATTAGCACTTTGCCCGCTTGGCGTTCACTGCCTCAGTGGCCTAATGGATAAGGCATCGGCCTCCTAAGCCGAGGATTGTGGGTTCGAGTCCCATCTGAGGTAAAACTTGTGTAATTTTTTTTCCACTTTTTTTATTTTTTAATTATGTAATAAAATATATTAAATAAATTTAAGGGTATTTTAGTATATTTTTTAGTTAATATAGCGCTTTAAATAAAATTATTAATAATTAAAAATGATATTTAATATTGTAGGCATGTAAAATATTTAATTATTCGGCGCATTAAGTATTTAATTATTTACAACAATAACAAATCGTAGAAAAATATTTATTAATATATAATATATATGAGACCCCATAGACTGTTTATTTTTAGTCGTAGTAAATTTCAGCAAGGAAAAACAAATTTATAACACATTTTATATCAATTTTTTCGGTAGAGAAAGTTTAAATAAACTAATAATAAACTACATTTCTTAAATTTATTTATATAATAATAGCCGCAAACAAAAAAAAATATATACATACGTTTAAAAAAATAAATAAAATACAGGTTTTACACAGCGTATTTGAACCCGCGCAGCCTTGCGTAAGAATCAAACACTCTACCAACACCGACAGCAGCAACGATATTTTTTCATCGCCTAAACCTGAATAAGACCAGAGGCGCTTGCAGTCGTTTAGAATATACCGCGTTGTAGCGGCACAGACAATCTAAAAATAGATATTCAGAGTTATTTTAATGCAAAGAAAAGTATATTTTAGTACAAACTAAAACAAACTTCAAGTTGAAAAACATAGGATTGCTTGTTATTTATTGTATTTTTTTCTATATTCAACAGCAAATGTATAAAGAAAAATACCACAATTTACAAAATGCAGAAAAATAAATAAAATTTATGATAAAGTTCTTCACAACTCGTCAAATCAACTCCGTGTACCTACAAAAATTAGATTTCCCAACGCTGACGCACACTCAAGCAATTCTAGTCATTTTTTGTGCGATGCTGAAATAAGTTGCGCAAATTTTTTGTATGTTTTCAAACATGACACCTGAAACTTGGTGGTATAGAAAGTAAATTTATGGAAATATTTGCACATCAATTTGGCTGTTTGGCAAACGGCAAACGGTTTTGCCCCCCAACCTCTAAATTCTTCATTCGACTGCCAATCACCGACACCAAACACAAAAAAAAAAATAAAACTCTAAAGTCGGGGGAGTGTAACAAGCAAACACCTTTGGCTTCATTGAACTTACCGCTTCGTGTTACAAATGCCAGGCAAAGTTTACTTTCCACATACGTAAACCGAATCAATTTCTGAATGAGGTGGAGAGAAATATTTTTCAGCGATAAACTCAAGTTACACCTTTCAGGGAAGTAGATGCATCGACTACAAAATGTTGTGTAAAATTTGCAAATGCAATAAATAAACTCGTTTTCTTTGCGTGTTGTGGTTGGTAGCAAGGAGATGCGGTGAATTGGAGAATTGGAGAATTGGGGAGGCGTCTGCTCTGTAGGAGACACGCTTTCCACCTCATTCTGAAACCATGTAACGGCTTGTTTTTAGCTCTTTTTTTCGCACTAAAGCAAAAGTGCGCCACATGTGGCCCCAACTGCTTGTTGTTTTTGTTTTTTGTTGCCTTTGTTGTGCTCCTTGTCCCAAAGCATCCCTAAAAAGTATGCAAATAATTTTTGTACATCGTCTGCGCCTTGCCTCATATTTGATATTCAGTGTCAGTTGGCGGAAGGGTTACGAATATAAGTTATTGAAATTTGCATGCAAGTGGAGGTTGAGTTCTCGGTTCTCGGGTTCTCATGTAAGGCAAACCAATTTACAACACTTGTGCGCTGTTTCTCGCCGCCCTTTGGGGTCCCCCACTTGTGGGATTGGCGGGATCCTGAGTTGCTTTTTGTTTTGCAATATACTTCTGGTATAAATCTGATGTTTGAGCATTTTACTGAGAGTTTTGCATGCGATTATAAAGATGTCTGTGTGTGTCTCAACGGGCGTAATTGTTTTGTACTATATGCTTGATTATGTTTCGTTTATTTGATGTGCACTGGGAATGGAGCGAATTTTTATAAAAATACAATAAAAAAAACATAATTTATAACGTTACAATATCTTTATAAAAAATGGTGATTTTTTCGTTGGTTAAGGTTCTTTTTTTGGTAAAATTTGAGTAGTTAAGCTGACTTGAAGTCTAAATTTAGATTTGATATGGGGTCAATAAATCTCGACCCCGAGTTGTAGTTTGCTTCGGTAAAGTACATAAATTCTATTTTATTATATGACATTTTAATAAAGAATTCTGAAACGGGAAACAGGCAAAATTACAATAGCAAATTTACAATAAATGCTACATAAAATGATTTCCAGCTATGTTCCCTTGCATTCCTAGTAATTTAGGTTTATCAAAGTTTAAATTGCAACTCCAAGTGCGCAATTCGAGCTGCTTATTGAGATTTGCTGCCACTCAAAGCATCAAGTAGTAAATAATTGCCACAATTTCACTCTTAAGTGTGGCTCCAACGAGTTTCATCATCATATGCTGACCCACTTTCAACATTTATCACAGCCGAGACTAAAACGGAAATAGTATTTCTGCCATTTAGCCGTTGGGGATTTTATGTTTATGTAGGAACATTTCTGTCACCAGCAAGACTTTAATCTGTGGGTTCTTCACCCGGATACAATTGTCACGAGTATGTAGCATGTGTCATACCAGTATAATAATAATCGCAACCGTATTTCAACGCCATGTCAAAATGTAGGCAATCCCCAAAACGAAAGTGACTCTGATAACACTATCTAACCTATCTGGTATTCTATTCGTCTGCCCAATTTAAAGACGCTCAGTAGACGAGAGACTGTCAAGCTGTCACCATGAATACACAGAGTCTATTTAATTCATAGCGCCTTGCTGCTATTCTTCCTATCGCTGGTGAGTTTCCAATCAATTTTGGACATAACCTTTTTTTATTGAACTGAACAGTATTCGATTTAGCTGCAGTCCACACCTGTTAGCTGTTATGGCGATCTGGCCCGAAATCGCTTGACTGCACAGGCGGAGCACAATCTGGCTGTGATTACAACTCATGCTGTGGTAAAGGCCACCGAATTGGTGGACAGTGTAGTGGATGATCTACTCTTCCTGGACTCACAGAACAAAATACTGCTCAACTATCTAAGCAGCTTGGAGGATTACCTTGCCATTAGCGGCAATCAAACCAAGGAAGTCCTCCAATCCTTCTATGATATCATGGGTGTCTACTTGGATGCTGATCTTGCCGAGAAGACATCGAGTATTGAAACCCAATTGATCTCATTTCTCCTGCAACGAAATGGCTTCGATCGCTGGAAACGTACTATTCAATTGCGTACGACGCAGTTACTCAAATCATTTGGCACCAAATTCAAAAGATACATTGAGACTCTCGACCAGGAGGAGCGTGTGGTTCTGGAAGAACGTTGGAAACTAATCACAGTACGTAATGGACAAAGAAAACTGGAAAAGTTTCGGAATTTTATTACCTGGTTGGCGCGATAAGGTCAATAAAAATTCCAATCGATATAGTTTAGCTACGTCAACAACTATAAAATTTTATTATGCTCATAATTTATATTCAGTAATAATTTATTTAAACATACATATAAGTCCATTCGTAATCACTCTGATATTGTACATTAATTCCAAACATTTATTTATTATAATACAATAATTTAATTAGTGACTTTATGTGTCTTCAACGTGTCACGATATCTGACAAACAAAAGCAACATATCTATTGTTCATTAAATTGTATCTCTGAGATAAGCAAATTACTGTAGTATTTTTTAGATTTTTGAAGGGGCAACGATCTGTTCGCGGTGTGGGAGAGTCGTATTTTATTGGACGTAATAACTTGACTCGTTAGTAACAGAGAAAACTCATATAAAAATCTTTTTCATTTTAATTCAGCTTTGTATTATATATTTCTTTCATTTTTGCGATCTCTGTACGATGTTATATCCTGTAGTAACGAGATTAAAGATTAAAGAATGATTGAAAAAGTTAAAAAAAAGTAGTTATTTAAAATTTTGGTTTTTTTTTTTGTAATTAATTTTATTAATTAATAATAATGTTCATAATTTTGTCGTTTTATTCTTTATTTTCAGTTGTAAATTTACAATTTTAATTAACTTTACTTTAATTTAATTTACTTCCTTATTTTTGAAATTTATTTTATATTCTTAAAAATTTTTGATAGATACATGAATAAAATAAAATAAAATATATTGTTCACAATGTTATAACTATTGTATGACCTGCAGCCATGCCCTAAATTACATTTATATTTTGCCTTATTTTATTCATATATCTGTTTTTTAACAGTTATTATTTCCTTCTGTAAATTTCACTTGTATCCTCTTACAATATTCTTAAAAATATTCCCTTTTGAGTGTTCATTCTACCCTAAGTAGAAATTCCTGTATGGTTTAAATATTCCCTGCAGTTGGGTTAGTCAAAATTATTCACTTGTCATTATTGAGATTAGTCATAGTCATAAGGGTCTCCAGTTGCGCACATTCCCAAACCACAAAAAAGTCCAATCATAAATGGAATACAGCACAAACCACAAGCACAGCCTAAGACTGACAAAATGACCAGAATAGAAGTTCCAGAAGCAATAGCAGCTCCCACATTCAAGTCAGCACTCCACGTTGTTTCTGAACTCTTGAAGGCGCTCATTTTAAATAGATGTAGATTTCGAAAATTTTAAATTTATGAACAACTACAAAAACATAGCATACTATTGTCGAAAAGAATCAAATTAGTTTCACTCTCTTTTTTTAAAATGTAAATCAATACAATAAATCAATATAATCGACAACCTCTTTCAACATAAAATACACACAATATTTAGAACTAGCAGATGAGAGTTTCTTGCAGAAACCGTGTCAAATTACTAGAAATACTTAAATAATCACATAAAACAAAGTTGTACATACTCATATACTCGTAACTTTGGTCTTACACACACTCTCATCAGCTTGTCTATCCACACCCACTAAGTGCACATGCACTCAGAAAACTCCAGCTAGTGAAAATAAAAAAGAAACTTTTGCCTTTGGCTGACGACGGCAATGAGAACTTTTTCATGGACCACAAAAACTTGCAAAAAAATTATAAAACTGAATATGGAAGCATCGAAATTTTTAGACAAAACAACAATGCCACAACAAAACATGACATCCTGCGAAGTAAAGTGATACTTTTTATGGCACCCAAAAATGTAGACAGCCCAAAAAGATGTAAGATTCCAGTCATGTTGCATGTGGCACAACTTGAAGCATCACAAGACTGTTTCAGCAGGGAAGAGGAAGAAGGTAATGCAACCGACTAAAGAAAAATAGCAACTGCATTTCCTGTCTGAAAGCTGACAAAGTGCTGAGTGCATTTACGACTTTTGCTGTCGCAATGTTCTTGCATCTTTTTGTGGGTATTCTACGAGTATCTGCAAATATATTTTAAGGAAATAAATAGAAATATTTTAAATTGCATTAAATTTATTAATTTATAATTATTAAGCATTAAGCTTTCTTGATTACTGTTCAGTTGTAATTGAATTGACATTAATCAATTATAATATTTATAAATAATTTTTTTCTGTTAATATTAATAATATTTATAAATAATTTTTTTTTCTGTTAATATTAATAATAATTTTTATAGGACCAAAACATTTTTAAAATTTTTCTGTTCCGCTTTTTAAATTTTTAAAGTTCTGTTCGCAAATTATACTGTTATTATACTGTTAAAATATTTAAATACAATAACTTTTACAATACCAACATATATATCTGATTACATTCTGATTTTGCTATAATACTTAAATTTGTTTGGTTCCAACCACAATACCGTACCATTCTCTATAAAAAAAAGAATATTATTTTTAAGCATTTTGCATAAAGGTATACATTTTAATATTTCTTACTTACGAATAATCAAAGTTTATTTATTACAATATTCCTTAGCTCTGTAATTGGGCACATTCTGCAGGTTTTCTAATCACCTTCGGTAGAACAAAGTCCTACACGCCAAATACACCAGATGAGAAGGGGAATACAACACAAGCACCAAACAACGCTGACCATTAAGATAATAATAAAGTTGGTGGTGGAAATGGTATGTGTCTTATCATCATCAGGATACCAAGTTCTATTATCCTTTATATTGTATGTGCCCATTCTTATTGCGGAATTTAAAACTTAAAAATTTTCTGTACAATATAATACTACATACAAACAACTACTAATTTGACATACTAAGCTATGAAAAAAAATTACAACTCTATATTTTTTTATATCGAAAAAATAAGACAGCTTTTTGATTAATTTAGAGGTAATCAAAATTCATATGATTCCATGCCATTCTATCTTAATTTTATTCAATTAAATTTGTCTTTACATGCTATCCAAAAATTGACAATCCGAGTACGACTATCTGATTGAAATTTCTTGATAGCATACAAAGATTTTGATCTATATTATATTCAGATTTTGATAGTATTCCGAAATTTGTTAGATCCCAAGCATTTTACAGTAAATTCTGTAAAAAGAAGAGAAAAATTTGATTAAAAAGTTTGATAATTGGCAGATATTCTCCACACTTACTTTAATCACAAGCATGATATATTATGGAATATATTCAGACATAGTTTTGGTCACTGGAACAGGATCCCATGCGCCAGAAAAGCCAAATGAGGAATGGAATGCAGCACAAGCACCAAAACAGACTGACAATTACTATAATTATCCAGCTTGATGTTGAAATAGATTGTTGTTTTTCCGGTAACCAAGTGGTTTTATCATAAATCGATCCATTGAAGGCAAAAAAATCCATCACTCATAATGTACAGAAAATTTTGTAATTTATTAAAAAGTATAAATAAATGAAATACAAGGCATACTATTGTCTTAAGAAATATGCAATAATTGGTAACTTTTATACCTTTAAAAAATTTTACAATTAATATTTAATACTTTCAATCAATTTACGCATCGAATCTGCATTTGAATATCTTTTTAGCATACGCAATCTGCAATTCTCAAGAGTTCATTGAATGTTGAAATTAAGAAGCTCAAAGTCAAGTGCAGTCTTAACTCGTTCCTAGGGGAGAGTTTTTCATGAAGTGACTTCTAATGATGCCCAGCAATCCACACTCACACAAGTGCTCATTAAACACACGCACACACACTCGTTTTTCGTGTAATTCATCGCGAAAAAAAAATGTGTATACAAATTAATGAAATGCATTAAGGGAACTAGATGGGAATTGTGAACTGTGAATTGTGACCTGGGACTTATGACTGGGTCGCCGAGTGCCTGCACTCGTTAGCGAACAAACACACACACATATACATACACACACACAACACACACACACACACACACACATACAACACATTCAAGAAAAAGAGGCAAGGAAGCCAACCCTCTCCTAAGCACATTTGCAAAACACTCACCTCTCCCATCATTATCATAATTTGAATACGTTCCGAGCGAGTTTTAAAATATTCATGCGAGTTGAAAGATATTCAAGTGTTCGCACGTGTGTGTGTGTGTGTGTGTGTGTGTGTGAGTGTGTGCATTATAACGGGTATACGTAAAAGAGAGGTGTGTTTACCTTGTGCAGAGAGTACCTGATTATTATGGCTATATTTGAGGACACTCTAAGACAGCTGCCTAATGGTTAAATCTAAAAACAATAAAAAAGAATCTTAAAGATACAAAAAAATATATGTATTTCATCAAAAGTAAGAATAATATTTATGCGAAGATAACATAAATAATTGCTATGTTTACATGATATGTTTAAAGTGTGTGATAATATCGTAAAACTATTATGATTAAGCTTACATTTACAATATTTAAAATTGATTTGCTATTAAAAAGGAAATTAAAAAAAAATTATTATAAGAAAAGAAATTAAGCTAGAATAAATATTGTATTTATTTTGTAATTGAAAGCAGACTATTAAGAAAAAGAACCATCTGACTTGCATTAAAATCCGAAATATACTTTTTATACATAAATTTAACAGTACTCATTAAAATTTTGAACTAATCATAATGCTATGGTGACCACATAAAAAAAAGTGGCTGCATCATTATATTCGCAGCATTTGACAACTATTAGAGGAATTAGCCACGTTTGTTGGCTAACTCAAAGAGTTGCCCATTGGTAGTTAGGGCGTTACATTCAAAGCTATAGCTTTCCCTTTAACCACCCCCTCTCCGCTCCCTCCCTATGCCTTTGGCAACTCAAATGTCAGGCAAAGCGACAACGAATACGCATTCAACTCTCACTCGCATACATTTACACATAAAATCATCATACACGTGGCTGCATGTCAAAGTAGAAAGTTTTGTGGCGCAAAAAAGTGGCTCAAAGCTCACGAAAAAGCGCTCGTTGAGGGATGAGAGAGAGAGGGATGAGAGAGAGAGGGAAGCGAGAGAGGCAAAGGAGGGGGATAAAAACGCTGAGCGGCTGTCAAAAGCGCCGCTTGTCGATGCTAAAAGTTACGTTTCAATGTTGTTGTTGCTGCTGTTGTTGTTGTTGTTGTTGCTGCTGTTGCTGTTGGCAACCCTTTCAGCTATTGCCATTTATACCTGACTGCCGCCAGCTCGAAAGTTGCCCACTTGTCGAGGGGTGAGTCGTGAGAACGAAATAAAAATTGTGAGTGCTTGTTGTTGTTGCGGTTGTTTTTGTTGTTCTTGTTCTTGTTGTTGTTGTTGCTGTTGCGCTTCTTGACTATGTTGGTATTAGAGGTTTAGACTGTGGTTGCAGCTAACGAATGCGAATGTGAATGCACTAAAAAAGCAAGGTAAAGAGCGAGTAAAAAGTAAGGGATAAATCTTAAGAAAAGCTCTTGCATACATCTAAAAATTAACGGCTAACAAATTCAGAATATTGAAATGAATATCAGCTGAAATAAAATCATTTCATATCCTTTAATAGCTTGTTTAGTAACAGGAAGTAAGAAAACATTTTAATATTAATTTTAAATTTTTTCTTTAATGTTCATAATTTATATATAATTTTATTTTTAATCTTTATTAATCTCTAACTTAATTCTTATACTTGGTAATTTTTTCTTTGTCAACAGCTTTGAGTCGTATATAACTAAATAAATAAATAAATGTTGCAAGACTAAGAAATACACTATTCAAATATTTTTTAAACCAAATTAGTGTTGCCTACTTATGTGGGCAAAAATAGTGTTGCCTACTTATATGGGCAAAAAAGTGTTGCCTACTTCTATGGGCAAAATAGTGTTGCCTACTTATATGGGCAAAAATAATGTTGCCTGCTTATATGGTCAAACAAGTGTTCGGCTTCATATATCATATAGCTGTCATAGAAAAATAGTGTTGCCTACTTATATGGGCAAAAAAGTGTTGCCTACTTCTATGGGCAAAATAGTGTTGCCTACTTATATGGGCAAAAATAATGTTGCCTGCTTATATGGTCAAACAAGTGTTCGGCTTCATATATCATATAGCTGCCATAGGAACAATTGGTCGAAAATAAAGCTTTATTGAAGAGTAACTGGGCTCAGGGTATTCTACTGTCGAGCGTGTTCGACTGTAACCGCCCACTTTTTTATAATATTTTTGGTTCTGCTTTGTCTCCAATTGTTTGTTTACAATAGAAAATAATTTCATGATTAAACTAAATCGCTTCAAGCATTGTATTATGCTTTAAGAGAATATTCTTCCGCATGAAACACATATCACATAAATTCTCTCATCCTTTGTAAATGGCCTCTTTGGTTTTTTTGTATTTTTTATTTGCCAGGAAAAGCCAACGCAATCATCATCATTAACATCTCAAATTGTGATCATCATATTCATTGGCACTCAAGCAATGCGGCTGAATTGCAGTCGTAAACTTGATTGTAATAGTATCATTTTTTTACGGAAACATATACCATTCACAAGCGAACGTTGTGACCTATTTTCTGCCCAGTTTTGGTCCCCAAGTCCAACTGCCTATGATTGTTGTGTCCAATTTCGAGTGGGTGTCTTTCATTTTCATGCAATTTTTATGTGTACTCTATTCGTTACCGTTATGCGAGCTTACATATTTATAAGCACAGTTCAAGGGAAGCTGGACGCATAATCCGCCCCCAAAGACCTTTTGGGATGAAGATTGCGAGAACTTCTCTTCCTCTTCCTTCTGCATTAGCCATGTCGAAAAGTTATTGTTATCCTTTTGTTTTAGTGTACATCGTATATGTATCTACTTTTTTATGCCGCCCTGACACGCCCCCTTCTCTCTCCAAAATTGATAGCCAGAGTCCTTTGCACGTCTCGCACACTGCACGCATTGATTCATAATACATAAATATATATATTGCGTATACGCAACGTTGCCTTAACAGTCATTGCCATAAATTCTCATAAACGCACACAAGCAACGCAAGGGAAAGAGAGAGAGAGAGAGGGAGAGAGCTAACGTCCGGCCAACAAATACACAAAGACGCCGAGTCATCAATCTTTTAGTATTTCACTTAGAAGATATACGAGTTTGTATTTACGAATCGCCCTCAGGAACTTCCAGCTCGCTCTTTGTTCCTTCCCTAGTTCCTTGTTCTCATTCGCTACTTTACTTTCAATATTTGTGCATAAATATTAATATTGCATGACCATGTTTATTTGTTTGCTTAGTTTTGACCACGCCCACCAAAGACGCCAGATTTCTCACGAAAATCGTCACTTAACTATTTCTCTGGACTATGTCGATACTTTTGCATCTCTTGGACAATAAATGACATAAAATCTATAATTTATATTAAATTAATTTAATTTTAACTTAATTTTATTTGAAATCGTCCTAAAACTAAATTAAATAAATATAAATTAAAGATTTAATTTATTTTAAGATTGAACAAACTTATTATCAACAAAGATCGATCTACTTAACTTTAACTCTTGCTATTTATTAAGAGTTATTGGAAAACTCGATATTTATTACAGCTTGGATTTACAACACATATAATTTTTCATCTGTAAAATATTATCTTAATATTCTGATTTCAGGAAAAAAATATATATAGTAATATTGTTAAAAATTGTAAGAATTTTATTAATAACTCTTTTTAACACAATATCCTTTTAATACTTCAGACGTTTTGCATTTATTTAAATCTGAAATGTCAAACTTTTGCCGCCCTTGGGCAAGTGTCTCATGCAAATGTCTTAAAAGTAAAAATAATAGATGATTGTGTTTGAGAGTGTGGAGTGTGGAGTGAATGATATTGAAAGTGCACCCCCGGCGTGAATGTCGTCCGTGGACAAATCACAGCACATGTTGGCATTAGCTACGAATTATGGGCAGACAAGTGCAGCATGAGTCGAAAGAAGGAGAAGGAGGGAGATCAGGGAGGGGGATACACCGATACAGGACATCAGGACACACTCGAAAGTACAAACGACACATTTTATTGATGTTAATTTAATGCAAGAAATAAAACAGGCGGCGCTGCAGCGGAAATAAAATAAAAAAAGTTAAAAAAGAGACAAGACGAAGCCAAGCCGGGCGAGACCGAAATAAAAGATTTGCATATAAACAGGCGTCGATACACACATACACACACATACATATAGACTTACAGTAGAGTCAGACAAACTACGAGTTCAGACTGTGGCATACGCCAACATTTGCATAACAGACGGGACCCGAAACTGTCATTGCCAAGGTTTTACATCCGCTTGCCGCAATCATCGTCTGTGCCGTTGAAATGCGCGGCAAATGGGCGAATGGATTGAGTATACACTGAAAAAAAAGACCAACTTCTAAAATCAAGAACATTCATTGTGAATATTTGTTTTTAAAATAAAATTATTTTAAGACCAAAATACTAAAACTAAGATAATTAATTCTGTTCCCAGTTCTTTTCCCAATTCTGTTTCCAGTTTTGTTCCCAGTTCTGTTTCCACTTTTGTTCCCAGTTCTGTTTCCAGATCTGTTCCCAGTTCTGTTCCCAGTTCTGTTTCCAGTTGACCGGTGCAGTTTTGAAGCAGTAGGCGGCGGCTCGAATCCCACTCGTTACAATTAAAAATAGCATTTATAAAATTACTTAAACAGAAAAAAATCAAATTTTAAAAATAAAGAAAATTATAACAATAAATAAATAGTTTTTTTTATTTCATTTTATGATTTTAATTTTAACACATTCTTAAAATAGAACTTGGTCTTATTAAAAATGTTCCTAAAGTCAAGATGTGCTCTCATAATTTAAGAATTTTATGTTCTCGATGCATTTTTTAGTCCAAAAATCTTAGTTTTGAGAACAAAATCTTGATTTTAGAACATTTTTTTATCAGTGTAGAGAATGAAGAATCGACAACGGGGGGCGGTGCCCCGCCTATCAATAATATTTATGGCGTCGACTCATTCTTAAATTGTCCGCGCGACATATGCAAGTGGATATTACTCTATTTTCAAGTGGTTGCCATTCCACCACACTCAACACTCCCCTCACAATACTCACAACACTCACGAATACACTCACAAGTAGCCAAAAATCCAATACGAATAATCGTACTTAAAAGAATATTCGTATGTAAAATGCCGTCGACTGTTTGGAAATTCGTTGGTGCCAAAATTTATTGGCATGTGTAAACAGCCGACACATTGAGGAAGCTGAAGCTGCTTTACAATTCACACTCTGCACATCAGCATTTCAATATAATTGCAAATATTTAAATTCAATGCCTTTTCGGAAATGTGTGTAATATTGAATGACGAAATTTATTACCCATTGCGCGAAATCCGTATTGGAATATCGAAGCAGCCTTTGAAAATAATGGGTTATCTGTTAACGCATAATGTGTGCGAATAGGCGCTAATTATTTGGCTCAATTGATGGCAAGATAAACCATCTGCATAAATAAATGACGTTTCTATTGGATAATTAAATTCCTTGTGATAAATGACAGCTATTGGCATATTTAGTTATATCATATTAAATAATTTATCAGTAGAAAGTTATTGCTAAACTATTGCAGATACTCAACCAGAGATCTTAACGAATATACCTAGATTTAAAAATAAAAATTAATAAATAAGAATTAGTTCGTCATTTTTATCGTACAAGTTAATTTAAATGTTAATAATATCATTAAAGTAAACATTTTTTATTAAAAAAATTAAAAATAAAGAAAACTATTATTATAGGAACTATTTTTTAATTTTTTGATATTTTAAAAAACAATTTTTTAGTATATGTGAAAAAAAAAGATTATATGTAAGAGTTATTCTATGATGTCATTGAAATTTTAAAATTAAATGAAAATTTAATGAAAATTCCATCTTTATTTTAATCAATTTTAATAAACTGAATGAAGAGTGTTTTTGAGTTTTTCTCATCTTTTGTCGACTAATACCAGTCAGTATATAAATAAAGATTTTGCTTTTGATAAATACCATAAATAATTTATACAAATCACCCGCTAAGCTTACTGCTACAATTTAAGGCAGCTACTGCAACCATCAATTTTCCCATCCCATTTCAATCCCAACTCCAATCCTGATCCCGATTTCGATCCCGATTTCAATCCCTGTCACTGTGCTCCATTCAATCCCACGGCTTTGGCACACATTTTTGATAGATTTGGCTGGATGGCATGCAGCGCATGTAAACATCGGCTTTTGTTAATCAAATTAAGTGCAAGTTAATGGCTCAAACCACCCATCTACTAGTCGAACCACATCGAAGCCCCATCCGAGCTCAAGAATTATTGCAGAGCATCATTCGATTTTACTTGGTTTACTTCACTTCACTTCACTCGCCGCTTTGTTTGCCCACTCGAAAATGATGAATAATAAATTGCTAATCATAAATATTGCGAAATCGGGCGATGAAATGAGCAAGCAGCTATCGCAAGGTTCGCGTGAATAATGTCTGCTCCAGCCCCCTCTTTCTCTCTCTCTCTCTCTGTTAATACAATACAATGCCAAAAGTACACATTGTTAAATTGAAAGGAAACAAATGTTAAATTTATACAGCTGCAGTGCCCCAATGCTGGCCACAGCGGGAAACTTTTGAACCTGCCCCATTCAATGTGCTCCAGCAGCGCATGCAAAATCAAAGATTACTTAGTGATGGGAGGAGCTGAAATGGATGCTGAATTGGAAGCTGGCAGGCGTCTCTAATGGTCTACAAAGTTTGCTCAATTTGCCAACAGGCAGAAACAGTTTTCCTTTCCCATTTTTTTTATTGAGTTTTCTTTGCATTAACGAGAGCAAGGAATCAAAACTCTTCCATTTTCTGTTCATTTTTTTTTGTGTTAATCTATTAAAACGCTGTGCGTTTTTTGTTAGCTTATGAGTTTTACTTCAGTTAATTAACTCACATATTATGTATTTTAATTTTGTATTTGGAATCAAACTAACTCCTCACTGAACTGTACTCTTTGAATATGATATTATCAACAAAAAGCAGTCTTAAGCTGCTTAAGATCAACATAAAGCTTAATCCTTTAAAAGCCAATTCCGTGCATAACTTCTGTATGGATCCATTTTCCAATTTCACACTTTCCCGTTTGCTATGTCGTCGTTTTCCATGTCCATCTGATTCAGACTCCTCACTTTGTTTTATTTCCACGAACAGACTGCTTAAATTAAAAGTCTCCAGAATACCATGCAACCAGAACATTTCGTAAGAATTTCTTAGAAATATAATTTACTCGTTACATAAAGCAACTGAACTTTCAAAAATAAAAGTTTCATTTTGATATTGTTGACAACAAGGTGTATTTATATAAGGTGACGTATTCCGAATTAAAGAGCTTCATAAATCTGTTCCCAGCTCTGTCCTCAGTTCAGTTTCCAAATCTGTTCCCAGTTCTGTTTCCAAATCTGTTCCCAGTTCCGTTCCCAATTATGTTCCCAGTTCTGTTCCCAGATCTGTTCCCAGTTCTGTTCCCAGTTCTGTTCTAAGTTGTGTTCCCAGATCTGTTCCCAGTTCTGTTCCCAGATCTGTTCTCACTGCCCAGAAAATGATCTTAGTTGACCAGATATGAAAAATGTTTAGACACTGATTTAACCTAGCTTTTTATTAGTATTGTATTACTTTTTTCTTTGGTTATTAAAGTCCAGTTTTCAAATCAGAATCTAACCACAGTGAAGCTTACTCAACATGACCACAAAATCGTATGTCGACTGCGTCTCCGATCTTATCTGACAGACGTAATGACGCAACAATCGGCAACTGACAGAGACTCGGCATTAAGCTTCTGACACGCACTCTGACCCCCTTTAACCCCCTCTTACCCCCCTTAGTTGGTAATTAGCGTTCAGAAATCAATACAATCTCAACTGGTGCTGGTGCAAGCATCGCAATCAGAATCAGTTGGTTACGTGTTGCGGGCCAGACAAATGCCATTGGCATTGCCGTTGCCATTGTGTTCCGGAGCAATCAACACGAGTCCGAGTTGAGTTCAGTCCGTGCTGAGTTCGAGTAAAGTGGCCAACAGCAGCTGACAAGTTTCTCATGAGGCAGACAAAAATGTCGGCCAAAAATCACAACGGCCAAATAAGGTACAAAAGTCAAATGCAGCAGTCCGATGATTACAGTCACAGTTCGTTAGCACAAACCAAAGGGATAATCGTACACAGTGGCAGTAACAGTACACAGTAAACAGTTAAGAGTAACGGTAACCAGTGGCAGTGACTGTGGCAAGTTGTAAGTTGTAAGTTGTGGTCTCTACTATATTTCCTGCATTTGAGATCGCCAACAAAGCGCTTTTAATTAAATTTCCTGTTCGATACAAGAGCCAAAACATTGCCTACTTTTGTGGGCGGCTAAAGAAACTGTTGCATTCACAAGCACACACACTTAAGCACACACATACACACATATAGCCGCAGCAACTGTGAACCACAAAATCTTGACTAGAACAATGGTTGCAACAACAACAACAACAAATAGCACAGCAACAGCAATTTGCAGCATCTTGCCAAGAAACAGCTGCTCACACCGCATTTCCAATGTACAGAAGTAAGAACAAATCGAATAAGAAAGTAAAAAACCGATTCTTTCATACCCTTTCATTGACAAGCATTTAATAAGTATGCAATTCTACAAATTGATATAAAATAGTTTTGTAAGTCCAAACTTTGAATAGAAATTTATAACAAAACATAAAACAGATATTAAAAAAATCGGGTTATCGATATATCAGTAAATAATAAAGTTATGACATTTTGAAGTTTTTGGAAATATGGCAAGGGAAAAGTATGGAGAAAATGGACAGTGATCAAACTATGCGAAAAATTGACAGTGAACGAAAAAAAATTTAATTTTCCAACTTGGGTGCAGAATGAAAATAGAAGCCAAATAATGATAAAACTGACATTCCGCAAGGAAATCGGTTAAGATTTGACAAAGTTATGACATTTTGGAGTATAAGGAAATATGTCAAGGAAAGAGTATGGAAAAAAATGGACAGTAAGGGAAGAAAAATTAAGTTTTCCAATTTTGATGCAGAATGAAAATAGAGACCGAATAATGCAAAAATTGACAATCCGGAAGGAAATCGGTTAAAATTTGACAAAGTTATGACATTTTGAAGATTTAGGAAATATGTCAAGGAAAGAGTATGGAAAAAATAGACAGTAAGGGAAGAAAAATTAAGTTTTCCAATTTTGATGCAGAATCAAAATAGAGGTCAAATAATGAAAAAATATACTTTTCGCAAGGCAATCGGTTAAGTTTTGACAAAGTTATGACAGTTTAAAGGTTTTAAAAAAGTTGCAAGGTGAAGATTTGAAATAATATTGATAATATTGGCTTACCAATGCATCGACAAAGTCAATACACTCTAAAGTAGGGAATTGAAGGAGCTGATGTTGTTGCTTTTGCAGCTGCTGCTGTGGACAACAAAATGGCGCTGCGAATTGTTGGCGCATAGAGCGGAAATGCAAGCTAAGTTGTTGTTGTTGCTACAGATGTTATTGTTGTTGTTGTTGCTGCTGCTGCTGCTGCTGATGCTGAGACTGTTGTTTCTAGTGGCATGGCCCATGAATATTCATGGCGGTTGCTGGGGCAGTCATTCATTCATTCGTGATTTCACGCAGAACAGGAACAGAGTACGATATACAGAGAACAGAACAGAGAAAACGTCGAGACGGCAGACAAAACATGAAACCAAATAAATAAACAAATGTCAGCAGCGTCGGAGGAGAACGCCAAGAAATTGGCGTGAAAATAAATCAAGAAACAAATTGGAAAATTTGTTATTTCGCCAAGAGCAGACAAGAGACAAAGAGACAGACAACAACAAAGACAACGACAAACCAACTGGAATAGCTTTCATTTTAGTTTGGCGACAAAAGAGTTGATTCAATACGAATCGAATGATTGAATATGTATGCCAAAAACGAATAAAATTAAAGTACTTTAATTTAACTTATAGTGAAATCAATGAATTTCAAATACATGCCAATTGGTAGACCATAAAATATATTCTGTCTGTCATTGAGATGGTAAAATAAAAATTATAATAAAAAGTACAAACTGCAGACTGCAAACTGAAAACCGACCAACTGCCCTACAAAGTGAAGGCCAATTAAAATGTCATTTAGGCCTTTTTGCAATTTAATTAACACGCAAAGCAGAAAATCTATATGCACAACATACACACACCCTGAGGTACTCTCCAGCAACAACAACAACAAGAACAACAACAATGAGATGTTGTCGTTGACTACCTCAAACAGATCCGAATGCCGGTCAAGAGCTGAAAATGAAACTCTGGGCGCTATAAGAGCATAAAAATCGTTTATTTAATTGTAAAATATACATATTTAAATAATACCCATTAAAATGCAGTAGCAGATCGCTCGCTTAAGACCCTCCTCTACCTCCCAACCTTCCATATCAGCTGCCAAAGGTAATCAACTGAGCTGCAACTGCAAAAAAAAAGGAAGAGAAAAAAATACATTAAAAAACATTTTTAATGTTGCCCATGTGCGCGAGGTCCACCTCTGGATGTTTGCCAACTGTTTCTGCACTCTGAAAAAATTATAAACCTTAGTTTTTTTCTCATTTATAGAAAGTTTCATTTAATATAAGAAATTAATTTCTAATTTTCAAAAATAATCCCCACATAATAAATGGCGGTAATTCTTGATTTTAGAAATTTATTTCCAATTTTTAGAAAGTATTGTTGTGAAACATAGAAATAAAATTTCAAAGATTTTGAAATATTAACCCCATGTTTTCGAAAAAATTCTTAATTTTAGAGTCCTTATTTTTCAGAAAAATGTTATTATATTTCAGAAAAGATTAGACACATATTTAAGAAAAGAATTTTATACGTTGAGAACAATTTAAAGGCGAATTTCAGAATTTCAGGTTTAAAAACGAGACTTTTTTTCAAAGTGTGGATATGGATTCGAAGTTCGGAATTCGGGATTGGGGTAAATGTCTGCAACTCTGGGGAAAGCGTCTGTGTCTCGACCAGGGTCTGGCCAGCTCTTTGTCCTGTCCAGCAAAGTGAGAAGGGGGCAGCGCGGCATTTACTTTGAGTGCACTGCGCTCATTTAAATGCAAATTTAAATGAAATTTTAATCCAGTTTAAGGACTACGCACGGCCCGCAGAACCTTTTGATGTTGCAGGGCAGTTGGTCTGCCTTCGGCATCATCGATGCTGTCCCAATTGCCACCATTCCACACACACACACACACACTCGCACACACACAGTTTGATCCAAACTGAAAAATGCAACCCTGCGAGTATATTAATGTATCGGCTTGTTGTAAAACTTAATGCTACTGTTTGGTCACATGTAAGTGGCCCAATGAAGCTGAAAGACTGCGACTTATATATTTAAATGTGGTCTCATAATGATACACAGTATATATATACATATATATATATTTTTGGATTAATTCACAAAATGAAGGCTTAATCAGTTCATTAAATATTCATCCCGAATACCAGTTGCCGACTTGATATCCTTCCAGCGCTGTGACATGGACAATTCCCGCGGCGGTTCAAACAGATCTGGTTCCGCCTCCATGTTCACATTCAGTTCCAGATCCAGGGCCGATGGCGGTGTCGTAGACACCTGATTGACCATATGAAACTTGCAGCGTTTGCAATATAATTCCGTTCTGTTGCTTGGTTCGAATTTCCGGTCACAGATGGCGCATCCCTGGTACGGCAAACGACAGCGACTGCAACGATGCTCCTCCGGGGACAGATCATTCCATAAGCAACGGCGGCAACAGTGGCTGCACAAATAAAGCCTGTAGTCGGTATCTTCCATATTTTCTATAAGCTGCAATTTCTGGCAACTAGTTATTGGTATTTTAAACTCTTAAATGTCATTCAAATTACCGTTCTTATTGCTACTATTTGAATAATAATTCAGTAGCTTATCAAACTCAACGAGTTGTCTTTCTACATTATATATTTCTCAATTCAGTTTTTAATATTTAATTTTAAAAATATTCAAGCCTACTTTATTTATATTTTTTTTAAGTATCCAATTATGGCAATTGAATGCTGTATTTAAAATCAAACCAATTGATTCTCCACTTCATTGAGGATACATAAAGGTATACACTTAAATAAATTAGACATTTTGTACCCAAAACATTTCCATTTTCAAAATTGAGAGTCAAGTAATACTGTATTAAGACTTTATATCTCCTCTTTCTGATTTTATAACATTTTTTATAGAAATAGGTATTAAAAAATATATGAGCTTTATTCTACTTAGGTTCATTTTCATTTTTTTTCGTTCTGTGTAATCTTAACCAAATTATGCGCAACTTTAATGCCTCATTTGTGTTGGGAGTTTCCCGTTGAGATTTACTTATTCCATATGTCCTTCAATCTCAGCACTTTTATCTGGCTATCTGCACATATTGTACATTCATTGATTGCTACTTCGATGGCTTATAAACTGCACTCACACAAACACAAAGTACACTCATATACACTCATATACACACAGACAGGCACTTATATATAGTCAATCTCATGTATGGCTTAATTTACATTGCATTAATAAAAAAGGCAGTAATGATTTATTGTTGCTGCTGGGCCAACAGACAAGCCACAAAAACATATTTAAAATGGCGCATTTATGTTAAATGAACAGCAAACTGATATGCAGCAAAGCTGAAAGACTGAATAATATAATTTACACTTAATAGCATATCGAATATGTCATAAAAAATTATGAGTTTCAAATAATTTTATAACCTTGGAGGCTAATTAGCGTATGCTAATTTAGAGCAAATCATCATTAACGTAATACAGTTTATAATTACTATATATACTCTTGATAGGATACTATAAACTAAAAAAAAATATAAATTCCTAATATGATATAATATAATAACCGAATTAATTAACAGCATTATCTAACTAAACATAAAACAATAAAGACATTAATATAAACATTTAAAATAACATTTAATTATGTTTACGTAATAGAACAGTCTCCACTAACTAGTTAATTATTTTCATTCCGATTAAATATCATTTTCGATGCATTCATTTAACAATTTTCAGAGACGCCTAAAACTATGCAGCAAAAAGAGTCGCAATCGCAAAGCGCAAAAGCGGCAACAAGGAAAAGTTATGAATGGAAACTCAGAACCGTTAACAGCATCCGTTTCAACAACAACAACTAATGGAGAGGCCAGCAATCGATTCGAGGTCTAAAATCGGACCTGGCCTATTGCTCTTTCCCGGTACGGCCCAAAGGCATCACGAAAATCTGGTTTGCGAAGAACCTGAACAGGAAATCGACAACGGCAAATGCAAATTTAAATGCTAATGAGAACGAAGTGGTTGTTAATCAGCGAAAACCGTGCAGTATTCGCAGTTTTCGACGACCGCCGCTTTGGCAACCTCGGTCAGCTACAACCAAAAAGGCCGAGAAACTGCCAGAGAAGGTTCCTGAACAGAGTGAACACGACATTGAGAGCCCTGCCTACGTGTCAAAAGCACAGGCATTTCGTAATCGAGTTTCTACAGGGCTCGTCCATACACGGCTTTATTTATTTGGCCAAATGTGGCCTCAACTTTTTGGAACGGTAAGTTTTAATCATGAAAAATCGATAATAATAAATTTAAGATAAATAAATCTAAGATAATAAATTTAAGACAAAAAATTCAGTAAGAGTTGATTGATTTTTCTTGTATATTAATATTAATTTAATTATTTTATTTCCTGCTTACAAATATAGATACATTTAGATAAATTTATTTGAAGAAATTTCTTGTTCTTCAAATTTCTAGATTTTTTTATCCATTTGGGGCTTTTTAAATTTACTGTTTTTGTGCTTGTTTTGTAATCTCTTTTAGGTTTTTGAAGCTTAGTACATTACTATGCTTTCTCATAGTGTCCAATCCTTTCACCCAATTAATTTTGAAATTAATTTAAACCAAAGCCTCATTACGGCCTAAAACGACAAAAACTTTTATCCCAGCTTACTTTCGCTTCGGTTTTGGTACAGTTTCGAGAAGTATAAACTAAATGACACAAAACTATAAGTCGGGGACTTAAAATGTTCTAAAGCACTCGCACGTGCACGACCAAGACATTGAGATTCCGGTTCCAACTCCAACTCTGACTCCCGATCTCGCAGGCATATGGCATATACCCTCTTTCCCCTTCGCATAAAATTACACATGAGCAACAAATATTTCTACATCTCTTGTCAGAAAGAAAAGGAAGGGGGAGAAGTATTATTTTTGCTGTTGGAATTTGTATTTGGTGCGAGTAAAGCGATGGAGCAATAAATCCTAAAAACTGACATGACATGACAAACAGGATTACACGGAATGTCTGGCAAGGCTTAAATTGGTAACACACTCCACGCCAAGTGGGGAGGCTAAAAGGACGAAAGGCACATGTGGGAACTGTCAGCATTACAAAAATGGACCACAGCCAACCCGCAGCTGAGGGTTAATTAGTGGATAACAGAGCCTGGCACGCCAGACTTAACTCCGATCCACTGCTTCCATGGCAAGCTCCATTACAATTTTTGTTAGTTTTCGGATGGAACTGACAGGTGTTCAATGGAGCAGGGGAATGGGAAGGTGTACAGCACGCAAAGCCAGGCTCTAATTAATACGATTCTCCTGTTCCATCTCCATGATTTGTGCTGCCAACAATTTTATTTATTTATTTCTGCACTTCTCTTTGATTTATTCACTAACACCACTGCAAAAATAATATCAATCACGACTGCTCAAGTAGCAGATACTATATCCTGAATTACTTACTAACTTATTATTTATGTATTATATCTAAACTAAATTATTCAACTGAGGTCAGCCGCAGCAAATCATATTAAATTTGCAATGTTTGTGATTCAAGTATTTAAATAAACATTGTTAAAATTAAAACAGCTATAAAAACTATTCTATATGATTTATTATATATAAAACTATATTATATATAAAACTATATTATATATAAAATAATATTATATATAAAATTATATTATATATAAAACTACATTATATATAAAACTATTCTTATTAAATAATTTTGTGAGCTTACAAAATAATAGTTAATAATATTTATAATAAGCTTATAACCGATCTGCTTCTAATGCTACGAAAATGCCCGCCGTTGCCGATCCGTCATTGTTGATCCGCCATTGGTCTTCTGCGAGCGCCGAGCACAGAGAGAGGCGATCCTGTCCAATACAAAGAGTTGGTTCCACTTGTCACTTCACTTCACTTGCCACTTCCAGTTGATCCGTCTTCACCAAGCGTCGAACACCAACTGCCTGCCTACTGCGAGATGGCCTCCTTTTATATGCTGGGTGGGTGATCAGTTAGCAGAGCTCTGTTATCTTGGCAGTGTTAATCGAGTTTAACAGTGTTAATCGAATTTAACAGTGTTGATCGAGTTTAACAGTGTTAATCGAGTTTAACAGTGTTAATCGAGTTTAACAGTGTTGATCGAGTTTAACAGTGTTAATCGAGTTTAACAGTGTTAATCGAGTTTAACAGTGTTGATCGAGTTTAACAGTGTTAATCGAGTCTAACAGTGTAAATCGAGTTTAACAGTGTTAGTCGAGTTTAACAGTTTTAATCGATCACCCACGCAGGATATAAAAGGAGGCCATCTCGCAGTAGGCAGGCAGTTAGTGTTCGACGCTTGGTGAAGACGGATCAACTGGAAGTGGCAAGTGAAGTGAAGTGACAAGTGGAACCAACTCTTGGTTTGGACAGGATGGCATCCTCGGCAGTTCGGCGGCTCAGCAGATGGACGGATCAGCAACGGCGGCCATCTTCGTAGCATTAGAAGTAGATAGTTATAAGCTTATTATAAATAATATTAAGCATTATTTTGTAACCTCACAAAATTATTTATTAAGAATAGTTTTATATATAATATAGTTTTATATATAATATAATTTTATATATAATATTGTTTTATATAATATAGTTTTATATATAATTGTTTTATATAATATAGTTTTATATATAATTGTTTTATATATAGGAAAGTTTTATATATAATTGGTTTATATATAAGAAAGTTTTATATATAATTGTTTTATATATAAGAAAGTTTTATATATAATTGTTTTATATATAAGAAAGTTTTATATATAATTGTTTTATATATAAGATAGTTTTATGTATAATTTTTAATATAGAATAGTTTTTATATATAATTTAATATGATTTCTACGCAAAATCGGTTAGCTTAACCTTATTCCTCATCAGAGTCTTGCTGATTGTTGGCCTTCAGGCTGCCAAAGCCCTTGGCCGGAATAGCTTTCTGCTCGAAACGCAGTTTCTTCATAACGAGACCCTCATCATCTGTTTAAGTGGCTGTTTCAGCATCTCCGTTTGCCGTTTGTTCAGTGTTTGCATTTTCCTCGTCTTCGTCTTCATCTTTATCATTTCTTCAAAAACTTTGATCTCTCATAACTTCATCAAAAATTAGCCGATTTTCACGCGGAATGATCATAGTGTTGATCATGATTTGGCCTCTAAATTGATTCTGCATTTAAATTTTTATCATTTTGAAAATTTGATATTTTTTCGATACTAAGCTATCTGTCATTCAATTTTCTATACTTACCCCTTGACACTTTTTCAAAAACTTTGATCTCTCATAACTTCATCAAAAATTAGCCGATTTTCACGCGGAATGTCATTTTGATCATGATTTGGCCTCTAAATTGATTCTGCATTTAAATTTTTATCATTTTGAAAATTTGATAGTTTTTCGATTTTTGTCAAATTTTCTATACTTACCCTTGACACTTTTTCAAAAACTTTGATCTCTCATAACTTCATCAAAAATTAATCGATTTTCAAGCGGAATGTCATTTTGATCATGATTTGGCCTCTAAATTCATTTTGCATTTAAGATTCCATAATCTAGAAAATTTGAGATTTTTCGATTCTAAGCCATCTATAATATTTCACAGTGACACAGATTTACATATTTTTTTCATGCTTACACTTCAAAAGAATATTGGAATTCCCACTGTAAGCGTATACAAATCAGCATTTGATGCAGCATTTTGTGAATTAAGCAGCTCTCAAACAGCTTAAGTTGCCAGCAAAAATATTCCTAGTTGAAAATGCATAAATCGCTGGAGTCTGTGTCGCTGACATGTGATAACCTCAATCCCAAATGCGTAGATATGGCAACTGTGGAACTGTGTAAGCGCTTTTTGGAGGGAGGATGAACTACAGGTGCATGACTGCATAATCCAGAAGCAGTTCCTGCGCCAGAATTCAAATCGGGATCAGATTTTCAACCACAAATACAAATGCATGTGCAATGCAAATGTTTTTTCGTGGAGGATTGTGAATGTGTAAAGAGGGAATAGAGAATTTGGAGAGGTAGTCTGTTATTGATATGATATATATAAAGCAAATACCAAAGTATTTAACAAACATGTATGTTGATATAAATATCATAATTAAATTAAATACTATATATTCATAATTTTACTACTGAATATTCGTAACGAAATATAAAGCGCGAATATGAGCATTAAAGAGATGGGCAAATAGTTTCTAAACTAAGCCAAAAAGTACTTAACAAATTTAATTTTGAAATAATCAACATTATTAAAATGACATCAACAATTCATAATATTTTACTAAAGTAGAATTCAAAAGAAATGTTGTCAAAAGAGACAACAGGGTAAAGTCTCTAAATGCGATGAAATAAACTCGTGAGCATACAAATCACTTATTACGCCACTCGCATTCACATTCACATCCAAATTCACATCCATATGCATCACTGAACTCCATTCACGCACAAATTTTATTCATATGAGTGCTGAAAGATGATGAAACAAAGCAAATTGTCTGACTGACAGACAGACTGATAGACTGACAGGCAGACAGACGGACTGGCAAGTCGAGACTGACAAACTGACTATGTTTATATGGCGACCAAAAAATGTTTGTTGTCAGACATTTTCAAATTCCGTATTTAGGAAGAGCAAAAGCAACGGACATTCCTAGACCCGTCATAACAACAAACGAAATGAGTTTAAATATTATAGACGAATATGCTCAACTATAAGATACTCTGTAACCACTTGACATTAAGAAAATAATTCCGATTAGTTCATAAATCTTTTAAATATTTTACCATTATTTCTTCAAAAAAATTTTAGTTGATATATTTAAGATTAAATGTCAATTTTATATATTTCATATTTTATAATTTATATTGCCAAGTCTTCGTTAATAATAGCATTTATGTCCTATCTATCTTTTATATTAATACAATCTAAACTAAGTGATAAAATGTTAAATCTCATAAAGAAAGTTTTTTAAGTATTACTTTATACATTTTTCTCTATTATATTGTATAAAACCCCTTTCGGAAGATCTTATGTTTACTGGGTATACAAACCGAAAAAGAACTGCCCAAATGGAGAAGTTTACAGTGCTGTGACAATTTGAAATTTGAAATAATTTGATGCAGAAGCGGAAAGTGTTGAACATTCTTGTAGGGAAAATGTTGGAAAATTAAAAGCCAAGTAGCTGTTACAGCAATGAAATGTCCACATGTCCTGTGTATAAGTGTATGCGTGTGTGTGTGGGTGTTTGTGTGTGTTGACAGAACTGAAGGCTTTATGAGCCATTGCCTGGCGTCAGAATGTCATCATTGTGCGGTGAGGCAAACTCGGAAAGGATCTCTCAGCGAGGATTTGCCGGCTTTTGTCAGACTTGTTATGGCTACTATGTCTGTCTGTGTGTATGTTGCACAGTGTAGTCTCAGTGTAGTCTCTATTTTGGGCTGTCGTCGCCTTTGAAAGGGTTTGCCGTTCATTGACTCCTCTCCCAACTTGGCCATAATTCTTTTGTCGCGCATATTTCGCCTGATGCTTACCAAAAATTTACACGCAATAGATTTTTATGTGCATTGCCAGAATGCGCACACAAAAAATGATTGAAACACATATATCATTTCTGAATTCTTTCTCTGCTTTTTTTTATTTAATTTTTTAATAGTATGCTCTGGTTTGCATTCATCTGTGTTGCCTTGTTCAGCATCATTTCGCTGAGCCAACGCACTTGGCAGCGGTTTCAGACCTCGCCCATGGTCATCTCCATGGACCGCAACAAACTTGTGTGGAACACCAGTTTTCCATCATTGACTGTCTGTCCCCATAAGCGAATCGACGACCTCAAAGTGGATGATTATATACTGTAAGAATATTTGAAATTACATGTATATGTAGATTTTAAGTATTATACATTTTTTAAGTGCAAATCTTCAGTTTTTATTAGACTAGAAATTACAGGAAAAATAAATAATTATCAAATATATTTATTTAAAAAAAAAACACCCATACTGATATTTTTTTGAAAACCTTTAAAAACACGTTTTTTAAACCCAATACATTTACTAACAAATCAAAAATACCCATTTAACAAGAGTATTCAAATAAGTAATGTAAAACTATAATAAAATATCAAAAAACTCGATTTTCTCGGAAGGATTTTAATCATCACTGTTCATTTTTTTCAAATTTCCTCATTGACGATTTCTCGACAACTTCAAACTGTCATAGCTTTGTTAAAACTTAACCGCATTTTCTTGAGAAATATAATTTCTTATCATTATTTGATCCTTTATTTAATTCTGCATCTAAATTTTAAAGCTCAATTCTCTTATATCATTATTCAATTTTTTTTTTCATACTATTTTTAAATGTTAGACAATAAAGTTGTTTCCGTTGCATATCTGAAATAAATATGACCATCATAATATACTCGTAGTGCACACAGCGAACAGTTTGAAGATGAGGATGATAAAGAGAATTTCCGGGATTTTATTGTAAAACTTGCGAGTCTCACATACGACAATTTGGAAACTCTGCCGCTGAACAAATCGTATGGCATCGATAGCAACAATTACTTGGATATACTCTATGAATTGAAATGGCCTTTTGAACCGGAAATCAGCAGCGGCGCCGCTGTCAAAATGTTCATATACGAGACACAAACAGAGTTTGGCATTTGCCACTCAGTCAATTCGCTTGTGGCCAGATACAATTCGTATTAGTGAGTGCTTGAAAGAGTTTTCTTATTTATAGAGAAGTTTAAAATTATTTAAATGGAGAATACTTACAGCTATTGGCGTGCTGGAGACTGGAGTCTATTGGATCATGGTGATCGGGTGACAGTTCATCCGCTGGATGGTGAGATTTATGCACAGATCATAAATTTATCCACGGCCTATGATGTTTATTTCCACGGTGCTGGTGATGTTCCCAGCATATCGAAACAACGTTACACTTTTCCGGAGAGTGACTATACAACTGTGGAACTCATTGCTCTGGAGATCTATACGAATGAGGAAGCCAGAGCGTAAGTATTTCATAGAATACCATTTTAATTAAATTTTATACACTGAAAAAAAAAAAAACTTCTAGAATCAAGAACATTTATCTTAAATATATTGTTCTTTAAATAAAATTATTTTAAGACCAATTTACAAAAACTAAGATTGTTAATCTAAAAAATCATAAAATCTTAATATAAGAATAAAAATCTTAAGTTCTTAGGAAAGTAAATATAGGTATTATTTCGTATCAAAAAAGGGGGGGTGTGGTGGAGGGGCGAAAAAAAAAAAAAAAAAAAAAAAAAAAAAAAAAAAAAAAAAAAAAAAAAAAAAAAAAATTTTTTTTTTTTTTTTTTTTTTTTGTTTTTTAATCTTGATTTAAGAACATTTTATTAATCAGTGTATTGTTTCTCTGACAGATTCACCACCAAACAGCGCAAGTGTCGCTTTCAGTATGAGGCCGATGGAATGCAAACTGTTCCCATTTACAGCTTCGGTTTGTGTCTCTCCGAGTGTCGCATGTTCTTTGCCCTTCGCATCTGCGGCTGTGTTCCTCACTTTTATCGCAATCGCTGTAAGTTCCCACTATCCAATTATTTATCAGATTCCAATTTTTATCATATTTTTGGGCTCATCCTCAAACATTTCCCTTCTTCACATAGTTGCACTTAATTGTTACCCATTAAATTTAACTTTTATGTGTGGAAGCTGCGCATTTTATGACGCAAATTTGCTCATAAAATGCTTAAATAGTTCCACTTGAAGTTTTTCACGACTCTCTACCTATCTCTTTCGCTGTCTTTCTGTCTCTTTCAGTGCGCAACGGTCGACTTCTGCCGGTTTGCGGTTTGGAGGGTATCGGTTGCCTGGTCAGAATTAAACGTGAGCATTTTTTGATAATCTTTCGCACCTGCAAATATTTGACTTGCCTCGAAATTCGTTTTGAATTCGCCCACAAAATTTTCATTACAGAAATATTTTACCATTCGCTGAACGTGACCATAATTTTTTTCTTAGTTGAAGTTGGTCAGTAAAAATGTAAATTCTTAGAATCTGCTGATGGAATGTGATTAGACATTTTTCCAAATATTCATTTAACATATTAGAAAGCGTAATTTTCGAACAATTTGTAATTTGAATTCTTATCTTTGCTCTTTCAATACAGGGGAGATTATCTCCTTGAAGTCGGACAAATATAATATCCATTGCAATTGTTTGGGTAACTGCGATGATTCCAACTTTTTTGTGCAGTCGTATGTAAGTAGAACAATCATTACAATAACTATATTCATAAAAAGAAAGCGTAAACAATGCTTTATACTGGAAAAATAATACCCTATAAATGTTTGAAATTTTTTAACAATAGTTGAAAATTTAAAAAAAAAAATCTGTAAATACTAGTACTGTTCTTGAATTCTCATAGTATTTAAAAGAATTATTATAGTAATATATTATCGTTTTATTTAATCAGGTAGTATTTAAAAGATTTATTATGGTAGAATTATAAAATAATAACACTTTATTAAACGAATTTGTAACGTTACATTAAATTTATTGATTTATTTATTAGTCTATTTATTTGAATTGGGAAACTTTTCCAATAAGAGTAATTTGACAGCAAAATATTCCCTGTACAGATGATTTTTTGAGTACTGGGTATACTTCTAGACTTTTCGAAAAGTGTGTGTTTGAAAATGTTTACAACAAAAGCGCCATCTATCGCTCGTTAAAGCTGTACAACATAAACTCAAGTGGTTAGAAAAGCATCGGCAGCGTCTGGGAGTTTTTCCTAGTTTTGTTGGCGTCTCAAAACGTTGGCTGGAACAAACAAACATTGAAATTGTTGACCGAGGCCGTAAAAAATAATAAGCGGCAAAAGTTGTTCGGCAACGTCGACGGACGCCTTGAAATATGCAATTATTTCTGTTCGGACTGCTTCGGCAAAACTGTAAAACTCGACGGAGCTAAAAGTTTTATTTTCAACTTTTTTTCTCGCGGCGAAAGTTTTTACATTTAATAATAATTTCAGCTTACTTGACTTGTTACACTGATGTTGTTGTTGTTGTTAATGTTATTTTTGTTGTTATTTTCTGCTTTTATATTTTACAGAGGTCGCGGGTCTGGTTCCTGGGCGCTAATCTACAATGGGGCATTATTGATTATCCCAAAATGCAGCTGCGTCGAGATGTGCTCTTCTCCTTTGCCGACGTCTTGGGTAAGTACTATATAAGTTAACTCTGATTTTCTTACTTGGCTACACACAATTTAATAATGCTAATGTTTGCAGTTTATATTGGCGGTCTGGTTGGTTTCTTCTTGGGTTGCAGTGCACTCAGCTTTACGGAAATTATCTACTATTTTACGGCACGTCTAGTTCGTCGCATGTTTTGCAATTAAACTGGCAACAGAGTTTTATCAAAATAATATTACAATTCACAACTCTCATTGCAAATAAAAGTACGTTTCAATCAATAATAAAAATACATTTGTGCAAAGTTGGCAGAAATCATTCCCCCCATTTTAAGTACAATAAACTCGTATTCCCCTTTATACTCAGTTGCTTTGTCTATGTTGGGCCGCTTGTCGTTTGGCATTTCAATGAACTGTTTGTCATGGGGTCAGAGGTCTTGGGTCGCAGTTCTGATGTCTGATGTCTGTCCATTCCATTCAGAGCGAAGATTCCTCGACAAATTAGGCGCATCTTTGTATTTCTGCAAACCTTGTCGAATTTTATTATTAGGCACCGAACTCGAATTTATTATTTGTAGTGGCAAGTTGTTTAGCTCACTGAATTGTTTATTTTGTTTTAGGTTACACTGGGCTGTTCGTATGAGTTGAGAAACTAACTATACGAAGTCAAGTTACTTTATAAACTACCCTCGCTTACATTTCATATAATTGTCTTGATGTTTTTGTTACATATTTTGCACATATGACTGAACCCGAAATACAACTGACAACAAACCAAATGATATTGAACTTTTCCTATGATTTTCTGCCCTGTCATCAGTAATGAGTTTTGGAAAAGCGCAAAGAACTTTCAGATTTAGGTCAACTTTGGGGCAGCTGAAAAAAACAAATACTACTTAACGATTTGACAACCCTCCGCGAATTCTTTGAATTTTCGACTTTAACCACCCTTCAAGCAAACGGAATCAAACTACAATAGAAAATCTACATTTGAATGTCTTGCCAAATGCAAGAGATTTTAATATTTTTATGCAAAAACTCTTAAGAATAGCTGCAGCCGAGCGAATTGGACTGAGTAAAACCCTGTACTTATTCTGTAAAAGCAAATAGTAAAAACTACTTTAAATAGTATTTTAAAATATATAACAGTTAAAGAAATAACTAAAACAAAATAGGATACTTTGAAATATATAAAACCAATATCCGATGTTTTTATCCGATAGTTTTACTCGATATTATGTGAAATTTTTTCCGATAGTTTTATCCGATATTTTTATTCGATATTTTTATAGTATAAACTATCGGATAAAACTATCCGATATTTTTGTAGTATAAGCTATCGGATAAAACTATCGGATAAAAAATGCCAATTAAATAATATTTCACTAGCACTACTTTTTTATAGATAGCCCCTTTGTACTTTTAGGGTACAGGGTCTAACAAGCAACATTCACACTTGTTCCTTCAGCTCCCAGATATCCTGACACAATCAAAACTCAAAGGAATTGTCAGCGTGCAAAGCTCTTTTGCACCTTTCCTGAACTTCCGGAGCATCAATGGTATACCGCAATTCTCGAGAGGGTTTTCACCACCGACACATGCATTAAACTATACACACACGAATGTATTTATGTTATGAATGGGAGGGATGCATGTTCATCGGCCAATGGCGGTGAATGTGGATGTGAATGTGGACATAATTCCAAACACTGCAGACTTTGAAGTTGCCCTTGTGAGTATGCCAAAAGGGTAGCATCATTCTTTTTCGCATAAATTTTGGAATTATTGAAATTTATGTTTGAATTGCGTGCAAAAAAAAGGGGGGAATCAGAGGGTGTGCCTGTGGTTAATACGCCCATTTGGGAGTGTGCAATTCTTCATCACTCCATTGATGAACTTTATTGTTTGATAATCGCATATTAATGCAGAATTTGGTTATTGTCCAAAGCAGGCTTATCGCAGAACAATGCGCATTCAAATTTTCAATGCTCTTTACATCATTTTCAACTTAATATTTCTTGCAAACGATTCGAATTTGATTTGAATTTCAGAAAAACGCCATCTAGCGTTTATGCACAGGAAGTGTACACATACAAGACGCTAAGTTGGCTGCGCGCTGAATACGCTTACATGCAAAGCGCGCCAAACGGTTATTCTTTTAACTGCGATAGTCAAAACATCAACTATGTCCAATGTTTTTCAATAGATTTTATATTGAAATGTCCATAGTTCATTTATTTTGCTACTTCTGTCTATATTTTGCCAATTTAAAAATGTTATCAAGTAATATATTGATGGAAACGATATCGACTATTAAAACAAGTTGGCAGCACTGCTGCTTTATTTAAAAATCTGCTGTGGCCGTTTTATCTCAGCACAATAAGTTGCCAGCACTAATTTAAATAGCTTCAAAATTAAGATTAATTAAAAAAAATGTACCTTTTATCAATTTCCTTTTTTTTGGAAAAGTACCTATTTTGTTACTTAAAGAAAATCGAACCAGATCGGTAATTTTAACTCGGTGGCAACCTTCGGCTTAAGACTCTGTCTCACTTCGACGGAATTGTGAAAGGTGGAAGTTTTCCACAAACAAAAATAGCTATCATATTCGCACAGAATGCACAAAAGTGCGCCACCTTGGCATTGTGTGTGCACTGCCTCTGCCACGACAGCAGCAGTAGTAGCAGCAGCAGCAGCAGAAAAGAGTTTTCAAAGCAGCGACACTGTTAGATCCACAACGAAATCAGTGATAAGGTCTCCAATGTGCGCAGCATCATTATCAACATCAACCCCTGCCCCCGCCCCCGCCCCCGCCTCCCACAGTATTCAATGGTTGCTGCTATTGCTGATGTTCTCACTGCACGCAGCGCCGGCCAGTTGCACCCACATCAGTGGCGAATTCCACACGGCCGACTTCTTTCAGTTCCTCATCAAGTTTGGCTTTCAGAAGGCCGATCCGCCCACTCCGCGCAGTGTCGAGTCTTACGGCTATATCTACGGCAATGTGACGTCACAGGATAAATACAGTGCACCCGTCACGCTCGTCGTGCTGGACAAGTCCACGTTTATAGACTTCTATAGCAATCGCAGCTATCGTAACCGGGAAACAGCCTGCTCCCGCATGTTCTCCCGCCTGCAGCGGATCGTCTATGATCCCGACTGCAATCCTCAGGGCAAGCGTGACTTTCTACGCCGTGTACCCTGTCCCCGAGGCGAGCTGTGCGTCGACGAGGATGCACCCTCGAATGTCGTAAAAGACCATCAGTTTACCTATGTTATCAATTTGGAAGCGGAACCCCGGTAAGTCATATCGTAGTACAGTCTATTGACAGAAGTTATCAGTTGTCAGTTGTCCGATAAGCAACCGCCTGGTTACTCTATCATTATATGGTAGGTGTTCCCTTATTTCTTAGATTTCCATGATAAGCATAGACTGACAGCTGACTTGGTGTTTCAGTTTCGTAATTTAATATCATTATTTGTGTAGATATCATAAACAGAAGACCGAAAGATGTTTGTATAAATTAGTGCAGTGACGATTAAAAATTTTTAAATAAATTTCGTTATATTATTGTAATTAATTTGATGATTTTTTTTATAAAAATACTATTTATTTATTATATATAACTATTTATTTATTATTGTGTTTGATTGGCTATCTTCTATCTTAGATTCCTGGTATAGATAATATAAATCGAATCATTTTGTCAATACAAAGTTTAGGGAAAATCCATATTATCTGGGAAAAAGCACACACATTAATTGTCTCATTATTCCATCTAAATTTTCTTTAATTGTAGCTTTTGGTATGTGGCATTGGTGGCATGTTATCGCAATCGGACAACCTGCCAGTGGCATGCCCACGAGAATCTGGCCAGGCTGAGCAATCGGAGCAGCAGTATCCTTAGCACACTGCAATACAATATCAATTTGGTGAATCAGCATCCCAAAAATAAAGCTGCACATTTGCTGACCTTTCAGTACTCGTACGATCAGCAGAATCTGCTGGAAATGTACCTAATCTTTATGCTTGTCTACATTGTGTTACTCCCAATGCAAATCTATGCTGTGCGCCGCCAGAAGCATCCAGTGACCAAATTGTTTACACTCAGCCTGATCAGTGAGTTTGTCAGTTTGTCGTTCATCACTGTACATCTCATTCTCTATGCGGACAATGGAGTAGGAGAACCGAAAATGCAGGCAGCTGGTGATGTTCTGGACATTCTCAGTCGCACCACATTCATGCTGATCCTCCTGCTGCTGGCCAAGGGATGGGCAGTGACCAGACAGCAAATCAGTCGCACCGGCTGGATCATATTAATGTCAATTTGGGTGCCATACTGTGCTTTTCACATATTTCTCTACATCTGGGATCGGGTAAGTTGGAAGAGAAAATTATTAACATTCTTTCCGTTTAATTGATATTTTATTTATCCTTTGAGAAGTTTACTTTATCATAACGATTATGATTTTTAATATACAAATTTCAGAATACATAATCTTCTTTCGAGATAATTTTCTTAAATAGAAACTGACTCTTATTTTGAATTTGTATAGTTAAAAAATAACTTTTACTTTCAATTTTTAATAATATAAATTTATTTAATTGCAGACGGAGGTGGATATTATATCAGATATTGATGAATACCAGACCTGGCCCGGCTGGATTGTTTTAATTCTGCGGTAAGTTTATTAATGAATGGTTGTATATCAGTTAATCTAATTTTTTGATTATTTTTCAACACAGCACTATGTTTATGATGTGGTTTCTGTATGAGCTGCGTAATACTATGAAATATGAGCATTCCAGCAAGAAGCTAGATTTTCTTCTGCATTTGGGCGCCTCCAGTTTGGTATGGTTCATCTATCTGCCGATTGTGGCCATTGTGGCGTTGCAAGTTAGTCCGATGTGGCGCTATAAGCTGCTGCAAGGCATCACCAATTCAGCCGACTGCATGGCCTATTGTGTGATGACCGGTCTACTGTGGCCCAATCGTGCTGGCCAATATCTGCTGCTGGCAGGCACTAAATATGCAGGTGAGTCAATTAATCTATCGTATCATGTGTCACCATAATAAACATTTCTCGTTTATCAGGCATGGATGAGCTAGACGAGTTCAATGAGGCGCCGCATATTGTGCGCGAACGGGAACTTCGCCGCAACTCACCGCCAGATGATATATCCATAGGGACGAGCAGTGGAGGAGGAGGACGAGGCATGGTGTTGTCCACGAGTATACCACATTCGCTTAATGGCGATTTGCTGGACGCAGAGGATTTGGCTGCCGAGTTACTCACTGATTTGAATAAGAATAGTCATATTGTGGCATAGTTGGTCAAAGATTGATAATAATCAACGGCAGCAACGGGTTAATTACTAAGCTTAGTAGTCAAATGTGCTAAATGAAATGAAACGCAAGAATGTTAATCATACTACACTACACATACCTATACGAGTATATTATATATTATATTTACATACATACAAATATTATTAAATAGTTATATATTCCACATAGACATACATATATATGTATATAGTTTTTAGCCGCCTACAACGAAGTCAGCGAGAGTGCAAAGTGCAGCAAAGATTGTTGTGTGATTTTTCATATATTATACTTATGCTTGAATTTATAATTAGTTCTTTTTTTCATGAGATAAGCAAACGTAGAATACTTACGCATAGATTGACAAAGAAAACGCTTGAGAATTATTTGATTGTGGTATCATCATAAGGTTACATTTTAATAAATTATTTTTAAGCTCAACATGCATGTCCGACACTATCATTCATATGTAGCTAAAATAGTATTTTGATAAGAACAAATAGTTGTGTATGAGAATTAAACGATAAGAAAATGAAATACAAATAAAAAAAATAACAAAGATGAATGCGAATTAAATAAATCAATCATTTTTCAATATACATTTATTGATTGTGAATTTAATTTTAATTGTTTCTATTTTGTAGAGAACTCTTGATTTGGTATTATCTAATCTTCTTATACCGATTCCACATTGCTGGAAGCCTCTTGCTGTCGTTGGATTCTGATATCTGCATCGGTTTTTGATTATCTTGAACGGGACAATTTGGATTAACTCACGGTGGCTTCATCTGAAACTAATAATTAAATAAATGCCGCTTTAAAATACATTTTTTTTAACTTTTATTTTTAAAAACTCTAATACACACATTTAAAGACATGCATGATATTAATAAGTGTAAGTATTGTATATAAATCAGTGATATAAATTATTCCGCTTTATAATTTTGTTTTTAATTTTTTCTAAAATCAACCCAAACTCGTAAAATATTGAATATTTGTTAATGTATTGCACACTTTCCTAATTAGCAGTTGCATTTTACAGTGCTGCTACATGTAAACATACACATAATTATAAACATAGAGCATATTCATATACATAATATTTATGCATAGGTTTTTTATAGCATTTTCTATACACATCGACGGCATTTGCATTTAAATTGGCACTATGCGCTTAGCATTTATCCGATTTATAAGTTCGATAGGTTCATATTGTAAATATCATTAATACCAAGACATTAAGATTTATTGTACTTAAAGAACATTAAAATAAAAATGAATAAATTGCATTTAACATCCCATTAATAACGACATTTTTTATGGCATTAAAAAGACCATCAAATACACCATAAATTAAAAATAATACAATTATAATAAGCGCTTAAGAATTAAACAACATTTTTGAGAATAAATTAAGATTTTGTACTTTACATCAATGGAACAAAACGAAAACAAATGAAAGGAAGGACTTTGGCAAAAAGCTATGCAAATAAGCTTAAGAATAGAAAAATAGTTGTAAAATTATGCCACGTTTAAACAGTGTGTGAAAATTGTTCTCTAGGAGAGTTACAATTGTCAACACATAGAAACGCAGACTGAGATGGCAAAGTAAGTTACAGTTTCAACGGATGGCATTAAATTGGCTTGAGGACTGTCCTTAGACACGCCCCATGTAACATCTGGACATTATCTGTAAGTTTTTGGCTAAGCTTGCGAGTATTTAATATATGTATTTACAGTATAATATGCTTAATTCCACATCCAACTTTAACAAATCAACATTTAATGCATATTATAAAACTAGATTCTTATTTTGTCAATTCACGCCAAAATTGGGCTGTTATCTTAAATGTGCAATTAAGTATTGTGGCAATTAAGCGATTTATACTGTAATTCTTTATCTGGTATCTGAATTCTGTAATCTACAAGAGCAAGTAGGAATGATCACGTTCCAAACGTGACTTGGCGCGCATTTGAATGTTCCCAATTGGATCCGATGGTGGAGGAATGCCATTGATCTGATGTGTCGGCTCCTTGTAGAAGAACTCTGTGCGTCCGCACTTGTAGCCATAAAAGACAGAGTCATGGGATCTAAAAAGGATTGTAAAATATCTATTGAACTAATGTATTTATTACAAAAAGTCTATATTTCACTTACCGGAGTATCAAATCGGTGAGTTGAGCGCTTGGCTGCTGCAGATCTCGATGCATGCTCTCCAGCGTGGTCAATTCCAGCGGATTCCATGGCCCATTTCGCTGCAGTGCATCCCACTTGGCATCAATGCACATGAAGCTATAGTTGCTGCCATCCCGCTTGTCGCCTTCCACATTCACATTCAATGTTTGATTCAGCAGAGATTCCATATGCGGAAATTTAGCCACGCAAATGTCAAACTTAAATACGAAACGAGAAGGAAACATTAATTAAAAGTCCTTATAGTACTTAAGAAAACTAGAATTATTTGCAGAACTCACCATTTTTTGGACAATTGTCTGTTGACGACAGGCGCCTTCTTCCATCAGCAGAAGCAGCGTCATGTTCTGTTGCCCACATATATACAGCTCCGTTCGCTGCAGTCCATCCGATTGGCCGGTTAAGTGTGCTGGCGGTGCATTGGAGAAGGCAGCCAGCGCATCGACTGCATCCTCGCATTTTAGGGAGCTGCGACGCGGAAATACTTTACTACTGGTCAGCGGTGTCTGTATCTCAATAGGCGTGGTCTCGCTTAAGGCCAGCACCGACAGCTTGGCCATTAGTGGCGTCAATGGAACACCACTGCCTCCACCGCCTCCGACACGACGCTGGCTGAGAGCTGCATCCTCGCCAGCTGGTTTGAGGGGCAGACACATGGCACGTTTATCCATCGGTGTCTTTGCTGCAATGTTGAGATTACGATCTGCTTCTTCTTCGGCGGATGCTGCCTGTTGTCGCATGTGCTCGTCCAGCTTTTGGATTTCCATGTTGAACTCCTGGAACTCGGCAACGAGCGCTGCCAATTCGTCATCCTGTGCCGCCTGCTCACTGGCAACGCCCCACAGCTTGCGATACTGGTCCAGAAACTGTTGGAACAAGCTGCGCGATATCTGCTGTCCGTTGGCATTGAAAACCGGATAGGTGGGATCTCCAATGGTCCGTGAGCTGCTGCGCTCGTCGTTCTCTATGTAGTCGGGAGAGGGATCGTTACTAACGTCGGCGACATCGTTGCCATTCCGATTCACATCCGTCTTGAAGCTGGTCGTGAAATGTCCGAGCTTCTTGGAGATGGCACGCAAGGCGTCTTGTAAATCAGCGGAGGATTTGCGTCGTGTCAGCTGCTTGTGCGGATTGGTAATAAAGTTCTGAAAGAACTTTTCCACATCCAACTTAAGTGAGTTTCGACGAGAATTTGATGCCGTTGCCGACTTGCCGTTGGAGTTGTGTGCATCGGCATCCTGCTCATCGGGATTGGCGCAAATGGACATAACGTTGGCCACCGGCAGCACCTTGTTCTCGGTCATGGGCGTATTACACACGCTCGTGCGTCCAATAAACTCCGGATACGAGTCCGTCTCATCGAAATTGATCGAAGCAATGCCCGACTCTGGCAGCTCCTTGCTGTGCAGACTCTTCAGGCGCAACGGCAAATGGGTTGGTCGCATTGACTTGGGTCTGGCTGTTGGCAGCTCCACTGCTTTCATTGTATCCGTATCCGTCGCCTGTTCCTCCTCGGGAATGTGGGTGAAGATCAGCGACTTGTCGCGCTTTAGCTTCCGCTTAGCGTACTGAAAGGGCAACGCTCCCTGTCCCAACTGTGATGTCGTCGTTTGCAGATTCTGGGCACGTTGTGCTTCCGCGGCCAACTTGCCATATTGCTGCTGTTCCACATACACCACCAGCATTTGGACACCGTTTGGTATGTGAAACTGTTGCATGTTCAGCTGCTCAGCTGTGGTGCGAACGTGACGAGGATCTGTCAGCACCAATTGCTTGGTCACCACATCTCCCAGCTGGGAGGCAACCACTCTGCAAGACAAGTTAACCATTATTAGCGTAGTTCACAATTTCTCAATTGGTATCTACTTACTTGTTGTGGTATAGAATGGCGCCTCCGAGAATGCCCTTTGTTTGCTGGCAGCTCTGCAGCGTCTGTATGGCCTCCAGATAAATGTGACTGGCGGTCTAAAAAATGCAACATGGTTATCATTTAAATATCAGTTTGAATTCAATTTAAGCACTCACCTTGGGCATGCGCAGCTTGGGTACATTCTGGAATGTGTTGCCATTGCGTTGTAGCATCGGCAGATATGTCTCAAAGATGTGGTATAGTTTCTCGCTGAGATTCCGACTATGCTGCTGGGCGGGCTGTGAGTACTGTTCATGCAGTGACTGCAGGTCGCGATGAAAGAACTTCAGGAGGGAACTCAATAGATTCGCCCGTTGCTGCAGCAGCTGATCCGCAATATTCCGATCTGTGCCCACAGCCTAAGAAGATTACAGATAAGTCAAGTGATTAAAAGATTAAAAGTACTTAAAGATCATAAAGTTTTGAATTTTAGAATAATAAGACTTGGTAAAAATTCTAAATGAATGGAATATTTTTTAATGAGATATTCTGAAAACAAGCCTAGCTTTTAATTTAACTTTTTATTATAAATGTTTTAAAAAGAAAAAATCAAAAAAATCAAAAAATAAGAGTTGGATGTTAATTACAAAATAAATACAGGATCTATTACAGTCGTATATTCTCGATGGAATCCTTTACTTCTAATCCTTACTCACCAGTGTAAATCGACCGAACTCCTTGAGCACAAATTTGCCATTTTGCAGAGCCAGAATTTGGGGTTTAAAGAAGCAGTCCTTGAGGAAGTACGAAGTGCCCATCAGCTGACCACATAGTGCTACCTTCTGAGTGTCTGAAACCCAACTGGGATGAAAATAGAGTACCGCGGCAATGGGATCATCTGCCTCGTCCTTCAGACACTCTGTGTCATAGACAAACACAATCATCGTCTCTCTGCGGGGAGAAGAACAAGCAAGCCAAATTAACAGAGAGCATTTTACATATCGCTTACAGTTTGAGAGCAACTGCTAACGGCACCTGTCAAGCATGCGGCGTCGCAGCTGGCGCAGCTTTTGTTGTTGTTGCTGCTGCTGTTGCCATCGCTTGTGGCTCGGCTTGCGCCACTCTTTAAACATTTGAGCAGAGTAACAAAAAGGGAGAGAGAGTGAGAGAGAGATAGAGAGTCCAAAATTGTTGGCTAATTCAAGTCAAAAGCTGCATCGTGGCGGCTTATCACATCCCTCGCAGCGTTGATAATAATTACTCGTAAGTCAGTCAGTCAACACGCCAATGGCACAGAAACTCAACTGAATTGCCAGCTGCCTGCCTGATAAATATGATATGAGGTGCTAAACAGTCTCGCAGCATTGTTTGAAATTTCGCTCACGCCTCTCGAGGGCAGTTCGAGCGGTGCAGGTGCAGGGGAACTAAGGTGAGGCGAGGTGAAATTGCCGTTTATTACGCCGTTAATTTATTACCGCTGCTGCGCTTGAATTAAATATGCGTTTTGTAACTCAAATCAAGCGTTTGATATTTGAATGCCAATGTACAATAATAACAGCCCTAATCGATATCGATAACAAGGTCAATTCACATATCAAAATACTATCGAGAGACAGTGAGAGTGACAGTTGGTACACTTTCAACGAAAATGGTACATAAATGGTACGTGTATGAAAAGCGTACCTACATGTACCTATATTTACCTGTACCTGTACCCTGTACCTATATTTAATAATTAAAGCATACTTCTGGGCTGGCTTATTAAATAATAAACACACTGAGATGAAAAATGAATTCGAATATAGTTATTTAATTTATTTAATTATAATTTCAAAATATTTAATTCAATTCTAACCAGCTGCCGACATTAGAGCTTTGGGACTTAAGAACTGTGGAAATATTGGAGGCGCTGTTGGTTTGCCTGTGCCATCGTAAGTATACTTTGCCACATATCCATTGCGTCCAGCCTCGTATGTTACCACAAGGGTGCCACCTCGATCTTCAAATGCCTGATTGAGCGTGCCCTTTACCTCCAATTCTCCGGGGGAAATCTCTTGCACTGTCTCTTCTCGCCAACTTGTGCTATCCGGATGTCGAATACTGTGTGAGCAATTCAACAAATTAGCTCAAGCTCTTAAAGTGTCTTCCGGACATAAGCGTACCTCAACACATATCGATCATTAGAAGGTTCCAGCTGGAAACCATTTTCATTATTGATTCTCGGAACGATCAATGCAGAATTCACAAAGACAAAGTAAGCAAACAGAACAAAAGTCCACTATAGATACATACATGTGTAAATCTATTAATCACAAAACAACAAAGACATCCCTCTAACTCACCGATCTTAACATTTTCGACACTTTGACTTACACACTTCTCAATCGCGACTGACTTTCTCAATCCCATCTTCGCATATTTAAATGACCAAAAGAGTGAGAAAACCAGTTTCAAATCGATGAGTATAGTGAGTTAACAAAAAGTCATAGAACTCAAATTAAAACTAATGACAGCTACGAATCCTCCCACAAAATAACATATGCTGTGCAAAAAGTATGGAGAGAAATAGCTAAATTATTCATCTTTTTAAATTGAACCCGATCTCAAGAGGTGTTCGCGGAATAAACTAAACACAAATTGTGCTTATAATCACTATGCATTTTAGCACTGACACGGAATATTTGACGCTGGGATTTCTGCCGGATTTATAAAATAATTAAGAGAACATAATTACTTTAGCGTATCTAAAAGCTACTGCTAATAATTTCCCGTCATTATCAAATGAAAAATGATATATACAATGAATGCTTAGTATAAATACATTTACAAGTAATTTGTTAAATATCTTTAATTAATGTTAAATAAAAAACAATGTAAACTGTATACTGTTTGATATCTTATTCATTTAAATATTATTTATGCATATAACATTATTATTACTTATCAATATATATCGTACATAATTTCAGTATATATTAAAACATGGCTAATTAGCCAACATTTGATTTAAGGACCGCTACTGGCAAAGCGTACTTTCTAGGTGGTCTAAAAATATAAATTCGATACCTAGCAATATATCCACTGCGACCTGCTTCGTATGTGACTGACAGGAATACGTCGTTTCCCAAGTTCTGTTTATATTGACCCTTGACCTGCAGCTCTCCAGGTGCGATCTCTTTCACAGTCTCGTCGCGAAAACCATCAATGCGTTTAATACTAATAAGTAAACAAGTGATTGATTTTCCACAACTCATTAAAACAATATTACGTTAGTTTGTATCCGCTATCCGTTGGCTGCAGCTTAAAAACATTTTTATCTGAATTATCCACAGTTATAGAAGGCACAAGACTTCGAGATGCCGCAAATGTCAAGTTAACAAACAGAAAAAAGACTGACTAAATATATATATTAGAGACAGGCATACCGAAATGTTCGCATAATAAACTCACTGCGATAAACATTTTCAGCGTGTGAAGTCGTGAAGATCTCAATAAAAACTAACTCTTGAAATACCCACAACAACTTTATAGTAACCGATATTAAATATGTATATATAGTTATAATATAAGCACAATTGCAATTCGCATGTATTATAAACAATTACTTGTAGGTCTGGTTGGAAATACTGGTTTATATTACATGAATTGAAAAAATCTGCTTATACTTTATATTCGAAATTTTTATAAAATTAATTGCAATATCTTTAATGAATAGTCTTAAATTTTAATGGCAACAAATGTATAGATACAATTTTTATTTTATTTTATCATGTATGTCTGTAAGACATCAGCCAGCGAGTGACTTTAAAACGGGTACTCCTACATCCTTTATGTCGACGGCTCCCGAAAGAGAAGCAGCAATGCCTGATGATTCAATGATGAAGTTGTAATCAATCATGATGTTGTAATCAATCATTTGCTTATATCGACCCTTTAGCTCGAGAGACCCATTTTTGTGAAACAGTACATTCCACACACCATAGGTGTCACTGTGAAAAATACTATTCAATAAACAAAAAAAAATATCATTGGATAATAACACAATAAATTAATAAAATCTTACGTTAATGATCCATCCCAATTATAAACAAAATCGAGTTGATTAAAATAACCAGCATTTATAGACGGCTTGAAAAGTGCAAGCGCCATGTTCATAACCAGAATCACAACAAACTAGATAAATATTAGATAAAGGCTATCAAAGATGTTTAGCAAACTCACTGTTTTAAACATTGTCACCAATTAATGTCGTCAAGATCTCAAGCTGAACTAACTCTTCAAATACTAGGGGCTCTATTTATATGATGGCATGAACTAAATTTTTAACTTTTTGCAACTGGTTTTCGGAAATAACTGCATAAAAATAATATTCCGTGCTTTAAGGTCGAACTAATAAAAAAAAAATATTGAAAGTCTTTTTTAATACATAAATTTGCATTTTAACACAATTTAATCACTAAGGATACTCAAATATATATGTTATATTGAAACCTGTCCACAAGATTTTATTAATAAACATTCAAAAAATATAGATTATTTCCATAAGAACATGTTTTCTTCATAACATAATAAAACCTGAATGCACCAATACGTTCTGTTATGCTCATATGTACTTATATTGCATATTAATGTATTTTGTTATAGCAAAAATTTAGAGAGAACTGGCTAAATTACTTATCTTGTTAAGTCTAACTAGAAATATAGTAAACAGGTGCTTTTTAACAGTGAAATGAGATATTTGACGCTTAGTATTTTCGAGTATGAATGATAAGAGTTAACATATATATTGTAAATATAATAATAAACAAGTTAAATGGTGAGTTTGTTTAATAAATGTTAAATAAAAGTGTATGCTGGATACTATTTTATGCATTTAGATATCATTTATAGCTTAGCCAACCGAGGATTTAAGAAAAGTTGCTGGAAGACGATGTTCACCCAACGAACCCTTATATATTTGATACTTAGCCACATATCCATTGCGGCCCGCTTCGTAGTTGACGAGAAGGTTAACAGTTTTAGGACCCACAAAAGTCTGCTTATACACGCCATTCACCTGGAGCTCTCCAGATTCGATCTCTTTCACATTCTCCACGAGATAACCGCTATCGTGATCAACGCTATACGATGAACAATATACGAGATCATTGCATTTCCACAATAATTTGAACTAATCTTACTTTAGTGTGTATTGACCATCCGTAGATTCCAATTTAAATTCGTTTTTATCGTCGACTTTAACAGACACAGATGGCACAAGAATTCGCGATGCCGTAAAAGCCAAGTTGGCAAACAAAATAAGAAACGTCTAAAGACATATTAGAAACAAGCAATCACAGATATGCAACAAACTCACTGCGCTAAACATTATTTCCATATGAAAACGCGAAGATCTCAAAAGCAACTAAGATCCGGCATTCATGCGACTCAAAATATATATGGCATTATCCAGTATACAAATAATTTTAAGTATATATATACGAATGTTTGTAGACTAAACTGAAATGCAATTAAAATACTGAACCTGTTACCGCACTTTTCAAACAAATATCATGGTTCAGATCGAAATACTGGTTTTAATATTGTACATTGAATTATCTCTTCAGAATCATTGTTTTCATTTTTATTGGTGCAAATGTGTTGATACAAAACATGTATTATTCATATTTATTTTAAATTTTCCTAGCCTAAGGTTGCCCTAAGGACCGGTGCCGGCAGGAAATCTATATCTCGGCCATAAACATCAATTCGGTACTTAGCATAATATCCATTGCGACCTGCTTCGAATGTGACGTACACGAATGCCTTTTCTCCCAATCTCTGCCTATAATCACCTTTGACCTGCAGCTCTCCGGGTGCGACCTCTTTCACATCCTCATAAAGATAGTCGTTATAGCGTTGATTGCTATACAATAGACAATATAAGAGATCATTGGATTTCCTCAACTCTTTAAACTAATCTTACGTTAGTGTGTATCGACCATCCGACGACTCCAAATTAACATATTGTACTTTGTCAAATCTAACAGACAAGGGCGGCACTAGAGTTCGCGAAGCCGCAATCGCCAAGTTAAAAAACAAAACTAGAACGGTCGAAGAAACAAACATTGTCACAGCATTGAATAGTGAAGATCTCAAACTCAACTAACTCTTTAAATTCTAGGAGCTCTATTTATATATTGGTATAAACTAAATGTTTAACTCTTAGCAACTGTCTTCGCAACTTAATATATAAAATTAATATTTCGCGCTAGCTGTCGAATTAATAAAAACAAATTCAAAATCTTTTTAACAGATCTAGAATTTGGGTGTTAACTCAATTAAATCAATAAATGTAGGTACATAACAACCTGTTGTCCACAAGATTTTATTAAACAGTCAAGAAATATAACGAATTTCCATAAGAATAAGTTTTGTTATAACAAATGTTGAACTAAATGCACCAATATGCTCATTTAATTCATACTTTTTCCACATATAAATATGTATGTATGCATCGAAATGTGCATATTTGTTATTGCTTATTATGCTTATCGGCAGATTGTTGTTAGGCTTCCTTTTGTTATTGATTGTTCTTGTATGCGAATGCGGAGAGGCTGCAGTTCAAAACAATCACAATGAAATACCCTTACATACACCCCCACGACACCCACACACACACATAGAAATTACTGCATACACATACCCACGCATGGAAAATTCACCGCAGTTTTTCTAATTTGTTTCTAAGAAATATTTAATGTACTTACTTTGTAGCCATTTTATTTGAGATGTATTTGTGTTTGTCTTGCGGAATATTGCACTTTATTGATTAGATAGTCTCATATTATTTGTAAATAAACTGAGTATGGATACAAACTGCGGTGTAAGTAAAAACCAGACTCTCTCTCTCTCTCACTCACTCTCTTACAGTGTTACAAAGATTGCCACCTAGCAAAATCTTCCAGATCCGGCTCGATTTATTGTACTTAAAAAAGTGATGGCAACCTTTTGAGCTGAGATGAGATGCCAACTCGTTTCAAATACGACATCGGTATCCATGATATCGAATCTTATGCCACCACTACCGAATACCAAACAAGCCAAAGCAAAATGGCCGCCGTAGTGTAAAGAGTATACTTTTTTTGGAGTTCGTGTTTTTCGCTTAATTTGATAATTATTTGTTCATTTTTTATGAATTTTGGTGAGTTAAGTGAGTGCACAAAGATGTACCCTACATGTGTATTATAAAAGCATCAGCAAATTGTGAATATTCCATGGATAAAAAGTGTTTTAAACATAGGCCCCTAAGTGACTGCTGTTGCATTTACTACTCACAAAAAAAACTACGGCCACAAAGCCAACTGAAGCGTACAACCCCCGCGTGCCGTGTCTACACCGCGTTTACCCACACCCAGAGTCAAGCAACAAACAGGTTTTTATTGTGTGCAGACGTGTGTTTTTCTCTCTTTTAATTTATGCACATACAACAACTACACACACGCATGTATACATACATGCATATAAACAAACCAAACATGAAGCATAAGCTTGAAAACGAGTAATACAAGAAAATACATAAATTTTACGTTCTCGCGCGAGTGTGTGCGTATGTGTGTGTGAGTGTTTGTGTGTTTGTGTCTGTAACGCGCTGTAAACAGCAGCAGCAAGTAGTCAAAGGCGAAGCAACAACAACTTAAGTGGAGGCTAAGCAACCGAATCGAGCATACGAAAGAGAGAAAGAGATAATAAAAAAATAAACTAAACGACGCGCTACACAGCTACAGGTGAATTGGAATTAGTGGACTTGTTTCTCCCCCTTCTTTCTCTCTCCTCTCCTCACACGACCAAAGTGCTAGTGTCTGGCCAAGAACTGTAAAAGGCAGCAGCAGAAAACGAGTTAGTTTCTTGCTGCTTGCTGTGAGTAGAAAATCTAATAAATTAGCAGCATAATCAATTCGCGTCGTTCTACAAACTATTAAAAACTCTCAAACGCATATCGGCAGCCGAACGAAAAGCAGCCAGCTAACGGTAAAGCAAATCAAATTCTAATTGAAATTCAAATAAGTGCAAAGAGCTGTCGCAGCAACAACGCCCATAAAAAAAAATACAACAATAAAAGCAACAGAAAAAAAAAATAATAATAACTCGATTGAAAGCATCTAAGGCGTCAAAGAGTCAAAGTGTCAAAAAGCGGCGGCAGCTTAAAGTAGAACGCGCAGTGTGTCCCACTTAAGCTCAGACCCAAACCCAACCCCGCTCCGCTTTCCTCTTTTCCCTCTTCCCACCCCATCCCTCTTTCCGTTACGCATATAGACATGTTTACTTACACACGTATATTTGTATGCATGTATGCTGCAGTTTTAATGTATTTGTGTTAAATGTTTGTTTGTTGTTTGATTTAAACGCGTTCGAAAACTTTAAATGAAAACTCCCACGTTCATTTTATACGCTAAACATTTGATTTTTGTGAATGAAAAAACTTGTTGTGATTATTAAAGATACATTTTATTTGTTGTTGTACAAAATATAAAAATATTCAATTTGTTGTTACACATTCTGAATCATCTACGCTTCCGTTGAAAATAAAATGAGCATCGCCTGTCGATTAAACTGGTTTAAGAAATACATACATACATGTATATATATGAATCATGTAGGCGTTGGGAACAGATCGGAAGTAAAGCGATAGTTGCCGCAGTTCACGCGATTACATCGTGGATAAGAAGTGAAAAAGCTAGTGAAGACTTGAAAGTGCATTGAACCAAACTTATGATAAGCTAAGGAAAACATAAACAAAAGAGCAATAAAAACACTGCAGCAATAAACAACAATGTAAAGCCGTGCCGTAAATCAGTAAAAGTCCACATGTTAACTATCCAAAGCTTAAACTATAAAAAGCTACAAATAGTCACTAATATACTTGCATTTCCTATTTATTAATATAACTTCTAAAGATAAGAAAATGTAAACAAAGTTTACGTTTCTATACAAAATGCTAATCATTAAGAATTTTACTATGAATTGCGCTATGAAAAGTAGCTCAAATTGATTACAAAACAGTAGTACACATATATGCAAATTTATAGAACCAGTAACAGACTTGGGACCAGCCAATAAGTCTGCGGATAACGAAGCACTTTATAAGGCTTATAAAATACACACAGGTGTCAGCACCTGTTGCCAATATGTATTGGCCAACTAAACGCCCACTGGCCAAACAGGTTGTATATGGTAGTTAGTTAACAGATCAGGTTTCCACTTTAATATATAAGCATGTATACCTATATGGTATATCTAATAGCCATACGCAGAGATCAATTTCTTATGGAGCACGTACTCCCCCCGATCGCCGAGCCAGTTATCTATCTATGTATTAGCACGCTCGCATTTCCCCGCTGCAGACTGTCCAAATAAACAAACGACAAACGTGACATACATTGCACTGTTATCTTGACAGAGTTGCTTATCTCACAGACAAACAGACAGACAGACGCACATCTTTTACTCTTAATCAGTTAACAGGTAAAGAGAACCTGGAAAAGTGTAAAAAGATGCAGTCAAAACTGTGACGGCTGTACCGCCGACCCAACAGACAGATCGATGGCTCTAATAGGTAACCCAAACTCATCATTAATTAATGCCAGACGACTATCACATTGCCAGCATATTTAACTGGTTCCGAAAGCGGAACACACTTCCTGGCATTGAACCAAATGGGGCTTATGAAACTTGAGAGCTCAACACAAAATATGAAATTGATAATATATACTTATTTATCCACATCTGACATGCTGCATAACGAGGGCAGCCCAGCAAGAAACCAACTATTATATGCAGCAGAAATAAAAAAATGTTAATTAAAACAATATTAAATTTACTCTACGTTTCTTCGCTGCTTTATTTTACCAGCTTACCCACACTATAAATAACTTTTATATTTATAACCCAAAAGATATAGTATTTTTTACAAAGAATATATAAAATTCTTATGAAAACTAATGTGGTTTCTGACTGACTTTATAATATAATAAAAATGTTTATGAGCTGCGATAGTGGTATTTTTTTATGTGGTCTGTACATGTTTACGTTAATGTTATTCGTCTGATAAAGAGCATATTATCTGGCAATAAATTTTGAAGAACAAACTTTTCATTTAAAATTTTTGAGAAACAGTTCTTAGAAATTAACTGGAAAATTGAAAACTTAATAATATTTGGTATATGTGTATGTAGATGCAGTGAGTCAAGAAAAAAATTGATTTTTTCATTCTTAGAACAAGTTTAAAAGCAATAATGCGATGATTCAACATATTTTCCAAAATTTAAAATTGCTTACTAATTTTGCAGCTAGCACTTTTCTTAGTCGGGGCAGCAGATAAACAAAAAACACTGCAGTTGTTTAGTTTGTTTTTTTAGCAGTAGCTCTTAAGCGGCCCTCGCATTTCATAAAAATTCTTAAGGTCAATTGCGAGCCCCTATAGTTTCAACACTTGCTGTGTACATTACATTAAAATCGAGCCATAGAGTGAAGCTAGAGAGTCAGAGTGTCTGACGACGGGTCACTTGACCTGCCACCGTCACCTAAAGTCGCATTGTCGTTGTAAACAGACGAGCTGGAAAAACGATACTACGACAGACACAAATTCATTGACCAAGACAACAAGTTGTGACCTTCGCTTGGCCAATAAAGTAATTTATTGAAGATCGTCCGTCGTCTCTTCGCGTAGGTAAAAGTTGTCCAAGCGTGACCTACGACGAGGCGTGAGAAACTGTAACATAAATTTCCTGCGAGTAACTTAAAAAAAAAAAAAACCTGAAACCCACACATGGAAATAACGTGTGTGTGAACGTGTGATGAACACCTTTATTCAGGAGAGCACGTCCTGATATTTTCTAACGGCATAACTGATTAGATAGCAAATACACAAGAGCACGGCGTAAATTAGCGGAAAATACCGCACGTGATTTCCAACAAAAACAGGAAAATTCACAACTATGAATCATACAAAAAACCACTGAGCCACAGGACGCGTTAAACGGTGCGTGACATATGCAGGGTGGTGCATGAGAACCTCGGGAACGAATAACCAGGGTTGTTAATTTAGCTATTAATTAGCTAGCTAGCCTAAGGGAATAGCCATTTCCAGCTACCTTTAAATTAGCTATTTTAGCCCTTGACATATTGGCAACAAATAGGGGGACAAAAGGAAACCTAGAGGATGAGAGATAGAGAGAGAGAGAGAGAGAGAGAGAGAGAGAGCCGCAATGCAGTGCTGCTTAAACTGTGCTCAACATAAGCGGCTCTCAAGTCATTTAGAGAGTGTGGGTGCAGTTAACTTTGTTGTTGCCGCTGTCGTTTCTGCTTGTCGTCTTTTGCCCGAATGCCGTCGGCTCTTTTGGCACTTTTGCAGTGCTCAACGACTTCAGTACACGACGAGTTTGCCAAGCGTGCGGTTCGGTTTGTCAAGTGCTTAAAGCGTTTCCAAAGAAAGTGTGAAAAGTGTGTGTGAAGAATTCGCAAAACAATCGTAGTAAAAAATAAAATAAAAAACCAAAAGCCCAAAGCAAGTTTCATTGTTACACAAGTGAAATTAGTCTTTTAATGCGGTAATAATATGTAACAAAAAAGTGAAAACTTGGGCAAAAATAAAACAACAAACGGTGAAAACTTAACAACAGACCAAGTCAATAGGTTAGAAGTGTCTACTAGTTATTTGACAGTACCTTTCTTTAATTCTAACTTGTTTTTTATAAACAGAATATGTCACGTTTCGTATAATTTAATCTGTCAAGATGTGAATAAATTTTATGGAAATATTCTTCACTAATTAGACTTGTATGAATATTAAAAAAAATATTGATAACATCTTGTGTTTGAGCGGAAACCCAAACTAATTGGAGTTTAAATTTACGAATATATATTTAAATCACTTAAATATGAGGAACGTTAAGCAGTTTAAATCTCATTTAGTTGTCTTGCCCACACAATGAAAGCGATTAAACTAATGAAAATGGAAATTAAAGTGTTCTATATATTTAAATGCCTTTATGAGTTGCTTAAAAGTCTAGGGAAACTGCTGGAATTCCACTTGACTAAACTGGTTGTTAATTATTCGCAGCAACTAACAATTCTTTTCATTTCATTGCAGGTTTTGCGTTTTGATTTGAGCACATCAACTAATAGCATTAAGAAAAGCAAACAAACAAGCAAACGCAGTGAAAATTGTGTTGTAGGCAACAACAATTGAAGATAAAAATAATAATGCTAGTGACTGCAAGAGCAGCAGCAACTGGCACGAGAATGGCAGCAATCAGTATGACAAACGGCAGTGATTAAAACCAGTCAGGCCAGACTAGCCCCATTGGCACCAGCAGCCAACAGCAGTCGCAGTCGCAGCCACTCAGTCTCAGAGTGCCGATAGTAGCAGCTGCACCGCCACCGCCAACACCACCGCCCAAAAGGCCGATTGGCAAACACAAACGCTGCTGAATCATCAGAGCTACAAAATATAGCCTGGCTCAACAGTTTTCAAGTGCGCTACGTTAATTGAAAATACACTTGATTCTAGCGAGTTGCAGCTACAAGAACACGTCAAGAGACCTTCAGCGATCATTGTCAACAGTAAATAGCAACAACAAACAGCCACAACAATGCTAATTACTGACCGGAGAAGAAGATATCAACATAATAGCAGCGGGGAGAGACCAATAACAATTGCAATGTTGCAAATAATCGCCCTATGCTTCTACCTTATTGTGTCTGTCAATGCTTGGATACCCGATGTGCAGCCCGATTTGAAAACGAGTAAGTTCCAAGATATCCACAATTATAAGGCTCGTTATTGTTGTTGTTGTTTTTCGTCTTGTTGTTCTTATTATTATTTATTTGTGCCACTTGTTTGTTTTGCTGTTCTCTCTTTTGTGCGCTTTGGTGCTGTTGCTACTATTTTATCATCAATGAACATGTTGGTCCACAACGCGGCAAACAAGACAAAAAAAAACAACTGCTTATCGCGCCCAATTTTTCGCCATGCTTGCAACAAATTAGCGTTTCCTCTGAAGCAACGCACAAAATGGGCCAAGTAATGATCCCACTACTAATTGCTCTGAATACTCGTCGTAATGGGTGGAAGCTTTTAAGATCAGCTGTCCACGATTACATAGATGCTTATATAATCATATTCAAAGTTGATTCAAACAATTTAGCAAGTCTTTTTAAGTTTAAAGTTTAATTTTTCTTCCCCTACTGTCCACTTTTTCCATACTCTTCCCTTGACATATTTCCTAAAACTTCAAAATGTCATAACTTTGTCAAATCTTAACCGATTTCCTTTCGGATTGTCAATTTTTTCATTATTCGGTCTCTATTTTCATTCTGCATCAAAATTAGAAAACTTAATTTTTCTTCCCTTACTGTCCATTTTTTCCATACTCTTCCCTTGACATATTTCCTAGAACTTCAAAATGTCATAACTTTGTCAAATCTTAACCGATTTCCTTTCGGATTGTCAATTTTTTCATTATTCGGTCTCTATTTTCATTCTGCATCAAAATTGGAAAACTCAATTTTTTTTCAATTACTGTCCATTTTTTTCATACTCTCTACTTAACAATCTTTTGAAAACTTCCAACTATCATAACTTTGTCAAATCTTAACCGATTTCCGTGTTTATTACTTAAACTGTTGTCAATTATTTGCTAATTAAATTCTCATTTCCATTGCAGAACAAGACAAAGTGATTTCGAGTTTCTTTGGCAACACAACGGACTATTATAAGATTTTGGATCACGATGGTGAGAGTGTTCTCGTGGGTGCCAAGTAAGTACCGAATTCCTTATTTGAAATAACAAATGAATTGAATGCCATATACAATGAATCAATAAATTCCTCTCTATCTACCTGAGTTGCATGCACAAACATTGTTTTCTACATTATTATTGGCACGAGCTAAATTAAATATTTATAAAAAAAAAATACTGAAATCACAATAACATAGTGTTCAATTCGCGGAACAATTAACGCGCCATTGAAATTGTGAGCTTCTGTTGATTTTAATTTTTATTCCGTAAATAATATATACTATATCTAAATCAGCAAAGGCAAGTGCAAATCTCGCATTTCTTATTTGCTTTCCTGGAAATATTATTTCCAGAACTCTAACCCCCAACTTGTTTATTTTCATATAATTTTGTTTGGCATTCCCATGAATTGAGCCGGACGAAAAAAAAATGCAATTTTCCATGTGCATAGCAAAATAATCTGCAGTATTAGTAATACATTTTACAACACAATAAATCATAAAACTCATAAGTTGCATTTATATTATAGAGTTGAGATAAGGCTAGCCTTAGTCAGTTTTTTTTTATTTTGCATATAGCAATATCTAGCGTTTATCGTCAAAAGTTTTGCCGTCATATATTCATATACTAGTCGAAATTATAAATTCAAACAATATGCATATAATAAAAGATATATAAATATATAGAAATAGTATAAAACACATAATTTATAGCATGCGATTCGTCAAGTTTAAGAGTATTCCCTATATAATTAAATTAATCAAAATTTATGAACGCCTTAATTATACACATTTTTTTTAAGATGTGGGTATAATAGATTGCAAATTAAAGTCGAGGCCAAAAACTTGACTTAAGCAAAAATAATACAAGTACTTGTAGAAAATAAAACTTTTGAGTAGATAAATATTCTAACGATAGATCTTGTATAGATGGTACAAAGAATGTTATAAGCTTATTTAGTTTAAGTATCTCTATAAACTGGGAACAACATGAGCATAAATGATAATTATGAATAAAAAACGCAATTGCATATGTAATTACTTTTATGAGTTCTAATTATTTGCGAGAGAATAAAACAATAAAAATAACCTTGGCAAACTGTTGACTAGTTCTCTCTTTTTCTCTCACATTCTCTTGATCTCTCTCTATAATTTATTTTGGCTTGGCTGGCAATTTGCTTTATTAGCAGTTAGCACACGTCAACAGCTCTGACAATTAAGCGAATACTTCGATTAACTCTCTCTCTCTTCTCTTGCAGGGACGTCATCTACAACATCAGCATGAAGGGTCTGAAGGAGAATAGTCGGTTAGTGTGGACGAGCACTGGAGCGGATCGGGAACTGTGCATGCTGAAGGGTAAACCCGAATCGGATTGCCACAACTACTTGCGTGTCTATGCCCGTCTCAGTGACGGCCAGATTCTGCTCTGTGGCACCAACTCGTATAAGCCACGTTGTCGTCACTATGCTCCTGTCGAAGCGACTCCGGATGTGGTGGATTCCAGTGCCGGCAACAGCATGCGATACGAGATAACGCGAGATGTCGAGGCACAGGGTCTGTGTCCCTACAGTCCCGCCCACAACAGCACCTATGCCTTTGCCGATGGCCAGTTGTATAGCGCGACTGTGGCTGATTTCTCCGGCGGTGATCCCTTGATCTATCGCGAGAATCTTCGCACCGAACAATATGATCTCAAGCAACTCAATCAGCCGGACTTTGTGGGAACCATTGAGCGCAATGGGTTTGTGTTTTTCTTCTTCCGTGAACTCTCGATGGAGTTCATGAACTTTGGCAAAGCTGTGTACTCTCGAGTTGCCCGTGTCTGCAAGAACGATCGCGGTGGACCCTACAATCATGGCAAGAGTTGGACCTCGTACCTCAAGGCGCGACTTAACTGCTCGGTGCCCGGCGAGTTTCCCTTCTACTTTGATGAAATACGTAAGTGACAATACAACTGATGATCTCCCCTTATATTAATGCATCTTCTTTCCTTGCAGAGGCTATAAGTCCAGTTGTAGAGAGCGGCCCCAATGCATTGGTCTATGCTGTTTTTACCACCTCGATGAATGCGATTCCCGGCTCAGCGGTGTGTGCCTTCCGAGTGGATGATATATTGTCCGCCTTTGATGGTGATTTCAAATCGCAAAAGGACTCGCAATCTCATTGGTTGCCCGTGGAACAAACGCAGGTGCCCAAGCCGCGTCCCGGCCAGTGTGTGGAAGATTCTCGCACGACGCTAACTAGCATCGCAGTGAATTTCATTAAGAATCATCCGCTGATGGAGAGCGCTGTGCCCGCGGTGCACAATCGTCCGCTCCTGACCAAGGTGCATTTGCATAATCGACTCACGGCAATTGCGGTTGATGCCCAAGTTCGGGCATTGAATGGCAAGCACTACGATGTCATCTACAGTGGTACTGACGATGGAAAAGTGACAAAGTTCATCAACATAATGACATCACATCCGAACAACACTGATAACCTACTCACTGTGGTCATCTCGGAGATGCAGGCGTTGCCGTTGGGCACACCAGTGCGTGAGTTGGTCATCTCTTCCAAGAAGAACACTCTCGTTGTGGTTAGCGATGGTCGGTTGGTGACTGTGCCTCTGCATCATTGCTCACTTATTGTTGACTGCCGAGGTTGTCTTAGTCTGCAGGATCCGAACTGCGCCTGGGATCTGCAGACACATGAATGCAAGAATCTCGCCGCCAGCAAGAGCAAATTCGGCACCAAGACCTATCTGCAGAGTCTTAATACGACTAAGGCGACAGCGGTTTCTCTTTGCCCAAAAACAGCTGCAGATCCCGTCATTGTCACCATGGCACCATCACAGGTGGAGGAGGCGCAAAAACTCCACTATGCAAGTGTGAGCGGCGTTTCGGACGAGAAGCTGACGAACCTGGATCAACAGCCATCGGGAGGTGGTGTTGACTTTACACTAAACGATTATATAGATGAGAATAAAATACCACAGGCATCCGTTGATCCCGAGCAAGTTATGACCAATCTGCATGGTAAGTTTAGATTTTCTTAATACGAAGAATGTAATTAAGCTAACAGCAATGTTTTCTCTTTCGTTATACGCAGATCCCCAGAAGTCCATAGCTGTAGTCAATGAGCTGCAAAAGGCATCGACATTTGCAAACATGACCACGATGTTCATCATATTTGGTTTCTTGCTCACATTCCTTTTGGGTGGCATTGCGGGCATCAGAATGAAGCAAACATGCAACCAGAATCGACTAGATGCCAGCCACCACAACCACTTTGGCAAGCCGACGTAAGATAATAATTTAATTAAAATAGTTGTGCTCAATCTAATGTTGTAATTCTTTTTTTACAGTCAATTCAAGCATCAAAACAGCGGCAAGGACATTAATTTATTAATCAACTCGAATCCATACACTACAACACAGAAAACAGCGAATCTAGATCTTGAAAAAGATCGCAGTCACGAATGCAAAAACTCCACAGAACATTTGGAAAAGGAATTGCCATGCAAAACGTCTACGCTGACAAAAGTGAAACGCACCTATATATGAGGGGAACTCATCACACAGTTCTTTTGGTGGCCAGTTTACCACAAGATTAGTCGAATTTTCGTTGTTTATGTTGCAGTTAGTTGTAGTAAACCCCACCCACAAACAATTGGACACAGCATCAGTTTTAAAGACGCGTTTGAAACGTGTCTCGGCGCATCCGAAACTGTTGTGCTTAACTTTAGTTTCTTTGTCAAGGTTTAGTTAAATTTATTGCTAATGCGCAGCCTCGATCACTTTGTTAGCTGAAAGGGAAACATTAAAGTGTTTCCTATCTAGCTAATAAGTTGATCAGGCGACGCATCTATATGTTTATTTTATAGAATATTTGGTAAGTGCAAAATTAGAGATTAAAACATTTACATATCACACGTAGAAGGCACATCATAAGGTCACACAAGAATTGGCTATGTTTATATTGAACAAAAGTTTTTGATTGTGCCCGGAAATGTTAAACCCACCCACAAATCGAATATATTTCTCGAAATTCACACGATTATTATTCTGTACAAGTATTTTGTTAGACTGAATGTTTCTCTAATTTCTTTCTAGTTTTCTTTGTACATGCAGCGATAGAATGCTATCTACATATATTTAATTATAAATTGTGTCTGTTTTGTGGCTAACAAAGGCAATACAAATTGTATCTAACATTAAGCTCAATAAGGAATTGAATAAGAGAATGTATTTTTGTAATTTTATATAGTAGCACTTAGGCTAAGATAGATAACTTGCTATATCAAGTTGAATTCTGCGGTCAAAACATATATATGAGGCTGATTCATAAGAACTGAGATCCCTTGACAACGGCAGCCCCGAATACCGAAAACAATCACGCACAAAAAACAATTGCACGCGCCTTAAAATCCATATAAATATGCTATATGCCTATATTTAGGCCTTAAATGTAAAGTTAAACACTTAGATTAAGAATTATAATAAATACTTGCATGTATTTTAATACAGAATCAGCATTTTAATATGTTTATGTTTACATTTTTAAGCTGTTGTCCGTCCGTAGCATGCAATTTTTATGATCATAATATATATATTTTTATATGTATCTAATATCTTAAAGTTAAATAACTAAGTATAACTTTAAAAACAAAAATATGAAGGAATGTCAACAAAAAAAAGTTAAAAAATTAACAAAAATTTTAAAATACATGTATCAAAATTTTTAGGATCAGGAATTGCTTCTGCTCGAATGACTCAAATAAAAAAAAGAAGTCATCATCTGCATCAGAAGCGAGCAATACTAATCCTGAAATTCTCATATTGTGATAGATTATATTGAAATTTTAATGATAAAACTTATACAAATGCCTTTTTGATAAAACATGTACGTGGAAGGCAGTTTGGATTGCATGGAAAATATCTGCGAATGGGTCTTCCTATTGGAGGAATAAAAAAAAAACAAATAATGTACATTTTTAATATATATTTACATGTATGTATTGTACTTGATATATTGTTGTAAAGGCATTCAATGAGCTATGCTACATTTAATAAAGTCGTAATTTCTTAATACAATTTTGTTTTTTATTTGGAAAATAATATTTACTTTATAATTTCAAAATAATTTATTATATTAATAATTGTAAGCAGAACTATAATGACAGTGACTTATGACACGGTCATTACCTATTTCAAATTGTAAGCACTTTCATTTTAAATGACAAGAGCTGCGAACATGTTCAGGTAATCTGTTCATTGGGACAACATGTTTGACGTTTACTGCTGTGTTTGATGGAAAATGTTCGACAATGTCAGTCAATGCTTTTACGAACATTATTCACAAGCTGCCAAAATGTCAAAGCGATTCATCCGAGAATTTATTCAATGCTATCGAAATGAGGCAGCATTGTGGCAATCAAAAAGTGAGGCATTTAAAAACAAAGCTACGCGGAATAAATCTTGGGAAGTATTGCTAACAAAGTACAAAGAAATCGACGAAGATTCAACATTGGAAGACGTGAAAAAAAAGGTAAATTCGCTGCGCGCTTCATACAGACGTGAACTGCGAAAAATTGCACAGAGCGAAACATTAGGAGCTGAATTCGCTTATAAACCGACTATTTGGTATTTCGATGAAATGGATTTTCTTCGAAGTCTGGAGTCGCAAATTGAAGAGATAATTTCTTTTGAAGACGGCTCCGAAACAAACAAAACAACAGAAACAGAAACTGTAAGTTTGGCGTTTATTTTCGCATTAAACAAAATTATAATTAAATTCTCTCTCAGCGTAAACCAATTAAGCGTAAACATGATGAGAGTGAAGAGTCCCTGGAGGAACCGTTGATGTATATAGATACTGATAATAAAAGGGTCAGAGACGATGCAGATGTTTTTGCTGAAGGATGGGCTATAATTTACCGAAAACTATCAAAGGACCAGCAAATTTTCGCTAAAAGAGGAATAGACGAAATTCTAACGCAAGGCCAGCTGAATATGCTGTCATACGATAGTGTCTAAAATTTAAGTCTTCGAGTGGCATTCAAATCGTACAAACTTTGTTCTTGACTGAATATACATAACCTTAATCCTACGCATTGAAATTGTTATATTTTTTGGCCAACATAATACTTAAACCTTGTGTCAAACACATTTTACAAACGTCAAACATTTTCGTCGAGTCGCACAATTTAAGCGAACATGTTGTATTGAATCAGTTTAAGTTCGATCAACTGCAGTGCTGCCAACTTTTTAAGGCTTAAAATAGCTATTTCGGACTGAAAAGTATCTGAGATATATATTAATTTGCGATGCAAAATAGCTACAAAACTAGCCTGAGTTTTTTGCACAGACCTCGGCAAATTATTGCTGAAAAACCTAGATAAATTTAAACTGCGCGCGTTTGCAGGGTGGAAGCCCTAGGACCGGGTGGCAACTCTTGGACCAAAACAGTGTTTCCACACCAGTGTTGCATTATTGGTATTTTTTAGGGTGTTTATTTAAATGATTGCCAGGCTCGGGAACACTGCTCTTTAGGTTCGTTCATTTCCGTTTTGCATTTTATCGCGTTCGGTTGTTCTTACAATTTGCTGGGATGGAAAAACAACTTTTAATCACTTTGTGCTGCGAGCATCATAAGCATTTTATAACATTTTGAAATTTTAAATGATCAAATATGGCATAAATTGTAATGCGGGCAACTCATTTTTTAAATGTCAAAAAAAGTGGTAAGTAATTTATATACATTAGTTGTGATTAAGCAAATGAATTGATGAATGTTCTTTTTCTGAAGAGTCGAGTGTTAATACCCTTGCAAGAGGTGTGCTATCATTCTTTTCCTGTAGAAAGAATAAGAACGGCCAACTGATTAATTGTTTTTAAAATACATGTATGAATAAGTTATAAGTAAAAAGAGTACTAAATTCGTTTTTCTTTTGTTTCAGCTGCCACCAAAGGTTGCAAACACGTGACTGAAAAACCGGCATTAATATGAAAACATTTAAAGGTGAGTTTCTCTCTGAAATTGATTCAATTATTGTCTTCATGATGATAAGTTCAATCTGAACAAAGTGCTGTTGATTCACAACTTACAATTTAAACCAAAAGGATTCTGATAAATAAAATGAGACTATCTTGTCTTAAATACAAATCACGTGAGAAAACTAACCTCATTTTTTCTATTCTAGTTTCAGAACCAGAGATCCCAAAAATGTACAAGTGAGAAGTTTTCATTCTAAACTATGGTGAGTTTTTTATTTATAATTTTAAGTTAAGTACAATGCAAGTTTAACAAGATGAAAAGTAATTACCGTAAGATGTCCGTGATTAAAAACCCCATGGCTGCAATTATTGCAACTGATAAATATACAATACATTTAAAATATGTCTTTTATAACTGGCATCATATCTAAATAAAGTTTTATTCTCTTGATTACAGCATGTTATCAAAGTCTGTTTCGATGATATTAATGCGACTCTTTTAAATGGTAAGTAATATATATATAATTGTTGAAAATTTATTATAATCCTAAAGTGATGAAATGTAATTACCGTACGATTTCTGTGATTAAAAACCCCATGGCTGCAATTATTGCAACTGAACTATAATATACATTTAAAGTAGAGCTACTTTAAAGAAATGTTAACTAATTTAATATCTTTAATTGCAGCTTCCGCTGTTCCAAACCAGCTGTGAATTTCTGAATATTATCATTGCACTTCAGGTAAGAATCGCTGTTAAAATGATTTCTACCAATGCTACAGATTTGATTAGATGATGAATACCTTTTATCTACTATAACTTTCGTTCTACTGAGCAGAAAATGCGGAGAAAAGTAACTGATACCTAAACAGAACTGTAGTAATTTGTAGAAAACCGTTGCAAATATTTGCAATTAACTAACTTGTTTAATTATTATCTTTACAGTGTTGGAATAATATTCTGGAATGTATCCTTCAGCTGGCAATATATTAATGTAAGTTTATCACATTTATATTAAAATTACTTGTGATTTCATCTTGATGATAACCTTAATCTGAAAGCTATGCTGACCAACCAAACAAATTAACCAAAAGGATACTGATAAAATCAACTTGAAATAAGCCATTATTTAATTTCTAACAGATTAACTAATCAAGTCCTTATTTTATTGCAGCACCCGTTGGAAAATGAAATGTCTGCTGATTTTACTTGCTGCTAAATTTACACCAAGGTAAGATCCTAAAAGTGTATCTATAAAAAAGGCTTAAAAAGATTTCATGATGTTTACTTCAGTATAGTTCATTAGAAACAAACATGTTACAACTTTTTGAAGCTGATATAAATATTTAATAATATGTATATTAAGCAGATATTATGTATACTTAAATTAAATTCTATCTTTACAGATAATTGATGCTGGATTTATCTATCAAATATGTTGACATAAGAATGCCAAAGGTAAGATTTTTGAAACTTTAACTGCTAGTTACAACTTTGATCTGATGAACTATCCTTAATCAGGATCCCTCTACTGAGATGAACCCATTAAAAACCATGCGGTCAATCTTTCCCTGTCTGAACACCAAAGTTTCTTAGACTTTTTTAAATATTATGAACTGGAGAACTAATAACTTATTTTTCTTTGCAGACTAATACTGATTGCTGTCAAGTTCTCGCCAGAAATACCAAACATATGGAAATCTGAAAGGTGTGTTGAATTAAAATAAAAAGAAAAATGTTTAGCTGATGAACTATCCTTAATCAGGATCCCTCTACTGAGTTGAACCCATTAAAAACCGTGCGGTCAATCTTTCCCTGACTGATCAAATCCATTTATAGCTCCCTTTTAGTACAGTTGCTATTCCAGAACTAATAAGTGCCTTTCTTTTCTTAATTTGCAGGGCGTTAAAATTTATACTTATTTGCTGAGGACTGCCGAGCATAAAATTTTAAAAGGTACATTTAATTACGAATATACTTTGTTTACTTATCAAATGATGAAATCACCCTTTTTGGGCTTCATTAATCTGAGACTCAAGCCATGCTGTCTTGTCTTCTTCTTTCCCCAACTGATACTTATATTACTTAAACAATTTTAGAAAACTTATGTGTCAATAACTAATTAGTATTTTTTTCTTTCTTTCAGTTTTCGCAATCTGGTGAATGACGTCTTTTAATTTAATAAAAACTTCAAAGTGTTCAGCTCAAATAAATGAATAATATATCTGAAAATCAGTCTTTACTTTGGGTTTTAAATTTATTTCAATTCGCCACAAGCATAAACAATGATTTTTTGTGAAGGGGTTCCCGATTTGTTGCCGCAACGTTCCATCTTTCGCACTACGTCTGCGCCGCTGATAACATGTCCAAAGACCACGTGCTTGTTATCCAGCCAGTCGGTTCTATATAATAGATAAATAAGATGTGCAATCTCATAAATTGATCTTTAGTTAACTCACTTTGTGGTGCATATGAAGAACTGTGAGCCATTTGTATTGGAACCTGAATTCGCCATGGACAGAGTACCGAAACTATTGTGCTTTAGGCTAAAGTTCTCGTCGTCAAACTTCTTTCCGTAGATGGATTTACCTCCAGTGCCGTTGTTATTTGTAAAGTCTCCGCCTTGACACATCTGTATTCCGAATATTTAGAAGATTATAGTTACTGCAAGTATATTTAAACGGGGACTCACAAATTCTGGAATGATGCGATGAAAGGTGCAGCCCTTGTAGCCGTAGCCCTGCTCATGTGTGCACAGCTGGCGAAAGTTTTCGGCGGTCTTGGGCACCACATCGGCACGGAGGAGCATGACAATGCGTCCGGCATCATTGCCGCCAATTCGTATATCAAAGAACACCTGTGGATTCCGCTTCTCGGACTTCTCAATTACTGCTGGTCCCGTTGATGGTGTCTCCACTTTATCCTTTTCCTCTGCTGCCTCCGCGTCCGCTGGTAATGTGGCACCAGCGTGCTTCTGCAGCCAGTCATCATCTGCCCACACGGGCTTGAAGCTGTCTTCCTTGACGCGCACTGGTTTGGCCAGGTTCACTCGGATCGTGCGTCCACACAGCTCCGAGTCGTTCTATGAATAAGAGTTGCCCTGAATTCATCTACTTGTCATTTATATGGCGTTGACTTACCATGTTATCAATGGCAGAGGCGGCATCTTCGTAATTCTCATACTCAATGAATGCAAATCCACGATGTTTTTGTGACTCGTAATCCACCGGCATTTGTATATCCGCTATATCACCGAACGGTATGAACGCATTGTTCAACAATCTTTCCGTAACTTCGTCGGTTAATCCACCAACATAAACGGTGCGCTTATCATTCGACATTATTAACTAAACGTTTATGTTAAAAAAATATTTTATAAACAAAATCTGCCAGCTGAAAGCAGAGTTGATATTACTTTAACGCGAATTGACAGCAACTGCTGGTGTAAGGACTGCCAACTCGAATATCAATTCATTTTCCGACTGTACGGCAACGACAGGCATTGCTATCGCTAGTAAACCTTAAATTCAAATCAGGTGGCAGCACCATAATATTGAAAGCGCGCCAAAAAAGTTATTTTAAATTGAATGCAGTTACTAATTATAATTTGAAACGGTTATCATTATCAGTAAAGAATCGCAAACCGAAACTCTTGTACCGGTACGGTTGTGCTATGTCAAAGAGTTGACAAACTTCAATCCGTCATAACTTTATCGAAACTTAACCGATTTTCAAGCGGAATGTAATTTTTTTCATAATTTGGCCTCTAAATTGATTCTGCATTTAAATTTTTATCATCTAAAAAATTTGATAGATTTTTGATTTTTGTCAAATTTTCTATACTAACCCCTTGACATTTTTTCAAAAACTTTGATCTCTCATAACTTCATCAAAAATTAACCGATTTTCAAGCGGAATATCATTTTGTTCATAATTTAGCCTCTAAGTTGATTCTGCATTTAAATTTTTATCATCTAAAAAATTTGATAGATTTTTGATTTTTGTCAAATTTTCTATACTAACCCCTTGACATTTTTTCAAAAACTTTGATCTCTCATAACTTCATCAAAAATTAACCGATTTTCAAGCGGAATATCATTTTGTTCATAATTTGGCCTCTAAGTTGATTCTGCATTTAAATTTTTATCATCTAAAAAATTTGATAGATTTTTGATTTTTGTCAAATTTTCTATACTAACCCCTTGACATTTTTTCAAAAACTTTGATCTCTCATAACTTCATCAAAAATTAACCGATTTTCAAGCGGAATATCATTTTGTTCATAATTTGGCCTCTAAATTGATTCTGCATTTAAATTTTTATCATCTAAAAAATTTGATAGATTTTTGATTTTTGTCAATTTTTCTATACTAACCCCTTAACATTCTTTCAAAAACTTTGATCTCTCATAACTTCATCAAAAATTAACCGATTTTCAAGCGGAATGTCATTTTGTTCATGATTTGGCCTCAAAATTGATTCTGCATTTAAATTTCTATCATCTAAAAAATTTGATAGATTTTCGATTTTTGTCAAATTTTCTATACTAACCCCTTGACATTTTTTCAAAAACTTTGATCTCTCATAACTTCATCAAAAATTAACCGATTTTCAAGCGGAATGTCATTTTGTTCATGATTTGACATCTTAATTCTTCTGCATTCAAATTTCATTAATTTCTCTCAAAAAATTGTATTCCTCTATATCTAGATATTAACTTCGATGTCATAATTATTATAAAAGAACACCGTATCATTTTAAAATGTTTCAAAATTGATTTGGTGTCAGTCAAGGCGGGAAAACTCCAAAATAAGCATTAATAAGGCAAATTGCATTTGTTGTTTAAATAATTTATAATGCTTTATTAATATTTATAGCTACCTAATAATGTTACGTAAGAAAAGATTGACTGCCACTACATATTCCGGCTTCTGCTTCCGTACATATCATATTACTAGTAATATTCGTATTGCTCGAAATCGGCATAAGAATGCTGATAAGCAGTCGACAATAACTTGGCACATAGGCGTATGAGGCGTATAGTATTAGGGATACACAACAGCCAAGGAGTACGTCTGTAAATAATTAGAAAACAATTTCATGTTAGTAAATATGTAAGTATTTAGTTTTATATGAAATAAAAGCAAACTATATCACTTAGTCATTGCATCGTCTGACCGAAATAGATAAGATACCACCGATGAGTGCAGAAAAACGGGCAAATAGAAAAGGCGCTTGTGGTTTGCGATTGGTAATCGCCAGTTAATGGTTGGCCACTTAAAATATATTACCACACTTGGCTACTTACGGCAGAACACCTTCTCCCAGGGCTCGCAAATGGCAATCTGTGTATTGAGCTCATAGAGACTATAAAGCCATTTCACATAACGTTTGAATTTCGCATATCTTTCGGCAAATTTCCCAAACATCGCGCACCGGTTTAAGGTACAAGTTTGGTGCACAGTCTACACGGTCGGAGGGTGCGTAATGAACTAAACTCCAAGCGACTCGACGGTGTTCAACCTGACCAAACAGAACCAAAAGAAACAAACCACAACCAACAGGCCACAATGAAAGCGTTATCATCAACAAAATTTTGTAAATCGAGTTAAATACTTTCCCGTTTTTCGTTTACCGATAAAGCAAGTATTTTTTTTTTTTTTTTTTTTTGGATTTTGTATTTTTATTGATTAGCATTATCTATGAAGACACCGGGTCTTTATCAGTTAAAGCAAACGTCAGTCAGGTATCTTTCGACATTATTATTATTATTATAATTATTATTATTTTTTTTTTTGGTGTATTGATTCATAGTTGCGATCAGGCGACCAGCGGTACTATGGACAGGAGGAAGACCCAGACAGAGAGCACGTCGTTGGCATAGGCATTGATATGCACCGCCACACAAAACTCGACCAGGGTATTGTTGTTGTAGTGAATGCAAGTGGTGCGAATACGCTCCGAGATGGCTGCCAGGTTTGTGTAGGAAAAGTTGATTGTGAAACCGTACAGCTGTGATAAGAAATAGTAAACAATTGAGGTAATAATATATGATAATAATGCATTGACAGCTGCACTTATTACCCTATAGTTGGGATACTCCCGTTCCAATTCCTCACTGTAGGCGGGCTCGTCGTAACGGCTGCCCGGAAATGTGGCCAACTTTTCCATATCACTCAAGATCCTCAACAAACGCGACTGAAAGGCACTGTTGGGCAAATAAAATGATTACTTACTTATCAAATTAAGTGGGTTTAAACGGTCACTCACCGATTCCAAATGGTCTTGCGTGTGGTACGCCAGGCACTTATCTTCTTCATGATCTTGCGCTCAATGTGCTTCTGCAGCTGATTGAGATCATAGCTCAGCTTGTACACATAGTCCAGCTTGTGGACTCCGCCTTGTGGCGCCACCTGGCGCTTGTTGAACAACGGTAACCAGCAAGCATTATCGAGTATGTTGAAATTCGTCATGCTGACGCGTGACTCGGTCTGAATGTTGAAATATATCTGCATGGAAATAAACATTAATTTGACACCATAAATGGAATAGAGATTAAATTGAAAAAGCATAAAAAAAAGTACAAGTAAAGTCTTGAAGGATATATTTAATAAAATCTTGGGACTTATAGGGACGAAAAATTAAATTTTGATTGGAAATTGAAAGTTTGGATTTTTTATTATAATAATAATAGATAAACAAAATAGACAAAAAAGAAAATGATACTAAAAATTAGTTATTTTGTAATTAAGAAGCGAAAATTACCAATTTAAAGTTATTTTGAATTTTTATTAATAAATTTAAGAATAAGATTTATATATCAATCTAAATTACAAAAAAAAATTAAAAATAAAAATGTAAATCAATCACTTTTAATTAAATTCTACAAAAAAAGTATTCAATAACTCTGAATTTCAATTCTTTAAAAATACAAATTTAAGACAAGATTAATTCATCAAGTAATATTATCAAAATGGAATTTCTACAAAATATCTCTGATTTTCAATTCTTTAAAAATAAAAGTTTAAAACAAGTTCATTCATCAAGTTATAATATCAAAATTGAATTTTCACACTTCAGTTTTTCTTATTCAAAAAGTGACCCTGAACTCTTTTTTAGGATCCCTGATAAAAATATTTATTAAAATTAAAAAAAAGAAAATTAAATGTATAATAAAGATGTATTTATAGTGTATTCCACCTACGTTGTCTGTGCCCACAATGCAAAAAACCCGCGTCAGGGGGCAAAAAATATCCTGAAGTTGATAACGCTTGCCAGTGGAAGGTGCAACCAGCAACAGCTCGGCGGTTTCCGGATCTCGAAAAATGACGAAAGTGCATTCACCATAGGGACAGGCCATGCCGAGGAGCAGCCAGCATTCCAGGCCCAGCGATAGCATATAGTTGCAGAGAAGCACACCCAAATCCTTGGCCGAGCACCAGGTGCAGTCGAGCATCGTTTGATTGTCCAGCCAAACACCCTGAAAACTCTGACAGGCATCCATGTAAGTGCGCAAGGGACACAGCAGCGAGACAAAGCGACACACACTCTCCACCTGGCTCTCATTGGACATCGAAGGCGGCAGCGGAAGCGGATGTGGCAGTGGCACCGGCTCCAGCAGACGTGTCAGACAGACGCGCTTGCCATGCGACGTGCAGATCAGCGGTTCCACATAGCGCTGCGGCTGTGGCAGCAGCTGTTGCAGCTCCAAGTGTCGTTCGACGAGGAATTGCTGCAGCTCCGGCAGCTCGGCGCAGGCAAGGCCGCCAACTTGAAGGGGCGTCAGCTCGCAGCCGGGCTCGATGCTCAGGTAGAACCACAGATGCACGCTCTCCTTGAACTCGGGATACTGATCGACGGATATGTTGGTCACAGACTCAATCAGCGGTCGCTTGTAGCCCACCAACACCTTGGGCATACACAGCTCAATGCAACCCTCGAACTGGAAATGAAAAGGAAGATATAAGATAAGACTTAAAAAAAGTAGTAGTTAATAAATTAATTTTTTATTATAATAGAAATTGAAAAATAGTTTAAAAAGTCTAAGGTAAATTTAATTTAATGAACATTGATAATTAAATTTTGAAATTAGGTATTTAAATATTTTCTTTGACTAAACCATACATTTTAGAATTTCTTCAGAATGTACAAATTTAAAAATTTCTAAATGTAGATGAATTTAAAAGTTATACTAAATATGATAATAAGTAAAAATAATTTTAGAATTGTAGAAATTTATTTTGAAAACCCTTTTTAACATATTTTTCATTTTCTAAACTTTTTAAAAATTAGCAAATTTCCAAATTTTAATTTAGGTTTTCATTATAATTATTTAATGCTTTTCTAAAGTTATTATTTTAAATTTCAATTAAAAATTATTTCATTAGAGCTATTTTTTTAAATTTTTAATAAGAAATTATTTAATGCTTTTTTATAGTAGTAATTTTAAATTTCCATAAAAAATTATTTTATTAGAATTACTTCTTTAAATTTTAATAGGAAATATTTTAATGGTGTTCTATAGGTATTATTTTAATTTTAAATAAAAATTAAGTCATTAGAGCCGCTTTTTTAAACTTTAATAAGAAATACACTTCAATTGGGACCGTTTCTTTCAACTGTTTGCATCTGCCTATTCCCACTCACCTTGCGATTGGCCAAGAGTCGACTTATGGGTATTCGATACTCTCCTAGCCAGTTGCACTGCACCCGCTGATAGACATCAGCCGCCTCGTCCGTATATTGCTGTTCGATAAGCTCGTCAAAGAGACTAATCTTGATATCGTCACGCAGCTCAGACGGATGACCCGTGAGCTGCAACTGCAACTGCTCATTCCAGGTGGGATTCGATCCCTCGGCTGTGCTGCTGCGGCACAGTCTCTGGCCATAGCTTAATGTGACAAAGGGACGCACATTGGAGTACATCAGTGCTGTAATAAACATAGTTTATAATATAAAAACAAGTGGGAAAGGTAATAGTCGAGATCCCGACCATAGGATACCTGTTACTTATTTCAGTATAAAAGTATTTTAAAGAAATTATGGCCTAATAAAAACCACTGCATACTTTTAGGTGACTGTATTAAAATCAGGGATCGTAAATAATGATAATCTTTTTTTTCTTAGTAAAAAAAAACACCAACTTATAATTGTTCTAGAAAAAAATTATTTACACCAAAATCTTTATAATTTTTAAATCTCTGCATTTCCGCAATGATTTTTAAAATTTCGAGTTTTTCAAAAATAATTATTATTTTTGATCGTTATATATTTTGATCGATAGACTCGGCTATTGATGCTGATCAAGAATATATATACTTTATGGGGTCGGAGATGCCTCTATCTCCCTGTTACATACATGCCAACGAACACACTATACCCTTTGACTTATTTTGTAATTAACGGGTATAATTAATCAAGTTCGAATTCATTTACATACTTTGTGTGACAAATAAACTGGCATTGAGATCGCTGCTCGTTCCAGTGCCTGCGCTGCTGCGTCTCCGTCCCTGACGCTCCACGTTGAGGATGTGGCGACTACGGACGGGAACTCCCGTTGCGCGGACCACATGCAACGAGATGTTGAACTGCTGTGCTCCATCCGGCGACTGTGGCTGTGGCTGCCATGTGGGATCGCGCAGCGGTGCCGCTGGTTGGCGAAACAAAAAGGAGCACAGAGCACGCCACAGTCCAGTCCAACCTGTGGCCAGTTCCACACCATCCGTTGCGAACAGCTGCAGCATTGGCAGCGTCGCTTGCAAGGATTTGGCACGTTGCACACACTGGCTAGTGATGGTCTCGTAGAGCAACTGAATATACTTGCGTCCGCGATGCTTGTGCAGATCAATGGGATCCCATGTTGTGCCCGGATCTAGTAATTGACCGGCACTGTCAATGGGCTCCTCCAGCTGGGCAACTTCATGCTCCAGGGCGGGCACAAAGCGCAGCTGCTTCGTGTGTAGATTACGTTGCTGTTGACGCGAGTGGAGCAGCTGGAAGCGTCTATTCTCCAGCAGTTCATCCACGCTGCACAGTTGCAGCTCATGCTCGGCAAAGATTAGCGGCTTCACATGTCCAGATGACGATCTGGACTTGGATCTGTGTCTGGAACGTTGGCACGGTGGCCTGGGCGTCACTTGCTTTGCCTCCAAGTTCGTTGGCCACGCTGCCAGTTTCTGTGGCAGCAACGCTTGGCACAATGCATCCGGTAGTTTTTGTATGTCATCCACATCACGACTGCTGGCGCCATCTGTGCAGCGGTAGTCGACTTGCAAGTGGAGATCTCCCGCCAACTTTGGACGCAGTGCTCCCGATGATGACGCCACCTGAAATCCAAGCTTCTGCTGCGCTGCCTCGAATTTATTTCCCGACAATGGAGCGCTTATCAACGCGAGCCGGCGACTGTGTGACGTGACCGTTGACTTCTCATAAAGCTGAAATGATAGAGCAAATGTGATATAGTCAAGTATCCAACTGAAGTATACCGGGTACTCAATTTAAATAAATTTAAGCTGTAATTTATATATATATTTATTTAAAGTCAACTAAAAACCAATCAACAGATTAAGACTTAAGCATTTAATAAAACAAGATTTTCAAAATAAGAATTATATAATAGAAAAAAACTTATATGTACTTGATTAAATGTAATGACTGACATAGAAAAACTTTAATTAAGTTAAGTTACTTTTTAATTGTTGTCAACTATGTATTAATGATAAACAAATAAGTTTTATTTTTAAATAAAATAAACAGATTCCTATTTTAAAATCAGTGTTGGAAAATATTACTTTTTTATTAAATAAATATAATTTAGTACGTAAGAATAATTATAATAAAAATTTGATTAAATTAAGCTTTAAATATTTGTTAAAGTCTGGCAACGCGATGATTTCAGAGTCAACAAGTACTGGATATAAAAACATATTGATAATAATGATAATAAAACCATAAACGCTTTTTGATAAGTAGGAAAAAGGTGTTAGTGGTAGCAAAATAAACACATACTACTGACTTTTACAACTGATAATTTGACACGATGCGTCTACAACGTCCGGTGCTTTCTAGTGAAGTGTATACTTAATAAATGTATTATTTTTAAAAACGCTGTATATTAAGTAAATAGACAAATTGGTATAATTAGTCATTGTGCTTTCATGATACCAAACTGAACTAATCCCTCAGGGACATTGATAACCCAAAACATGCTATAAGATAGATGTGTTAATGGCTTTTTTTTAATAATAAGGAATATATACAGGGGTGCCACAGAAATCGAAAACAAGCGAAAATCTTTCTAATCTCCATACATTTATGGAAAATCTTTCAAACGTCCAAAAATTTTTGGAAAATCTTCCAAATGTCCAAACATTTTGGAAAATCTTCCAAACGTCCAAAAATTTTTGAAAGTTTTCAGTTAGTATTGATTTCTAGGGCATCCCTGATATACTATACTCTTGGGGGATTCGCTTATCTGTTGTACTCACATTTTGAGTACGAATATAGAATACATACATAAGATTAACAGCCCAATGTACTGTATGACAATCTTCTTTTTCACACACGAATATATATATATATATAGAGCTATAAATGTGCATACTTGGAAATCGTATCAAGCACACCCACTTCTGAATGGTTTTATATATGTAAGTACATGTACTTAAGCATTTAGTCTACGGACAAACTTGTCAGTTAGTCAACGCGACATGGAGAAGAAGCTCGTGCTTACGCTTCTGGCTGTGTTCCAGGTGTTCCTGGGTGGCACAGAAGGTGCGAGGATCCTTGATCGCTGCACCTTGGCAGTGGAAATGGATAAACTTGGTGTACCACGTTCCGATTTAGCTCGCTGGGTTTTTATTGCGGATTCTGTAAGCAGCTATCGAACTGAGGTGATAAGTCAACCAAATCCGGATGGCAGCAAAAACTTCGGAATATTCCAAATCAGTAATAGATACTGGTGCCAGTCGACCCCTGGAATACCATCGAAAAACATCTGCAATGTGGACTGTGATGAGTTGCTGACGGACAACATTAAAGCTAGTGTCGATTGTGTACTGAAGATAAAGGAACGGGAAGGTTGGAACCCTTGGCCGGCACTCAATGACTTTGATTCCTTTGAAAATACAAGCATTGATGATTGCTTTGAAGTGAAAGCTGATAAAGTAACTGTTAACGACACTACAACTGGAGGAACATCTGGAAATGGGCCTCAAATAATTATACCCTGTAATGTTGGACTTGCAGGGGATAAGCATGTTGAGTTTTGATTAGCAGAAAAATAACTTAGCTAACTATTAAAATTGGATAAAGAACAATAATAAATATACAAGTTTTGTTTAATAAATATAAATGGAAACAAGCCGCTTTAAATCAAATTTTGATAATGAATGATTATCTAATCAGTAATGGTCAACCGATTTATCAAAATGATTATAACATATGTATGTATGTAGGTGTTACAAATTAACGAATGAACGATTTAAACGTAAAGAAAAACCGAGCAAAGCAACTGAACAACTAATCTACAATTGTTTCAAGACCCCAAAAGGACAAAAATTAATTTGAAAACTGTCAAAGTGTCTAGAAAAATAGTGATTTGACAGCATTCTATTTATATAAGATTCGTTCTGTAATTTTAATATAATTTTAGCAACTGAACCTAAACCTTATGATTAACTACGATGAACAATTCTAGCTAAAAGTAAATACTTTTATTTTTATAACATTAGGGTTTAATAAAGTAATAAATATTCCATAGTCAAGAAACTGACCATAACGATTGTACTTGTAGAAATCTATTAATACCAGAAATATCTAGCAAAGTGAAGAAATAAATTTTAGGAATTTGTTGTTTTTAATTCTAATTTCTAAAAAATACAATAATTGATAGATGTGGCTGCACCTTACCCAAATGTTGATCTGTTCCGGCAGAGATCTGTCAAGCAGAACACCAATACTTTCATTCATATGCATATGCAGATCTGGTTCCAGGCGATAGCTCCGAGTCTGGGCAACAAATTGATTGTCCAGATAGATTTTCATATAGTAGTTGCGTGCCTTGGGCAACTGTTCATTGCTGGACTGAAGATTGAGTGTTGCTTCATCGGCGGGCACTTGAAGCACATGCACTTCGGGTTCCTCAGGGTCCTGGAAGGCGCGTTCGTATTGCACCTTTAGTTTCTCCATAATTTCCTCGAATCGAGGCTTTCGTGGCGGCTTCGATTGTTGCGTTGACTGGTCGCTGCTCCAGAGGCGTCGTTGGCTATAATACACCTGGAGGTGCTCGCGATACACCTCGGCCAGATCCGTCTCGAAACGCTTCTTCCAAGCGGAGCACGAGGCGTCCAGATCCGCCGGCTGAATCAGCCGGAGACTGAGCTGAAAGCGGGTGCATTGAAACTGCTGCTGCTTGCGCAGCTCCTTCAACTTGGCCCACAGCGTGAGCAGTTGCTGGAGAAGAGCACGCTGTGCCCGGGACTCGGCGTAGTAGCGTGTGCGCAGCTGTTGCGTCAATCGCAGCTGACGTTGGATGTGTCCGGTCAGCTGTGGAGCCGGATGCAGCTGGTCGGTGGCATTGAGCAATCTGGTGGCAACGTGACGTGCCATTTGCAACTCCTGGCGCAATTTGTTGCAAATCTCGTTGTTGACATGCTGTATGTAGAGATCATAGATATCCTGCAGCTGCTGCGCCAGACGATGCTCCTCCAGCAGCTGGGGATGTGCACTGAAGCGCAGTTGCTTGAGGCACAACCGGAGGCAGTGACGTGTGGGCAGACCTTGGAACTCCGACACTGGAGTTGGGGCAAGGAACACGCTCTTGAACCGTTTCACACAATTGCTACGATAAAGCGTCGCATCGATGATAAAGCGACCCGTTTCCAGTGCATTCTGTGTGAGTTGTGTCATCAATCCGGAAACTAGTTTCCCATTGTCCCTTCTGGATTTGGCCTCCTCCTGGTAACGATTCAGCATGCGAATCTGCGAACGCTGCAGTTGCACCTCGCATTCGTTGAACTGAAGTGGCAAGTGTAATTTGTCACTTGGATTATAGTGATGACTCTTGTCCTGGTTATGATGTTGACTATACAGCCGGGGACTGACCAAAGGTGGATCGGTTAAATCTATTTGTATGAAACCCTCTCCAGCTAATGAATCCTCCTCCCCACTCTTACTATTCTCAATGTCACTTGAATCCCATTCAATTCTTCCGCTGCTATGAAAAAAATTCAGACTTCGAGCTTCAAAATCCTGCGAAGCTTGAAACCCAATGTGATTTCTGCAGTGCGAAAGCAACGACTGCACCTCTCTCTCTGTTCGGCGGTAAATGCGGCTCGTTTGAGTCTTGCGTTTCTTCTTGCTGCGCTTTCTCTTCATTGAAGATCGTTGCCGCTCCATTTTATATACAAATTTAACTTATTACTTTTTTAAGAACCTTTTTAACTTATCACTTTTTGACAATCAAAAAAATGACCGTTTGTTTTGATTGCTCACAGGGTGTTTCGAGTTGCCATGGTTACCAGTAATTCTGTTATACTCATATGAGGCTGTTAAATTTTTAGCAGTTATATCCTTAACAGCTGTTAAATTATTTTGCCAGCTTAGCTATTTTCCAACTAGTTCAAAGTTTGAATGCTAGAATAATTAAAAATGGCTATCACCCGGAAATCGGCTATTTTAAATATATTCAGACAGTTTGGAGAAATAATACAAGTCGCCACTTAGCCCCGACTTGATCTCAAAGTCGATTGAAATTTAAATAAAAACCAAAATGGAAATGTTTGCATTTATCAGGTCGGGATACTCCCCATCCACATTCACCAATAAATATATAATGCCATTTCGTTTTCCTTTTCTTTTTGCTGTTGACATACAAATACAATGCAAATTTACTTTTAATAGTTGACAACGTGACCTCGACCATGATTTTCTAAGTGTTCAATTCAATATCAAAGATTCAAATTGTTCGCGTACTTGACTTTAGTTAATATGAATACAAGAGTTTATGTGACGTTACTGTTGTGCTTAAGGATCAAATTTATATAGGTATGGCTATTTAGGTGTGCATATGTATATAACGCAAGCTTTTTTGTTTTTTTTAGATGTAATTACGCTTAATTGTATTATTAAAGACGCGCTACGTGTTTGTGGAAAAGAAGCCCGACGTAAAAATTCCGCCGGGGCGTAGTCGCGTTTTGACGCAAGTCTGAGACACCAGCTTCACGGATTGTGAATGCAGGGCGGGACGTGGACGCGGAGTGTGGGGAGTCGTCTACTCCAGCAGGGTTATTTCTTCCTTGACTAAAAATTCAACCACTTCTTCATCAACTTCATCAGTTTCCAAGTTATCTGTATCGACATCTGTAGGGGAAACAGAGAAAGAATTAACAGCCATTTCATAATATAATAATTCCATAAAACTTACGCCCTCTGAGCATGACACGACGACTCTTCTGATCCTTCCATTCGGCAATGCGCTTGTTGCGGTACTCCATGAAGGTCTCGCGTAGCTGGGAGCGCTTCTCGAGCAGCTCCTTGGAGGCGCGGGTCAAGCGTAGACGATCCTTCTGCTCGAAGACTGGATAGTACTTCTTCAAGTTCTTCTTAATGTCCTTCTGCTTGTCCTCGCTGAGCAGCGTTGGTGGCCGTGGGCGCCATAAGAACTGCACAAAGTTCTTGAGAATGGTTCGCTTGATGATGCGACCCTGGAAGGTATACATATTGAAGCCAGTGTCCTCCTTGACCTTCCAGGAAGAGACGCCAGTGACAACATAGCGACCAGTGGGATCCCATTCGACTTCCGAAGCACGGAAGTGATCTGGTGATGCGCTAATAATGTAATCATTAGTGGTATCGACAAACTCAAAGGTGCCCATGGTCAGGTTGGCCATCACTATGAATTGACCACGCGGCGACCAGAAGAGATGGGTGCACGACTTCTTCTCCAAACGCTTGACAAGACTGGGCTTGACTCCCTTGTTGACCTCGTAGAAGCTGACGTTGGCCGAGTTCGGCTCTCCGTGAATAATGGAGAACTTATTGCCGATTGGCTCCCAGGCAAAAGCAAGGATTAGTTCACGTATCTCCACCGAATCGACGGGTATCTCCTTTTCACGCATGTGAAAGATCTCAAAGTTGTAGAACATACCCAGGAACTTGACGTCCAACTCCTTCTTGTCCTTCTTCAACTTGGAGTAGCGATCAACCTTGACACACAAATAATCGCCCGACTTTTGCCAATGCAACTTGCAATCGGCCACATTGAAGAGGTTCTTGTTACGGATCTCACGCTTCTTGGGAATCTCCATGAGAGTGACGCGAGCGGGTATCTGATTCTGTTCCTCCACCCAGTAGGCAATCACGTTGTCAGTGGGCGACCAGGAGAAGCCACGAATGCCCTGGATCTTGATGGACTTCAGATCTAGCAAATAGAACGATGGTGTCTCATAGATGTGGATCGAGTTGTCGCCCATGCGTGCCACAAATTTATCATCGTGTGACCAACGGAACATGGACAGCACAGACATTCCATCGGCAACAAAGGAACGCTTCTCAGCACCAGTACGGATGTCCCAAATTATGATCTTCTGACCAGTTGGTGTCGGTCCATAGGTAACCAAATAATTCTCGCAGGGTGAAAATTCAACAAATTGGGTGCCGGGATGGGGAAACTTTTGGATTTTCTGGAAGCTGCTGCCGCCCCAAATCGCCACACCTGGCTTATGGAAGGTAACCACATAGGTGCCCAGTGGCGACCATTTCACAAACGTGTCCGTAAAACGTTCACGTGTCTCCAGCTCATTGGGCTCCGGCAGGACATTCTGCCAGAAGCCAACCTGCACGCAGTTGGGAGCTGTCTCCGCCGCCACACAGTACTGATCGTAGGCATCGGGATCATTGATGAAATTGTACAGATCGTTCTGCACCTTAAAGGGCTGCACAGTGGGTGGTTCCCATTTCTCCGGTATGTTCTCATATCTGTAAAGTATTTTTGTTTACATTGATTTCCGATTGGCCAAATCGATAACTTACTTTTGGAAATCTGTAAACAAGTTAACGGCAAATGTATAATTCTTGTCCAGGCGATAATTGTTGAGCTTCTGCACTGCCTCCTCGGCCTGACTGGCGTGCTTGTACTCCATGAAGGCATATCCCTTGGTCTTGCCCTCATCATCGACCGGATAAACAACGTTGACAATTTCGCCGCAATTCGAGAAAAGTTTGCTGATGACCGATTTCAATTTGTCAATACGATTGGGCTCCACAATGGGCATGTTGTCGACCACAACAACGCTTTCAACGCCATCGGCTTCCGATGGCCGTTGGGCCAGCATATCACCCAGCAAATCTGCAATATTATAAACATTATTACTTTGCAAATAAGAGAAATCCACACATTGAGGTTATGTTTGTTTTTGCAATAGGCGGCGGTGGCTTGCAACGCGTGTGCTGCGCTGGCAACAGTTCAACTTGCCTTCATCGCTGATATTGTCGACGAAATTTGGTGGATCCTCGAAATTGGGTTCCTCATTGTAGTCACTATCGTTTGCATCGGCTCCCGAATGCTCTTCACTCTTCTTTTTAGCCATATTCAGCGTTTTATTTGCAAATTACACACGGCAGCCAATTTCCCGCAGTCATCAAACACACACGTACATATAAAAGGAAATGTTAGTGTTCGATAATTATTTAACTGCTACTTGTAACAAGTATTCACGATGTACTATATATCGAGATGCTCGAATATCGATAATATCGACGATGGCAACATATATATCACTGTTATGTGTTATCGATATTTAAAAGTAAAAAATCTCCTTCTCGATAATTTGGCAGAATAAAAAATTCGAATATGACATATTTTTCTCCTAAAATATTGCTTAATTAGTAAGAAATTTTTTGTTTTAATCATCTAATTGCTCTGCTGTCATTAAATAATGGATCTTTTTAATTATATCTAAATTAACATAATATTTTAATTTGACTCACTGTTAACAACAGTTGGACGAATGCTAATGTTATTGCCTCTGTTATGTTAAACAACAGTTCTATTTGGAATTTCATTCTTTTTTTTCGCTAAGAAGAAGAAAATAGCGTAAATCTGCACAAAAATAATATAAAATGAAGAAAAATGTAAATCAAATTCTATATAAAGTGAAAAATTGAAATATATACAAAAAACAAGCTTAACAGTCCAGAAATCCAAACGCAAATCAAAAATCTTCCAGTCCATCGAATTTGCACTTGAGATCAGAGTTGCTAATGTCTTCAAAGAGACAAGTTGTAAAAAGTGCAAACAATTGAATAAATTGCCATAATTAACTAGAATAATGTGTGTGCTATTGAAAAAACGTGCTAAACGGCATAAAATGCGAAAAGCTGTTATCCAATAGAGAAAAATTCCGATACACCACGTCTCTTCCTCTCTCTTTCTGTGTTCAGCACGCACCCGCCCGCACCTGACACCTCCTTCACGGTCGTCTGCGCCAAGTCAAAAATCCAACATATACTAACCCAAATCCACAGTGCAAAAAATGAAGCAATAGCCAACGCACATGCCGTTGTAAACAATTAATGAAGGCGCAGATAACAACAATTAAAATATGTAGTTATTGCATATATGTGTATGTAAAATATGTAAAAAGAAGCGCAGGCAAGTTCTTCTATATGTATATATATGTATATACTTGAATGTATATATAAATATATATATCAGTATATATGCGTATACATGGAGAAATCGCCCAAAAAACGTTCTACCTCACTTTCTGTGCTTGAGTGTGTGTGTGTGTGTATGTGTATATGTTACCTTTTTTTTTGTATATGCGCAAGCGAAGTGCGTTGGTTGCGACACGCTCTCTTGACGCTCTCGCAACGCGCAAGTGAGAGCCAAATTGAGCGAGTGCTCCATAAAAACGGAGAGAGAGATTATAGCGCATGTAGCCTTGATGGAATGTATGAATGAATTTTTCGTTCATAGTGCAAAGTGGTTTTGCGAATTACATGCCTCAATTCACAACAAAATACAAAAAGTTAAATGAAAGTTGTGCAGCTTGCAGTTGTATATTTTTTTTATTGAAAGCAACATTTGTTTAATTTAATGTAAGACGAGTTTCTATATAACTGTATTGTTGTTGTTTTTACAGGGACTGCAAAACGCTCTCAGTTTTCAATACAGGCTCAGCCTTGCGCGCTCTCTCTCTCTCTCTCATTTTGAGATGCCTGTTACATCTTTGTTGCTTGGAAAAATTCGGACATATAATTTGCTCCATGAAGTTTTTCCACAGTGTTTGTCTACACGCCCACATAGTGTGTGCAAGTGTATATATATTTATGTGTGTGTGTATTGAAAAAGTAAAAGTCGCCCTTTCGTCGCAGTCTGCTGGATTATTGCTGTTATTATAAAACTTTAATATAACTTAAACTAAAAGCCCAGTTATTAATATACTTGTAACGGTTTTGCTCTATACTCGCAGTTAAAAGTGTGTGCAGCACTGAACGTGTTTCGCAAACAGTAACCAAATCGTGGCGTCGTTTTTCATATTGTGCCAAAAGAAAGAAAAACGAAAGGAAACAAAAACAACAAAGCTACAGAACGCACCACCATCATCACCACCAAGAACTCCTCCACCACCACCACCACCAACAACAACAACAAATCATCTCAAACGGACAACAATAAAAAACAATACGAGTACTCCAAAAGATCTGCAGCCATCATCATCATCATCATCTTCTTCATCGTGTAATCTTCAAGCCACCGTTCTACATTCTGTTGTTGGTGTTGTTGTGGTTGTTGTTATTGTTGTTGTCATTCGTTTTCGAAAGTTTGTGCAGCAGCAGGCTCTGAATGTCTTTATGCTTTAATCATGGTGTATTTAGCCACCATCAAGAACAACACCGACACTATACGCTGCTATATTAGAATCTTTCTGATTACAAATCATGACAGAAGGACATGAAAGGTAAGTGTAAACAATCTTAATTTGCATTACAGTATTTGTGAGGGAGCTTTAAGTCAAGCTTACAGGGTTGCCAGATCAGTTGAGGCGCTCTCCTTTTGAGCTTGCTTTAATTGCACTCATGCACTCAGTTTAATTTACAACAATTATTGCCAATTTAGCTAGCGAATTTATATTGAACTAAAAATATGAGCACTAACAAATATTTGCTGAATGAAAGACTGTGTTAATCGAGAAAGAGCAGCAAGTTGAGCATGAATGAAATGTGAGTCATTTGTCTGGTCAATCAAAGGTACATACATACATACATACATATATATACATTTGTATTTATGTACGTACACACACATATCGGCAACGTCGCGTCGTCTCCACATAGTCTGTCTGTCGCCACTTTTAATGAATGAAATGGAATGCCAGCAACTAGCTTGTTTTCCTAATTGTTTTTCTTGCTCTTTAAAGCGTAGCGCCCCATTGAAAATGATGTCACTCGGCCTGCTCTGTTCGCTTGCCGCACATTGAAGCACTTACAAAGCCACTGGAGCTAAAGCTAATGCTGAAGCTGAAGCTATAGATATAGATAAAGTAGCTCCATAGCTATAACACTTTAGCAATGCCATTTGCGACCCGTCTGCGCAACAGAAACAGCAACAACAACAGTAGCAACACAAACGCACACACATACACAATATAACACATCCAAGGTTCTTTTAGTTTCATTCATGTCTTGCCTTTGCTCTAGTTGCTCTGTTGCCAGAACTTAGACAGTTTAAAGAAGCTAGATTTTTCAAAAAGTACAACTAAACAACAAAAGTTGTAGTAGGGATTTTCTTTAGATCTTCTAAGCAACACTATGAAAATGGCTATGGAATTTGACTTCCTTTGAATATTCCAGGGATTAAAACCGAAATCGTAACCGTTAATTTTAAATTTTAATTTGCAAAACAATCTCATTAATTTATTCTTATTTTTGGAAATAAATTATGTATTTTATATTACAAATTGTTATATCTTTTTAGTTTTTGTATACATTTTTTTTCTTATTACGATAACGAATCATACAAAAAATCTAAATAAGCAAAGTAACTGAAACCGATATACGTTTTTGTTTGATACCCTGGAATTTTTCATTCATTAACATACAATAATAAATAATTGACAATATCCATCTCAGATTACAATTAAACAATTGCATTCTCTACTAACACATATGTACTTACATACATACATGTATAGATACATAAATGCACACACTTCAGTTGGCCCTTTTCATTCATATTTTCTGATTGTCCTTCCTGCAGAATATTCTGCATTGAGTGTGCACTTCATATGCATGTACACACATACATAGATGTATATACATAGATGCAAAAGTGTGGGTGTTGGACAGACAGTCTGGCAACACTCTCATATCTCATTGTTGTCAAATGATGTGACAATTGTCTTGAATAATATTATTTATGTGCATATGTATATATATATATTCCTTGCAGATCATAGACAAATGCTTTGACACTTGACTGCAGAAAGTAGCTCCTATTGCCGTTGATTTTGTGCTTGCACACACATACACAAACAAAAGCTGGAGCCCGACTCTCTTTCTCTCACAGTCTCCCCACTCCCTTGCTATCTTTCTCTTTCCCACGCATGCGCTCTGTGGAGAGTTTGCCAATTTAGGGCTTTGTTTCTTATTCGGGACTTTTAATTTTTGCTTGAGGCAGGCTCTAGACTCTGGAGTTGTTGGTTGACAACACCTGTAGTTGAGTTTATCAGTGTGGCAACTCCAGTAACGTATTTTATTCAAGTTACCACTTGCCAAAAGCTTTTTTTTTTGTTTCTTTCATAAATTCAAATTGTATGGTGGCAACTCAATTCATTCATGGCAGGCAAGACAGGCGACCGCATAGTTATCCTTGGCCAGACATGCTGACGTGTGCACCTTACCTTGAGTATGAACTATCATAAACATATAAATATGTACGTATGTATGTGTATATATGTAAGGCTACAGTTTCGTATGAATGCGCCTTGCCGCAATGCAACCTGCTGCCTCTGTCGCTGCCTCTGTCTCTGCCTCTGCCGCTGCCTCCGTCGCTGTCGCAGTCCTTGACACAACCATGACGTCGTTGTCGTCTACTTTGGGAGACGCTGTTGTGCATGTTCATTCTGTAAAAATGTCTAAATCTAGGACAAATGTATGTATACAGTGTATAAGTCATACCCATACCCATACCCATAATAGAGCGACACAGGCTGAGCCAAATAAATAGAGTCGCAACTCCATAAAAGCTTTTTTCATTGAGTAACTTCACGCTTAAAACTCCAATTCAAACTTCTGCGCAGGTCGTGAGTTGCTTTGCTCGCTTCTTTGGTTACTTTGGCTGGTCTTGTTTTAGGGTCTCAATGCGAGTACAACGTACTCCCTTTCATTCTGCACTAGCTGAGATTTTCAAGAATGAAAACCAAAAAATGCTTGGCTCACGAATTCTTAACTCGAATATTTTTGCTACCCTTAATATACACACACACACACGAATAAGTGTGTATGTTGTATTTGTGAAAACAATACATCAATGAATAAACACTTGTGTGTGAGTGTGTATATTTTTAAATCGAAGGACTTGTAGTTTATTTTTAGTGATTGCTGGCTTTGTCACCTGTCGCATGAATAAGTGCGACAGGTGCTGCATATGGAGTCCACGACTCTGGTATGGCTTCGTTGGCCAAAAATTGAATTAGCCAAATTAGCGACACTTTTAAGTTATCCCGTCAGGGATATAGACAACAGTTAATAGTGAAGGCAGTCACAGTTACTAAATAGCAGCAATGGCCACCGTTTCTTATCACAAATTAAGCTTAAAACGCAAATGTAGCAGGTGACTTTAAATTCGCTTAAATCGCTTGATTGACAATTTTAAATTTTGCAACTTACTAAACTCGATATTGATGTGTTCTTCATTGCAGCGACTTCTTAGTTACAGTACGCGCACAGGTAATGACCAGAGACGAAAGCACCGAGGGCTGGCTACCGCTGGCCGGGGGTGGTCTGGCAAATGTTTCTATACGGAAACGTGCTAGATTATCCCCATTGGCATCGGGTCATGACTACATCATCTATGGGCAAAGAATCTCTGATCAAAGTGTAAGTGACAATGTAGAGTACCATATATCATTATAATAAATCTTTATAAAATGTTCACATATTTGTTTTAAAAAATATTTAAACATAATGGATATATTAATATCTGTTTTAAAACTTGTTCTTAGTTCTAAAAAAAAAAACAACCAAAAAAAGCGGTTTCTTTTTTTGCTAACTATAATATGTGCATCTTTTATTTGTTCAAAACTTTTACATTTATATGAGAATGCATATTCTAATAGTCTTTGAATACTTACAGGTTATCTTAAGCTGTGTCATCAATCGGGATCTAAAGTATTACAAAGTAATGCCAACATTTCATCACTGGCGTGCAGGAAAACAACGCAACGGTCTAACATTTCAAACAGCAGCCGATGCACGCGCTTTTGATAAGGGCGTGTTGCGCGCCTATAATGAACTAATTGATGGTACGCACTATATGCTGGAGTTTCTTCCTCATCCCATTTATTTAGATGCATGTCGCTTTAAACTTATCTACACTTGATCTCTTTACAATCCTCGCTTTGTACCTATCTTCTTCTGCATACATTTACTTACATATTTTGAAAGTCCTTTTCACACCTTGTTTTACTATCACGACTCCTTTAGATTTTGCGTTTAGCATTTTTTGCCTTTATTAACTAATGAAAAACTAATGTTTTATGCTCTACTTTATTTATAAAACTTGCTACAAACAAAATTAACAAATCTAAAACCAATTTATTGGAAATGTGAAATTTGTTTCAAAAATTAAAAAAATTTAATCAACATAATACAATAAAATTATCAAACATATAATTTCTAACAAAATTGGTAAGTGTTATATCAGGTTTATTTTTACTTAGTATTTTTATTTTGAGTTATGAGTTGTTTGTGCTGATTTTGACAATATAAGTAATCAAAAATGTGAAAGGCATTGTTAAAGAAAACTTAATGCATCACACACAACTCATAATTATATAGTATAGTTTTTCACTTAGATCAATGAAGAATCTAACAAATAATTAGAGAAAATTGCTTAATACACACTTTCAACTGTAATCTATACGCTGTTTGCTTAAACTGAATTTAAATGCTCTTTATTAAGCTTTATAGTTAATTTGCCGTGTTATTGACTTATTAGTAAATAAATCAATTAGAGCATACAATTAAAACTAATTTCAAAATATTTTAATACACAGGACTGGCCAAATCAAATCCCACTATAATATGCCCACCATTGACCAAATATGATTCGGTTGGTGAAGATGATGTATTCATGGTAAGTTGTCTGACTAAATTTAAGTGAAACAATTGCTAATTGAACACATGAATACTTTAACACCTTAACAGACCCTGGACTTACCTGTGGAGAGCGAAAGTTTACAAAAGATACATTCAAGCCCCGAAGGCAGCGAAAAAAGTCACAGTAAATTATACACGATAACCATTTTGTATTAGAAATAAACGATTATTTTTCTTACAGAAAGCGTTAGCGAACGCCACAAGGATAGTTATAGCAACAATTCCGATTCGGAGAAACTACCAGCGGCGACCATACACTACATATCGACGGACAAAACATCAACGGCTCCGGGCAGCGTCAGCAATAATGCCGGCGTCTCAACGGATGTCCCGCCGCCGCCTGCAGGCCAGATAGCGCCCAGCGAGAACTATTCATACGTAACGCTGACCGCTGTGCATCATGACTATAACTATCCGGTGGTGGAGCAACCGGTGGGTGTACAGGTGTTAAACGCGCGACGCGAGTCCATCACTGCTCTGAAGAAACGTAATGCCCTGGAGGCGGCACAAGCGATGGTTGCCGCACAGACATCAGCGGGAACGGGAGCTAGCAAACCGTTGCATAAGCCAAATGTGTCGGATATACTCAAGAAGGAGACGCGCCTGCGTTGCCGCTATTGTCATGAGCTGTACAGTGAGGATTTCAATAGACGCGGCGCTTGTGAATATGCTCCAGATCCGTTTCGCAGCGGATACGAGTGTATGTCTGGGATGGGATGTGCACGCTGTATGATTTATCATTGCATGAGCGATGCGGAAGGTGAAACGGCACAGCATCCGTGCGATTGTAGCGTTAGCGAGGCGGGCTGCACCAAGCGCTGGTTGGGCCTGGCGCTGCTGTCACTGTTCGTGCCCTGCCTGTGGTGCTATCCGCCGCTGCGTGCATGCCATTTGTTGGGCATACACTGTGGCATTTGCGGTGGACGCCATAAACCGCATGTCTGACATTTGGAGGCGCGATTGCAAGGACAGTACGATGACGACCCCAGCACCAGGCCCAGAAACGAGCACCACCCGCAACCACCCGATGAGCAAAACTACAAACGTCAGCTGCTGCGACTCAAACAGCGACAGTCGCAATCCCAGCCGCAGCCGCAAAGGCATTTCTACAACTGGGAACTGTCACACAGTCTCGGCGCCCCTCAACAACAGCCGCCGCAACCGCTGTACCTGATGCAGCCACGCAGCAGCCAGGCAGCCCAGAATGACTATGGACGGCTAATGTTCTAACTCTAACCACAACGACAAATGTTGATGTTGATAATGATGTTGATGTTGATATTGATGTTGATGTTGATGTTGCCGTACCTATTGCTGTTGCCCCTATTGTCTTCAGTTTTAGTTGCCAGTTTTTGCTTGTGTTTGCATCGTTTTCGTTTTGTAACTCCATTTGATTTGCCATAATTTATTGTATATACATCAGTAGAGCAGATAACGCACTTCCAAGTACATAAATACATACAAGCATAATTATCATAAATATCATTTATAATTGTCATTTATTTTTAGATATGTCACTTAAGTATAATTTTGTAAAAATCGGGCTATTTGTTTATTTTTTTTTATTATATAGATATATTAAAAATACTTTTGTATATGTATATGCTTAATGAAGATATTCTCTTTTTAGTTTATTAAGTTTTTGCTACTTACATTTTGTTTACAATTTGAAATTGGAGAACAGTATTAAAGCCAAGGCAAGGCACGAAAGTTAAACTATTTACTTATATGCAAATATTTCTATATTTCTGTGCTTAATTCCAATTTTGTTTTTATTATGAACGGAGCAGAGCGTTACCCTCGCGCGCGCAAATTTTGCACTAGACACACAAAGACAAGTCAAAGCGCAAATCCAACAAGAATATTGTTGATGAAATACAATAAACACAAAAAAAAACAAACAAGAATTTCCCATAGTACAATTACAAATTGTTTTTGAAGATATATTCTATATATAAATAATATAATAAGCGGGCAACGTCAATTTGCAACAACTGTGTTTCCAATTGCTATTCAATTTACATCAAATTTTGTTTTGAAAACTATTTAAAATTTTTTTTCCATTAAAAAAGAATGTTTTTGACTCTTCTTAGGGCTCATGAAGATTCAAAATATTTCTTTTGCCAGTGATATACACAATTTTCGTTTCAAATTATGTGTTTAAACAATAGATAATACAAAAAAGAAAAGAAAAACAAAAAACGTTGCATTGGAGAACTAAACCGTTTGAATTGTCGCTGCGTCGCTTAAAACAATCCACAAATATAAATGATTAAAATAAAGCAATTTGTAATTTGTGCAAACATAAATGAGCAATTTGATGGAAATTTAAAGATCCAATTGTAATTTTGCTCGTTTAATGTAATTGGGATTTAATAAAATATTTAAGTGTTTTGAAAAACAAACTCATATATGCAGCTATATATATAGATATATACGTATGTGTAAAAATCGTATTAAAGAATGCAAAACAAAATAAAATACTTATGTGCAAAGAACCTAAGTAATATTTGTGTATTTAAAATGAAATTAATAATAATAATAAAAAGCATTAATTTATTTCTTACTATAAATGCATATTTATTCAAAAATAAGCAAAGGTTGTGCAAAAACACATTAAAAAAAGCAACAAAAAATTATATTAAAAACGAAACCTTTAAGAATGCGGGCAATTGTTTGTAAAAATGCGAATGCTTAGATCAAGAAACCTATCACAAATAAAATAAATCGAAACAAAACAAAACTAACAAAAAAAAAACTTTGAACAAAGAACAAACACTCAACAAAAAGTACAAAATGTTAAATATACATATATAATTTAAAATTACTTTTTATTGTTTAGTTAAAGCTACAATAATTTTAAACTTATAAAACGATCCACAAGCATGCCAACATACATACAAACAACAAACATACATAGATATGGAATATATTAATTGTATGTATTTCAAATTTTAACTGTGCATTCACAAAATATTACACACGAAGAGGAATAGAGAAAAAGTAAAAAAAAAGAAATCCAACTAGGAATCAGTAACAATAGTAAATCTTATTCGATTCATTATTTAACAACAAAATTATAGAGATTAATAGCTAATGACAGCAATTTGTTGAACACTTAAAAAAACATTACATTTTCAATCAACTTTTTGTTATAAACATATTACATAAAATGAAATTCACATAAATATATGCATAAGTAGCCGCATATAAAAGATGGCATTAAAAAGTAAATAAAATAAATGATATATTTATTCATATAAATGTATTTGAAAATGTGAACAAGAGAATACAAAGAAATAAAACACAATTTAATAAACAAAAAAAAGACCGTTGCAATTTAATTTTTGTCGTAGTCTGGCAACTCTATTTAGTAACATACACTTGCCATGAAATGGAGACAGAGCTTTACGCTCCATATGAGAGATGCTCAACACGTCAGACACAAGCATCGGTGGTTCAGTGGTAGAATGCTCGCCTGCCACGCGGGCGGCCCGGGTTCGATTCCCGGCCGATGCAAAATAAACTTTTTTTATTTTTTTGGATTTTTCTTATAACTTTTTAATAATTTTAAAATTTAAAAAGATTCCTTTAGGAAACCTATCGTATCTTAGCTTTAATACTCAAGAGAAAGGGGTATTAAAATTTGTATATATTTTGAATTGGCAAGTGATAAAAATTAATGATATGGATGAGTTGATGAGGAAAAATGAGACCTTGGGTCAGAAGAATGACAAGCCTGCCAAGCGAGATCTCACCTGCAGCGTTCATTTTGTCAAGTATATGAAAAGCCCAGGAGTAGAAATTAATATTAGTATAAGCAATTAATAAATATAGTTACAGTCCGGGTACTTCATCGGAGGATGAACTGGCTTCGGTAACACGACTGGTATCTAAAGCGGAAGATTTGGAACTGGATCGTGTTTTTAAGCGTGAATTGACGGACTTAGCCACCAATCGCTCGTTATTTGAGTTTGGACATAACTTTGAAGAAGTCCGAAATTGGCTAAGTATCGAGCAGACGTCCAAGGTTCCCCTGGGAACCGTCTTGCGATACATGCTGGAAAACCATTTAAAGACAACCGTACAGATCGAAATCAATAAAATGTACTTCAATTGTCATGTAATTGTGCTGCAGTCGTACTCAAAGTTCTTTATGGACCTAGAAGAGATTCCTCTCGTGGTCACACTGCCCGAGGATAAAGTATCCCAAAAGGCATTTATGCTCATCTACAAATGGATGCTCAGCGATGAGCCGAAGCTGGAGAGAAAGAATATTCTTGCTGTATTTATAGCTGCTAGTTATTTGAGAATTGAATCTTTATTGCAACACTGCTGGAAATATTTTGAAGATATCAATTGTTTCGATGAGGTCACCGCTTGCATAATGTACATAGAAGCGAAATGCAATCCTGCATTGGATATTGTGCGGAATTTAATGCTGACGCGTATACAAAAGTTTCTGCTCACATTTGTGGCAACTCGAGATTTTCTTGATGTGCCCCTAAAGCATCTTGTCTATCTGCTCAGTTCCGATGACATTTGTGTTAACACGGAAGTTGAGGTATGAGAGTCGAAATAATAATCAACTAAATACTAAATTGAACTGAAATTCTCCCACAGATACTCTTCATTATCGTACGTTGGCTGGGACACGATTGGAAAAATCGGCAGTCATATGTGGCAAACTTAATTGGTTGCATACGTTTTAATTTGATGCCACTGTGGTATTTACTTTGCGTACGACGGCTGGAAACTCACAAGTTGATCAAAGAACTGGTCAGCCTACCCAAAGTGGACAACATATTCAATGAGGCGATTGCTCAGATCACTTCTAGCATGTACGAAGAGAAAATTAGTGGAATCAGCATGGATCATGAGTGTCTCACAAGGAATGAACAGCAGCGTCGATGGATACAGGATGAGGCATGTCCCTACTTTCATCTTATCGGCTGTCCATACACTCGTGATATCAATTACAGTCAATTCGAGTCGTATTTGGCAATCTTGCAGCAGCAACCGCACGATTACTGGGCCAAGATTGAACTACTCGATTTAAAAAATCCAAAGAAATGTTGCATGATAATACATAATAATGATAAATGATTAAATCCAACGGAAACAGGGGCTTGACAATTTAAATATCCGTTACAATTTACGACTTTGCCATTCGCATTGCTGCGATTCGTCTTTTAAACATCTGGCATCCCTCACAGCTGTTATGGGTGGCAATTTGTTGTTGACGTTCTCTCAATAGTTTTGTTGTGAAAGAAAATAAAATGGAAAAACTTGAAGCGCTTAAAATTTCGTCAATGCGTCCGCGCAGCAATATACTTGATCGTCCACTGTCTAAGGGGAAATCCGAGGTATCCCAGAGCATTGTGGCCCTGCTCTTTAGCGAGATTGTGCAGTATTCCCAAAGTCGCGTTTTCACAGTGCCTGAATTGCAAACAAGGTAAATTTGGCTTGAGACTTAAGAATTTAAATAACTTGTGCTATTTTAGATTACACGACTTGGGACAGGATGTGGGCACCCGCATCATTGATCTGTACTTTGTACGGGAGCGCAGTTCCAAGCGAGAGACAAAGCTGACACAAATGCTGCTCTTTGTGAAGACAACTGTGTGGAAGAATCTGTTCGGCAAGGAGGCGGAGAAACTGGAGCATGCCAACGATGATGAGCGCACCTATTACATTATTGAGAAGGAGCCACTGGTCAATACTTTCATTAGTGTGCCCAAGGACAAGAGCTCTTTGAATTGTGCCAACTTCACGGCCGGAATCGTTGAGGCGGTGTTAACCCATTGTGGATTTCCATGCAAGGTAACTGCGCACTGGCACAAAGGCACTACCTACATGGTCAAGTTCGAGGACTTTGTCATAGCACGCGACAAGCAGATGGAGGAAAAGTAAAAACTAGCGATAGACTTAATCAAAATACATATAAAAAATTTACGTTAACATGTTTGCGTTTAATTTCACTATGTAAAAGAATGATTTAAATGAACTTGAACTGGCGATCCTTGTAGGCAACCTGACCTGTACGGTATTTCTCTTCCCGACCATCACGTTCGCTCTTCAGCGCCCAAGCGTACACAACGATGGGAAGCACGACGGCAAAGAGACCCATGCGGAACGAGTGTCCGGTTGGCCGGAAATGCTCGTAGTTGGACACACGCATGGCCTGGAAGCGCGCTAGGCCGGCATCGAACTGCACAAAACAATACACAAATGATTTGTATTAATAATTGGATAGTGATGACATAACATGAATTTTACACATACCACAGTGCCGCCTTCGCCGGTGGCATGGCGAAAGGGATTCGAGCTCTGTTTCAGGTACTCATTGCGCAGTTTGAGTGTGTGCTCATGCTTGCGAGTGATGAACGCCTCCTCTTCCTTGGTTAAAACCATTTTATTGTGTTGCAAATCACAAATTTACGTTCGAGCAACAAAAGCAAACAGCTGATGGCAACAGTGCTGCCAACTTTCTAAAGGAAAAACCGAGGGCTGCCACCTATTAATGTTTTCCGATCTGGTTCTATTTCTACCTACCAAATCGATAGTATCGATGATTGTTGCAGCTGTGAAAGAGATCAATGCTTTTGTCAGTCGATATTTCGATAGTCACAACGGGACGTATGCGCCAGTTTGTCAAATGGCAACTCTAGCCAAAAGCGCCTTATGAAATTACAGCTGGCAATGCTGTTCATTCGACGTTTAAAATTTAAGCTGTCTGCATCAGAACTGAAAGCTATTGTGTAAGTTAAGAATTATATATTGGCATTGAGGTGAGTAAAATAAAAAAAATTAAGTGCAAGAAACGCCACAGTTAGCTTAAGTAATTTTTAATATACAGACTTTAGCACTGGTAATCATATTTACTGTAAAGTCTGCTGCTTCGTTTGCTCCACCCTGACAACACCGTTATACGCACGCTCAGAACCCACTGCTCTCGCACATGGTTTCTCTCTCTCTCTCTCTGACACGCACACTCTCATTCTCCCGGGGATTATAGCGCTCACTGCGCATGTCCTGCAAAGCGTTATGCGCAGATCTCGTGTCAATGTCCTGTCTCAAAGTTTTTTTCAAGCAACTTAAAACGTGTTATTTGCCAGCTTTTGAGTACTTTAAATTACTTTTAAAATTGTTGTTAATATAGTTGATTATTTTAAGCTGTACTGAAAAAGTGCATAGAGAATCAAATCGAAGGAGACCACAAAATTGGTATGTAGCTTCTTTTTCCCACCCTAAGCAGATCAAGTTTGTTATACAATTTTAAAAGAATCTTAAAAATAAAGCCAATTACAATAGTATTATCAAATAAATTTAGCGATACCTTTCTGTTTTTTCGATAATTTAGCTGGTATTTCTTTAAGTATAGTACATATGAATAATTTGTTGTAACTAATCAATGCTATTAAAGTCAGTTACTGCGCAAGACAAACTTCGTCCTCGTCGTTTCGCACTTGTTATTGCAAGCGAGAGCGAGAGATAGGAATGTAGACAGAGAAAGAGCTAGGGAGAGAGAGAGAGAGAGAGAGAGAGTAAGGTAATAAGCGAGCGCGCATGTTCTGCGTAGTTGGGCGGTTTTCTAGTCGATTTTGCTCGTTTTGTTGGTAGTGCACTTGGCTTAGCTGTGTTCGTTTTGGGGTTGGGTGGATTACATCGTTCCTTCGTTCGTTCGTGTGCTGTTGTTGTTGTTGGTGGGTTGGTGGGCTGTCACCGCGGCACGCTTACCTTCTTTAAGGGTTGTTGTTGCCGCGGAGTTGCGCGTTGCTTTTGTTTCGTTGCTTTCGTTTCAATTTCCATTTCACTTGCCGACAGTCAGACGTAGCGTAAAGTTCTCAAATTGTTTGTTTTGTTGTTGCTGTCACACAGGATTTTTTTGAGTGCCTCAAATGGTTTAATTGCAAACGCAACGTGCTCGTTTATTGATTTTTGACTCGACGTTGCATACAACATTTGAAATTGGTAAGCCTTTTTTGTGAAATCTAAAAAAACATCTACAACAACATGCAAAATGTCTGTTTATCTAACTCATAAATTAAGTGTTCAGCGCCTCAACTCGAAGCAGCGCATTTGCTGTGTGTTGTTTCTGTTGTTTTCTCGCTGAGTTTCGTGAGCAACTTGAGCTGATTTTAACATTTATTTTTCAGCCTGCAGAATGAGCGTAAAGTCCAGTGCAAGGATTAAGAAACGACGCTCTGCGGAGGCAGCTGCCGCAACAGCAACAACATCAGCCGCCGGTTGCTTTGCCGCCGTAAGCAATCAACGTTTGGGGATTCCGGCCAACAGCAGCAACAGCAGCAGTCACAACAACAGCAACAACAACAGTTCCGGCGGAATAGGCAACAGCAGTGGCAGCAGCAGCAATCCCAATCCTAATAGCAATCAGAGTTTAAGCAAAAAGCACAACTTTGTGGGTCGCAATCCCAACTTTGATACGGATGAGACGAAGCTGCTCATTCAGCTGTGGGGTGATCCGAAGCTGCAACGTACGCTGATAACGACACACAAGAAGCATGCGGTCATCTGTCAGCTGGCTGCTAAGATGCAGGAGTATGGCTATCATCGTTCGCCGGAGGAGATCACGACACGCATCAAGAACCTGAAGTGCTTCTACAATCGCCTCAAGAAGGACAAGGAGTGCGGACTGGCTGGGGAGACGGAGCCCAGTTGGAAGCATTTCGCTGAAATGGATGCCATCATGACGCGTCCCATATTCAGTGTGCGTCCCAATGAGGTGCCGGCTCCCTCGCTCAAGTATCAACTGGAGCAGGCACTGGAGGAGCATGCGGAGCGTCGCAAGCGGCGTCAGGAGAACGGCGATGAGATGTCCGACAGCGACAATGAGGAGGATGACATGCTGCTCTCCTCGCTGGTACCAAATGCCGCCAATGGCAAGTCCAAAACGGATGCGACTGCCGATGGCAATGGTGTGGATGTGCCAGTGGATATGGATGCCAGCGAGGAGAACTTTGGAGATAAACGGACAGCGGCCAAGCGACGCAAGCTGTCCTCCGAGCCAGAACTGGATGTGGATGAAACGGCTGCCACAGTGCCACACATCAAGACTGAGCCAGCAAACCAGCGGGAGCGGGAGCAGGAGCCAGTCAACCAGGTCGAGTCAGTTCCAGTCCCAGTCCCAATCCCAACAGCAACAACAGTTGCAGTTGCAGCAGCAACAGTTGCTGCTACTGCAGTTGTTGCTGATGTTGAAGAGGACGATGACTGCATGCTGTTGCCACTACCCAAAGAGGAGCCCATCGATGTGGATGCCGTGGAAGAGGCGGACGTCCTTTCGCCCAACAGTGCCAGCAATGGCAACGCAGCTGCAGCTCCGTCCGTGCGCTCCGTGATGCCCACACTGGCGGACATGTTGCAGCTGCCGAAGGCAACCAATCTATTACCTTACAGTGGAGCCAATGTCATCATACCCGCCAACAGCATCAGCACCAGCATTGCCCAAGTCAGCAGCACAATGTCGACAAGCAGCACGGCGAGCAATAAATTGACGCCCGGCAAGATCTCGCTGGTGCCCACCAATTTCCTAATGCAACCAAAGCAGGCAAACAATGCGACAGCCGGCAAAGGAGCAGCGGGAACACAGCTGCAACTGCTCCAAAGTGCCATCAATCAGGGAGCACGCCTAATGATCAGCGGAGCGGCTTCAACGCCCGTGCAGGCGACAGCGAATACGGGTCTGGTCACAGGTCCAGGTGGAGTCAAGTTTGTGCTCGTGAATGCGGAACAGGCGGCAGCAGCCAAAGCAGCAGCAGCAGTTGGCAAATCCAATGTCAATGCGGTGGTGAATGCAACATTACCACAACAACAGCAGCAACAACAGCAACAGAAGCTGCTGCAGCAAACTGAATACAATCAACAGCAGCAGCAATTGCAATTGCAGCAGCAGCAACAACAGCACCTGCAGCAGCAACAGCAGTCACAGCAGCAACATCAACAACAGCAACAACAACAGCAGCAACATCAACAGCTGGAGAAGAAGGAGGAGAAGCGTCGGGCACAGGAAAAAGCGCGAGAGGAACAACTGTCCAAGCGTCACATGACAAGTGAGTGAATTGTATACATGTCACCTGGTTAATCCTTCTAATCCTTTATTTCCTTCAACTCTAGCCATGCGTATTATGTTGCGACAACTGCTCAATGCCCAAAACGAAGCCAATGAGATTCAGCACAATCGTCTGTCGCTGGAACGTGAGCGTCTGGATTGGGAAAAGTCAATGGGGGATCGTTTGTTAACACTGCTGCCAACATTGTTGCAGCCAGCGTCAGCGGCAGCAGCAACTGCTGCTGGCGTGCAGTCGACGGCAGCGCATCAGTCGCCGCAGTTTATTGTGTCGGGCACAGCGGGAGGATCGACGGCACAGCGCTTGCAGCCGCCCAAGTTGCTGTTTACCACAGCTCTGCCCATGACAAATGGCACGGTATCGATGCCACATATACTCAATCCCAGCAGTGCAATGGCAACTTCGTTGCCCAAGGTCCTGGCAACAACCGCATCCTCCTCCGCCTCCTCGTCATCATCGGTCAATGCCAGCGGGACTGGAGGCGGTTTAACAAAGCCTGTGGAGATTTGTACCCAAAACAATGATGTGCAGCTTGTTACGCCCAAGTTGGAGAAGGAGGGCTAAAAAGTGTTACATTTTTTGGGTCAAAATCTAGTATTTTTTCAGTGATCTCTTTTAACAGATAATACTCGAATAAACAAACTACTCATTTAAATGTTTATTCCTAACACATTAATTGTTTATTCAATTTATTGTAAGCTAAAGGTATTTTAGATTAAGTTTTCCCCTTAATACGATGGATATCTTGAGTTAATTCAGTGGATATTCAGTCGTTCCATATCACGTATCTCCATTATATCAGTTTTCAACCGTTGTTTAACTATCTCCCGCCAAATGGCCTCCCGATCTCGATTATCCGTAACGCCCATTCGCTGGAGTGAGGAATCTGTGATGCGGAGCAGGGCTCGACCCGTAATGTCGTGCTGGAAAAGATTAGAACGAATTATATTAATATAATATTTTTATATATATAAAATATATTAATATATTTTTTAATGATAAATAATTTGAATCTTAAAAATCATCAATATCAAGAACGGAATCTTATTAATCCTTAACAAAAATAATCAAATAGTAACTGCTACTACAGTTCCTGATTAAAATTTATCAGTAGGCCAAGCTTTTAAGGTTTTTAAATTAATAATAAAAACAGGAAGCTTGTTAAATTTTAAGTTGTTCTTTAACGGAACAGGAGCTTAGAACAACGGGGGATAGAAAGGATAAGTCCAGTATGTTTCAAGACTATAGTGACGATGAACAACCTCAATGGTGAGTCGGTATCAGAAGTTCTTACCTTGGCAAAGAGATGCTCATATTTGGTGTACTCGCCACAATGACGACGATACCATTTCTGCACATCGTTCACTGTCCATTGATAGACTGCTTTGGGACGCGTTGTTTTAGCTCGCGCCTTGTTCTGCGTCGAGTTGTTTGTTTCCTCACCCATTTATTGTTACATTAACCAACAGTCCGAAGTTTTTCCTTTTCTTTTGTAGTTGTTTTGAAAAGTTAAGTGAATTTACTTTTGCATTACATTAGGGATGTGACTCGCTCAATTGTTGCACGAAATAGTGCGATAGTACCGAATATATATCGATTACAACACACATTGCTGCATTGTCAGACTTTCGATAGGTATCGTCACATAAATATATATCGGCTGCCAATCATCTCTAATCGTGACTGGCGCTTAATAACACAACGACGACTGAAATCTTCATAATATAAAATTGAGAAAAACACGTAAAGACGCAAAATACAATTTATAGCGCAATTGCAAACTCACACATCAAGTTGAATCTGAATAGTGCATTAGTTGATACATATTTACATATACAATTTGCAAGTACGTTACCAATTTTCAATTTCAATTAACGCCGCAGCAGTAGCAAAATGGCCGGAGCTACACTCTTTGAACGTGCCCAGGCATTGTCCAGTGTGAATCGCGAGGAGGGCATTTCCCTGCTAAATAAAATAGTGCGCGAACAGGAGGTGGCCGAGAACGATGAGGAGCTAATTCGCATCAAAGAGCAGGGCATTATGCAGCTGGGTGAGCTCTACAAACAGGAGGGCAAGGCCAAAGAGTTGGCCGACTTGATCAAGGTGACGCGACCGTTTTTGAGCCTGATCAGCAAGGCAAAGGCCGCCAAACTTGTGCGCTCGCTTGTTGACATGTTCCTCGATATGGATGCTGGCACGGGCATTGAAGTAAGTAATCCCATGCCTTTTGTGGACCAGAAATAACTAAACTGCTTACCTTTTCCAGGTGCAACTCTGCAAAGACTGTATTGAGTGGGCCAAGCAGGAGAAACGCACATTTCTGCGTCAATCGCTGGAGGCTCGTCTGATTGCGCTCTACTTTGACACGGCCCTTTACACTGAGGCCCTGGCACTGGGCTCCCAACTGCTGCGTGAACTCAAGAAGCTCGATGATAAAAATCTGCTAGTGGAGGTGCAGCTGCTGGAGAGCAAAACATACCATGCACTTAGCAATTTGCCCAAGGCACGCGCTGCATTGACCTCAGCCCGCACCACGGCCAATGCCATATATTGTCCACCCAAAGTACAGGGCGCTCTTGATCTGCAGTCGGGCATTCTGCATGCGGCCGATGAGCGTGATTTTAAGACCGCCTTCTCTTACTTCTATGAGGCATTTGAGGGTTTCGATAGCGTAGACAGTGTCAAGGCGCTCACCGCTCTTAAATACATGTTGCTGTGCAAGATTATGCTGGGTCAGTCGGACGATGTCAATCAGATAGTTAGTGGCAAGCTGGTAAGCAACTATATACCAAGACATCCTTCGAATTGATATATCTATGAGACCTTTTTCCTTTTCTAGGCCATAACTTACTCCGGCCGTGATGTGGACGCCATGAAGGCAGTTGCAGAGGCTTCACACAAACGTTCGCTGGCCGATTTTCAGCAGGCCTTAAAGGATTACAAAAAGGAGCTTGCCGAGGATGTTATTGTGCAGGCACATCTTGGCACACTGTACGACACTATGCTGGAGCAGAATCTGTGCCGTATTATTGAGCCATATTCGCGTGTGCAGGCTAGTATTGTATTCCTACAAATCTAGAATGTTGTAATTCATATTTACATTGCAGGTTTCACATGTGGCGGAGAGTATTCATCTGCCCATGCCACAGGTTGAGAAGAAGCTGTCACAAATGATATTGGATAAGAAGTTTAGCGGCATTTTGGATCAGGGCGAAGGTGTGCTTATTGTTTTTGAGGAGACGCCCGTGGACAAGACCTATGAGCGTGTGCTGGAAACCATTCAGAGCATGGGCAAGGTTGTGGATACGCTGTATCAGAAGGCCAAGAAGCTGTCATAAGTCCTGAGCTCCAATACCCACTTACCTCCACATAAAAACACGCCCACGCCACCATTTTAATGAATATCTGCAAGGATTAGAACACAATTATTCGTATTGGCTTTCCTTCTTTATTTAGAGATATTCCCACATCAAACAAGAGATCATAAACTTGGTTATAACTACATCTTTGTACGTTTCTGCTAATAGGCCGTATAATTAACAGCAGAAAAAAAAAAATAAATATTCACTGGTGGTAATGGCAACTACAATAATGTGTTTACCATAATAAAATATTTCTAAGCATAATTATTCAAAAGTAACTGCGAGCGCGATATGATAAACAAAATTATTCAATTAATAAATAAAAAACTAAAAAAAAGGAAAAACTGCAAGTCATAAATGTTTTGCGTCACACGGAATACTCGTGAAAATTCTAGAAAAGTACGAGTGAAATTACATCAATTGAATTTCCAGTCAGCTTATTTCCCAGATATATATTGAATTATACGTTCATCTTTGAGTTTTTTTCGAATTTTATTCCGTAATATTAATAATAAATAATTATAAGATTCGTAATTAACAATTGTCAAATTTTAGTTGACATTTTCAGCCGAAGTAGTGAGTGAGTCCCAAACCGCCGCCAAAGTTCGTCTGTCCATTGAGTGGTCCACTGGTCCACTTGTTAGCGTTGCCGGTCAAGTCGAGGCGAGTGTTACGATCCTGGGAGGACCAGAGATTGGCGCGTGCATCCAGACCCAACTGCTTGCCAATGCCGGGAATGTTGGAGTGCGTCAGACTGGCACCGTGTCCATTGATGTGCGAGTAATCCAGTCCAGCTCCGTTGCGCTGGAACTCAAAGCCATTGGCCAGTTTGTTCTGCGAGGCGAAGACCTTGGCGTCCAAGTTGTGTACTCCGTTGTTGAAGAGATTGGCATGGGCCGACTGCTGGAAGCTGTCCTGGACGCCAGGTGTGTGCGTCTTGGTCAGATCGAAACCATGTCCATGACTAGAAAATAATTTATATGTTAGTTTATCTGTTAGCAATGCGGATTTTTGATTCACTTACTTGTTGTAGGCCACGGATCCGCCAGTGGTAACTGGTCCCTTCTGGGTGTTGCCCGCGGCAAAGACTTGTCCAATGACATTGTGCTCGGGAGTTCCAATTCCTTGGCTGAGAGCCAACTTAGCGTCTGAACCACCTGCAGGATTCGATGCCAGAGAGCCGCTCAACGCCTGACGTCTGGCACGGATAACTTGGGTCTGTTTTGTTGGAGATGGATAGTAGGGTAGTGTCTGGAAGTGCTGTGGCATCGCCTTCACACAGGCACTGATGGCAACAAAGGCCAGGATGAGAATGCTGCTGCTTTGCATAATTGCTGCTGTTGACGTTGATGTCGATGTTGTCTGGAAGACTGTTTGCTCTGAACTGATGATTGATTGTTACCACAGCTGCTGTTTATATACGCCAAGAACACAGGGGAAGTACCAAGAGCCGAAGACTTTTGATTTCGGATGTGATTGTGAATCACACGAGCTAACATCTCTGCTTAGTGTCTGTCTTATCAGCACCTTCTCAAGGGGATTTTCAGCTATTCTTTATATGACAATTGATATGAGAATTCTTCGCTTGCCTCCACTTGTTGCTCCCATAATGAAAGAAGCTTTAAAGTAATAATATTAAAGAATATTGATAACGCTTTTGAATTTATGAACACAAGAGAATATGAAATATGTTAAGGTAGTGCAATGTATGAGAAGGAGGTGTGGCAGACCCCATAAAATATAGATTCCCTATCTGCATCAACAATCATGTTACTTGTTTATTTTTTGCGGAATCATAAAAAATTTATTGTCATTGTATCATCAGCTTATCAATTTAATTGAATAGTAAAGAAGCTCAGTGCAAGCTTTAAATTTCGAGTTTCAACTCTTTTGCTTCCTTTCTCTCTCTCCTTCTCTCTCCCTCTCTTTCTCTCTCTCTCCCTCTCCCTCTCGCTGACTAAATCTGCATCTCTCCTTTGACTGCTCCTGCGCACAAAATTCAATTAAGTTTTGTCAAAGTGCGACTCAAATTGAGCGAATTTTATTGAGATTTCCACTCATTTTCTCTTACTTTTCGAGTAACACTTTCAAATTCAAATAATCGTAAATACCCATTTGGAGTATTAAACTCGAATTATTAAGTTGCTAAATCTCTTAGCTAAAATATGAAACTTTTTTAGCTAAGAGATTAATGATGTTAATATAATTTTTTTGCCTGTTTGCATATTAAACTTTAACTTTAAATAGGTATATATACTATCCTTGGAGTTTATTAATTGGACTCTAAGGGTATTTAATATTCGGCAAACAATCAATCAGTCATTTATTGATAAAACTTTGAAAGTAAAAGTGCCATCGATTTGCATTAATATTCAAAGCTCTTCCCCTTCTCAATTCTAAGTTTCTTTCATTATGCAAGCAATTCTTATATCAATTGTCATACAAAGAATAGATGAAAATCCCCTTAAGAAGGTGCTGATAAGACAGACACTAAGCAGAGATGTCAGTTTAGGTGATTCACAATCACATCCGAAATCAAAAGCCTTCTGTTATAGGTGCTGTACTTCCCCTGTGTTCTTGGCGTATATAAACAGCAGCTGTGGTAACAATCAATCATCAGTTCAGAGCAAACAGTCTTCCAGACAACATCGACATCAACGTCAACAGCAGCAATTATGCAAAGCAGCAGCATTCTCATCCTGGCCTTTGTTGCCATCAGTGCCTGTGTGAAGGCGATGCCACAGCACTTCCAGACACTACCCTACTATCCATCTCCAACAAAACAGACCCAAGTTATCCGTGCCAGACGTCAGGCGTTGAGCGGCTCTCTGGCATCGAATCCTGCAGGTGGTTCAGACGCTAAGTTGGCTCTCAGCCAAGGAATTGGAACTCCCGAGCACAATGTCATTGGACAAGTCTTTGCCGCGGGCAACACCCAGAAGGGACCAGTTACCACTGGCGGATCCGTGGCCTACAACAAGTAAGTGAATCAAAAATCCGCATTGCTAACAGATAAACTAACATATAAATTATTTTCTAGTCATGGACATGGTTTCGATCTGACCAAGACGCACACACCTGGCGTCCAGGACAGCTTCCAGCAGTCGGCCCATGCCAATCTCTTCAACAACGGAGTACACAACTTGGACGCCAAGGTCTTCGCCTCGCAGAACAAACTGGCCAATGGCTTTGAGTTCCAGCGCAACGGAGCTGGACTGGATTACTCGCACATCAATGGACACGGTGCCAGTCTGACGCACTCCAACATTCCCGGCATTGGCAAGCAGTTGGGTCTGGATGCACGCGCCAATCTCTGGTCCTCCCAGGATCGTAACACTCGCCTCGACTTGACCGGCAACGCTAACAAGTGGACCAGTGGACCACTCAATGGACAGACGAACTTTGGCGGCGGTTTGGGACTCACTCACTACTTCGGCTAAAAATGTCAACTAAAATTTGACCATTGTTAATTACGAATCTTATAATTATTTATTATTATTATTACGGAATAAAATTCGAAAGAACTTAAAAACTATGTATCTGTATTATTGTCATGTCTGATTTCATTACTCTACTAGGATATAAAAAGCGAGGATTAAGATTTTTATAACCTAAAAAATATTATACTATTTTTAAATACTTATATCAATGCTGATTTCACTTTTTAATTAATAAAATTCTCCTTCTAAAGTACATAGAAGTTATCCAAAAAGGCATGCGAATAAAAATTAAAGTTGTTCTTAGAGTTACCCACAAAGTGAGTGAAAGAGAGCGGAAAGCTCAATCTGAGCGCAAGAGAGAATAAAGGAAAAATGTTCGCTCAATTTGAGTCGCACTTTTGTATGAACTTAATTGAATTGTATGCGCAGGAGCAGTCAAATGAAAAAGGCGGAGGCAGAAAGAGAGGGTGAAAAGAGAGAGAGAGAGAGGCAAAGATAGAAAGGGAGCGCTAAAGCTGAAACTCACAACTTAAAGTTTATACGGAGCTTGTTCGAAATGTTGTTGCTAATTTTAATGACACAATTGATAACCGCTAATTTGGTTTTTTTGTAGAGGGTAATAATAATTAATTATATTAAGTAATATTGCCAAGTACATTTCTACAACTCATATTTGTATCAAGTTTCAGCCACACTCAATGAATATATATACTTACATACATAAATCTATGTATGTGATGTCATCAGATCAACAGGGGAATTTCAGGTTTTTCTAGATTAGAAAAAATCATAAAAAAACGATTGTTTAACTGCTACTTGGTATATTTAAGCGCTTATCAGCTGTTGCTCTTCTCTCTCTTTCTCGCACGTGCACAGCATCCAGGTTTAAATGACAATTGAGATAAGTTTTGTGATTCACAAATGAATGTTTGTCGGCAGGCAATATTCTAAGAATTTAGAAAATTCACTTTGTGTTCTTTTTTATTCACAGGAATGGATTAAGCACCATTTGTTGGTCGTTTAACGAATTAAATGAAGCTTAATGGTGATTTTGATGTATTCTCTATTAATTTGTTTATTTATTTAGTGTGAACTAAGAACAGTTGACTAAAAAAAATTATGAAAATATTCTTAAAATTAAAAGTTAAATGATAAAAAATAAAACAAATTAAAAATGTAAACGTATAGAAAAAATATAGATCTGGGGAAATTCAAAGAAAAATCTTTCGAATATTCAAATATAAGATTCAAAGAAAAATTATTGGAATATTCTAATATAAAATTCATGATTTATAAGAACTTTTAAAAAAGAAAAAATTCGGAATATAATTATTAAATTAAGTACTTTTAACTCCGTTTGGAATTTATTATAAACTGGAATTTCAGGTATTTTTTCCTGTGAAGTTGTTATCCTACCTTGTTTGCGTTTAAGTACTTGATTAAAGATATTTTGGGACCTTATTTATCCTTGATTAAGACCAGTTTCTGAGATCATAATTTCTGAGATCTATCTGGTAAATGCAACAGATTTTGAGCGGGAAGTTTGACAGTTTGTAAATTTGTTGATTTCCATCCCTTTTACTCTATCTCCTGCTCTCTCTTTCCATCTCTGCTTGTGTCTCTCTTTTGATAACTAATTCTCTCTTAGCCGGTGCTGTTTTTGTACCGTTTGTTCAGCGGCGGCGTCAAATCTCATTAAATTTAAAACACGAAACGCGCTTGAGCGAGCTTTTCCGCTTTTCCGCTTTCCTTTGCTTTTCCTCGTACTTGAGTCAATTTTTGTGTGTGCTGTTGGCTCTTTGAAAACTGTGTGTGAAATGCGCGTATAGAGGCAAGACGTGAGTTGTCTGTAGAAAAACTTTGCTTATCGATTACGCACGTAACACATTATACTGTGAGTTCCTCGTACTACCGTGAAAAATTCCCAATAAATGTGCTAACAATATTTTGCTGTGTAAAACGTGAATATCCTTAAAAAATAATCTATAAAATGATGAAATTGAAAATTTTCCTATTACAAAATATTGTCATTTTCTGTGTGTGAATGTGTGTGTGTGTGTTGATGTTGGCCTTCAAAGTTTGCACAAGTTTTCCCTGTACATATATATAGAGATATAAGTGCTCTGCCAACTAGGTTATCTATAATATTTAAAGTGTTTGTGATACTCAGATGTTGTATAATTATGGGGTGCAATCATTTTTCATATTTTTAATTTCAATGCGCAGAAAGTTTTCAATTTTTGGTTTTTCATATGTAAAAAAGTCTTGCAGTCTTTTTCATTGTTACAGCAACAACAACAAGTCCATCTATGTATACACACATACATACAGTTATAGACAAACCCACTTACCTACATTTAGAACGTGCCAACAGTGCGTATGTGTGATAATAAAAAAGCTAAATAAAAGTCACTCGTATGCTCGCAAGCTCAAAGCTAATGCAATTCTCACTCAAGCCAATGCACAACCCCCAACCCCTTTTTTAACACCACCTTTTTGAGCACTTTTGTATGGTGTCATTTGTTGTGTCGCTTATTATGAAATGCGACATTCAAAGAAATGTCTGATGAAAATCTGAAGAGCTAAGAATGTGCATAGTAATTATTAAAGTTAATATTATATATTAGCTGAATCCTTAAATAAGATTCATTGTTGAGCATCTCTATAGCAAACTAATTGTTATTGAAAGAGTTTTTACTCAAGAGAAAAATTGTTGAGCAGAAATTCATGTAAGTTGCACATATGGAAATCATAGGAAACAAACTTCTTTGGGATAAAGGTTGATTACAGATATATTCAACAGGTTTATACTTATTTGATATTTTTAAATATATGTATATATATGGTTTAACTACATATGCTGAAAATTTAAATTTGTCAAAACAATTACTTGACTAGCTGTATTTATTGAAATTCAATTGTGTTTCACAAATTTCTAAAGATTTTAATGAAAATTTCATTCAAAATCATCCTTAAATTTCGGTGTTTCTGAAATCACTAAGCAAATAATGAATGTATTTGCTTAGTGCTGAAAAGTAAGACATTTAATAATTTGGAACTTATTTTTGGGTTAAAAAATCAGCTGCCATAAATATATTGCAAGTCTCCAACTAAAAATGTTTAGTTTTGCATTATAATATTAATTTAAACAATATTAAATTTAAATTAATTCAATTAATTAAATTTTTAAATATCAAATATGTCAACAAATATACATAAATACAGAACAAGAGGAACACCAAGAATTTTTAGACTATTTTAAAATTATCCCTGATTGACTTAGCGATTGTACTTAGAATTCTGTACAAGTATTTAATTACTTCCGACGAATGCGACAAAAGACTTATAATTATAGGCAATTGTGAGCTGTCCGACTTTTATTAGAGCGTTTGTCTTAAGTGTTATCTGTCAGTGGAAACTAACAAACACACACACATATACACACAAACATACACACCCCCCTTAACAGTGAGTGAGCACACACAAAGAGCTAAGTACTAATTGGTCTATTGTCTACCTAAACAGCTGCTAAAGGATAATAAGAAGCATGACGCTGATGCTGTAGACAGCACAAAGAGAGGAGCAAGAGGAGCACAGGATAAAAGCACAGACGAAACAAAAGAGAGAGAGAGAGAGATAGAGAGAGAGAGTGAGAGCAAGAGGAAGTGAAAGTGTCAGCAGAAGAGATTTAATTGAGACAAGGAGACAGACAAAGGACAGTTAGATGAATCCTTATAACACTGCTACTGGTGGTGGTAGTGCTGGACCCAATCCCTTTGGAGCACCCTCAACGAATGTGGGCTATGGCCAGCCTCAGCAGCCGAGCATGGGCTATGGCTATGAGGAGCAGTCAACGGCTGGCTATGATCAGGGAGGAGGAGCCGGTTATGGCCAGCAGCCAGCTCCGGGCTATGGTCCAGCAGGAGTCAGGCCCCGTGTCGATGTGGAGGCCAGTGGCGAAGTGGATCCCAATTTGTAAGTAGCTTAAAATATAGTTGATGACAATTATTGATGACAATTCCATTTTCATAGATATCCGGAGGCGAAGGATTCAACGCACAAAGTACGCGGTCACTCGGAGGTCCTGCAGATGTTCTTTGGTGCCACGGAGCGGGAATTGATTCCGGTGAAGAGTTTCTACTTTTTCTTCTATGCCGCCTTCGGTTCGCTGTTCCCGCTGATGGGTGTCTACTTCAAGCAGATGGGCATGAATCCCGGACAATGTGGCATTCTAGTTGGAATGCGTCCCTTTGTCGAGTTTCTGTCCGCGCCTTTTTGGGGCTCCTATGCGGATCGCTTTCGGGAGGGCAAGAAACTGTTGTTGGCCTCACTTGCCTGCTGGGTGCTCTTCACCATTCCGCTGAGCTTCATCCGCCCGGAGGCCATTAACTGCATTGAGCGACGCAATGAGACATTCGTGCTCACGTATACACGCACCAAGCGAGACACCTCCGCCATGTACCCGCCTCCGAATCAGGAGCTGCTCCACGACGATTTCAGTGAGGACATGCTGGCCGATGAGCCGGAGCCTGTCGAGGAATTCCAGTCCGACGAAGCACACATTAGACGCAAGAGATCTCTGCTCCTGCCACGCATCGATGCGGGCATCTCTCCGGTCCACATCAACTTTGTGAGCAACTATGATGAGAAGCACAACAAGGATTATGTGACGCCCATATTCAGCTCGATGGTCTATCGCACACCAGTAAGTGATCCAATGTCTGACCAACTTCAATCCGTTATAACTTTGTCAAAACTAAACCGATTTTCAAGCGGAATATCATTTTGTTCATGATTTGGCCTCTTAATTGATTCTGCATTTAAATTTTTATCATCTAAAAAATTTGATAGATTTTCGATTTTTGTCAAATTTTCTATACTAACCCCTTAACATTTTTTCAAAAACTTTGATCTCTCATAACTTCATCAAAAATAATCAGATTTTCAAGCGGAATGTCATTTTGATCATGGTTTTTACTCTTAATTGATTCTGCATTTAAATTTTTAGCATCTAAAAATTTTTATAGATTTTCGATTTTTGCCAAATTTTCTATACTAACCCCTTGACATTTTTTCAAAAACTTTGATCTTTCATAACTTCAGTAAAATTTAACCGATTTTCAAGCGGAATGTCATTTTTTTCATGATTTGGTCTCTTAATTGATTCTGCATTTAAATTTTATAAATTTCTAAATAAAAATTATTTTTCAATGTTCATCTTTGCAGGATATTCAGAAGGCGTTCTTTTTGCTGCTCCTGGTCATCCTGATTGGCGAGTTCTTTAGCGCTCCGGCCATTACCTTGGCGGACTCGGCGGTGATCACGCTGCTGGGCGAGGATGCGGATAAGTATGGACATCAGCGTATGTTTGGCTCGCTTGGCTGGGGCATCTCCATGTTTCTGGTGGGCATTGCTCTGGATCATTCCACATCGTTCTCGAATCATCCGTGCGGAGCGGGCAACAAGGAGAAGAACTATAACATTTGCTTCTCCATCTTCTCGGTGCTGATGACCTGTGCCATCATCTCCGCAGCTAAGATCACCTTCAAATACGATCCCATCGATGAGAGCCAACTGCAGGCGGCCGCTCAGTTTGTCGATCCCAACAAGAAGGCCGAGGATGAGTCGATGAACCAATTGGCCGCCCAGCTCAACTTACCATCACTGGCAGTGGGTAGCGGCAGTGCATCTTCGGGTGCGGGCGCTGGAGGCGCCAGTAGCTTCCATGCTGCTGGGCATCCGCCGCTGTCGCAGCCACATATTGGCGCCGAGTCCAAGGTGTTTGCCCAGACGTCCAAGGAGTTGCCCGAGTGGATGACGGTGTTGACGCATTTTAAGGATCTGAAGACGGCATCGTTTCTGTTTGTCGCCTGGTTCATGGGCTTTGGCATTGGTCTGATCTTCACCTTTCTGTTCTGGCATTTGCAGGACTATGGCGGCACTCCGACCTTGTTCGGTGTCGCCTCCGTGATCAATCATGTGTCCGAAATCTTTGCCTATTTCTTTAGCTTCCGTTTAATCACTCAGATCGGTCATGTGAAGGTTCTCTGCCTGGGATTGATTGGCAATGTGCTGCGCTTTCTGTACATCTCGTATTTGACCAATCCGTGGATGGTGTTGCCCTTTGAACTGATGCAGGGCATCACCCATGCCGCCGTCTGGGCAGCCTCCTGCTCCTACATTGCCCACAATACGCCCAAGCATTTGCGCTCCTCCGGTCAGGGTGTGCTCCAGGGCATCCATCATGGCTTGGGTCGTGGCTGTGGCGCCATCATTGGTGGCATGTTTGTTACCTACTACGGTACTACTGCTACCTTCCGTTGGTATGGTATCGCGTGTCTCTTCGTGCTCGGCCTCTTCATCTTCATCAATTTCTATCGCAAGGAACAGGGCTTCATCTCCGACATTCCCGTCACCGAAGATCCCCATCAGGTAAGCTAAGAATCTTCCAAAAATAGCTTGAAACTCAAAACTATGGCTAGCAGAGCTCCAAATGCACAGGTAGATGATCAATTTGCACATTCCTAATTAAGAATTTAATTACTTTAAGTCAACTTAGAGCAGTAGACCAAAAGTTATTTTAAAAAATATATATAAAAAAAAACAATTTAAAAAAACTACCTATAATTATAAAGTAAAAAATTATATTAAGAATAAAAATATACATTTTAAATTATATATTTTAATATAAAAATAATTTAAAATTAAACTAAAAAATGAAAAAGTTTCAAATATAAAAATAATATTAATCAATTAATAAAAATTAATTCAAAATAAAATTTGATAAAATTGATTTAAATTTATAAAAAAAATTCAAAAATGAAATCTAAGACTAAATCTAAAATGATTAAAAATATAAATTACATTAGTATTTAAGACTTTAAAAGCCTATCACCTGGCTAAAATTATAATTAATTAAGCCTTAAAACTTTATTGGTTGCAAGTTTACTTATTATTTATTTTAATTTATTTATATAATTTAATTATACCTAATGCAACAAGTAAAACGAACTTTTAAACAAGTTATTGTATAAGTAACCAAAGAGATAAATTCCTTTAAATAATTTATTTATTTTTTACTTCAAAGGTTGCCGAGGAAACTTCTCACTTGGCTCCCCATGGCGTACCCAGCAATCCGATACCACGTGCTCTGTCCAACTCACGTTTGAATGAGATGAATCCCAATGGATCCGCCTACGGCACCTATCAAACAACCGGTGGCAATCTGGATATTCCCGGCGCTGCTGCGCATAATCCGTTTGCGCAGTAAATCGATGGCTTCCCAGAGATTACAGAAGAGTCCTCGCATACAGAACAGATACATTGCATAGATTAAAATGAAAGATACATAGTTACATTATATAGTCACGGACAGCAGCAGAGATTGAACAATATTAAGAGTACTCATAGCATATATTACCGAAAACATATCTTGGACATTGGCCTGCAATATAAATTGCCAAACATATTGCTTTATTATGGTTTTTTTGGTGCTTATACACACATAGATTACATACATACTCATAGCAACATACATACTCATATGAATATATTTTATATTGAAGGTTCATATACATACATAGATGAAGCAATTGCAAGAAATTTTCTTAATTTTATTGAAAGTTTGCAAATCAAACGAATTTTCTCATAGTTGCTTAGCATATATATGCCATGCCAAGGGCTGATCAGATGATATTTACAAGAATTTTTTATATCATTTGCATTGCAATCATATTATATGAGAGAAGATCTTTTGAATGCACACCATTCATAAACCTAGAGGAACCAACAACAAGCACACACTATACACAGCAACAAAATACACATAAAGTACCTATAAATAAAATAAAATAAAGGAACACGAGTGTAGGAAATGAAATATCTAAAAAGAACATACAAGTAATATTAATTTATAAACTTAAAATATTACTTAATATCATTAATTAGGTATGCTAATTTCTTTAAAAGAATTCACAAAAGAATGTAAAATTTATTTTCTATAATTAGTTTTATATTTTACAATTGAAAATATAATTTAGAAAAATTATAAAAATATCTATAAAGAAAATACAAGTAATATTAATTTATAAACAGTTGAAATATAATTTATAAAAAATACGTCGAACTATTTTTCAGTTTGTTAACTGAGAATATCACTAGACATTAAAATCAGTCAAGTTAAGTACCTATTTTTTCAAGTTTGAAAACCTAAAAAGTAAATTTTTTCATAATTTATTTTGAAAAAAAAAAAAAATCATAATATATATGAATAAATATTAAAGTAGCTGCATTAAATACAAATCGAAGATCGAAGATATGTCAGTAAAATCTAAAAAAACAAATGCTGTAACGAATGATATTATGAAAATCCGCCTCATTGCAATCAACTGTTGAATATATTAATTTTTTAAAGAAACTCGTAAATTATATACATAGATATACATATAATAATAGCATACTATACAGATTTATATGTATTCTATTATAAATGGCTATTTTGAAATACTTGTCGAATGAATTTGATGCACCAAAAAAATAAATTCTCATTGAATATGAGATAATAAGATTCAAATTGAGTCTAGTAAATATGCAGCATTGTACCTTAAGGATACTTGTACTTTGGTTCGTTCAACTTGATATTATTATGTAAACTATTCTAGCAAAACTCTTACTCTATACATATGTACGTATACAAAAACTATACTTATATACAATGAAACATAACAAGAAATATTTAATATTGTTAATGAAAAAAAAAAAACAAAACAAAACTGTATTAGGTATTGTTGATAATATTCTATGGGTATGTTTCAAAAATTTTCAGATTAATATTATAATTATGATATATACTATTTATATAGTTCTTATTATGTACAGCACTTTATGAATCTATAGATAATTTTAAAGTGAGCATAATTAGCAATAATTATGTTAGTACAAGGCACTAAAGTTATGTTAATGGGCTACAATCTAACCAATGGCTGGCTCTATATACCTATAAATATACATATTTGCATATTGTACAAGTATTATACACAAAGCACATACCATCTCAATAAAACCCATAACTAAACCAGAAATTCAACCAATCAATACAAAAAGTCATGTAATATGTATGTTTAATAAAGTTGAAACCGAGTAAAGTTAAGTAAAAGTACTCAAACTTAGTTTCGCAAACTAATTCGAATCTCTAAATTGATCTTAAATCGTCCTCTATCTGGGGTTTTTTTGTTTGACAAATATTGATTTTAGATTAATGGTTTCTTGGGCAATTCTTCTTAGAATTCTAATGTACATCCATTAATAAATCAGTTAGTTTTGTGTTACTTTATATAGTTAATTTAATATGCTTCCTTTATCTTCCTTTATTATATATATTTTCCATTTAAATCAACTTTTGATACCCTTAACTTTATGTTTACAGGGTATACAATATAAATGAAGCGAATTTTAAGAACCAGTAACTAAAAATATTCATTTGTAGACTAGGTAAAAATACCAACAATTAGGATTAAATTTAAACTATGTTGCGTCTGTTTCTGTTTTGGATTTTTTGGCTGAAGGCGGCGCTTCATCCGTGGGCAGCTTCTCGGAGAATATGGCCTTGGGTTGAGTTTGTTTGTAGGCGGGTGCAATCCAATATGGATTCTCGGCAGCGTCCTTGGCGAACTTTAGAATTGCCTCGCGCGGATCTTGATCATCATCGACACGCTTGCTCAGACCCAGATTGCGTATGACATAGGAGGATAGAGTGCCGCCAGAGCTGGCCACACGTCCGCCTTGGCCGCTGGTAATGGGCAGATCCGGCCTCTTGGATTTAACCGGATCCATGCGAGCTTTTTCCATCTTTTTGCGAGACGAGCGGGTTTTCTCCTGCCGGAACAGTGGCAGAGCATGGGGCGTTATGATCTGTGACACGCCCACCATTTCCATTTGCTGTCGCTTGCGATGAGTCTTGACCACACACAGCTTGGCCCCTCGAATGCTGCGCTGCTCATCGTAGTAGCATTTAATGATGCCATTGCCACAGCTCACAAAGAGCTGATTCAGTTTGGGATGCCACAGCGTTTTGATCACATGTGAATTTGCGACGGGAATACGCTGCACCTGCTCGAAGGTTTTTGTGCTGTAGAAATACAGATGCGCCTCTGTCTGATCCTTGGGCAGCGACTCGCCGGTCACTAGCATGCGATCATCCGGACTGAAGCAGCAGTCGGTGGTATCGTAACGGGAGAAGAGATTCGACCAAGTGTGCATGGGCTGCTTGAAGTTGCGCAGATCCCACAGCTTCATGGTCTCATCATTGCTGCGTGTGGCCAGCTGTTGTCCCATGTACGAGAACACAATGGAGGTAATCTCAGAGCCCTTCTGATGTGCTGATCGCACACAATGAGTTGTATTTACAAACATCTTGCGGGTATCCCACGTCTGAATGGAACCGTCTACGCAGCCGGCGGCTATCAGCGTCGCATCCCGATTGTAATTGCAGGCGGATGCATTGGTTCTGAGTCCGCCTAGGGCTCGGGTCTTGATTACCTGCAGCTGCTCCTTGGATCGCAGTCCCTGCCATATCCGGAGTGTGCCATCTAGAGCGGCAGTCAGGAATTGTTCCCTGTTGAACGGATGCCAGCAACCAGAGGTTAGCTGTGCCACATGTCCCTTGGTGCGCGTCATGTCGCTTATATACTGATCACCCTTGCAACACTCCAGCTTCTCGAAACCGTCACGATCCAGGACTTTGGCCTGTGCGTTTCCCGAAATAACCAGGATCATGTCCCCTGTGACCGAGTACTGAAGAGAGCGAATCGGATGATTTTCACACGGTTGCAGCTGACGAAAGCTGCGCATTGAGGAGTCCATGCCCACAAAGTCCCAGAAGCACATATCGTAATCTATGGAGCCGGACACAATGCGGGCGCCAGATGGATCTCCAGCTAGAGCCAAAACAGCACGGGATCCGTGCTGCATTTGCACCTCATGTGTGTAGGGAATGCGTCGCGGCAGACTCTCCTCATCATCCGAATCAGCATCGCTGTCCTCCTCGTTTTCCTCCTCACCATCTGCAGTGTTCTGGGTTGTCGTTTGCTTTTCAGTTGCTGCTCCAGGTTGGCTCTGATCCTCCGAAGCAGCGGCCTCTGTTGGCGGCAGTGGTCCAATTATATCTTCATCATCGTCTTCTGCCTGTTGCTCCTGTACAGGTGGTGCCACTGTACGCGCCTTGGCAATCTGCTCATTAATGTCAAACACTTTGGCAGTCTTGCGGCCAAATCCACTTATGCCCATTACTTCCTTGAGATGTTGACTTTCCAGATCTTCGGCTACATCTTCAATTTGTCGTATCATTTGCTGTTTGTCCATTTTCTTGAAACCGCCGGCATCTTGCTCGCTTGTCTTCGTTTCAGCAGGCGTTTTACTAACATTCAGCTGGATTTTGCCGAATGAAATCTTACCGCGCTGCATTGCACGATTTCCTTTATATATCTTTACGGTTTTAAAAGTTAGCTTTATGTTTATGCTGTTTACGTTTGTTTTCTTCCAGATGCGCGTTCAACTAAATTGTGACCAGTGTTGCCTCTTCAGTGCCTAAATAAGCCGTATACCCATAAAAAAATAGCTAGAAAAAGCTAGGCGATCTGTAAAAATTGCAAATAATGAATTATTTTATAGCCTTTGCTCTCGTATACTTTAAGAGTTAGAAACATTTTCTTTTTTTATTAATAAATTAAATTAGTAGCAAATAAGAGATTACAATAATTATCTGAAAAATATAGGATAATTTTTGATTTCCAAATAGCTATAGCTTTTCCCGCTATCGGCACTTAGTGTCAGCCCTCCCAAAAATAAAATAAACGGTGTGGCAGCCTTGGTTCTCGGTGAACAATTTACACCAGTGATGGGACAGTCTCGCTGTTCGATTTACCAATGCAAACGCAAACCCGAGCGCATCGAGCAACGTGAAATCAGTAGCAGCCAGAACGTCGATAGGGGATGGCCTAAAAAACATTAAATATGCACTGCGAGATATAGTTGAGAATCTCTATTTGGAAAAAATTTATGTATTTGCTTTTAATTTGTAATGCAAACACATTAACAATTTTAAGGAGGAATAAATTAATCGATTTTGCATAGAAATCATGTACAATTTGCAATGTTTGTGATTCAAGTACTAAAATAAACATTGTTAAAAATAAAACAGCTTTAAAACTATTCTATATTAAATATAATATATAAAACAATTATATATAATCTTTATTGTTTATAAAACTTTATTATATATAAAACTATATTATATATAACACTATATAATATATAAAACTATATAAAATAAAAAACTATATAATATATAAACTATATAATATATAAAACTATATTTTATAAAACTATTCTTATTAAATAATTTTTAGGCTTACAAAACAATGGTTAATAATTTTTATAATTAGCTCATAACGATCTGGTTCTAATGCTACGAAGTTGCCCGCCATTGCTGATCCGCCATTGCTGATCCGCCATTGCTGATCCTCCATTGCTGATCCGCCATTCCACACCAAGAGTTGGATCCACTTGTCACTTCACTTCACTTGCACTTCCCGTTGATCCGCCTTCTTCGAGCGTCGAACACTAACTGATTGCCTACTGCGAGATGGCCCCCTTTTATATGCTGCGTGGGGGGTCTGATAGCAGAACTCTGTTATCTAAGCAGTGCCAGCTCACATTGGCACTGTTAAACTTACATTGACACTGTTAAACTCGAATTGGCACTGCTAAACACGATAGGCACTGTTAAACTCGATTAACACAGTTAAGCTCACATTGGCACTGTTAAACTTACATTGGCACTGTTAAACTCGATTGTCACTGTTAAACTCGATTGTCACTGTTAAACTTACATTGGCACTGTTAAATTCGATTGACACTGTTAAGCTCACATTGGCACTGTTAAACTCACATTGGCACTGTTAATCTCGATTGTCACTGTTAAACTTACATTGACACTGTTAAATTCGATTAACACTGTTAAGCTCACATTGGCACTGCTAAGATAACAGAGCTCTGCTATCAGACCACCCACGCAGCATATAAAAGGAGGCCATCTCGCAGTATGCAGGCAGTTAGTGTTCGACGCTTGGTGAAGACGGATCAACGGGAAGTGGCAAGTGAAGTGAAGTGACAAGTGAAACCAACTCTTGGTGTGGAACTGCTGATCTTGTCATTGTAGTGGACGGGATCGTATCTCTCTGTGTTCGACGCTCGCAGATGGCGGATCAGCAATGGCGGATCAGCAATGGTGGATCAACAATGGTGGATCAACAATGGCGGGCAACTTCGTAGCATTAGAAGCAGATCGTTATAAGCTAATTATAAAAATGAGTAACCATTATTTTGTAAGCTTAAAAATAATTTAATAAGAATAGTTTTATATATAATGAAGTTTTATATATAATAAAGATTATATATAATTGTTTTATATATAATATAGATTTTATATAATTGTTTTATATATAATATAGTTTTATATATTATAGTTTTAGTTTATTATATAATTTTATATAGTATATAGTTTTTATATATTATGATAGTTTTATATATAATATAGTATTATATATAATATAGTTTTATATGTAATAAACATTATATATAATTGTTTTATATATAATATTTAATATAGAATAGTTTTATAGCTGTTTTATTTTTAACAATGTTTATTTTAGTACTTAAATCACAAACTTTGCAAATTGTACATGATTTCTATGCAAAATCGGCTAATTAATTCCTCCTCAAATTCTTAATGTGTTTAAATTAAAAATTAAAAGCAAATATATAAATTTTTTCCAAATAGAGATTCTCAACTATATCTCGCAGTGCATAATTAATGTTTTTAAGGCCAAGCACGCGCATAGCCTAGCCGTTCGACGTTTTGGCTGCTACTGATTATGCGTTGCTCGATGCGCTCGGGTTTGCGTTTGCATTGGTAAATCGAACAGCTGATTTGCACGCGTGCAATACTTTGCCCATCACTGATTTACACAGCTGTGAGTTGGTACTTTAAAATACTCGTCGTAAGCAAGTCGAACAAAAGTTAATTCTCATCTCTAGCGTCTAACCTAAAATTGGGCGCGCAGTGTCAGACTGTCGGCATTTCTCGTGCAAAAACATTGCAAATTGTTAAGAATTGCACATAGTGGTGTAAATAATAAGTTGATTTAATAAGTAATTAGTGCTGTGCACATTAAACATGGTTGACGCTCTGGAGTACAATGACATAAACGCCGAAGTGCGCGGTGTTTTGGTGAGTCTCAAAGTCGCAAATTGCAATTTGCCAGCTGCTTTTTTTCTGACATAAAATTTAATTTTGCCGTTTCTTAAATGTAGTCATCAGGACGCCTGAAGCTGACCGAACAGAACATCATCTTCAAGAACACTAAGACGGGCAAGGTGGAACAGATTGCCGCTGATGATATTGATCTGATTAATGCCCAGAAGTTTGTGGGAACATGGGGACTGCGTATCTTCACCAAAAGCGGAGCACTGCATCGATTCAGTGGATTTCGCGACAGCGAACATGAGAAACTGGGCAAGTACATCAAGGAGGCGTACTCACAGGATATGGTGGAGAAGGAGATGTGTGTAAAGGGCTGGAACTGGGGTACTGCACGCTTTATGGGATCTGTGCTGAGCTTCGACAAGGATACAAAGACCATTTTTGAGGTGCCCTTGTCGCATGTATCACAGTGCGTTACAGGAAAGAACGAGGTGACCCTGGAGTTTCATCAGAACGATGATGCACCTGTGGGTTTGCTGGAGATGCGTTTTCACATACCGGCCGTGGAATCGGCTGAAGAGGATCCAGTCGACAAGTTCCATCAGAATGTCATGAACAAGGCATCGGTCATTTCGGCCTCTGGCGAGTCTATTGCCATATTCCGCGAGATTCACATACTGACGCCGCGCGGTCGCTATGACATCAAAATCTTCTCGACCTTCTTCCAGTTGCACGGCAAGACGTTCGACTACAAGATACCCATGGATTCGGTGCTGCGACTGTTCATGTTGCCGCATAAGGACAGTCGGCAAATGTTCTTCGTTCTCTCGCTGGATCCACCCATTAAGCAGGGCCAGACGCGCTATCATTACCTGGTCTTGTTGTTTGCACCCGATGAGGAGACCACCATTGAGCTGCCATTCAGCGAGGCCGAGCTGCGCGACAAGTACGAGGGCAAGCTGGAGAAGGAGTTGTCTGGCCCAGTCTACGAGGTGATGGGCAAGGTGATGAAAGTGTTGATTGGACGCAAGATCACTGGACCGGGCAATTTCATTGGACATTCCGGTACAGCTGCCGTTGGCTGCTCGTTCAAAGCTGCCGCTGGTTATCTGTATCCACTGGAGCGTGGCTTTATCTATATTCACAAGCCACCGCTGCACATACGTTTCGAGGAGATTAGCTCAGTGAATTTTGCGCGCAGTGGCGGCTCAACGCGTTCCTTTGACTTTGAGGTGACTCTCAAAAATGGCACCGTTCACATATTCTCGTCCATCGAGAAGGAAGAGTATTCCAAGTTGTTTGATTTCATCACACAGAAGAAGCTGCATGTAAGCAACATGGGCAAGGACAAGAGTGGCTACAAGGATGTCGATTTTGGTGACTCTGACAATGAGAACGAGCCGGATGCTTATCTGGCGCGACTGAAGGCTGAGGCACGTGAGAAGGAGGAGGATGATGACGATGGCGATGATTCAGATGAGGAATCCACCGATGAGGACTTCAAGCCCAACGAGAACGAATCGGATGTGGCCGAGGAATACGACAGCAATGTGCAGAGCGATTCGGACGATGACAGCGATGCCAGTGGTGGAGGAGGCGGTGGCAGTGGCGGCGGTGGTGATGAATCTGCATCCAAGAAGAAGCACAAGGAGAAAAAGCGCGAAAAGAAGGAGAAAAAGGAAAAGAAGCACAAGGATAAAGAGCGCACGGTAAGTAACATTCAAAATTCAGCCAGAATATAAAACTAATCCGCTATGTTTATTTATTAGAAAAAACCAACAAAGAAGAAAGACTCCAACAAGCCGAAACGTGCTACCACAGCCTTTATGTTGTGGCTGAATGATACGCGCGAGCAGATCAAGAGCGATAATCCGGGCATAAAGGTCACCGAAATAGCCAAGAAGGGCGGCGAGATGTGGAGAGAGCTGAAGGATAAATCAAAGTGGGAAGAAGCAGCTGCCAAGGATAAGCAACGTTATCACGATGAGATGCGCAACTATAAACCAGGCGCCGACGCTGGCGACGACAGCGACGCTGAGCAGGGTAGCAACAACAAAGCGGTGAAGAAACGCAAATCGGAGCCGTCACCAACGAAAAAGGCAAATGTTTCGGGCGGTAGTTTCAAGAGCAAGGAATACATATCCGACGATGATTCCACCAGCTCTGAGGAAGCCAATAAGTCCGCCAGTGAGCCAGCGAAGAAGAAGAGCAAATCAACAGAAGGAGCTGGCAAAAAGAAGGCCAAGGAAAGTGAAAGCGAAGCTGAAGCCACTGATGAGGAGACAAATGAAAGTAATGAGGATGATGATGATGAGGATGAGGCCAGCGATTAGATATCAACATTTCCATAGACACAAATACACACTCACACACACCTATACATATACACACATGCAAATAGTTCTAAGATTAAGTGTTAGATTAAAATAGATCGCCTGGTCTACATACAATTTGTCTTTTCATTAAACACCATCGCAGACTTAATGTTTTTCCAATTTCAATATAATTGCCGAGTAATTATGATAATATAGATAATTGTTGTTCAATTTATTGCGGAATATTTTTTAAAAACAAATAATTGTCAAGTCAGTTGGTAGCTTGATTTGGGGTTGTTTTGTACTCGCTACGCACGGAAAATATATTTAAATTTTGCTTTTATTAATGGCGTTGGTCTGGTTCATAGTGCAATTGGTCATGCTTGGAGAAATTGTGCAGGCAAGTGCCGTTTATTTCTCCGTTCGGATATGCGGTCATTATAGCCACAATTTTCTTAGATCGGAGGAGTGGCCAAGTTTACAAATGTGCAGTGCGTCAGCAAGGACACTAACTTTACCACATTTACCGCCTGTCGTCTGTATGCGATTAAACGCGATGTTGCCGAAATGAGTTTAAGGATAAAGATCTTACAGATCCTCAAGAAACCAATAGCGGTGAGTTCTTATCTTATACCAAAATGGGTTAAAAGGAAATTAAAAGGGATTTTAATCTGATTGAATAATATACGCATATTTACTTTTTTGTTCCGCACTTTGATTTCGTTCGAAATCCACATCAATATCATGCAGCAAAGCGTTAACGATTATCTGTAATAATTTAGTTTTTGGTAGGGTCAATTAAAGGTAAATACAATAATTTTCCATGCTCCTTACAGTATTTATACATACCTAAATATGTATTTAGTGATTATAATTATTTATCAAAATTACTTTATAGTTCTAAAAACTATCAACATTTTATTTTTAAAATTTTTGAGATTTAAATCAAAATACTACCTATGTATATTGTTGATTAGGTCAGGGGAGATGAGTATTCCAATCAGAATAGGATGTAGATAGAGAAATCAAATGAATAGTATTGTACTTATCTGCTCTTTTTCTATTCAGCATAATATACCATTCTTATGTTTTAAAATTTATAAGCGAATTTTTTTTTATTTATTTGTTAATTTCTCTAGTCATTTTTATTCTGTCAAGCAGAGTAAAGTATTGCATTACAGTGAATTTATTAATATTAAGGTCGAGTGAGGTAGGTTATTGATAACGTTGATGTTCCTTGCGAGAAGAAAATTGACGATGCGAGCGGTCGACGGGAATTTGCTGGCTCTGCAGTGCTTCCTCGACATCCAACAGGGAATCGGTCTTGAGAGTCGCATCATCGAACTGCATGTCGTATACGTATTGTTTCCGTTTGGGGCGAGTTGATGGCGGTTGAGTTAGTTGAGTCGCCATCTTCTTGGCCAACTCTGGCAGCGAAGGCTTTGAGAGATTCTTTTTACGCTGCGATACGTGAGTCTGAGATTGTGTCTGAGAATTGGAGGTTGGAAAGGTCACTTCATAGTATTCTTCTTCTGCATTGGTATCGTAGTAATGACCAGAATATGAACCGGTCAAGTTATCAACAACAGGTTGCATTTCATCAGGCCTCGGATTTGTTGCCTTCATTCGTTTGCCTGTTGGTGTTGAGCTCTGCAATGGAATCGTCGGAATGCACGCCTGGAGATTTCTTCCAAATCTGGGACACCACGGGCAGCACTGCCTTCAGACTGTGTTTGCTGAATTCGGATGTGAATCTCAGAACATCCCCTAGTAAATGGCGTTTGCCGTGCATCAGAAAGTGATCGATCCTCGGCATGTGCTGATTCATTAGCGGATTGAGAATCGTATCAAAGACCCAGACGCTGGCCTGGGGCGCTGATACAATCAGCCACAGCACAATCAGTAGCTTCGTCTCTGCATACAGCGGCATCCAGGCGAAGAATGTATCCCCCACTAGTTCCAGGCACACCAGCGATGCATAGACTATCCAGTATTTGGCCCAGGAGGCCAATTCCATATCGTCCAGAACCCTGTGTGTACAGCGGGCTGGACGCAATATTCCAAAGACGATGATCAAAAATCGTGTAACGCAGCTAAAGAAACACATGATTAACAATTACAATTTTCTGTTTCTTATACGATTATAAATTTAAATATGTTTTGTAAATTGGGAGCTAAGTTCTATATTTCAAGGCTATAAATTATATTATAATCATATTTAAACACGGCCTACTACTTTAGATTTATTAATTTGATGTCAACTAAGATCAGTAGACCAAGCGTAAAATTTAAAAAATTTTGACTTGTAAAGTTGCTAGATCCAATGTCTGACCAACTTCAATCCGTCATAACTTTGTCAAAACTAAACCGATTTTCAAGCGGAATGTCATTTTGATCATGATTTGTCCTCTAAATTGATTCTGCATTTAAATTTTTGTCATCTAGAAAATTTCATATATTTTCCATACTAAGCCATTTATCATCCAATTTTCCATACTTACCCCTTAACATTTTTTCAAAAACTTTGATCTCTCATAACTTCGTTAAAAATTAACCGATTTTATATCGGAAGGTCATTTTGATCATTACTTGGCCTCTAAATTGATTCTGCATTTAAATTTTTATCATCCCAAAAATTTGATAGTTTTTTGATTTTTGTCAAATTTTCTATACTTACCCCTTGACATTTTTTTCAAAAACTTTGATCTTTCATAACTTCGTCAAAAATTAACCGATTTTCAAGCGGAATATCATTTTGATCATGGTTTGGCCGTTAAATTCATTCTGCATTTAAATTTTTCTCATCTAAAAAATTTGATATTTTTTTAATACTAAGCCATCTATAGTTCAATTTTCCATAATTACCTATTTTTAATGCTCTTTTCAATGCTTCTTTTCAGATGCGAATACAGCTGCTGAAACGAGCCAGTGGCTATAAACCCTTTCTCTATGACGTCAGGCATTCCGATCTGTGCGAATATCTGGATCGACGCAATCATCCTTTTGTCAATATTATTTTTAACAGTTTCGCCAATCACACTAATGTCAACAAATGTCCCTTGCCGGTAAGATATTTATTCAGTCAATTAATCAATTAACCTATTTATCCAATAATTAATCAATTAATTTATATATATAAATATATTTCCAGTCGGAGCTGTGCGTGGAGCACTTTCGGTTTCCCGTAAAGTCGCTGGATATGCTGCCTCTACCAAGTGGGGATTATGCGATATATGCCACATTCAGCTACAATCGCCTGGAACAAGTCCTGCTCAAGGTTTTCTTCACAATCACAGAGTTTCGTTAGCTATCCAGAAATAAATACTTAAAAGAATTAATTACTTATTTGTATGGTTAAATGCGTAAATGCATTTTAATTAATTGAATTCCTGTAATTGGAACAACATCGGTGCAATAAACTAATTTGCAAACTTGACATACAATTTGCTTTTATCGATTGTTGTTGCCTGGCCACGTGCCTTATAAGCTTTTCAATTATGGGTCATTTCATTATTTTAAGAGAACTTTGTAAATTGAATGAATTTATTAATTTTTATAAACATTCAAATCCATCTCAATTTAAGAAATATATTTTTTTGAGTAAGTCATTAAGGTTATATAATTGTTAATCTAATCTTTCACATGGTCTAGACCACAACCTGATAGCGACCCTGCAAATGTTCGCTCATGACATTTTCGTAGGCATTAAAAACCCATCAACTCCAAGACTCGCACAATATCCCATTGAAATCGAAGACCTTTCAACATATTATCCATTTGCTGGACCAATCGCGTTGCTTAGCCATTGAAATTGAAACGAAAATTAATTGTAATTGTATCTAATAATAATGAAATGTTGACGGAAATAAAAAGTCAGCAGTCAGACTGTCAGACTGTTGGACAGTCAGTTAGGGAGTCAGACAATACAAAATTACGTATACGTCAAATGTAAAAGGCGATATACAAATTCAATTATCAACTTTGCATGCATAATGAATTTGTGGGTCAATTGCAAAAACTTGAACTCCAAAACGAGTGGATGTCGATTTGTGCGGGATCCCACAAAATGTTGTGTTATTTTATGTTATTGAGATGATAGCGACGACGACGACGACGACTGACAGGCGATGTGTTTCAATTGCCTAGGAAGTAATAATTTCGAAAAGCAACAACAATAACAACAACAGCGACAATAACAATGCATAAACGTTAACAATTAATTTCACATGCAAATTAATGAGTTGCAATTAGCAGCTAAAGACAAAAAGCCCATTTATAATAAGTTTGTTTTGCCTTTTCACTCATTCAACTCACACGACAAAAACAAAAAAACAGAAACATATTTAAATATATTTATTGTTAATAAGTAATTTTCGCACAATGTTTTTTAAAAGGCGTCGATGAGCGCTTAATTGCTGATTAACCCAAATTGAAAGGAACCAGAACAAAACATCAAAGCATTCTGAGAAACATACAAAAACTCAGCCAAAGGCTAAGGAACTTTCAATTCAAGTTATTGACTTTATTTTCAGGTCTTTGATATCTTTAAAGATGTTCTAAATATTTTAAGTGGTAGTTTAAATAAGAATAACTATCTATATACAATTAAATTAAACTATAATCCATTACAGATATAATGTTTATAGTTTAAATAAAATGTAAAGATAGTTTTTAAGTCTTCCCATACTAAAGAATTTCAATATGATCCATTGGATTTTACCTTGATTATTGCTAAACTCTTTTAGATTTCTTTCATGGGATTTTGATCAAGATTAATTGTGTGCTAATTGCTCATTATTAAAATATGTTTTATTTTTTTGTTGTTGTTAATTTTGGACAGCATTCTGTTGACCTCATTGATTTAAATTGCAATCGCAACTTGTGTTCGTTGCAAGTTCGTTGCTTCAGTCTTTTGTTTCCATCAAACAATTAATCAGCCTTTCAACATGACAAATAATTTGCTTAGTTTAACTCGCATTTTGTGTTCTGTTTTCATAAACAAATTGATTTTTGTTTAAATGACAGGTACGCCCCCCGTCTAAGTGATTCACACCTTTTAATTGCATGTCTAATTAATTTATAGGCCGTTGGCTGCAGCGGAATTTTGTTCTGTTTTGTCGAACTGCAGGAAGTTGCTACCGTACATCAGCGCCAATTGATATAATCATATTGTTTTATTGTCGAATCATCAATTAAACTACCTGACACCTTGCAATGGCAATGAACCTTAAGGGTTCCAGACTAATTGCAATGTGTGAAACTACGTCAACTGTTAAGGTGAGAATTGGCAGGATATCATTCGGACTGGATCGAGATCTAATAAGCTTAAATTAGATATTTAAATATAGTAACATATTTTATCTGATATTTCAAAATTATATTACTCACAAAGGGATCGAAATCAGTTCATTTAAAGTGTCCATACAAGTTTCTGATATTTCTTAGTACAATAAAATCAATTAAGTGGAAACTATGAGTATAGTTTTTTAATCAAGTTTAAGTTTAATGGAATGCAATTCAATTCAAGAAAATTTAAATTAAAATAATACTGAAATTTTATTATAGTATTTGTTAATTTAAATGCTTGAAATTAATGATAATTAATGAAATTCTGAAAATAATTATCATTGTTACTTTGTAAATATTTATACTTGTGTTTTTAAATCGTTGGTCGAATTCGAAAGCATAGTGTAGGTGTCATTTCTATCAAAGTGAATACCTTAAGATTTTTCTTAATAAGTAATGACTGTTCAAATATGCTTTTATTTCGGCTAATAGGCCAGACCTACTAACCAACTAGATTGTGTCTGTTTTCCTTGCGCAAGACAGGAGCCAATTCAAAGCCTCATGTGTGATAACTTATGAATATTTATAGATTTTGCAGTTTGAATGAAACGTAACAACAACAACATCAAAAGCACAAAGTCAATAAGCCACAATAACCGTAATAGCCGAGAAGCAAAGGCGCAGAGAGAGAAAGAGAGACCGAGAGAGAAAGAGAGACTGAATGAGAAAGAGAGATCCAATTATGGGTCAGATTCCGTGTAAAGTTGCTTTTGTTGTTGCTGTTAACCACAACAGTTTCTGTGGTCTCTGTGGGTCTTGAACCATTTGGGAATTTGGAACTGGTAGCCAGTTGGTCTGACATAATAATGGCAATAATGCTTATAATATAATCGATTTTGCTCCAATATTTTTTAAAGTGCTGCAATTTTCAACTTGTTACCGTTTATTTTATTTATTTTTTTCTTAAATTTGAATTTAAATTTGGTTTCGGGCCTGTGGATTTTCAGCTTGCATTTTAATTTATGCACATTTCTTCAGTTTGGCTCCAATTTTCAGTTTATTTAAAATTCATATTTACATTCGTGCATTTATGTTACAATTTTGCTTAGAGTTTCAAACCTGATTAGTCGCTGTTTATATATTTATTACATCATTTGAAATGACCCAAGATTGTGCTCGTTGACAGTTTCGTAAATTTCGTTGGCGGTTTTATTTTATTTGTTTCTTTCTTTTTTCTTTGATCGCTTCCAATTCCCAATCCCAATCCCATTTTCAAACCGAATCAGGCAGCGTTAAATGTTGAATATTATGCAAATCTTTATTGATTTTCTTTGTTTTTTCTTTTATTGTATACATAGAAATATGAAATAGCCATAAATATTGAATTTACGTATCTATATACATATTTCTGTCTGGTTGGATATTTACATTGCTTTTTTATGCCTAACTGCATTTTGACGCCTCATAAAACGACAACTTACCATTAACGACATCATTTCTTATGAGTTGGTGTATGAAATATATATGTTCGTTAGGTCCTCTGTTGATCTCAGTTATTGGGCAATTGGCAATGCGGGTCACCGACATTGACCTTTGCAGTGACATGGATTAATGGGGCCAGAAGACTCATCCCCAGTAAATAAGAAAGAGAGACAGATAAAATTTCATAATACAAAAATAGAGGGTGTAATTTATAGCTGATAGTATGAACATTTTTTTAAAATCAAGTAAAAAAAATTATAGTTTTTTGACAAAATTTAAGAAAAGTATAAGATTTATGTAATTTCAGCAGATCGGGAGACAGATAAAATTTCACAATACAACAATAGAGGGTGTACTTTAAGCTATTGCTTAGTTTTTACTATAAAAGATAATATGTCAAGCTGATAGTATGGAACATTTTTTTAAAACTGAGTTGAAATAAAATTATAATTATTTGACTAAAATTTAAAAAAAAGTCATAAGTTTTATGTCATGACAGCTGATCGTAGCACTTGACAATTTATTGGATAACCAGTTGTTAAGTTAACAGTTACCAAAAAACCATGAAGAATTATTCATTATTCTCTTGACCTTCCCCTTTTGGATTGTTGCTTAGCTTAAATAAGCTGACATCGCAACAATTATACTTGTCAAATTGTGTCACTAAACTGGCTAAAGGTTTAATAACTTAAAATGAAATTTCAGACAATTGACACAGAACCAATCAGAGGATAAACAAAGCGAAATTAAATGAAAAACAATAACTAATATTTCGCCTTAGAAGACAGTGGAACTGTGAGAAAGCAACCGAAAAGTGCCAATACTCGTAAACACAACAAATTTAAGACAATGTAAACAAATGCATGGCAATTAGCACGAAATCCACATAAAAGTAATGAGTTCAATTGAGATTCCAACTTAGGTAGTATTCGACGATCCATGAAATGAAACCAGTTGCTGCTAAGACTACTTTAGGAGTTGGAGGGAATTCAAAGAAAATATCACAGCTCATTAATAGATTCCAATCGCAGCTGGGGCTAAATGTCGCTTGAAATGCTTTGGCAGCGAAGCAACACGTGTAATGACACCGATCCGATGAAGATTTCAATCTACGAGTATCGTTTTGCTTATATAAGTAAGACCCAAAATGGCAATTGAGGTTACCTGGAAATGTGCAACTGATAATGAATCGACGTTGAGTCAGAGAATCAGAGACAGTTTGTCGTATCAATATTTATATCCTTCAGTTTGATTGGTTCATTGCCATTTCACCCAGTCGAAAAGTTGACCAGTTGACCAGACGTCAAACGACTGCCGGTGTTACGTTCAGAGTTCACTGTACCTAAACGCCTCCAACTTCTCAGATTCCGATTTCGATTCCAATTCAGATTCAGACTTCGATTCAGATGTGTGACAATTACCTTTTAATTGAAACGCTTCGATTGTTCACATAAATTTATGAGCATATTATTGAGATGGGGGAGTTGAGATCAAAATTATTATGGACAATCAGAAAATCACCTAACTTTATAAAATTTACAATACGCTTCGCAGGCTGCCAATGAACTTATGTCAGTTAAAATTTTAAATTGTTTTCCATCCGATTTTTTTTTATTATTGTTGTTAAAATTTAAATGATTCTGCAATAAGTTAAACGCTGTAAGAAGAAAGAGTGGAGAGGGGAGGGAAAGAGAGAGTAATACATGTTAAGAATCTAACAGCTTCCTGTAAAGAATGTGCAGTGCTGTCAATGCCTTTAATGACACATTCTTAATACATTATAATTTTATTATAAACTCACCAATTAAACAAAGTCTGTTTTGTTACTAAAAATTAGCATTGAGTGAATGAGTAATGCATGTGAAGATTGCAAATCGAAGATTAATTAAAATAAATCTTTACAACATTAATCAAAATGATTTTCAACAATAAAACTGCACTCGAAAAGTCATTCAACGTAGAGCGTAACAATAAGAGAGAGAGATTGAGATTGAGAGAGAGAGAGAGAGAGAGCGAGCTCAACAGAGACTCACTCAAAGTTTCACTCAAAAAAGCTAAACTCAAACTATAATACAATGAAAAATGCAAGTGTTTTTGCTTTTGTTTTTGTTGTTGTTGTTGCTGTATTTTATCGTTTTCGCTTTCATTGGAAGCTTTCAAGGCAACTTTTAAGCATTGGCTTTGGCTTTAAGTTGTCGACTAGCTTTTGGCCTAAACAACAACAATAACAACAACTGTTTGGGCCAAAGCTCGTCTGTGGCTTTGATTGTCTGTCTCGCTTGCACTGTCAGCTTTTGTCGCTGTTGTTGTTGTTGGTGTTGTTGCTGTTGTCTGCTGTTGGCCCGATCATTGTGCGCTATATTTTTTGGACTGCGCAGCGCTGCCCAAGCGAACGTTAACTTTAGTGTGCGCCGACCAGTTTCCGTAGACGGCCACAAAAACGGCACGCAGACGCGAACTATCAAAATCCAAAAAAAAAAAAAATTTAATAAAGTTAATCAAAATTCAAATCAAAAGCAAGAGAAAAACAAAACCTATAGAGGGAGTTGCCAAAGAGCTGTTGCTTATGTAAGGCTGCCTTTAAGTTCTATCCAGTGCAGTGGCATAAAAAAAAGTGCAACCACAACAACAACAACAACCCCAAGAAAAAAAGGCAGCAGCTTCAGCTCGATTGAATTTAAGCTCAATTCGCAATCTCTCGACTCTCCGTTTTCGTAATCGTGTTGAGCATAACAAAAGCAAAAGCAACAAAGTAAAAATATAATAATAAAAAAAAAGTAAAAAGTGAATCTGCCTTTCAGTAATCTCCATTTTAATACCCATCTCGCTCGCACCCAACAGTCTGACAGTCTGCCATTTTTTTCCGTTGCTTCTGCTGCTGTTGTTGTTGCTGCTGCGTCGTCGTCGTCGTTGTCGCCGCGCTTTTTTATTGTTTATGTTTTTTCGTGTTCTGAGCCCACCAGAAGGTTAAGAAATAATAAAAGCAATACAATTACAATCACAATGAAATGGAATGAGTGAAATATAAATTTCGTTAACAACAACAGCAACCACAACAACAACCACAACAAAGTCGTCTGCCAAGCAAATTTCACGCCGTATTTAATCTTAGCGCACTGCCCGCCTGCAGTTTAATCGCTGTTCGTCTTTCTTTCCGTTCGTGTTGTGGGGTTCTGTGTTCTGTGTGTTTTTGTGTTCTGATCTCTCTGTTCTTCAACGTTCCACAGTTATCAGTAATCGCCGCGCGTTTGGCTATCGTTTGGCTATTGTTATCGTTATCGGTATTGCTATCGTCGCTTCAATTCAACAGAGTTAAAACGAAGTCAGAATAAGAACACAGGACGCAGGCGCGATTTTTATCAAATATAACGGTGGTGTTTCATTAAAGATAAAAGCGAGATTTTTAAATTAAAATAAATCTATCAGAATTGAGTGTGCCTGTACCTTTATTCGTATGGGAGTACTTAAATAATTCGAGCTATTCCAAGCAGGATTTTCACCTTAAGTTTGTCGCCCTTTTTTGGGGCCGCATAAAGTTTAGAAACATTACGGACTTAGGTAAGTGAAAAACGTTTAATTATAATTTTAAATATTTCAAATACTTAGAAATAGGATTAAAATTTTTTTAAGGCTGTTCAGAATATCATTATATCACATGTTAAAAAACTTTTCTGTGAATTTTTATTTTCTTACTGGAGTTTGGCGGTTCTTCAGACAGTGTGTCAGCCTATTGGCCATAAAAGTTATTTAATAATCAATAGATGATGGCTAACGAATGAAATTCATTGGCTTTTACTAATTTGCAGACAAGTTTGTTTAATTAAAACCTTCACACGTGTTATTTAAAATTTGTTAAATTGTTTCAAAAAGTTGTTAATTGAAAAATAATCAAATCGCGCTAGAAACTCGAGTAGCTTTTCGAGAAATCCAGGGTTATTCAAAAAGTGGGCTTGTTTTTAAATTTCTTGAGTTCTTTTTTAGTTATTTTGAATTTATTGCATTTTATTTAATTTGTTATTATTCGTAGATGTATGAGTAATTAGTTATAAATGCATATAAAACATTTTAATGTTGTTATTTTTTGTTGGGGGTTTTTGGCTCAACACGTTATTATCTCATTGTTGTTGTTACTTTTTGTTGCTGTTTTTGGGCCGCTTTCAGGCTTCGATCGTGGCGATTTTGTAATATTGCTACAGTTATTATTGCCCGATACGCTTTACTCTGCTCTCCTCGCTGTTATTGTTGCAATTATTGCAGCTTGTATTGCAACAAAGCCCAGTGAAAGACAGACAAAGACCGAAAGAGACAGACAGACAGAGAGAAAGAGAGAGAGAGAGAGATAGCGGGAAGCTTTCAGCTGCATATTGAGATAGCTTTTAAGTTGTATGCATAATGATCTGAGCTCCAATCAGACTGTAACAGTAGATTTGCAACTTTCTATGCCTTCGAATTCTATGAACAATCTTTGTTTATAAGTCAAATGATCTCTGGCTTTGCTTTGTACTCGAATTCGTGTATCGTATTTATTTATCGTAGGTTTTCAATACAAAACCTTGTCGATGTATTCGCTGTGATCGGCATCGTTCATCAGCTCGACGACAGTGTCCACTTTTAGTTTAATTCATCTTTTATTTCGTTATTTATTTTATTTTATTTTAGTATTTTGTTTTTGTTATTCGCTCTGCCTTTTCATTGACACCGAAGAAGAAACTCGAGTAACCTGTTTGTTTGTCTCTCTGCCTCGCTGTTTGTATCTGTGTCTGTTCAACTCATTTGTTGTGTGTGTGTCGTTTTTATTTAATTGCATTTTTTCCAACATTTAATAAATAGTTTTTCAGTTGTTGTTGCTGCTGCTGATAATGTGCGTATCAATTTAAGTTTAATAGCTTTCGAGTTAAACGTTTGAAGCTTTACAAAAAATATTTTTTCATAATATTTCATGCAAATTTTAAAAGCAAATCACATTCCCTTTTTTAAGTAATTAAATATATTAAATTACCTTAAAATAAAAGTAATTTTAATAGCTCTTTTGTGTGCTCCAAATAAAGTTTTCGTTTTTATGAATTTATTGCTTCCTGTTGTGAATTATAAATGTGCAATATTTAAATAAAACAATTTTAATTAGTCAAACAATAAGTCAGAATAATAGCAATAAACAAATGGAAAATTGAAATGTCATAAATGTAATAGTTTTGGCCATTACGAAAACTATAAACAAATACTGCATAATAGTTAAACACGTTGCTGTTGTTGCTGCGCTTTTGACGTCTTCTTCAATTTCAATTTCACTTTCATTTTGCGGTCTACAGTTTTTCCGACAGGCAGCGACGACGTCAACTGCGACGTTGACTGCGACGTCAACGGCGACCGCAATGCTGCACGCAATCTACAAGTTATGTAGTTGTTGTTGTTGTTGTTGTCGTATTGCCTGTTGCATGTTGTAACAACAGCTGGAAAATTATAACAAGAGCAACAACAATTGCAGCTGCAGCGAATAATTTTAATTCCGAAATTATTTTGAAGTATTTGCAGTTTTTTGTGGCTTTGTTTATTTTATTTTTTTTCTCTTTTTTGGGGCTTTTGTTGTTGTTTATTCTATGACCAAATAAATAAATAATTAAATTAAGTGTGTATATTTTCGCGATAGTCGCTAGACGGCGTCTTGGCATTTCTTTTTGCTTTGAGTTTAATTATCCGCGGCGTCTGTTTTGTGGCGCGTCTTTTATTTAATTAACTGAACACATTACGTATACGCAATATTGTTTATTTGTTTCTTGTTATTATCTGGCATTTTTCTATATTTTTTCTTTGCCAAAATTTGCGTGTATTTATTCAATATTTGCTTTTTTTAATGGCAGTTCCGAAACGTGTGTATTTAACAAACAAATATTTGTTTAATTTAAAGCTAGCGAATTACGTATACGCCGCTTGTAGCTGGAGTTACTCACGCAACTTTTATGAATTTAAATGTTACATAATTGATGGTTCTTTAGCATTTATAATTTAAGAAGATGAGCTAAAAATTTTTAAAATTTTCCATGAATTTTCAATATTTTATTAACAGAACTCGTTTGCTGAAATTATTCTGGGCTTGACGCATTCAACATCTCAATCAGACACATCAATTCGGTATTTGAGTGGGTTTTTTGGTTTTTTGAAAAACATTTGCACAGCTGTTTTCAGCCACGCTATCTGTCAGCAGGTCTTCAACACACATTCAAGGTGCAAGTTCCCAATGATCCATTGTTTCGGCATGAAAACAATGGAAAACATTCGCTTGCCCTTACACAAACACACACACAGACAGATAGACAGAGAAACAACACACACACTTGGATAAATTGCAACTGACTCGAAAACGTTAAGCAAATGCAAAGAGTTCAAGTCACAGACACTTTACGTAATCCTTTCCGTCATCATTGTCGCTGTCGACCTGCAACCTGCAACTTGTTAAAACTGAGGAATCAAATTTATTATCTTTTGTTGGTTTCGTTGCAAAACGTTCACAGTTGAACTCTGTTATATCAGTTTGTTATGCTCCAAACTAGATTATGTTGTGATTTGTGTGGGAGTTGGGGGAATTCATATCAAGATAAGTCTAGAGAAGTTGCATTTACATGTCGTCAGTTGGATAAGGATGTGAAAAATCGTCAAAATAAGCTGCTGAAGGTCTTCTCCCTAAAATTTATGGATTAAAACGTTTCTTGCAAAATAAGGATGAGAAAATCTTTTGATAATTGTATGGAAAGCAGCTGCTGAAGGCCTTCTTTTTAAAACTCTTATTAAAAATTAACATTTTACGAAATAAACATTTGTTAAATAAAAAGAAGCTGCTAAATGCCTGTTTTGCTATATTTATTGCTCAAAATGATTATTTGTATAAAAATAAGATAAATGTTGAATAGTTTAATTAAAAGAAACTGATTTTTATGAACATTATGGATGTCTTTAGCAAAGTAAGGATGAGAAAAAATCTTTTAAATTCAAATTAAAATCAAACAATCATAATTATGGATTTAAATGTCTTCTGTATGAGAATAAGAAAAACGTTTGATATTAAATTAAATTAAAATGTTGAAGGCCGGCTTTACTTTTACTTTTTATTTAAATTATTTTAAATATTTCCCATTTATATGTTTGCCTGCCTCTCTTAATTTTATAAAGATTATGATTACATTATTCAATTACCATAGCTATTATATAACTTTCTATACAAGTAAACATCAGCATAAGATGTGTTAAACTAAAAACTTCGCTCGTAATCATTACTTAACCGATCACAGCTGCTGAAAAGTCCATTACTCATGCGCCCTGTTTGACGGCTGAGGCAAATGGCCAAAGGCATTTCGCACAGCTCAGCATTTATCAAAAAAAAAAAAAAATGAAGAAAAATAATTAAATAAGTTCATTATCAAGCAAAGTGCACAAATAGGCAACTAAGTAGCCAGCAGTGCACAGGTGTGGACAAAACTGGCGATGATATCAGCACAATGCCGACGACAGCTGACAGAGTAGATGGCCAAGAGAAGAGAGAAGAGAGTAGAGAAGAGAGAAGAGTAGAGCAGAAGACAGTGGCTATGGTTATGGTTATGGCTCTGGTCAACTGTCAATGTCAATTCAAGTAAAAACGCTGACGCCCCCAGTTTAGAGACACTCGCTGTTGTGTCAGCGAATTGGTGAAGAAAGCCACAAATGAAAGAGACAATGACCAAAGACAGCTAAAAGCAAAAAGCCATCAAAAATTCCCATAAGCAGACAATAAACAAAATGCAACAGAAGAAACAGTAACAGAAACAGAGACAGACAGACAGACAGACGAAACAGACGCACACACTGTTAAATATAAAGTATATATAAATATAAGTGTGTCTGTGTCGCCATAATTATGCGGAAGCTGACAATGCAACTTGCTTTTTTCGGCTATTTCTTCTCTCCCTATCACCTTCCTCCCCTCCCTCTGTCCATCATCTGTTGCGTGTTGAGTATTTCTTTCAATGCTTTTTGGCATAATTCCACACTTTTAGCTCGAAATGTGGCCAAAAACGATTTAACTGTTGGCTTTCTTAGCGCTTCTGTTTGGTGACGGCTTTTAAATTGGGAGCCTCTAAAAAGCTTAATTGCTCCAACAAACACGGCAAACATTGCAGACTGCGCTGAGAAAGCTGTTGCCATTTGATGTCTATTACATAATTGTACAGCTGGTCATGCACGCGATGCCACAACTAAAATAAAAACACCATGAAATAAAATTAAAAAAAAATATTAAAAATAAGATATAGTACATACTATATATGTATATTCGCATATGGTCGTTTTTTTGAATTTTGCAAGTTCAGAAAGCTCTGATTTAGTGCAACTGTCAGGCACTGTTATAACCATAACCTTGAGCTCAAGATTCATTTGATCATCATCATGATCATCATCTGCATACAAGTATAATAACTATATAAGAAATAACCCTAATCGACCTTAATTATGCAAACGGCAAACATCAAATTGACAAAATGGCCAACAACCTGGTCAATACAACAACTACAATAACAAGTTTCTTTTGGTTTGATTTTTTGAATTTGATTTTTAAATTTCAGTTTCGTTTGCCGCATAACTGTATTTACTAAATATTTATGTAAAATACGTGTTTAGCGACAAACAAAATGAACGCGTCATTTTAACGAGTATTAAGTAAATATTTCGAGCTGTCTGATGACCTATAATCGAGCGAAACTAAAGGGTATGCTACAAGCACAAGTTTTCAAAAACTAATTACATAATTTGTTTTATATAGTATCTTTATCTACAGTTATGCGCAGGGTATTTAATAGTCTGGCAATTTTATTTTTCGAAATATTTTCTCAGTTGATTTCTTCTTTTTTTTCGGTAGCTTCTCGATTTCCTTATCTTTTTGGCTTCTCGTTGACATTCGGTTTCAGTTGCTTCAAATCAAAATTCGTCATAATTTGACACCTTGATGAATTAATTCCGTTTTGATGGTGTTTTTTTTTTTTGTATCTCGTCTTCTATTGTTTTGGCTTCGTTCAGGTGAAAGTCTTGCCCAAGGTTATCCACCAAATTTATGTGAGTGTTGTTGCCCATTTAGCTGACTTGCTGGCTTTGAACTTACATTTGTTTTGAGGGCCAATTAAAGCCACACAAGCCATTTGCCCTTAGGGCGAAGCTTAGTGAACTTGACGGCGACTTAGACCACTTTGCAATGCTGACAAAGTGAAACATTCAACAAATATGCAAAGTTCGTAGAAAAATTCTTTGAAGTGTAAATAATTTCATGTAAATTCTATTTAATTTGCCACTTTATAAGATAATTACCTTGGCATTGAATTTTGTTGATATTATTTTATAATATCAAAAATATTCTTGAGCATATAAAATTCTAATTTTCTATAATTTTTTGATGGTAAAGTAGCTCTACTTGTCATTAAAAATATTGTGAACTTTAACAAATTTATAAAAACTAATAGCAAGTTCGTTGCCTAAGTCTTTCGTTTAGTTTCCTTTTTCGCTTGGATTTTATTATTTTTATTTTATTTTTTATTTTATAATATCAAAAATATTCTTGAGCATATAAAACTAAAATTGCTTATAATTTTCGATTTCAAAGTATCTCTTATTACCATTTAAAATATTGTGAACTTTAACAAATGTATTAAAACTAATATCAAGTTCGTTGCCTAAGTCTTTCGTTTAGTTTCCTTTTTCGTTTTGATTTTATTGTTTCGTGCCCAATTTTTTTAGTCTAGTCTCTAGTCAAGTTGATTAATTACATCTGCACGCTTGCTATTAACCCTAGAGTGACCTGCTAATGTCTTCATCTGTAACTGAGTTTTGCCTTTGGGCTGGACTCCATGAAAGACCCCACCCAAATATTGGTTGTCGAGTGAAAACTCATTTAATCTCACATTTGACGCCAAATGCACGCCTCCAAATCGAACGTGTCTTGCTTCTATGTTTTGCTTTTCTCTCCGCATAAAGCAAAATCATAGCAAAACTGTCAATAATTTACAATTAAATGTTTTGGGAAATTTCACTTTCTGGGCTTGTGGCGTTTACCCAGAGGGAAGTTTGTCACTGAGAAACTGATAATCTTAGCCTAGTTTCATAGTGCACAGCTGCAGTTGTTAAAACGCTCTTATATGTACAAGAAATGTAACAATAATTTTGAAAATTATGCTAAACAACATAATAATTTAATATGTAGTATGTACTTCTTTAATATTGGTATTTAGTAAGTCAATTAATTGTGCTGACTAAATTTCAATCCGTCATAACTTTGTGAAAACCTATCAGATTTTCAAGCGGAATGTCATTTAGATCATGATTTGGCCTCTAAATTGATTCTGCATTTAAATTTTTATCATCTAAAAAATTTGATAGATTTTCGATTTTTGTCAAATTTTCCATACTGACCCCTTTACATTTTTTCAAAAACTTTGACCTCTCATAACTTCTTCAAAAATGAACCGATTTTCAAGCGGAATATCATTTTGATCATGGTTTGGCCTCTAAATTCATTCTGCATTTAAATTTTTATCATCTAGAAAATTTGATATATATTCGATTTTAAGCCAATTTTTCATACTTACCCCTTTACATTTTTTCAAAAACTTTGACCTCTCATAACTTCTTCAAAAATGAACCGATTTTCAAGCGGAATATCATTTTGATCATGGTTTGGCCTCTAAATTCATTCTGCATTTAAATTTTTATCATCTAGAAAATTTGATATATTTTCGATACTAAGCCATCTATTATCAAAATTTCCATACTTACCCCTTGACATTTTTTCAAAAACTTTGACCCCTCATAACTTCATTAAAAATTAACCGATTTTCAAACGGAATGTCATTTTGATCATGTTTTGGCCTCTAAATTCGTTCTGCATTTAAATTTTATAAATTTCTTTAAAAAAATTATTTATTGCTAAAATTCGATTTTGATGCTATATTCCACTGTTGTAGATGTTAAATTAAATTGCAACATCTCATTCTCATTAGTCATTGCGATATCCATGGAAAAATACAACAACAAAGAAAGTTGCAGCAAGATTTGCCTGCCAATTGCCCTAAAAATTGATATGCCAAAAAATTGCCACTGCATGTTGCATGTTGTCTCGTTCCTCCTCCTCATTCTTCCCCCATTCCCCGTCAGCTGCAACAATCAGAAAGACAAATGTCATGCAATTTGTTGTAAGAGTCGAAGTTGCAAAATTGCAAGAGCAACAGCAGCTGTCGCTGTTGTTGTTGGTTTTGTTGCTGGGCAGTTTTGTTTGTTTTCAGTTGGTTTGTCAAAGGTCTGTTCATGTCCAAGTCGATGTTGATGTCGATGTGGATGCTGCTGCCTCTTGCCACGCATCGCTGCATCATTATTGACAATTAGCCGCATTCGATGGCATTTACGCCCGGACGGATGTACAGCAACAACAACAGGGCTCTTTACTGTTGTTGTTACAGCTGCCTGTAACTTCTTGGCCTTACGCAACAATTAATTACAGCCAGCAGGCCAGAAAAGTAGGTTTTGTACAATAAATACTAATTATTAATTGTACAAGCAATAACAACAGCAAGAGCTTTAAAGTTGCAACAGTTTCTGACTAGCCAGAGGATGCCACTACAAACTTGGCTTATAGCCATAAAGTCCATTTGAGCATGACCAAAGGGGAGAAGAGTGGGCGGAGGCAATTGCTATTAAGCTGTGTGCGTTTTATGCATTTTGTATTAAGATTTGCAATCGTACATTTAAATGTTAATATGAAATAAATTACTGGATAATTATTAAATAATATTTTATTATTTTTTCTAAAGTTATTGTTATTGTTAATGTATTATTTCTTTATTATATTGCTTACATATTTTGATTTTTTACCTATATTTATTCTTTTGTTTTTCTTTTATTTCTTTGCAGTTTAAGTTTGTTAAGCTCCCATACTCATAGACAACAAACAATGTTCTCATTACTGGGCCCAATCACAACGCTCCTATTGGCCAGTACAATATGCCAGGCACTGCCAGATGTAAGTACTCGTAATATGTTAGCCACGTCTGTTAATCACGTTTTTCGGTTAAAGTCCGAATAACTCATCAATCAATTCAATGCAATGAAACCTTTATTTTTTTTGGGGGGCAAACTCGCCTAAGACAATGCCAGTTAACGGTTATATTTGACACTTGAATGAACAAATGACCGCCAAGAAGTCAATTTCATTGTCATTTGCATTGTGCGTAATTGGCATTTAAATACATTTTTTGTATATTAATTAAATTACAAAACTATTTTAAGCGAGTAAAAGACGCGATGACTTCAGCTCACTCGCTCTCTCGCTCTCTCTCTCTCTCTCTCTCTCTCCCTCCATCTCTTGCCAAGCACAAATGGCATTGTTAATAAAGCAAGTACTCATAAATACTGTTGAGTGTAGTTATATGTATTCAACTCTCATTGAAAACCAAACGCACGCTCAGCTTTTGTCTCAAAGAAAAAGCTTCGCCAACGAATTATGGCCAAGGTCATACGTAAAAAGTTCTTGTAATTATTTCAAGCGTTGCTTTTTGAATATCTTTCTTGTATTTCCCCCCTCGATCTCCTCTTCTTTCCTTTGCTTTATTGTCTGCATTTGTTTGCTTTTATTATTTGTTTTTTTTTGGAAGAGATTTGTGATTTTAAAAAGCTCATAAAATTAATATTCTGTTCTGCTGCTATAAATAGTAATTTTTACTATATCATATTCACTACAAGATCATTTCGAATTTGTCTACCAAACAATCCAGAAATTCCAGTGTCAAAATTACAGTAACATCAGCTATAATTGAAACAAGTTTTTAGAAATGCTTCAATCAAGTTTATTCTGCGATTTATTCAAATCCATTAAACATGTTCTATGAGAGGAACAGTGCCAATTAAGTTGGATTAAGAATAAGACTTCAATTTAATACAAAATTATTATTCTCACAGTCAAAGAAGCTGGATTAAGTATAGTATTAAATTCAATTGTTTTCTTTGGTTTATTGGATTGAAATTAATTGTTTTGTTTATATACATTCTACTGAACATGAATAAATCTTAAAATCAAATTCTTCAAAAAATCAAAACTCACTTCAAACTGTTTTTCTAGACAAACACCAACAATCTTTATCAAGTCTCTTTGAACTTTGGCTCTGCTTTAAAGCACATCTCAGTTTTGCTTCCTTGACACATCCATATTAGACCAAAATGGTTTCAGTCTCCTTCGTTTTTGGCTGCTGCTTGCAACACAACAGCTCAGACTCTGACTTAGTATCCGATTGCGTCTTTAACTGCAATTAAAGTTGACTTTTGTTGCTGTTTTTTTGTTTTTTGCTGCGTAGAAACAACTACAAAATGGCAAAAACAAACTATGACGAGGCCCTTCAAATTGCAACCAAGCATAAAAATTATGGTAACCAACAAGGCAAAGCTGAGACAACAACAACAGAAACAACATCAACATCAGCAGCACAAAACTGACAGCAACAAAAATTCAAGAATCGATTCGTTATAACTGCATGAGTCAGCCGATTGCAGTTTGTTGTTGCTGTTGTTGTTGGTCTAGTTATATTTTGTGTGCTGTCAAACATAAAATAAAACAACTCAAACAAAATATGAATTTGTCTTCTTCCTCTTCCTATACCAATTCCTCAGATCTTGGCCGGGAATATCAGTTGCAGTTGTTGGCCAAACGAATTAAGCCTTTTAATTGTGAAACCAAGAACTTTTGGCGTTTGAAATTTGTGTGGCACGATTTGTTGCGCTTGTTGTTGTTGTTATTGTTATTACTGTTGTTGTTGTTACAGTAGTTACCAATGCTTGTTGCTGCTGTGACTGTCTGTCACGCTTGGCTTTTATCTTTGGGTTTACCTCTGACTTGGGTCACGTTCCCGACAGTGCTATGAGTGTGTGTGTGTGTATCTATGTGAGGGTGGGTGAGTAAGAGCCCAAAGATAACTATTATAACGTAATGATTGCAATTGCTAAAACAATCTAGAGTCAAAGATTTTCATAAAAATTCCAGATTAAAGATATTCAGGTGTGTTCCACAAATCTGTAAAGAATTCGATGACAATTGCTTTTAAAAACAGCCAAACGAAATGTCGTTGCCTCTGAAATGTCAGAGATTTTATTTTTATCACATTTATTAAAGTCAGAAAAAATTTTTCAATATAATTAATTTCGAATTACAAAAAAAATATTTGCTATGAATATATATTTAATACAATAAATAAATTAATTTTAAAAATTAAATAATTAAATTTATTTTAAAAATTAAATAAACTTTATTTAAAAATTTTTAAGTGTTAAAGTATTGATTGCTTGGTTTGAACAACACCGAAAATTACTCTTACGTTTAATTTTGTTTTTTTGAATATTTTAAATAGAACTTTCAGAAATTCTACTTCTCAATCATATTAAATTTATTAGAATTTTGATACACCAGTAATAAAACTGATTCCATAGTTTCCGATCGAAAAGTGTTTCGTGGAAAGTCAAACGCTTAAAGCTAAACGAAATGGTTTGCAATTAAACAGATCCCAAGTCATAGGTAATTCGTTGTATCTACTACAAACTGAACTTTTCACACTTTGTTAATTTTGTGCATAAACAAAAAATAAAAAAAACAACAATTCAAATCACATTTTTGGCGGCAGCAGAAGCATTTGCTAATTTCCGGCGCTTGTCAGGTGCGTCAAGGTCAACACACCCAACCAAAAGCACCCAAAAAGCAAACAATAACAACAAAAATAACAACGAAAAACATAAGGAGTAGTTATATTATTAACATTAGTCTGTTTCTCTGTCACTGCGTTTGTCTGAATGTCTGTCTGTTTGTCTGTCTGTCTATAGTTGAAGTGAATATAATTTCTTTGTATGGTTGGTAAGCAAAAGGTCGAGTGACACTCTTCCGAGCGTTCGTATTGAGAGGCGTTGATTTTGATGTTGATGTTGACTTTGACCGGGCTAGAAAATTGCACAACGCACAGTGAGCGAGATAAGTGTGTGTATGCCATAAACAGAGTATTGGCCTCCCCGCAGCCAATTTGAAGCACACTTTTTGCGCTAATATGGCGGCTACACCTTTTACTTTGACTTGCTGGCTGCCACAAAGTTGTTGCTAGTTGTTGCTTGTTATTGTTGTTGTAGTTGTTGTTGCTGCACTTAAGTAGCGGCAGTCAGAGTCGCAGACGTACTCACCATGCCGGTTATATCGGGCGTATGAGTAATCACACAATTTCAGTAATTGCGCGCACAAAACAGCAGCAGCAACAACCGGACAACCAGCAACATACAAACAACAACAACAACGACAGAAACAACAACATCAGACTTAGCCTCAGCTAGCCATACAAATTACAAACACAAATTTCACAATATCCGTCATTGCACCCCGTCGAAAATTAAAGCGCTCGTCGCTTGGACAAATCGCCAAACAGTCAACGTCGCATTTGATGTGAGCCATCGATGAATGATTAACTGGGATTCAGTTCACTGGTTCATACAACTTTTAAGCTGTGACAGTCGTCTACCAAATGCACCTAGTTCTTAGGAGTGAAGTCTCTTAGAGTATCTCAATTTAACAGACATTAAACGTCAGCTGAAACTGTCAGATAACGTCAAAGAGAACAAAGTTACACACTCATAAAAATCTTACCGTAAAATCGCCCTAAAACAGTCGTTTTTCACACTAAAATATACATAATCGGCATCGATTTTAGAAAAAAATTTCGAAATAACTAGAAATAATTTTCTAAAATATTGGAATAATTTTTCATAAAATTGTATCGAATTTTCTAAAATTATAGAAGTTTTTTTTCTAGATATTAAGGTGATTTGTCTAAAAAATAATCTAAAATTAAAAAAAAATGTATTAATTAATTAATTATTATTAATGATTAAATATTATATACTATTTTACTCGTCTCGTTTCTCGTATTTCATATAATATAAATTATTACCTTATTGTCTTTGTAGTTTCTTGTCATTTCAACTGGTTCACTTGAACTTTTTTTTTCATACATTGAACTTTGTTTTCCATCCCTGTTTTAAATACTTGGCTTAATCGCTAGCCGCTGATCTTGTTCATCAAATGGCGACGGTTTTGCATAATTTGCTGTTGATTCCCATTAATTGCAATTAATTGGCAGCAAGGGCTGTTTCCCCTTCAAACCGCATTCCCCTTTCCCCACTTTTAATCTTAATCTACATCTATCAATGTGTGGCCAACAGACCGCAAGTGTTGATTGGTGTTTGGTGTTTGGGTGTGGCCTCCATTCGAGATTTGCATATTGCAAATTGCTGCAGGTGCATTCAGCTTTCCAAATGTTCGAGTGCAGTCAGGAAGCCCTAACCAGCAAATATACACTCACAAAACGAGTACTCACAATACTCAATTTACACTCAGACTGACACAAAAACTGGAGAGGAAACTCATCGGTTTATTAGTTTCACTTTCAATGGACAAAAGTTGCTCAATCTGCAGTCGACCCCGAAGAGATGTTGCTGTTGTTGCTGTTGTTGCTGTTGCTGCTGTTGTTGCTGTTCCTTGTGTGCGTTGCATTGGTCTGTGGTCAAAACACGTTTCAAATGAAAGTAAAAACTCTTTGGCATTGTCTGCGTTGCTTTTCTTCTGCTCTTCGCGCGTTTGTTCACCTGTCATTTAGCTTATTCGAGGCACTCATTTCGCCGGCCGTTGCTTGCATTTCAATTAAAACAGAATTATCACGCTAACTGTTATACAATACACAACAAAAAAACAACAACAAATAACGACAACAATTTCATCCATGCTCTGGCAGACCTCATGTTGTTTACCTTGTCATCTTCTGACTTTCGGTTGTTGTTGTTGTGTGTTTGTTACGTTGCTTGCTGTTGTTGTCGTCATTTGCTGTACAATTTGACTCATTCCGATGCGGCGAGCCATTTATGGTGCTTCAAAATTCAAGAAATTTGCCTAAATTGCCAGCCAAGACTTTTTTTCGTTGTGGTACTTTAAGCAAGTTCGTTGTCTAAGTCTTTTGTATTTATCCGCCGGCTTGTGGCCAGTGTGTTTGTTAAAGGAAATTCTAGTTTGTTTTGACCCTGTAACAAATTTTTGTTGAATTGTCGATTTGTTGCCGTTGTTGTTTGGAATGCATGCGATAAATATCGTTGCCAGCGTTGTTCCGAATAGACGGAAATGCGGTTTTCGATAAAAATCAAGTTAAAGATGGCAATCGAATAACGGAAAATAAATAAAAATAATATAAATTATGTTAACTGTAAAAGCGAAATTAATTAATGGAAAATAGGTATGAGTGATGAAAATTGAAATAAGAAAATAAATTACCAAATACTGCAGCTGATAATTTTTCGAGTATTTCATAAAAAAATAAAGTTGAAAAGTAATAGAAAAAATTATTACTTAAAATAAACACCTCAAATAGACATATTGTCAACTTTAGAGTTTTCTATAATCGAAATTTTAATGGAAAAATATTGACTTTAAAATATATTTTTGAAAAAATAAAAATAAATTGAGAAGACGTTAAGTTTAATTAAGCATTTTCAATGTACATCGCTAAGATAAATATAAAACAATAAAAAAAGCCAATAAACAAGCCATTGTTAATAAATAAAGTAAAAATTGAGCAACGACAATAGCGTGTAAATTAAATTCGCATTAACGAATAAATAAAATATTAATTAAAAAAAATACTCTTGTTCGAGGGGGCTCTCAATATACAAGTTATAGTGCCAGTATACACGCATTGCCGATAAGAGTGTTTTCCAATTTAAGATACACGCAAACAATTTAAAACCGTATTAGTTTTGGGTTTCTTCAGGCCTCATAGAAACCCAAGCAGCATGCGACAATCTGACCCTGACCCACTTGCTGAAGATACTCGCGAGCTGCGACCGACAAACCTCGGATCAGTTCAGTTCAGTTCAACTCCGCTGAGTCGTTAATCTCTAGACCACTTGAGTTTGCCCGTGCAAACAAAAAACCGTATAAAAGTATGTGTATAACCGTATAAACACTTGTGTTCATGGCGTGCCTTTATACCATTGAATTATTGATAATTTTTCAATTAATTGTTTAACAATTGCTACAATTTGTTGACGCCAGCGGCGATTTATAAATATTTACACAAATCTCTAAAAACCTTTTTTTCTTTTTCTTTCTTTAGCTGCACAAACAAATGTCGCCAGAGCAACTGCATTCAGTTTTCCATGTGGACACACACGACGCCGTGCCCGACTATGAGCTCGTCCAGCTGCTGCATCACTCGCCCCAAGCTGGACTCCAGCGCAAGCGTCGTAGTATCGGTGAATCCCCGGGTATTCCGACAATTTCTCTGTCACCGCATCATGTGAAAAAGGATCTGAGTAAAAATGCCTACTACAGTGAGCTCAAGCAGCAGGCAGCCGCATCTGGCAATCATTTATTTGGCAACGATGTCAGCGACATTAAATCACACAACGTCTCCTTCAGCGCCTTTGGACGCCACATGAATCTCACGTTGCGTGCCACACAGGGATTGTTCAAGGGAGCGCCGCATGAACTCCGCATGTGGTCAGTGGGCAGTGAACCAAATGCAACACATGGCCTGGACATGCAGGAGATACTCAACGAGGCGGTAAGTGCAAGGGGAATAAACTACGATTATATAGATACACAAATTTACTCAGTTCAAATAATAGGGTATTGAGAAAGTCTAATCTGAGAAGTATTCTATCCAAATACCTCAATCTTAGAGATATTCAATCTTAGAGATATTCAATCTTAGAGATATTCAATCTTAGAGATATTCAATCTTAGAGATATTCAATTTTAGAGATATTCAATCTTAGAGATACTTCAATCTGATTTACAATAGCGGGCATAAGTATTTTGATGATTTTTTTAAAATAACTAAAAAATACTATTTTAGCTACTTTTTCTTCCTTTTCATACAAAAATTCTCTGAAATCATGCCATTCAAAAAATCATAATAACTAAATACAAAGAGATTTTTAAAAAATAAGTTTTGCACTTCCTATTAAAATAGTTTGGAGAAACTTTTTGCATCGAAACCTTTCTCAGGTATTTTCTAACCTCATTAAATGTGGAAGCAATGATCAGATCCGATGTCAAGCATAATGATCTATAGATCGAACGATTTTAAAGACATTCCCTTCAGATTAATAATAAATACAATTATCAGATCCAATCTCGGACATTTTCTATGCTAATTAAATGTAAAGACAATAATCACGTCCGATCTCAGATAAGATCCTATCTTAATGTAATGCTCAGATTCGATCTTTTGCATATTTAAATTTGATGTTTCGAAACAATTGTTATTTGTATTGAGCGTATTGAACACGTTTTTCTATTGACCATTTGATTGGTTTCTTTAATGTTTGCTGCACTTTCATTGTTACATCATAATTTATAAGGTTTTTTATGTTGTTTTTGTTTATGTTTTTCTCTCTTCGATTTGTTTAGATATATTTATGTAGTCGATTCGTCTTCCGCTTACTCACATTTTGTTTCTTATCAACATTCGCTTTAGTTGCGCTTCGTTTACCACTCTCTTGTTGCTATTTGCTTTTGTTGTACACATTTTGTTTGAGTTTGAGTTTGAGTTTTCTATGCATTGCCTGTATCTAATCAAAATTAATTGGTCCTGTGATAAAGAGATTAGACTCCATCTCGGACTCTGTCTATGTCTATGTCTCTGGGGAGGGGGAACTACTGTTGAGCTCATGTTTAATTACATTGCTTGTTATGTAATTAGCTGCCAGAAATGCGTATAAAATCGAATTTTAAAGTCAAGGACGTGCGGAAATCGGCTTATATAAATCAGGCAGGCAGATATGTTGATGACAGACAGTTGGTGACACTAAATCGACAATTGATTGTTTCTAATAGCAATCGACACTAATGCACTCAATGATATGTAAAGTAATATTAATTTTTAAATTCGAAATTTATTTTTATATATTTAAATACGTTATGCCAATTTAAAAGTTTATATTTTCTTTATCACTTTCAATACTTAAAATTGTGTTTTACATTTTTCATAATTTTGATAAAAATATCTAAGTCTAAAGATTTAAAATTAAACCTAAAAATGCAGAAATTTGTAGTTTATATTATGGTGAAAATATTTGTCAGAATATCGTATATCTCTGTACTAAAGTGTTCTTACTTGTAATTTATTTGAATTCATCTTTCATGCTTTTAAATCGGTAAACAACAATTAAATTTCACATGAAACCCACACATAAAACACTTTTTATATCTGTGACTTTGCCATGAACATGAACGTGACTTATTTCCATTAAAAGTGTTCACTTTCTTTTGCCTCGCTACTGTCGATATATACTGTATATTTATATGAACGTATTTAAATTCATTTGGCGAATTGGGCGGAGTCTCGTCGAGAGTGCAAGTGAATTTTATAGTTATTATTATTGAATACTCTTTGCTTTGCGTTATGATGCCAACAATTGGGCAATGGATCGATCGCATTTTGACGGTGGACATTGGGGTTTACTGTAGGAGTCAGTTATGCACTTAGTAGAGCACAGACAAAAATGATTTGAATGCAAGACAGCCACAAACTTCGGAAATGAAAGTGAAATGTCATGTCAAGAGACAGGCAAAGAGTGTCTTAGTTTCTATATCTCTCTCGCTCTTTCTCTTTTTCGCTCTCTCTCTCTCTCTCTCTCTCTCTCTCTCTCTTGGACTCTCTTGGTCGACCGCTCCGTGATTTATGTGTGATAATTCAACTTGAAAGCCTCTGCGAAATGCGGAAAGATTTATTCATGTTTATTTTCATTGAGAGATTTTGGCTTATTTTTAATTAAAATGAAATGCGCTGTGGTTTATTGCAACATCACCGCAAAACCCACTCACACACACACACATACACTCTCAATTGACATTTTCCAAGTGTGTCTGCGATTTGGCAATTATTTTCGCCCGCAAGAAAAACTTTGACTCATGCCACAAAAAACAGCAACAACAGCAACATCAACAAATGGCCTCTGGCTATAGAGCATAACATCAGCAACAACAATTGAATTATTTTGTATTTGTTGTTGGCGATTTTCGTTTACTAATGGCGGCACTTTGCCAGAGAGACCTTCCATCAAGCAAACATTTATTCTAATTTGTGGCATGAGTGGGTTAATTTTTGTTTCTGTTGTTTTTCTTTTTTTTTGGCAAATTTTGTGGCTTGTTTCGAATTAACTTGAATGCTAGAAATCAACCGCACGCGGGAAATATGCTCGAATTCTCATTGACAGTACCAAAAAAAAATCTGACCTCGTTTTTTTTCGCCAAGTACTTAGGCAAAACAAAAGACTTAGGCCACAAACTTGGCTAGGGAAATGAATCAGATTTCTGTTTCGCAGTGTCAAAAGTTAACTTTCAAATTTAGTTTTTTAGCCAAATCTGAACTTTAATTGCACTCTCCTCTATTGCTTTTCACCATTTGTTGTCGATGAAAATTAGATTCGTGCAGTGAAATTTTCATTTTCGTTCAATATCTGAACAAACAATGAAGGCGGCTCAACATCGCTGGCAACGCCCTTAAAAATTTTCTTTGTAATTTATATTTTTTCCTGAAAATAAAGGCAAACACAAGGCGTCGTAAGGCACTCCCACCACCACCACATTCAATCGATAGGCTCCCCCAAAGGTCAGGCGCAAAAAATTAAATAAAATACTACAACAAATTCAAAAATACACCATAGTACATATATAAATAAAGGTGCAGGTTTACTCGGTCTGCCACTATGGAAGCCGTCTAAATGGGCATAACAAATTTTTCGCAAACAGGAAAAATATTTACGATTGAAAAAGCCGTTGCAAATTGGAAGGCATTGCTCGTAGAAAAGTTTTACATTCAACTCAATTGCAAATCATTTCCGATTCGTTGAGCATTGAAAGGGATAAGAACTTAGCCTTGACAAACTTACGGAACCCATTTGCTATACCCATTTGATTGTATGTAAATACGTCCAAAGTTGTTTGCAGTCGATTGGCAATAGCCTTATAAGCGCCAGCAATATACAATATATAGCAGAACAATCCCCAGTTCCCTGGGCTTGGCAACCTGCGGCCAATGCAACATTACCATAAAGAAACAAAGCAAATCAAAACAAAACAATAACAAAAGTCTTGGGCAATGAATGTGCATTATACGTATGCTCCCATTGAAGAGCTTTAGCCAAAAAGCCGCATCAAATTGAAAGCAAGTTGATTAAGTTTTTTCAAAATTCGAACAGAAAATAAAATGCATTTTTAATGGCGAGTGCATAATTAAAATGCGGTTAAAGCATTTGAAGCGTATATCACAAGTAGACAACAAATACACCTAAGAAATGTAAAAGTAGTAAAATTAATAAAAATAGTAGTTATAAAAATTGTAGTAATAGTAGCACAGTAGAGAAAGTAGTAGAAAAAGTAGTAGAAATAGTAGCAATAAAAGGAATTGTGGTTGCATTAGTAGTAATAAAAGTAGATTATTAGGTTACTAGCTAAATTGAACACATTGTAAGGTGAAAAAGTAGTAGCAATAGTAGTAGATTTAAGAGTAGCAAATTGTCATTACAAAACGACTTTAGAGAGAGTAGTAAAAATAGTAGTAGAAATAGAAGTAACAATAGGAATTGTGGTTGCATTAGTAGTAATAAAAGTAGAAAATTAAGCTATTAACTGAAGTGAACACATTGGCAGTAGAAAAAGTAGTAGTAATAGTAGTAGTTTTAGGAGTTTGCAAAACGACTTTTAGCACAGTAGAGAAAGTAGTAGAAATAGTAGTACTAATAGGAATTGTGGTTGCATGACTAGTACTATAAAAAAGAAGATAATTAAGTTACTAGCTGAACTGAACACATTGTCAGTAGAAAAAGTAGTAGAAAAAGAAGTAGAAAAAGAAGTAGAAAAAGTAGTAAAAATAGTAGTAGTTTTAGGAGTTTACTCTGCCATTGCAAAACGACTTCGACGACTTTGCTGCCCATTTTGCCGAGTGGCAAGCAAAACGTTGCAAGGCGCCGAAAGGCTGCTTGATTAATGAGCTGGCGATTATGGCCAACGTTTGGCAGCTGAATGAATTCGAAATTAGCTCACTGTCTCACTGTCTCTCCCACTTGGCCAAGTTAGTCGCATAGAAAGCAGCTAGCTCAAGTTGAAGTTGTTGCTGTTGCTGCTGCTGTTGTTGTTGTTGCTGTAGATGTTGTTCAAGTTGCTGTCCTCATCGTTAGTTGCATTTCGCTAGCTTTTTTCACCGATCTCAGACGCTGCAATCGGTTGCATAATGCTCCCGACTTGTTGCCTGACAGCCTATGTTATTGTACTTGTAGTTGTTGTTACTGTTACTGTTATTGTTGTTGTTGTTGCTAGCCATGCTCATGTTGCAGTTATTGTTAACGCTGTGCGGCTTGCTGCTTTGTAGCTAAGCCCAACAATAACAATAACAAAAACAACAACAACAATCGGCAAACCAACAAAGTCAATCTTATATCTGCCGAGGTTGTTCATTCCCTTTTTTGCCGCTGCCTTAACTAAAGTACGAGTACGAGTACGAATACAACTTTGAGTACCCGTAACGAGAGTGGTCAGCCACTTTGATATGCACTCATATACTATGTATACATATTTGTGAGTCTTTTTTTTTGCCTTGGGAAATTTGCTTATCTGGCGGCTACAACAGAAATATTTTTTAATGAAAGTAAGCACGGAAGTTGCCGACATTTTTTGTGAAATCTTCAGGCAGAAACCTACCATTAAATGGTAAAAATTGAATAGCTATCAATTCGTTTTACTGATAAGAAATAATTTAGACCTTAAAATCATATGCTTTCTTATTATTTAAATAAAAAAAAGAAAAAAGGAAAATTTAGTATAAAGAAATTGCTGTGAATTTATAATGATATTTTTCCTTTTTTAAAATCACGCTGAAATAAAATGTTAAAGTGTATATAATTGTATAAATATGTATGTACATTTTAAAATATTTTTCACTCAAATTAAATAAATATATTCGATATATATCTTTAATGACATTTCACCTACGCTTTTCTATACTCATATCCGACTCTTTATGCTAATCCGTTGAGACCGAGCTAACAATTGAATTAATCTGACATAATCATAACATTGATCATCGCTAGCCAAGCTGAAATGTGTAATTGGCCAAATAATGGGATAACAATGAGCCTCTTTTGGGGTCACAAGCGATATCAAGAGCCTTGGCATTGTGACGGCCAGAAGAGCGTAGTCAAAACAAACAAAAACTAACTGACTGAACATTGAAATCAACAGTCAACTGTATGTTGTATATATTGTGACTGGGAACACTGTGCCTGGCATTGTGTACACTGTGCACAATGGTGCGTAATAAACGCACACGGCAAATCAAGTTCGATAAATGGAAATCATTATGCGCACGTCGAGTCGGTGGGCAACGTGTCGTATGCGTAACCAGAAAAAATATCCAAAGAAACGAAGCGACGCCTACACAACCACGACAAAGTCGAAGTCGAATTCGATGTCGATGTCGCCTGTTAATGCGTTAATTGTCAGTTAGCGTGGTTAAACGGTGTTTGGATTTATGTACACAAATGTGCGTTGGGTTTAATGCAATGTAGGCGTCACACACAAATGAAACGACTACGCTTTCATTTCAAAACAAAGCTAAATTAAATAGTTCCAAGCTAAGACTTTACGCACGATAATAGGCTGTGAGAAATTCGCATCAAAGTTCAAAGGCTAATTTTCACTTCGTCAAGTTCGTTGCCTAAGTCATTTTTTTTTGACCATGGTCTCTTTCTCTTTTGCTCTAATTTGCATAACGAAATGCCAAACCGTTGTCAGGAAGTTGTTAACTTTTACTTAACCGCTGGGCAATACATTTTTTTCTCCAGTTAAAGATGTTGAAGTTACCAGGCAATTAGATTAGTTTCAAAAAGAAAGAGATCACTTTCTCGTTAAAAAACAAATTCTCCATTGTGCCACCCACACATACAAAACACGTTTAGGTTGCCTAGAAAGCTGCTCTTTAGTTAAGTGTCCATTTTGCTTGATGACCCGACAATCTTTCATCTAATTGCTTTGAGCGTTTTTCAAAAAAAATTTTTATATTGTAAAAATAAATATGCGAAATACGCATACTTGTAGAAAGGCAACAAACTGTAGCCCTTGGGCCCCAAAACTGTCTGTAAACTGAAGTGAGAAGTGGAATTTACATAATGTGCGCCTTATATTGCAAAACGTTTTCAATTCATTGACAGAGATCGAAATCTGCATAATGCCTTGTCTTGTTGCCATTTGTAATTAAAAATTTACGACATCGTTAATAAAAAAATTGACGCCAATCGAGAGACACTTGACAATTCTACAATTCTACAATTCTACAGTGCTACAATTCTACAATTCATGCAACAAGTTGGCTAATTAAAATTGCATTTGCAGCAGAACAGAAAAATCAGCCAAAACGGGCACAATTGTCAACCAGTTAACAAAGGAAATTGGTCAAGCAGCATGCAAAGTCAATTCAAGAGCACTCAAAAAAAACACACACAAGAAATATTGTAAAAAGGAATAAAAGAAAAAATGGAATAAAAACAAGTCTTTTGGTACGTTAAGTGGCCACCGGACACTAACAGTTTAGAAATATGGTCAGACACTTGGTCAATTCAATGGACAACAAGTGCCTTGATTCTTGTTGCCAGTTGCCAGTTGGCAGCTGAATTAGAAATAGCAATAGAAATATAAATATATACAAAAAAAAAAAATTCAGAGAAATACGTGAGACATTCGGTGTGGGGGTCGCTCTTGTTGCTTTGAACTTATTTCCACAAGGTCGTTAGCCAAGACATGTCAGCCAGTCCGTTAACAACAACAACAGCACTATCAACAGCAACAACAACAACAACAACTAGAAATTAAGCTATAAATGCTTGTTGCACATGAAAATTACTATTTATTGGCGGGTGCGTTTGCGTGTCAACACGTTTCGCGGTCAACAGCTAAGTCAACCAACTGCCACGCCCCAAATTGACATGCGAGAGGCGACAGTTCATTAATTTGTTTAATCAACAGGACAATTGATTATTGTCTAATGGAATTTGCTCATCCAAACGAAGGTTCTTTTTTATAATGATATTTTTTTTTTAAAGACATATTTCAATTGCTGCATTCTTTGTGTTAAATTTAAGCTTTTGAATTCGCTTAATTTGCCTGGAATTTTTTCTTTTCTCTAACAAGATATTTAGCGAATATTCTTCTCTGATTTTAGCTACCTTTTTAATCTGTTAAGAGGCAATCTTGTTCTTATTTTTCCAAGTCAATTGTATGCATATGTGTATGTTGTATTCAATTATGTATTTGGACGTGTTTCAATTTCAATTTGAAAACCACATCTTCAATAGCTGCTCCATTGTTCGACTAACCGTTGGATGATTTATGGATTATTTTGGCGGTTTCTCAGGCTGCTTTCATCGCATGCACGCAGGCAGACAGGCTCGTTATTGGCCAGTGGCCATTTGGCCATTTGGCCACTTTGCAGTTGACTTTGATTTTGGCACTTGACTTAGTTTTTTTTTTGTTATTTATTATGATCTGTTATTTTTGTTTTGCGTTTTTTTGCTTTGGCCAGTTATGAAAATGATTTATGCTTGTAATTTGATAGAGCGCCGCGGACAAGTTTTGTGGCTCAGAGTTGGATTTGGTTGGCCTGGTCCAATACGCAGTCAATGCCAAATGCCTGATGTCAAGTGTCAGATTACATTTATTTTGATATTTATTACAGAATTAATGGGCAGGCGCAGCGGCAATTAATTTAATTAGTTGCACAATTTGATTTTTGTATGTCCACCAAAATAAATCTCTATCGAGCACTATGCTAATCCATATTTCCCCTGGGCCTTAAGCACAAATTTGGCAATGCTCAAAGCTGACAATCCAAGTTGCCTTGAAACCAAATATTTGCAGTGTGAAAAGCATGAAAAAACTCAACATGCGAATGTCGATGTCAAAGGATTGCAAGAATAACATTAGCCAAAAAAAAAAAAACCAGATCAACACTCGTTGTCAAGCAGTTGGCCAAATGTCAAATGCTTAAGCTTTAGTTTAAGACTTTGTATTTTCATGGTCAATCTCAGGCAACAGCAAGGCATATAGTAAACGGCATACACGGCGTATGAGTGACGTGCATGCTGAGGCGTCACATTTGCTGACCAAGTGCATAAATCAAAGCTCCGCTGCCGCATAACCCACGCAGCCAGCGACTTCTCTGCTCTCCACTCTCCACTCTCCGCTCTCCACTCTCCACTCTCTGCGCTTTGCTTCACATGCTCTGGCTTCATCCCAGCTCAAGAGTTACTCTTAATCTTGTACACTGAAAAAAAGGACCAACTTCTAAAATCAAGAACATTTATCTTAAATATTTTGTTCTTAAAATAAGATTATTTTAAAAATGTCAAGGGGTATGGAAAATTTGATGATATATGGCTTAGGATCAAAAAACTATCAAATTTTGTAGATGATAAAAATTTAAATGCAGAATCAATTTAGAGACCAAATTATGATCAAAATGTCATTCCGCTTAAAAATCGGTTCATTTTTGATGAAGTTATGAGAGATCAAAGTTTTCAAAAAAATGTCAAGGGGTCAGTATAGAAAATTTGACAAAAATCGAAAAACTATCAAATTTTTTAGATGATAAAAATTTAAATGCAGAATCAATTTAGAGACCAAATTATGATCAAAATGTCATTCCGCTTAAAAATCGGTTCATTTTTGATGAAGTTATGAGAGATCAAAGTTTTCAAAAAAATGTCAAGGGGTCAGTATAGAAAATTTGACAAAAATCGAAAAACTATCAAATTTTTTAGATGATAAAAATTTAAATGCAAAATCAATTTAGAGACCAAATTATGATCAAAATGACATTCCGCTTAAAAATCGGTTCATTTTTGATGAAGTTATGAGAGATCAAAGTTTTTGAAAAAATGTCAAGGGGTATGTATGGAAAATTGGATGATAGATGGCTTAGGATCGAAAAAATGCCAAATTTTCTACTTGGTATTATTTAAAATGTTCTTAAAATCAAGATGTGTTCTCTTAATTTAGAAATTTTATGTTCTCGACGCCTTTTTTAGACCAAAAATCTTAGTTCTAAGACCAAAATCTTAATTTTAGAACATTATTTTTATCAGTGTAAGTGTCTTGGCAACTCTGTCAGCTACTCATGCCAGTGGCGTTGTTTAATTAATATGCAGCTGCCAGACCACGCGCTTTGCCTTTTGTCTTGGCCAACAAACAGAATTACAGACCAGCATATTTATTTTTTTTTTTGTTGTCTTATGTTTTATTGAAAAATTGTTTTACATTTAGTTTGAGCAGCTTGGACTTGGTCTACCCTTGGCATGCTTGGAATGCGACCGTAAAAATTGGATTGCTATTTAATTGAAAGCGGGCAACAATGCGCTTTACTTGGCCTATATTCTGAATTAATCAATCTCTCTCTTCTCTCTAATCTTTGCAGCATCACAAACATGAGATTGGTGAAGTGTTTCAGGATGAGCAAAATATGGCTGCGATTCTGATGCGTCGTCACATGGAAACCGGTGACTTGGTAATGGTAAGTGTACAGTTTTTCTTACCCTTTTATTATATTTTTTTTTATTTTTTTTTTGACAAGGTCAACAGAATCAATAAATGTGCAACAAGAATTTCAATTAGCACGCCCCCAGGCGTGCTCTTAACAATGATCTCTATTGATTCTATTGGCCTGGCCTGTTGTGACTGTCAGCTATTGTTATGGCCAAAGTTGGACACTTGACCAGGCTGACCATTGGCTCCGCATTGTGGCAAGCCAAAATGTGGCCGACACTTGCTGTGGGCTGCACTTGGGGCAGTTACAATTAAACGCCTGCCACTTGTGTATAATTTGCGGATTTAGACAATTTCTGCTGATTAAGCATTAATTTATATCGCAATATCGCCGCAAAACGGCAGCAGCAAATGTGAATTGCATGTCGATAGACATTAGACATTGTCAAATGACCAGCTGCAATACTGACAACAACAACAACATTATCGACAACAACCAAAGACACTCACGAGTTGTCGTCACAACCTAATCGAGCACCTTGACCAATTTGTTAAAGTGAAAACTCTGATATGCTTAGAAAAACAAGTATGGAATTATTATAGCCCACGACAGATACATATATAAATCATAGATAATTAAACTATGCAGAATCAGGTAGCTAACAATTATAATTGTGGTTTAATAACCATTTAAAGTCAGGAAATTTAATATTTATTACATTTCCCCACTTACTAAGGTTTGTAAGTAATGAGCCAAAGCCTAATTAATTATATGAAGATGCGTCGATTTCCTTTTATTTAACTCTATAGCTGTTTTTAACTGATGTGTATTTAAAATCCTAAACAGTCACAATTTTCAAATAAAAATTTATTTATTCATTCGTTTTTATTAAAGTCATTCATCATAATTTGTGTAATCAATACTCAATTATTTGTTTATTCTCTTCAAGCTTTATCGCTTTGAATTTAATGCAAATCTAAATAAAATGTTATATATTTTTTAACAAATATTAAAGATTTTAAATTGCATTTTTCAATTATGCAACTACATTTATTAAATATAAATCAATCAGTCAAAAAACCGTATATGTTGTATTCGTTTCCTCAAATCAACTTCTTTTTGCTAAAGTTCAATGTTGCTATCAAATTGTTTAATTAAAAGTAATTTTAGTAATTTGCAAATTGCAAGTGAATTGTTGATAGATTGCTACCCCTTTTAATTATTGAACAATTGGCAATTAACATTTAACCTGTGGCGGAAATAGAACTCAAAATACACGCTCGTAATATCATAAAGTGCAAATGTTTGTCATGTTATAAAGGAAGTCAATTCATAATTGGCTTGGGAAATTTCGATGAATTCAATGATCACTCAAATGGCAAACTGGACTTGAAATTTGACTGTTAAAATGAAGTTCAAAGCAAATGTCACAATGCCAAAAATTAATAATCAATAAGCGAAAAGAGACCCGGCAAATATGCAGAATAATAGGGTCAATCAATAACAAACGAGCTTCAACCATCAGTTTCAATATGGCCAATAAACAAGGTTTCCACTTCAACCGGCTGCTTCTTTAAACATATTTCCATTTTATTATTTTTTCTTTATATATATATTTTTTTTTGGCAATTAACTGACGTTTGCTCATTTTTAATTTGTTAGACAAAAATCGAAAAGTAAAAATGTATTTCTGATAATAATTACACAGACAAGTTGGCCAAGCAGTCGGTCAATAAAAGGTCAAACAGCAATGTCTAGCCCGGCATTGCCGGCGACTCGGCCGTCTTGACCGACTTGTTATGGCCAAGTGCGCCAAGCAGCATGGAAAAGTTGAAAAAAATTGTAAAATTGAAAAATTGAACAATTCATAAATAATATGTAGAAAATGTTTTTTTGCTCGCTGACATTTTGAAGTGCAAAGCGGCGAAAATTTCGCAAGTCTGACGCAGCTGCTTAGCCAGTTTCTTGGCTCGTTGACTGTTCGGCCAATTGGCCAGTTACCCGATCGGCCGATCGCCTGCTTGGCTGTCTTCCGGCTTAGTTTTGACCTTAAACAGCATGAAAATATCAAGATGCCGACTTGTAATTAAAAAAAAACATATCGACAGAAGATGTCTAAGGCAGCGACAATTGCGCAATCTTTTGATTCGCCAAATGAACTGACCGACTGCCTGCATTGTGATGACTCTTTGATCGTTTATGGCCATTTAATTAGGCCCACCGCATAGTTAGTGCCATAAAACGTGTGTCTCACTCTATAAACACTGCAATCAACACAGTGATATATATATATATTTCTGTTCAGTTGGCTAATACACGCATTCTAGCCACATTAGTTACGCTCTTAGCCAAAACAGACTCTTTAGTTGAGCTCAAATATCTTTTGAATTCAATATGTAATGTTAGTTCTGCAAGAAATCTGCTTAAATTGGCTGCATTTAGCTGGAATCTTAATAATATTCCACAGTGCAAACAAAAGACTTAAGACACAAACTTGCTGACAATAGTTCAAATAACTATTTAATTCAATAGATATTCTCAGTTCTGCAAAAAATCTGCTTAAATTAGCTGCATTTAGCTGGAATCTTAATTGTGTTCCATAGTGCAAACAAAAGACTTAAGACACAAACTTGCTGACAACATAGTTGCCCAAGTTTGCAACAAAATTTGTACACTCACTGTGTCAGTTATTGTTGTTATTGTGTTGTGAGCTTATTTAATTATGGCTCTGTCTGCGGCACGCACTATTTGTTGTTGTTGTGTGGTACTATTACATAAAAAGTCATACAAATACGGCCCTGCCCCAAGCCTCAGGCATTTTATGCTGTAGAGCGGCAACGACACCTTTTCCAATGGGCAGTAATTTTAGACCATTTAGTTTCAAAAGAAAACTAGTTGGGCGAAACTGTTGAAAGAGAGAGGAAAAGGGAAAAGTAAGCTGAAAGAAAACTATTAAAAGTAAATTCGTTAGATTTCAGCAAAAGAAAAGAAATTTTCATTTGCTAACATATTTGACATTGAATAAGTATTTATATATTCAAAAATAAGCGCTTAACTGTCCTAATATTAATGAGCACAATAATCCGTGATATTGTTGTACTTTTTCATGGCTAATTAAAGCCAGAGTCTTGGCCAAACAAAGGCCGTTTTGGGGCGTTTGTTTTGGGGGTAATTATGCAAATTGATGACAATAATAATTTTGGAGCTTGGCGCCTGTTAATTGTTTAATATAATTACAAAGTGCATTGCACTGCCGCAAAGTGCGTTGAAATTTATCAATGAAGAAACGAGCTCAAGGGAAACCCGCACAACAAGCCGTCAATCATTCATCCATCAAGCAACAAGCAAAAGTGTAATCATAATTTTTCTGCTCGCCAGACATAAAATACTTACAGTCCAAGAGCAAACAAATGGTCTGTGCCATTTGCTGATAAATAAAAATTTTGGGCCAAAGCCAACTAAAGCCGAGCTTGATTAATGCTAATTACGCCAAATGTCAGACTAACACACAGTCTGTCTGCCACATTTTGTTTAAACAAATTAACCAAAAGGTCGAACGGCAGATGCAACCAAATCTAAAGACCAACCTGGCTTTGATCTTAAATAACGTATCAGACAGAATGCTGAGATAATAAACTTTAAGTACCTGCAACTGAAATACTACCGCATTAAAATGAATTAGTGTCTGAACTGAGAAAAAACAACATTTGCCACAAATTAGCCACGTATTCCATACAAATGAAATGAATTTACCAAAAAATGAAGACAGAAATACATTTTAACTTTTCATATAAATAGAAGACCTTTAGGATCGATAATTAATACTTTAATGCATTTATATAGCGTCAACTAAAAGCAGTAGACAAAAGAATTATTTTAATTTAAAAAAACAAATTTTATTAAGATTTAAATTGACAATAAAATTGAATTATATAAAGATTTTAATTAAGCTAATATTTTAGATAGAGAAATTTTAAAAAATTTCAATGTAAGTGACCTATTTTTTAAAATTGTTCCCCGATTAAACATTTTTGATACAGGTAGAAACTAATTAAAAGACAAGTTTTCAACCCTCATTCCAGATTATTACGTTTAAAAATCTTCTTTCTTATTTATATTATGTATATAAATATACTTAGTTCATTTTTAAATTTACAGAGATGCTTTAGTGCATTAACCTTCGACTTTTTAACCAAATTGAGCTCTTCCTTTTAAGTCAAAAAAACGAAAGATTCGCCTTCGCCTTAAAATTACAATAACTCTGTAACTTGCCCTTTGCATTCACTTTGACATTTGGCGCGATCCACGTTAAAGATCAAAATATGTACATTTTGAGCATTTATGCCATTTGATCAAATAACAACAACCATAAATACTAACAACAGTAAATACTGCCAAGTGAATCCACAGGCAGCACAATTATTAGGTAGCTGAAGCGACAGCACGTTGCCATTTTGGACACGGGCTTCAGCATTTTGGGCAACTCTATTAGAAACGCGTACATCAGCAACACTGTTAGCTAGAAGACAAACTAGTTTTGTTTTTGTTTTTTTTTGTTTTTCATCTGTTAACTGGCCAAGTGAGCTTCTTCATCGTCACCTTACTAACAAATTGTTTACTTGCAGCCTTGATATTTACACAGAGTTGAACTAGTGTTGTCTGTGTTGTTGTCTAACAATTTCTAAGTATATTTAAGTATCGTGTGTGCTTATAGACACTCTGGCTGGCCACTGCTTTGATTTGCATTGGCAATGCCAACTGACGGTGCTAAAATCAGTTAAATTTATGTTATTTGCTCTTTTTGGCCGAAGCATCATCGTCACCATCGCGTTCGTTGCCTAAGTTTTTTGATTTGACATTAAAATGCATCTCATTTCAAACGACGACGACATTTATAACTTTTTCGCTTTTATAGTCGTAACTTCAACTTTATATAGATTTCAAAAAAAAATTTATTATCACTCACTTAATTGCATTTAATTGATTTTTAACACAAAAGTTACAGCGTTTCCATAACTTTAAGGTTTATTATTAGCTTTTCCATTTAGCTTGTAAAACATTTTCATCTAATGAGTTAAGTAATTCGAACCAGACGTCATATTTCCTACATCAGACCATTAATTTTTTTTTTGCTGAAATCTATACAACAATTTGCAAATTTCACCACATAACGTATCCATACTCTTGTGTACGAATATATATGTATATTATAGATGTATTTAGATTTGGCAAATGCAAATTTAGTTGCTCAAGTCTTTTGGTTTCGAGTTTGGTCAGTTGCCAGCAGTTGTTGTAACAAAACTGATACAAAATTGATTCGACATAACGACAAGCGCATTGCCAGCTGTTGCTGCGACAACAACAACAACAACATTAGCAACAACAGCAACAACAACAGCAGCAACAACAACAACAACTTGCAGATCGCTTGCAGTCACAAACTGTTTAGCACGCGCTATAGAAAATCACACCTAAACGGTCAGAGCAACATGTTGCTGTTGTTGTTGTTGATGTTGCTGGTTGTTGCTGATGTTGTTGTTGCTGCGGTTGGCAGCAAGATCAGCTCCTAGCAATCTTTACGCATGCACAAAGGATTAGCCGCTATTCATGCCACAGACTTTTTCAATTATACACCACATACACACACACACACACACCAACACACACACACACACACACACACACACACACACACTGCACTTGTATTATTTAATCAATTTGGGGCATTGTGGCGCACCAATTTCCTCATGAAAAATGATTTTTAATTGCCTTAAACAAGAAAAAAATGTGGGGACTGCAGCAATTTGATAACAACGTTCACCCGCTTCAAGTGTACACTGTGCAGCATATTGCATTTTAATAACTCAGTATCGGTTACGTGAATATCCCCATAGATCGCATTAGGCGATTATCGGCAATTGCAGCTGCAATTGTATTGCATTTTTCAGTTACCAAATTTCACACTCGCCATGGGGGAAAGTCACTTAGAGCTTAACTGAATTTAAGCTGCGGTTGATAGCAATTAAATAAGTTTTAATTAACTTGTGACGACTCTCATTAGCGGCAATTGCTCAAGAGTGTTGGCATAGATGCCGCCCAAAAGTAGCAACAACAACAACAACTGCCTTGGGAGACCTTCACTTGAGCTGTGGGTAAGTGCAAGGATAACTGCAGTTGATTTGAGTTGACTTGACTTGATTTAACTTCGGCTGACATTGACATGCAACTTCATTATGAGTCTATGTCTGTCTGGGCCACCAACTGTCCCCTCTTGTTGTTGTTGTTGCTGTTGCTGCTGTTGTTGTTGTTGTTGCTGCTGCTGTTTGTCATGCAAAGTTATTGGAGCGGCAACTTTAAAGCGCACTTTGACTTGCCCCGTTCGCATTGAACTTGTTGCCAACAGCAGCAACGACAACAACAACAGCAGCAACAGCAACAATCACAGCAGCAACAACAACAGTTTTATCGGCCAACGCACAAGACCACATACAAAGTCATATATATTTATGTACATGTGTGTATAACAAATTATGCCAAAAAGTGCGTTAAGCATCTAGCAGATACATTTGGCCAAACAAGCGATTGAGCAAATTAATTTTGATTGCTTTTGATTGCTTTTTGGCTTAGAACGTCAGCCAGCCGTTGTGGTGTGGGCCATGTTCTTGTGCTTCAGTTGACCATGGGCGGTGCCTGTTGCCGTTGTGTTATAAATATTCATTGATCAAACACACACACACATACACACACACTCACAGTTACTTGCAGTTGCAATTGCAGATACAGATACAGATACAATTACTCTATCACTGCCTGAAGGTGGATACAGTTTAGACTTTTTGTTCTCTTTTTTTCTTAACGAGCTGCGCTATGTAAACAAACTGTTAACACTGTTGGGGCTGTGGCAACTGTTGTTGTTGTTGTTGTTGTCATTCTACTGCTTGTTGTTGTTGCTGCTGAGGTTGGCTTAGTTTATGACTACATGCAGTTGAATTGAACAGCGGCGATCTTAAGCGCCGATTAGATTTAACCTTGACCAAGATGATAACAACAACAACAAAAAAATCCAAATAACAACACTAACAACACACACACAAATACACCTCACGAGTTGAAAGAACAACAGCCATAAATGCTCTAATTAAAAGTGCTCGGCGTAGAGATAACCTGTAACTCACCTACATATGTAGAGTATTTTCGTATCTATTAATGTATCTATCTTCATAAATACTGCACTCTGATCTTCATTTATTTGTTCTCAAATGACTTTTATAACCAATAAGAAATAATAGCTTATAAAATCAGAATTCATTAAATATTCAATTTGTAGTAATCCAAATTGAAACAAGATTGAGATACACTTAAGACAAGGCATTCCAATCTTTATATAAGAATTTTAACGGATTTTTCTGTAAAACTTCTGTGTTTATTAAAGAATCGTGTTGAAATTTTCAGGGTTGAACATAGAATATTTTTCAATATTTCTCGAGCATAAGAATATATTTATTTAACTTTAATAATTCTTTAAGACTCTACTTAAGATATCTAAAAAAAAACTAAAATCTCAACTCAATCTAAAAAAAAACTTACCATTAATTTGCTAGCATTATAAATTCTTTTTTAAATTTTTATAATTTTTACAGACTGTCTTTAAAATCTACTTAAGATATTTAAAAAAACCTCACCATTAATTTGCTAAATTTAATATTTATTTGCTTTAAGCATTAATTTAAGAATATTAATGCTGCAATTTAGTTCTTTGTGGCGTCATCTTTATTAAGACAGTGGCAATTGTTGCTAACAGCAACACCAATGACAACAACAACAACAATGTCGACACTTAAATGACAATCATTGAACCTGCTGCTTCTTCTTCTTCCCCTCAAATCTCTGTCCATGTGTTCGTGTCATGAATTTGCACAAATTATGCTAATTTCCAAAATTACAAACCACAAAATGATATTTTTTTTTTTGAGGTTTTAGTTTCTATTGTTGTTGTTGTTGATGTTGTTGTTGCTTTGTGGTGTCTGCCAATTTTCGATATTTGCACATTGAACGTTGATGCTTTTGGGCTTTTGTCAGCAAAGTCGAGAAAAAAATCTGCTTAAAACAAACATCAGAAGGTGTTAATTTTGATTGTAAGTTAATTTTAATGCTCTTGCTTAAAATGTGTGTGTATGAGTGTATGTGTGTGTGTGTATGAGTGTGTGTGTGTGTTTCAGTTCAGCGAACTTTGTGGCGTGGGCAGATTGTGTTAAATTATGCAATGCAGTGACGTTAACTGGGCAAACAATGGTCCTAAAATAACTTGAAAAGGTTCGAAAATATCTTGCCAATGTTGATGATGTGCGCTTTAATTTGTGCGAAATGAAAAAGCAATTAAAGTGGATTAATAAGCGAGCAATAGACAAAGCCAAATATCATTATCATCGCATCACAAATCCATCAAAGCATTGACAATTGATTTTTATCAACGAGGCGTGGCTTGATTTGGATTCGTATTGGTTTTGGCCACAGGTGCCACTTTGGTGGCTTGTCTAACTGAAAGACAGAAAGACAGAGAGACAGTTGGAGTCAGAGTGAGGGAGACAGACAATTGCACTCAGTGGCTGTGTGTGTGAAAGGCTGAAGTCTGCGGTCTGGCATGATCTGGGATTGCGTTTTGAACTGAAACCATGTAATAAATAACGGCGCCTGTCTAACCAAGTCGCAACACAACCGCCAACTGGCAACAGGCCAACTGAACAACTGGCCAACAAGATATAACAATCATGTTGTGGGTGATTACATAAACTAGACAAGTAGACAACTTCATTTCAAGTGTCCGAAAAGGCCGCAAAATGCTGCGTGATTTGAAAGCAATTTGCTGTTTTCCTTGTTGCAAGATCTCCACATAATTGGCACGTGCAACACAACGCACAATTTAATTATTTCATAAATAAATGCCCATTAGTTTAACACCTATTTCAAGACATTCAATAAATCTTTTATTGTGGTAATTTATTAATTGCAATTTTAAGTCGCGAGACAATTTCGAAATTACAACTTGTTGCATAACAGTTGTCGGGCAAAGAACTCAAATAAATAAATAAGAGCTAAATAAATTAACAGCAGCAACAAAACACAAGCAAAAGATATAAATAAATACATAAAAAATGGCCACGGCACACGCCCAAAATGTTATTGGCTGGTTTTCTAGATAAAACCAAATGTTGTTGCAATGCCAGACAGTTGCTGTTGCATGTTGCTGTTGTGGCTTAAAAGGCGGAACACACTTGCATATGCTTACGTATGTCAACAAAAAAATCAAAATTAAAATTGAAATTGAAAAACAGATAAGAGAAATCGCTGCGACTATTTGGCGTCTGTTAAGTCCCGAGAGCTTGGCTTAAACTGTTGCCAATAAAGGTGGTAAATACTTGTATTAAAGAAAAGCCCTTAACATTTCATAACTCTCTAAGCATTCAGTTGTGCGACTGCGAAACAAGCTTTCAAGTTGAATGCCAATTTCAACGAGTTTATCTGACACATTAATCATACGCACTGTGCGCCGTTATCTCTTTACATACACATATATACATGTTTTTGTATGCATTTAAATGTCACAAGCGCAAATCGCAAACACTTGCTCATAATTCAAATACCCATCGCCATCGCCATAGACGACTCTGCAGCTGGATTGCATTCAATTGGCGAAACGCACTTTGGCAATTTTCAATAGACGGCATTGAAGTTGGCTTCAAGTTTTAGCCAAAGTCGCCGTCGTTGTTGTTGTTGCCTGGCATGTCATCAATGGCAATTTGTTGCGGCTTTTGCTGGCAATTTGTTTATGGCCTAAAATTATTTGTTGGTTTGGCATTTTCATAGCGGACATTGAACTGTTTGTTGCCTGTTGTTGTCTCATATCTATCCGAATTTTGATTGGCATTCAACTGAAGAATGCTCACTCAAGTGTCAAGTTCTAAACATGCTAAACAATTGGCATCCATCAATAAAATTAAACTGCGTCATCTAACAAAACTCATAAACAAATCATTATAAATTACATTTAATTATGGCCACTGAGTCAGATTTCCTTTCGTGTTTCGGGCACATTAATAAAATATACTTCAAACAATCTGTTGTAATTTATATTTAATATTTTAATTATAGCATAGAGTTGCAACTTTCGAGCGTGTCCAACATTTAATTAGCCCAACTCGCCTCAGGGGGCCAATTCTCGAGTGGGTGCCTCGATTCTCTTGGTCCACAGTCAATCCTCAACATTTGGCTTAATAAATTGAGATTTAAAACTTCAATTGGCAGTATTTAAACACTTGTTAAATGATTTGCTTTCAATTGGCTAACCTTTCTCAAGGTCTTTTCTTTATTATTTCATTTTATTTTTTTTATGTAGCTAATTATTGCAATTACAGAGGCGATAAAAAGTGTATAACAACAATATCGACTATATGCTAACAAAATCGAACGCCCAAGAAACATTTTTATCTAGATCAAGAGATTTGCATAAATTGTACAGCTATGCAAATTGCAGCTAATTTTTATGACTGCTGCGCCAGGTTGCCCAGCTCATTCAGTCGACTCGAAGATATATTACAAATGCATTTAATAAACAAATGTATTAAATTATTAATATGCCTGCATTACCATTTCTGAGAGCTGATACTAAAACAACAACAACAACAAAAATAACAGTTGCGTAGGCATTTGTATGTTAAATAGCTGTCAGTTAACAGTAATTGCCCATAACAGTCGTGTGCTATGTTAGGTTAACAGTATTTGATATTTGTATGTTAAATAGCAGAAAGTTTACAGTAATTGCTTATTACAGTTGAGTGCTATGTTAAGTAACAGTATTTGATATTTGTATGTTAAATAACAGCCGTGTGCTGTGTTAAGAAGAAATTTAGCCTGCTATTCGCAAGCTGGGAATTCGAAGATTGGGAATTAAATTAAAAAAAACCATAAAAACTATTTCTTGTCAGTATAATTTATTTAGAATATAAATTTATTAAAAACATCTTTTATTCAATTTATTTCTTTTTTAAAAAAATTACTCATTAACAAATTTAGCAACTGATTTTTTAGCTAAAAAATTTTCACACAGTAAAAATCTGATTCAGAAAAGATGTTCAACTTGATTAGTACTTATCTCATAAATGATTAGTTACCATATATTATGACTTAGCTTTCCTCATTAACTAACAACGATTTTCCCATTGAAACTGTTTTACAGGAGGGCAGCATTGGTCACGATCTGGTCATTAAACCTCTGCCACATGAGTTGAGTAACAACAAGGAACAGGCCCAGCACATTGTCTACAAACGCGAAGCATCAGCCACCGAAGACCAACTGAGTGATTTCGGTAAGTTATCTTTAAAAATGACCCGCAATACATAAGAGTTGCATAAGTTCTACTGAAGACTTTAAGTTGATGGCATCTATTATTCTTGCCTAGCATAATTCTATCTTTGGTCTTGTCTGACATTGATCCTCGATTCATTATTCATTTCGGCACTTATCTTCAGATGCATCTACAGCATGTGCCCATCTTAAGTAATGGGAACATTGAACTAGAAACCAGCTCTCTAAGCTGTCTAGCATAAATCTGACTGTCTTCAGAGAGAGATCGACGTGCATATGATTAGCATTTCCTGTTCGGCATTTTGCGGCTCTTGCCAAGAGTTCAATGCGAGGCTTGAACTTTCGATGTCTCTGTCCTTCGATGCATGCATTTACCTTTGCGGTTGTCTGTTCGTGGTGGCGCCAAAATTCCAACCACTAAAATTTGACTTGCACTATAAAAACGGTTATTTTATGGATGGTATTTCACAAAAAAAAAAGGCATTTCGCAACAGCTTTTTGGGGGCTGCCATTTAATGGTTGAAAAATTATATTAAATACAGTTAAACGAGCAGCTACCTGACTTGCTTGACCATAATAATAAAGAGATTGCATTTTATTTTGTTGTGTGATTCATTTGCCTTCTTTTTTACCTGCTCCTCTGCCTCTTTCAGCCTTTATGGAGCCCGATGACTTGCTGGCCAGTGAGAAACTTGAACGCTTGCAGCGCCGCCAGCGTCGACGTCGCCGCAGCAGCGGCAACAGCCCGGATTTTGAAGATCTCAACGATGAGGATGAAGGTGCTCTGGACTCTGCAGCGGAAGCATCTGAACCCCAAACCTCCGAGTCGCGTGTGCGTCCCAGACGCCAAGCTCCATATGTCATCTATCCCGAGGTCTTGGTGATAGTCGACTATGATGGTTATCGTCTTCATGGCGGCGACAATCTACAGGTGCGTGCAAAGAAGTTGTCAGCAGATTGCGATTTTCAGTTTGTGATTGTCAAAAGTGTGTACACTCCCAAAACCCTGTCTGGAGATTTGTAAAAGTTGTTTCGGTGATTTTAAAGCTTGATAGAAGGGAACGTGTGTTCATACATAAAAGTCACGGTATACATATTAATTGGACAAAAGGCAAAAAAAAGAACCACAGTTGAATCTACGCGTAGACAGTCCGATAAATCCACGAAGAATACAAGAAATGAGCGAAGACAATCAAAATGAATTTAGTTTTCAATTTGTCCGTATTAGTTGATTCTGGTCTTAGTTTATTACACTGAGAAAAACGAGTGGTCTCTAAAATTAAAAATTTACATCTTATTTTATAAATAAGACAATTTTAAATATAGAAAAAATACAATAATCTTACAATAAAGATATTCTTTCTATATTTCAAAGAAGTTTTGATTCTCAACGTAATTTATGATCGAAAATTCAGACAAGAATTCTAGCTTTGCACATTTTTTTATCAGTGTTCTGGCTTTAAGCCTCGTCGCAACACACCTTCTTATTATGCACATCACTCACTGAAGATTTATTGTGTTGTCTGAGCTGGGTGCGATCGGCTTAGATGAAAGTCTGACAGAGCTGCACCAGCAGTTGATTCTGATAAATGTGGCTTCAAATTCTATCTTTTTTTCTACACAGGTCAAACGGTATTTCATCTCATTCTGGAACGGCGTAGATCTGCGTTATCGTCTGCTAAAGGGACCCAGAATACGCATCAGCATAGCTGGCATTATAATCTCACGGGTAAGTACCTAATAATACTGCCTGCAATTCAGTTTATGCTTGGTTAGGTCTCACTAATTGAGTAATCCATTTGCTGGCTCAACTTTGACCCACCGCCAAAGGGGACAATTGCAAATTGGAGCAGCTGCCGACCACGGGCAAGCAGAAAAAAAAGTCAAATATCACGATTTAGTAGGCAAGACAAACAGAAAAAGAGGCAGTTAGATAGAGAAGGAGAGAAGGAGACAGGGAGAGGCAAGCAACAACGCATACGATTCGTTAGAAAAAATGTGAACAATCAATTTGGCTATTTGCCTGGGCCATAAACAAAGCGCAGCTACAAATTTTAACAAGTTTTTTTTTGTTTTGGGTTAGAAACGAAATGCTCGTGCCAGCCAGAAAAGCAAAAAAAATAAAAACCAAAAGCATAAAAAACATTGCTAAATGCTGAAGGAATTAGCAAACTTTGTAGCACGCAAACAAAAGACTTAGGCAACGAACTTGGAACGTTGTATTGGACTTCAAATCGAAATGGAAATATATCGATTGGTAATCAGACAAATCTTATGATGATTTGTGCTTGAGCTTTATAGATACTATACTGTCCCCGCTCCCCAGTCATATTTTCCCCTTGCCCCTTTCAAATGATGCGTTGCATAACGTGACCATAAAACACTTTGACAACATTATTACACATTGCCCGCTAGACTTTCTCACACAAGTCACAGTTCAGGAAGCCATTTGTCGTCGCCACAAGAGGGACAGAGAGAAAGAGAGAGAGAGGGAGAGAGTGAGAGTGAGGCAGAGAGAAGCGTCTGTCTGGCAACTGGCGACCCATTGCTACATGTGCCTGGAAAGTAGTAAATTGGCGCAGATTTTTTTTGTATTTTCTGACTGTTTTTTTTTCGTTTTTTATTTTTTTTTTTGTGGCTGGCACCTGTTGTTGGCAGTACCGCAAAACGGCTGCACTCCACAAGTTGCATGAAGCGACAGCCCACACGACGACGAGTTACCCTAAGTACGTCAATTGGTTTTCGCTGACGCCAAATACACACACACACACATGTGTGCAACAAAAAAATTGTTTTAGACAGCATAAATAATGCAGCAGCAACTGCAGTCGTTGTTGTTGTTTTTGTTTGTTGCTGTCGCTGCGTTGGCTGCAGTTATATAATTTAATAGGCTGCTGCTGAGACAGAGACTCAGCAGCGGTTGAGACTCAGATTTTTGCCCAAAAATTCACACAGCGACTTCCTCTTCTATGCCCACATGTATGATAAAGGTATGTGTGTGTGTAATTGACACACTCACAGATACGAATCCATTTACAACGGCTGCATCCGTCGTTAAACGTTCAGATACTCACACATACTGTACTAATTAATGTTGAAATATATTTCGCTGGCCATAAACTACAAATCCAAATGCGAATTTATGACACACACACACACACACACAGAAATGTTAACATGCTCGACTTGGCCAAGTAATTACTCAGAATTTGCAAAGGGGCTACAAATTATACGATATTGCATATCCGATAAGCCGATGAAGTCTGTTTGCAAATATGCAATCGCTTAATGGAATTGAAAACAAAGTCACGCATTGCCTAACGTGAAAAGAGGGGAGTACAAGGAGGGTAGATCTATTAATAATAAATATTAAAGTTTGACATATTAAGTGTCTTGAAAGATTGCGATAAGATTTGGCATTCATTTCAAGGTGGCCTTTTGTTAACCGACCTGATCATAATAGCAACAAGAAGTTATTAATTTTTCTTTTTGATTCTCCGTTTATTCTTCTATAAATATCATTCTGAAATCAATGCTGTTCTGAATTGAGCAGGAATTAATTTACCCTTGTTGCCTTCTCAACAACTTCAATCTGCTATAACTTTGTCAAATCTTAACCGATTTCCTTGCGGAATGTCAATTTTTTCATTATTTGGCCTCTATTTTGATTTTGCATCAAAATTTGAAAATTAAATTTTGTTCGATCACTGTCCATTTTTTTCATACTTACCCCTTAACAATTTTTGGAAAACTTCAAACTACCATAACTTTGTCAAATCTTAACCGATTCTCTTGCGGATTGCCAGTTTTTTCATTATTTGACCTCCATTTTAATTCTGCATCAAAATTGGAAAAAGTTAAATTTTTTCCAACTCTTTCATTTTTTCCATACTTACCCCTTAACAATTATCTCGTTTTTTGAGTATTTGAATATAGGAATGGAAATTTTTAAAGGCATTGCAATCAATCAATTAACTTGAATCAATCGGCTGTAATTGTCAGCCCTGTTGACTTCTGGAAATATCACGCTGAACAGCTTTTAAATAGAATTCAATTTCCAGTGCTGAAACAGCTTCATCAATCATTATATTTATTCCATTTCTTTGTGCTATCATCAGTGGGCAATCATAATCTTTATAAAGCCAACACTGTCTGAAAACAGAATACTACTGAACGTGATAGTTAAATAAATTCGCGTGGGCAGTTGATGTTGTTCTGGGCTACCGTTGAACTTTTATCTGTGACACTTAATTAACATTTTAATTAATTGCGGGCAACTTTCCGTTAGAATTGAGTTACACCTGCTGAGTGTCTCGTTTGCTTTCCTCCCTGCCCTGCCACATGGAAACAAGCTGCAAGCGACAGACAGACAGAGAGACAGACAGACAGACAGACTGTTGTACAACGTGTCGAACGTTGCGCTTGCGCCACAAGCATTTTTCAATACGACGCAACGTTGCGTATACGCAATTTATTATGTGCGTGTCGAAAAAAAACATGTATGTGCATCTGTGTGTGTGAATATATGTGCATTTAATATGCCAGTAAATTGTAATTTGAGAGCTGCGTACTAACTGGGCTCACAGTCGATTAGAATTTCAGTTTAGCCATAAATTGAAGTTTGATGCATTATTAAACATTGGCAACTCGAAACTAGGTTGACTTATTGTTGTACAGAGTGGATGGTGGAGGGGGTGTGGCAGTGCAGCCTTGCAACAATTTAGATTTACGCATTTTAGCAGCTACTTTGCGAGTGTTTTGTTAAAACAAGAATCGATTAATTGCCTCACTGAAAACAGAACACATATGCCGAGAGTTGCAGTTAAGTAATTCTGCTGGTTATTTGTCAGTCTGTGATTAATTTATGTGAACAATAATAGATCGAGCAAAAAAATGTCCTTGGTCGAGCAATCTCTGACAATCATGCGTAATTTTTCAATGGTCCAAAAGAAAGTGTTGCAATCATTATTTAAGAATTTGTTTTTTAAACATAGTGCATGACTTGGTTTTATCGAGCACATTTGAAGCTGCCAATCAACAATCTCCACTCAAGTCTTATCTGTTTGGGTTTATCAATTGCCACGGAAATGCCAAGTAATGCAAATTGCCACACCCAGACCAGATCCAGACCCCAAAAAAACGACATAAAAATACCACACATGCAAAAGAATTACTTTTGGCTCTTTCATATTTGCAAAATGTCATAACGAATTCCTGGGCTAACGAAGCTTGGAATTCAGGTAGCTGCTAGGCGTAGGCCAGCTGTTATCCCCAGGCCAAATTGTATATATTAAAATATATGTGTGCAGTTACTCAAGTAATTTATTTAACAACATAACTAAAAAATTCACAAATTGGCTTTGTATAATTAAAAGTAGTTTAAGCCAATTAAATTAATTTTTATTCAAGTAATAAAATAATACACAATTTAAAAATATAATTTGTTTATTTTGTAATTTGTCAAAACAATTACTTGACTAACTGTATATGATTTATGTAGTGTACTGATATTTAAAAGTTGTTGAATCCAATTAAATTAATTCAAGTAATAAAATAATACACAATTTAAAAAGTTTTACAAAATATAATTTGTATATTTTGAAAATTTGTCAAAACAATTACTTGACTAACTGTATATGATTTATGTAGTGTACTGCATAGACAGTAGCTGGAAATGCAAGTGCCAGAAATAATCGTATATATAAATCGCAAGGCAAAAAGAAAAAGCATATGGCCCAAAGACTTGACCCAAAGGCAGCAGGCAACAAACAACAAAAAGCCAAAACCGACAGCGCCGTGGGTGGTGTCCGAAAGTGGCCACCGCCTCTCGAATGCCGCCTGTCGCCCAATCCCCAAAAAACCCAATACCCAAAACCCAATCCCAATTCCAATTCCAAAAAGCTGTGTGGGCGCAGCTCTTGGCACAATACAAAAGTCAAATCGTATGTCACTGCAGTGGAAGTTTGGTTATTTGAAGCTGGAATTGAAACTGGAAATGGAACTGAAGTTGGAGTTGGACTTTTAGTTGGTTGGGTGGGTGGATTTGGTTTCGTTTGCCAGTCGCATATTTTTAGTGCGCATTTCGAAATGTTAGAAATTTAAGCAACTGGCTTGACAGTTTTGCCAGTTTGCCAAGATTTATGCGCCCTGTAAATTAAATTAAATTATTAAGTCCAAAAAACGACAGAGTGTGCATTTAATTACGCACAAAAGTCGCATTGCAAAACTGAGGCAACTTAAATAAAAGTAAACACAAATGAAACAAAACCAAACAACACTAAAACTACAGACACATTTTATTAAAATTGTTTTTTTTTTTCTTATTTTTTTTTGGGAAAGGCAAACCGGTCTCCCAGTTGCCAGCCTGGTTACATTTTAGGTACTGCTCGTACTCTGCAACTCTCTGACTCTCGTAATCGCTCATAGCAAGACGCCCAGAGCTCGCAACGGGTCGTATGTGTAATATTTCTAATGGTCGACGCCATACAAATTAGATTACTTGACAAATTACTAGTGTTTCAACTAGCGCAAAAAGTCATGCTCGTGCAGAAAAAGATACTCAAGTATCTTGCAGATGCAATTGTGTAACTTTCAGGTCAAGTCCCGCTCTGATCCTTCAAGTGCACTTCTCACACTCACTCACTCTCTTTCGGACTCTCTGGGTGGTCTAGTTGAGTCTGGGAATATTGTGGAAATTATATAACAGCTTCAACTCGAGTCAAGTCAACAATTGAGACAGTTAGTGGAGAGTCCTTCAGTGTCTTTGGGCTGCACTATTAATTCACAATTAAACCAATCTTCAGATCTTATTAAAAGCATAATTCGGCTTAGTTCCCAGCAGCAATTTGTGCTTTGCCTTTCTCAAAGTTGTTTGCCAAGGTCGCCGACGGAACATTTAAAATTCTTTATAGTTTTTTTCCATCAAATATTTTCGAGTTTGAGTTGGAGACGTGCTCGCATTCACAATTGATCAATATGTCAAATTGTCCATTAATTTAGTGTGTGCCGCAGTCGAAATCCAAATCAAAATCAAAATCAAAGTCAAAAGAAGATGAAGTTGAAGTCAAAGTAGAACCAACTATTTAAAAGTGCCACTTGGCGGCATTTAAATGATATAAACTCAGCCACAGCTAGAATAATTGTACAGTGGGGTAATAACTGAATAGTTTACTTTAAATACCAATTGTTACTTGCATATTTTATATTTTTATTTATATTTAGATTTATTTTGACTGGAGTTCATAAATGTCGCATTATAATGTCGATCGACATGCTCGACGAATAAGCGCAGTCAGAATGCAGGCAATGTACAAGTATCTCAGAGATACATTTGTATCTACAATTGTCAAATGACTGCAAATCAAAGTTGCAGCTGAAAGCTTATTCTCTGGATAGGGTGACACCTCTACACTGATAAAAAATAACGTTCTAAAATCAAGATTTTGATCTCAAATATCAAGAAATTCTTTAAATAAAATTAAAAATAAAATAAAATATGACATATTTATACTTTTCTAACAACTTTAGAACTGAAATTTTGAAGATTAATATTCTTATGGTCTTAAAATGAACTTATTTTAAGAACAAAATATTTGAGATAAATGTTCTTTATTTAAGAACTACGTCTTTTTTTCCAGTGTAGTAGCTTTTATCACCTGCACTTTGGGTTAACTGTCGAACGGGTTCTAAATATTTATATGTATTTATGAGTGCAAGTGCGAGTGCGAATGTGAAATATTAACATATTGATTAGCCTAGGGCTTGACATGATTGACAATTGTGTTATAATAATTTATGTAGCTGTCACGTCAAACACACACAGAGCGAGAGGGAAAGAGAGAGAGAGGGAATAAACCGCCCCTAAGTCACGATAATTGTGGCATGAAAGTTGCCTTGGGATGCAATTACAATTATGCAACGCACAAGATACGCTACACGACTTTGACTTTGCTGAGTCGACCAACTACTTGCCACTTGCCCCACCGGCGACATCATTTCCAATTGGATTCCATTTGCAACTACAGTGGCGCCTCATCGCATCGTCTCGCCTCGTTGTTTTTATCGGATCAGAGTCACAGCACGTTTTTCACGTTCACTTGTTTCCGTTTCGCATACAGATTCCGCCATACTCCATTTACTTAAATATCTCTTTCCCCTCTCTGTTTTATGCCCCTCTTCCAGCTTCTTTGCTGCTGCAACTGCAACTGCAACTGCAACAACTCTGTTGCTGCCTACGCCAAAAGTGTTGGACATTTTCAAACGCTGAGTGGGCCATAAATTTTGTGATTTTCCATTTGTTTTATTGTCTTTTTGTTCATATGTTGTTTGTTGTTTGCTGTATGTTGTTTGCTGTTTGCTGTTTTGTTGTTTGTTTTGTCAAAAGTAAAGACGATTGCATAATAATCTCTGCTTAATGGGCGATAGTATTCATTAAAGGTTAGAGACCTCCAACAAATATCCAACTTCATTTGCCAATATGACCTATTGAACTCGTAACATTATTAGCTAAAGGTTAAGACGAGGCGTGAAGATTAATCCTGCTATTGCAACTACACTGGAAAAAATATTCGTGCTATCAAAATAAAGTCAAAGAATGTCAACAGTTTGGGAATGTTCAAAATTTTGATTATCGAGGTTATTAAAAAAGTTTTGTATCTTAGATTTATTGAAGCATTTTAAAGTATTTTTTAATATAAAAAATAAAAATTAATATATTTCAAGAAATGAAACAGAATTTTTTTGAATAATAATAACATATACGAGTATATTTAAAATCAATCAATTTTTAAAAAGGTTCTCAATATTATATATACATTTATATTAAGTAATTCTAATCTTTTTTTCATTTTCAGGGTCGCGATGCCACACCCTATTTGGAACGCAACCGTGTGGGTCGAGATGCTATTGATTCTGCCGCCGCCTTGACCGACATGGGCAAGTATCTATTCCGGGAGCGTCGGCTGCCCGTCTATGATATTGCCGTGGCCATCACCAAGTGAGTAGTTAATTACGGATGACACCTTATTCAGGTGTATTTTTTGTGTTCTTGCAGATTCAACAGCAGCAATATTTTGATAACAGCCCCCTCTTCGACCTGTTCTCTCTCTCTCTCTCTCTATTCTATATCTATCTCTATCTACATTTTCTAACTGAAATTGATTTCTTAATATAATGTCTACTTATGCGCAGGTATGATATGTGTCGCAGGCGTAAAGGCGGCCGTTGCACCAAAGGCACAGCGGGTAAAAGCAAATACAAACCAACAAATTAAATACCAGAATTAATTAATAATCATTAAAAAAAGCTAAAAGAAAGATTACACACATATACACTCACTTTTAAACAAATGTCATTTGGTTAGTTGCAATAGTTTCTCTTAATTTAACAAAAATTGCCTAAAATTGCGTGTTGGTCTCAACAAACACATTTACACACACAACACACACTCACACACTTAGTTACAAAATTTTAGTTAAATTCGAAACGTTATTTTCATCTAATTTTATGAGTTTATCGGGTTCCATAAACCGGTTGATTTTTATTTCATACTATAGTTAGTTAGTATTTATGCCTAATGGTTGCTGATTTAATGCCTAAGTTAATTATTTTAGTTAATCATTTGTATTGTGACATTGCTACTTAAACATGGTATAATTTAGTTAGTTTTATTAAATTTTTATAATGATTAAATTTTCAGTCGTGTTGCTAGTATTTTCTTTATTTATTTACAGTTTATTTATAGTTGTTATATTTTACTACTTATCCAGTTTTTCTACTCTATACTCTTTATTTTATTTTGAAAATTTCTATATTTTTGAAAATTTATCTTACAAATGTTTTCTGTCCCAAACTCAATGCTGTGCTGCTCCAACTACAAACTCTTCTTATCGATCACAAAACGAAAAGACAAACAACCAAAAATAATCAATAATCAATTTGAATTTAATGTACATACATGCTTGTCTACATACGTATACATATGTACGATATCGTATCCAAATCCAAACTCAATTCTACGCATTTTTGAACCATTTTCGCCCGCAGACTTGATATGTGCCGTCGCACCTCCGCATATGGTGAATGTAATCGCGGTACCGCAGGTAAAATCACAATAACAACCACAACAACTACAACAACAATTTGTTTGCTGACAATGTACAAATAAATGCGAATAAAAAAAGACATAACATTAAAGGCGGCAACTGCCAAAACCGAACTGAACCGAACCAAACCCAAAAGCGTCGCTCCATCATCTAAAAAAAAAACGAGAAATAATATCAAACTCAAGCCAATTTAATTGAATTTCATGCACGTCTCTTTGTCTCCTGTTTGTGTACTATTTTTTTCCTTTCTATGTTTATATTCTCTAAAGTGAACTTCTTAATTTATGTGTTTTTTGTGTCGCACGCGTTTTGTACAGCAATAAAAGAATTGAAAATGAATCTGTGCGCATGCGTCTTTCGACTTCGAAAAAAAATAGGATATCGAAAAGCAGATGCCTCTCTCTCTCTCTCTCTCCCTGTCTCTCTCTGTTGTATGATATGTGTTCTCTTTTCCTCTCTGTGCGCATGCGTATTTCGACTTCGAAAAAAAAAGGATATCGAAGAGCAGATGCCTGTCTCTCTCTCTCCCTTTCTCTCTCTGTTGTATGATATGTGTTCTCTTTTCCTCTATTTGTGCGTGTTTTACGCTAAACTTTTGTGTGATCAATTTTCAAGTGTTGCTCTAATTTATTGACCACTGTGCATGTCTACAGTGACTGCCAAGCATCTTTTGTGATATATGTATATTTTATTTTATTTGCTTTAATTTCTAGGAATTGCAATCGAAATAAACTTGTGTGAAGATTGAATAGAAAAATTATTGAATAATGCTGTTTGTATATTCGCATCCAGTAAAAATCCTTAGAAGATATTAAGTATATTAAATTTACTTATAAAAATTTAAATTTATAATATAAGTTTGCTTTAATAAATTGTATGATATTGTTTTTACATTAATTGGTGTTGGTTTTGCCTTAACTTAAACTAAGGATTGTAACTAAATTTCATCTGAATTAAACTTAACCCTGCCACAACTTTGTGGCTTAACTCTTGTCACATTATTTAAGCTCTCATGGGAAAAAGACACTTGCCACATCATCCACACAACTCAACTCAACTTAACTTAACTCAAGTAACGGCACATGCTGTATCTTAAAGATACGTACATACATTACAAAGACAGTTATTATATAAAAGATAAACGGCGTTTAGGCCATATCGAAATTTGAAAGTAAAGACAAATTGCAAAAGCTGCGACTTTTATTTTTTATTTAATAACTGCGACAACAAGTAGCGACAACAACTACTAGTACTAGTACTAGTACTACAACTACAACTACTACTAGTATATATACTAACTATCGTCTAGTTGAAATTGTCAACTTCCTGTTGGCAGACCAAACTAATTGCCTAATTTTCTGTTTTCGCCATTTCGAATGTGGCCCACAGGCTTTGCCTACGTTGGCGGCGCCTGCGTGGTCAACAAGCGACTGGAGAAGGTGAACAGCGTGGCCATCATCGAAGACACCGGCGGCTTCAGCGGCATCATTGTGGCCGCCCACGAAGTGGGACATTTGTAAGTACCTAGGATAGGTTCATTTCCTTAAACATACACGGAACTTGGCTTGCTTGTATACCCTTGTGTGGAGAGTATTCAAATTTAATCTTAACCAATCTTAAAGATCATGTTTTTGGTACTATTTCATGCCTTCACAAAAATTTCTCTGAAATCGGACTATATAATAAAGCTGTTACATGAACGATCAGGCAAAAACTTAATGCAAGACTCAGCAAGGGTATCAAGTCTTCGGTGTCTAGTAAACAACCTTTCTTTCTAAATCATTTTTTCTGTCACTTCCACTACATTTGTTTAAGTCAAATGCATTCATGTTGTACTTACAAAAACAAAACAAAAAAAATAAATAAAAACTTTATTAATTTCCGGCGCACGACTGTAAACTGGAGTTGGAAACTCGTTTGCATTTCCGTTTGACATCATTCGGCGTGCAATTAATCAATTAACATTTTGCTGATATTTCTCGCAACTCAATCAAGACTCACTGCAACTGCAACACCTCTCTTTCCCCCTCCCTCCCCCCCCCTTTCCACTCTCCTCTCACCCTGCCACTTATTACAGATTGGGAGCCGTGCATGATGGTTCACCACCGCCCAGCTACCTTGGCGGACCGGGAGCTCAGCGTTGTCGCTGGGAGGATGGCTATATCATGTCCGATTTGCGTCACACGGAACGCGGTTTCCGCTGGTCTGCCTGCACCGTGCAGAGCTTCCACCATTTCCTCAAGTGAGTACACTTTTTATATTTAATTTCTTTTTTTCATCCTATCGATTTTAAATTTATTTTACTTCAAAATTGATTTAAATATTTAAATCAAATTAAATTTTCTAAAGTACTATTTTCGATTCCTTTAAATTTATTAAAATTTGAAACTACCAACTTCAATCCGTCATAACTTTGTCAAAACTTAACCGATTTTCAAGCGGAATGTCATTTTGTACATGGTTTGGCCTCTAAATTCGTTCAGCATTTAAATTTTCTTAACTTTTAAGAAAAAGTTATTTTTTGCCAAAATTCGATTTTGATGCAAAGGGGGGACCCTTGGAAATTTTGAAAATTCAAGATTTTAAATCTCAAGTTTTCACTTTTAACCAACTCCTTATATCGAATTTAGTATAAAACAACACTTTAAACTTGATTCTGAGACCTTTCATTATTTTGTCAAAAATCATGGGAAATTGAACAAAAATTTTGACTTGTAAAGTTACTAGATCCAATGTCTGACCAACTTCAATCGGTCGTAACTTTGTCAAAACTAAACCGATTTTCAAACGGAATGTCATTTTAATCATGGTTTGGCCTCAAAATTCGTTCTGCATTTAAATTTTCTTAAATTTCAAAAAAAAGTTAAATTTTGCAAAACTTCGATTTTTATGCTAAGGGGGGACCATTGGAAATTTTGAAATTTCAAACTTTAAAATCTCAAGTTTTCACTTTTAATCAACTCCTTATAACGTAATTAGCATAAAACAACACTTTAAACTTGATTCTGAGACCTTTCATTATTTTGTCAAAAATCATGGGAAATTGAACCAAAATTTTGACTTGTAAAGTTACTAGATCCAATGTCTGACCAACTTCAATCCGTCGTAACTTTGTCAAAACTAAACCGATTTTCAAACGGAATGTCATTTTGATCATGGTTTGGCCTCAAAATTCGATTTGCATTTTAATTTTATTAACTTTAAGAAAATTTTTAAAATGTTTCATAATTGATTTGGTGTATTTAATTAATTAATTCCCAGTGGAGACACCGCCACCTGTCTACACAATGCACCGCATGAGGACAGCGCCTTGGGCAGATCCCTGCCAGGAACATTGCTCTCACTGGACGCCCAATGTCGACGGGATCGGGGCACCTATGCCTGCTTCAAGGATGAGCGTGTATGTGCCCAGCTCTTCTGCTTCGATGCCCAGACGGGCTACTGTGTAGCCTACAGACCAGCAGCGGAGGGATCCGCCTGTGGTAACGGTTACGTAAGTCTGACCAAATAATGAGATTCGATATCTGTTAACAACTCTGTTTGACAACCTTAGCACTGTTTGGATGGACGCTGCACCCCACTGCCCTCCAATGTCATACCAGACTATGGAAATAATTACCGTTTAGTATACAAGTAAGTACGATTCGCATCTAGAGACTGTAACTTGTAGTTGGTTGAGTAAGTTAAGTGTAATTCCAAGTAAATTGAGTACAAAGAAACACACAGAAATCATATTTTAATATGCAAAACCTTTTACACCTTTACAAATATCAACAACAACTACAACAACAACAACCATCACAACCACAATACACCCAAAAATATATAACATATATAAAAACACAAACAACAACAACACAAACAAAAACAACAATTTGAAATACACAGTAAAATCAGCCAGAAAAACGATGCAAACTCTGAAGAAGACGTTGAGAATAGCAGTGAGGAAATTGAGTCCCAAGAAGACAACGACAACGATGATGATGAAGAGCGCGAAGATGAGCGGGAGGATGACCAATCCGATGGCATCAATAGTAGTGAGGAGCAGCAGGACAACAACATACAACAAAGCTCAGATGCTGCGGCTGCTGCAGCTGTCGTTGAGACCACAACAACATCGACAACAACTCCTAAAATAACAACGACAACGACAACTGAAATTGGCAGAGCCAAAACATTTGAATATTTGCGGCGACTTTACAACACTGACAATTATAATAATTTGGCATTACGCAATACTGCAGAACAGTGGCCAACAAATGGTCAAGTTGTGGTCAAAACGCACACCAGCAGCAGTGTCAGCAGCAGCAGCAACAGCGGCTCACACTACACAACAACAACAACAACACGGCCAAAAATCACAACAACATCAACAACACAAACACCGAATCTATTTCAATTTTATACACATGAATTACGCAAACAACTTGAATACTATTTTCACTTGCTACAAACACAACAGCCACAAGAACAAGCGACACATAAACAACAACAACAATTACTACTACAACAACAACAACCACAACAGTCCCAAGTAGCGTCCAATGAACATTTTTCAATACCCTTGGTACAAAAGCAAATTACAAATTATAGTGCCACCACCAACAGCAACAACAGCGGCAACAGCAACAACAATGGCGCAAAAGAACACAACAACAGCAACAACAATAACAGCGAGGAAGTGAACAAGAAGCGACAACAGCAACAACAGCAGCAACAAGTTGATGAAGAAAACGAGGCCAATGCCGGCATTGAGATCAATGAAGCAATTGAGCGGCAAAAACGTAAGTTTCTCATACAACAACAGCAACAACCAAGACACTTGACAACACTGCAACAACAACAACAACAACAATTGGCAACACCAACAACAAGCACAGCATCAGCAACAGCAACAACAGCTAAAGCAACGCCAATGCCAACAACAAGCACATCCAAATCGAAAACAACATCATCAATATTCGATGTATACTTTAAAAAATTACAAGCATTGCATTTACCAACACTGGATGGTGCCGTAACAGCCACCACAACATCGGTGTCCACCTCCGTGAGCTCATCAGCAGCAACAAAAGCGGGCAGCACACAACAACAGTCACAGTCAACAGCAACAACAACATCAGCAACATCAGCAACATCACAACAACAACATCAGCAACAACAGCAAAACTTTGATGGCAGTCCATTTTTAAAACGTACGCTAAATCGCAGTAGTATTATAGCATACAAAAATAGTAGTAATAAAATTAGTAGCAATAGTCATAACAATAGTCAACAACAACAACAACAACAACAGCAGCAGCAACATCAAACGTTGCGACAACAACAACAACAACATCAACTGACCTCGCCTTCATATGTGACAAATTACATTGGCGATAATACCAACAATTTGCCAGCGGTGTTGGACAATGAATCAAGCACAACAACAACAACAACAATAACAACAGCTATACAACAACAACAACAGTCAACAAATGGCAATGCGACGCCCAAGAAACCTAAAATAAAAACACAAAAACTGATACGACGCACACGAGTCATGTAAAACAACAACAACAACAACAGCAACAAATTCAAACAGGCGGAAGATGCAAAAGTTGGCCACATGAAACATTATTACTATTACTACTTATACTTGAAAACACACACACACAGAGACAGGACAACAGCTTCAACACTGCCAACGAAAAAGTCGTACACACCCACACACAAACATATACATACAGACAGATACATAACTGTACCACACCCACAATCCTCAAGCGATCTGATTCGATTTCGATTCGTTTGTTTTGCTCCTTCGTGCGGTAAGAACAAGCAACAAGCAACCGTTTTTTAGTAGTAGTCCTAAAGCTTCGCCTAAAAAATACTAGTAAATCAAAAGGGAGCTTGCCGTTTAACCAATTTAGTGGTATTTGATGCCTGCTATACTATAAAATATAAAATATACTATATTTAGATACTTATAATCGGTAATTGAGGAATTGCGGTAATAGAGTTACCAATTTGCATTCGTAATTGGCCATTTAGTTGTAATATTGAATTTACTTTAAGCATCTTGGCGCATGACTGCATATGAAACATTTTAAATTTTGAAATATTCTAAAATTAAAGTAGTATAAATTGCATTGTAGCGATTTAAAAGTAGTGCTTGAAACGTAGTTCTTAGTATGAACAATTGCAATATGAACTTAAATATATCTTTATTAAATTATAATGCCTTATTTGATATTTCAAAATAAATCATTATTCATTTAAAATCATTTTAAAAAATCTAAAAAACAAATATATTGTAACGCCAGGAATAAATTTAAATTTTCATGCAACATGGTCTCTCATCAAAGTGCTATCAAACCGAAAACAAAACCATCGCTAATATAAAAAAATAAAACCATTATATCGTTTCGTTTTTCAACTGCAATTTTCTAACGCTCTCGTCCTGAAACTCTCGATAATTGCATTACACTCATAATGAAACCAATGAAGAAACAAATTGGCATTGAAACTGCTCACATACATACAACATTACACACATGCGTATACATTTTGTCACACACACAAACATACACTCAAACACGTATACACATCAAAGTATATCAAAGCATACATACATATAGAAATGTAGACATTATGGTACATCTTTGATTCAAAACCCTTTTGAATAATATCGCAAACGGCATGGCGTAAAATCAACTAAATAATAAAAAGAACGCATATTTGCATACTAAAATCAACTATAGCAACAATATCAACAATACTCGTATAAAAACGCAACCAAACAATTTGGTTATTGGAAACGCATGAAATGTGGAACACAAATTAGCGAATAAATTGAAAATGGCATACACTCGTACACACTCAAAATGGCGGTTGGCGCCCACTGCAAAATTTTCAATACCATAAAACAAAACAAAAAACCAAGCAAACATTTCTCATCTTTGCACGCCTAACATTTTGATTTCATCATTTCTTTTTACATTTTATTAATAAACTTTTCATTTATTTTATTCTTGTTTCTTGCATCCTCTTAGTGGTTAACTGGAAGCTGTTTCCGTTCTAGTGGAGTGCATCCCGCAGGAACGTTTGGAATTGGCACACGTCGTTTTGGTTATTGCCATTGAAATTTGAACAAATTCATATTTGCAGTTAAACAAATTGTGTTTTAGATAGAATTTTTATTTTATTAATATTATAAATATTATTGATTTGTTTTTAATTTTAAACACAACTAATTTAATTTACTTTTTGTTAAAAAAAAAAAGAAATCAAAACGCACCCAAGAAAGTGAAAAACATTTGAATACATACCAACTCTTTGGGTATGGTTAATTACATTCACACATACATATATTATGTAGTGTTTAATTTAATGAAAAAAGAAAATAATATTTTGTATATATAATATCTGTTTCTGTAAAAAGCTCATACACATTCATTTCGGCATTAAATCAAACCCAACTTTTATAAATTATTCCTAAAGATTTCCAATTTTCCATTGTGATAAAAGATAATTTGTATACTTAACTAAAAATATTTATCTTTTTTTAGAAAATTGCTTGAAAAGGTGTAAAAATTCGATATGTATTTACCTAGCCGCACTTTGCCTACTAGAAAAACTCACAATTCCATAAATTGTTGTATTAAAATGTAGAAAAGTTGTGCATTGTTAATGCGAACAAAAATTTTAAAAATTGCATTACCTTATATTTATAAGAATTAATTAGTTTAATATTATAACCTAAGTTTTAGATATAGACAACTGGAAATCAAATAAAGTGTAACTGTACATTTATCACACACACCCACAACAAAAAATAATTTAAGAATATGCATAAAATAAAAATATATACATACATATAATATAAACAAAAATACTATTGTCTTTTTATTGGAAGGGATGAATCAAAGATATCTTTGAGGATGTCAATTTGACAACAATCATGCTGTAATATAAATTAACAAATATAAAGTAAAAGTAAAAAATCTGCAGTTACCTCATAGGAAATTGAATAGTTCAATAAAATGATTTTATCGTTATCTTATCTTTAGAGTGCAAATGACTCATTTTATTTTTAATATAATAAGACCATACACCATACATATTACATGTTCGCTCTCAGAATATGAAAAATATTCAAAACTTATATTAAAGTATATGCCGGCAAGTTCAGTAGCAACCAAGAATTTCTCCTTATTTCAGTTTTCTATGCCCCCTTTGTAGGCATTGGCAAGTAGCGATTATATGTGACCAAGTTCTTGACGAGAGCAGCCACGGATATCATACAGACAACTCCTGCTGGCATAAGTTTTCCTGACCGATTCCAGCGAACTCCCATAAGTCCAGCCAAGAATATTGATGTGCCCAATTGGAGCAGAGGGCGTGGTGGATCCTGGGAGTTCATGTGAGCACCATAGCCCAGCAATGCTCCAAAGGCTAAGCCAGCCCCAAGTGATGGAATAGAGCCTGATTACAAAAAAGAGTGTTTGATTACATCATATAGTCAAAGTGCAAGTTGGCATGATTAGCATTAATAATTATAATTAACAATATTTTACCAGCTTTCGCATAACCCATTATTCCGCCAGCGGCAACTGTGGCAGCGTATGCATAACCAAACCAGTCAATAGCCATATTACTCTTGTTTTTATGTACCGCTCAAACTGAAATTGATATATAATACATGTCAACTTGTTATATTTTACATATATAATCATATTTATGTTTATTGCTTACGTTTGTGATAATGCGAAGTTATTTATTTTTCCAAATCCGCTTGGGTTTCAGCTGATTTGTGAATGTGAAAGGTAAATACGTTCGGAAGCAGTGTGGCAACCTTGGTTTCAACAACAGGGTGGCAGCCTTAGTTCCCGAAAAAGACTCCATTTCCCATATTTTGATCATATTGCAAAAATGCATTTTGTGCAGCATTTTTGTTAAAATTTTGTTGAATTTCAGATTCAGAATTAAATACACATTTTTAATAATTATTTTATTTAATTACGAGATATGTTTCCCTTTGTAATTAAATTTAAAAAATTCACATTTAAATTGATAGCTGTGGACGTTTTACGATCAGTCGTTGATCTTGACGATTATTTTACTCGATATATCGATAAATAATCGATATATGCAAATACAGCCACATTGCCGCAGAGTGTTGGAAAATGTTATAAATAGTGTTGGAAGCAAAGCATCCCTGTGTACGCATTTTGGGGCGCATAATTTTCACCGAAAAAAGTTTAAGAAAACTGGAGTAAATACCATTTATTGTGCGTGTAATATATTTGCAATAGCTTTGCGCAAGTTTTATACAGTATAAATTCAACGTGCAACAATTTTGTAAAGCAATATAAATAGAAACGCGCCTTTTCCGGCGTACAGTGAAGTTGGTTATTGAATTTTCCAGTTGCACGTCGCCAATTTGCTTCGGCGTTTTTGCAAAAAGTGCGGGGCGTCGGCTCATGGTTTAGAAAAAAGCAAAACGAAAAAGAGAAAGCATAACTAACTGAAAAAACACTTGAATTGATAACAATTGCAAACATGAGTGACTTTCAAACGCAGCAGGCGAGTTTAAGTCAATCGCAGGCATTGGCAGCTGCCATACAGCGTGCCAAGCAGGTAAGAAGAAGCACGTAGTATAGACCCGGAGCTGTGTAGAACAGCCTAACCGGAAAAAGGCGCAATTATATTGACAAAAACGTTACGTTTGTTATGCTTGTGCAGATTGCGGCAAAGATTCAACCAAATCCGCAGCAACAGTCACAGGGTGGAGGCGATAGTAGTGGTCCTTCCGGAGCAGGAGCAGGAGGAGGCAGCAACAATTTCAAGCGTCACAACGACGACGGCGACAGTGGGCCAGACTGCAAACGCTCCTTCGGTAGCCCCGACTACGGGCAAAACAACTCGAACATGAGCAGCGGCAGTGGAGGTGGAGGCGGTGGTGCAAATATGACCCAAGCCATTGCACAGGCAGCTGCGGTGGCCGCACGTTTGGCCGCCTGGCCAGCGTCCACCTGTGAGGAGCAGGTGCGGATACCCGAGAGCATTGTCAGTGCATTTGTCGGTCGTAGCGGCAGCGACACGCTTAGCCATCTGGAAGCCGAGTCTGGCGCCAAACTGGAGCTGATGCAGAACCAGGAGCGAGTCATAACGTTGCGGGGATCACGCGAGAACTGCACCAAGGGACGCGAGATGCTGCAGCAGATGGTCAGCCGCAATGGTGGCGGCAGTGGCAGCTGTGAGGTGCTGCTAACCATCAATATGCCACCGCCGGGTCCTGGTGGTTATCCGCCGTACCAAGAGATCATGATACCGGGCGAAAAGGTTGGCCTGGTCATTGGCAAGGGCGGCGATACCATCAAGCAGCTGCAGGAGAAGACGGGAGCTCGCATGATCATCATACAGGATGGTCCCAATCAAGAGGCTATTAAGCCGCTGCGCATTTCCGGTGTTCCCCCAAAGGTCGAGCATGCCAAGCAGATGGTCTTGGATCTCATTGCTCAAAAGGATGCCCTGGCTCAGCAGCAGCAGCAGGGTGGTGGCGGCGGCGGTGGTGGACGAGGTGGTGGCGGTAACGGTGGCTCAGATCAAGGATTCAATAACTTTAACAATGGCAACGGCGGCGAAAGCGTCGAGGTCTTTGTGCCCAAAATCGCTGTTGGCGTAGTCATCGGCAAGGGTGGCGATATGATACGCAAAATTCAAACTGAATGCGGCTGCAAGCTGCAGTTCATCCAGGGCAAAAACGATGAGATGGGAGATCGTCGCTGTGTCATCCAAGGCACACGTCAACAGGTGGAGGATGCCAAGCGCACAATTGATGGACTCATTGAAAATGTGATGGTAAGAGCAAGTTTAATAATGGATAGACCTGTTAGAATCAAAATCAAGAATTTAACTCTATATTTCCATGCTAAAACATCTTTAAATTTAATCCACAGCAACGCAATGGAATGAATCGCAATGGAAATAATGGCGGAGGAGGCGGCGGAGGTCAAGGCGGTGGTGATTCCAACAACTCCAACTATGGCTATGGCTACGGTGTAAATCATGCTCAAGGGGGACGCGAAGAGATCACGTTTCTGGTGCCCGCCTCCAAATGCGGCGTAAGTTTGCATTTCTTTCCATATATCTGCATTTATTTAATCGGAACATCTGACAGATTGTTATTGGACGTGGCGGTGAGACCATCAAGCTCATTAATCAGCAGTCGGGAGCACACACAGAAATGGATCGCAATGCCAGCAATCCGCCCAATGAGAAGCTCTTCAAGTCCAAGGGCAGCACTGATCAGGTGGAAGCTGCGCGCCAAATGATATCCGAAAAGATCAACATGGAACTGACGGTGATCTCGCGAAAACCGATAAGCGGTGGCGGTGGAGGCGGTGGTGGTGGCGGTGGCTCCAACAATTCCCATCACAATCAGCAACAGGGCGGCTATGGTGGCAACCAGATGCAGGGTGGTGATCCCAACGCAGCTGCTGCAGCGGCCGCATACCAACAACAACAGCAGCAGCAACAACCATGGGGCGCCTATGGACAACAAGGTGGCTGGGATCCGGCTGCCGCCCAACAGCAGCAACAAATGGCAATGGCGGGTCAGGGTCAAGCTGGAGCAGCAGCGGGCGCTGGTGGCCAGGATTACTCAGCACAGTGGATCGAGTATTACAAGTGGGTTAACAAACAATTTGTTAAAATGAGAGCAAATTTAACTCTTTTGATTAAATCTCTTATAGACAAATTGGTTGCCATCGTGAAGCCGATATGATTGAGCAGCAGATGAAGGCCAAGCTGGCGACCGGTGCTTCGGGTCCAAGTCAGCAAGCACCACAGCAACAGCAACAACCACAGCAACAGCAAGGCGGTGCCAACAGTGCTGACTACAGCGCACAATGGGCGGAATACTATCGCAGTGTGGGCAAAATCGAGGAGGCCGAAGCTATCGAGAAGACGCTCAAGACTAAGGTAGGGTTTTGTTGAAGGTCTATTCGGTTATCATTAAATTGATTCGCAATTTATAATATTGTTTAATTAAGAAATTTCTTAACTTTGTCAAAACTTTATTGATTTCCTTACGAAATATCAATTTGAAATAGATTTTCCATTTTAATTTGGCTTATTTAAAAATAAAAAATCTTATTATTCATTTATCAAACATAAATCCGATTCGAAAGTAAACAACTTAATCTTGACACTTGCAGCAAAATGGAGCCGGTGCTGGCGGAAGCGGAAGTGCGGCCAACCCGAGCCAGGGCGGACCAAATCCGAGCCAGCCTAATGCAGCAGCTGCGGCAGCTGCAGCAGCCGCTGCTGCAGCGGCCGGTGGCTATGCCCAAGGTATGACTCCTAGCCAATATGCACAATATTCACAGTATTATGCTGCAGCGGCTGCTGCGGGTCATCCGCCAGGAGCGCCTCAGCCTCAAGGTGGCGGTGCTGGCGGCGGTGGTGGCGGGCAAGCTGGTGGCCCACCAGCTGGATATCCAGGGGGCTATCCGGGCGGCGGCTATGGCGGCTATCCCAGCGGACCAGGCGGTGGACCGGGTCAACAACAACAGCAGCAGAAATCACACAAGAATGATAAGCATTAAGGTGACTGGATGTGTGATGTGGGTGCCTTTGTCATGGTGAGTAGATGTTGATCAATCATATTGAGAAACTATCAGTCAATCAATCAATCAACATGCAGACAAATTGCCAATTGCATTTGCTGTATTCAATTTTCTTGAGTACTTGTATTCTTTTTGCTTTTTGCTTTGCTTTACTTGCCTGTTTATTTAGTGAACTTATGTATTATCTCTTAATGATATCTATATATATATTTTAATATATCTATGTACTTACCTGCCATTTGTATGTATGAAATCCTAACGATATCTTGTTTACCATGCGTAAAACTCTTTGCAGTGAATCATTTGAATTGTTCTACTATCCCTATGTCTTTTATCCCCCTCCCAATAAATTAGCAAAAATAATTCAATCGCATTAAGATGGGCAAGAAGAAGAATAGCAACGAGCGCTGGCGGTCAACACAACCATCAATCAATCAATCAAACAAAGAAAGAAACATACAAACAAACAGTCAATCAATCAATCAATTTGCACACTTGCAGCTTGAAGCGTCGCGCTTTTTTGCATAAATGTAAATTTATTATATATATATACATTAATTATATATGCCAATTATATTGGTTTTTTTTACTTATAATTTTCTCTAGCCTTTAAGTGACTTTGCCTGAAAATATTAATTCTAATACTTAATAACAACATAAAAAACAAAAATCAAAGCAAAACAAAACAAAACAACAGAAATACTGTTGCTGTCCAGGTTCAGAGACACAACTTCTGGGACAATACACAAATAATTTATATATTTACATATTTCACACATATATTATATATCATACATATATATATAAATCCATACGATTTCTTTCGTCGTCAATTTAGGCATCTTGAGAGCAAGTTCCGACAGCTGCCAACTAGAAAATTAGAAGCAAATTATTCACACACACGCGTATAACTCTATGTCCACGTTGGGAGTGTGTTTATTGAAAGACAACAACAAATATACAAAATATTAAAGAAAGTATATACAGAAAGTATGTACTTGTAATGTTTTCCACGCAGTAACCTTTTGATACCGCAACACGTTTCTCTCATATATATTTTAACCAACTTAGCTTAGTTTTAATATGCTCCATTATATATATATATATAAATATTTAAAATATAAATACTACGATCAACGTTGCAACTGATCTGGTAAGATTTTCACAACCTGTTAAATTACAAACTGTATTCTGTATAACTTGAATTTTAAACAAAACATACCTAGGATTATACGATTTTTTTTTACTCCTCTTGGATGATGAAACTGGTTTGTTGATCTGATTATAATATAGTCATAATATTGATTGAGATTGAAACTTTAAGATCATAACAATATGTTTAACACGTTTTGTTTTCATATTTCAGTTAAGGACACACCTAGATGATTCATTATTAGCTATAAGATATCATTTTGATTTCAGTTTGATCGGTTAACTGCTTAGGATTCAGCCATGTCACAGAACTACAAAGGTCTCCCCAATTTAAATTGCATGCTCTCTATCCATTGCTTGTCCGGTCTCGGTCTGAAATCATGACAATCTGTTGGCACATTTGTTTTTATTTTCCAATTATTTTCTATCTTTTTTTTAATTTTTTTATTTTGTCCACAAACTTGTACCTATTATTTTGGTAAGATCTTAAATGATAAGTTGTGGTATATCAAGATATATGTGTATGAAATAGTTTAATTAAACATCTTTATATGTATGTAATATTATACACATGCAACCTCTATCTATATATATGTATGTACTTTCAGAGGCCGTTCAGTAAATCCAGACATCTTCAAACCAGTTCATAACAGTAACAGAAATCTGAAAATGAAATCGAAACCCTTATGAAAACTAATTTAAAAAAATAATAAAAAAAACATATATATATTGATAATGATGATTAAAACCAATTTTGATAGTATATTAAGAGCGTGTGAACCTTGGTAAGATCTTCTGTTGTTATTGTGTATGTCTTACAAATCTTACAATGAAATCCATAAACATTTTAATGCCTAAACGATATAAAAATATATATACATAACCGTAGGTCTGCTATTATGGAAAAATTATAAATCGATATATATATTGATATTTACATTTATATGCAATAAATAGCCTAAGTTTTATGTCTCTTAACGAAAAATATTAATGTTGCAACAGCTGAAAATGATATGCACCCTCTCTCTCTCTCTAATAAATACTTGTATAAGAAAGTGGGTCCGCCGCAAGATTTACTAATCTCTTTCGCAGCAGCCTACGACGATATACTACATTGAATAAACACACATATAATATATAATATAACTTATAATATATATTTATATTAATGAAAAACTATTACCACAATGCATACGATTCGTATGCGACTTATGCGTTTCTATTTATTATATTTTATTATTTCAAAACTTATTTGCCATATATGAAAATCGTTTCTGAGCGTATTTTCAGAGGCGCTGAGTTGGATGGGATCGGGAACGGGATCGTTATCGGTATCTAGGGATGGGCTTTTGCTTTTGTTCAGTGTGACTGTCGTTAATTGTTGGGTATGTAGCAGGTCTATCCATATTCTTATGCCTTGAAACATTTTGAATATCTATCTACTTGTACTATCTGTCTATACAATATATATATAATTGCCATATCAATACTCGTAATATTGCTGATATATTTTACATATATATATTCTATTCTAAAATTGTATTTGTATTTGTACATACTGTATACAAACATATGTGACATCTATATTTCTCTATATATTCCAATAGCCAACCTCAACGCATTTCCACGCTGTACTGCTTCAATGTAGCGTCACGTTTCAACCTCCAAACCAATTAAAATCTCACCAATCTTACTTAATTATCTCTACTCATACGATATATATTTAATATAAAACTTGAATCTCCACGATTAATAATTGTACTGTATATGATTGTCAGTGAAATACTATATTATTTCAAGGTATCATTTGTTTGCGATCTTTGCGGTTTATATTACCTTTACAACCTATGCGTATTATATACTATAGATATATTATAATATTACACAAATATCCTGAATACTCCATATGAAACGGTACAGCTCGCTTAAAGGCAACTATTTATTTAAATTTTTGGACAAATGACAGTTAACACTCAGTTTTCAATCTCTAAATCCCTTGAGGTAGATCGCCTTAAGTTTGGATTAGTTCAGCCATATTTTGTTTGATTGGGAAGTCGTTTATTTCTTCCAATTGCAGCAGGCGTCGCCCAAAAGACAACGGATCTGTAATCCTCCATTGATGGTAAGTATGGAAAACGATATGTTCACGCATTTTATATGTATGTGCGTTTTTGTAGAACCCATTGAAATCCATTTTCCTTAAGTTTTGGGTCAATATCAAGCCGTTTATTTCGCAATCAAATGATATTTTTGAAATTGATATGTATTTCTTTATATTTGATTTAAATTATGTGCTTTGATCTATTTCCAGGGCCAATTGAGTATAAAAAATAATCCTTTAATATTCCATTCAATGCATTTAAACCGTAACACATATTATTTTGACAAAAAATGTGTTTTATTTAACTATATTTTAACATTGTTATGTCCTCCAAATTTGCAAATTGATCTTTTTAATCTCTGTATGTTACAGCCTTATCTGCGTGATCCATCCACTTGCCAGTCAAAACTGACAGATTTAGTTGTAATCCTTCACATTCGTTTAGACAACATAAGTATATTAAATTAATTTTTAATTATTGCCAAACATTGAAATTTTCGATTTCTCAATAAACTTCTACCTTAAAAAAATGAACAGAAACGGCTATTTTTCTAAAGGATTCAAAAAATTATGTAAAATATATATAGACTATCGTAATAAAACCCATTAAAAACAAGCAGTTTGAATTTTATTTTGTCGCGATTTATTATTGATATACATACATCATCCGTCTTTATATCCTTAGTGAAACATTTAAAGATAAAACAAAATATCGCTTTACATCTAGGCATCCAATTGGGACGCACGCGGTTTACGGTTAAGTTAAGTTCTGTTCTATAAAGAGAGCGTTCAATAAATTCTATTTGACTTTGTTCTTGTACGGTTCTTAATAACTTTTATTTCATCGATATATATAGTAAATTATTTATATATATATCTACACGAAATAAGAGTTTATGTTGAGTTCTATCAATTGATACATATTTCCATTTGGTTTTGTATATTTATTCTTACTACAAGAAAACGTACATTGAGATGCTTGTATTAATGTGTGTGTGTGTGTTCAAAACATTTATTTTATTTGAATCTGGTATTGTATTTTAGTTCATTATATTGTTTATTTAAAATTTACATACATCTAGTTTGGTATGAATATCCAAACGAAATATTCCTTGCACTGTTGTTTTTATTTTATAATTCATATGTGTATTACATTGTAGGTCTAAATGTGAGTCCTAACTGTGTAAATTGCCGCTCTACAAGAGAAACCTGCTATAGTTCTGTCTTCAATTGTTACCAAGGCCAAGCATTTAAGATAAACTAAAAAGGGACTATTACCGATTCAGGAAATGGAACGTGAGACGAAAGTAAATATCATAAGACTAACTTGACTCTGTAAACTGGCCAATCATTCAATTCTTCGTCGCATTCCTTATATATCGTGGCTCGTAAATATTTTACAATAATTTTGAATTTGGATAAGGAATTCTTAATTTTAAAAAGATTACATTTGAAAACAATACATTTTTAAAAAAATATTATTCCTAATGCTTTCGCTTGATTTTTCGTCCAAAGTCCGTTCGCTTAAATACCATACAAAGTTTTTACATTTGCCGAAAACGCATGCAATATCATCATTATTTATCATAAACTCGGGATTTTGTTCAGTTAAGGTTTTCATGCTATCGTTTTTTGTACTGCTGCCAGTGTGTGAATTTTAATTAATTTTTATTTATCCTTTTTACTTAATTTAAAAATACATAATTTTGAACGTCAAATCAATCAGCACTACATTATAATGTATAAATTGTGTGTGTTTTACTTTAGTTTTTATGTTATTTTTGTTTTTTTTTTACAATGTTCTCTTTCAGTTTCTTTTCCGGTTTCCAATTCGGTTTACTTGGTTTTTTTTTTACACACTTTTTGTAGAGCCGTTTGAGAGCGCAGGCATTCATAAAGAAAATGAATATAAGTGTTTAAAAATTACGTTTACATATATACATATTCACATGCATATATGGATAATCGTCTCTTAGTACAAAATAGAAAAGGGACATCATGATCCTTTTAAGGTAAAGTTTAGTTAGTTTTAAAGAGTACAAATTATACGCTTATAGGAAAACTAGAGATGTTTCTTTGTTGGTTGTTGTCCGCAGCAGCTCTCAAAAAAGTGGCAAAATTAGTTTGCTTGTTGTTTTAAGCATTTTATCGTGTTTAGTGTTTTTGTTTGGTACAAGTTCTGCTGCTTGCTGGCCCATCCATCCCCAGGCATCAACGCCTCCCTTTTTGTGTATTTTATGTGGCAATTAACTGAAATAAACGAAAAATATGAAATTGGACTTGAATCATCTGTAGATATATTCATCAGCTGTTGAAAGCACCTACCGCTTTAACTGTGGCCTTAATGAAATCCTTCTTGTCTGTTAAATCGAAATCTGGGTATTTAGCATAAACTTGTTTGCACACTGTTTTCATTGTTATCTCTTCGAGATTGGCCTTGTCCAAAATTTCTTTGACATAACCGCGTATTTGTTCGTCCTGCAAATAACAAATAATAATGCGATTAAAAACCAAGTATATAATACAATTGAAATTGTTTTACCGTTGGGAATGCCGCTTTGCCCTTTTTGGTTAATGGCTCATCTTCATCTGACTCATCCTTGTCATCAGCATCTTCCTCATCGGATGTCTCCTTCTTTGATTTTTTTGGTCGACCAGCGGCTGTAACATAAAATAAAATTAAATTTGAATTTTAGAGAAGTATTTTTGGAGACTTACCCTTTCCAGCTGGTTTAGACTTGTTATTAGCTTTGCTATTTTTCGCAGGCGTTGTGGGCTTCGCACTCTTTTTGGGACGTTCCTCCTGTGAATTGACAAGCAAAATCCAAAGTTTGTTTACTGTACAAGTTCTTTACTGGAGGCAGAGGCACTTACCTCACTTGGCTCGCTGCCAAACTCGGACAAATCTTCTTCCTCTTCATCCTCTGAAACTTCTTCGTCTTCGCTTTCTGAATCCTTACGCTTTCGCGCAGAGGACGCCCGACCACGTCCTCGTCTGCCAGCTGGAGCAGCGGCTGCAGATCTGCCACGTTTGCCTGGAGCACCTCGTTTGCGCTTGGGCACCTATTCAACAGAAAGAATCCTTTAGAGAACTTAATCAAGCGGGGAGTTTATTAAACTTACATCGCTTTCTGCATCTGATATCTCGGACTCTTCTTCGTCTTCAGAATCCGAATTTCTTCGACGACTTTTGCGCGCTGGTCTCCCGCGATTGCCACGTGCTGCCAGCTTGCGTCCTGCTCCACCAGCACCACCGCCACCGCGTGCGGCATCAGAGTCCGAGTTGCCTGATGGATTGTACTACGAGAAGAGAGCAAATTTTGTGAGGGCAATTATATGAGAGCAACTGTTTCATCGGGAAGACTTACATCTGAGCCGGATTCGGAGTCATCGTTCCGTCTTCGCTTAGTCACTGTTACTTTCTGCTCGCTCTCCTCGGAGCTGGATAAATCAACATATGCGGACATCTCTGAAAGCAATAAAAAGAGAAATGAGAATCTACTTCAGAAAGAGGATCTTAAAGAGCTTCTTACTCTTGCCAGCCGTTGCACGTTTGGGACGTCCGGTAGAGTTGCGAGCTGATCCTCTGCCGGTTGGTGCGCTTGACTTGCTGCTCTTGCGTTTCTTATCGTCCTCGCTGGCTGCCTCCTCATCTTCGTCCAAGTCCTCATCGTCCACCTCTTCTTCCTCCTCATCGCCCTGCTCAATGCAGAGCGATTCATCCGGCTCCATGAGAAATTTGAGCACACGTGACGTAATCTCATCCTTGCTACCTTTGCGATCCAGCGTGAGAATCTCACAGATGCTGCGCAGCGTCTTGTTGTCCACTTTTTTAATGGACTCGTATTTCTTTTTGTACTCCGACGAATCCTTGGCAAACTCGAAGCCAGCAAAGGAGCGAAGATTCTTTTTCACCACATTGTTTTTGCCCTGGGCTCCAAAACAGAGCTGTATTTATAAAAATAGACGTTACACATATTATAATGCATCAGAATCTTTGGGATTTGGATTGTAAGTTATGTCTTACCGCATGAAGCGTCTGCAGACCATCTACACGTGTCTTATTAATATTCTCATTGATGCGATCAATCTCGGCCAGAGCTACCACATTCTCGTCATCCTCGGCCACCTCGTTGTTCTCGTCAAGGCCATCGTCTTCGTCACCATCGTCTTCGTCTTTCTCATTATCGTCCGAATTCTCCACCTTTCCGTTCTTGGCCTTGGATGAGTTCTTGGCGGCCGCTGTCTTCTCCGCTCCTGCAGTTCCCGACTTGGACTTGGCACCATCTGTAGATTCAGTTTTCTTCTTTTCTGCTGCTGTCTCTTTTTTTGATTTCTTATCATCATCACTTGCTGAATCTTTGCCATCGTCCGCCTGATCCTCCTCGTCGTCTTCTTCCTCCAGATCATCTGCATCGTCTGCTTCTTCTTCCTCGGATTTGGCTGCTTTCTTGGCGCTATTGTTATTCACTTTCTTCGCTGGTGGCGGCGCTGGAGATCCAGCCTTTGTATCTGCATCCTTTTCATCTAAATGTAAAATATTTAATTGATTTTATTCAATTGATATCAACAAAGGAAATTCTTATTTATGTATCTAATTGGATAATTGACTGATTGGAAACTAAGCAGTTTTTTTAATATATAAAATAAGTAAATTGTAATTATAAAATTTATTTAAATTAAAATAAATGTCTTCATTTATTTAAATTAAAATAAATGTCTTCATGCTTGGGAAGTCCAATGCTATTTGGTTTGGGAGCGCAAGGAACTATGAAAATTGAAGTTTTAATTTACCTCGGCTTTTACTACACAAAACCATATTGTTCAGGGTTCAGTATGAACAATAGCCAAGGGGGTACCCCACATTTTATAAATTTTGAGCTTAATCTTTAAAAATCCTAACCCAACATTTTACATGGTAACAAAACTACGACGGGCACAGGCTGAATTCGAACCGCGGACTCGCGTACACTAATTTTTGTACGTCGCGATTTAGCTAGCTGCGCCAACGCCAACTCAGCAACAACAACGACAAATGACGCAAATGAATTGAGGGCAACTTCAATTCGCCGCATTTTGTGAAACGCGCGCAAAATTCATTTCATGATTTTTGTTTTTCTCGCTCTTTCTTCACGCACACTCTGGCAAGCACATTGAACAAGTGTGAGTGCGTGTGTATGAGTAGTTGTGTTGCTTTTATTTACCTGCATCCAATGTTGGCGCGGTCGCAGCCGATGCGTCTCCAAGAGCCTTTTTATCAGCGACGTCATCAGTGGCGGGTGGCGATGCAGCATCACCCTCCTTCTCGCCAGTTTTCGATACCTCACCATCGGGTGCACTTGATTCCGTTGCATTTTCTAGCGCCTTCGACTCGCTTACCTTATCGGCGGCATTGTCTTTGGTCGCCGTCTCTGCCTCTGGCGATGTGTTGGCATCCTATCGAAAATCAAAACAAAAGCAAAATACATTTTAAGTACACTTGCAAATTTTTGGCGCCGTTTACACTTATGCACTACCATCAAACTTTGTGCGTTTCACGACCGATGGTTTATGCGTTTCGCCTATTTTTTTTCGTATGCTAAGAGCACACACAAGTTTTCTTTTGGGCTTTGCGTTTGTGTATGCGTGTCTATGGGGGCATTGGGCATGCACACGTTGTCTCACTCGCACCCATCAAAAATTAGACACAGGCAGCATACAAACGCAACGACGCCATGTTTATACACATAAACGAATTGGTCGCAGGGGAGATGAACACCGATTTGAGAGCCATATTTGTTGCGCTCAATTTGCACATGAAACACATTTTAACTCCAGGATTTTTCTATGCTCTTTTATTGCACACACTTTATACTTTGATTTTAAACCATTTTTATTTAATTACATACCATATTTTCAATGGTTTTATCTTTTTTTTCGTCAGCCGACATGCTTTTATGCTTTTTATGTTGTGTGTGGCGTACAGTGTTGCCAAGTTTTTAGAGGAAAAGCCGAAGGTTGCCACCCTAATAATAATTTCCGATCTGGCTAGATTTTTCATTAACTTTGGAAATAGATAGAACTAGCTAAAAAAGCTAGGTTGGCACTGCGCTTATTGACATTCACAACGAAACGCGTGCACAACATTTGCAGCAAAAAACGCGCGCACTTCTCGTTCTCCACACATATTTGTATTAAAGAAATAGATAAATAAAGAAGCAATCAAAAACACTGATTAATTGTCATGGGAATTTTAGGACTTTCAAAACTAATTGCCGATCTAGCGCCACTGGCTATTCGGGAGAGTGAGATCAAAAACTTTTTCGGTATGTCTCTCTCCAAGTAAATACAACTATAAATATTAATCTAATTCCATTGCAGGTCGCAAAGTTGCAATTGATGCCAGCATGTGTCTTTATCAGTTTCTAATTGCGGTGCGTTCAGAGGGCGCCCAACTGGCGACCGTCAACGGAGATCCCACCTCACATTTAATGGGCATGTTCTATCGCACCATTCGTCTGCTTGACAATGGAATAAAGCCGGTCTATGTTTTTGACGGTGCCCCTCCAGACATGAAGTCCGGCGAGCTGGCGAAGCGTGCCGAGCGGCGAGAGGAAGCTGAAAAGGCACTGAAGGCGGCCACCGAAGCGGGGGATGAAGCAGAGATTGACAAGTTCAATCGACGCCTTGTGCGTGTGACCAAAGAGCATTCGCGGGAGGCCAAGGAACTGCTTAAATTGATGGGAGTCCCGTATGTGGATGCACCCTGTGAGGCTGAGGCGCAATGTGCTGCTCTTGTCAAGGCCGGAAAGGTGTATGCCACGGCCACCGAGGATATGGATGCGTTAACCTTTGGATCCAGCAAACTGCTGCGTTATCTTACATACAGTGAGGCACGCAAGATGCCAGTCAAGGAGTTCTCCTACGACAAGGTACTGCAGGGCCTGGAGCTAACTAGTACCGAGTTCATTGATCTGTGCATCCTGATGGGCTGCGACTATTGCGAGAGCATCAAAGGTGTAGGGCCAAAGCGAGCCATCGAGCTGATCAAAAGCTATAGAGATATTGAAACCATTCTGGAGAACATTGACACCAACAAGTACTCGGTGCCGGAGAACTGGAATTTCAAGCGCGCCCGCGAACTGTTCGTTGAGCCGGAGGTCACCGATGCCAGCACCATTGATCTCAAGTGGACAGAGCCCGACGAGGAGGGACTGGTGCAGTTCCTCTGCGGCGAGCGACAGTTTAGCGAGGAGCGTGTGAGGAATGGCGCCAAGAAGCTGCTGAAATCCAAGCAGGCACAGACGCAAGTGCGTCTGGACAGCTTCTTCAAGACTCTGCCCAGCACGCCAAATGCCAATCTGGCTGCCAAGCGGAAGGCCGAGGAGGCCAAGAAGAGTGCCAACAACAAGAAGGCCAAGACGAGTGGCGGCGGTGCCCGTGGAAGGAGACCCAAGTAACTGGTTTAAGATGCTCTGCAAAATTAACATGTTTCTTTTAATTTAACCACCTTACACACTTAATGCTACTCTTTAATATTAAAAGCTACTTTCATACAGTTATAAAAAACATATTAAGCTTAAATCTAATTGGTCATCTTTTTGGGCATGGGCGTGGCTTTAGTTGTGGGCGAGGTTGGGAATGGATGTCCCCGCCACGGACTACAGCAAATACTGCTTGGCCAGGGCGCGGAGGAAGCGTGACTTTCGCACCATGGCGCTCTCTCGTTTGATCTCCTCATTGTTGTTGGCATTCAGCTCCAAAGTGCCCATCATTGAGATCTGAAAAGAGTCATTTTAATCGTAGAGTTTCTCTTGATGAATCTCAGTTAACTTACCGCCTCCAATTTGCGACTGTGCTCTCCTCGCTTGGCATGCAGATTGACGATAAATTCGAGCAGTGTTGTGTCCCAAATGCAACTGTAGTATGCGTCCATGGCATCCGTAAAGTTGGATGACTTCTCACTGAGATTCTTGAAGACAATGCCATAGTCAATCTCCTCGAGGAACTGGCACAGCACAGTGGCCTGCATGTGACAGCCCAGATTGGCGGCGCATCGGATCATCTTGCGGATCACATAGTCATCGGCGACTTGGCGCTGCAACGGCATGGTGCAGTAGTCGGTGCCGGTGACCAGGGCATTGACATAACAGCGCATGGCGGACTCATTGTTGCCAATGGCCAGCTCCAGGTCACCCTTCATCTTCAGCCAGGAGATGGTCTGCGGATAGTGACTCAGTGCTTCCGAGAGCAGCCACTGCAACGTCTCGCTGACACTGCGCAAACTGTAGCTGTTGGGGCTGGACAAGATTAGAGAGATTAATTAATGATTATAGTGATTATTATAAAAAATGTGTGATTGCTCCTACTTGGTAATGCTGGTGGGCCAGAGCTGCATGTACTCGCAGCTCAGATCGTGATTGGGATCATCTTTCAGTATGTTGTGCATCTTGCCCAGCATGGAAATAGCCAGTCCAAAGACACTCTGGTGTCGTACCCGCTGCAGAAACGTTTGGAGAGAGCTGCTGGCGCCGCTGCCGGCTCCTGCGGAGGTCGCCCGCTTGGGCACATTAAGGAACATGCTCAGCATTAACTCCCAGGCGTCCCGACATGCCTTCTTGGGACCCTTCATCTTCTCCATTTCCGTAAATGTGGCGGCAAAGACCAACGGCAACTCCATCAGCTGTGACCGCTTGTCTAAGTAGAGAAGTGGCGGAAAGTCCGTTAGATTGAGCAGCATGATGGCACAACTCTCCAGAATGTCCATGCGAGGAATCATGGAATCCCCTGCTTGCAGAGCACCTAGACACTGTTTACATCGTACGCCCAGAGCCGGCAGATCCAGCGGCTTCTGATGCCATTCCTCCAGACATTGTGTGATTTGAATGTGAAGAATTTCCCACGTTATCAGCTTGCACATGATCTGTGCACTGCCCCCAAGCTCCTGTCGCTGCGTCTCCGATTTGAGCACACTCAGCATGGACACGGCATCGATATAGTTGCCACGGGTCGCCAGCTCCCTTGCCTTGCCCAATAATACGTAGCTAAAGTCCTGCAGAAAACTAACCGGCATTGCCATTATTAGCGCCTTTAGCGGCTGTGGAACATCCCAGCTGGGGTTGATGGCCCACAAGGGTTTGCCTGGCGCTGTGCCACACAGTTTGACCAGCAGTATGCGAACACTGTTGGCATTGGTGCAGGTTATCAACTGTCGCTCCAAGGCGGCAACTTCCACGCGAGTCACTAAAACATTCAGAATTGTAGGAAATTAATTTGAATGATTCATTATACTTACACTTTGAGTGGCATATCCAATCACTAAGAGTGGCCAGGGAATTGCTGAGCACGGGCAGCGATGCCTGCACGAGCTGCTCGTCCAAGTCCACCAGTTCCTCCTTGCTGAAGATGCCCATCTCTTTGGCAGTGAGCAGCAACTGTCGGCTTTGATCCTGTTGCTGTTGTTGTTGCTGATACAGCACACAATCAATGACAAAGTGCTTCAGAGCTGACTGCTCCCGCTGGTTGCAGTGCGTCACGGCGTCCTGCATGGCCTCCACAATGGGTGGCATGCAGTCCAGGTCGCGATACTTCTCAAAGTACTCGACACTGCCAAATATGTTGCCGCACTCGAAGACAGTGCGCACCACATTGAGAGCGGCTACCTGGAGCAGCAACTGGCGCGTCTCTTTGAGTAATCCCGTCGAGATGGCACCCTCAATGTCCAGCTCCGCGTTGCGTCGACTTACCAGTGGAATCTCGCGTGCCCGATTGTCCAGGCGCAGTATGGACACAATGTCCGTGTAGTTGTTAAGCAGGGATTGATGAAAGCGTTCCAACAGCGTCTTCTGCTGTGCACTGATGCCACATGCCTGCAGCAGTCCTTCCAGCTCCGCAGATCGAATGTGACAGAAGTAAAGAGTTGCACCGGGAGGTAACGATTGAAGATTACTGTTGCAGGCGGCGGCAGATTCGCGCGCCAGCAGATACTGCTTGGTGTGGAGGTAGTAATGGGCCAGTTCGAACTGCAGCTGGGCGCGCAGTTCCTGGGGCGTGATCAGGTGCATCATGTCGTAGTTCTGGGCGGTGCTCAGGTTGTCACATTGCAGGGTTACAAAGCTGTCGTAGTGGAACACATGGAAGGCCTTGCTGCCGGCAGATAAACACAATTGCTCCAAATATTCAATGGAGGGCTGCGTTGGCGCCTCCAGAAACTGCTGCAGCTGATCCACAGTTTGAAACCTACAAATGTGAATGATGAGTTACATTTATGGTATTATTGGCAGAGACTTACATGAGCGGACGCACAGCCTTCAGGGCGCTGTCCTTGATGAGCTGCAGCCGGAGCAGCGTGCGGTGATAGATAGTGAGTGCGAAGCGTGCAGCACGCTCGTTTCCAGTAGCAGCTAAAAAACACATGTTCCCTCAGAGATTAGACATATTACACATGTAATGGATCAACTTACATATGCGGAAATCAAAATCACTGGCAAATGGAATGGAGACGGCACGTCCATAGCTAATGGTGCACAGATCCCGCAACAGACCCAGCTGCATCACCACCGGCAGACTCTTCTCCAGCACATCCAGATCCCATCGGAGCCAAGTGGCCACCTTAAGCTCCAGAATTTTTAGAGCCAGTTGCTTACGTGTCAGCTGCAGTCCAATCTCAGCCTGTCGCGTCATGGGCGGCACACTGAGAGCGGCTGAAGCTGCGGGCGTGGTCGCATTGGCGCCCACGCTGGCGCCCGTTATATTCTGCAAATCACTGCCCGGCGTCACTACAGTGGATGCCATCGCGGTGTCCGGCGTCATGCTGATGAACTGCATGATAAGTTCCACGGCGCTGGGCTCTGTAATTAAGTTTGTTAGCAAATGCAACAATTGGGTAGGAGGAGTCTCACGTACCGGGATTCTTGCATTGCAAGTGCTGTGTTATTTTGTGCGGATCAAGCAGAAACTCAAACCACAATACTGTTTCTGCTGCCAGTGGCACTGGCTTGGGCTTTAAAGGGTCTTCCATTCTGTATTTTTTTAAGAATTAAAACCCAGCCAGATTAGAGTTGGTCTCGAATCGGTCAGAATAATGGCTGGATGTTTTGGATTGCGTTCAGTTTGTTTTGTAGACAGACTTTTCACTTTAGGTATAATTAAATACCTTTTTTGTCATTTTAAATTATCAATTATTAAGTTTTTATAATACAATTCGGCCAAAAACTGCGTGTGTTTTTGTTGTTTTCGTTGCATTGAAGAACGTTAAACAGGGTGGCAGCCCTGAACCCGACGAACGGTGTGGCAGCCTTAGTTCGCTGAAAAAGCTCATTTCATTATTGGATCATTTTGCAGATTTAAACTTTAGGGGTATTCCTTAAGCAGATTTAGATTTAATGAGTAATCTAAATGTAATTGAAACAATTGCTTAAGTAAAATATAAAATTGGACATTATTCTAAAAATGCAAGCAAAATTTTAAGTCTGTAGCTTCAAATTTGAAGAAAATGGGAAACTGTAAACGTGGGAAACAGATCTGTGAAGCCACCTATTGTCTGAACAGAGATACTCAACAGTTCCGTAGAGCCTGCAACAGGTGTTTGTTGACTTTTAAAAACTATGCGGACTTTGTTAAGATGAATATAAAAAGATTATTCTTCTCGCTATATATATTTGTATATATTACACATTACACATTAATTTTTAGATTGGGCAAAGACTGTAAACGAATGAATTTATTAATGGGAATGTTGTCGGCATCATTTTTATTTTCACGTTATAAAATTCTTATTTATGTCGCCTATTACGCATAAACCAATAAAATCAGAGGCAATAAATGAGGAGTACATGATCTTTCTTTTTTTTTTCGGTTCATTAAAAATGTAAAATAGTTTGAATGATATTTGGCTGATTTATGCTAATATGTTTGTTAAATTTTATTTGAGGCGCCCATAAGTCAGACTCATAGTTTTCTATTTTTTGAATGTATCTACACTGAAAGAAATTAAAACAAATGTGCTCTTCTTTTAAATGAATATTAATAGCAGTCTTATTTGATGCATATAATTATAAACTCTTATTTAGTATTTTATGTTTGTTATTTATATTACAGATATATTAGATTGAATAAGAGTTTCGGTCAGTGTACCCACAATTCCATTTGCCTCACCAATCTTGGTCTTGTTTTACATAAAACTTTGTCTGTGTCGCCGCTTTATCTTGAACTTTATGATCATTTCATGGCATAAGCTGGAAATATTTAACGTTATTCAGGTGATTTTATGCAAATTACTTGTATGGTTACCATCATCTTCAGTTGATGTTGTTGTGTTTTATGACATTTTTCATACGCTTATGATGATCGTGATTGGGGGATCTCTCTTGACAACGAGTGACCAACAAACCCATCGTGATCTTTATGCAATTTTTAGAAATCAACCGTCGTCTTGACTTGACATAATGTACATTTAAGATTTATTTTATTAATTTAGTCGGGTCCAATACGATGCTAATCCATTTGCTCATTGTTTCGAAAATCTTAAGTTTGCTTATAATTATGCAATAAATTATAAGCACGCTGCAAAACAAACGAAATAAAATGTATTCATTTTAAGTTCCTAATAAAAATTGGTGCAAATCTCTGAGTTGTTCAAATTTTAAGATTCGTGTGCGTTTTTTTCGGGGCAATAAAAATGTCAAATGTGTTTAAAATGCCTAAATTTATTTTACTTCATAAAACATTTATAGTATTGCTTAGCTGAAATTTCTAAACAACATTTATAAAACATGGCATTTCATTCATGATTTCCCCTATGTTGTTAGTTTCCCCGCAATATTCTCAATTCTCAACATTATTTTCCACTCGGATTTACAAAGTTGTACTTGAGAATAATCAGTATTAATATTTTAATTCAATAGATTAAATGGGATCAAAGTTAATTGCAAAGAATGTGCACACGCAACAGATTTGATTAGAATTTTGGTTTTTTTTTTATTTTATTTTTCGTTTATGGATGTGAGTTTAATAATTTCGAAATCTCATCTAAATAGCATTAATTAAGCGCCTGCGCTTGTCTCAATAACGTAGTCCCAGGTTCAGGTTATAAGTTATCAGGCAACACTTGTCGAATTATTCAGATTAGAGCAAAACGTTTAAGCGCAGTTTCGTCGACTTCTAAGCGAAATCTATAACCATATATACGTGTATGTGTACATACAGTATATTTATACTTATGAATAATTTGTTGCCATGGGAAGTGACAGACTCGAGCCAAACAAATATTTGCATAATATGGTACATTTTGTTCTCAAATTAATGTAAATTTCAGACTTTACTGAAACTCAAGCGGTAAAAATAAGATGAAAAGAAAATAAATGAAGCTCAAAAGACGATCTAAAATTTGATAGCATTTTAGATGTTAGACAAAACCCTGAAATGATTGTATTGATTGAATCGTAAATTTGTTTAGAGGTTTTCGATTGAAGTTTTCGATTTCTTTGTTTGAATATTTGCATATTATGCAGGTTGATCAGCTCGTGCCATTCACAAGTGTTTAACTAGTTCTAATTCTGCATATTTATTAAGTGGTTTCGACCAGGTATTTAGAGCGTTAACAGACTGACCCACTGAATTGCCTTTTTTTAAAACAAAACACAATGTTATCTCGTTCAAAAGAACCAAACAGTGAAAATGAAACATTTTGAAACACAAAGCTCACATGACTTAAAGATGAAAACTGCGCAAGTGAAAATGGTTTTTATATTTATATTTATTGCAAGAGAGAAAGAACAAAAAAAAAATAGAATAAATAAAAAAGTAGTAAAAGAAAATGTCCTCGGTTATGCTGTCAGCTCAAACATCTCCGTGTTTTTTTTTTTTTTTTCGTATTTTTTATTTTCTGTTAATATTTCAAAATGTCATTAATAATGCCATAAATTAACTAAATTCATTGCTATTGCTAAATCTTTTTACGTACGAAGGCAACAACCAAGAACAATTTCTTTCTTTCCTTCTTTCATTTTTTTTTGTTTTTTGTATTTTCATTTCGAAAAAGTTTTAAAAATGTTTTTCAAGAATTTCGTGTCTGTCGTCCGATGGCAGGCGGCATGGAAACAGCGACATGAAAATCTTTCAACAGCAGTTGACAGCGCCACACACACACAGACAGAGCACACACACACACACAGAGGCACACATACACCTACGCACACCTACACAGACAAAGACGGACACTGTTAGAAATAACCCCACACCAGAAAGAACAAATACAATCCGCAGATCCCCAGCTACTCCGCCCGGGGAGGCATAAAAATGTACAACATCTCTTAATTTCTGACTTACGTTAAATGAAAATTGTGCCGAGGTTTTCTGCCGCCGTGTCGCCGTTGATGGGTTCTGAAATGATGCGCGTTCTTTCCTAAAGCGAATGTTGAAATATTTCCACACTTTCTTCCGAAATTTAAACGACAACTGAAAGCTGAAGTTTTCTTTATCCAAAAACCGCACAACAAATGCCCTTTTGAATTTTATAAACTATTTGATTTGCTGAAGTTTAGAAAACGGCAAAGTATTTTTGAAAATATATTGACAAGCTGCTTGTACTAGCTAGTATACCCTACAGTTTAAGGGTACATAAGTAATGAAAATGTCTTTGTCGCCGCCATGGTCTGCGGCCGTGTGAGTTTTGGATAAATTGTTTCAAAATGTGCGCTCGGAAATTGTTGTCGGCATTTTTTTTAGAATTTCCTAGCTGTCGCCACACTGAAAGTTGTTAAACATCAGATCATAAGATATATATGCATATGCCTATACTTAGTATATGTATATATAATACCAAGATGTCGCATTTCGTTCTAATTTCGCCTTCCTAAAAACGTTGTCGCTCTGGTCGCTGTGTTTATTGGTATCATTTTCAACGTAATACTTGCAATTAAGCGCTTCTATTTTGGATACCTCTCGACAATCTGTCGGGCTGTTTGTCAAAGTTAGCCGGAATTTGGAATTTGGAGCATTCGGAGCTGGAGCAGCTGCCAAGTGATCCTCCATCAAAGTGGATAATGTAAATGTATCTAAATGAATGCTGCTGTGATAGATAGATAGATATATCTAGATTCTAGAAGATTATACTAAGTATGCTGTAGTCGTGATATTTTTATTGTTTTTAGTTTATTCTCTAGCTTATTTCTTCTTTGGCTTAATCATCATTTTAACTGTTTTGTAGGAATAATAGTTACCCAGCCAAGGTACCCAGACGGTTCCACGACCAGCAAGTTCAAGACCGTATTCACCTCCCAAATATTCGCCATTCAAGTTACTGCAATTGTAATAAATTAGATATTTCCACACAGAGGGAGTTTATTTCTTCACTTACCTGTACATGCAACTGTTGTACCACCAGGCACCTGAGAATTGTGCAGCACAGTTGTTGATGCTGTTATCATTATCCCGATCGTAGGTGCTGAACTTCATGTACTGTTGATATCTGAGTCCATCTCCGGCATTGCCCGAATATATACCCAGTGTATTAAGGCCATACAGATTGGACTCGCTGCCAATGGCAAAGTTATCGTATTTGGCAAAGCGAGATTGACCCGTAAAGTCCTCCAGATAGACGTACAATTCGTGGGGCTGTGAGGTGGTCAGATTGTGCAGAGCATTCAGGCCAATGAAGTAACCGCCTTCGAGATCGCCAAAACCCTTCTGATAGGCTGACCAATTGCGGAAGAAGTTAATGTTGGCATCGACACGACGCTGAATCACCAACCAACCGACTCCGGCCGTAGTAACATCACAGTAAACATTGAAAGGCTCGCCACCGTTCAACTGGATCTTAACTATGCTGTTCTTCTTTGGCTTCGCCTCCTGACAGGAGGCAGGATATTTCTTGAAGGGAACTATGTCCGCAAATGACTGACAGGTGGCCACAGTCAGGCACAATGCCGACAGGATTAGGTGCAGAGCTCTCATTTCGGCCAAACTTGTATGATATGAGACCCCAACTGAATGTGTTTTTATACAAACTGTCCCTTTTAATAGAGCCTCCAGAAGGAGTGAGTCATTTCTCAAAACAAATGATAAGATTGCACTACGGTTCTTTGAAATTTAATTTGGCACTTAAGATAATACCACGATTCCCGATCTAAATAACGCCAGTGATTCCCGATGCGGAAAGCGAGCCGCCAATGGATTTCAGATTAGATATTCGTAAAATAACATAACGTTATCAAAACGTAAAAAAGAACGTAAGAAGAAAAAGAATAAAACTACAAGTGTATATTTACATGATGTATACTTTTGGGTGTATATAGTATGTTATTACTATACTTAAATTTACTATACCTTACTTTATACTTTACTACTTTAATTTAGTTTATATAGTTATGAATAAAAAATTAAAATAAATAATAAATCATTTTAATTTGAAACTGAAAGGATCAAAAAGTTTTGGAAGTGTTCACTGGAAAAATCGTGTAGTAAGAGTAGAAGAAGGGATACTTCATCTCAAGCAGATGAGTATCAATTGTAATTGTGAATATTGTGAGTACTCGTTCGTGAATCTCATCGTATCCCACATGCCACATTCACTTACGTTTAACCACGTTTTACCATTTTACAGTTTGTGTCGCCCATCAATAGCTTCAGCTTCAGCCAAACAACACAAATCAAACGATCGGCTCTTTGATGGCCCCAGCAATGACACACATTTGTCAAAACGAGCTCACTTCAAAAGGCCGACGGACACAGAGACGGAGACGGAGAGACAGAGTGACAGAGAGACAGAGAGACAATGTGGCCAAGTGCAGAAGTGGCAAAAGCAGAAACAAAATCAAATGCAAAAGCAAAAGCAATAACGAATACTTAGAAAAGAAACGGGAAGTTGGCCATAGAGAGAAGTTGGCTCACAATAAAAAAGCGCAACAAGTGAAAGACAAATGTGCGGGCCATCAATTGTCAAAGTCAAACGCCAACGAGGCTGACGGATTTCCACTCATAGTGTGAAATTATTTCACAGATGTTTTCTATTTTTTTTTCATATACCTGCACCAACAACATATGACGGGTATACCACATACTTGACGAGTTGTAAGCCAAAAAAACTAAGAACAGAGCGACAGTTATATTTTCAACCTCTTTAACTCTATTATTTTTTCGACTATTCATCGAGTTAATTAAATCGTTTTTCATTAAAAATCACAACTTAACTCTAATTTGATTCTGTATTATAAGTGAAAAATTCCATTTTATTTCCATTACTTCCTTTTTTTCCATACTTTCCCAATGTCACTTTTTTAAAAATTTCAAACTGCCATAACTTTGTCAAATCTTTACCGATTTCCTTGCAAAAAGTACATTTTTTCATTATTTGACCTCTACTTTGATTCTGCATCAAAATTGGAAAAGTCAATTTTTCTTCATCACTTTCCATTTTTTTTATACTTACCTTATAACAATATTTTGAAAACTTCAAACTACCATAACTTTGTCAAATCTTAACCGATTCCCTTGCGAAAAGTACATTTTTTCATTATTTGTCACATAAATTAATTCTGTATCAAAATTGGAAAATTAAATTTTTTCATATCACTCTCCAATTTTTTCATACTATCATCAAATCCTCAAATCGTTATATATTCTTTTTGTTGTTAAATAATGTTCAAGTCAATTGTAGCTTGAAAATTTAACAATTTAACAACGTTTTCTATAATGTAATAATATTTTTTCACTCATATTAAATCAAATTAGTACCCAGAGATTTCGGCTTAACGTTTGTTAAATGTATAGTTACTTAGTTTATAATTGTAGTTTTAGCTAGTTAGACAGACTAGGTAGTCTTGGCAATTTTTAACTTTTATAATAATTGATCAAGTCTAATTGTTTGACTTTCAATAAATTTTGCGACTGTCTGTCGCGCAAACATTGAAATTTTCGAAAATTAAATGTTGTAAAGAAAACTTGTTTATAGCAACAAGTTGCCGCTTGTGTCAATATGCTGCAAAGCAAATACTAAATACCACTTCTCCTTCCTCTCTTTCTCCCCTACTCCTCTCTCTGTTACATTCTATAACTCATGGCAAGTTGGGTTGATTTGAAGCCAGGTCCAGAAAACAGCTGAACATTTAGTGTTGCGGACATAAAAAGACATACACACAAAAAAAAACCTGCCATTTGTTTTGTTTATTGAAACAGTTGGCATCTGGTTGTGTATTTCTCCATATTTCTCCAATGCCAATGTCTTTTTACGACTAGTTGCTCTGAAGAAAGATCTATAACGCTTTTCCTTCACCTTGGCAGACAATAGAAGAGTTTCTTAAGTAAAGTTAAATATGTTTAGATGAATAAAGACGTAGTTTTATTTGGATAATATAAAAATTGTTATGTAAAGTCTATTTCTTTTGTTAGAGTATATTTTCTTCGGTGTTGAAACTCCAGCTTTTTATGCTGACAAATAAATTAAATTTTGTAAGATTGAACAGCTGTTTTGAAGTGAATAAATTCGAGTATTCGTATGTACTTAGCTAAGTCGAAAACCTTTCAATGAACTCGGAAACTATAAATGTCTCAGGGCTTTCCGTGTTATGCCAGCTAATGAACCCAACAGGTAGCACCCAAAAGAAAGATAAACAAGGAACTCTTAGGGTCTATATCTCAAGAGATATTCATATTAAACATAAGTACTTGTGTGTATCTGGCACTTTAGTTTTTGTGTATATGCCTAACCGGACTTATTAGTCTGTTAGTCTGTCAGTTAGTCTGTCTCTCTGTCTCTCTGTCTGTCTCTCTGTCTCTCTGTCTGTCTGCACTTAAATAAATCCTTCAGCAGGCTCGTCACAAACTGTTTACCATGAAGAGCGTAAGTGGATTTGACAACTGTCAACTGTTTGCTGTCGACGCTGATGTTGCTTCTTGCATGCTAATCACGTGTCGACGTTCAGAGAGATCATTCGGATCGGGGAATGGGATGGGAGAATATCCAGTCAACATACTCGTATTCCTCTTTGCCACTTGACTGCGGTACTCACTTATGTATAAGTTCATGTATGTATTTGTGGGTTGGTCCTCATTAAAACCCAATACAAATTAAATTTCTTTGTTCAAGGTTTTCATATGACTGAACAGGATATCCATTTGATTTATAGCAAGATGATTGTTCTACCGATATTGCCGCTTATAACCGTCTTTAAAACATCAGATTTACTTTGATTTTGCATAAGTTACAACTATAAACTTAAGCTTACTCAGCGACACAAGACGCCTTTTTTTTTTAGGAATTTCATAGTTTGTCCCAAAACATAAATATATCTTATAGATGGTTTAGGGGCAGAGCAACAGGTGAATACGATACGATAGTTGAAAATTTATGAAACTTTTTAATTAAGCCGCGCGACTAGAATGCGGCTAATGAATTGAGTTAAAGCGCATTGGCCATAAATTTTAATTATGCCCAGCGAGCGATCTAAAGAACTCGATTGCCCCTCGGATGGCTACGTCTCTGACTCCATCTCCGTCTCCGTCTTGGATTTCGACTCTGACTCCGTTGCTAACTGTGTCACAGACACAGACACAGTGAGCGGCCAAATTAAATATTCAAAAATTAACCGAAACGCAGGCGAACATAATGCTGGCATTTTTATTATTATTATTTCTGTTTCTTTGTATGGTTTTTTGTTAAACTGCGATTAGAGTAGAAACAAAGAAAATACATAAAAACATAAATTAAATAGCCAACGAAATTTACTTGGCACCCTCAGCTCAGCTCAGCTATCGATGACATCGATAATCTCGTCTTGTCTTTGATTTCGATCGTTTGCCAGGACATGCCAATGACCTCACTCTCTTTGTCTCTCTCTCTCTCTCTCTCTCTCTCTCTTTCTCACTCTCTATCTTTCACTCCTAGACGAAACAACCACCAACACCGCAAAGTACAAACCAAGCCTGGCATCCTTGTGTGTGTGCGTGTGTGTGTGTGTCTGAGTGTGTGTATATATTTCTACTTATGCTTTATGCTCTTTTCTGAACTTACCCAAAGAGAAACGCTTCATTGGTCAGGCCGCGATTTGAATTGCTTGGAATGGGATATGGATAGCAATAGGGATGGGATAGCATGGGGATAAGGATGGAGATGGGAATGGGGATGGATATGGTTAGCACAAGTGAGTTTGTATGGTTGGTTTGTATGCACATACTCGTAAGTAGAAGGTGTCAAATAACAAGCTAAGCCCATGACGCTACACATGTATGCACATATATGTACATATCTACAAATGAACACTAAGAAAAAACACAGTACATTCAGTTTAATTGAATAAATAAATTACTATAAATTATAACATTTATTTAAAGATTTTTTTATTATATATAAATTTTTTAATTTTAATATCATACCATTTATAAAATAAAAATTAAAAAATTACTTTTATTTTCAGTTCGTGGTTATTATAGTTATACATTTTAATTTATATAATTAAGTCTGTTAAGAAACTAAAAAGGACTGGATTTTGATAAAGTTCCTTTGATTTTTGACAATTTTTGTAATAATATTTCTCAGTGTATTCAAGTCGAATGCACTTATGCATTTTCAGTAAAAATCCCTCACTGTTATCTCAGCTATGGGAACTATCAGCGTGTAAGATTTAAAGTCTGGCTTTAATGGTCCCTTAAGACCTACACAGTTGACAACAAACTAATGAAAACTCCAATATCCAATCTCTTTAAACTACACGTTTTATTTATCTAAAAATATTCAACTGATTACATTTAAAAGTACACGTATATTCAGAGTCCTCGTGCAAGAGTATTATCACTTTTATTATGGAACGTAAATCAAACAATTTGTCCTAAATAAGTCACGTCTCCATATTTAAGTTGAGGTTCAAGTTTACTGAGACTGAGATTCAGTCGGGACTTTGCTTTCGGTTTCGGTTTCTGTTTCTGTTCAGGCGGCTGTTCATTGTTTTACCTTTTTGGTTGTCGGTTTGTCATTTGCCATCTTTTATTTATGAACTTGAACTGAGCCTGCGTCCTTTTTTGGTCTGGTTAAATGTGGTGCGTTCTTCTCTTGTTTATTTTCATTCTTCTCTTTTTTGTACCACGCTTGAGGTTTATTGTTGTAGTTGTTGTTGCTGTATTTTTTGTCCGTTCTGTCCGTTATCGGGCGTGTTGTATCTGGCGTGTAGCTTTTAACCAATTGCCCGGCACTTTGCGGCCTGACTTTTTAACAGGCCATAAATCTGGTCTGGACCAAGCGCCTAGCCATGTGCCCAATATCGGGCTTGATTTAGTAGCCTTTCCGAGTTGCAACTGCCAAAACTGACAGTCAGAGCACTTAAACAATTTGATGTCTTAAACAGAGAAACAAACAAATCAAAAGAGCTTCAACCTGTTGCCGGGCTTTACTTCCGGAATCCGGATGCTAAACTGAAAATTAAGGCTAATAAGTTGTAAAATAAATATGAATATTTCTAACGGAAAAACTGTCCACAATAGGTTGGTCTTAGAATTATTTAATTTGATTTTAATCGATATTTGAAATTTTATATACATTTTTATATACATTTTTTATAAAACTACTTATCGGTTGATGAGAAAATCACATTGAGACACTCTAGGAACAGAACTTGACATAATTAGATATTTCAGTTATAAAGATAAGTATCTACTATTTATAATATTCTAATAATTTAAACATTTATCATTATAAATATACCCCAAGTCCAAAGTTCTTAACTTCTTGGCATTGCAGCAAAAAATTTAGCAGGCCACGTTCATAAATTTTTCACACCTTATGATTATCGTGAGCACTTATAGTAAGAATAAAGGGGCAACTAGAAACTACTTATAGTATGTTGAGGCGAGTACTTGCAACATTGTATGTTTGTATGTATGTATATTTGTAGTACCCCGCGAAGCATTGACCATTTAATAAATACTTAATTTTTATCACGCTCAAAACTCATATGTACTTATACTTATAGGAGTACTCGTATAAGTATTCATACTCATACCCGTTCTTGTATTATTGTATTATTGTGGTTTGGGTTCTTTGCCACTTGAACCTGTTTCAACGTCCCGACTGCGTGCTGTGGAAAATATTTCATGAATAAAATTCCTTGCTCATTCGTCGCGTATTTTTGATAAGCTTACAGCTCCGATCTCAGAACCGATGTCGGTTCCTAAGACCACATATAAGACTTCAGTCCTAAGTCAGCCTTGATGACGCTGGACAAATGCAGCGCCGGCTTTATCGACGTTGCGCTTGGAGGCTTTTTGGCATTTATCACCAGCACTTCACCCCTTACTTAACCCATTCCCAGCTGAGGTCCCAATTTCAATTTCAGCTCCAACTCCAGCTGCAGAGTGTTGTGCGTGTTCTCTTAATGGTTTTTTCTGCCTAATGTCTTGGACGCTGTTGTGGGTCCCAAAGGGCTACAATTGATTTTGAATTATGTGCCCACACTTGGCTGCCCATTCAGACTCTGAATTTTGACTGCAAAGTTATCCAGCTACAGAATCTACACTCAATAGGGAATATGTGTAATAGTTTTTTTTTTTTAGCATTTTCTGCATTTAATAAAATGCTCAATTCTCAATCAGTGCAGATGTTTAATATGAATTCTTTGAATATTCGCCAAAAAAAATTAAGTATAACAATTATTGGAACTACAATTTGATAAGAGCAACCCATAAAAATACTTATGCACGATCAAAAATATACGGGTCAAACTTGTTTCCGATAAGTAAAGCCAATGCTTCAAAGTAATTAATGAGTAAGTTATAAGGAAACGCAAGTTATGCAATGTTTTTCTTAATATTTTGCTTTATCTAGCTTAAGATAATGAAAATTTAACGAATAATGTGCTTAACTGCCTGAGTAATCAAATATTTCTACCCTTATTTTGTTCTAAGAAAATCAGTTTTCAATAATAAATATTTGCACTTTGAACTTTTATCTTTAAGAATTTATGGTGTTAAGAAAATAAGTAAATATTTTTTAAGAAATGTTATATTCTACTTGGTATTATTAGGATTAGAATAAGGTATTAAGTCTTTAGAAATAATTGTTGTCATTGATCTCAATATAAATAGTAAATGAATACGATTCGATCGGCTATTTTTTTATGACTTACTAAAGAGTTCTGCCCCCTGCTCGCTTCGCTCGCCAATACCCGACACGTTAGTTATTTTATGTTTTATGAATTAATAAATATTAAATAATTTGTAGAGCAGTGTAGTTGCATTATTTGTCGGACAGGTTTGTTGGTCACTTTATCAAGAGCCGAGAACGTCGCGTTGCATCAAGGTAAGTGCGTCAGAAAGCTACAAGTACTTAATTAAAAACTATGACCAGGATGCGGGAACCACATTCAAATAGGAATACATATGAATACGTATGTATGTGTGTATGTTTTTTGCAGCTTGAGGATGAAGATGAGTCTTGGACTACAAGTCAGAAATGCGGCAGCTGTCGGCATTGAACATGCACTTGTCACTGATCTCCACTGATGTTGTTGTTGTTGTTGCTGCTGTTGTTGTTGCATGCCACAGATCGAGAGCAGAGTTTCCATTTCAGTTTCAGTTCCAGTTCCAGTTTTATTCCCAATTCAAGTCAAAGCCCTCATTCTCAATTCATTATCTGCGTTTCTTTCGGTCTGTCTGTCTGTCTCTCAGTCTGTCAGTCTGTCAGTTTGTCCGTTGGTCATTGAAACCCTTTATTTGTTCGCTGCTTTTAAGCAAATTACAGCTTTTTGCCGTTGATGTCGAGCTGGTTAATTTGGTCGAACTGAGTTGGCATTACTATTGCCTTTGCCGACTCTGGCTACCTGCAACTTTGTGTGGCATGCAACAACTTGCACAAAAGCCGACGGCTCGGCGTTGCCAGAATATTAAAACGCAGCCAAAACACAAACAGCAAATCAAATAATTATGTTTATATATTTTATATAAAATTCTTAAGTTGGAATAATTTATAAAACATTAACTAATAATAGAATAATTAAAATGCCAGTTTTTAGAAATTGAAAATCAAATTTGATACGCATAACATTTTTAATTAAACACTCGTTTTAAACAAATATCAACTGTATGTGTTTATAGTCATTGAATGGCACTGCAATAACAACAACAACAACAACAACAGCTTCTACTCGACAAAGTCCAACAGGTTGGCCAGGCCCCAAGTCAATTGGCCTGGCTGTTACTCTCCGCTTTCCTTCCTCTCCGCTCTCCTCTCTCTCCTCTCCCCTTCCTCCCGCTCTCTCCTCTCTCCGTGCTCCGTGTTTGGTGCTCGTCCAACTGATCGCTTGACTCGGACTTCGCCGACGTACAGTTAAACGCTTCACCTGTTCGCGCAAGGCGTGTGCTTGTCTTGCCATAACTCTACCACTGCCAGTCCAGTCATGGAGCCCACCTGCCCCACCTGCCCCTCCTCCTCCTCCTGCTCTGACTGGGCCTGGTCGGGACTGAGTCGAGTTGACTTGGCTTGGTTTGCTTAACGCAGCTTGCCAGCTTGACTTTTGCCAGCAAGAGGCGTTAGTTATTAAAGCAACAACAACAGCAAACACGGAGACTCGAGGTCTCAAGTCTGGGACTGGGACTGGAACTGAAACTGCGCGTGCTTCCTTGCCTGGCTGACTAGCTGACTGGCTGCCGGTTGAAAACTCGTTTCGATTATGAAAATTCCAAGCATTAATAACTCTGTTGCTCCATTGCGCTGCTCAGCAGCGACAGCGACTGCGGCAGAGACAGCGACAGAGGCGGCAAACTTGCTACAACATTTTATGCTATAAATAAAGCAACTACAAAAAAAAAAAAACAAAAAAATAATAACAAAAATATAAGCAACTCAAAAATCGTATCTCAAGAGCCAAATGCATTAAATGGCCAACAGTAGCAGCCAACTTGGCTAAAATAAAACTTAATCTTTATTTTTTAATTTTTTTCTTCTCCAACTTTTTCTTCTCTTTTACATATTTTATTTCATTTGCACTTGCGAGCACTTTATGTCGTTTGTCAGCTGCAGGTTACAAAAACTTGCTAATAATTGCAACAACTACAGCAAGTTTTCATGCAACATGCAAACACTCTGCAACAAGACAGAGGAATGCAAAAAAAAAACAAACTATTAATCAGTGAATCTCTTTTATGTATTTTTAATTATAATACAAAATTCAATTAATCTTGATTTTAACGTTTTATTTATTTCCATAAACATTGTCATATTATAATGCATTAGTTATTAATTAATGATAAGTAAGTATCCATTTCCTGTAAACAATAAACTCTTGTTAATTAATAATTTATTGTAATTAACTAATTTATAATATAGTTATCAGCATGTGCATAGATTTTATTATTATTTGTTGTACAGTGTATGCAGTAACCTGTTGCTACCTGTTGCCAGTCGTTGTTGTTGTAGTCATTCGACTTCATCTTTTTCTTCCACGAATAAGCTAAGGTTCATTGCAATTTCTATGCAAATTTATCTAATTTTTTACGTGTTAAATTTAAATATACATTTACTACATTTAACTTTATTCTATACTAGCAGAGCAATGAGTAGAACTTTATTTTAACTTCATACATATGCAGTAGGTGTGTTGTTGTTGCCTTTATTCATATGTATATTCATGAATATTCATACTGTTGTTGAGTTGATATTTTGCTCCTTCTTCTTCTTCTTCGGTTTCTTCATACATACTTCGCTAATTGTTCACTGAACTTATCGATTAATTATTAGTTGACCGGCATATTCATAGCAAACAGCATTTGTCAGCTGTTCAACTGTTCAGTTCGTTCAGTTGTGTTCTACATTTGTTAAGCATCATTTACGCTAGTTATTTGATTAGTTTTACTTAACGAAAGACGAGACTGAACCAACAAAATGAACATAAGTAAACTAAAACGTTAAGTTTTTTATTACGAACATGGCCCTGTTTATTAGCCACACTTCCCCCTTTTTCGGGGGGTTAAGATATATATATTAGTATTTATTTGTATGTACAAATAGTCGTTATTAGTTGGAAAATAAAACCCGAGAAAATCAGTTAATTGGGTAAAGCTGGAAGTCATTTTACAAGCTCCATAGTTAAAAGTATTTTAGTAGTATTTGAAGGCCTTTGTTATATAGTTTATGTTTTCATTTTCAAACTGTCTTATGAATAGGAAACGCACCTTAAAGCATAAGAATATCTGTAAGAGTAATAAAAAAATTTTATTGGTTTTCTTTCAAAATATAGCGTTGAAATATTAGCATGAAATTTTCAGCTGTTAAGCAGCCTTTAAATTTTTTAATTTCGCATTTTTTAATACATAAATCTATTAGGCATTGTTCTTCATTGCAAATATAAGTTAATAGAGTAAGTAATTTAAAGATATTTTGTGGCATACTTTGGCTGCAGTCAATTACTTAGTTGTCCAGTACAGTTAACTCAAAGGTAAACAAATTGAAACGCGTGCATGCCATAATTCTTAGCTACAGTGGCTCCATAACGATGCTAATTTGGTGTACCCGCCATGGTCAGCGAGGCGATGCAATGCCAAGTGCCATCGCTAAAGAGCAGGCGTATCCAAGAAGAGCAGGGAAGAGAGAGAGAGAGAGAGAGAGAGGTTTGGGGATGAACAGAGATAGATAGAATGAATGAGCCCAGTTACAGCACAGTAGCAGTAGACGGATGTAAGAGAGGGGTGGGGAGGGAAGGGAATGTAAGAGGGGAAGGGGCAACGAGAATGCCTGCCTTCAAATTGGACGTTCAATTATCTGTGGCTAAGAGGAGAGTTAGTTGCGCTAGGCTTCTTCTTCCATGGCCAGCCAATTGTCTGACATGGCGCAGCAGTTTTCAGCATTTGTGGTTGTTGTTGTTCCTGGTGGCAAGGTGGCACGAGTCATGTGGCTCCATCCGCTTGCCACGTTGATAAATGGACGCTAATATGCAGGCTCTTTGACCCATTTCACAATACGAGTCAAGCCCCAAAACAGGAAACAGCTTCATTGGCTCTGATTATGAACCGTGATCTTGCAAATAAACACGTATATGCCGATGTAAATATATATATGTATGTACATTGAGGTATTTAGGTACTTTACACCTGCGAGATCTTGTCAGTGTATTGTGTGTGCGTTAATTTGTTGATCAATTAAGATAAAACCTTCTATTGAAGATTATCTGATATTCAACTATTTAAATGTCTACACTTAATTAACATTCCATTCTAGAGGTTTAATCAAATCGAATTCTATTCGATTTATCACAGATGTTATATCATTTAAATAGTCGATAATTTACTTGTTTGAAACAAAGTGATTTTACTAGGATCTGAAAAGTTTTGTCTAAGCTAAATTAATTTAAAAAAATCGCTTATTAGTTGATAGTTGAAAGAAAATAAGTTTTTCAGTATAGTTAAGTTAAAGGAAAGAAGATGATAGCGTTTACAAATTATACAATTTTCTTTAACATGTATTATTATTTTTTAGTTTTGAAGGTTAATAATCCAAAATATTTAATACGAAAACACCTTAATTAGAAAATATATATTGCAAAATAATAATAAAATGTTTCAAGTCTTTTATTTAATGTGAAATTTTTATTATTACATTATCATTGAAATTCTTTTAGTTTTGATCATAATCTGAAAATGCGATTACTTTTGATAGTAAACTGATTATGATGATACTTAACTGTAGATTCTGTATATAAATTCCCATTCTAGGGCCGTAGGTGCCTCCCTTAACATTGGAACCCACTCAATTTTACCATTTTATAGGTATACAGAGTATGGGTATTAATAAAAGAGAATCAACAAAATAACAAAATGAGCTAGCTGAAAAATCATTAATGCACAGTTAAGAGCCTCCGGCTACAGGTCTCTCCAGTTTCGCATGACAGTCATCTATTTGAGAGCGTGTGTGTGTTTGTGTATGTGTGAGAGTATCTATGTGTATGTGTGTAATTTGTGCTAAGTAAGTCTGTTATAGGTTGCATATCTTTTACGAGTCTGAAGAGTCTCGTCCCAACAAGACGATTACTGGTAGCTGGTGGATGGAAGACGACTTCGACTTCGACTTTGTTGGCTAGTTAAGTTCAATTTGAACCTGTTCTTTTGGTTACAGTTGTCGCTGGGATGGATGGTCGCCACGGTCGTGCTCAGTATTATTAACGATCATTATGAAGTTTTAACTTAAGTGGTCAATTAACATTTGCATGACTGAAATCGGAATTGGAAATTAGTGTTTCACTAATTTATGCATACTCGAACAGAAAAAGAAACTCCTAGTCTTTCAAATAGAACTGGCTCTACCCTTCCTCCCTCCCCGCTAAGATCATTCAATCCGATTGGTTCCAATCGGCGGGTTCATTAGACCTCAATAAATAGGGACTGCATTTATAATTGAGATTATCAAAGCTAATGTCTTCGATTGACTCTCCTGATTGTCATCGATATCGGTTCGCTGTTACTCTACATTAAAAAAGGTCCCAAGCAATCGAACATGATCGCTCTAAATGACTTACGCCCAAACGATCTTTTTCTTTTCAAGTCATATATATTCTTATCGTTTAAAAATAATATACCTGTTATTTACGATTCACTTGGAGAATTTTGTTGTTGAAATTTATTTAATAATGCATTGAAATTTATTACTCTCTCTTTTAAGAATGGCAACGTAAACTAAAGAGTAAAGATTGTATAAACTGTACTTATAAAATATATAGGAAATTCTCAAAGAACGTGCTCAACTGATCAGATTCAATACGTCAATCACAAGAGTTAATTAAAAGAACGCTGGGAACTAAGAAACTATAAGAACCATATACCAATTGTGATATGTAACATTTAACTCGCGATACGGCGTAAATATTCTAGCTATAATTATTTGGCGCCAAGAATAATATAATATAGTCTTTGTTAAAGTGCCAAAATGAGAAGCATTGGGTCTGAGTCAAATAGTGCTTTATCAATACGAGTTGGCGTAGATAATGTTGCGATTAGATACTTACCGAGGCAGTAGTACTATCTCGCCGTTTACTTAGAGTCCACTTGGCCTTATGATTAGATACTTCCCGCTGTTCCCCGTCGATGACCAGCACATTTTGCAGTTGGTATTTATTTGAGAGGCCTTTAAATAAGATAACGTGTGATCCACATAGCACATTGAAATCACTTTTGGAAAATAGCCACGTTTAGGAAATTGACTGTCAACCCATTTCGATTTCATCTCAAATAAAAAAAAATACGTATTTCAAGAGTTTCGATTGAATATTGTTACAACATTTACAAGTTCCGAAGGTCTAGACTCTAGACTCGAGAGTTAAGTCAAGAAGGTTGGTTTCGATTTCTGAAAGTCACAATCAATTTCAAATTAATAAGAAGCAATCGTATTCTGGTCAAGTGACAGCGACAGGTGGCTGAGATATAGCTATACGATGATATGAAATTAATTTTGGGTTATTTAATTTGTTATGTACCCAATAGGTTTAGTTGGGATCGCATATATTTGTTTGGGTTGCCAGGCCAGTTGACATTATCTTTGACGTGTGGATATCAAGTGTTCTGGTCGCATTTTTGATTAACAGTACTTAATCGATACAATCGTATTCCCCCTATACGAGTATACTATATAGTCTGAAGTGTTTTCTATTGCCAGAGTTAAGTTCTTGATTGCAATCGGGGGAAACTCATATTCAGTCAGATTGTGAAATAACTGGTCATTGATACTTATTGCGAGTAATTCAACTTTTATAAATGTTATTATATAAGTATTTCCAACTCTAAGCAGTCATATTAGCAATTGTAAATAGTATAATGATATGCAATTATCGATTTTATTGCAACTAACATACTTAATATACTGTCATATCTAACTATGTCGTCTTTTTTCAGAAGAATGTGATCAATTGGAAATGTATTTATAGCTTATAGTTAATATAGATATACAAATTGTTATTTATAGTTGATTTCTGAAAACAAGTCAGACTTTGTTTATGGATATATTTGCTTGTTCACCTTCCATGTCATAGTTTTAAACTCTTTGTAACCCCCAATTAACTTTGGTTCAACACATTAACGAGATTTACAAATGAAGTGCAAAGTTTAACGCTTTACAATGCCGATTTTAATTGATTTAGACATTGGTTTACTATATTACAAGGCGCCAAATGGTTTCATATTATTTACAAGACCTTCACACACTTTGACATTTTGTCTGGACATTGTTCTGGTCTAAGACTTATTGTTTGGTTCATTAACAGGTGTTGAATTCGTTGCGGTTACGTCGTCTCGACGAAGTAACCGAAACTAACACATATTGTAATGCCGTATTTTAAGTACTTCTCGGTTTCCTTGATTAGACTTAATTTTCCTGGTTTATAAGCCAACAAAAAAGTACGAAAATAAAACAAGAGAATTGTAAAAGTTAAAGGCGTTGTAAACCGTTTACAACTCCAACTTGAACGTTTTTATAATCTATGTCTATCTATCTATCTATCTGACTATCTTTCTATCTATCTACATTTCTATCTATCTATCTATCTGTCTATCTGTCAGTATGTGTGTAGATATACACAGTAAATACAGCTTCTTCTTTGTACATGACTATTGACAATTGCTTTAGTTGTTTTGTGGTTGTTTGCCGAGTGCCACTTGTTGCTTTTATAGACACATTTACCTTGGTGTGAAATGTTTGACGAACGCCGACGTCCTCAATACTAAAGTTCTTATCTCGGGATGAGCTGACCAACTTACAGTTAACTGTTTGTTAGCCTATCTATCACACACTCACACACACACATCTATGGGTATCTATGGAATTTAGAACTTATTATACAGTTTAGTTTTCCCTCTTTCTTAACCTTGAACAAACGACTGTTTTTCACATTTCATTTAGCTCATAAATCTGCAGCTTTAAGAATTTAATTGTTATCTCATAATTGTGAAATTCTTGGGACACTTGGCAAGTGTTCACTGTGTCTCTCTCTCTCTTTTTGTGTATGTGTGTGTGTCTTTTCTGTAAACATGCAAAAGTTAAATATCGTAAATTCTAAACGAAACCTCAACCTCAAACTGCTGTTTATGCGAACTATGATCGTAAATTGGTTTTCAGCCGGCTATCATAAAAACTGGCATTTTGTCACTAAATACAACTAAGAAATTAAGAAATGGCACAAAAATAAAATGGAAATGCTTAGCCAAGAAACAGGCACAGAAAAAAGTGAAGAAAAAAATAAATATCTGAAATAAATGAAGTGGCACCATAAAATATATATTTTTATGGATTCTTTTACTCTTAACTCGCTTGCCGTCTCTTTTCTTTTCCCTTTCCATAATGTTTACCTGCACACACACACACACACACACACACACACACACACACACACACACACACACACACACACACACACACACACACACACACACACACACACACACACACACACACACACACACACACACACACAGACACACACATCGATGATCTCTCTCAACTGATGTCATCCAAAAAACGCGTCATTTTTTGCTGCTGCTGCTGCAAAAAAAATTAATAAAACTTTTTTTTTATACCAATTTTCTACCAGGAAAAGAATTTTGGGCTGTGGAAGATTAGACAATTGTTGGCCTGATTCTCACAGTTCCCCTTTACGGATCTTGTCAGCTTTCCTGTAGTCACAATTGAAAAACTTGTTTAGTTTTTGTTCTTCTGTATTTCTGGAATTTGTTTGCTCTTCGATGTAGTTGTTGTTGTTTTATTGTATTTATGATGGATAAGGACACGGACGACATCTTTACCTGACAGTATTAGAATTATTTAAATCAAGAATCTAATGCTGCCCGGTAAGATGTGAACAGATGTCCTTGCAAATTTCTGATTGCAAGCATGAAGTATTTTCTTTGGTTTTTACTTAACTTTGCGTAGATTTCACGTCATTCCTCCTTAGTTATATGTATATTACTGGTCATGCCTATATAATATATGTATGTATATGTAGAAATATGTATGCACATTGTACACATACGCACACACATTTATAGCATTTATTATCGTTAGCCTGAAGGTTCCAAGAGTTCTTTATTACATTAAACCTTGGAACCGGAACTTTGGCCTGTCGATAAGAATTTTCATGAAACATTCTAGTTTCGTTAATCTCTCCTATACGTTTGTACATTAATTAAAAGATTTGAATTGTTATTTTAATTTTTTTGTAATAACCTTTTTAGCATTTTCTGTTAGTTAAAAATAAAATAAAATCGTTACAGAAAATTTCTTAAAGTTCTCATATGAAAGAATGTAGATGTATTATATTGTATTATGTATATAGATAGTTTGTGGGCAAGCATTGGATTTTACGGGCGTGTTTTCGACGCCAACGGCAAGTTTAACTTTGTACCGGGGCGCGTGATGCCGCAGCGAAAGAATGAGAGAAAAAAAGGCAAAAAAGCAACGCCTACCAGCGTGTGTAACAATTTCAAATAGTGCACAATATGTACAAACATATATATGTGCACAGATACTAGTAAGTATATTTTACATACATATGTATGAGAGATCATTGTTGATGGACTCGTATTTATAATTAAATCGACGCTGGCGCCAGTCGCTCCGCGCACAAAAGTAACCCGATTTGTACAAATAAATACACGTACACACATCTCTGTATATATTCACATGTATTCGTAATGTGTGTGTGCGAAGTTCGATATTTGTGTTACGGATAAACGTTAATTAAATCTTTTTCTTGACACTTATTGATTTTCGTTTTTATTTTTTTTTTTTTTGGACACCGGAAATATGCACACGCGTCGACGGCAACAAATAGAATGAGAGAGAGACAGCAGGCACCGGTAACCGTCGCGATCGAGCACCAAATAAGAATTGAGAAACGAGAAAAAAAGTTGGGAAACAGGCGGGCGGAAATTCAAAATTTTTTGAAAACGTCGAACAACAGAGCAGCGCGCTTGCCACACCATGTCAATGTTAACTCAAAATGGTACTGTTAATCAAGCAACCGGTTGCTTGGCAACATCAAACCAAGTTCGAACCGGCATCGAACCAACGCGACATGTGTTTAACAGCAACAACATTAGTTTTAATTTGCAAGCGTTTAAATTTAAATGTACGAGTATTGCTTTAATTTCATTTATTGTATTTAAAATAAAAATAATGAGTAATAATTAGTTATTATGATCTTTCGCTTGTGATGTTATTTCGTATGTTATATTCCCTCTGTAATGTAATGTAAATGTATTAATTTTACATATTACTTTCCCCACAAAGCTTATTTGTAACCGTTTTTACACATTATTTTTTTTTAATAAATGTAAATGCTTTATAAAGGAAAAAGGCTCAATGTTAGAAAACGTTTGGAAGCGTATTTGAAATTGGCATGTGTGCGCTTGTCTTTTTTTTTGGCGGGATATTTTTGAGTTTGAAATGCGGAATTATTCGTAAGCTGGAGTTGCCGATAAATCTGATGAGCTGAGAGTGTTTGTTATTGACACAAATATTACCTGCTTACTCACCTCATCGCATGCCTCACAGCACTTGACAATTACGTGTATTTGCATTATTTCATTAATTATAAAACCATGACGCGTTGTTTAATATTTTCAATAGTTAACAGTGCTGTAATCATCTTTCTTGCTCTGCATACCCTTTCATCAGTTGGAATTCGAGAAGAGTGTAGATGTGGGGATTATTCATGTTAATTATAATTTGATAAATGTGCTTAATTGCATTTAATTTTTGGCCACACAAAACTCTGACCCTCTTATTAATGCCTGGCCAAGCGCTAAAGCTCAAGTTGAACACGTGTAAAGTGTCAAAGTCCGTAGCAATTTTGTATACATATTTTCGCGTACATTTTCTTAAAATGTGTGAAACACGCTCCGACACAGAGTCAAGGTGTTAAAATCCTGAACACACACAACACACACACACCACAATTACAAATACACAGCAAATCTCAGCCACAAAATGCGAATCGATTAAAATTTGTAAAGTTGTGTGCATTTACTTTTTTTTATAATTTGTTCGATTTGTATTTGAAGTTCTTTATTGTTGTTGCTGCTGTTGTTCATTAAGAGGCACTTTGCTTTAGTAACTGATAGATTTTCTAGTTTTTAAAGCACACACATTTACCGGAAGTTAATTTTTCAGCTGTATTTGAAGAATACTTTTGCTGTACAAGTTTCAATCGATTTTCATATGCGATATATTTGTGATTATACGAATATTTCCCCCGCTGACACCTCCTTAAGTTTTCGATTTTACCATCCTGTGATAGCTGCTAAGTCGGCTGAATCTCTAGTGATTTCTCTGGCGATTTTTGGGTCAGCAGGCAATAAACAGAACTTGCTGCTATTTGTTGCTTTTTACTTTTTTATGTGAAGTAGTTGACGCTCGTAGCGTGTTTGATTCTCTACCCGGGTGGCGGCAAGGCTGAGTGCCTCGAGAGACGACCGAGCAGACGTCCAACAGCGCACGCGGCACACGATCAACTGTAACGGTAAAAAGTGAAACAAGTTTGATATAAAGTATAAAAATAAAGTTTAAATAAATACGTTGGTACTACATAACTCTGTAAGCTTAACATTAACATGTTGCATTCAGAATGAGAATGTGGGGAGGGGGAAAATGTTATCGCTATGTTGTACGTTAACAGGTCTCTCTCTCTTTTGGCTCGTCTTCGTCTGCCGCAATAGAGAGCGAGAGAGAAGTTCTACTCTGTCCCGTCTCCCTCTCTCTCTGCCTTTGCCAGCTGTGCGTTATATTTGTTGTCGCATTTCTATTAGCTTGACATTTGAGTTGTGTTGTTGTTATTGCAAGCAACTATCGCCATCTCGTTTCATCCCACTTCTCGTAATCGGGTAGCGCCTTCGCTGTAGTCGTCTTGCTCGCATCACACATGTTGCAACCGCATGGTAAATGTTTTACGTTCGATCGTTTGTAGTTCAAACGGCTTACGTAGCAAATGCTTACGTTTACATACCTCACATGCGTATGTATGTATGTGTGTGTATTATGAGTGTTGATTTGTTTGTCAATATCCTAACAGAGCATAATTACATGAATTAATTATATATCGCAAATGTATCCATACATATGAAATATTATTAAGTACCGAACAACTTTAATTTTTGGGGCAAGTTAAGCTTGCGATGTGATCAAGTCGCCGCGAATTCATTTCATGTTTTTGGCTTCTCTTGTAATTCGCTGCGTCGCGCTTCTCGCCTGTCCATTCTTTGACATGTTCACTCAATTAATAAGAGCAGCGAGATTTCTTCGTCTTGCCTTTGCACTCTACAGATCGGTTTTAATGACTTGTCGCGAAAACTAAATACTTTTCTTTAGCCCAAAGTCTATTTTAACTATAGTTAAATTAAATCACAACTGTTTTACTTTTTCTTATAATAGTTCTAAGAACCACATTTAAGAACAATAAAATCAGAAAAATTTATAAATCACAATTTTTTAAAAGAAATTGTAGAAATAAAAATACATGTGGGCTTATTTTTTTTTTTTAATTATTTCTATGCATTTGCACTTATAAATGAACTTTTAATGTTTTTCTTTAAATACTCAGAGTTGAGTCGTTTCCATAAGAAAGATAGGGACTCTGTCAACTATCATAAACCGCAACTCAGAAATGGTTGGTCTTGAGAATTTTTTGATATTGTTACTGTCGTTGTTCCCGTTGTTGTTTCTGCCTTCATTTCATGCCCAGATCATTGTCGAGTCCGGTTCCCAATTTTTCTTATAACATACACACATATGTAGACATACATACATACATATTTAAATCATACGCGTTTCTTGTAGTTTCTCCAGTTTTTTTTTTTGTAATTTCAATTTTTCGCTTGCCTCATTTTTGGGTTGAAGGACCACGGCCCTGTCTACTCCCCTCTCCCCTCTCTACCTTCTCTTCTCTCTTCACGATCTGCCTGGAAGATTGTGCGCATTCACCCTGCGGCGGCTAATTAAAAACTTGATGAGCCGAGGGATGGGTGAGTACCGCTGAGCTGTGTACGAAAAAATATCATTGCTGATCCTTGCGGACTTCAATTTGTTCTTCGTTTTCATATTTTTGGGCCTTTCTGTTTGTGTTTCGGGTCAGCTTTGCCTTAAGATAAATGGAGTGCGTATTGCCTTTACATTTGTTTTGCGCCGTTTTGAGGTGTTCCATATTTTGAACATGAAAATAAAAGCAACACACTTTTTAATACCCTTGCAGAGAGTATCTTAAGAGTAAGAGGCGTTTGCAAACCCGCTTAAATATTTGTCTTAATAAGAGCTGTTTTTTTTTTTAATAAAGCTAAATTAACATACAGCTGGCTTAAATATTATATTTAAAATAAACAAAATTAATGTCGTTTTTCTGCTGGTTGTTCTTCTTCATCTGTTTTTGGAGGTTCCTCAGTTTGTGGTGTTTCATCAGGTTCTTTTGGAGCATCCCCACAACTGACATAGTTTACACACATCCAGCAGCATTGGGGAAATTCGGTGACTGTGGAAACTCCGTCAGTTGCACAGTTCGCAAAAGGAGCTGGTTTCTGGCAACTTTTCGGAGTTACGATTGTAGATAAATATATGACAGATATCGAATTGAGTGTGCGACTTACTAATGAATCAAAGAATCGCCGTCAGTATTCTGGCAAACGTAAACTCCACACGTATTCGGATCTTTTGCAGTTCCACCCACTTCCAACTCCTTACCATCTAATAAGCATCCATTTGCTAAATAGACAGATTACAATCTATTGTTTTTGATCTGTTTTTTCTTTCTTATTTTTTTTACCTCCTTTTTCCAGCTTCTTGTAATGAACGAGCGCATTGGACCAAGAGATTAGGCCAATAAGGATTAAACTTGTTATTGATTTAATTTTCATGTTTTTTTAAATTTGTCTAGGCAATGGAAGAACTCGTAATACTTCTAAGTCCCCAATGGCTAGAACACATGTCTTTTATACCAATTTCAAAGGGAACTCGGCCTATTTGACAACTGCAGTTGCACTTGGCCAAAGTAATGGAGTTCCTTTAAGTGTGTGTTTAGCAGAAAATTTAATAAAGATTATGGAAAAATACTTGGACTACAATTGACATTAGTCGACTTGAAAATACCCTGTACGCATACTGTACTGGTTCTCTATCTAATGATTCATCAAAATGATTTTTTTTTACGAATTATTGAAATTTAAAATCTCTACACCGAAAAAAAACCAACTTCTAAAATCATGAACATTCATGAACAACACCTTAAATATTTTGTTCTTAAAATAAGATTATTTTAAAAAATTTCTAATTACTAAAACTAAGATTATTAATCTACAAAATCTTAAAATCTTAGTTCTGAGAGCAAAATCTTAATTTTAGAACATTTTTTTATTAGTGTATAATAATATATATAAGTCATTTCATATAACAGGGTACTATTATTTGTTGTACTATTTGCTGTTCGACTTTGACTAGACTGAAGACTGTATTACACCTTTTTCATGGGAGTTATATGGAGCTCTGTTTTCAGTTAGTCGATTGGATTGACTTGCTGTTCGAGGTAACTTTAAAGTTTAAACATGCCTGTAGTTTTTCAAATAAAATATATTAATATATATAGTAGATAGATATAAATATAGTTAATTGGTAGAGGAAGCCTTTTGCTTTGCCTCGACAGCTGCACAGGCTGCTTTATAGGCCGCCTGTTTGGTCTTCTCGTAATCATCGCGAGCACCTGTTAGCTGCTTCTGCAATGTGGCCAGTCGATTCTTGGCCGCCTCGAGGAGCTGCACCTTGGCCGTCATTTCCTGCTGGGAACCCAGAGCCACCGTCTGAATGTTGGCCAAATTGTCCTTGACCGTCTTCTGGAGTTCGGTCAACGTCTCAAATTGATGGGTGGCAGCTCGAGCTGCTTCCACGGCGGCATTCATATTGCTCTCCGTGTTCTGGAGAGAGGCGGACTCCTCCTCGACGACGGCATGGGCCTCTTGCATTTCCAGCTCCAGTTGCTGGACAACCATTTGTTTGCCGGTTAGAGCCGCCTCGGCTGCCTTAGCCGACTGGAAGGCCTTCTCGGCCAGCTCCTGCTTGATGTGCTGGGCAGCCAATTGGCCAGCTGCATGTTGCGCCTCATTCGCCGCCTTGGCGTCCTGGGCCGCCTTCATGGCAATGTTAGAGGACTTCTGCTTGGGATCACCCGGCGAAAAGATTTGCTTCACATCGCATTTCTTATCATTAGCGGTTTCGGGTCCGCATTGTTGGGAATTTGCACTACCGCCACCCGAATCAGGTGCAATGGCAGCCATTGGCTCCATTAAACGGCTTTGGATCCCGGCTTCCTTTTCAGCCGGACTATTGACAGTGGCAAAGTCCGCGTAGAGATTCTGTGGCCATGCCATGCGCTTTGAATGCTGCGTCTACAGGGTATTATCAGTTTATCAGATTATCAGCATGACATTAATTCCCCTAATACTCTACAGACTTACTCTGATCAGTCGATAGCTAGTTACGTTCATGTTTGATCTTAGCAGAGACACAACGAGCAGTAGCCAAAGTATAAAGCCTCGTATTCGCATGGATATTGATAGATATATATATATATATATATTACACGATTCTCATCGTACTTTTATTTCAATTCAAAGCCTGACGTGCTGAATCAGTTCTCCAAGTTGCTTTGATTCTAATTCAAAGTCAGGAGTATTGCCGATTATTATTTTAACAAGTGGTAGGATACCCTAAACCCAGGTACTCTACACTGAGGTTGATTTTCAACCAATTGTTCCTATGGCAGCTATATGATATATGCAACCGAATTAAACCAAATTTGGTCAGAATGTACAAAACCTAGTCAAAAGCATATTTTATCAGTTTGATTAAGATATCTCAAAAAACAAAAAAATTTTTCATATTAAGACTTAATTTTCGATTGAGCGTTTCTATTGCAGCTATATGTTATAGTGGACCGATTTTAACTAAATTTGGTCAGAATGTATAATACCAGCCCAGATGCATATTATATCAGTTTGGTTCTGATATATCAACAAACAAAAAACTTTTCCACACTAAAACTTCATTTTCGATGTATCGTTCCCATGGCAGCTATATGATATAGTTAACCGATTTTTTATACCCTTGCAAAGAGTATCTTAAGAGTAAGAGGCGTTTGCGAACCCACTTAAATATTTATCTTAATAAGAGCAGATGTTGTGTATAAATTTTTTTAATAACAAAGCTAAAGTAACATACTGCTTGCTTAAATATTATATTTAAAATAAACAAAATTAATGTCGTTTTTCTGCTGGTTGCCTTTCGGTGACTATTACTGGAGGCTTATCAGTTTGTGGTGTTTCATCAGGCTCTTTTGGAGTTTCATCAGGTTCTTTTGGAGCATCCCCACAACTGACATAGTTTACACACATCCAGCAGCATTGGGGAAATTCGGTGACTGTGGAGACACCGTCAGTTGCACAGTTCGCAAATGGAGCTGGTTTCTGGCAACTTTGCGGAAGTACGATTTTAGATTAATATATAACAGTAATCGAATTGAGGTTGGGACTTACTAATGAATCAAAGAATCGCCGTCAGTACTTTGGCAAACGTAAACTCCGCACGTATTCGGATCTTTAGCAGTTCCACCCACTTCCAACTCCTTACCATCTAATAAGCATCCATTTGCTAAATAGACAGATTACAATCTATGGTTGTAGATTCTTTTTTCTTTGTTCACTTTCTTATTTTGTTACCTCCTTTTTCCAGCTTTTTGTAATGAACAAGCTCATTAGACCAAGAGATTAGGCCAATAAGGATCAAACAAGTTATTGATAAAATTCTCATGTTCTTTTAGTTTGTAACGGCAATGGAAGAACTCGTAATACTTCTAAGTCCCCTATGGCTAGAACACATGACTTTTATACCAATTAAGAATGGAACTCGGCCTATTTAACAACTGCATTTGCACTTGGCCAAAGTAATGAACTTCCTTTGAAAGTGTGCTTAGCAGATAATTTAGCACAGATTAGGAATAAATACTTGGACTACAATTGCCATTAAGACTTAATTTTCGATTGAGCGTTTCTATTGCAGCTATATGTTATAGTGGACCGATTTTAACCAAATTTGGTCAGAATATATAATACCAGCCCAGATGCATATTATATCAGTTTGGTTCTGATATATCAACAAACAAAAAACTTTTCCACACTAAAACTCCATTTTCGATGTATCGTTACTATGGCAGCTATATGATATAGTGATCCGATCCAAAAATAAAAACAAACTTTGAAGTCTCTCGCTCTTATGGTTGCTGAAACTACTAAGCATTATTCAAAATTTTTTAGAGTAATTATGGAAATGAAGTAATCATTTAAATTCAGGAATATATGGAGCTTTTTGAAAAAAAAAAATAAATAAAAGTAAAGTAAACAGGCACACAGTGGTACACAAAAGTAGAGTCAAATGAGTATTTGTAAAAGATTGTTTATTTGAATTTCTCGAGAACTAACTTATAGACTCTATACTCCAACTTGTACTCATTTTGAGTAAACGTCTTCTATAAAAATCATATTCAAAGTTAGAACGACTTTAGTGCAATTTGATTGATCATGAAAAATACATTTAAAATGTGCATTGTCCTTATCGGACTGGCTCTTTGTAGCAAATCTTTGGTATACGAGACAGTTATGCCCGCAGATGGTAAGCACACATAACGAATAGATACCCTGTATTCCCAGAATATGTCTATTTAGGCAAAGGATGCGTTGGATTTACCAGAGACTTGAAGGTTGGCGAATCCGAGCAGGATCCTAAGGTGTGTGGCATATTGGTGTGCATGAATGTCGATGGCACAGCTCTAATCTATTAGTAAGTAAGTATTACACCCAAAAGTGATTTGAGATTTATTATCACCTTCTTTTAGCTGTCAACAACCCGCGGGATTTGCACGTTGTGCTAATAACACCGTAAATATTGAAACCGATTATCCGGACTGTTGCTGGCAGTGCACTGAGGCGATCCAATGTCGTTGAGATGTAAGTAAAGTACCAATTTTGAGATTTAACTTGCTTAGAAATATAATCAAGGCTGCCAGCCTCAAAAATGTTGGCAATGGTTGCTATAGTTTAAGTTGTTATTATCTAAATTGTTTTTAAATTTTTGATCGATTTCTTTAACCTTTACAATTACTTAAAACAAAACCATCCTAAAATATTAAATTATTAAAGATATTGATATTATTAATTTTTTATTAGAGTTAAAAACCTAATATAAGGTTATAACCTTACTTTAGATAAAATCAATTGAATTTTGCTTTGGAAAAAGTTTGAATTATGAAGAAATTTTGAGTACAATGAATCATTTAATTTAAATATGAATTTTCAATTTGGCAATGTAAAAGTAAGAAGTTTGTTAAAATGACAAAGTTGGTTGTTTGTTGTAAAGTAGTTAGAATAGATTTTAGAATGACAAGAACTTTTAAAATAGTCTTTGTCTCTATTCTTGTGTATGTGTGCGTGTGTGTGTGTTGATGTGTGTGTGTGTCTATATGTGTGTGTGTGTGTGTGTGTAGCACCTCTACATTCCATTTGCGTCTCATTTGCTGTCTCGTCGATGTCCGTCCATCTGTCTGTCTGTCTGTCTGTGTGTCTTTGTATCTCATAGATACACAGCGCATTCTAAAGTGTCTACAAGTGATGAGCACGGCATTTAGTTGCAATTTTCAGTTTCACTTTGCGACGACTCGACGTCGCCGTCGCCGACGACGCTGGCGACAAAGTAAGAACGAAAATAAAAGAAAACATAGACGAATCGAAATAAAAAATAGAAAATAACAGAAAAATAAAACAACAAAAAATCTGAGAGTGCTAGACTAACACTAACTGTATACACATATATGTGTTCGGGCCTAAAGAGCGGGCTAAAACAGAAACTACTTTTCTTGCAGATCTCAAAAGGAAATGTGGAAGCTATAATTCCAGTTGTCTCAATGGCTCAATGGATAGACAACTCTATAACTTTAACTATAATTTATATTTTTTTATTATTTTCAGTTCATAATTTTTAATTAATATTAATTTTAAATTTAAATTCTTAGCAATTTTTTCTTTGCTCACTGCTTTTAATCGTCTAAAAATTAATAAATAAATAAATAACTTTATTAAATCAATTTTCATGCTATTCATTAGTTACGGGTGTAATACTTAAAATGTAATCCGAACAAATAAAAGTAATGTATAATTATTTTAAATGTTGAAATGAAAGACAATCTATTAAAATGGGAAATATTAATTATAAATTTCATAATAATTTGAACAGTTCATTTTGGGATATTTTTAATTCAAAATCCACAGCAACTCGTACAGATTTGAAAAGATTCATGCCTTGGCAACATGGACAACGACTGACAAGGGTTGGCCTATAACCCCGGGATGGGACTGATAAGTCGATGGGGCTAATTACAAACAATATAACTCGTAAGTACGAGTATTCAAGTATTCGATTATTCGTTAGCTGTTGCATGTCAAACTGTGTCAAATGCCACATAAAAATGTTGAAAAATGAAAATGTTGTTATAAACAGCAATGCATTAAATAATCACTATGATAACCCCAAGACATCGTTAGTTGTTGTTGCTGATATTTCGAAACAAACTAAAACTCAAAATTAAAGCTGTCACTTCAACTGATAATCTTTTCAATACAAACAGAAATCTTTATTTTTAATGCCCTATTAAAATAGAATTCTCGAACTTCTAGTGGCAAGACAAACAGCAAACAAAACCACAAAAACCAAATCGCTTATCAGCTACAAAAGCAACAAAAACAAGTGTGTTGATAAGGCAGCTGAAACTGTAAAACTGTTATGACAACGTGTCAGAGTTCAACTTGGAAATAGATCTCTCTCTTTCGCTTATCAAGAGGTCAGCAACGAATTGAGCTCATTTGGCTATAATAAAGTGGAACGAAGCTCTCAAATCAGTCTGAAAATGATAATGAATATTTAAAAAAAAAGGAATTCTATTCAATGACAGTTCAAATGACTCGTTATATTCCAATTGTGAGCTGAAATTGTTTAGTAAAAAATATATATACTTATACATGTATTTGTAAAAAATAATTAATTATGAAAATTGCTTAAATATTTAATAAATTGTTGCTTGGGGAAATACACTTGGTATTTGGGGAAACAGCTAGCATTTTTAGTTTCAGAAGTAGTTATTCAAAAAAAACTCTAAGAAATTCATTTCCAACTGATTGTATGTTAAAATGATTTAATAAGACACTATGTTCAAAAAATATAATTAATAATGGAAATTCTAAAATATATTTATGAAAATAACTCAAATATTTTGATATTGCTTTGGGGAATACATTGAAACTATTATCTATTTTGTGCTGGGAAATTCTTAAGAGTTTAAGCTTCACAAAAATATAAAAATATGGAATGTTATATTAAGTTGCATATGGAAGAACTAATTCAATTCTCTGAATGATTTGATAATGATGTGTATAGAGTAATTGCCGTGAAGCTTCTTTTAATTGCACGTAATCTTTATAAATAGGCAACATGACCAACAAAGCCAGATGAAGTCTAAAAAAGAGAAGCTAGTTTCTTGATCGCCATAAGAGAGTGCGATTTATATGCATGAATGCGGCGGACAACTCGCAACGCACTAACGACCAATGCATAAATCAATGGGAAAAGGGGGGATAAGGTGGGAGGGGGGGGAGGGGTTAGGTAAAGACAGACAAAAACTAAACACAGAAGCCAAAGCGAAAAATGCACTGGCACTTGCCATAAATGAGTAATTGCCGACATTGTCGGACCTTGTGCAGTTTCGTTGAGTGGTTAAAGGAGTTCGTGAATAGTTGCAGGGGGGAGGGGGAAAGGGGTGTGGAGGTCGAAAGTCTGGTTCCGTTTTTAGCGGAGACAACAACCCATAAATGTGCGCCTAGACAAAAGGCCAAAAACAAACAAACAAACAAACAAATGGCAACGACAAATCAGCAGCAATACGAGACGAGTCGTTTCAAGTACTCGAGTTTGAGTATTGAGTATTGAGTGTTGAGTATTGAGTATTGAGTATTGAGTATTGACCATGCCGGGTTGTTGTTGGCATTCGATTACAATTGCAGCCCCAATGCCGAGAACGAGAACGAAGCCTTGACTTCGGCTGAAAAATACTTACTGCTTGTTGCTGCATTCGTATCTCTTGGATACTCAGATACTCAAAGACTTGGGCTTGGGGTTTTGGAGTTGTTCGCCGCTTCCAGGTAACGTCTCTCTAACGGTTCGCCGCGTTACTTGTTTGTATCTGTATCTCCATCGCCATCTAGCTACCTCCAGTTCCAGCTTGGACACGGAACTCCAACAGAATTTGTATTTTTATTTCTATTTGTATTTGTATTTGTACATTTTGTATCTGTGGTGCGATGCGCGCGCCTCATGTTGACAAACTCACTTTACAAATGCACAACTACTTTTATGACTACTCAAACTCATACACACATACTCACACTCACACTCACACTCATACTCATAGTCATACTCAAAGCACAACAAATAGTAATTTTTCTCGCTTCATTGGCATCGTCTGCTGACGGAACGGAAGAGAAGCCTGTAAAGCGAGCATAAGCATATCGACGACTTGTTTGGGGCCAAGAGTTAGAGCCGAGGCTTAAAAGAAAACTTGGCTGCTGCCAGTTAGGTAAATAGAAAAGCCAAAGACAGACTGCGACTCATCATCAGTTACTCGGCATTCGGTTAACCGTTGTTTAACTTGCTCTAGAGTTCTTCAAGTTCTCCAAGTTCTCCAAGCCACACCCAGAACACACTCTCATCCCAAATAGGCTCAGAATAATATGAATATTCTATGTATATAATGTATAAAAAGACTTGAGATAAAATGCATTTAGAGAATGCACATTTCAAATGTCCAAAACCTACACTCAACAACATGACAAAGTGTTAAAGTTTTGAAAAAAGCAGAGATTGTTTAACGAAATATTATGTTCTTGTAATATTTGGATTTAAATAGTCAATTTCTTTTAAAAATACTAAATAAAATGCCACTGGCAAAAATATTGCCTGCATTCATCTTTTCTTTATTTTTAACAAGAGTATTAATTGTTTTGTTTAATTTTATATGTATTTGATGTCTTTCAATGTGATTTAAATATGAATTTAATTTAATGGAATAAATGTAAACTTTTATCATATTCTTCACAAATATTTTGGTTTGCTAAAGATTCTTGTTTCATTCTTGTATTACTTTTCTAAGTAAACTCAATACAAATTTATTGAAACCCTTTTTAGCTACCGCTGATATTAATTATAATATTTATTCATTTTGCATTCTTTTATAAAATTTGTTTAAAAGATATTTAAAATTTTTTTTTAATGTGTAGAGTTTGTCTTAAGAAAATCTTTGATTTTAAATTATATTATATAAATTCCACAACTTGTTGTGCTGTGTACTACAGTTGACTGCAAGATACAAAATTACATGCAATCTGCGACACTTACGCGAGACGCGACAATAATATTTCTATAGCAGAAACTTCACACTTAATGTATTTTGGAAAGAGAGGCAGAAAATATGCCAAAAGATGCCAAAAAGAACAAACAAAACAAACACAAAAAGAATAAGAAAACCTCCAAAGTAGTTGCACATGTTGCTCAAGGCGTCCCAAATTACTGCTGGCTGCAGTGGCAGAGGAGTGGCAGAGGAGTGGCAGAGGAGCGGCAGAGGAGTGGCAGAGGAGCGACAGAGGAGCGGCAGAGGAGCAGCAGACAACGGGAATGGCAACGGCAACGTTGACTAGTCGATGCTTTAAGGAATATGGCAGCAAATAATTAAAACATATTTAAAAATAGTTTGCCATATGGATGACGACAACAACAACAACTGATACAACAGCAACTACAACAACAACATAGACGTGGCCCGGCTGTGTGATGGGTTATGGGTGATGCTGATGTTCGGGCTGATGTCTGTCTGCTGGTGACGTGGCTGGTCAGCCCCCAAAATACGAGTACAACAAAAGCAAACAATTTCGTCTGGCCAAAATTCGACGCCAACGACGACGACGCCAATGTCTGTGCATTGACCGTACCACATTTACCAAGTAAACTCGCAGATGCAGATACAGATACATTTACAGATGCAGATACATAATACAATTGCAGATACAAATGCAATTGCAGATAGTTTGTCGTCTGCTGGCCTCCTTCTAACAGACATCCATCTATACAAACAATTCATTTTAACTTGTCCTCTCATCTCATCTCTTCTGCCAAGTTCAAAATTATATGCTTTGCACTTTGCTTTATTCATGGCAAAAAGGCACACAAAAAACATGTAAGAGCACAGAAGTCGACAGTGGGAGACGACATAATACCCTGTAGATCCTTTTGAGAACGTTCAAAAATCTGCAGTGAAGACATGGTTTTTTTAAGACCAAAATAATTATTTATTTAGTTTTTATAAAAAGTCTTTAAAATCAATCAATCATGATAAAGCAGTTATATCTTTCTCCCCCACAAACCCCCCTTTTAGCCCTTTTCAGTGCGTACAGGGTATAAACACATGCATACACAAATTCTTTATGAGTTGAAAAACTAATTTTTTTTTTGAAAACTTGTTGGTCCTCTTTTTGTCGTGTATCCAAAAATAAGCTTGTATTCGGTAGTTGAAAAACTGCGCCAGCCAGGCGCTAATGTTGTTTTAGTTATGTTAGTTTTGTTGGTTTTTGTTAGACGCTTGTTGCTTGATAAAAGTGCCCAAAAAGTATCTGCCAGTATAGGCTGACTGCCTATGTATTTGTATCTGTTAGATGCTCTGCATTTATTTTCGTCATTTTTATTATACTTCACGTTGTTGAGCGCGTGCGAAAAAAAACTTACAAATGAAAATTGTAATATTTTCGACAGCAAACAAATTGGACTTGTCTCTGAAACGTTTGTTAAATCATTTTTATCATTTTTCTACTTTTCTTTCCCTTTCTTTACTTTAATTAATTTAGTAAATATTTATTTTCTAAATTTAATTGGTTAATGGAAGATTAATAAATTTATTGCAATTGTCAGTAACAAATCAATTCTATGTAAGATTTGTTAACTTTAACTAATTGTTTTAAATATTTTATCTATTAATTTTTTGCATTCAAATCAAGTCGCTAATGGCAAAGTAATTAATCAATCTATTACGATTGTCAGTAGTAAAAAATCAACTGTGTGCTGCATTATTCATACTTAGGATTCACAATCCGATTCAGATGCAGAATGAGACTGAGATTTGTCAGTCTCCAGTTGCTAACGAGAAATGAATTTTGATATTTGCAAAGCTGGCGCCGCACGTTGGCCACATTTTCCCCCTTCTGGCCATCTTCCCTCTTCCTCCTTTCTCTCCCCCTTCCCAGGCATCCGGTTTGATCGAGCTGTGTGTAATTGTAATGTCAAATAAATTACTTGGCGCAGAATTACAAATCGTTTGCGATTGGCAATTAAAATTGCAAAACAAAACAAAGACTTCGATTTATGTGAGCCGCTCCAAAGCTCTTGGCACTTGTGCTCAGCTCGATTCATTCTCGGGTCCAAGTAAATCTCTTAAATACTCCCATGTTGTCTCTGTCGCTGTCGCTGTCGCTGTCTCTGTCTCTGTCGACGCCGACGCTGACGTATGCAGCAACAGGTGTGCGCTTATTAACTCATTATAAAAACATTTGAGTGCAGTTTGATTTGCTTTTACCTCGTAGTTGACTGAAAAGCATTTCAATTGCCGCAACACTCGCACATTTTCAAATGCGTGCCAACGCAGCAGATACCCCGCAATTTCCCTCCTATCACCCAAACAGCCAACACAGGGTGACTCAAGAAGAGACTGATTAAAAAAAAAAAGAATGTTATTATTGATTACTTTTTTAATATTGTAAGGAACTGTATATCTGTTTTAAAGTTTATTCTTGAGTCACCCTAATCTAAGTATTTACAAATTGCATTTGCATATACAGTTTGTTAAACTATTTTATTAAATAAATAAATGTAATAATACTTTTTACTATGTTTAACAATACTATTTAAATGTTTTTTAAATATGCTCTTGAGTCACCCTTATGCAAATATTTACTGCATGCTTTTGCAGCGTATCTAAAATGCAAATTCAATTTGTTAAATGATTTTGCTGGCAAATCTTGGAACTTGTTTTGCGTGAGTGTGCAATTAACGCCGTCGCTCGCATATCCATCTATCATAATTTTATTTTATTTAGTTAATTATAATTTCAGCGAACGAGTACTCGTATGAGTCCAAGTACTTATTTACAAGCTGTCTCAGTCAACGTATATATCTTACTCTCTCCCTTGCTTCCACTGTGTCCAAATAAATCTACGTTCGTGTTGACGATGCCATTAAGATACGAATTGCGAATATTGCAAATTGCTGCATCATCAGGCAGATTCTCGCACTTACCTCCAGAGTTGCAGCTGAATTTGAAAGGTCGACGAGGACTTCCTGTTTGATCTTCAAATAGTCTTAATATCTTCAAGTATGGGTGTGCCCATTAGTTGGTCAATCTGTTGAATATTTTGAGTAAATATTAGTGATGTAAATTCAAATTTTAGATCAAATTTAATTGAAATATGAAAATCGGAAAATAGGAGATCGAGTTGAAAGTATCGAGTATTCCCAAAAAAAAATTATTTTTGACAATCCCCAGTGAGTTGTTGATTTTTTTTTTGGTTCGATAGATTGTCAAAAAATCATCATAATCGCATCCGCAAAAATCAAGTTGTTGATATTTCGATTTATTTTTACATCACTAGTAATTATTATATAAATTGAATTCAAAGCGAATTGCACTCCAAGCAGTTTGACATGAGCGCCAAACGAGCTGTAACTTCCGCAAAATAATTGAAAAATCCCCAGTAAAATGTTAAATATAATCATGTTTTGGTTGGGCAAATGAACATTCCTAAGACCGCAATCAAAATTTTCCCACCACATTCTCAGACAAGCAAAAAAAAAAAAAGAAGAAGAAATGTGTAATCAAATAAAATAAAAGTATCGGGGCACATACAATGACCATCAAGTGACGGCGGTCGGTTATGTGATACATTTGTCATAAGTAAGTACACATATAAGAGTTGTAGAAAAAACTGCTGGAATCAGCTGATTCTACGTAGAATTACTGAATGAATGAGCGAGTATGTTATGTGTATCTGCATTCGTATCTGTATCTGTATCTGAAGGCAACTTGATCTGATATTTCGTGTTTAATTCCTTCACTTGAAAGTTGCCCATTGTGCGCCAATTGAGTCATCGGGGATTAGCTTTAGCAACTCTGCTCTGACGATAATACTCATAGCTAACAAAAGGCACGGCTATTGGATATGGAGCGGATCGGCCGCAACTTAAACGGATATACAATATAAAACCGAGCAAGGGAAGCGACAAATGTTAATGCTTCTCATAATAAAGTCCAATGAAACTCATATCTGCTGGCGAACCAGAACTTGAACTTGCGATGCACCAACTGAAATATGTATTTATCAGCATTTTTTTTGTTCAACAAAAAGCAAACTTAAACCGAATTCTATAGCACATTCCCGTACATATAGTAATGATAGCGCCACTCTTGTCCACACTAAACTGCACTGAACATATAAATTATATCATGAAAACATTATAAAAGATATTATAGGGCTCAGAGCGTTGTCTGTGACGTTATAGCCTGATCCATTAGGTAATTAAACAATCAATAACTAATTAATCACATCGTAAATCTATTAAGCAATCTTATCTATAACTATCGAACTTATCATCTAAAGATAATTTCTGCTTCAAGTATATAAGGAACAAACGAACTAGCCATGATCAGTTCTTTAATAGAGGTCGATAATGAAGTCACTAGTCTACATTCTTTTGTCAGTCTTCTGGCTGACACTCGCCTTGGCCGAGTTGGATTCAAGCACTCGATTCTTCCATAATTATCCTGATTCCTGTACATCTGCAAAGCCCAAAAAGAATGGCATCTACAAGATCAAAGTAAATGGACAACTAATGTCCGTGTATTGCAATATTGGGATTACTGGATCTCCCTGGTTGGTAATTCAGCGACGTGTGGATGTCTCCGTTAACTTCTATAGGAACTGGTCGTCGTATCAGGAAGGATTCGGTGACTTGGATAACAGCTTCTTTATTGGACTGAATAGGCTGAATACTCTAACGGTATCACAGCCGCACGAATTGTACGTTCATCTAGAGGACTTTGAAGGTCAAAGCCGTTTTGCCAGTTATGATCAGTTTGCCATTGGCAACGAGGCCAATTTGTATGGTCTGAATATATTGGGAAACTATTCAGGTACCGCTGGAGATGGACTCAGATATCATCTGTATGCGAAATTCTCAACATATGATCGAGATAATGCCAATATAACCAGAAACAGTGCTGTCGATTATACCGGTGCCTGGTGGTACAAGACCACCCACTACAGGTTAGATATACCAAATTATAAGGAACTAATTCTGTATAATTTTAAGAATATATCTTCCCAGTAATCTGAATGGACTTTATTTCGGTGGTGAGTTTGGAAATGGTCAAGTCGGTCGTGGCGTTACCTGGTATCACTGGCGTGGCGATTACTATAGCTATAAGACCGTTCACATGATGATACGACCAAAATAATGATCTTGAAAGCACATGAATTTCACTATGTAACTATATAAATTAAATATTGAAAAATATGACAATAATGGTTAAATATTAAGATCAGAAAATAACACCGTAGCCGGTATCGAAACTGTTAACCGACACTAATCGTTTCATTTTTAGTACCGGAATAGAAACCGCAACTAAAATTAATTCCAAAACGCTCGCATCAGTATGGTTTTTGACTTGTAAAGTTCCTAGATCCAATGTCTGACCAACTTCAATCCGTCGTAACTTTGTCAAAACTGAACCGATTTTAAAACGGAATGTCATTTTAATCATGGTTTGGCCTCTAAATTCATTCTGCATTTAAATTTTATTAACTTTTAAAAAAAAGTTATTTTTTGCCAAAATTCGATTTTGATGGTAAGGGGGGACCCTTGGAAATTTTGAAAATTCAAAATTTTAAATTCAAAGTTTTCACTTCCAATCAACTCCTTATATCATAATTAGTATAAATCAACACTTTAAACTTGATTCTGAGACCTTTCATTATTTTGTCAAAAATCATGTGAAATTGAACAAAAATTTTGACTTGTAAAGTTCCTAGATCCAATGTCTGACCAACTTCAATCCGTCGTAACTTTGTCAAAACTGAACCGATTTTAAAACGGAATGTCATTTTAATCATGGTTTGGCCTCTAAATTCATTCTGCATTTAAATTTTATTAACTTTTAAAAAAAAGTTATTTTTTGCCAAAATTCGATTTTGATGGTAAGGGGGGACCCTTGGAAATTTTGAAAATTCAAAATTTTAAATTCAAAGTTTTCACTTCCAATCAACTCCTTATATCATAATTAGTATAAATCAACACTTTAAACTTGATTCTGAGACCTTTCATTATTTTGTCAAAAATCATGTGAAATTGAACAAAAATTTTGACTTGTAAAGTTCCTAGATCCAATGTCTGACCAACTTCAATCCGTCGTAACTTTGTCAAAACTGAACCGATTTTCAAACGGAATGTCATTTTAATCATGGTTTGGCCTCTAAATTCATTCTGCATTTAAATTTTATTAACTTTTAAAAAAAAGTTATTTTTTGCTAAAATTCGATTTTGATGGTAAGGGGGGACCCTTGGAAATTTTGAAAATTCAAAATTTTAAATTCAAAGTTTTCACTTCCAATCAACTCCTTATATCATAATTAGTATAAATCAACACTTTAAACTTGATTCTGAGACCTTTCATTATTTTGTCAAAAATCATGAGAAATTGAACAAAAATTTTGACTTGTAAAGTTACTAGATCCAATGTCTGACCAACTTCAATCCGTCGTAACTTTGTCAAAATAAAACCGATTTTCAAACGGAATGTCATTTTGATCATGGTTTGGCCTCTTAATTCATTCTGTATTCAAATTTTGTACATTTAAAAATTTTATTATTTTTCGACTATCGAATCTAGATATTTACTTCGATGTCTAAACAAAATTTCTTAAAACTGAAGAAAACATCTTGTATGTAAGACCACACATATTTATCTACTCTTAAGATTGTCTTACTTTAGAGACTTTTTTTTGAAGACAAATATCTTTTATTTACTAGTCCTTTGAGTCACCTGTAAATTATATCAGCAGCGTAGGAATCTAATCAATATAATAGAACGCACTTCAGATTATGTTCACAGGAATAGGTAGATATTGTTAAAGGTATTTAACAGAGTATATATAAATCACTGTCGAGTCTTAATCCCCAAATCATTTCCTGTTAAGTTCTTTCCAACTGTCAGTCTGACAGTCAGTCAGTCAGAGAGCGAAGTAAGAGTATTATTTTCATTCTGACAACCTGAGTAATGCGTCTTTTGTACTAAATAGGTGCCGGGTAACATTGACTAACCGTTGAGTGCCAACGAATATGAATGTGAATATGAATAAGATGACGACGACAGCACAATTGAGTGCCACCTACAAAATGCATACAAATACTTGAACAGGCGACAAACAAACAATGAACTAAACAAACAAACAAACAAATGAACAAATATTTACTCTAGCGGGTGGAGCAAACCGAACTGGAAGCGATAAAATGGTTTTTATGATAAATACATAATACCAAAGGTACACACATACTTACCAATGTTTAGATGTATGTCTAAATGTAGGTGTCTTTTTAAATGGGACACAGACGTCTTGTCTACAACATTTGGCACATCTTGAGTATTCAGTATAGAATAAGTGGGAAAGAATATACATATGTCCGTGTATATACGTTCGGGTGTCAAAGTGACAGTTCGGAAATTGATTACAGTGACAATTGTGTGTTGGCCTCTGGGCAAATAGAACGACTCTGATTGCTTTAAAATGACATACTAAAACTGTACAAGGTGCACATATCTACATGTAATACTATGGACACATGCATATGGACTGTCTAACAGCGGGACAGCCGGAAAGACAGATACTTGGGAGAGCTAACACTACATTCCCAGATGATTGACAGTACACACGTGCTAACTGCGATTATTCGTGTCTCTTTACACTTTACGCAATCCATTAAAATCCCATCAACTTCCTTAGTATTTTCACATTTATAAATATCATTTTTCGATTGTTAGTCGAGTCTTTAAGCATTCAAAGCATGTATCTTCACTTTTATATTGCGCTTTTGATGCTATTAATATAATATAATAATTTAATTTTTATTTAATTTTTTTTTAAACTTTTGTTTTATTTTATGCATAATTTAATTTAGATGAAATAAATAAATAAAATAATATTGTCAAAATGTACTTAAGTTAAAATTACAAAATTTAATTTTAGCTAAATGAAAGCCTACACTAAATTACAATTAAGACTTATATATATTCATTCTTATATTTAAATTCAATATATTATATATATTTTTACTATTTTTTTAACATTTTATCTGTTTCAGTTAGTTTTTTATTAGAAACCCACTCATGTAAGCGTTTTAGATCGATACAAGCCTCTGGAGACCTAACCCATTTTCAATTTGCTGTACACATAGAATTTTAATTGAACTCCAAAGTTATTGGAGAAATTCCTGGCATGCCAACACGACGTGTTGCCACAAATCGAATCGATGGAATACAATGCCCATATATATACCATATAGATAAATGGTTGCTAAACCTCAGCGGGGTTATTGAGATACGCGACACTAACTGTCAAATATTGGCAAACAAATTGACGCCAAGTTGCAACAAAATAGAAAAAAAAAACTTCACTAACGAACGTTGCGAGTGCACAATAGCTGATATTTATGGGGCTCAAGGAGGGGCAACAAAGTGTGAGAGGGGAGGGGGGGGGTAGGGGATGAAGAGGGGCACAAATACAACACAAGGTTGACCAGGTGCCCAGTTGCCCAGTTGCCAAGTTGCAGTTCGAGTTGCGACCACGTGGGCTGCTCACACCTGGAAAAATGACTTGGGGGACAAAGCAAGAGTTGGGGTTGGGACAGGGGATGGGGTAGGGGATGGGGATGGGGCAGGGGACAGGGGTTGAGCCCTGCAAATAAATTAAGTGCCATGTGAAAATATTTCACGCGTGCTAAAGTCCGCACTAAATATGCTTTGTACTCTTAGTTACAGTTGTTGTTATTGTTATTTATGCTGTTGTTGTTGTTGTTGTTATTGTTATTGCTGCAGTATCCATGAGATACAAATCGGCGTTGCCGTTGCGGTTCATTAATTCCGCGGCGTTTGACAAATGCAGCGCCAGGAAACGACAACGAATACAACGACAACAACTAAAATAACAACAACGATGACGATGACGACCCATGGACTGATTTGAATACTATTTGGTCGATGTGGCGGCATTTGCATTTTTAAACGATTTTCCCATTTGGTTTTTGGGCTTGTTGTTGAAATTATGTATGCAAATGCTTGCTGACAACTCGGAGTTGTCATGGGTTATCAACATTTGAACCCGCACTTCACGATAAGAGGAAACCACAGTAACCAACACACACACACACACACACATACATAAAGCCTTGGCAAACATGTCATACATATGTACATATAGCTATATAGTATGTATGTATGCATGTATGCTTTTATAACACATCTTTGTGTGGTGTGTAAGCATAACTAACTGCACATGATTTCGGACCACGCCCCAAACATAACTGCTGCATACCACAGCCACAGCTGAAGAGCGAACAGATCAAACTGGAAAGAAGAAGAACTGCGCACGGCCAGTACGAATTTTAGAAGAGCTACAGATTTTTTCAAATTAAATAAGAATATTATTATTATAAAATCTCAAGCAAAATCGGAAAAATATACTTATTTTTAATAATTTATATCACATTTTATAATATTTTTTGAATACATATATTCTTAATAAGTCACTTTCAGAACTGTAGCGCATTCGCAAACTCTACAAACTTATATATTCATACATACAAATCACTTTCTGTGCGTACAAATTAATGTTAGCAATCAGAAAATTCTTGTAAAGCGTAATTCAAACTCGGAACACAGATACAGACACACATATACTTTTACATATACATATGTAAATAAATTGTATCTTAAGATGCCAAGTGACTGAGACAAGGACAAATCTTCTTTTGTATTTAGGGAAGAGAAGATGCCTAATTACCCATAATAATACTTACAAAATATTTGAAATTGATAACAATATCAGTTCCTTTTAAGTAACATATATCTCGTTTGTGTATATAAAAGAAATACTTATAATAAACGAACTACTATTACTACTCATTAATATTGCTTTGCTAAGCAATTACTCCCATAAAAATAAAGATAAAAAAAACTAATTTTAAAAACTGGTTTACAAATTCAATTAACCTCATGAAATATTGGCGTATTTGTCATTAACATCCAATAGATCTAAGATATGTAGTTTCAAAAAAAAAATCTTTTTATCTAATCAATATTTGGCTGTGTTACTATCTACAGATATTTAGATACTAGTCGGTTACATTTGAATTAAATACAGGGTACTAATAGTTGTGTAATTATAAATATAAATTTAAATATATACAATAAATTTAACATATTTAAGGTAAATGTATCTGCAAGTGTATCTTATGATCAGCATCTGGAAGTTGTTTCCATTTGTTTCTGGTTGTTGTTGTTGCCTTTTATTAATGTATTCCACAGTTTTCTTTTTTGTTTTTTGCAATTTATTTGCTCCACAGCATATTTCTTGATTTTTTCTTCTTTTTTTTTTAATTAAAAATGTGGCCAAGGAAATTTGTGGAAGGAAACGGCTGCGTTCTGAGTGCCACCTTGTGCCTGGCTGGGACTGAAACTTTGGCTGGGACTGGGATAGCTGGAGTTGTAGTTGTATTTGTAGTTGTTGTTGGTGTTGTCGTTGCATGGTTGCATGTTGCTGTGTTGCAAGTTTACAAGACGACAACGCTTGTACGACATGCTTTTCTGCATCGCGCCAACGTTGCATGCCACCAGCCGGGCGGCCAGTCAGATAGACAGACGGACGGACGGACAGACAGACGGACGGACAGACAGCCAGCGAAATGATCGACGACGTTGCAAAGTTTTAAAGTCAGCGACACAATCTGCATATTAAACAAGAAATTCAGCCACACTAAACGAGCCGAAGCTCAAATACCCTTTTAGAACCTACCTATAATTTACCAAGCACTTTTTCCAGTTTGATTAGCTTAAGTTCGTATAATATCTTGCACACTTTATATGTATATCGATACACAGAAAAAAAAATCCGGGATTCTGGGCTAAAATTACTCCCAGCAGTGTCAGAAGTACGGTAATCCCGAATTCTCATAAATCAAGTATGAACTACTTAAATCAAGCCCGATTTTTCCTAACAATATTTTCATATTTGGGGCTCTGTAATATTTGTTTTTATTTAGTTAATGTCGATTATTTACTATTTATTATCCTAATTTAGAAATTATATCCCGAATACATACTTAAAAAATTCAAGCTACAATCAAGTTTTTTAAACTTGATTTTTAGAGTGTATTTTTTTCAGTGAGGTATGCACTCAGTTAGAGTATGGAAAACAACAGCAATTGCAACTTGTTGCACAGTACATGCACACATTAGCTCATGTATGTGTGTGTGTGTGTGTGTGTGTAAGGAAATTAATACACGCCTGACAGACTCGCCAGACGGGGTTGCAGGTGTTTTGGCCTGGCCTAGAGAACCGGAAGGTGGTGGCCAGGACTTTGGTCCAACAGCTGATTGGATTGGCAACACACAGCACAGATTTTGGTCTGGCTCGCAACTAATGAAGCATTCCGATTGTGCCAATTCATGTTGCTATTCATTAAAGTTTTGCAGTCAGCATTACGAGTGTTTCTGCACTCACATTCGCACTCACACTCACACTCACACTCGCACTCACATTCGCAATCGCATTTGTAATCACATTCGTATTTTATATGCATTTTCTGAACTTTTGCCACAACTTCCGTTGCGACGAAAAACAAAAAACAAAAACACATCGAACCAAAAAAAAATAAGTGCCGTACTGGTAAATTCAATTTAAATGTTGCATATGCTTAATACATACATACAAAATACAAATATGCATACAATATATACCAAACATATGTATCTATGAGAGCTTCGATTCTATTTACGTACTTTGGCTTATAAATTGAGATGTTTTTATATGTGCTTTCAATCAAACTTTAATTATTGAAAATGAGAATTTCATATTTATAAATCAATTCGCAAATCTATTGGAAATGGGTCCAACTTTTGTGTAAATACAATTGAATACTAATTCCATTATATTTAATTGGATTTCTACTTTATTAGCATTTAAAAATTATTTAAGTATTTTATTGCCACAAAAATTAATAATTACCAATGAATATGAATCGAGTTCGAATAACTTACATGTCGACAAGAAGAGATCAAAGTAGTTCACATATTTATCTGTTAGTATTTATTAAGTGGAGCAGAAATTAGCACAATCTGACGATCACATGGATCGCTTGAAGTCCCTATCAGCATTGCAAAAGAAATTGCAGCATTGTAAAATATATCAACTAGAAAAAGTTAAATTATTCTACAAATCTACTTAAATGATTAAAAGATGACTCAATTTTTCAAAATGTTAAAAATTAGTCAGCTACCATTTGCATGATAGGTGAGTAATAAACAATCCAACTGAAGTGTTGGCTAAAAGTGATAGAAATTATACACGCATCTGTAAATAGGCATTGACAGCTGAAAAAAAATACTATTTACATGTCGCATGTGGCAAGTTGTAAGTGGAAAGTGGCAAGTGAATGACTCAAGTCGAATAATATGTATTTTCAGCTAGTCGATGACGCTGCGAGCATCGGTGATCAATGTATGGATACATTTGCAAATATGTGAGCCTAGATAGAGATGCAGATACACAGATACACGCATACAGATACAGATACATTTCAGTCGACGTTCTCGACGCGTCGTTACAATTCCCAAATACTTTTCAATAGAATGTCAACGGTAAAAATTGCTGAGCAGCGCGAGCGACAACAACAACAACAACAGACAACAACAACAACAAACAATCAACTACAACAACAACAAATAACAACAATTTTTCAGTGATTTGAAGCGTTTGCTATGCTTTGGTTTGTCATGATCTTTTTCTTCATCTTCATCTTCATCTGCGTCTTGTTCTTCGTTTGCTGACTTTATATAAATGTATCTGTAAGTTTGTATCTGTATTTGCTCTGCCTCCGGCTGCCTTTTGTAATGCAATTGAACTAAATGTGACGGCTGCGTGTGACATTTTTGTGCTGCGGCTGTGACTATGACTGCGGCTACCGATTCCCGATTGCTCCGATTGCTCCGATTGCCCCTGGCTCCTCTGATATCTCCTCCGATTGCTCCGATTGCTGCGTCTGCTCTGGCAAAGCCATAGAAAAACGTCAAGCGATGCAGCTGATGAGCATGTGAGTTGCAGTGGCAACAACTTGTGCACAGATACATATGTATCTCAATCTGTATCTGTATCTGTATCTATGCTTTGAGCTGATATCTACTAGAGCGACGCCTTGTGGCCAATGTAGCGCGACCATTGATGAAAGCTGAAAGCGACCCGGGTCCGTTGGTCATTGAACTATCTGACTCTTCGACTCTTCGACTGTCTGTCTGTCTATCTGTCTGTCTGTCTGACTGTCTGCCTTTGCTTTGATTTTTCTCAAAACTAAAATATTTAAGTAGTTCGACAACAACAATAACAACAATGCGACAACGTCAAATGACTTTTCCGCTTATCTGCTGTTAATTGTTTGGGTCTTTCTTGACTCCGTTTGCTCGACAAAAAGGCCAAAATTAAATGCTTACACTGAAAAAAAAGACCAACTTCTAAAATCATGAAAAAATAACATATATAAAATTACTAAAATAAAACAGAATAAAATGTTAATGAATAAAAATTTAAAAATAAAAAAATATAAATACAAAAAATTTTTTATTTATTTAGATTTTTGATTTTAACTTTAAGAACATTTATTCTGAAAATAAGAACTTGGTCTTATATACAATGTTCTTAAAATCAAGTTGTGTTCTCTTAATTTAAGAATTTTATGTTCCCGACGCATTTTTTAGACCAAAAATCTTAGTTCTGAAACCAAAATCTTGATTTTAGAACTTTTTTTTTTTGTCAGTGTACGAGTTTCGGATTGGTTCGGTTTGCTTCGATTCAGTTCGTTTTGGGTGTTTTGTGCATAGTTAGCATTTTGTGGTGCCTTTCTCAAGCACCTCAAGCCCCCTTCCCCCCTCTGTATTCCTTCTTTTAAATGTATTCAGTAAGTGGTCACTGCAAGACTCTATCGAGTATCTTTCAAGAAACTTGGCAGCGTTGCGTTTGAAGTGTCAATTTTGAAATGTGACTCGTTTTCAACGTAATTTCACTGATTTCAATTTCTCTCTCTCTCTTTCTCTCTTTACCGTTGGCAAACGCACAAAAATGCTTTTTCTATAGTATTTAGACGTATATTTTAGGGCACAAAACGAAAGCAGCAGCAAAAACAAAGATCGCAGAATGTGATTCGTGCAACAAAAACACAGCAACAAATTGTCAGCAATTGTGGCATTTAAAATACAATAATAAGTACGTATTAGTAAGTGGAGAACTAACTGAAAATAAAGTATCTTTTATATTTATATATTGAAATTATTTAGATACTTTTATTGACAGACGGTTACAGCATGCGATTGGGGTTAATGCATTAAATAATTCGATTTAACAATTCATTGAACTATTTCTTTAACTAGATGTACATGAGTTTGTCCAGGTGTGTGTGTGTGTGTGTGTGTGTGTTTGTATTGGCATATAAATTATTTAGCGTGTATGCCACGACCCAGTATTTTAAAATTCATTTCAAAACTGAAAACCGAATTCATTGTTATAGTCCCTATATACATATGTATACATATGTATTAATACTCTATAGGAATGGCAGGCATATTAGCTATAAAATTGAATTTATTGTCAATTTTTAAATTTTAATTTTATAAATGTTAAATTGCTCAATAATAAATAGATATTTACTGGGCTTGCCCTTTAGTTGACATTAAAAAATTGTAAACATTGTATTATAAAATAAAGAAGATTTTTAGAGGAATTGTTTTTGATTACATTTAACAAAATCAACTGATAATAGTTTGGAATTATGAAATAAATATAGAAATACTTTTAAAACTAATGTTTATAATCTAGTAAATTTCCGAATTTTTTAAACAATTATTTTAAATAGAATTTTAAAGTTTTGATCCAGTATAAATAGGAATAAGATTTCTATTAATGCTTTGAAGGGAATTTGATTGTATGCCAGACAATGGCTGCCTCAAAACAAAGAAGTGACAAACAATTTCCATGTGCCTCACCTCGTGATATAAATTGCGTATGCAGACCAACTTGGTCAGTTTCTGAATACAAATCAACGCGTTTAACATAAAGAAAAGAAGCGAACGGCAAAGCATCGACATATCGGGACAGCGGGACTTATAGACAGAGTCTGGGCTATACCTTTCCCTATGCAATACAAACAAAACAGACTAGCATTGTATTTATGGTAAATGAGTGGAATTTGTAATCGATTCTATGAGTCGTTTGAGTCCAATGTGTTCTATATGCGAGTCCAATGCTCGGCTTTATTTTATTACATGGACTTGCCTGTCTATTTTTGTGCACAATTAAAATTCAATTCAATGCAATTGCAGTGCCATAAAAATGCACATTTCTTAGGCCCAATGCATAATAGAAAAATAGAAAAAATAGAAAATCATTGCTTATATATTGCGTATGCGTAACTGGTGCAAACACTTAAACCTAAACTAAAACTTTAACTTTAACATGAAATTCAAGTTGAAGAGTGAGTTGGAGAAAGGTATTCCACTTCTATAAATATATGTGTATTCAAGTATTCTGCAGTTGAATTGCTTTATATGGATTCGTTAACTGAATTTCGTTTCGGTTATTTGGAATTTGTTTCGGCTTACGATTAAGGTCTTTCGAAAAGGTCTTAATTTAATGAAAGAAAGTTGCATTTTATGGTCAATAGAAATGTTGTGCTAATTGTTAAATTGATTAAGTCCATTATCACCAATTGTCATATGATGATGATATGTCAATTGGAATGTGTTCATATGTTTTATGTGTTTAATGGTCCATGTACTCAGTAGATTATATGTGATTTATGGCATTCAAACTTTCGAAATTTCATAAAAAAAGCTACATTTAAAGATGTGTAAATATGTATCTTGTTCATGACACTTGGCTAACTCAATTATGTGTAACTCATATTAACTTTGGCTGAGGGCAGCAAATGTGAGCACTTGTGGGTTTTCACTTTCACAATGGCCAGCAAACTGAGTGGCATAGATACACACACACACACACACGAGGAAGTTCATATGCTTGCTCTACAGATACATAGATACTCAGTTACTGAGATACATGCGGCGGCTGCTCGACTTTCAGGCGTCACATGAGCAATTGAGTGCTGTCATAATAAGCATAAGCAACAGACGCACACAGCAACAACAACAACAAGAACAATAACAACAATTGACAGTTATAGATACAGACAAAAGTATCTGTATCTGCAGCTGTCAAGCAATCGTTGCCGTCTGCGGTTCATTGGCTTCTGCTTTAGGCTAACTTGTCCCCATGTTGAATGGAACAATAACAATAATCATCATAGCCATAATATCTGGCATACGGTTAACAGTTTTTCAAGAGCGAGACAATCGAATAGTTTTCAACTAACTCAGTGTATCTCAAAGTTATAAAAGAATATATATTTCTCATGCTGACTATTAATCATGTGCTGTGCGAGTGTGTGTGCGTGTGTGTGTGTGTGTGTGTGCTTTTGTGACGTTGTAAACATTGCCTGGGGCGTGAAAGTCATAATAATTTACTTACATAGACACATTATTTCTTTTTTTTTTAGCTTTACAACAGCACCACCGCAGCAGAACCACACCACCGCACCACAGTAAAACTTCTTTCGTCATAGCAATTAATATTGGCCTCGCAAATGCCACAGCACGTGCGCCTGCGCCTTCGTTTGGACTTGGGATTGGGTTTGGGTTTGGGCTTGGGTTTTGGACCTGACCAGCTCGCATTCTCGACATGGCAATAAATTCAAAAAATATGCTTGAATATGATCATAAATTTAATTTTACATCAATTCAAAATGTTGATAGCTCTCTCAACAAAATGGCAATAGAATGTGAGACTTGATTAGTTGTCGACAAGCGCAATTTTAAATTCATTTTAACTGCTTAGCCCAGTTTCATTCAGCTACATGTCGTTACCCAACACTGTTCCACACATTTCGATTGCTATCTTTGCCTAATGGCCAGCCAATGTTCAGTCAAAAGATCGAACGCAACGGAATTCCATTGATTTCATTTGCATATTGCGACTAATTGAGCACAAAGATTGTAAATTTATATTTTGGGAATTCCAATTCGACGCTAACTGGAAGTGACTGACTAACAGATACCAAGAAACTATAGTTAATATAATTTCAATTCTTTGAAAATGACTGCCTGACTTGTAGATACTGTGTATATCTAAACTATATTTATTTTTTTATTTATTTACGTTAACGAAGATTAGTCGACAAAAAGTTAAATTATGCATAAAATAATGCAAAAGTTTAAACAAAAATTAAATTAATAATTAAATTATAAAATTTAAAAAACGAATTTATGATATGACTAAAAAAGTTAATTCATTAATCCAGCCTCATTGATATATAATATTTCACTACTATTGCTGAACAGCTGAACTATAATAAGATTAATTTAACATTCAAATTTGGCTTATTTAGCAATTCATTTATTAAAATATTATTCTTTTTTTTTCATTTACTAGAAAAGAAAGAAAACAAAGGGTATTAAAAGCACAAGCAAGTGGGTCATATTTTCTGCTTGATCGACTCGATCTCAAAAAGGTCAAAAATGTCAGAAATCTTTTAAAGTAATCTCACACACAGTTATTAAAATGGACAGGTTAAACGTTAAATACAACTTTATATATTCTATCTATTTTTGTAACATTTATTAATAATTCTTTTAGTTGTCTTTCAAGTTTGGTAATTTGGTTACACCAAGGAGGAGTGGCTAGTTAATACACCTGCAGCTGTGTGGCTTTGTAGAAGTTAAAATGACTATCGATAGAGCGCCAAGCAATTAGAATAAATTAAGTAAAACCGTGTTATCTATTGGGGATACTAATGCAGGTGAAATCAAAGGCGAGGAGGAAAAAGGTGCCGTAAATTCGGAATGTAAATTTGTGTTAGCTACAAATGAAACCCAAAGAGACTGAGACACAAAGATCGCAGACGAATTGGAATCGAAATCTAAATTCGAATACGAATACAATTTCGAGCCGTTGAATCTAAATTGAGGTTTAATTTTCATTGTCTGCGTGCTGTTAGAAAAACCTGTTCTGATCCCGGTCGAGATCAACCGATCACCCGATCAACCCGATCAGCGGTAGTAGTTGTCTTTATTGCGGGCAACTCTCGTGGTCACTTTTGTTGACTTAATTTATTGACATTAGCATTTGTTGTTGCCAGTGTTTGTGACTGGGCTGTTTTTTGTTTTTTTTTCTTTTACGGCTTTTATTATATTTAAGCAGTTGATTTGGTTTTTATGTAAAAATATTTTGTTCATGCATTCTTTGAAAGACACCTGACTTTGGTGCCTGAACAACCGGTTGGTATTGAAATTGGAATTGGAGTTACAACAGCTGTTGCTGGATCGCTTGATTGGCTCGAAAGATGCGGCTTAGATAGAGCTAATGATATTAAGTTTACACTGGCCGTTAGTAGCTTGTCAACGATGGTTGCTTTACGAGTAAAAAAAAACTCAGACCCACAATAATTTTATTAGAAAATTGCCGTTAAAATTCATAAAACACATAGATTGTTGTAGAAACTAAAATAGTATGCATGGCTAGGCCAATTAATTTTATATGGTTCATAAAATTGCACAATGCTTTGATGGCTGACATTAGACATTTAATTTGCCTGCCCCACCTGTCCACCTGCTCGCACCTGCCCCTTTCAGCCTCTATCTCCCGCCATTTGCCCTCACCTGGCATCTTAAGTGTTGGACTAACCACAAGTAGTTATGTAGTTTGGCTTCTTTTTTATTCGTTTTAATTGCTGACGCTTTTTGTCTAAAGACACAAGATTTTATAGACTTGATAATAAATCTCGAAACACTTAACAAAAAAATTAAATCTAGTATGTAAAGATCAGTTTGTCGAGCGTGCTTAACTTAAAGATACCCTTTCAAATACTAATAGGGAAATATCTCTTTGCTAATGAAAATTATTAATACTTCTTTTTAAATCAGAACTTTTATTGAATATCAAGATGGACTGAATATATATATAAGGATTTTAAGGTAAGATGCATCATTCTAAATAATATATTTTAATTTGTTATTTATCAGATCAATGATACAATATTCTCCAAAAATGGTTTATTTCAGATAACTGCAGATACATAAAAGATACAAGATACAATATGCAAACTTACATTTCAATCACTCATAATATTCATATTTTTCCACACCATTAAAACACCTCCTTTCGCTAACTTATATTTGCAGGGTATGTAAATAAAAAACAGAAACAAACAACAAATTTCACACAAAATGCAATAAGAAGAGCGTGAAAAGACGAAACGCCCACGTTTTCACATTAACATTAAAATGAAAAAAAAAGAACAACTAATACAAAATAAAAAGAAAAAGAGAAATAAAAGCTAGAAACTGTCGCTGTGTTTTACAAAGTGCTTAATTTATTTATAAAAGCTTTACTCACCTCAAGCATGAAAAAGTAAAAATACTTTGGTCGTAAACTGGAATTTTGTACGTGGGACATCAGGAAACGATCCCATAATATTCGTATATATATATATATATGTTTTCAGATCATTTCATAATCAAAACTGCTTGACTTTTGTCAATTCACAATGTTGATCCAAATTGTTTTTTCATTCTATGTTATACAAAATAAACTTATTTTAGTCTAATGTTTTTTCGCGCGGTAAATTCTTTGTGTGTTTTCATTCAAATTTATTAGTATAGATTAGTTTTGGTATTTCTTTAGAGCACAAATATTGCCTTGTTGTTATTTTCGTATCTTTATGTTTTTATTGTTTTTTTAAAGCTGCCTCAGTTTCAGTTTTCGCCTTGGATTTTCACAGTTTAAATTTGGGCTTTGTTCGTTGTTATTGGTTGCGGGAAAATCTTCAGAGATATTTGTGACATAATTTGGCAGCAATTTGCAAAAAATTTGTCATAATATTTGCATATGAAACAAAACAATTTAAATGAAATCCGACATGTCTGAGTCAAAAATTCGACTATATTATTATTCATATTATATTCATATTTTAATATGAATTTGCTGCTTATCAAGTATTTTTGTAGTGTTGTATGTTTTTGAATAAACTCTGAAAAGTATGCTAAATATTTTGGTTAATGGATAAAAAGACAGATTTGTCAATATAAAAATGTTTTCTAATTATCTTCTCTATGAAAACTTTCGTTCTTTAAATTATAGAATTAATTGATTTGATGTCTTTCTTTGTCAAGTTCACAGCTTAATTACACAATTAGTTCAATGACTATTTTAGGCTTTATTTAATTTGTAGTTTGCAGTAATTTCTTTAAGGGATTTTCACACTCACAATGGATACTAAGCACTCAGTTCCTGTGCCAACTTGGAACTGAACGACATGCCGTCGCATGTCCAGGCACGAAGTCTCTCGACTCCCTTCAACAACTGTGTTCTCATAGATACACACACACACACACACACACACACACACACACAATTACATAGCAAGACCGGCTCGTGCAATATAATTTTTATTCGCAAAATAAAGTAAGAAAAAAAGCAGAAATGAACTCACACCAACATAATCATTTCATTGCTCATATACTACAGACACACACACACATACTAACACTCATATATATATATTTATGTATACTTATGTGTAGGTATGTGTAGGTATGCAGCCCTGAGGGTTGGTTCAACGCCTGCGCAGTTCGCATTCAACTTTTAAGTATTTGCATTTGTTGCTGTTTTTCTTTGACTGCTGAGTGGCTGTAGTTGCTTGTGTGTTTGGGTGTGTTTGTGTGTGTGTACTTGTGTGTATTATTGCAGTAGAGAAATTTCCGCATATCATGTTAATCGCCCAAATACACGCAATTGCTTTGCTGGCTTCAGTTCAGTTCGCGGCGCCTAAAAGTATGTCGCATTTATTTCTATTTGCCGTACCTCGTAATTCAGCTTGATTCTGTCCTCAAAGTCAGCTCCGATTGTTTTTGGCAACAGTCTGCTGCCCTTTCTCTCTCTCTCTCTCTCTCTGTCTTCCTTTTTCTTTTTCTCTGTCTCTCACAAAAAGCACAGCCGGACAGGAATGACGTTATTGCCGGTAATTAATTTTAGCTGCCTGGCAAAACGCATTTGAATTTATTTCGTTTGTTTTGCATATTTTGCGGCACTTTAGCGCCGCTTTGAGTCTGAGAAATACTGAAATGTTTGGGCCCATTTCAGCCTTGTTAAAGTTGTTGACCCTGTGTCAAGTTTTAGCCTTTGAATTAAATGATAGATGACTTCCCCAAAGTAGGTCATAAAAGTTGCCAATTTGCAAAGTAATTGCTTAGTGCTGAAGCGGCTTAAGATGTTTCTTGATATGTCAAGAAGATCTGAGAATCTAAAGATATCCTGCCAGCTCACAGTTGGACTTGAACTGTGCCTTCAAATGCTGCCAAATTGTGGTAATTAGTTTAATTAGTGCGTGGCATACATAAAATATGAAATGTGAGAGCAACAAATTCAGAGGCATTGCCTACTTAATGACCAACGAAAGTGGCAACATCACTCGACAAATAACCGTAATTAAATGTGACCCACGATATGCCATATAATTTCGAAATGTAACTGCAGGGACGATTCTGGCGAGTGACCAAACAAAACGGACTGAATTTGCATAATTTCGACTCGTGCGAAATGTGAATTAAAGTTGAACAAATAAGCATATTCCTCCAACGTAGGCATTATAAGGTGGTAAGTGTGAGTTACTTTAGTGCCACATGAATATTCCGCTGGGAAATTTAGCAGAGTGTTGGCCATAATGCGGCCCAACATGTGAAACACTCGTTGAAATGTCACATTGCGTATACGCAACGTTGCTCTCAAACGAAAGACTTTTGGCCCAGGTTTCACTTTACTGATGTGGTGGTTGTTAAATATCTGATGGCCAAGAATCCATTTTGTTTAGTCGATGACAGTTATGGCTGTTTAATGACACACTTATTTGCATTTATCGTTCGGCATTTGGCATTGCTTTTGGCCAACGACTCTTTGTTGGTTTCCTGTCTCTTTGACTGTTTGTCTGTTTGGCTGTTGTGCGGCTTCCGCATATCCTGTGACATAATGTTGTTGTTATTGTCATGTTTTCTTTAGTTGTTTTTATTGAATTGGAATTGGATTGCTGGTGTTGCCATGGCGAGACTGCAAACTTGGACCCAACTTCCAACTCCCAATTGAAGCATTAAATGGAATAGCAAGAATAATGCAAGAACAAAGAATAAACTGTGGAGAATGTCATGTCCCAAATTAATTAAGCAAAGGATGTGCATACACATACACACACACACACACACACATACACACTCATATATTTTTATATATATATGTATATATATATAGGGTGCGGGCTAGAGAACTCCTCGTCAAGTGTTTGCTGTCTGTGTACGCATCATTTAATTACGTTAATTGGCATCGCGTCGTTCTTTCATTGTCCTTTATAAGAGTTTGGGTGTGTTGAGCCAAGGGGAAGGGGAGCGGGGAGTTACCAGGGCCTGGCTGATTCTCCGAGTTGCGGAGGAAGTGATGACGTTTGCCTGCAACATAGTTATGATAGCACCCATTCTAATCTTTGGGTAATTGAAGCTTCATTAGCTCACAATTAAGTGCTTGAATACGAATATTGTAACTGAATATACTCATTTTAAATTTGTATTAAATTTAATTAATCTATAACAATTTATGTCTAAATTTAAATTTAAGATATAGTTTAAGAAACTATGTAATATGGTTTTACTTTAAACTTTATTATGAATATATATTTTTATATATTACTTTTTATCTTTAAATAAATTAGACTGTACGAAATATTTTTGCATTTGAGCTTAGGCGAATGAAAAAGTAAAAAAATGTTGAGAAAATATTAAAGTTATAGATTTTAGTGTGGGTCTTATTAATCTTTTTCTACCGATTAGTCTCTTAATATTTTACTAATTATTTCCAAAAAATTAAAATTGTACTTATTAATAATAATCAATAAAACAAATATAAAATTAAATTTGAAGATATTGAAGATGCGAAAATTAGACAAAATGGCCACTCTCTTTTGAAATATGTCTAATCTTTAACAAAATGGCCTCGCATCCCTTGCAAAAATGCTGATGTAGGATGCTCGAATTTGTGATAATTGCGACATGCGCAGCATCCGCGATTGTCAACCCCCGTTTGTTTTGTCATTTACTAACCCCATTGGGTCTTGATTTTCAGTCAACTACATAATTTAGGGCTGTGTTAGGTATCTGCAATGCCACTCGAGCAGAAGGCGGCCATTAAATGACTAGAATTATGGCAAGAGGCAAACCAATGAGACGACGCAGAGATTTTTGTGTGTGTTCCGCAACACGCAGACAATAAGTTTTGGGGCTTGACACTGCAATGGGGCCCTCTCCCCTCTCCTCCCCCCTCAGAGTACAGAACATTGAACCGCCCACCTAAAAAGCGTTGAGTTAAACATTTCTAATTTATTGATGTTTCCGTCGTTGGGAAAGTTCTTGTCCTCGTCTTGGTGTGGGCCAACTGCCAAATGTCTCGGTAAAACTAACTCAAATTTATGATGATTAAGAAAAATCACAAAATACTTAAGCAATCTATAGATAGTATAATATACGAGTATGCCACGTGTGTGTGTGTGTGTGTGAGGAATGCTCGGGTGTGGGTGTATGTGTGTGTACGGTGCTTGTTTCCATTCTCATAATTTGTTTGTCGATTCAAAAATAGACAAACCCAGCCAGACAAACAACAACAATAGCAACAACAACAACAACTACTTGAAGGCCATAATTTGTGTTGTCAAAACTTTTTTAGCACTTTCCCTATACCCTGTAACTTTTTTAGTTTCTTTCAACATTCTTTAATTTGATATTTTCATGAATTTGTTATTTAAATAAATGAATTAATTATTTTAGGTATAACAAATGACATTTATGGCAATTACGAAACAGTAAAAAAATTATGTGAAATAAGGTAAAAAATCGATATGGCTAACAAAAGGCTGCAACAGTAACAGCAAATAGTTTATTAACGTGTGTGTTCGTAAAGTAGGTTTATGGGTAGAAAAACACAAACACGCCAAATGAGTGTAGATAAACTTTAACTACCCTAGACCCAAATGCAGCACGAGCAAATAAACTAAGCCAAACTAAAACCAAAATAAAACAAAACAGCAACCAAAACAAAAACAACAACAACAACAAAAACAAAGTCAAACAAAAGCTCCAAATGGAGTTGGCCTTTCAACATTTGCCAGCTGAAGCTCAAGTCTCAAGTTTTAGGTCTCGTCTTGAATATCCATAAAATGACAATCGGCGTAAAGTTTGACTTTTGTTCGAAATGCGCGTTAATTTACGAGTATTTGCCAAAGTCATTAAAACATCACTAAACTTCAATTTATTCAAATGCCATTCAATATTTTAGCAGATCCAACTCAAATAATTAAAAATGCCCAATAATAATGTTTTAACATAATGATCTGTATATATTTCTTATCTTTATGATTCTCCACTTCTGTAAAGTTACTAGATCCAATATCTGACCAACTTCAATCCGTCGTAACTTTGACAAAACTAAACCGATTTTCAAACGGAATATCATTTTGATCATGGTTTGACCTCTAAATTCATTCTGCATTTAAATTTTTTTAACTTTTAAAAAAAGTTAATTTTTTCCAAAATTCGATATTTATGCAAAGGGAAATTTTGAAAATTCAAGATTTTAAATCTCAAGTTTTCACTTTTAATCAACTCCTTATATCGTAATTAGTATAAAACAACACTTTAAACTTGATTCTGAGACCTTTCATTATTTTGTCAAAAATCATGGGAAATTGAACCAAAATTTTGACTTGTAAAGTTACTAGATCCAATTTCTGACCAACTTCAATCCGTCGTAACTTTGTCAAAACTAAACCGATTTTCAAACGGAATGTCATTTTGATCATGGTTTGGCCCCTAAATTCATTCTGCATTTAAATTTTATTAACTTCGTAAAAAAAATAATTTTTTGCCAAAATCGAATGTGATTCCTTGTTAAAAATACATAATTGCTATGAGTTCCATGCTTTTTATTTTATTTTTCATTTTTGCTTAGAACCTGATCGGGTAGCATAATTGTATACTAAACTTTGTATGTTGATTCTCATATTGCATGCATTGTTAGATTGTCAGCTATTCAAATTGCATGACACCAAACAGCGTTATTCGTTTTAGCCCACAATTTGGGTGTGGACAGGGGGCGGGGACAGTTCAGTTGGGGCCAGGTCAGACTTATCCAGAGCAGACCGTGTTGCCGCCAGTCCAATTGAGTTCAATTGTCCAGGTACCCAGAGCAATGTTGACATAGTTTTTAGAACTCCTTCCCCTTCGCGTCTATCATCCCCATTCACTTTGTTGTTATCCCCTTGCATGTTTAGTGTGCATTCAGCAGGACGATAACTACAACAACAACAACAACAAAGATAATAACAACAACAACGCGAACTGTTGTCAACACAATATACATTTCGGGTTGCATCTAGCGACAACAATCTTGCCTCCCCTCGCCATCCCAGCCCTGGTTCTAGTTTTTCTTTCCCTCCCGCTTGTTTGGGCCAACTCAATAGCAACAAACGTCTCCTGCGACAGCCCTGAAGCCAGTAAAGTGGCAAAGTTCCATCTGTTGTTTCAACTTCTCCTTCTCCTACTCTTGCTCCTCTCCTGCTCCTGTTTTTTTTTTTTCATAGTTTCATAGTTTTTGTACACAAATTTTCAACGTTTTCGTTTGCCGTTCATTTTAATGTGAGCCATTTGTTTACTTAGCTGGTGTGTCTCTGACTTTGTCTCTGTCTCTGTCGCTTTCTCTGTCTCTTTCTCTGATTGTCCCTAAGGCTCTTCCTTTATACATACGAGTATATGCGGGTCAGTTGGCTTCCTGTCCATGACGATTCGTGTGTGGTATGTGGCAAGTGGCAAGTGTTGCCTGTTGGGGCATCGGCATTTGCTTCTGTGTTATGGCCCTTATCGGCATTTTGCGGTTTTCTCTTTGTTGATTTAGTGGAGCAGCCTGTTGAACTTTTCGCTTCAGTGCGGCAAAAGGACTTAAGGACACACCCAATTCCAATGCGTTCTCCTCATTTCACTGACCAGCGTATGAAAGTGGTGTTTGCATTCCCTGTTGTTTACAGTGGTCTTCGTCTGTTTGTCTTACCAAATTGGTAGATATTAAAATATTTTGCATTTTTGCTTTACATCCCATTTAACGTGCTAATAACCCAGTATTGGCAAATTATGTGTTCACAGACAATTTTAAAATTAGAGATCCACATACATACTTACTGTAATTTAACTGTCAGTTAATTTATCATTTAAATCGTATTCAAATTATACAATTTAATTATTTAAATTAAAATGTAGATGAACTTTCTCTACATATCCGCTTTACATTCTAAATGGGAATCATATTGAAATTGTATCTTTTTAGACTCTTAAGAATATTGTAGTATCCACATTTCAATGTTTATGAAGGTATCTGTAGCATACTTTTAGGATCAGTCTAAAGGCTGTCACCTTTCAAAATTTTCCCATCTGTAGCATACTTTTAGGGTCGGTCCACTTTGGGTAGAATGCCAAAGTTGGTAACTTTAAGACTTTATACATTTTTAAATAATTTCTTAATTTCGAAACAAGAGTTTTTTTTAAGTTTTGCAGAGTTAAATTTAAATTCTGCTCCGCAGCGCCATCTGTGTCACATTTGCGCCAGACCACACTACGCTCTGTAAGTGCAGCAACAGTCTTACCTAGTACACTGACGCATAGATGGCGCTTTCATTAAATTTATAAGCTAGAGGCTTAAAAATGTTAAATTAAAAATCATAGAGTTTTGTTTTATCCAACATAGATTGGCATTTATTTAGTTTTTCTTGTTGTTTTTCTTGAATTTAATGACACTGAAACTGACAAATTTATGTGTGTTTATAGATGTTTATAGGAGTTATAGCCGTCCTGCTGTTGCGGTCTTAAGTTAGGGAAGGTCTTACCAATTTTGTTAAGTGTATCTGAATGTATGCGGGTGTGAGTATATATGTGAAGGTGTATGTTTGTTTAAGTGTAATGTCGTTTGTCAATTCAATACATTCAATATTAATTATATATATATAGTTAATACATATATGTTTTGTAATTTGTAATTAGTAATACACATATTTGAAGTATTCGTTTAGGTTTATAATGCCGCGCTTAAGGATTACGAATTTGAATCTTTGGATATTTATTTATCTGCCCTTCTTCTTCTCATATATATATCGTTTAGTATCGTATGAGTAATATGAGTATGATTAATATTTGTTCGGCTAAGAAGGAGCGAGTGATTAGTATGCGTTTTAAACTGTTTCTCTTATGTTTAATATTTTAATTAATATTTTTTTTAATTTTTAATTTGCTTAGTTCACGTTCCCAAAAATGTGTTGGATCTGATGTGCGTTGAAGTTGAATGCGGTCGTCGTATGTGGGCGATTTTAACATTTCTGTTTCCAGTTTCCTTTTATTTTTTCATTTTTTAATGCAATGGAATTTTAATTTTGATTTATGCGTTGTGAGTAAAGTTAAGTAGAAAATTATTATTATATGCTTATGTAAGTTTATGCATGTTCAATGCTAAATAATTACAAAATAGGTTATTTTATGTTATGCTTAATGATTATTAATCTTCATTTTCTTTTCATATGCTATATACTTTTTTTAAGCAACACAAAAAGCAAGCGATCAAATATGCATGATATAAATGGAAAATGCTTGATGTATATTTATTGAATATTTTACTTAGCTTAGTCTATGCAAAACCCTCTGGGGTTTGCTCGAAAATCTTGAAAGTTTATTTTTTTTTATTTTTCTTAGGTTTTTCGATATTATTTTCGTTAAATAATTGGTTTTGATTTTGATTTGCCGAAAATTGTTAATTATTAATTGTTAATTTGTGGTTTTCCCAAATGCAACACTTTGTTTTTTCCGAATATATTGCTCGCTATTTGAATTACTTGAAAATTTGTGAGTGTTTTTCGTTTTTTTGAAGATTTTTTATCATTTTTTTTTAAGTTTTTGTTTGTTTGTATATTGTATATTATTTAAATGCCATTTGTCTAAACGCTATTAAATATTTGTAGTTCGTTTACCAATAAAATTTGTAGTACATTTATATAAGTTTCCCATAATGTATATATTTAAGCAATATTTTCGTCACAACACTACATTCATATATAAAATCGGTATACCTAGGTAGGATTATAGTGTAGTATATAAAGTGTTTAGGTAAACTGAAAGAAAAAATAATAACAAATAAATATAATAATTATAAAGGAAAAATTTGAAAATTTATCAAATCAAGTTTATTTTCTAAATTCCTGCCAAATAATGGGCTACTTCAAATGCTTTGCTATTTCTACTTTTTGAGCAAATGTTGTGTTCTGTAAAATTCTTCTGTAATTACATTGTTTGTGAAGTATTACATTTGTATTTCTTTATAAATTTGCATAGTTCAGTCTTTGAGTTTTTAAAGTAGCCATATTATTTGAAGGATTGCTGTTAAAATATTTTTATCTTGTAAATAAAAGATCAATTGAGTTTTCAAGAAAATCAAATATGTATTTAGCAGAACTTAAATAATAAGAAACTTAAATAAATATGAATAAAAGAAATTGAGGTGTGCACATGAATAATTTCATTGTATCTTAAAGCTTGAAATGCGTATAACCGATGTGCAAATAATACATATAGAATTATATATGTAACTCTTTGTAATAAAACGATCTGAAAAATCAAGAGGTGCGCTTTTTGGGGCTTTTGTATAATACAATTTAGAGTGTGATTATTTGCTAAACGAATGCTATTTGTGCATTGAACAAATTGTTGTAGTTTTGGAAGCGCATTATAAAAAAATAGAATACATTTAAATAATAGTATAAAAATAAAAATAATTATAAATAATCGACACACACAATGCTAAAAATTATGATCACAAGTCAAAGCAAAGTAACAAAAAGCAAAACTCTCTGTTTTCCTTTTTTTCATTTTTGTTGATACAAATAAGTAATAGTTATAGGATTTGCAGACCATACAAAATAAAACAATACGATAACTATCAATTAATATTATGACTTTGACTTAGGCTAGGCAAAGAGTTAATGCTTTCGGCATAAATGGCAAAAAAGGTCAAATCGAAAAAATCTTAAATATTCGTACTTATGAATTTACTTTAAAGAGCAGATTCATTTTCTTTTCATTTGCATTTGCATTCGCATTAGCATTTCGCTTGATATTTTGGTTGTTCTGCTTGGCTTACAAACTAAAATACAATATTAAAAATTACTTTCAATTATTCAGAACTGTTCCACATACAAGTTCAGACATTTATATATTGAATATATATAAATGGTTTACTTTTTTTTAAATATTTGTAAATGCAAAGATGATTTACATTCTTTTGCCACACACATTTTCGGTTGGTATTTAAATCGTGCTTGTGTGTGTAATTTTTTGTTTTTTTTTTTCTTTGTTATAAATACTTGAATTAGTTAATATTTGTATATTTATATATGCGCTAAATGCGTTACTTGATTCAGTGATGTTTTGCTTATCTTGCGATAATACTTATAAACTTTCAAATATGATGACTGACTGCCCAAGTGTGTCTGTCTGTCTGTGTGTGTGTGTGTCAGTGTATCTGACTGTGTGTGTGTGTGTGTGTGTGTGTGTGTGTCATTCAACTCCCACGCACTTCATTGACTTGAAACACTAAGCTAAACTGCCACGCCCACTGCAAGTTGAAGTTGTCGCTTACAAATTACACTGCCATAGTATCGTAGGCTGTGAATCCTGCGCCATTTGTTTGTTGGAGTTGGAGTTGTTTTGGGCCGGCTTCGTTTCTGTCACAAATTATTTAAAAAGTTAATCAGTCAATCAATCAAAAGAATAATAAAATATATGTGGTTTAATAACATTAATAGGTTGTAGCTGTTTTAGGCTCATTTCTGCAACCAAAGCATTGCCTCATGTGGTTGTCTGGCATTGGTGCCACAATTTGGTAAGAGTATTGTGTGTGGCAAGCCAAGGCCAAGCGGCAAGCTGCACAAAAAAACTGTTAACTGTATGTAGTATATGTGATTGACAATCATACAGTGTGTGGTATCACTTAAAGCCTGTAGATTAATATATACGATTACGGTTATGCTATGTAATTGAAAAGTTTCTTTAAATGATAAATGTTTTTGGGTACTTTCGAAACACTCAACTGTGATTTGCTTTGCAATGAACGAATAACAAACAAATCATAAATAAGATACATATATAAAATTGTAAAAGAATAACATTAAAAAAGGGTAATAGATAAGATCAAACATGCACACTTAGATTAAGTAGTTTTAAATCGCGACCAGAACATGCAGAAGCCTTGATATTTAGTAACATAACTTAGTTTAGATTAGAACTTACAACTGTCTGCGACTAAGAAGTCGGTGTTTAATTGAATTATTAATGAAAAAAGTAAATACAAAATAGTCAGGGTTAGTTAAAGTACAAGTACTCGAGATAGTACGAAAATTGCACAGAATTAGCTAAAATTTTATTATATTATATTATATTACGAATTTTATAACTATTATAAGTATTTCAGTTAAAGGTTAGATTACAGATTACAATTGATTTCATTACATTTTGTTATAAACATTCTGTGCAACTTTTTATAAGTTTGAGATACTTTTTGATTAGATTTTCAATACATTATGGTACATATTTCAATATGCATAGATTTTCTCGATTCTTACCTCTCAATTAATTTACGCATCTCTTCGGTGGTGCGTTGATCTTTGGGTTGTGGAGATCTTTTCACAGCTGTTCGTATTCGTATTTGATTTTGTTTTTATTTGTATTTTATTTAATGATTTTGTAATCGACATATTTGCAATAGAAATTATTGTTTAAGAACCCCACATAAAATTGACCAACCGAAAGTAGTTGTTATATTTAATATATCATAGAATGTAAAAGAAAACAGAAAGAAAACACAAAATGAAATTTTAAATTAAAATGTTCTTATTGTAAATAAAAAAATGGAAAGTCGCGTGCAGAATGAAGACCTACAATGATTATAATAATGCAAAACTTCTCCTAATATATCTTATAATATAATACATATTTAACTAACTTAGTGTTTTCTAAAAACCATAATGTTTTTGAACTAATTTCATGCGAATTTCTAGAGACACATGAGATTTAATGAAATTAAAACAAAAACACTTTTAGTAAAAATTAAATTAAACTTAAATCCGTTATTAGACACAAAACATAAAACATTTAAATGTGCTGTAAGGGAACCCATTGAACTTGGGCGTTGTGCTTGGTGAAATGAAATGTGTTTGAATGTGCAGTAAATATTAAACTTAAAAAAAAAATGGCAAACCGAAACCAAAGTTAATAATTTTTAACACAATAATAAAACAAAGAAAAAAATATATTTATTGCTTTGAAATTTCAGCAAAACACAGCATGAATATTTGTATTGTAAAGAACACTGAATAAATGTCTTCGAAATGACTCATGAATGATGGAAGAATGGCGGAAGAAAAACGAATGAAGACATTCCTAGAATAAATGTGGGAACTTCAGGAGATTTTCATGATGGGTACGAAGAATGAGGTGAGATGTGATGGTAATTACATACTTATAAATTTCAAAGGGGAGCAATTCAAATTCATTATGAATACTATATGAACTTCGCATTGATTTCACATCACTCACCCTCATTGGAGTCTTCTGATAGAGTTTATTATTATTATGTACAAATAAATTTTGAAAAAAGGAAATTAAGAAGAATGCATATGGAATTTTGTTAAGAATTTATCCATTTTCAATTCAATTAAAAGTATGAGTACTTTGAAATTATTTTAAACTAAATTAAGATCAATCTCAACTGGCAATGGGACACTTACCACCATAGTTTCCGCGTGGTCCATGGTCACGATCGCACTCGGCCTCTGAGATCTCGTTGCTCTCCTTGGAGTCGTTGAATGAGGAGTTGCTCATGTCGTGGTTGCGTGGTGGTGGTGGAGGTGGTTCAGGTGAGCCATTACCTGGATTGCGTGCAGAGCCTAAGCATGTAAAGTTACAGGGTATCTTCTAGTTGACTTGTTAGCTATATCTTTAACTCTCACCAATGCTACGACGTCCCATAGATCCACGAGAGCCATAGTGATCGTAGGGTTGTCCATAGGGTCCGCCGTACTGTGAGCCATACTGATCCTCCTCGGGGGCGCAGTTAGCGGGATCATCATATTCGGGTCCGGGTCCAGAGTAAAGACTGCCACCCTGAGAGTTAACGCGAGTATAGCGACGCTGTCAGGGATTAAAAAAAAATTAAATTAGTATACTATTTTATCTCTAAGATACAAATTGGGAATCCCCCTACATATTGATCCTCCTCGGCACAGTTAGCGGGATCATCGTATTCAGGAGCTGGTGTATAGATTGAAGACTGTCCGCCTTGGCTGTTCTTGCGTTGATAGCGATTGGCACGTGGCATGGACTGGGATCCAGAGCGAGAGTGCACATGTCCAGGATGACCAGGTGGCAGCATGGTGCCAGCATGTCCGGGTACGGGTGTGTGTCCGTTCTGATGGGGGAAGGTCTGGAAGTTCATGGCCTTGGTGGGATCCATTTCCTCGCGGAAGCCGAGCAGATGGAACGTTGCATAGGGGCAGATTTCATCTTCCATGCCTTGCGAGAGAAGATTTCGATTAGCAACATTTCTACGATCTATTTGGAATGCTTTGTTGGTGTCTTGGTAGTTGTTTTAGTGGTTTAGTATAAGAACTGTCACCTGCCAGCTGTAATGACTTCAATCGACAGTTTTTACTTACTATTCAGTATCTGAGGTTATCACCTTGCGACCGGGGTTAGACTACAATATTTTAGGGTTAGACTTGGAAATCGATAACTTAAAATTACTCATAACCAAAATGTTAAATGTGGCAAGGATTTGAGTTATACTTTTAATTTAAAAAATCAGCTTTCGTTAACTTAGACAAGAGAGAACTATTAAATTTGATGTTAGTTTTAGAAATACTAACATAAAAGGCATTATTTGAGTTTTATTAATGATTCATTTAAATTAAAGTTAGTAGCTGAATTGAATTAAGTATTTTAATAAAAATCATAATAATATTAAAAATCATAATAATATTAAAAATTAAAAGTATTAAAAATTAAAAAAAAACTGTTTAAAATATATTAAAATAATGATTATTGTCAGATCTAAAAAAAATCCCATGTTTACGAATAATTGTTACTTTCAGAACTAAATAAATTTAAATAGAACTAAATATATTTAAAAAAAAAAGAATAATTAGAGGAACCTCTCCTACCTGGATGTCTGTAGTGGCACTCAACATTGCCATGGGCATGGCCACCATAGATATTGGCATTGCCGTGCAGGGGAACTGGAGGAGCCTTCAGTTCCTCGTACAGATTTGGATTGCGACGTGGATCCCATGTCGAGTGGTTCGACCGTAAACCACCACGGCCTGAACCACATCGAGTTCAAATTGGAGTATGGTGTCAAGTGTGTGTGTGAGTGTTTTTATTTTTTAATTTAATTTCCAATTTTAATACAACATCAACGATGAGTCAACGGAAAATTAAGCAATTGAAGTAACAGCAACCGAAACGTTTTGGGATATGGAATTGGAGTTCAGGAAAAAATTTAAATCAATTTAAAATTAATAATATCTTAAATAAAAAGTAAAAATCATTAAAAGAATAATCTAAATTCAGCACAACATTTAGTAATACTCGGATGGGTTTTTCAAATCATAAAAAGCCACTTGAAGAAGCAACATTAAGAATTTCGTTCTGAGAAAGCATTGCAATGTGTTTTCATATGTGTGTATAGTATGTGATATGATAGTTGATAAATGGGTGTGGCAATTGCTGGGGTAAGATCTTAAAGATCCCACTGTGCCTTGTAAGTGTGATGCAAAAGCAACGCAAAATATGAAATACTCTTTTTTTCGTCTCTTTTTTTTTTCCTTTTTTTTATTTTATCATTTTGTACGCAAAGTAAATGGAAGAAGAAAATAACTAAGCCGCAGCCAATGCACAGTGATTGTCCAGTTGCCTTAAGAGTTAAGGATTTAGACTTCGCTGGCATAGTCCTGGCATTAATAAATGTTGCATTGGAAATTTAGATGCTTACTTATGACTGTACCTCGCTTAATCCGATCGCAGGTGTTGTAGTTGGATCCGGGTACGGGTGGCAACTTCCGGTTGGGTGGTGCAATGTATCCAAGTTCGTCACGCAAATCTGGGCGACGTTTATCCAAAGTGGCGCCGGGTCCCATTGTCTGATTGTAAACTACATCGTCTAGAATTAATATATGATATCGCGAACTCAATATTGAAGGACTGAAGATGCTTTTCCCTTTTTTAATTACAACTCGCATACTTTACTTCTGTTTGTTTTGTATTTCGTATCAATCAGTTTTGTTCCGTCACTCACAATATTTGAAATTTCGTTTTTTTTTTTTTTGGTGCGGCATCTCAAGACGCTAAAGTGCTAAATAATAGCTCAAAAATACAAGTTTACGATTGCGAACAAAGTTTCCAAAGGGAATTACGTGAAGAGAAAGTGTTCTGTTTTTGATTTGTTTGATTTGCAGTTCAAAATATACCAACTTGTTAGCGATATAACGATTCATGATATAATGACATGAAATGAGCGATGATTTTAATTTTGAATTTCATTAAATTTTACATTACTGTGCTTGAAATTACTATTACTTTAACTTTTTAATTAAGCGTGTTAATTTGCGATTTCAAAAAGCATCTTAGTTTTGGTTTCATTTTAAAAATAGGGATTGAAAATTTATAAACTCAACAACAACAACGGAAAATGTGTCGATAGAATGTTGTAAATTTGTACAATGAGTAAGGAAAGTTGTCTGTTGTGAATAGTACTTGTAAGTAGATTAATTTAATTGAACTCAGTGAATATTGCTTAGCGTATAAGCAAAACGTATATACAACAATAGGGTATACTTTATACGATAGGATTTAAACTCATAAGAACAGAGTAATAATGCTCAAATAAAATGCCATAATAATTACGTATAAGCAATAAACTTGTCAAGTTATGTTATTTTATTTATTATTGCTTCTTTGTAAATCATTATGGCAAGTCTAAAGTCATCGCAAAATACTTTAATATAATTTTCCAATGGTTTTCAATGACGATGGAAAATTGATGATAGTTTTATGAGAATAATAGGATATGTAAGAATATACATATATGATTATATATACACAGATACACAGTAAATATAAGTGGTAGTGGTATATTTTATATAATTTTCAGTAGTTTGTTGGTATATTTTTGTGAATGTGATCAACAATTGGTATATTTTTGTTCGTGTAAGCTTTGGTTTGTCGATTATTTTACTCTATTAATAACATGCTATCCGTATTAATGATAAAATATTATATAAAGCATGCCAAAAGTTAATAAAAGGTTACCAGTTTTTTTATTTTTGTAGAGTGACGGCATTAGATTTTGACATAAAATTGGCCAAATTGTTGAGATTGTGAGCTCAACCATTTTAAACAAAAAACCAGAAATAAAATTTGTCGAAAATCAAATGAATAGAAATAAGAACACTTGCGCTCCTGTGAATTGGTTGCACAGGAGAAAACCTACAATAGACATCCTTCTGGCCGCCTCGCATATCATCCGCACGTCTTCGGGAAAGCGCCACACACACAACACAGATACCAACCGCAACCACAACAACGGTGGCAATCAGGGGAACCATAAAGTTCAGATCCAGCCACTCGGGCATCCAGGCGGGCAGGGGAATTCGTGCATGGACATTTCCATGACCCGAACCATCGTCGAGTGGGGCAATTGTGCCTTTGATTCGAATTCGAAATTGAATTCATTTTCGAGCATGCAATTCGTTTAGCGGATGCAACAACCACATAGCAGGCAAATTCATAAGCCAAAATATTTATGATATTTTGGATGAACATATATATAGTATATGTGTGCGTGTATGTTTGTATGTGTATCAAGAGAATTTAAAAAAATCAAGCGCGAGTGTTTGGCGTAATTTGTTGTCAGAGAGTGACAGAGAGAGAGAGAGAGAGGTAGACAGAGAGGAACCGAAAAAAAAGAGAAATACATAATTAGTATGATATACTTATAGATACCTTTGTGGTGATTGCCTTTGCTACGCAGAATACAAATAACAATTATCGCTATGATTATGACGAGCAGAGCCGCCACGACGGGCACTACTAAATTTAGGTTCGATAGGATAATTCGGATAGTATCCTCGGCGCTTAATTCGGGTAAATCACGCGAGGGTGCGATTGTGCCTGCAACAACAACAACAACAACAACCAAAGTTTTCACATTTAGACCGAGAGATAGAGAGATACAGAGAGAGAGAGATAGAGACACAATTATATGTAGGTGTGTGTATGCATATATGTATGTATGTAGAGAGAGCGAGAGAGAAAAGGAAGTTTTAAAAATTTTAGAAAATTTTCAAAGAAAGCGAATTTTTCGAAGTTCGAATTTCGAAATTCGCTCTCTTTGTATTCGACTTTTCTTCTCGTACATTGACTTTTGTACCCAACACACACATATACAAATACATAGACAAATACAAAAATACATATATGTATGAATGTATGCACGAATATCATCGAGTTGATTTCGAATAAACTTTTGTAACGTGGTCGAAAATGTGAAAAAGTGTCACAAATAGAATGAGAATGAAAATTATTTAAATTTAAAATTTAAATTTACTTATTTAAGTAATGATATTTTACAATGCATCGAAAGCCAAATGGCGACGCATTCGAGTATTGGTTGCGAATATTTGAATATGAAAACTATTTTAACTATTATAAAAATTGTAATTGTATAACAAAAATAACATCATTTTTAATACGTTCAAATGCAATTTGTTTTTTTTTTATCGTATGTTTATCTGTAAATTCTTACAACTAATTAAGTTAAGTACATAGTAAATACTTTTCGAAAGCAATTGGAAAAATTCATGTAACAGCATTCCAAGTAACAGCTTTCAAGAAAATGAGTAGATGAACGAGAACAGGAACGAAAGAGATTCTTGACTGTCTCTCAAATGGTAACTTGAAATAAAATATAGAAAACACTAAACTAACTAAGGTTGAACTCAACTATAAATTGATGACATAACTGAATTGTAATTTAAATAAATGTTTGTGTTTTATCTTGATCTCAGCTCTCATTTGGACTCACTAAAATGTTTATTGAATGGATCTTTGGTTGTTGTGCTTTTGAAAATGTGTTCGCATTGGCTCTGCTCGATTCTCAAGTTGAGTTGTATCTTTAAATTAAAGCAGGATTAATGAGCATTTTACTATTGTCAAAACTAAAATAAAATTGGTATTAAAAAAGAAATCATCGAAAAGAAAAACATCAAATTCAAAATGCGTGAGTTTACGAATCATGTGTGATCAGCTGTGGAAAACTTTGTACAATTATTATGGGAGCTTATTTATGAGTTCCTTGGATACAGAATCAACCAGACTTCATCTTTTACGATTTATATAGAAAGTTCAACTATTCGTTGTCGCTGCAGAAAGATTCAATTAGTTAAGAATTTGTAAAGTTCTAGGTAATTTACAATTCGGAATATTTTTCAAGCGATATTCACGTATTCTAAAATACGTACAGCGAATGGGAGTACCGGGGTATTACAACATTTATTCATAATATTACATAAGGCAGTACCAAATCTTGAGTACTTTTAAGCCTTCCTCTGTTTCTAAATGTACAAAATGTGTATACATCATCTCCACAGACTGGACACATACATGTTTAAGATGCAGTTAAAACATTGTGTGAAAACTAAAGAAATAAAAATTATAAACTCTTACTCGTAAATGAAAAATAATAATACTAATAAAGTGATCGTCTAGAATATTACGGTTGTCTAGTGTTCACAGCGCAGAACACAAAAATAAAAATCATATCATGGTGTATTATTTAAGACAGGTGAGATTTGAGTTAAACTATTTATACAAGTTTGTGGCATTGCATCTGCTTTTTCTTGGATTTTTAACATATTTAAAAAAAACGTAAAAAAACAAATTGCATTTTCGCAATTAAAACAGTATTTTTGTACACGTCGTCAAAGTTTTTGCATTTTATGGGAATTTCAACAAATAAATACTACAAACAAAATTATAATATATACATATTATTATGTATGACAAGCATGGAGGTAGTGATAAACAAATATCTGCTAATGGAAAATTAAATACTGTGCAATTTGTTTGGGTAATTAAAATAATAATTGAAATTTGCTCATTTTCATTTTGTGATTTTGGATAAAAAGCATTTTCAACTCGGGCAAAAGTGTGTACAACATTTTTACTTTATGCCTAGCTTTGTTATTTGTATATGGGATAATGTTGTTGGAGGCGTGGCAGTTCCATCAACATTATCAACGTAGTTTTCTATGTACAAAAGCAATGTGAAGGTTGTGAATTGGAATTGGAAAACAGATCGTAAATACCTCCGGTCACAGTAAGTGTGGCAAAGTCGTATTCGGCAACAGTGAATCCGGCGGAATTGTGAGCCGTGATGCGCAAATTGTACCAGGTAGCGGGTTCCAGGTCGAGAACTACGTAGTTATTATCGGGCTTTACATTGTTTGAGATTTGATTCCATTCAAGTTGATCACTGTAAGATTGAAGAATTAGTATTTTATCACTCTTTATTTTTGCCTGTGATTGAGATACCGTTTCTTGCTCTCTACAACAAAGTGGGACATGGGGCATCCGCCATCTTTCCAGGCCTTGAAGTGCAATGAAACCGAATTGGATGAAACCTCAATGAAACGTGGCTTTTCTGGCAATTTGGGCTTCTGTCCTTTGGTGCGTGTGTTCAAAATGTCGGAGGCTTCGCCGGCGCCAATGCTGAATAGAGGATGATAGAAGAGTCAATTTAGAAATACTTTGCAGATTTTAAAATCTACTCACTTGTTGAATCCTGTGGCATAGACCTGGTAGCGTGATCCGCAGAGCAGACTCTCAATGTTGTGCTTCTGTGAGTCCACGGACACCTCAGCAGTTTCCCATTCTCCGAATTCTACAAGAATATTATAAAAAATTTTAAGAGAAAATTCTAGCATAAATCTTTAGAATTAAAGCAATTGGTAGCCGTAACCGAATTAAAACATTTTTATTATTTGAAAACTAATTTCACCTAAAGCACCCTAAAAGTATGCAGCAATATTTATAATCTGCAAATTAAATACTTGTGTATAAAATTAATAAGTACATAAGTTCCGGTATCGGAACCGTTAACCGAAAATAACCGTTTCTTTTGTAGTACCGAAACTAAAACCGTAACCGAAATTAATTCTTTTACAAACTTTGATCTCTCATAACTTCATCAAAAATTAATCGATTTTCAAGCGGAATGCCATTTTGTTCATGATTTGGTCTCTAAATTGATTCTGCATTTAAATTTTTATCATCTAGAAAATTTGTTAGATTTTCGATTTTTGTCAAATTTTCTATATATACCCCTTGACATTTTTTCAATAACTTTGATCTCTCATAACTTCATCAAAAAATAATTGATTTTCAAGCGGAATGCCATTTTGTTCATGATTTGGTCTCTAAATTGATTCTGCATTTAAATTTTTATCATCTAGAAAATTTGTTAGATTTTCGATTTTTGTCAAATTTTCTATATATACCCCTTGACATTTTTTCAAAAACTTTGATCTCTCATAACTTCATCAAAAATTAACCGATTTTCAAGCGAAATGTCATTTTGATCATGGTTTAACCTCTATATTCATTCTGCATTTAAATTTTATTAACTTCTAAAAAAAAATATTTTTTGCTAAAATTCTATTTTGATGGCAAGGGTACAAAATATTTTAAATTATGAGAACACAAACCTGGCTTGTAGTGAAGAGTATAGCCGTGGAGGGGAGCGGTGTCTCCCTCATGGGGCTTCAATCGAACGGTCAAGGCATCGGTGGTTGTGGCGGACAGCGTGACGTGGGGTGATTGAGGAGGAGCCAGGACGATGAGCTTATGGGTAATCGAGTCCTTGGCAATGGAGTTTTCAGCATGGCAAGAATAGTCGCCGGCATCCTGACGATTCACGGACTTGATCAATAGGGAACCATCGGGCAAGAGGCGCATGCGATCATTGGCACTGAAGTCGACGCCCTTGATCTTCCAGGTAATCTCCGGCTGAGGAGCTCCCACGGCGAGACAAGGCATTTTGGCATCTTCCTTGAAGGTGGCAGTGAAGGTGTCATCAAAGGAGGCAATCTTGGCGGGCACCTGATCACTGGGCATGGCCACAATGCTCTTGGATTGCTGTCCCTCTCCGATGGTGGTGCTGGCAGTGACCCAGAATTCGTAGGGTTTATTCTTTTCCAATTCGGTTGCCTCGAAGCTCATTTGATAGTGTGGCACTTTTTGGGTCTTCGTTTCAGTCTCAGCGCCTTCAGCCTTGGAGTAGACAGTGTATTGGGTGATAATGCCATTGGGCTGTGCTGGTGGACGCCACGACACGAGAATGGCTGCATTTCCCATAACCAGAGCCTTGACATCGGTGGGTGCCTCGGGAACTACAAGAGTTATATATTAGAATGGGAATCTTTATTCGGTTGGACATGGAACTTACCATCGGGTTCGGTCTGACAATGAATGGGTACGCTGCGTACGCCATCGCCTCCAGCTGTTGTGGCCAAGACTTGCATAGTGTAGTTCGTGTATTTCTTCAGACCATGGAGCACAGTGTCCGAGGAGGCGGTCTTCTTATAATGACGCTTGGTCTCATCTGTGAAGTGGATGCAAAGGGTTAATAAATTAAAAGATTATTTATATATATATAGCTGTTTGTCCAACTGACTGAGCATTGTATAGGCCAAACAGCTTGACGTGCGACGTTGAAATTTGGCTACAATAAACTTAAGATAGTTTCATTGTGGTATAAGACGGCGTTTTGAAAAATTCGGCCTGCAAGTGCGTCAAAATCGACATCAAAGCTCGCGTTTATATTGATTAACATATAGCAGCGTTTGGTCAGCCAGAAACTCTAGTTTCGGATCGGAATCTCTAGTTAGGTATATAACTTTGTATTCTACTTACCATACCACTCATCGCTGGAGGCATAGACAACCTTGTAGGTCTTGATCACACCATTGGCCGACTCGAGAGGTGGGCTAACCCAGCTGACGCGAATAGTTTGCGAGGTCAGAGTGGTGCAGGCGGTGTCACTAGGTGGTTGACTGGGAGTTCCCTCGGCGGTGAACTGTTTCTCCTCATCGCTCAAGGGACCAGCGCCAATCTTGTTGAAGGCCTGAATGACCACCGAGTACTGAGTGTAGACACGTAGATTGTTAAGTTCCAGATTGTGTTCCTTGCCCTCCTCGGTGATGAAGTTAATGGTCTCAAATATGTACGATGAGTTTGTGTTCGATAGTTTATAGCCAACATAATAGCCCAGGATCTCTCCATTCCAATCGGAGCGTGCTGGTGGCTTCCATGTGACTCGCAGCGTTGTCTGATTCACTGGCTCCACTTTGATGTTCTGTGGTTTCCCAGACGGAGCTTCTTCAGCGGTAATAATGGTCACGGCTTCAGAGGATTGCGATGAGCCAATCTCGTTCTCGGCGACAATGCGAATGTTGTAGGTGGTTGCGGGGCTTAACTTCTGCACTTGGGCTTCGGTGGTGTGTCCGGGAACCATGACGCGATCGATCTCATCCCAGGATGCACGGGAACGCTTGAACTCAATGATGTAGCGGTTGAGTGGGGAGTTGCCGTCGTAGGGTTGGGCCCAGCTTAGTTGCACGGAGCGACCGGATTTGTCGAGGACTTTCAGGGCATATGGCATCTCTGGCACCTCCTGGACAATCATATTGATGCTGGCATCATCAGAGCCAAAGGCATTGGTGGCCACACAGGTAAACAGAGCGGAGTCGGAGCGTTCGGTGCGTTTAATGGACAGACTGGACATGACGCCGGCAGAAAGGATCTCCTCGCGTATCGTATAACGGTTATCGTTCTTGGGATCCAAACGCATATTGTTCATGTTCCACAAAATGCCAATGGGCTTCTCACCCTTCGCCTCGCACTGCAGTACGGCGGGTTCGCCACGTCGAGCGGTCTGATTGCGCAGCTTCTCCGTGAACTCCGGCGGTGCCTGAACGCTGACCATAATCACAGCCGAAAGTCCCGAGCCAATGCCATTGATAGCCTCACACAGATAGTAACCCTCATTGGTCTTCTGGATGTTGTCAATGTGCAGAGTTCCCTCCTCGACGCGAATGTTGTCGCTCTTCTTCAGATCCTTGTACTCGCCGGGCGTATCACCTAATGAGCATTATTAATTAGTTATTATTATCGAGGAGCTTACTTCGCATTCACTTACCAACTGCTTTCTTCCAGGTCACTTGGGGCTTGGGGAAACCATCGGCTTTGCATTCCACCTTGGCATCGGAACCTTGGGCAAAGGCTTTGTCTGTGGGCTCGAGAATCCATCTGGGTGGTACTGTTGTTGTTATTGCAGTCGATGGTGAAAAGAATAATATATTAGCAAGTTTGTCGCGGTTTCTTTATGATAAGATAACATTTAGCATGCGGCTTATAGAATTTGTTGGCAAACAGACAGACGGACTTTTATCTTGCAAAAACTGAAATGATTTTCAAAGTATCTTTCTTCGTTTATTTCTCATTTCAATCTGTGCAAACTGTATGAAAATATTCGCATGTGAATAGTTAGAAATATATTATATATCATATCATATTTAGGAATCATCGAATATTTCCACACTTGACTTAAAGTCTAGTTGAAACAATAAACCAAACTACAACTAAAGATATTAGCACAATTAAATAACCAAAGTGTTAAGGGACAAATAAATGTTGGAGTTTAATTAAATTATAATTAGTAACAAACTAAAGATTAATCAACATGCAGTTTTGTGCAAAAACGAAGTGCTGATTCATGTACTTATTCATGTTGTTTTTTAAACTTTATCTTTCGAATTTATTTGACGTTAATCAGACTTCGTTTTGTGCCTTTATCAACTAAGTAAATGATAGATATTAATGAAAATGAAATTAATTAAAGTTGGGGAGAAGTCGGGGAATCGGATGGGACTGATATTATGTTAGGGACGTAGCAGAGGCTTGTGTTTATCTTTTACATATTCTTTTACGTTTGTGGAAGCGCTTAGAGTAAGCCCAAAGGACTAAGATTAAATTTTAGTAGACAATTAAAAGCGATTAATATGCGAGTAGTTGTTGTTATTGTTGTTGTTGTTGTTTGCGGTTTATTCGGTGTTGGAGCATGAGCCTGTACAAAACTGAATCGAAATTATAAATACACATTCAATATCTGCATGGATATCGTTATCGTTATCATTATCGAACTGAAAGCTCAAGCAGGTATCAAGCTGTGAGTTCTTTCAAAAATCTATAAGTGTTTCTGTGCGTATACAATTTTGTGCACTGTATGCATATAAATGTGTGGGTGTGTTTGTATTGGGATGTGTGTGTGTGTGCTGCTGATTAAAATGTATGCGGATCTGAGCTGTTTTGCCATACAAGAGATGCTGGGGATGCATTGAGATTAGGTCAAAAAACTAATATTTGCTTCCACATGGCAATCGAAAAATATCAGAGAGAAAAAGAGAGAGGGTGATTTTACTTATATACAGTTAATATTCGGATCGAAAAACTTTATAGATAGACCTCAGTCGAACTCGTTAAACAGTCTTTGGGCCCAGAGAGAGCAAGAGAACTCGAGAAAAATCTTGATTAGCTGAAGAGAAAATAGAAAATCGTTTGATTCTCTTTAAAAACGATTCCCATTTACCGTTGACAATCAGCATGGCCTGCCTTTGGGCCACGCCCACATGATTGCTGGCCCGACAGCTGTAGTTGCCCGAATGATGAGCCTGCGCCTTGTTGATCAGCAACAGGCTCGTGTGCTCGCCCACCGTCGCCTGTGTGGCATCCGTGTCATCGTCGTCGTCATGCAATGCCCTCCCATTTAGCTGCCATTCGAAGCGAATGGGCGTGGCACCTCTGCTGGCAATGCACGTTAGCTGCACGTAATCGTTGACATCGCAAACGGACGTGGACAGCGACAGGGCGGCGAGCAGTGGCGGCTCTAGAGATGCGGTACATGGATCAGGCAATAAGTACTTAATATTCAGTAAAACATCGCTATAAAAGTTTCCTCTCATTGAGTTAAATATCCTCAATTTTTTGTTTCGGAACTAGTTCGTTGTCTAAGACTTTTGATTAGGATCGATAGACCCATGAGTTCGTTCTACAAGTTCGTTGCCTAAGTCTTTCGATTTGCGCAAATCAATTTCAAGTTCGTTGCCTAAGTCTTTTGATTTGCGCATATCCATTTCAAGTTCGTTGCCTAAGTCTTTTGATTTGCGCACATCTTTTTAAGTTCGTTGCCTAAGTCTTTTGATTTGGATCGTTAGACCCATGATCTTTCATTTAATTCCACCAGTTCGTTTCCTAAGTCTTTTGATTTGCGTACATCGATTTCAAGTTCGTTGCCTAAGTCTTTTGTTTTTGGCCTATTGATTTTTATGTCTTATCTTAGAAGGAACTAAGGAGGAACTTTGTACAAATGAAAACAAGAAAAATGAGGCGAAAAAAAAGCACGTGAATGTACCCTTGACTTTAAGAGTGGACCATCGACTGGCCAGACCGGCCGCATTGCTGGCCACGCACGTGTAATTGCCCGAGTCGCTGATTGTTGTCTGTCGCAGGGACAAGATCAAAGTGTACTCATCGATCTTGTGGTATATGGAACGCAGCAGGGGCTGTCCATTCTTCAGCCAGTAGATGTCGATGGGCAGATCTCCCGAGGTGACCATGCACATGACACGCACCGCTTGGCCGCCATTGACGCCGTTGGCATTGAATTGGAATTGATCAATTTGCGGCAGCTCTGACCGAACCAAAATTTAAGGGGAACACATAAAAAGCCGTGCATGAGATTAAGCGTTATAATACAATTAGTGCTCGTTATGCAATACCAACACCAGGGCAAACACAGAGAGAGAGAGAGAGAGAGAGAGAGAGAGTGGGAGACAAACACAGTGGTCATAATATACAATTGCTGCCTATAGTCTAATTTAAGCTACAACTACCAATCCCAGGCTTAAAGTGGCAACCAAACAAACCCTTCACACTGAGATTCGTCTCGACGGTCGTATAGCCGGCCCCATTGGCACCCATGCAGGTGTAGGTGCCCGCATGTCCGCCCTGCACGCTCTCAATATTCAAGGAGCTGCTGCGTCGACTGTGCATTAAAATGTTGACACCAGCCAGTTGCCCAGCCGGTTGCCCATTGTAGTACCACGTAATGTTGAACGGAGCATCGCCATGCACCACAGCGCAGGTCAGTTGATAATAATCACCCACATAAAGCGCCGAATTATTGGGAATCTGCGCTAGCTTAGGCGGAACTTTGACACAAAAGGATGCCAATTAAAGTAAAAGAAATAAAAAAATAATAAAAAATAAGCTTTTAAATGGCGCAAATCTTTATAAAAAATCTTGAGGAATCGGCATAAAATTGACGGGAAAACGACGTAGTATATATATGAACTAAGGGAGAGTCTTAGACCCTACATGGACAATATGTTCTTAAAGATACTTAAAAAGACACTCTTAATGTATTTCACTCAAATATTTAAATTCTGTGTATGTATAAAATTGAACTAAGACTCCAACCAGCATTTTGGAGATTTTAAGTATTTTGCTTAGCGACCATTCCTTTTTATGGTGATCCTTGTATAGACAAACAACTGTCATTTATTAATTCCTTAATTGTGTCTCAAATGGTGCAGTGCCTTGGTTATCTTTAAGCATGCAAGCCTTGCGGTGCGACTAGCCTCTACAGAGGATGTTACAAAAAGTGTGACAGACAGAGATAAAGAGCGAGACAGTAACAGCGACAGATAGAGACAGCGACATGCAGCCAGATTTCAAATACACGCTTGGTTAGTAGCATCAAACTACAGCGGACAATGTTAAAGTCTGAATGTGTGTGTGGGTGTATGTGTGAGTGTATCTAACTACGTATCTAACCATAGACATTTAGCAGTGTTGTATAGCGCTGTTGGCCAGCCAAATTGCTGGCATGGCACGTAAAATTGCCAGCATGTGGCGCCTCAACGGCCTCAATGGTCAAAACGCTGCCACGGCTACCGACGCGTTCGGTGCTGATGCCTAAGTCGACGCCGATCGATTGGCCATTCAGGGTCCAGTCGATTTGCATGGGCAGATCGCCGCCAGGCACGGAACAGTGCAGCGTTAGATACTGACCGACTTGGGCGGGGCCCTCCTCAAAGGCAAAGGGTATGATGCGCGGTAAAACTGAACGTAGAACGAACGTGGAGGGGAAGAACCAAAAGAAGAAAAACAAAACACAAAAAAGAATAAGCATAAAAATTGTTAAAAATTGATCGCGGCACCTATGACTTTCAGTTGGGTGCTGTAGGAGGCTTTGCCAGCGGCGTTTTCGCCATGGCAACTGTAGTTTCCGGCATGTCTGGCCGCCACACTCTCGATGGTCAAGACGCTGCTGCGTCTGCCCATTTTGGCTATAAGTATGTCCTGGTCATCGTCATTGAAGAGCGGCTGCTTGTTAAAGGTCCAACGTATGTTCAGGGGCAGATCACCCTCGGTCAGGGTGCATTGATAGGTTATATACTGGCCCAGATGCGTGGGCTGATCGCTCGTGGCAAAGGGCGTTATTTGGGGCAATACTTTTGGGATGTGAGCACAACAGAAATGATAAGCAACATAATCAAATTAATTATTTAATCTACAACATAAACTTAATCTACATGTTATTGTAACTAAACAGTTGCCCAACCGTTGACTATCAACGCCGCCGAGTATTCCACGGTCTGAGCATCGTTGCGGGCCCGACACGTATAGTTGCCGGCGTTGTTGCCATTCACGGAGTCGATGGTCAGCACGTTGACCTTCTTGCCTATTTTGGACGTGGTAACACCGTGGTACTCATTGATAGCATAATCATTAAACAGCCAGTAGATATCCACTGGCAGGTCACCCTTTGAAATGGTACATTGTACGGTCACCGAATCACCGAAATTCGCTGGTTCGTCCCCAAATTCGAAGGGTGTAATATGGGGTGGCACTTCAGCAGAAAAAGATGAGAAAAATTCCAGTTAAGGAAGGGGTTATCATCAATTATCCAAATGAAAGTATCCAAATGCGTCTTCAAGTTCGTTGCCTAAGTCTTTTGATATAAGCAAGTTCGTTGCCTAAGTCTTTTGATCTAAGCAAGTTCGTTGCCTAAGTCTTTTGATCTAAGCAGATTCGTTGTCTAAGTCTTTTGATCTAAGCAAGTTCGTTGCCTAAGTCTTTTGATCTAAGCAAGTTCGTTGCCTAAGTCTTTTGATCTAAGCAAGTTCGTTGCCTAAGTCTTTTGATATTGGAAGTTTGTTGCCTAAGTCTTTTGATCTAAGCAAGTTCGTTGCCTAAGTCTTTTGATATAGGAAAGTTTGTTGCCTAAGTCCTTTGAATTTTTCACTTTTATTTGTACAATTTCATACATATTGGAATTTCATGAGTTTGTTGTACATTTAGGTTCGTTGCTTAAGTCTTTTACTCTACACTACGTATACTTAATAAAAGCGAAAACATGAAGCTATATCATTGTCACTAAAGCCAAAAGCAAGCATGCAATTTTGTTTTACTAGTATTTGTTGTGTGTTTCTTATAATTTTGATAGTGTAAATTATAAAGGAGATACAACAAAGGAGTAATTAACATTCATGTGCTGAGCATACGAGTGTTTTGCTATACCATTCACTAGAAGCTGGGCAGTGTAGCTGGAAGAGGCCCATAGATTTCTGGCCTTGCACGTGTAGTTGCCGACGTGACGGGCATTCACCGCATCGATCATCAGGACGCTCAAGCGTTTACCCATTTTGGATGTCGAAATGCCCGAATAATGATTGATGGGATAATCATTGAATAGCCACTCAATGTCAAGTGGCAAATCGCCTGAGCTAACCAGACAATTGACAGATACGGAATCCTCAAAATTGACAGGAGTTTCGCCGAAATCAAAATGCGCTATTTTCGGAGCAACTAATGGAAATTACGATACTATAAAAAATATCACAAGAAATATTCTGTTTGTGTTGTTTCAGGGTGTGATTTAAATTAGATCGAAAAAACTAAAGCATAATATTAAAACTACTAATGCGAATGATCCAAATACCATTCACAATAAGATCTGTGGTATAGTTAACGGCAGCCGCATGATTCCTGGCCCGACAACTGTTCTTTCCCGCATGCCGGGCCTGAACACTGTCGATACTTAGCATGCTGTTCCGTTTGCCGCCCTTGATAACATTGATGCCGGAGTAGGAACTGATGCCGTAGTCATTGAACAACCACTCGATATCGATCGGTGAATCGCCAGTTGATATCAGACACGTAATGGACACCGAATCTTCAACATTCGCCGGCTCATCGCCAAAGTTAAAGGGTGTAATTTTGGGTGGTACTTGAGGAAGTAAGTTAGGATATAAGATGAGAACGAAATCAAATTAAAACAACTAACTTATGTAAGTAAGCGTAACAACCATTCACAATTAATGCAGCCGAGAATTCACTGCTTGCCGCTTTATTCTTTGCCTTGCAGCTGTAGTTGCCGGCGTGACCCGCATGCACAGAGTCTATGGTCAAAACACTGGTTCTTTTGCCCCCACGCACAACCGCAATTCCCGAGGCATAGCTTATGGGTTGCCCATTGAAAAACCACTCGATATCGATGGGTAGATCGCCGGAGGAAACCAAACAGTTAACGGAAACGGAATCCTCAAAGTTTGCGGGGGCTTCACCAAAATCAAAGGGTGCTAATTTGGGAGGAGCTGTGGAAAATGTATGATACAAAGATGAACTTATGATCTGGCCAGGTCGGGAGAACTTAAGAGGAGAATTGAAATTAAAATAAAAAATTTATTTTCTTTACAGATAAAAAAGTCTCTATACCATTCACAATCAACTCTGTTGTATGATTGACGGCAGCCGCGTGATTTCTGGCCAGGCAGCTATATTTCCCAGCATGTCGAGCACTTACATTATCAATGGTCAACATGCTCGTTCTTTTTCCACCCTTCATGACCGTTACTCCCGAGTAAGAGCTAATGCCGTACTCATTAAATAACCATTCAATATCAATGGGTAAATCTCCGCTAGAGATTAGACAAGTCACCGATACGGAATCCTCAACATTTGTGGGTTCATCTCCGAAGGTAAAGGGTATGATTTTGGGAGGTACTTTAAAGTAATATAATAAAGGAAGAGTTTAAAACTATATCAAAAACGACAAATGTATAACTAATTTATTAATCTTAATCACGAATATACCATTCACAATAAGCTCAGTTGTATAGTTGACGGCAGCAGCATGATTCCTGGCTCGACAACTGTACAGGCCAGCATGACGAGCCTGTACATTATCGATTCCCAGAATACTACTACGCTTGCCACCTTTGACAACAGTGATTCCCGAATAGGAACTGATGCCATAGTCGTTAAAAAGCCACTCAATATCAATAGGTAGATCCCCGCTAGAGATGAGACACGTAACGGACACAGAGTCCTCCACATTTGTGGGTTCCTCTCCAAAATCGAAGGGTGTTATCTTGGGCGGAACTTAAAACAAAGTGTTTGATGAGGATAGAAATTAAGCGAACTAAATAAAAATTAAGAGTACGCTACTATTGTACAGTTCTATATTTTATACAAATATCTCAAAGTTTTTTGAAATACCATTAACAATCAACTCCGTGGTATAATTAACAGCCGCAGCATGATTCTTGACCTTGCAACTATATTTGCCAGCATGTCTGGGCTGCACATTGTCGATACTTAATATGCTGTTCCTCTTGCCACCCTTGACCACATTTATGCCCGAGTAGGAACTAATGCCATAGTCATTAAATAACCACTCGATATCAATAGGTAGATCTCCACTCGTGATCAGACAAGTGACAGAAACAGAGTCCTCAACATTTGTGGGCTCCTCACCGAAGGTAAAGGGTGTGATTTTGGGCGGGGCTTTGAATATGAAATTATTAATCAATAAAGTTAAAATTAAAATGAAAATTTAAGTAAAGAAAAGCGTAAGAGTGTCTTTTAGTTTAGGACTGTTGAATACCATTAACAATCAATTCAGTCGTATAATTGACAGCTGCGGCTTGATTCCTGGCACGACAGGTGTAATTCCCAACGTGACTGGCATGAACATTGTCAATACTCAACACACTGTTTCGCTTGCCACCTTTCATGACCATTATACCCGAGTAGGAACTGATGCCGTAGTGATTGAACAACCATTCAATGTCGATGGGCAAGTCTCCAGTTGATATAAGACATGTCACTGAGACAGAGTCCTCGACATTTGCCGGCTCTTCGCCAAAGCTGAAGGGTGTTATTTTGGGAGGTACTAGGGAATGAATCCGAAAAAATAATAGTAAAATCAAACAAAACACTTATGAATCTATAACTATCTCTATAGACGTAGGATCTTGCCAACCATTGACAATCAAGGCAGCTGAGAATTCGCTGCTGGCCGCTTTATTCCTCGCCTTGCAGCTGTAGTTGCCAGCGTGTCCGGCGTGCACCGAGTCGATGGTGAGGAGACTGGTTCTCTTGCCACCCCGCAGCACCGCAATGCCCGTGGCATAGTTGACAGGTGCGCCCTCAAACAACCACTCGATTTCAATGGGCAAATCACCCGAGGTAACCAGACAATTCACAGAGACTGAATCCTCAAAGTTCGCCGGTGCTCCACCGAAATCAAAGGGTGCGATTTTGGGCGGAGCTGTGGAGGAATTGTATTGGATTCACAGTAAAAATTATAAGATAACTCAAAAGAAAAGTCAAAATTCATGCAGTTAAAGCCCTGTCTTGAATACCATTCACAATCAACTCGGCTGAATACTCCGCAGAATCCGCATCGTTGCGTGCCTTGCAGGTGTAGTTTCCAGCATGACCGGCATGGACCGAGTCTATGGTCAGAATGCTGGCCTTCTTGCCACCCTTGACAATGGATACGCCCGTGTAGGCCTGAATGTGAGCACCATTGAACAGCCAAGTGATCTCCATGGGCAAATCACCCAGATAAATGAGGCAATTGACAGAAACGGACTCCTCAAAGTTGATCGCATGATCGCCAAAGTCGAAATGTGCAATTTTGGGTGGAACTTGGATTGGGATTGGTAAAAGGAGGCGAAACAAAAGAAGTATAAAACCGAAAAATGAAGTAATTCTAACTGATTCTGTGTACCATTCACAACCAACTCGGCAGTGTAGTTAACCGACGTGGCCCGATTGACGGCCACACAAGTATAATTTCCGGCGTGATGATCGCGCACGATGTCAATGGAGAGAGCACTGATCTTCTTGCCCAGCTTCACCATGGACACATCGTAGACATTCTCATTGATCTCACGTCCATTAAAGAGCCAAGCGAAGCTCACGGGAAAATCTCCCGACGTAACCAGACACTGTACGCTCGCCGATTCACCAAAGTTCGAGGGATCCTCTCCAAAATCAAATTGTGCTATTTTGGGCGCCACTTTTCATGGATTTGGGGTTTACAGTAAGGATAAGGGTTTAATAAATAAAAAGATAAAACAATTTACACTTTAAGTCAAATAGTAGGGTAGAGTATTAACCATTCACTTTCAACTCGGCCGTGTGATTAACACGACCCGCTCGATTCTCGGCAATGCAGGAATAGTTGCCCACATGCTTGGCCGAAACAGCCTCAATAGTCAACTCGTTGATGCGTTTGCCACGCTTAGTGGTCAATATTTCTAGATAATCCTCAAAGGGCTTGTTATTCAGCGTCCACGTTATGTTTACGGGCAAATCTCCGCCCGATATCGTGCACTGAACATTCACAAATTCGCCATAACTCATGGACTCCTCCCCAAAAGAGAAGGCGCTTATGCGAGGTAAAGCTAGTTGAATAAGATTAAAAGGGTTATTTTGGCCACAGCGAAGATTTGAAGATGTCAAAACAGGGTAAGGTCATGTATTTCAAGTAAGTACTCTTTCTACTCCTTCTCTATTCAGCATACATTTCAGCAGCACACAACAACAATTTATCGAATGTCTGTAAAAGGGCGGAAGGTTTGTTAGCAATGACAACAAATACAATAAATCTACAAGAGTTAAAAATAGATAGATAGATAGACTCTACTCAATGGGTCGTTAGCCTCACGCACCGTTCACAATGAGCTCAGCTGAATGCTCAGCACGACCCGCTGAATTGCTGGCAATGCACGTAAAATTGCCAGCATGCTTCGCCTCGATGGCATCGATCATTAGATTGTGAATACGCTGGCCACGTTTCTCGGTGAATATTTCCAGTTCCGGCAATAGCGGATGACGATTTAATGTCCAGATGACCGAGACGGGCAAATCACCGCCCGAAATGGTGCAATGCACTGAGACCGGTTCACCGAAGTTCATCGGTTCCGTGCCAAAGGAAAATGGAGTTATTTTGGGAGGCACTAAGCGGGAATTTGATCGGGAAAATATTATAAATAAATAATAAGGAAATGAATTCAAGTTGTGTCATAAATAAAAGTTATGCAAATATTGAATGTTCCTATTTAATCAGCTGACAAACCGTTCACAATTAGACGCGCCGAGTGAGCCGTTAAGCCCGCCTTATTCTGGGCGTGGCAGGAATAGAAGCCGGCATGATGAGCGGCCACGGACTCAATGGATAGGACATTGATGCGTTTGCCAATGCGAGAGAAAGATATATCATGATAACTGTCAATGGTAGCATTGTTCAGCAACCAGGTGACATTGATGGGCAAATCTCCGCCCAGAATGGTGCACTGTACGGAGGCAGGTTCGCCGTAGTTCAAAGGCTCCTCGCCAAAGTCAAAGGGTGCGATTTTGGGAGAGACTTAAGCAAAGGAAAGATGGGGAACAGTCGTAGTTAGATAGATTGCTAAAGACATGGTAAGTATATATGCCATGGTAAGGATTAGATGGATTAGTATTCAATCATACTCGAACTCGGTTAAGAAGTTAACTCATTAAAGATAGCCACAACCCGCTAAGACTATTATTATATATGACTAAACCCTTTGATGTCGTGTACCATTCACAGTCAGGTTGACGCCGTAACTTGTCGTGCCCGCTGAATTGCTGGCGATGCAGGTATAGGTGCCGGTATGAGCCGGACTTGCACTTGGTATGGACAACATGCTCGTCTTGCTGTTGATGCGATTGGTTCGCATTTGGGGCTGTAGCTCGTCGGAGCTGGCATCCGTATCGCTGGATCTGCGCTCAAAGCTCCAGTGAACCCGCATGGGACGATCTCCCTTTTGGATTTGACAGAACAGATCTATGGAGTCGCCCGTGTTGATGACATCGTCATAGGCAAATGGCACTATCTGAGGCAGAACTGTGAGGATTTTCGGGGGAGTGTAGGGATTGATAAATGTAAAGTGTGAAGTGGAGGGATCAAAATAATACAAAGAGATAAATTCAGTCTATAGTTATGTGTTTAATCGAACCATTGACAAACAACTCGGCGGTGAAGCTTATGTTTCCCGCATTGTTGCTGGCCACACAGCTATAGTTTCCCGAGTGTACCGCCTTGACGGTCTCCACGGTCAGCAGACTGACCCGCTCGCCAATCTTGCTGGCCATTACGCCCAGATGTGAGAACAATGGTAAATCGTTGTGGGTCCAGCGTATTCTTAAAGGCAAATCCCCCTTGGCCACATGGCAGGTCAACTGCACGCTGTCTCCCTCATTGGCCTCGCCGTCAAAGCTAAAGGGGAATATGCTAGGCAGCACTGGCAAAATCAGAGGACAGGAGTTGGGAAGGGGCAGAGAACACAAGATCAAAGAAATCAAAAAAATACAAAGATAAACTTAATACAGAACAAATCATTTAGACAGCTCTTTAATTTTAAATCAAACGCTCAAAATAGAATTGGATGATGATGATTCCAACATCCACTCCTATTTTAAATATTTTACTTCTAATTTTAAAATACTTGTCTAAATGAATGCCCTGTTATTTGTTGATCCTAGTGATTAAAGGATCACCATTGACTTTCAGCTCAGCACTGTAGCTGCTCTCTCCGGCGGGATTGCGAGCCCGGCATGTATAAATGCCTCGATGCTCAGCCGCGATATAGTCAATGTTTAGAGTGCTCGATTTGCTGGACATGCGCCCAATAACCACGTCCCAGTCGCCGCTTGTGAGCGTCTGATTGTTGAGCGCCCAGCTTATATTGATGGGCAGATCGCCCTTGATAACCGTACACTGTATGCCCATAGTTTCGCCGGAGTTGGAGGCCTCGTCGCCAAAGTCAAAGGGTCTAATTTGTGGGGGAACTGTCGGGTTTCAAAAATCATAAAGGATAACAAAATACAAAAGTTGCAAGCTACATAAGTGTAAGAGTTTTTATCGGTTAACCGTTGACAACTAGCTCGGCGGTTTGTTCAGCGCTGCCCGCCGCATTGCTAGCGATGCATTTGAAGAGTCCCCGATGATGACCATTAATGGAGTCGATACTCAATGAGCTTAGCTTCGGTGACATCTTGATAATTCTGATGCCCACATTCTCGTTTGTTATGGGCTGTCCATTTAGCGTCCAGTGCAGTTGTAGCGGAGTGTCGCCCTTGAACACCATACACTGTACGGCGGTGCTATCGCCGTAATTGGAGGGCTCATCGCCAAAAACAAAGGGCATCACTTGTGGCGGAACTGGTCAGTAGATAATACAGCAATTCAGCGTTGAATAAAGTGCAAGAAATTAGCAAATCAACAATTCAGCGCGTTTTTCAGCATTCTTTTTCAATTCAGCGCAGTCTAATGACAATTCAGCGCACCTTTTCTTGAACGTTATGACAAAACAGCTTGATACCTGCTAGGATCACAGCATTGCATAGCTATTCAGCAGTCTTAAATGCTATTCAGCAACCTAAAACAGTGTGCAAAGTGCTCCAACAACAAACAGCAACTACAACAAATCATTTTAGTGATATTTAAGCATTTTACAATATTAATTAGCTACACACGTATTATCTGAGCAAACAAACCATTAACTTGCAATTCAGCAAGATATTCACTGCTCCCAGCATCATTTGTAGCTATACACTTGTAAACACCGCGATGATATGCAGTCAATGAATCAATATTCAGCGAACTGGTTCTCTTATTTAATCGAAGCAAGCTAAAGCCATTTTCACCGTTAACAATGGGCGCTGAATTTAGGGACCAGCGTATTTCCAGAGGTAAATCCCCCTTTGGCACCACACAGTTGGCACTGGCGATGTCGCCCACATCTGCCGCTGCCTCGCCAAAGCCAAAGGGCAGCACTTGAGGTGGCACTTGAAGTGGTTAAGTGGTATTAAAACATAAGTCAAACTAAATTCAACAACGTAAAATAATTAAAATATATAGATGAACCAAGTGTGTAAATGAGCCTAAATAATTCCGCATTCAGCACAAACCGTTCACATGTAATTCAGCGCTATATTCAGCACTGCCTGCTTTGTTTGTGGCTATACACTTGTATATTCCACGATGTCGGGCCTCCAGAGCGTCGATACTCAGCGAACTTGTGCGTGGATTTAAGCGCGACAAGGAGAAACCATGTTCGCCCGTTATGATGGGCGCTGAATTCAGAGTCCAGCGTATTTCCATGGGCAAGTCGCCCTTGGTTACCATACAGAATACACCCGCTATTTCACCAGTGTTGGCGGGTTCAACGCCAAAATCGAAGGGTTGTATTTGGGGAATCACTTTCGATTGGGAAATGGGAATTGGGACAAAATAAAAGAATTGAAAAGGAAATTGAGATAACTAAATACGAGTAATCTAATCTAAGTATAAGTCTATTAATATCGCTTGACGAACCATTCACATCTAGTGTTGACACATATTCAGCATAACCCGCTGAATTGTTTGCTATGCATTTGTAGCTGCCCCGATGAGCTGCCTCCAAGGAGTCCACATTCAAAGAGCTTGTGCGCTTGTTAAGCCGCACAATAGTAAAACCGAGCTCACCATTGACTATCAGTGCTGAATTTAAGGTCCAGTAAATATCCAGCGGAAGGTCGCCCTTCGGAACTACACAGTTTACACTGGCTACCTCACCGCGATTCAGCGGTTCGTCTCCAAAGGAAAAAGGACTAATCTGTGGTGCAACTGCATTTGAAAAGATGGAGTTCATATTCAGCCAATTCAGCTTCGATTCAGCAACTCAATTCCATATTCCTTATTATACCTAATCTCCTATTCAGCACACACACCGCAGCTTGGCATCTGTTCTTATTCATCTGAGTTTATTTAATTATATATTTAGCTATTAAACTTTAATTTATATCATATTCAGCTTCGATTAAGCTATGTAAACTCCTATTCAGCACACTCCACAACTGAAGATTAGTCCATATTCAAGTCTTTCGCTTTAATTAAGTTCGTATTCTTGTATTCAGCTTCGATTAATATACTCAAACTCTAATTAAGCACACACCGAATAAACCAGAAGACTGTTAATAGCAATAGCAGGGAAGGAAATATTTATTCTTCTGGAGGACGAACCATTAACTTGTAATTCAGCAGCGAATATTGCTAGACCTGCCCAATTTTGGGCTCTGCAGCTATAGACCCCACGATGTTTTGCCTGCAGGGCATCCACACTAAGGTAGCTGGTACGACTATTCAGCTGCATGACAGTGAAACCATCTTTTTCCGATTCAATGATTTCATCATTCAATGTCCAATGTATTTCCAATGGTAAATCCCCCTTAAGGACCACACAAGTTATGCTCAGAACATCTCCCATGTTAAAGACCTCACTGCCAAAGTTAAAGGGCAGAACATGGGGTTTCACTGTATGAATGATGTGTGTGAAATGAAAAGGGAATAAATTAAAAGAGTAATCGAAATAATAAAGCAATCCTGATATCCTGTTTAGAGTGTATACCATTGACTTTCAACTCGGATGTTGTGTAACTAGATCCTGCCATATTCTCGGCAATGCACTTGAAGGTGCCTCGATGGTACTGCTCAACGGCGGCAATATTGAGGACACTAGTCTTGGGTGATAGCTTCAGTATGGTGATGCCCTCCTCGCCATTGATAATGGGACGCGAGTTGAGCGTCCATTTGATGGTGATGGGCACATCGCCCTTCTGCACCATACACTGTACTCCGGCATTTTCACCCGTATTCACGGGATCGTCGCCGAACGAGAAGGGAGCAATGGAAGGTGGCACTAACAAAGTGTGGAAATTAATTTGGATTGGAAGTGAGAACTGAACATAAACCAAAGGAATAAAGTAAAGTTACGGCAAAGGAAATTTAGATCTTAACCATTCACTGCCAACATGGCAGATTGCCGGGTCTCTCCGGCATTATTGGTGGCCACACAGGAGTAGTTTCCGGCATGACGAGCTCTCACGGATTCGATGCTTAACACGCTGATACGCTGACTATTCCGGGTGACAACGACACCATCGTTGGTGAAGACCCGACCCCCGTTCTTGGTCCAGGCAATGTCGAGCGGCAGATCGCCCTTGTTCACCGTGCAGTAGGCTGAGACCATGTCCAGCTCATTGATGCTCTCCTCCCCGAAATCAAAAGGCATAACTTGGGGCAGAACTGCATGGTTGATTGTTGTGGAAAGTGAAGAGGTTGTTGGGATTACAAAATCAAGTAAAAGGAAACAAAATAAGACGCATATTCCGACAGGAATAACTAAGGATTAACCATTGACTGCCAACATGGCTGATTGCCTGGTTGCTCCGGCATTGTTAGTGGCCACACAGGAATAGTTTCCGGCATGACGAGCTCTCACGGATTCAATGCTGAGCACACTCAATCGCTGGCTGTTTCGATTGACCAACAAGCCGTCATTGGTGTAGAGACGTCCACCGTTCTTGGTCCAATATATATCCACGGGCAGGTCGCCCTTGTTGACGGTGCAGGAGACTGAGACCATGTCCAGCTCATTGATGCTCTCCTCGCCAAAATCAAAGGGCACAATCTGAGGCAACACTGGGAGTGGGATGGGGGGCAACAAAAATAAATGCAAAAATGAAACGACAAAGCGTCTAAAAGCGAATTAACTTAAGGCCTTAACCATTGACAGCCAGGATGGCCCAATGCCTGCTATCTCCGGCATTATTGGTGGCCACACAGGAATAGTTTCCCGCATGACGAGCTCTCACGGATTCGATGCTGAGCACACTCATGCGTGTGCTGGTTTTGGTGACCACGATGCCATCGTTGGTATAGACACGACCGCCATTCTTTGTCCAGGCCACATCGATGGGCAGATCGCCCTTGTTGACGGTGCAGGAGGCGGATACCATGTCCAGTTCATTGACGCTCTCGTCACCAAACTCAAAGGGAACTATCTGAGGCAGAACTTGGATGGGTTGGGGGGATTAAACGATTAAACAAAACATAACGTTAGACTAAACGTAACATGGAGCCACTACGAGGTCTTCTACTGAAAGATCTGAGACAAAAAGCTGAGCTCATCACCATTGACTCGCAGCTCCGCCGTGTGATAGACAATGCCGGCTGCATTGCGAGCCACACAGGTGTAGTTGGCCCTGTGACGGGCATGGACAGACTCAATGCTCAGCATGCTGATGCGCTGAGTGGTCTTGGTGATCAGTATGCCATCATTGGACATGAGACGCGCCACGCCGAGCTTTGGTTCCGGCGCCGTTGTCCAGTAAACTTCAAGCGGAGTGTCGCCCTTGTTGATTGTACAGGTCGCAGAGACCATTTCATTCATATTTATGGTCTCTTCGCCAAAATCAAAGGGTACTATCTGTGGCGGCACTAAGGGTGAATTTTAAGCAAGTTACTTGGAGTGAACAGACGAAATCCCAGCGTTGTATACATATCCAAATTCCTGTAAATTGTCCCGCCCAGAAAATAAAACTGTACGCCAAGCCAACCTTCTTTGAGAAGGGGAAATAGCTGGCGCTGTAACTTGAACTGATCAACTTACCCATAACTTGCACTTCCAGTGAACCACGAGCCGAATAACCTTCCTGATTCTTAGCCACACATGTATAGGTTGCCTGATCTGAGTTACGTTCCACATTCTCAATGATAAGGGTGCCATTGGGGAAGACCTTTTGCTTGCGATTGATGGGCAGAGCGCGATTATCTAGAAAGGAATATAAATAAATATTAATATCAAAATAAAAATTTTTTTTTTTTTTCTTTTGGTTAAAGATATTTTTCTATTCCCTAGTTAGTCACTTACCACGCTCCCAGACAATGGAGTCAATGGGATAACCAGCTACGGGACAGGTCACCATCAGAGTTTCTCCAGCGACAATTGCCTTCTTCTCCATTTGACGAATGTAGGGCAGACCGTAGACATTCAGTTTAGCCGAGTGCTCAGCCACGCCCACTTTGCTCTTGGCAATACACTTGTACAGGCCACCATCGTTGGCATGCACGGAGGTAATGTTCAAATAGGAAACCACATCGCCATTTACGGTAACATATTGACCAACTTGGAAGCGATCGTTATTGGCAATCTTCTTGCCATCGAGTTCCCAGGAGATTTCAGGTGTGGGATTTCCGCCAGCGACACACTTAAGGAATACACTTGGTCCTGGTTCCATGGTCTCTTCTTGGAAGGCCTGACGGATGACGGGGGGATCGAAACGACCGCCTAGTTTGAGCTCAGCACTTGCCTCTGCCGACTCCTGATCGTTGCGAACAAAACACTGATACATTCCCTTGTCCTCCTTCTTGACGGACTCGATGCGCAGTACAGGTTCACTATGTCCCATTGCCTTGCCGTCCTTCATCCAGCTGACTGTCTTGATAGGATTACCCGTATACTGGCAGGTGAACACAGCTGGACGTCCAAAATCAATGGTTTGTGTGGGAGGATCGATCTTTGCCGAGAGTGGAGCCGTCACAGTCAATACAGTCTCAACACTTTCTCCACCCACCGAGTTGTTCACAACACACAAATACTTTCCAGAATCGTCGACAACGGCATCCTTAATGATCAGTGTGCCAGATACTTGTTTAACGCGATCATTCAGTACAACAGCCTGTTTTCGGGTAGTTCCCTCAATGAATTTGTACCATCTGCAATGAGAAAGAAATGTTAATGGATATTCGACTCGATCAAGTTGGATTGGGCTGGAAGTGGACACACAACGAGCAAACGAAACTCACAGCAAGGATATCACATCTTATTATACTTATCTTTTAACCTCCACTGGCAACGAGAACTTTACTTACTTACCTCGAAGTGTGAGTTTAAAATCATTAACATTTGCTTGTTGTGTGCGTCACTTCAAAGGTAAAGGGAATTCCTAGCAGAAAAGATAAACGCCCTAAGGAAAAGCTATCGTTATCTACCTATAAACTGGCACAGGATAACCCTGACCCGGACAATGTCCGACAAATGTGCCATTCAGGGGAACCTCATTGATCTCAATGCTTTTGATTGCAATGCGAGGCTTAACATGACCGATAGGTTCTGTAGAATTGAAAGAAGCAACTGGTTAAAATACATTCTCTCTCGAAAGCTACAGAAACTGCCAGAACGGTAGAAGGATATTTATTTTCTGTTAATCAACTAATCAGTACCTAAAGGAAGGCATAGGATATGCTTGTCCCTGGCATAAAATGGAGAAACTATGTCCCATCTTGCGAGTTAATTCCTGCAAACGATCCCCCGAAATGGTGGGTGCTACGCTACCAATAGGCTCTGAAATTAAACCGTTTATCAAGTTAATTATAAAGGAAGATACTTTATTAAACTGCCTGAATATCTATAGGATCATTACCTAAATGCTGGTGTAGGAAAGGATTGACCCAAGCACAACATTGTCAAGTCACTGGCGACTATTTTTGTTACTTCCTGCAAGCGACCGCCAGAAATTTTGGGTGGTACACTGCCCACAGGCTCTAAAAAGCAACAGTTATTTGCCATTATAATATTAAACATGGAAAACTAAAGGAAAAACTGCCAGAATGATTGAATGATTGACTAACCGTGTTATGGGCACGGGATATGCCTGAGCCTGACACAACAAGGCAAAACTGGTCGACAATTCTTTGACAAATGTAGAACTCTTCGATTCGCCAGAGAAAGAAGGTGCCTTGGCGCCAATTGGTTCTACAAGGAATCAGAGATATATTTTAAACTGCCTGAACTGAAAGTTGGTAATATAAAGATATATTAAATCTACCTTATCATGGGAACAGGATACGCTTGAGCCTGACAAAGAAGTGCAAAACTTTGCCCATAATAACGCACAAACGTGTAGCTTTTCATATCGGAAGCGAAAGTAGGACCTTTTGCACTAACAGGTTCTAAAAATACAATTCCACATTACATATAAATATTTTGAAATTCAAAGCAAAAAGAAACCAGTTGGCAGTGGGTTTAAAACTATTCTCAAGTTGGATTCCTTATGAAACTTGTTAAAAATATAAGTACCACCAAAATCAATAATTGTTTAATAAAAAGTGATAAAAAATTTTTAATTTTTTTATTTTTATTCTATATATCTATCTATCTATCTATCTATGTATCTGTCTATCTATCTATCTATCTACTCGTATCTATCTATCTATCTATCTATCTATCTATCTATCTATCTATCTATCTATCTATCTACCTGCTTTCCTCACTTTGCTTCCACTAAATTTTATTCTTCGTTTTGTTTTTCTTTTGTTTTTTAAATTTACCTAATAATTGGAACGGGATAAGCCTGAGCCTGACAGAGTAACACAATATCATTGGAGCTATGTCCAATTAAACTAGAAATTTTGGATACGCTGGCAAATGTGGGGGATTTGGATCCAACAGGTTCTGAAATTTAAGATTCCTTTTATGATTTACCCACACAAGAACGCATATTGAAAACTGACTGAATGCTAATTATTTTAGGATTATAATGGGACTACCTCATAGCAGGCACTGGATATGCCTGAGCTTGGCAAAGCAAGCGCAAAACTGTGACCTACTCCTCGAGTGTACGAGAAAGAATTGGAATCAGTTGAGAAGGTTGGCGCTCTCGCTCCAATTGGTTCTGTAAATTACAAGCCAAAGAAAATTTTAAAACTATACTTAAATTTTGCATAAGAAAACTGCCCGAATTATCTGAGTAAAGAGTGTACCTCATGGCGGGTACGGGAAATCCCTGCGCCTGACAAAGCAAAGCAAAGCTGTGACCCACAGGACGTGCATAGGAAAATGAGTTGTAGTCCGATGAAAATGTTGGTGCTCTGGAGCCAATGGGTTCTGGAAGGTAATTGAAAGGGAACTTGTTTTTTTTTCTATTTAAACTGCCAAAAAAACAACCTGATATGAGAACTAGTTACTCGATAAACTTGCCTTATTATTGGCACGGGAAAAGCCTGTGCTTGGCACAACAATGCAAAACTCGAATTGATTGAACGCTCAAAAATGCTGCCCTTGGAGTCACTGGAGAATGTAGGTGCTTTAGCGCCGACAGGCTCTAAAAACAAATTATGAATTAAAACACCAAAAATTAACTAGTTAAAAAATGAAATACAGAACCAGTTGACAAGCATTAATCCAAGTTACTACAATTTCCTCTTTAATTTTTAGATTAATATAACTAGCTGTGTATTTGCTTATTACAATAGCTTTACCTAAAAATAGGCACCGGAAAAGCCTGAGCTTGACAAAGCATGGCAAAAGTGGCGCCCAGGGGAACATTTTGTTGAAAGGTTTGTACACCAGTGGGAACAGCGGGTGCCTTGGAACCAATGGGCTCTTCAGAAAAAAAATATTGAAAATGGAAAGATTATTTCATCTTAGGTATTTTAGGTACATACTTGAAAAACTGCCTGAATAAATGAATAAGCATAATTGCTACACCTATTGACCTATTTTCACCTCAATACAAAATCTCAACAACTCCGACAAGAAACTTCAACTTTGTGCTTTTGTTTATGTTTATGAACGTGACCTTTTACGAATCGCAACCCCCAAAAGACGTTGAACTTTATGAACTCAGTCCAACAAAAAAAGTTAAGAGTGGGGAAATAGACGACAATAACTGACGCGCACAATGCATATTTTATTAAGGTCAATGTTAAGCTTAAGGTTACTCAAATGACAGCAGCAACAACAACAACAAGAAATAAGAGACCAAGCATGCGCACAAAGCGCAACTAACAGCAACAAGTCGAGGGCAAAAGCCAAGATAAAGACAACAAAAAGCAACAAGCGAAAGCTGACCCAAAAACGTGCGTTCATTCATAAACCGGTATGCGAGCGAGAGCAAATGCGGTCCACACACGATCCACACAAGCAATGACGCGCGCATGTAGGGGTAATTGTTTGGGAAATTATGTGTGGAACACGAGCATGCGCACTGAGAGAGAGCGCAAGCGAGAGAGAGAGAGAGAGAGCAATCAGCTGTGAGTACGCGTTTGTTTACAAACTATCACGCACACACTTGCACTCACACACAGATACAGCTGATACAGAGATACAGGGGATACAGAGATACAGGGGATTGAGATACAGCTGCAATTGATTGCTTTTTTCTTTCTCTGTCTGCCTACGGCCCACAGTCTGCGGCATACGGTTTACGGTCTACGCTTTACGGTTTGTTTACTTAGCTTACTTTTTATGAGAGTGTGCGCGTTTGTTTTGTTTGTAATTGTTTTTGTTGCTGTTGTATGTTTGCGCACGCATTTTATGAATGAACGAACGTTCGGTTTGCTTGGGGTTAAAGTTCGCACATCTCATGCATAATTAAAGGCACGCATTTTAGATTTTCCGATTTAAGGCTAACCTGCTGACAGGAACCGGAAATGCCTGAGCCGGACACAACAGAACAATGTCTATGCCAAGATGTCGTTCAATTCCCGACCATTTTGTATCAATGGAGAGCGTGGGACCCTTAGCCGAAATGGGTTCTGTTTGGAAAACAATAGCAAATTTCTTAAAAATCTAATATTTACAAAAAATTGCAGTCTAGACTATAACTAAATGTCGGGATAGGCGGCTTTACCGAAAACTAGGCGCTGGATATCCTTGCGCAGGACAAAGCAGGGAGATATCTGTGCCACTCTTCAGCTCAAAGGGTTTACTCATTATGGAGGGAATACGCGGTGCCGTGCTCGAAACAGGCTCTGAAAATAATTGACAAATTAAGCAAATGTCTATCAAAAAAAAACTAAATGAAATCTGCCGAATGTGGAAGAAGGATAAACGATCTTCTATATTTGTTATACAGATACTATGACAATCCTAACCTGAATGCAGGAACTGGATAAGCTTGAGCTGGACAAAATAAAGCCAGATTTGTGGACAGCAAGCGTTCGATCCAAGAGCGTTTGATATCGTTGGAAAGTAAAGTAGGCGCCTTACCGCCAACTGGCTCTAAATGGTCAAAATAAAAGTCTTACTACAACCTGCCATCTATAAACTGAATGTTGGGCGGATGATGGTAATTTCGGCTTACCGAAAACTAGGCGCCGGATAACCCTGCGCTGGGCAAAGCAAAGAGATTGAATGAGCCTGATGCAATTCAAGAGGTTTCTGCACGAGAGCAGGTGTTCTTGGGGCTGAACTTGAAATGGGTTCTGTGAATGGTTCAAGAAAAGAGTTTATAAATATAGAAACTGAAGTTCTGCGCCTGATGTTGGTTTAGAATAGATCTCTTCTTCCTTAAACTCTACAATAAGTAATATAATAACACACCTAAAACTTGGAGCCGGATAACCTTGAGCTGGACAAAGTATTGCAGTGGCAGCATGTAGCTCAACTGTATTGGGTTTATAGGTCAACGCATTAATTTTGGGTGGACTGCTGCCAATGGGCTCTGAAAAGGTGCAATTAAATCTTACAATCATTTACAATTAGACCTGATATAAAGCCTGAATGTTAGATAGACACTTGATTGCAGATAAATCTTACCTAAAACTAGGCGCGGGATAACCCTGCGCTGGACATAGAATCGAAATACTTGAATGACCTGCTACAACTAAGGGACGCGACTGTAGAGGAGGCACCTTAGGAGCTGTACTCGATACTGGCTCTGAAAATTTGTTAATATGTAACATAATATACAGATAAACTAATGAAGCACCTGAATGTTGAGTACTTGTACTTGAACTTGTTTTAGTTTACCTAAAAACTGGCACAGGATAACCTTGAGCTGGACATAATAAAGCCAAGGTGCTGGAGCCTTCATAAGTTTTCATATCGAACTTGGCCAAGGAAACAACTTTGGGCACAGTACTGCTAATGGGTTCTAAATAAGGATAGAATATCATAAAGAAATGTCCAGATATACACTACAATGAAAACTGTCTGAATGAAAGGGAAGAAATTACCGAAATGCAGGCACAGGATAACCCTGAGCTGGACACATGATAGCCACAGTCTCATCTATGCGAACATATTCGATATTTGTTTTCTGTATCAAAGCAACTCGAGGAGCAGCGCCACTAATAGGTTCTGTATGTCAAATGAAATGTAAGGTTAATCCCAACTGGATACATATATTCATAAACTGCCTGAATATCCTTAAAGGTCCTACCTAAAAAAGGGTACTGGATAAGCCTGAGCTGGACAGAGCAACGTAAAGCTGCCATCAAGTAAAACATCCACATTGCGTGTCTTGTCGCCTGAGGTTAGACGTGGTCCAACACTGCCAACAGGCTCTATAAGAATAGTGTTAAGAAAGTGTTGAAAGTCAATACACACAATAAATACAGAACTGCCTGAATCTAGATAAGATGACTTAATAGATTACCTAAAAAATGGCATTGGATAAGCCTGGCCAGGACAAAAGAGCGTAAAGCTGCTGCCCAACTGAGCTTCTGCATTTTTGAGACGATTTTCAACACTGATTTTGGGCGCAACACTGCCCACAGGTTCTAAGAAAACAGTTTCCATTTAGAAATATTAATTTAAAATTAAAATGCCTGAATGTTGCGTTAAATAAATCAAATGTTAACTGTTTTTCTAATGGGGTTTACCTAAATGCCGGCACTGGGTAGGATTGTGCGGGACAGAAGAGCGTAAATGTGGAGTTTAGCTGAGATGCCGCATCTTTGAGACGTTCCCCAACACTTATTTTGGGCCCAACAGAGCCAACAGGTTCTAATTAAGAAAGATTATTCAGTGAATAGAAAACAAACTAGCTAAATGAATGAAAACTGCCTGTTGTTGGTTATAGTCTCACCTATAAGCTGGCACAGGATAAGATTGTGCAGGACAAAATATGCTTATATCCCCCTTTAATGGAACCTCCGCATCCTTGCGACGCTCCCCAATGCTGATTTTGGGTGGCACACTTCCCACGGGTTCTTAAATTAAACAACTTATTAAAGTAAAAGCAATACAATACAGGATCAAGTTGAAAACTTTGAAAACTGCCAGAACTTTGAGGTCAATGGTTTTTGGACTAAGGGAAAGAGAAACAATGAGTTGCGTGACATTGTTGTGAGTGAAGGTCCGGGAAAAGTTAATTATAATTGGTAGCCAATGATGCTTGAAGACTTTGACATGCTCGAATTGTGATTGGAGAGCCTTTGGGCAATTACCTATAGAATGGCACCGGATAGGCTTGAGCGGGACAAAATATAGCAACAGTTTGCTCAAATCTAATACTATCGCGTGTCAGACCATCCTGTTTATTGACACGTGGTGACACACTGCCCACAGGCTCTGAAAGTTAAGTTAAGGAGCGAGTCATAAGGACAGATAGATTGAAGCAACTGCTAGAAAAGGAAGAGGATACTCGACTGAATTTACCTATAAACAGGCACTGGATACGATTGAGCTGGACACTGTATGGCTATTGCTTGTGAGCTGCTAATGCGATCGTGGTTAAACTCATCCTTGCGATTAACACGCGGTGCAACACTGCCTATCGGTTCTGTAAAAATTATCGATATTGGAATATGGGTAACTGCCTGAATGGGAGCTTACCTAAATGCTGGCATCGGATACGACTGAGCTGGACATAACAAGGCCATTGAATAATTTGATTTGGCCACAAATATTCCCAGTTTATCTTTAATCTCAACCTTGGGCGCCACACTGCCCACAGGTTCTGTAAACAAACAAGGTTTAGCCAATGAAAAACTATTATCTACTTTAAAATATGCCAAAATATTGGGACAGTTTAGTCAGACAATTGCTTAAGCTGAACTATTACCTATAACGCAGGCATTGGATAGGATTGTGCGGGACAAAGCAGTGCCAAAGAATTCTCAGACTTGGCTAGAAATATGCCAGCCTTGTCCTTAATTTCAACTTTAGGTGCAACGAAGCCAACGGGTTCTGCAAGTATACAAACACGGTATACACTCTATAAGGAAAACTACACCTAAACGGAAAAAGATACTCGACTTTTTATTACCTAAATGCTGGCATAGGATAACCCTGAGCTGGACAGATCAAGCTCAATGAATGATTTAACCTGATTATGGATATTTTGACCTTGTCGTTTATATCAACTTTAGGTGCAACAGAGCCAACGGGTTCTGAAATGTATATATACATCCAGAATTTAAAATATAACTTTTGCCATGTGAAGAAACTGCCTGAATTTTGGGCTCACCTAAAAGCGGGCATAGGATAACCCTGAGCGGGACACAAGATACTCAATGAGTTATTGAAATACTTCGAAGAGAACTTTAGTTTATCATTCATATCTACTTTCGGAGCGACAGATCCGACAGGTTCTAAGTGAGTCGATAGAGATATATTGTTAATTTTCTTAATATCTAAAGTACTGCCTGTCTTACCTAAATGCTGGCATAGGATAACCCTGGGCAGGACAAATCAAACTCAACTGCCAACCGATTCTAGCAACAGATATTGCAACTTTATCTTTTAAGTCAACTTTTGGTGCCACAGTGCCAATGGGTTCTACAATAATAATAATAATAATATGTATAGGATTAGAAGCCAACTCGAGAAGTGCAGAGAAATAAACTGCCTGAATATGTTTTAAGGCTTAATTTCTTATACCTAAAGGCTGGCATCGGATAACCTTGAGCTTTGCAGAACAAGTTTAACGACGTGTTTGATCTCCTTATAGTAAAATCCATCTTATCATGCATATCATCTTTGGGCCCAACGCTGCCAACAGGTTCTGAAAAAAGTCATCTACTATAGCTAACAGAACTATCGATAACTATAAGAAAACTGCCGAAATATGTTTGATAGGATCAGCTTATAATACCTGTAAGCAGGCATGGGATACGACTGAGCTGGACAGAGTAAGTTTAAGGATTCTCCCATGGGTTTATCGAGCCACGTGATGCGATCCTTGACATCCACCTTGGGCGCTACACTTCCCACAGGCTCTGCAAACAGTTATTAGATTTTTACCACGAATTGATCAAATACCCTAGAGAAAACTGCCTGGAAATATGGAGAAGGGAAGTCGCAGCTTACCGTGCAGCGGGTGTTGGATAAGATTGGGCTGGACATAGTAAGCTCAAGGAGCCACCCTTGGGTTTATCTACCCATTTAATGCGATCATTGGGATCAACTTTGGGTGCCACACTTCCCACAGGCTCTGTAAATTTAGAGATGCATTCAAAGTAACTAATTCCCAAGAGAAACTAACGCAAATCTCCCAAATGCTGAATGTTGGAAAGGGCCTTACCTAAAAGACGGTACCGGATACGACTGAGCTGGACACACTATAGCTAAACTGTGATTTAGCGCAACGCGTGCGTAGTTAATCTCATCTTTAATGTCAACTTTGGGTGCCACTGAGCCCACGGGTTCTACAAGGAACACAGAACAGATAAAAGATAATTCTACTCCTGCCTGAATGTTGATAGGGTGTCAGAGTAAAAATAGACTTTACCTAAATGCAGGCATGGGATACGATTGAGCTGGACAAATTAAAGCCTTTGCTGATCCAAGTTGAGTTCTCGCAAAAGTGAATTCATCTCGAGTATCCACTTTAGGAGCCACTGATCCCACGGGTTCTACGATAGGATTTCATAATAATCAGTTACTAATCAAACTCTTAACTGTCTTAATGAATGTTGTTAAAGGGTTTCGAATATAAAAAAGAAAACGAACCTAACGATAGGCACAGGATATGCTTGTCCAGGACATTGCATCGAATAATCCTCCGACAATCTCACTTGCAGAACTTGAAATTTATCATGAAGACTTGTGATTTTGGGTGGCACAGATCCTATGGGCTCTACAAAAAAAATTATACTTTTAATTTCTTACAATTACACTGCCAAAATATCAGTTTAAGGGTTTCTCAAAATGAATTGAAACTAACCTAACGATGGGCACAGGATATGCTTGACCAGGACATTGCATAGCATAATCATCATTCAGTTTCACTTGAACAAATTGAAACTTGTCGTGTAGATTTGTTATTTTCGGAGGAACAGCTCCAATAGGTTCTATTAAAGGAATAGTTTATTACATAACTTGGATTCAGGAACGAAACTCTGTCATTTTCGTTGGGAACTCAAGTCATTGACAATGTAAATGTAACTAACCGAACTACAGGCACAGGATACGCTTGTCCAGGACACTGCATAGCAAAATTGTGACCCAATTTCACTTGCATTAATTGAAACTTATCGTTGATATTGTTAATCTTGGGAGGAACAGAGCCAATGGGTTCTAAAAACGTTAATCAGAATAAGATTCGATATACTATGGAGATATGCAAACAGCCTGAAGTTGAGATAGGATTGGAGCATTACCTATTAACGGGCACTGGAAATGCTTGGCCAGGACATTGCATAGCATATTCCGAACCCAAGAGAACTTCCATGGTTCGAACTCTTTCGAGCAGATTCAGTTTGGGAGGCACTGAGCCAACAGGTTCTAAAACAAATTAGAGAAACTATGTAATAATTACGAGTTCTGACTCAAAAAAAACTACCTGAATGTTGAACTAAGAGTAATGTATCTTTGGGCTTGAAGAACATACCTATAGACTGGTATGGGATACGATTGGGCAGGACATTTTAGACTTAAGCTCTTGGCCACATAAGCACGAGCATTGGCCACCTCGTCATCTATGCTAACCTTGGGAGGAACACTACCAATCGGTTCTGTAAAAGATATAAATTCAAGATACTTCTGAAGATACTGCCTGAATTAGCATACCTATATGCTGGAATAGGATACGATTGTGCCGGACATTTCAGGCTGAAACTGGCGCCAAGTACCGTTCTCGTATTGGACAATTCATCGGCTATGCCAACCTTTGGTGGAACACTGCCTATGGGTTCTGTAAACATACACGAATTTAGCACAATTTGTTTTTATAATTTGAAAACTGCCAACTGGAAATGAGGCTAACGAAATAATCACTTGAATTATATTGCTGAGCTGTGGTCAAGTCTCGCCATAAATTGAGGTAATTTGAGGAATTTATTGCTTCTAGAATAGCTCTGAGACATGCAGTGGAATTATTTAAGGAGTCGGTACCTAAAGGCGGGCATAGGATACGATTGTGCCGGACAGAGTAAGGCGAATCCAACATTCTGGCCAATCTCGCGTGTCTGCAGTTTATCCTGAACATTTATTTTGGGCTTGACTGAGCCAACGGGTTCTACAATAGGGAAATCGAAATGGTTTTTCTTTTTCTTTTTTTTCACGACATGCACTTTATTATGCTAGCAAACTGTCTGTTGCTGGGCGGGGTCAAGTAACTATTGTAGTTACTAGGGTGTAATCAAATTGCCACCCACCTGAAAGCGGGTGTTGGATAGGATTGTGCCAAACAGAGTAAAGCAAAGCTGTTATTTAGCTCCACATCGATAAACTGATGTTTGTCCTGAGGATTGACTTTCGGACGCACACTTCCAACAGGTTCTAGAAATCGCAATTAACTAACAGTTTAATTTAAGATACAAATTCTAAACAAACTGAATGTTGGAACATTGGGATCTTACTTAAAGACGGGCATCGGAAACGACTGCACTGGACACTGAATGTTAAAACTAATTCCGCTCTCAATTTGCATCATTCTATAGCGCTCAAGAAAATTAAGCTTGGGTGCAACACTTCCCACGGGTTCTAAAATAGGGAAATATCTTATATAATAAAATCTCCGAAATGATATTCGATAAAACACCTGATATGTTGGGACTTGAACTAGCTTTACCTAGAGACAGGCTGTGGATATCCTTGAGCTGGACACAAAAGACTAAGACTATGTAGGTTCTTAATCTTCACATGTTTTAGATCATCTGAATTTGTAATCTTGGGACTAACACTACCGATGGGTTCTATAATCAAAACATACAGATACTTTAAGTAAATAAGACTGATTTTTTGAAAACTGCTCTTGATCGTTGAGGTATATTACCTATAGAAGGGCTGGGGATATGCCTGGGCAGGACACAATAAGCTCAAATCTTGAGAACTTTTGCCCTTAATATGATTGTAATCTTCGCCTGTATTTATTTTGGGGCTAACACTGCCGACTGGCTCTGTAAATGGATAAGATGGAAAGTCAAGGATAAGAAATCTAAACTAAGCAAATGAAAACACTGCCTGAATTTGCGAATGGGAATCAACAAAGATCTTACCTATAGAAAGGCACAGGAAACGCCTGAGCAGGACAAAGCAAAGTAACGCTATTGGAAAGCTGAATCTTTGTAGTACGAGAATCATCACCTGAGGTTAATCTGGGACCAACACTGCCAACAGGTTCTTCAAAATAATAGACAGTTGTAAAATGACACCATGACTAAAAAATGGGCCTTTTGTTGGGATAAAGAACATTACCTAAAGAAGGGCACTGGATAAGCTTGAGCTGGACACATTAGAGTTACGCTTTGATTGACTGGAATACGAGTAAGAGTTATGTGCTCCTGGTTTCCATTCCCATTCAATTGTGGACTGACACTACCAACGGGCTCTGCATCAATAGAAATTCTTAAGTATTTAAAACGAAGTTTCTTGTATGCCTAAATGTTGGTCTAGTTTACCTAAAGAAGGGCACCGGATAGGCCTGGGCTGGACACATCAAAGTAGCACTGTGACCCATTACTACCTTGGGAATCTTAATAGCATCATCACCCGCCGTAACTTTGGGACTAACACTTGCCACGGGTTCTTTAAAATACAACAAATGGAAACTTAGAATGCAAGTCTATTGCAATAAGACCTGATGTTGGGTTAGGTTATCTAAAGAATGGCACCGGATAGGCCTGAGCTGGACATAATAATGTGGCACTATGCTCCATATGCACTTTGAGAATACGAGACTCATCGCCACTCGTCAGACGTGGTCCAACACTCCCAACGGGCTCTATTTTAGGAATACAGTGAAGTTTAATACTGCCCGCAGCTGGGATAGATCTTACCTAAACATGGGCATAGGATATGATTGGGCCGGACAGAGTAAAGTTATAGGATGTTGAGCAGCATATTGCACAACTTTGATATCATTGCCAGAAAGCAGACGTGGACCAACACTTGCAATAGGTTCTATAAAAAAAGTAAGTTGGGGAAATTGCTAAGTCCTTCAAAGTTGAAACTAATAAACTGTCCAAAGTTGGGTCTAGTTTACAGAGATGCCAATGGCTAGCCCACCTAAATAATGGCGCCGGATAGGCCTGAGCGGGACACAGCAAGGTGAGACTATCGTTGGCCTCACTCGTGAAGCTGCTACTTGTCAATGTGGTTGGAAACTTGGGCGAAACCCTGCCAACTGGTTCTGTGAATGGAAAATAGTGTTATAATTTTGCATATTAATTTACTTTAAATATTTAACAACACTGGTATTGTTTTATGGTCACTTACCTTGGGCGCAATAAGTGAGAAAATAGATTTAAGAAAATTGTACAATACAAAAGGCCCTGGTAAGGCTCCATTTCAAAACGGACCACAGATAACTCTAAAATTTTCTGTCTCTTAGCTTTATTTTAAGCTCATTTCATTGTCGAGTACCCTATCCCAACATTCAGGCAGTTTTCAATTTAATTCGAACAACAATTTTTTGACAAATGCGAAACCATTGAACTTTAAATCTACAGAAAATTAATTACTATGTCATTTAAAAAGTTCGCTTCATTCTTCACAAAGAAAAAGATTTTAAGCAAAAAATCTTTTTGATTGAATATTGGAATATAACAATGATATCAAAATATTGTTGCTCTTTAAATATGTTAAAATAGTTAATAAATTACTGAAATAAGCAACAGTAATTTCTAAGCAGAACAGGGAAAAAGTTATTCACTTTATTATTGATTTAAGCTTAACTTTTTCCTCGTTATACTTAATATATTTGGAATATTTTGGTTTTATTTAATTATAAAACAAATTTTAATGTTTTTGTAAAAGAACATATTCCAAATATTTATTCGAAATTGATAAAGTAATAAATCCTTTACTGAAAGCAATATTGCTTATCATTTGTGACTTATTACTTTTACCAAATTAATAAAGCTAAATAAAATTCACTCAAATATTATATTATTCTTTTTCTAGGTTATGTTGGAATTATTTATTAAACGTATAGTGAATTCTTTACCAAAAATTTCAGATGTAAAATGTATTATATAACTTTCTTATTGAAGTAAAGATTTATTTCAAAATAAGTGGCTGTTGAAAAAGTATTTAACTAGGTAAATTCGTGTTTTATTTTATTCTTATTTTAAACGAATTGCATAAAAGATTTAGATTTTAATGATTTAGATTAATTTCATAAAAGTTAAAATTTGTGTGAAGTTTATTTAGCAATAATGAACTTCAGTTATTATTATTCTGATGAAAATATTAATCAAAAGGAAATTATTTAGTAATAATATTTATTTAACGTCAATTTGTACGTTGTTTTTATGATTAACTATCAAATTCTATGTGTAATCCTATCAGAATAAATAACTGAAGTTCTTGTGGCAGGTAAAACATTAAATTGGCAAACAAGGCCGACTTACCTGTGATGACCAAACGTCCTTTAGTCGCACTGAGACGAGTTTCTCCGGTTAAACGATGCTTGGTGCGGCATTGATAGCTCTTGTATCCATCTTCAGGTCCAACTTCACGAATGTGCAATTCGCCGGAGGGCAGTACAAGATATTTGCCATCTAATTTATTTGATTTTCAATTAAAAGATAATTAATGGAAAAGAAAAAAGAATATATTAGTCATGGTGCTTCTGGGAGAACTTAAGCTACCATACAAATAAAGCTACTTTTTATACATTGCTGGAATTCAATTAAAATTGTTGCTTTAATTGAATTTTTTCGCTACACATTCGAAAGCCACAAAACAGGTCAGCTTATAAATAAGCATTTATATATACATTTTTTCTTTGATCTTAAAGCGCTGCGCAACTGAAAGATTGTGTCATTTGTTAATCTATCATGCAATGTGACTTTCAAAATGCGATTTGTGTATACATACTATTATTAAATAGATTAGACTAGATTCTATGTACAATTGTGTATGTAAGACTGAAAACTGTCAATGTTTTTTTAAAATTAAATAATTATTATTATGAATTAACTAACAAAAGTTTCAGCCTTACAACGACAAACAAGATTCTGTTCAGATTTTATATTAGGTTAATAAAATTAAATTAAATGAATCTGAACAAAATCTTATACTTATAGCTAACTATGCACCATAATAAGCAATGCTTTGATTGATGAGAATAGTGGGAAATTTGTTAAGATTCGCATAACAATATTTACATTAAACTTGAATTGATTTATAAACAAATTTTCAAATATTTCCCACAATATCTTAACAATCATTGATGATTCTCATGCTTTAACAAAAATGCCAATATTATAGCTGATGTGGATTATCGTGTTGGATGAATTTTTATTAAACAGTATCTGAATAAATATTTGATTTTACATTCATATGTACAAATTGTTGGTTTGAGTTAAAATTATTAGCATTTTTGTTCATACATATTTACACTAGACTACAAAACAACGCTACTTTCAACTACATGAAGGGGTAGGTTCTGGGCAAGTCAGGAGCGACTCTTGGAGTTGGGATAAAGCGGGATAGGATATCAAAATAAAAAAAGGGAATTTTGCAACAGAAAAAGTGTGAAAAAAGAAAAGTGAAATTGAAAGTAAAGAAAAAAAAGATATCGAATGCCTAACAGCGCAGCAAATGGGGAAAACCTGTTAGAAGAGATCCTGAAGGATCAAGGCACTGAATGATCGATCGAGCAAGAAGCTGGCATATGGAATGTATTTGGACGGGAAGTATATTGTGTACGATTATGTGGCAATAGAAACAAGGCTAACACTTAGGAGAACTTATAGCTAGGATTTACCGCTAGCTGTGACATCGGCCTGCGGATATATCTGACGTTCCTCGTCTTCAACCCATGAATCGACCACAATAAAGTCGGCAACAAAACTGGGAATGTGGCATTTGAGAATTGCGCTATTGCCACGTAAGATGGACTCATCCATGACATTGACGCTGTAGGATTGTGGCACAACTGAAGAAGATGAGATAGGAAATAAAAGATGGGCATCCTTAGAACTATCTGATGTGATGAGGAAAATAAGTAGAAATCATAAGAGTAATTGTGGATGGACTCCCTCCCCCCTTCATGTATCTACAATGTTACCAATATACACGAAAGTCTTGTACCCGTTATATTTTTGGTATATATACCGCCCTCGGTATCAATCCAATCGGTTATATCGATATGATCGGCGACAAACGACGGAGTCTGGCACTTAAATATGGCCGCATTACCCTTGATTACATACTCATCGTACACTTGCGACTCGAAGAACTGTTTCACCACTAAAAAAAGGCATTGATGAGGAATTCGGAAAAGGACATGATTAGAAAAAAAGATAATTATGGTAATATAGGATTTGGATAGCTAGCTAAAAAACTAAGTCTAATCTTAAACTTTTACGATCTGGCAACGCTTTACCCATGGATTCGTCAGGTAGAGGACGTGTGATTTCCACACTCTCCTCATCTATCCAAGCCTCAACATCTATGAAATCGGCCACAAACGAGGGCACCAGGCACTTTAGGGTGGCAGAGTTGCCACGCAGCACAAATTCATCGATGACTCGTGTCTGATAAAACTGATGCACAACTGAGAGATAAGCAAAGGGGCACAAAATAAAGGAAAATTAAAAAAATTGCAATTAAATGATATAAGGAACACCTTGAGGACGACGAACTATTGAAATTGAAACTCATGCGATCATACAAGTTAATAAAAAGAGAACTGGTCGTATGGAGAAAGAGTACCCGTCTCCTCGGCATTATCAGGATAATAATTGCGACCCTCTGAGTCCAGCCAGAGATCAACGAAAACAAAATCGGCCACATAAGATGGTATCTCGCATTTCATAACCACAGAGTTGCCACGTATGACATATTCATTATCCGCTTCCGATTCATAGGATTGAATGACAACTGAGACAAATATGTGAGTATAGTTTTTGAAAAAAGAAAACAAAGTTGATAAGTGCAAATGATGAAGATACAAGTAGGGAAAGATAATTTTAAAAGCTAAGTAACAGCTAGTTAGAAATATATATTTTGTTTAGACTGTACCATAGGTGCTGCTTGCATTATCGCGCCACAATTCAACCCCCTCTTCGTCTACCCAGGCCTCAATCTGCACAAAATCAGCCACAAACGAGGGAATCTTACACTTGACCACCGCCGCATTGCCCTTAATCACATACTCATTCTCAGCCTCGGTTATGTAGAACTGTGAAACAACTGTGTAAAATAAAACGTGAAATCAAAGCAAAGGAATAGATAATATTTTTTTGATTTGGGTGGGGCTGGGTTTGTTAACTTAAACCTAAGACTACAACGCGACAAATGTTACAGTTGCCCACCATAATTATCGGAGAAGGTCAATACATTTCCCTCCTCATCAATCCAGGATTCGACACGCACAAAATCAGCCACAAACGATGGAATCGAACACTTTAAAACTGCCGCATTCCCTTTAATAACATACTCGGTTAAAATTTCAGCCTCATAGAATTGATTGACCACTGGAAAATGTACAAAGAAGCGGGGAAATTAAGAAGAAATCAAATGATAATGGGATAGAGTTTTGGATAGTGGAAGCCCAGATACAAACACTCTTAGACTAACTAACTTTGTGCTTAATTTAAGTATACCATAGTTATCAGAGTGACGGAGTTCAGTGCCCTCCTCATCGATCCAGGACTCAACCCGAACAAAATCAGCCACAAATGAGGGAATGGAGCATTTAAGTACCGCCGCATTTCCCTTAATCACATACTCCATTAAAATATCGGCGCCATAAAACTGATTCACAACTGGACAGAAAACGAACAAAAGCATCAATTAAGAAAACTATAGCAATAGGAAAAAGGTATAGTAATTGGGGTTGGGAGGATGTGGGAGACCGCTGCTTATAAGTAACACTTCAAATAGTTGGGGATCTACCAAAATCATCCTGAGGTATATATTCCGTGCCATCACTGGCTACCCAGGCCTCAACACGCAGAAAGTCGGCCACAAAACTTGGAATAGCACATTTAAGAACCGCTGTATTTCCCTTGATAACATACTCCGATACAACTTCAGCCTCATAGTATTGGTTGACGACTGTAAAATGTTGAGGAAAAATGATTATAGATCAACAAACAAACTAAAGGATACTGGAAAGTACTGCGATGTAGATATAAAGTAAAGAAAATGGGAAAAATGGGAAATGATAAGGAAAGTAGATTTATTATTCTAGGTATATAAGTATCTTTTAGGAGCTAGAGAATCGCACCCATGCCCTGTTGCTCATCGAGTGTGCCATAGAGTTGACCCTCCTCATCCTGCCAGGATACAACCTGAACAAAGTCAGCCACAAACGAGGGTATCGAGCACTTCAACACTGCCGCATTACCGCGTATGACATACTCATTATTAACCTCCGATTCGTAGAACTGTTGCACAACTGCATGAATGAGAAAGGGAGGGGGAAATGGAGAAGAGATTACGTGATAATGGTGAGAGTGCTAAGGGAAAGGAAAGCAAGGCACCTTGCATGTGTCGGGCGTGTGAAAATCTTCAAGAGACTAATTGATATAAGTCTAGCAGACTAATAAAAATCAAGCGAAAAACCAGCGAATGCATTTAATGCATCTTAATGCACAATTTGATGAGATGAACATAAATATTTAGCTATGCTATGCCATGGTCATGGGCACGAACAACTTCCCTGAGAAAGTCTCGGGGCTGGAGGTTAATAATAGTTTAGGAACATGGCTCATAAACACGCACGCAGAAAACAAGCAAACTTTGTAAACTTTTGATAAATGCATTAAAAATAAAATGAAAACAAGGAGGGGGAAAAGGGAATTCATTAATCTATAATACAACTTCCGATACATAACCTAAATCTTAAACACTTTTGAGGTGAACAAACCATATTCGGAGCCTGGTAAAAAGTCCTCATTCTGATCCGTGTGCCAGGAAACAACGCTAACAAAATCGGCCACGAATGAGGGAATTTCGCATTTGAGAACTGCCGCATTACCACGTATCACATAGGCCTTATTTACATCGGTATCATAGTATTGGGTAACGACTAAAGCAAATTGAACAAGCATATGATAAAACTATAAAATAAACAAATATCAAATATATGTTCAATAATAAAAAAAAGAAGAAAAACTAAAGTCAAAACACTGAAACACTTGAGACTTAAGACATGAGGAACTGTAACCTGACCAGTGTTGATTAATTGAGTTAGCTCATTGCAGAGATACACTTGTGTGGTGGCGCGTATTTTACAGTTATTAGTGTACCAGTGTTGGGTGTTGGTTTTTGGCTAGTACTTAGTACTTAGTGTTGATTAACTGCACTGTACAGTGTTGTTGCGTGTGTTGTTGTTGTTTTTTGTGGGGTTACATAGTTTGTAGACGTAGTTAAAAGTAGTGCTGTTTTGCAACACACACACACACACAGACAGAGGCAGGAGCGAGCGAGCGAGAAAGAGAGAGACAGAGAGTGAAAACACACCATATTCAGTGTCTGGATAGAAATTCTCTTCCTGATCGGTATGCCAGGATATGACATTAACAAAGTCAGCTACAAACGATGGTATATCACATTTCAATATGGCCGAATTGCCGCGTATGACAAACGCTTTGTGAATATCCTCTTCATAGTGTTGCGAAACGACTAAACGTATAGAGAGAAGAAATAAAAATAAATGTAGATATAAAATGGGAAATAAGTTGATGAATGATTTAATGAAGGATTTTACATTTCGTTCACTGTGGCCATGCGTTTAGTAGAGACCTAATCCTAAATAGTGCAGAGATACTTTTAAAGAGAATTTAAGAATAGTTGTTGCTGTACGTCGCACCATATTCTGTGCCTGGAAAGTAGTTCTCCTCCTGATCGGTATGCCAGGAGACAACCTCTACGAAATCGGCCACAAATGAGGGTATCAAGCATTTGATAACCGCCAAATTGCCTCGGATAACATGCTCCTTGTTCACATCCGCCTCGTAGTACTGGGCAACAACTGTAAAGTGGTGTTTTGTGTGTTAATTTTTGTGAGTATGATATCTTGTTGTGCTAATATGAATCTGATGATTCTCACGCTCAATACACCTGTCTAACCTTGGCAACTTTTCAGCAAAGTTCCTGGAAACAATTTCCTGTTTGTCGGAAAACAATTAGACAACCAATTAAGTGAAAAGTACGAAAGAAAAACATAATCACAGTCGAGCTTTATATTAATTAAACAGCTTTTTTTTAGGTGTAGCCCGTGTTCAGGCCATATTTCATGTTAGCTAGCAACATATCATCGGTCTCCACATTTTATATATATTTTTGGCACTAAGCAAACATGATAAATTCTCTTAGTTAAATAGGAAGCGAGTCGAGTTCATGCTAAGCAAAGCCAAACGACAATAATGAGGATGAAAACGGGTGGAAAGAGGGACAGAGATTGGGCTAGGTCTCTTGGCATGAGCTAATTGCCAGCAAACACGTCAACTGTCCGATGACTAAACGAGGTTGAGTTGGAACTGTTGTCATCTACGGCCGCCAGGTGGCGTTTTTCTTCGGGGTAGCTCACATGATTGTAACATAATTAGATAAAATGCCATCAACTCTGGCCTATTTAGTGCTGGTTTATGCAAGCGGAAGTAATGGATATTTCCACAGCGAATAAGGTGATATTTTTCCCGGGTGTGTAGGCTATAAACTTATAACTCGATAAACTAAACTTGGTGAACTGCTGACATGAACTCTGGTCCTCCTCTATAAGGCGTCTGCCCAAACGTGCCAATTGCATCATCATCAACAGCTTGCACAACGATTAATTACAGTGAAATTGCATAGACGACGATTACAACATTACAACAATGAGCAGCACATGACCCTTGACACCTATGAAGGTGGGTCGAACTAGTCATCTAACCAAAACCAAGAAGTACAGCAACATTTTAACACTTAAAACCATTCAAAATGCCAACTGACATCGAATTGAATGAAAACTTACGAGAGAAGTTGAAAGTGTTCCCTTTTCACAGAATAATTTTTCAACGTAGTGAGATGAACAATATAAGACCATCGTTGATCAAAGCGGTGCTGAAATATGCTGAAAACCTGGAAAAAAGTTTTGATTGAGTGCAGTGCAAGCATTGGATGTTGTTTTAATTATTCGAAGAATATAACATTATAAATAAAATATCGGACAGCCTGTCAATTTATGACATTACAGATGTAATCCCTGAATTTAATTTTAAATCATCTTTTATTTCAAATGATAAATGTATCTGACTTTATCAAGCATTCAACTCCACTTTTCAAGTACTATGAATCGTATTTTTAATATTTTAGTCACTAGTAACTAAATTGAATACTTTTTTCATTTAATAGTGTTCCGAGTGGTTTTTCTAAGTTTTCCACAATTCTTGAATAAATTTAAAAATTAGTAATACATCAATTTTTTTTCAATTCTAAATTCCAAATTTAATTTAGATTAAAATTTTTTTAGGTTTTCCAACATTTTATTTTTAAAATATTTTAAAAATTTATAAAAACCTTTGCTAAGCTCATCTTCAATAACTTTTTTGATAGTAACAATATTTTTGTAGATATTTTTTAAGTGAATTGTTGGTTATTCCCCTACTTTATACCACACACATCCGACCAGCTTGCTCTGCACTCGGTAGACTCCATCGTGCTCTCTCTAGAACACCGACAACTTACCCGCTCGCACATGCACATCTCTCGAGATGATTGAGCCAAATTGATTGCGGGCCAGACAAGCGTAGACCTGGGCATGAACCTCCTGGCGATAGTCCTCGGCGCGGAAGGGTGGAAAGACCAGCTTGCCATCCGATGAGATCTGACGCAGACCGGGTACATCTCCAACGGCGGTGCCATCGCTACGTATCCAGATAATTTCGGGCATGGGATTTCCACTTGACTTGCATTCAATTTCGGCGCCAGTTGAGTTGGAGAAGTCAATGCGATTGGTGGGTTCCTTGAGGAAGACGGGTCCTTTTTGATCTGAATCTGCTGGATTGGCTGCCAAAGTGGAGCTCACAGTGGCTGCAATAAAAGAAAGAAAAAGACATTAATATAATTAATACAAATAATTAAAAACTCGTAAAACACTTTAAATATTCAGGGCAAGCAGAACGGATGTCAATATATGTACATGTCTATATAAAGTATACGTATGCATAGCTATGCAAGAGTAGATACATTTTTGTATGTATGTAAGTTTATTTATCATCATATTTGTCAGTCAATTGTCAACAGTTCGGCTTTTGTTCCATAGTTGTAGTTGTCGTTCTCGTTGTTGTTGCTGCTGCTCGACAATTGAATGCCATGGATCAGTGACTCTCTGTGCTTGTGATGCCCTGCAGCCAACTCGAGTGTGTCGCTCTTGTTCCGACAACAGCAATAACAACAACAACAGTCACTGCTCAAACTGGTCGCTCTTTCATTTCCTCTTACATACACACACTCACACACACCCACAACAGGCAAAAGCACAAACAAAAGGCAAGCGAACTAAAATCGTTCATTGACACTTTGGAGGCTGCTGCGGCACAACAACAAAAGCAACGAGTTGAGCCCATAGACACAGTAAAGCCTCCATCCATCCATCTGCCCTCCATCCTGACTGTCACTTTTGTATTGTCAAGCAATTTCATATTCAATTTTATGCACAGGCATGCCACACGGGGCATGTTCCCTATGCGCTGTGCACACCTTAATCCACTGCACAGGTGTGTGTCATATGAAAGCACACAATTTTAGTTGCTAATATGAATAAATATATATGGTAAATGTTTTCAAATATTTTTCAAAAACTTTAAACTGTCATAAATTTATCAAATCTTAAACGATTTCCTTGCATAATATCAATTTATTAATTGAAAAATTCCATTTTTTTTCATCACTGCTAATATTTTCTATACTTTTCCCTAAACACTTAAAAAAAAAAGTAAAAGCTATTTTGTGTTAAAAAACGTACATTTTACAATTATTTAGGTCAATTTTTCAATCACAAACTGAACTAATATTTCCCTCTATCAGACTGTTTAATCAATTAATTTTACATACACATTTTTTGAAAGGAAAGTTTCTGTATACATTCTCATATAGCCAAGCTTTACTGTAATGACTATTTCGCATGTCCTTCAAAGCGTGCACAGCTTAATTTTTTTGGGTCATGTGGGCACTTGTCCAATTTATCATTTTCACTCTCGCATTAATTAATGCGCAGCTCTTTTTTCAAAACAAAAAGGCAAGAAGAGCAACAAATAAGCTTAAATAATAATTCAAAACTACAGGGCGGGAGAAAGAGTGTGTTTGGACACACATGTGTGTTGTCAACTATTGTAAAATACTATAAAAGTTAGCATAGAAAAATAGAAAGGAAAAGTATTCTTATTTAAGAGAACAACAGGATATTTAGGCCTGGAATATTAACTTACCACATGCGGCGTGTGCCTGTGGTAAATGTAAAATGAATACAAATTAATTAGTCAAACAAAACTACAAATTTAGATTGTGTGACAGTTTTGGGCATTGCGTGTCTCGCCCTTATTTAATACCCACTCATTAGTTCTAGTTTCGGGTCGTTCAGTTGGTTTTGCGGTCAACAAATTGATTTCTCAAATGTTTCTCAATGAATTCTCATTCCCCCTAAATGTGAAGGCGCAGGAAATGCGCAGCAAGGCGACTGGAATTTATAAAATATTTCCTTTTAAAATTATTAAAAATGCGCAACGTGAGCATGCGATGGCCATATGCGGATCTTGAAATAAACATTAAATATATATATATACTATACATATGGCAAAAGATGGAAGAGATGAATAAGACGCGCAAAAAGTTGAAAGAGAAAAATAAGAATAAATGCTAAAAAGGCAGACGGATACCGCAAATCAAATTATACTCGAATCTTGCAGCTGTTTTACATCTGGATTTTAGTTTGCAAATTGAGAAAACGATTAGAAACACATTTTTTAAAGAGGAGATTCATTTGCCTTATGAAAAGAGACAAGACTCATACATATAATGAAAGAGAATACTAAGTTATTTTTACTTATATAATTTTTGATGAAGTTATGAGAAATCAAAGTTTTTAAAAAAAAGAAAAGTTTTTGATAACAGTATAGAAATTGGATAATAGATGGCTTAGTATCGAAAAAATATAAAATTGTCTAGATGATAAAAATTTAAATGCAGAATCAATTTAGAGGCCAAATCATGATTAAAATGACATTCCGGTTAAAAATCAGTTAATTTTTGATGAAGTTATGAGAGATCAAAGTTTTTGAAAAAATGTAAAGGGGTAAGTATGAAAAATTGGCTTAAAATCGAAAATATATAAAATTTTCTAGATGAATAAAATTTAATTGCAGAATCAATTTAGAGGCCAAATCATGATTAAAATGACATTCCGCTTAAAAATCGGTTAATTTTTGATGAAGTTATGAGAGATCAAAGTTTTTGAAAAAATGTAAAGGGGTAAGTATGAAAAATTGGCTTAAAATCGAAAATATATAAAATTTTCTAGATGAATAAAATTTAAATGCAGAGTCAATTTAGAGGCCAAATCATGATTAAAATGACATTCCGCTTAAAAATCGGTTAATTTTTGATGAAGTTATGAGAGATCAAAGTTTTTGAAAAAATGTAAAGGGGTAAGTATGAAAAATTGGCTTAAAATCGAAAATATATAAAATTTTCTAGATGAATAAAATTTAAATGCAGAATCAATTTAGAGGCCAAATCATGATTAAAATGACATTTCGCTTGAAAATCGGTTAATTTTTTGTGAAGTTATGAGAGATCAAAGTTTTTGAAAAAATGTAAAGGGGTAAGTATGAAAAATTGGATAATAGATGACTTAGTATCGAAAAAATATTAAATTTTCTAGATGATAAAAATTTAAATGCAGAATGAACTTAGAGGCCAAATCATGATTAAAATGACATTCCGCTTAAAAATCGGTTCATTTTTAACAAAGTTATGAGAGATCAAAGTTTTTGAACTTTGAGCATAGTACAGTCGAGCACTTCATTCTTACTCAGTGATTTTTGTCCTTTTTGCTTTTACTAGACTCAACACCAGCTGCTTCTTTCGGTTTGTTTTATTTTGCTTTTCGATTTCTTCTTTTCAGTTTTTTACCTTTTGCCAGCTTCACATTTTTCGCAAAGATTGGCAGCAGGTGCTTATTTTTCTCCAATGGCCAAGATACAAAGTGGCCCGGTCACTTTTTACCCTAACTTTAAGTTTTTGGCAAATCAAAAGCTGAATAAACAAACTTACGAAACCGGTTCCAAGTCGTCGCTATCATTCAACAAGCCGATGACGTTACCAGCTGTCCAAAAACAACAATAACAACAACGAAGAGAACAACGACAACAACAAAACGCAAGTTGTTCAATTGTCGCCGGTTCAGTTGTTGTTGACGCGCAATTTTCCAATTACATAAATACATATATAAATATATATATACATGCAGCCAGATTAGACAAGAACATAAGTATACACAAGTAAACACACATGACAACATCCAAATTATAAAATGTGCACTGTGTAAACGCAATTATGAGACAAAATGATTAATAAGGGGATTGCAATTGCCGCTGATGGCAAACTGAGGTCAACTGCGTGGCATGCCACATGCGGCAAGTTCTCAGATACAGATACGTGGGAGCTGGAAGCTACCAGTCTTTAAGTTTTGAGTGCAAGCGTCAAATAAACGGCGCCACAGTAAACAAACATTAACACAAACCGCAGTCGCAAATGAATTGAATGTTAAATAAACAAATAAGCAAGCCAAGCATGAGTGCGAGTCTAAGAATATATATATGTGTGGATATTACGTACTTAATGTATGTGAGAGCATGACTAATATCAAATAAATTTCAACTCAGTATTAAGGGCTGTCAAGCGAGTCTCAAAGGTGTCGCGTTACGTAGTCAAAATTATTTATCGTGCTATATTTGTACACAATAAACTGTACAAATAAAATACAACAAATAAAGATTAACAATTTGCAGAGTTGTTAAAAGTTCACAGTTATCAGTTAACTACTTTTAGGTAAGTGTTAACTACTGTTGCAGAATTGTGAGAGAATATTGCATCAACTATGTTTTAAGTATTCATACATTTAAGCTGATCTCATTCCAAGTTAAAAGAATGCTATAAGTTATGTCAATTATTTAATCCCAGGTTCGAACTTAAGGAATAATAAAGTTGAGTCTTTAAGAACATTTCCCAAACTAATTAAAGATTTTAATTGAAGGCTGATTTCTTAAATTACTTTTTAAGAAATTTAACATAGGAGAATAATTCTATATATAAAGATTTCCAGACTCGTAAAAAAATTAATTATAATGTTGCTACTGAGACAGTCATCTGTCCTAAAGCTACTCATCTTCGGTTCAAGAATGTTTTGCTTTATATAATATGTCCCTTGACCTGTCAGACGGTTTATACAGTGTGTGGTGTGTGTTACGCCCATTTTATTTGAAGCTTGGCTAATAAACTCATTCCCAGTCACACATACAAAGGCGTAATTACTCCCACCAATGATTCCTGAATGGAAAAGCAAAAGGAAATTGGAAATTAATAATTTCCTGTCAAAGAAAAACAAAGCGCTAAAGTTCAATAGACACACATATGACAAGCAAACAATCCGCCCCAAACATTCAACACGCACTGAGAGGTGAGAGGTCATTTGAGAGGTGTGTATGTGTGTGTTGTAGCACAACAAATTCATTGACTGACACGCGATCTAGATGACACAACTATTAAAAGTAATTCTGGATTATTTCTATACAATGTGATGAATTCAAACGTATCGAGAGTTATTAAAGAGTTGGCGAAACAAACATCTGCCATCGAGATGAAAAAACCAGTTCGACAGCTGTTCGAGAATCGGCAAAAAAAATGAGACAAAAACAAAGTCAAAAGGTCTGGTATTTTTCAGTTTTGCCCACTCAATTCGTGTGCTTTGCAGACCCACACAGAGTCACGTTTAGGCCATGGGCAACTGTTAATCAAGTGTTTGGCTAAAATGCAATTAGCTAATGCGTAACGAAAAATGCCATTCAATGCCTACGTAATTCTAGCAACAACAATTCTTGAATCCGTCCAATCCAGCATTCAATTAGAGTCAGTGTCTAGTCGGACGACAGGCGAAACCACAACCTGTCCACCTTGTGGTCGGATCGACGACGCGTCGCTGATGGAAAGGTGACAAGATACAGATACAGATACAAATGTATCTGGACCGTCACACGTGAGACACCGTTAAGCTTGCAGGAGTCAATGTGGGACAACGTTTAAGTGTGGGTAGTTACACAGACAGAAAGAGAGAGATAGAGAGAGAAAGAGTGAGATAGAAACAGAGAGAGAAAGAGTGAGATAGAAAAAGAGAGAGTAGAGAGAGAGAGAGAGAACGCTAGCACGTGTAGTATAAATATGAACTTGCTGAGAGTCTGAGTGCGGTTTATGATGATGATGCAGTTGATTTGTCTCGACAGCTGGCTTAGTGTCCAAAACCTTATGAAACATAATCTTAACTTTTTATTATATTCCATTTCTTATTAATTTATTTTATTAAGAAATTGTAGATGCAATTACTTAACTAATTTATTTAATTATAGATTAATATTATGTTAAATAAATTTAAGAGACTCTTATTAATAAAAACTCGTACTAAAATATTTATATGACTAAGAAAATATTTATTTTGAAGCTCATAAAATCAATAAATAATTACGTGTCTTTGCTAAAAACTTCTTTAATCTTTTTAATGATGATAATCTATTAGTAAATACAATTAATTATTTAAATTAAAAGTTAATAATATGTTTACAAAATTTGGATATTCTTGCTAATACATACTCGTAATAAAATATCTATATAAAAAAGAAAGTATTTATTTTAAAGCTGATAAAAATCATTAAATAATTACGTTTCTTTGCTAAATCTTTTTTAATCTTGTTAAAGTTCACTTGTATGATGATAATCTGATTATAATTTATATGTAAATATATACAAATTTTCAAAGCATTTTGTGACACTGTGCAGAGATGACGACAACGGCTACAAATGTTTATGAGAGACGCGACGAAGAATGAAGTAGAAGTTGGAGATACTTTTGGGCAGGAGTCCGTCCACACTCTGGCTGCCATATAAAGAGAGGGTGGTTTGTTTTCAGCTGAAAGCGTTGCACAACATTCACGTGCGAGTGTATGTGAGTTGTGTGTGTCTGGGTGGTTGTGCATGGGAATGTGTCAAGAGCTTGAGGGAAGTGCGAGCCAAGTGAACTGCCAACTTGCTACATGTCTGTTGTTGTTACAGACATGCAGGGAACTGCTCAAAAAGTAAAAACCGACGCGCTCTGCATATTAAAAGCGAACCATCGCTGTCGACGCATTAATTAAGGCGCAAAAAGACATTTCGTGATGTGTACAACGAAATGGAGAATACTCATAAACACGCGAGCAATAGTACTTTAAATAAAAAGAATTGTGTTCATTGTTTTTCGTCTGTCTGCCAGATTACAGAGCTGTGATAAGCAAAAAAAAAAACTGCAAGGAGTTGGCAGTACCCAAAAAAACGTGACTCAGTTTACATATAAAGAGTGAACGAATATTTAAACAAATTCTTATGTCCAATTGGGAATGGGAATATTTCCCTGCCTCGTCGTACGCGTCGTAGATGATGTCTGTCTGATAAATGTCACCTCGTTGCTTCTCTGGGCGAGGCAATCAAATATTTTACAAATTATGGCCTTGTTTCATTTATGGGGGCGCCAAAATTATGTTAATACCCCTCTTTCTCTCTCTCCTTCTTTCTCTCTCTCCTCCTTTCTCTCTCTTATTGTTTCTGTTTCTCTTTTATCGTTAATAAAGATGACAAAGTCAGATTTCTTAGCCTCGTTTTGTAGATAAACCTTTTTAATTTAACGCCACATAATTCAGCTCCAAGCTTAACTATAATCACATCATTTCTTCGAGCTGTTTTTTTTATTTTAAATTTAGTGTGTGTTGCAGCCAAGCGTTGATTTCTATCATATTTCTCAACTAATTGTTATTTATAAAGTTGTTTTGTTTCTAAAAAGAAAAAAGAATTAATAAAAATTGTATCTACTTAATATCCACTTTACTTACGCATGCATAACTCAAAAAGGAGCACAAGCACACAACAATACACCCACACACACACGCACACACACACCCTCTCACCCAACAGGGAAAAAGGAGCGGAAGCCCAGTTCTCATTTCTCAGTTCGCAGCTCTCAATTCCCCATCCTCATCCCCGTCCAGGGGCTCGCTGAGTGAAATGTGGCAACAGCGCATGGCTCTAAATGATTTTGAAGGCACCGACAAGCAGAGACATTAAATAAGTATAATAATTTGTTGGCAAGTTGATTCTATTTTTTTTTCGTTTTCTACCAAGTGTTGATGATGATGCGTAAGGAAGGGGGAAATAATTATTAGAAAGAAGAAGAGGAGACGGTGGTGGGAATAGAGTGCGCTTAGAAGCACAACCAGCACTTAGTTAATACCACTTTCGGATTGTTTTTGGGCAACATGTGAGAATAAAATTAGTCTTTGGATATATATTACTATTTGAACCACTTTGGCTGTCATGTAAATCAAATGTGCATTATTTCAACTACAAATCTGTTAGCTTTGCTCATAAAACACTTTTCAAGGAAGAAAAAAAAAAAAGTTTAAATAACAGTAATACACTTATATTTTAGATTCTAAGTGAAAAGGATTGTTTGCTCAAAAAATAGTTTAAAAAATGTATGTCATTTTTAAAATTAAGTATACAAATATTTTAATTTGAATCGAAATATATTTAAGTATTACTAGAATTAACTTTAAAGTAAACTTTATAATTTCAAATCAATTAATCCCAATTTCTCTGTTGCTTAAGTCAAATATATTAACAAATTTCCTCTGCTCTTGAGTCTTATTTTTATGTGCACTGAGCATTAAATGTCATGCACCTCTTAACACGCCTTTAATATTGAATCTCTGAAATATTTCTAGAACTGCAGACGCATAAATTACAAGCGATGCGTTTGCAGCAGCAGCTCGTAAAATACTTTAGGTTTATATACTTATATATATGCATAGCATTTTTAGACATATCTGGGTTGTCTATAGAAATGCTTAAAAGACTTTTCGACTTTGTTAATGAGCTCAAAATGTATGACAAATGTTCTTAATGGCCCAAAGAATGCGAGACTTTGACTCTTTTGATGCTCAAACTGTCTGGTGTCGAGAGGATTTGTATGGAATTTATGACGAACAAATAAATAGATTTTACAAAACTTTCAAATGCATTCATAAACTATTTGCTTTATACATTATTGTTGCTCCTCTTTTGGGTGTCTGAAATTGCCTTGCGATTCGACGAACAACTATGAAATAATGACAACAATGAAATGCACAAAACTTTGTCCATAGAAAGAGCTGCAACTGCGACTGGATGATGATCCTCGGTTCCATAAAGACATGCTGGCAAACAAAAACACCGCATTCCTGCGGTTGTGTCGACAATTCGTCGGTACTTGGCACAAGCATAATAACTAATAATAAACCGAATCGAACATGCAGACATCGAGACACGTTTCGGAAAAAAGCCATTAAAAATAAATCATGTAAAGGCAAACATCTATAGAACGTAAAGCTGCAGCAGCTGCTCCTCCTCCTCCTCCTCCAGGCTGTAGTGGTTTCGGATCCCGTTGCCTGACAGTCAGCCTTTTGTTGTTTAGACAAGCGCCGCGTGTGATATGACTCCATCGTCGGGGTATCATAAGTGGAGGGCAGACTGTGGGGAATCCATCGGCATCTTCCATCTCCTCATCTCCGACTAGACTCTCGCCTCTCGAGTCTCGGTACCTCGGCTAGTCTACATCAATCATTTGTAATTATACGCTTTTCTCTCTCTCTTTTGCTTTTCTCCCCAACATTTCTTTTCCCCCTCTGTGTTTTTTAAACGGAAATGGCTTTTATTTTGGCAGCATCGGTTCAGTGATCTGATCTGGTTGCGTGTTTAGAACGCATCACACTCTCATCTCTCACTTAAGGTCTGTCATTCCCCTCAATACAATTTATGAGTTTTCTAAGTTACATAACAGAAGCCAGAACTTACGACTTACTATTGATTTGATAACAAACTAAACTGGGTCTATAAAGACAATTTCTGAATATTTTTTAAGAATCTCTTATTGCTATCAAGTCTATATCTAAAACCAAAAATAAGCTAACTACATTCTCTTTAATATCAGTTAACGAGCTTATAACTACTTTTCAAAAGTGTCCCTTTAAATTAAGTAACATAAATTCAAAACAAAAGAAATTCTCAACATTGTTTTAAATTATTTTTTGCCTAATTTCTAACCGCTTTCGGATCTTGAATGCCAACAAATGATAATTTAAATCTTTCTAATAAAATAATAACAGTTCTGAAGAGCATCATTAAGGTTAGTAAAATAACGTTAGCTTATTATATTCTTAGAGTTATTTGGCTAGTTCACAAGCTATTTAAATAAAACCAAAAAATGTATATCAACAAGTAATTTGTTCGCCTTCACTAAGAAAGCATAAGTTCTATTGTCAAATTAATCAACATAAATAAAGCAAGTACTTTACGAACATTATGTTTGTTCCATTTAATTAATTATTACATTCTCACCATGTTAAATTACTCACTTCCTGTAAATATCACGATTAGCAGTGAGTTGAATTTAAATCCAATTGAATGAAATGCGAATTAAATGCGTTGCTGCAGCGCAACGAAAACAAAAGATGCATTTCAGCTTACAACACAACGTTTATAGATACATCCAATGTAGCATAAACGTACATAGATTCATATATTCACATTAGTACGTGAATCGAATGAAAGCGTGTTTACAATAAAATACCCTACATACAAAATATAGACGGACAGAGGGATATAAACTAGTTATAGATCAGACAGTAGAATATATAAATAAAGTATCTATTGTCACTTGTTATAAATAATGACATAAAAAACAGAAATAAAACTTCTATTAAAAAAGTGCAAATTGTGATAACATTTCATAATTTATATTGCAAATCTATAGTTAAATATAGAGTATCTACTCGGTCAGCAATCGCAACTGGAGTGATTTATACCCAGATGTAAAGGAAAATTGGCGCAAAATGTTTTTAATCAATTTAAATTGAATGATGACCCGCACAAACAGCGCAAGAAGCTCGAGAGAATTAAATTTAGCATTGTATCTTTTAGTTTGTACTCGTATCTTTTCATCTTGTATCTTTGGGGGCTGTCAGTGAATCAAACTTGAATAAAGATTGTAATAATTTATGGTATTTTATGCGCTCTTTGTTGATTGTTTTGTTATTTCTCCAATTGTTATTACTATTTTACGATTATGTTTGCCTTTACTTTCTTCACGTTCTTCGATTTTCGAATTTTATTTGATTTCAGGTATTCAAAGTTCTTTTTCCCTCTTTTGACTTAATTCAATTTCAACAGAATTTCGATAGTTTTCAGTTTCATTCGACTATTTAAAATTCTACGCATACCAGATCACATAACAATTATTTATAATTTTACAACTCTACAGAAATTTCAATTCAAGCACGCGACGCATATTATTATTATTATATTTCTGCATATTGTGTAGATTATTTTTGTGCAATTTCCTTGGCTCATTTTTTGTGTCAATTTATTTATAGCTGGCCCGCAATTTTTGCGACTTGCTCACAATATATTTTTTCTCTTTCTTTCCTACTGAACATCGAGTATATTTAATTGGTAATGATAATAACGCATACGCCACGTGGGTCGCAATCTAATGGGGTTTTTGGCTTCGAATTTATACATATCGAATATGGCAATTCCATTTGATACATATATGTATGTATTTCTCCGAATTCGGAGCAGACATTTCCATATCTACATCAATTTTATAAAACTCAGACTCATCGTTGGTAATAATACAATCAAAGCCTTTGTTTTCTCCTGACTTATACGGAACGGGTCAAGTGATTGCCCAACCCAATTACTACCCATAAAGGTAATAGAGAAAAAAATGCCATTTATAAAATATTCAAAATTATTATGAATACTAATATATTCATTTTCTTATGCATATGAATAAGCTATTATATCAATTGAGTTCAATGAATAAAATTTCCAATTGATGTAAATTTTTCTTAATTAAAAAAGCTTTAAGTTTAGATACTCGTATTTCGTACTTTAGATCTGCATTTTCTCTTGTTCTAAATTTGATTGTTATTTAATTTATTTTTTGAAGAAAATTTATATTACTAAAAATTATTATATTATAATTTATTTCTCATTTGTAGAAAAGGAATAGCAAATTCGTTCTTAGTTTGTTTGTAGATTCTCTGTAATATTTTTGAGTGTATGAGTTCTGAGATATCATTAACAACAGCTACAGCAAAGGGTGACCCACTAAAGTATTTCATAGTAGGAGCACTAAGAGGAATTAATAACAAAGCGAACGCTTTGAACCTTCAACATTCGTATCTTTCATTCAACAGAAGGCAAGGCAATGAACCGCAGTTTATCTGCAGCTTAAAATACACATACAAACACACACACACACACACACAAGTATGTATCTAGATACATTACACATTTGTACGTAACCGGCGAGTAAATATGAAAAAGCAAACAGTCAGAAAAGAAACTTAATCTGTAGAAAAAGTCAACGTAATTAAAAATTCATAGATATTTGTTAACGTAGAACAGAGTTGTATGATATGGTAAAAGATGAATATAGTACAGTATAGTATGGAATGTGTCAACAAACACAAACAAAAAACCGGAGCACAAACCGAGAAAAGTAAAAGTGTAAAAGCGGCCAAAGAGAAAAAAGAAAACATTGCACAATGTGAACTAACAAATTGTGTCTGTTCTACCATTTGTTATTGCAACATTCTATTTTTATACCCTATACCGGGAACAAAAAGAATAGAGAGTTGCTTAATTGATAATGAATCATATTTAATATCTATAATTTTCTTTGATTTAAAATCTAGATTTTTGTTCTCACTCAAATGAACAAATGTAAAATCAATTACGTGGAAAAATAATAATAATTTCAAGAAATACAAATTACTCACCCAGCACAACAATAGCTGCGCACAGTGTTAGCCATTTAATGCGTTCGTTTGGCATCATATAGGCCATTTTACACTCCGCTCGAGGGTGGCCGCTGACTGTATCGATTTTATGCAAAATGGGCTCAAAGACACCCTTTACAGTAGACACTCGACGAACGCGACGTTAGGTGAGGTTAGACGGTGAATAGACCCGGTGACTCAGCGGCTGCAATGAGAAAGAAAAAACATTATAAGGGTTCGGATTAGCTTTAAAAGATAAAACATGCTTCCAAATGAGTAAGTTTAAAGTTATTGTAGCTTGTTTAAGTAGACATTCAGATAAATACTAACAATACTTTTGAGGGAAAAACTACCTTATTTGCAAGTTTCCCATCTGTAAACCCTTTTGATGTTGGAAAAAGAGATAAGAGAGGTGTCCAACATTTAATATGCAGCTTTCTTTAATCTTCCCTTTCCAGTTTTGGTCTAGTTTTAATCTTTGTCTTTGTGAGTTTGCCCATTATTATCTACTTAAGTTTTAAATTTCTGCAAAAAATCGTATTCCATTGTTAGATTTATTATATATACACTTGAGTATCTTCTTTCCGATTTTAAATATGAAAAACTGCAGTAAATATCTATCGATTTAGACAACATTGAATACCTTACCTTATCTGACTAATGAAATGCAAGTAATTTGATTAAACAACAACCGCAACCTCTAGAGCAACCCTTCAAGTAAAACGAAATTCAGCAATAAATAAACCTTGGACGTGCAAAATTGCTTTGCAGAATGTTATACAGATTACATTGATAGCTAAATGTGGGCGAATGGGCGTGGCATGTTCGGTGTGGCAGGTAAATAAACAGAAAAGCTTACATTAAAAGTTTGCTGATAAAACTCAAGTAAAAAACAACACTGAAAATTATTTTATGAATCTGTTGAGGCACAAAATCAGATTATGAACTTATGACCCCTCACAGTCTTGTACACTTAAACTTTATAGACTTTTCTCCCCACTCAAAACGTTTATGTAAATCCATCAAAAGCAACAATTTGTCCACAGATGCCACATATGGTTGTCGCATTAGACCCGCAGACAACGTCAACTATTTATAAAGATATACAAACGATTAGCGAAATAAGCAAAAGAGAATGAAATAGGAAACGAGAAGGAAAAGCGGGAGGAAAAGCGGAAAAACTACAGCCGATGTGGATGTCATTAATTAAACCTCAAATGGGCAAATGGTCGGCAATGGGGCAATAGAACGGGCACTTCGATATCGTCTTGTGCCTTTTGTCATCCATAAAATATCAACCGTCAGCTCCCTCCTCCTCCTCCCTGAACACCTCCCACACTCACTCTCCTGGCCAGACATTCGCATGCTTTTAAAACTTTATGACTGGCAGGAAGTCACGATTCCAAACACATGACTTTTTCCATATATATCAATTGCTATGCCCCCTCTCTCTCTCTCTCTCTCTCTCTCTCTCTCTATCTTACGCTCTCTCTCGCCCTCTCTCTCTCTCTCTCTCTCTCTCTCTCTCTCTTCTGTCACTTCACTAAGAGCTGTGACACGACTCCATGAACTTGTCTTGTATGGCAACATAGAACGATAGAACTGTCTGCCGTCTTAGCATATATTTATGTCTAATATGTCTGTGTATGAATTTCAGTAGCAATTTGTTTGCTTTTTAACGCTTCATTAAAATTAAAGTGAATTTTATCGTAGCAACAAATGCTCAAGGCTGCTATTTATACCCTAATGCCATAAAATATACAACAACATAGTATAATTAAATTGTATGCTAATATGTTTTCTATCCTATAAAGCATAAACTTTGATCTGCTGATGTGCTTTTATTACACATCTTCCATATACTACAGGATAGATTAATAGATAGAAAGATAAATTGAAAAATACTTAGATAGATAGTGAAATAGATATATAGATAAATAGGTGTATAAGCTGACAAAAAAATCGGTCTTTTAAATAAACAATATTTTTCTTAAATGTATTATTTTTTAATTTTACAATTTTGTGAAAATAATAAAAATTTAAGTGCTTCTAAAATGTATAAGATTTACTATATATTCTGCTTTTTAGAATATTATCCACCTAATTTTTAGACGGTTGATGTATAAGGAAGATTTTAAAAAATTTACTAAAGTTCCCAGTGACAATTTATTTTAATATATTTTGTTAGTCCTGCAGGGTATCTGCTAGTTGAGCACGCTTAACTTCTAAACAGTCATACCTTTCATGCTTGGGTTTTGTTAGATGCCCAACATATTTATGGGCAGCTAATGAATTTTCCAACTTCTATCAACCATCTTACTTCATATAAGTATCTGCCAGTTGGAGTTATAGATTAAGTCTTTTGAGGGTTGCTCGGCGCAAGCGCGGCCTTTAAAACTGGCACGTGACCATCAAATAAAGGGAGGATTGAACAATTGTTAGCTTTCAAATTGGTTTAATGAACTTTGTCAGGGGGTAAATAACGCAACTGACAAAATTTTCAACTACAGCGCAGTTGCACAGCTGCGCAATGAACTTTGGGGTGGAAAAGTTAAAAAGAATTTTCACATATTCAGTTAAGTGTAGGGTAACTTGTTTGTTTAAATAATACAACAAGAAACATAGAAGTTTTTTTATAATATACTTTATATATATATAGATACTATAAGCAATTACTTTATTCATAATTCCCATATGTCATTTGATTGATGCCTCATGCGCTGCCTTTAACATGATTCAGCTGGATATAATAAACGATTAATATTCTCATAAATAAAAAAAACTGCGTGTTTCAATTTAATAAAACATCTGCTTATCAATTAACAGCATGAAAGCTTCAAAAGCGATTCTGTAAAGCACATAAGCTATAATATATATTACAAATATTCATACATTGTATACTCAGCATATAAATTTATACAGCTATATTTATATCAATATTTCATATTACATTTAACAATTGTTTGGTATACAATTCGTACAAGAAAATCAATTTTCATTTCTTTCGAAGAGTTCCTCGTAGCTAGGAGGCGGTGGTTCAGATCCTTCGCCATTAGAGGTCCTCGGTCCTCCCTCAACTGTACTTTTATTTGAATTGCGTGGCAAACTTATAGCGGGTCGAGATGGTCGCGGTAATTCCTCTCCTGCTTCAGCTCCTCTTTCTCCAGCTACTATATTAACGGTTAGGTTTACGCATTCGTTTGGGATAAGAATACTTTCTAAATCGTCATCTGTCATCGTTATCGTCATTGTCCTATTTGTGATCCACACTTTTAATTTACGATATAACATAATGACGATAATAAGGAAAAGCCAGGCATATAAGAATACAATTCCTAGGACTCTCCAAAAGTCCAATCCATTCCAACGAATCCAGTCCTGATTCCTACAAAATATGATAGTCGCCGAACCAGTAACCAACCAGTACAAGATAATCAGCAAAATCTCTACAACTTTTAGAGACATCTTGTTCACGTACTCCTAAACTTTAGAATGAAGACTGAGTAGGTGTATAATTTTTTACTTGATCGGTAGACTGAATAACAACCTTAATATACGAGTACATTAGTAAGTAGGTTGTAAATAAATATTATTTCACTTGCGGTTTCGTTAATTACTAAATTGAAATATATGAGTATTCGATTAACTGCAATGCAAAATAAAACAAAACAGTTATCGATATGTTTTCTACAAATTTATCGATTTATATTCCAAATAATATAATAAATATAAAAATAATCTTAAAAATGCTGCTGAACAGAATATTAAGGTAATTCTAAAAATGTATTGAAAAATAAGTAGCTAATTTACCCTACAATTAAATTTGGACAGATCCGACAGTGCCTCAATCGCGTGGTAAAATCAACGAAATACAAATTTTATTACTCATTCAATTTGTTTTTACTTTTTTAGTTCCTTTTCATGGGATGGCAACTGAAATGCTAAAATGTCTGTGCATTAGGGTGCCGAGCCAATAAATTTTGCAATTTACTGCAGCGAAATGTATTTTTTTGGATTCCGCTTAAGGGTATATATAAAAGGGGGACCACGAAGAAGCGGAGGGTGTCTGCTCCACAAAAGTGCAGTGGCCCAATACAGGGTCAATTCACATACGAAACCATCGTTCGTCATCAACCGTCAAAAAAAAAATAATAAAATTGTCCATTGTCCGGTTTGGTGCAGTCACTTTGCTTCCATGTTTCATGTTCCATGTTTCATGTTCAGTGACCCATTGGACGCTGTGCCTAATTGAGATTCAAGTGTACTTTGTGGTCCCAGCAACAACAATGAAAAGTTTTTTTGCTTGCTTTTCATTATTTTTATTTGCCTGTTTGTTCCCGTTGCTCAGTTTACCCTTTGTGCAGAAGTTAAAATCAATATTTGTTAAATACTTAGGCTATAAGTTTCACCGGCTGCGATTGAAGATGCACAAGGATGTCAGAAAAGAATCCTGCTTGGATTGACCTTGGTTTGAACTGTTGCCAGCTGAAAAACTGCGAGAAACTTTAAAACAAATCAATAGATACAGACCAGATACAAATACAAATTCAACCGAATTGAGAAGTTTCCAGCCAAAAACTGCGCCTAGCAACAGGACGGAAGAGAATGCGAATGCGGATGAGGATGCTGATGACAACGTCGCAAAGGGCGAAAGACCTGCAGACGAAGAGTATGGTAACATCGAAGAGGTGAGGAAAGAAGAAGCGCAACACTTGCGAAATCAAATAAAGGAAACTAAAGGAAAAAACGTTAAGCGACAGCTGCACGGGATTTCGTTGAAGCGCTGGATGAGTTCCTAACTTGGCAGGGGTTGTTCTCACACAGATACACACACACACACACACGCACATATGTATATATATATAGATGTGTGCACAATGAGGGCTGCGTATGTGTGCCACATGGAAACTGCAAAGGATCTTAAAAGATGCTTCAAAATGAAGTGCCTTGAGTAGGGAAAACTACCTGACAGAGACAAAGGCACAGGCAGGTTGCCTGCATACACACACACACACACACTAATACAAAGGGACAACGCAGAGTTGCTTTGATTATCGTAACGGAAACAATGCGCATGCGCAAAAAAAAATTCACTAAACAAATGCGGGCAGAGCGTTTTGGCAAAACGCAAATTTCTAAATGAAAATTACAAAAATAAATACAAACTTTTAGCACAAATATTACAGCATAAACTAAGCTTACTAATAAATGTAATTTTCATTAGTTTTAAGCACTCTAAATGCATTTTCCAGCTGCTTAAAAATTCCCTTTGCGAAATGAATTGGATTCGCCAGCCTCTATTCAGCACACACCCTTTTGTAAGAGTGTATGTGTGTGTGGAAAGTAACAAAGTGGATTCGCCAAAGGGAAAACTTTAGTTTTTGGCGAAAAATCAATAGGAAGCTGCGTTAAACTTAATAAATTTCCTTAGGAAAAAACAAAGGCAAATGTTAAGTTTGTTGCACAAATGGGAATACAGCTTTTTGCAGTCACCCTGTGGCGGGGGGTGGTAGCGTGGGCGTATATTACTAAAAGACAACACACACACACACAATCACAAAGAAGTTGCCAGACAGCGACAAATATATATATGTTTCTTACCGTTTGGTTTTCGATTTGAATTTGAATATTTTAATCAGTTAATTTAGTTAATGTTTATGCACACACACAGACACTTTTAAGTGTGAGCTTATTGTAACAGGGTGCCACTAATCCACTGGGGTGACGACTCTGCACAAATAAAAGCTACACTCTTTGCACACAACAAACAACAGCCGACAGCAGATGCTGCTGCTTTTGCTCTGCTCTGCTCTGCTTTTAACAATTTTGTTGTATTTTTATTTATTGCATTTGCATTTTATTTTAATTTATTAACACACAAAACGCGCTAACGATCGAACCACCACCAGCGAACCGGTTTGCGGGGGTGTGATTGGCTTACCGTAGCCGTAACCGTAGCCAAAACAATTCACACATACACACAAACACACTGGCTATGATAATGCTGACGTACACTCTGGCTTCCCTACGTTTGATGTTCACCGCTCGACGGTCCACACAAGACTGAATTGTATTTCCGTCTAGCGGTGGCTAAGCAGCGGCCCAGCAGCGGCCGGCCATTTTGCTGTGCTCTCTCTTCTGGATTAGTAAGAGTGTGTGCGTGGAGGGGCATTTGTTTGGGAAATTATATGGGATATTGAGTGAGAGCACCTGTTGATGGCCGTCTCTGTGTGCGTGCGAGAGAGTAAGAGAGACAACAAGGCTTCAGCTCAATTTTTAGTTAACGAAAGTAACTAAATGCAATAACTTTGCAATAAATTAATAATTTAATAAAAATTAATATAAATAAATATACCCATGCCCTCCTCTTTTGATCGAAATTAGTATATCATTAAATGTTACCGTTAAAATACTTTTATTCGGAATATGAATTCTACGCGAAGATACTACACATATCAATTATATTTATATATATATATATATTCATTCGACTTTGAGCAATTTTTATATAAATCATATTATGCTTTGAAACGGGAAACATTTAAACAAAATCTAACACAACCTAATAGTTTGTCTCATAAAGATTAATCGTAATTATAAAACTTAATGATTAAACATATGGATTTTATCTTAAATGCATTGATAAGTACTTAAAATTAACATATTTGAGTGCGTTACTTGTAAAATCAGTTGGTCAAAATGTGGGAAGACAAAATACATAATAATACAATCTTAAAAACATATAAAAAATTTGTAAACAAATAAATAGCACAAGCTGAAACTTACAACTAAAATTAATATACACATATATATATTTATTATGTATGTACAATACATAAAACAAGAGTTTTCAATCATTTTAACTCATCTAACTTAACAGTTTGAGCGCGATTATTATTTTTGGATTTATGAGTTGCGAGTATTTTAAGTAACAATTGTCAAGTCTTTATAGTTAGTTGCCAGTCAAGGGATTTAAATGCTCCAGTTGAGGATCTGAAAAGATGGCTACATGAAAACCTTGGTAAGTCTATTGAAACGTGACTATGGACGAGTTTGTTCACCGTTTGTAGAACGGATTACGAGTATTACGGTTATAGCATAGTGACAGAGGGAACACATTTTGAGAATATAACGATTGCCATTAATCTGGAATCATTTTCGTATTGAGACAGGTTAATTTGACTTTAAATTCGTGGGTCGTATTTAGTTTGTTTTTAGTTCTTGCGCGTGGCATCTTGTATGATAATTTTATTCTTTTGTCGCGTGACTTTTGTAGTTGTCGGTGCGGGCATTAGACGCTTCAGTTGATCCTGATTGATGCTGACCAGTTGGCCAGCTTTATCCTTTCCTCTGCCAAATGCTGCTGCCGCGCTTGTAGTTGCCGTTGTCGTAGTTGTTGTTGTTGTTGTGGCCGCAGTTGTTGTCGTCTCAATTAAAGCCGTCGACTCATCGGCGGTGGAGGAAGAGCCCGCTGCAGCAGCAGCTGCCGATGCATAACGTGTGAGCACCTGGAACTTGGCAAAGATATTGCGACCTCCACTGCGCTCCTTATCTTTGTACTTATCCAAGACGGCGGGCGTGGGCTTGGTCTGCGGCGCTTTGAGCACTACTTTGTTGCCGGCCGTCTTGTAGAAGTCCAGATCATAGTCAAAGTCGCTGCTGGCCTGGGCCTGTGGCTGAGCTGGGGCCAATGCACGTTCTCCATAGCTGGCTGAACTAGCCGAGGTTTCCTCAGCCAAATGACGCAACATAAGAGTTAGCTTCGTCTCATGCTGACGCTGTAATAGAACCGCATTCCGTTCACCTTCCAGTCGAGCCTGACGCACAGCGTTGGAGAGAACACGTTCCTTCCATTCCCAGGCATCGCGTTCCCGCTCCAATAGCACCAGTTGCTGCTCCAGTTTACGCGAGGAGTCTCTCAGATCGATTACCTTGACAAAGTACTTGTAGAGCAGAGTGCGCATCTCCTCGGATGATAGCTTATTTAGACGCGCCATCAGCATTTGCTCGCCCTTCTCCCGCTGCAGTCGCTCACTGGACAAATCGATGGATTTGTGGCCGCAGATTAGCTCGTTCTTGAACTCGATGGCCTCGTCAATGGCCATGATGGCCTCATCGCACTCCAGCAGCTTTCGCTCCTCGCGTTGCGTTAGCATCTTGTCCCGCTTCAGTTTGCGATCCAGGGTGCAGCGCTGTTCCAGCAGGTGGTCACGTGTGCGTCGCAGATTACGGATCTCATGACGCAGTCCCTCCTGCTGAGCCGGAGACTGTTCACCGCCGTCAAACTGTTCAAGATTTTCCGACTTCTCGCGCAGTATGTGATCCAAGTGGGTGATGCGAGCCTGCACCGCCTTTAGCTGCTCCGGATGCGGTTCCAGCTTGACTAGTGATGCCTCCTTCAGAGTCTTGAGTTCGGCCTCCAGTTGATCCCGCAATTTGCACTCCTTCTTAAGCTTCTTCTGCACCTCCTCGATTTGTTTCCGGGACTCGGCAACAGATTGTTGCAGTTTCTTGAGCTTCTGCCCGCTTTCGCCAGCAATGTGCTTCATGGAGCTGAGATCCTCGAGCCGCTGCTCAATGTGCGCCACTATGGCACTCCAGCGTTCGATCTCCGCCTTTTCTTTGCCCTGCACCAAAGCCTTGGCCAGATGTTTCTTGGCCTTCTCACACTCCGCATCCAGTTTGGCCTTCTTCTTGTGGAAACGCTGCTTGGCATGACTGCGCGTCTCTCGATTCTTCACCAGCTCACTTATAATATTCTGCTTGAGTTGCATGGTCTGCTCGATTTCCTTTAGCTGTCGCTGGCGTGCCTCAATCTCAGCGTGCAGCTTTCGCATCTTCTTCTGCACTTGCTCGATTGGCGCACTGACTCCGGCGGCTGTTGACGCCTGACAAAGTCCCTCACCCACGCCCGCCGTGCTTTCCAGCGGATCGAGTTCTGGTACCAGTTCAGTTCCTGTTGTCTGCTGTGAGGCAACACGATTGAGCATTGCCAGCTCAGCGGTACTCAAGCTGGCACCTGGCTGTATGCTTCGACGACGACCTGGAGAGGATTTCACATTGATTCAAGGAGTCTAGGTGCAAATTTCAGTACTTACCACCAACGCTAAGCTTGCGCTCGTCACTCTTTTCAGCCTGTGGCGGAGCTTCAAGCGTTGCCTGTTCCCGATCTTTGTCCTGGCTTTGCATAACAGCTCTGGGATGCTTAAGCATAAACTCCTCATGCTTGGCTTTGATTAACGCATCTGTTTTGGCACGAAACTCGTCCATGAGACTTTCAAGTTTCTCGTCAAGATCTGGACGTTGCGATTCATTGTCGGTATCATTGTCAGAGTTCTGCTGACAGGATGTTTCCGGCTCGCTAATGGACTCCTCAGGTTCCTCCGCCTCCTGGATGGGCACCAGGGGCTTCTGGTTGCGCAATGCTTCGCTGGAACTGAGACATTCTTCGCATTCCTGCTTCAAAAACAGCCACTCCTCGATTTGTTCCTTCTCAATCTCCGTAATGGCCGCCGATCCCATTAATCTAGTGAATATTGTTAAGATTATTGTATAGTTTTCAGTGGTTTACAGACCAACTCACCTGCCAAAGAGTCCCTCCGCATTGGACACCAGTTTGAACCATTGACTGGCCGCAAACTGCAATCCAAAATTGTCGCCGTTGGGTGAACTCACTGCTGCCATCAATGCCGCTGTACCAACCACGGACGGATCAGGGGGCAGTGCCTCCGGGGATATTGGAGTATTGTCATCGGAGAACGTGTTCATAATGACATAATTACGTACGCACTGCACCTTAAATCCAAACTGCAGGTTGCCCAGAGTCTCTGTCAGATGCTTCTCTAGCGGCGACACACACAGAATCACCAAGGTCTGAGCACGACCTCCAAAGGAGTCCTTTAGTAAGGTTGTCAGCGTTGTCTGGCCGTAGGGAATGTTGCCATTGACGCCGTACATTATGCTGGGATCTGTGAGTGTGTTGACAACCTGCTCCAGCATATGGAGACCCGCATCACGTGGATGTCCCGGTGGAGGTTCACCACAACGATCGCTGGAACTCAGATCCGAGAAACTGGCCGTGGACAAACGATGCTGGATGAGTCCCTCTTTCGAAATCCATTGCTGCTCCAGAGTCATGGTGAAAAGCGTGTGGGCAGGGGACTGCAGCTTGTTGCTCAATCCCAGCTGCAGCCAGTGGAAAACTTCCTCCACTGTGGTGCAGTGCACATTGCCCATGCCCAGCAGATCACGGATTTCGCCATTGCAGATCTCCACAAAGCCAACGTTAACAGCATAGGTGCGATCTACCAGAAAGAGAGATGTGTTTAGCATGGTTTATTCAAATGGTGATTAATCAAATCTCTCACCTGCATGTGCTGCAATATGAGTAAAGATTTCACGCACACACCGTTGCACGACACCCTGATCCGCCTCTCCATAAACGCACTCAAACCCATGTCCATAGAGAGTGTACGTTTTGCCCGTATCACGCTGTCCATACGTAACCACGGATGCATCGAAGCCTTCGAGGAACAGGCTGATCAGTGGAAAGACTGTCTGATGGTAGACCTGACTTTGGGTGCTGCTGCTGGGCAACGCATGTGTGACAGGGACAGTGTGAGCGCCCACCTGTATGAGACCTGCTGCAATGCTGTCCAATGGCGCACCGCCAGGCAGAGCACTGGGCAAACCCAGAGCTGATGCTGCGATTGGTATGGCTTGCACGCAGCAGCCACTGCTGTCACCTGGTGTGTCATTTGTATGCAGTTCAGCAGCGTCTTTCTCTGTATTGCCATTTGCATCTATTGCTGCCGTTTCTAGAGGAGGGGGCGAAGACGACGGCGACGTCGATGGCTGCGGTTTGTCTGCTTCTGCGTCGCCATCGTCTGTCGCTTTGGGCTCTGGCTTTGTTTGAAGCTCAGCGTGGGGATAAATGCGCACAGCCACTTGTATAGGTATCTCCATTGCTTGTTGTCGCTTTAGCAACACTTTTTCACTTTGATTTCTGCTTTTTTGTGTACATTTTGATAAGCTCAAAAAATGTGTTGCAAATAAAAACTGCAGAATCGATATGATGCGCCAGGGACAAAGCGTTGCCACCAGGTCCAAAAAGTGGCAGCCCGCAAAATTGTACGATGAAATATCGTCTTGTATATCGATATATTTTTGAAGCTACCATTTTTGACATTGTACCCAAAATGGTACAGGCTGCCAGATCAAAAGATTTTGCGAGGTGGCAGCCTTTGAATCGAGTGGCATTTCACGTTGCTTTTCAGCGCGTGTTTTTTTATTTGTGCAAAAATTCTATTTGCAATAAATTGTGCATTTCCAAATATAATTAAGAGATGTCGAAACGCCGCATTGAAGTAGGAGAAACATACTCCAACAAGTCAAAGAAGTAAATACATGCTCGTTCGTATATCAATAGCATTCTAATTAAACTTGTGTTTCTTGTGTCTTTTGCAGAGAATCAGAAGCCTCAACATCGGCGGCTGCTTCTGCTGCCGGCACTGTTGCCCAGATTTTGGGTGGATTTGTGCCGAGCAAACTGGTAAGTAAACTAAACTAAACTAATGAAACTATGTAATTCTTATATTTTTATTGTTTTTCTTTCGTTAGCCGCCAACCATGAATCCCTTCACAAATAAGCCTTACTCCACTCGTTACCAAAACTTGTATAAAAAGCGCATTGCATTGCCGGTATTTGAATACCAGGCGGACTTTATGCGTCTGCTTAGTCAGCATCAGTGCATTGTGCTTGTGGGCGAAACGGGTTCGGGTAAAACGACACAGATACCGCAATGGTGCGTTGACTTTGCGGTTTCCAAGGGCCGCAAAGGCGTGTCCTGCACACAGCCACGTCGTGTGGCTGCCATGTCCGTGGCACAGCGTGTTTCCGAGGAAATGGATGTAAATCTGGGTGAGGAGGTGGGATACTCTATACGTTTCGAGGATTGCTCGTCGCCCAAGACGCTGCTTAAGTACATGACAGATGGTATGCTGTTGCGCGAAGCCATGTCAGATCCTATGCTGGAACAGTATCAGGTTATACTGCTGGATGAGGCTCACGAACGTACGCTGGCCACGGACATATTGATGGGTGTGCTAAAGGAGGTTATTCGTCAGCGCAACGATCTTAAATTGGTGGTCATGTCGGCTACTCTTGATGCTGGCAAGTTCCAGCAATATTTCGATAATGCGCCGCTTATGAATGTGCCTGGACGAACACATCCCGTCGAAATATTCTATACACCAGAACCAGAGCGAGACTACTTGGAGGCGGCAATACGCACAGTCATTCAAATTCACATGTGCGAGGAAATTGAAGGTGTGTGTTTACTAGAAATTCTTGTTTATTCAGACACTAATAATACTCACTTTTTTTAGGTGATATTCTCATGTTCCTCACGGGTCAGGAGGAAATCGAGGAAGCATGCAAGCGCATCAAACGAGAAATTGATAATCTAGGCTCTGAGATTGGCGAACTCAAGTGTATACCTTTATACTCGACGCTGCCTCCTAATCTGCAGCAGCGCATCTTTGAAGCGGCACCACCGCCAAATGCCAATGGTGCTATTGGCCGCAAGGTTGTGGTCTCTACCAACATTGCCGAGACCTCGCTGACCATTGACGGCGTTGTGTTTGTCATTGATCCTGGCTTTGCCAAACAGAAGGTTTACAATCCTCGTATTCGTGTCGAGAGTTTGCTTGTCTCACCGATATCCAAGGCTTCGGCACAGCAGCGTGCTGGTCGAGCTGGCCGTACCCGGCCGGGCAAATGTTTCCGCCTGTACACAGAGAAGGCATTTAAGAACGAAATGCAAGACAACACATACCCCGAAATTCTACGATCCAATTTGGGTAAGTCTAGGGTTTATTGAGACTTATAATTGACACTAATATTAACAATTTCATTTTTCAAATAGGCACCGTTGTGCTGCAACTAAAGAAACTGGGTATTGATGACTTGGTGCACTTTGACTTTATGGATCCACCAGCTCCTGAGACGCTGATGCGTGCATTGGAGTTACTCAACTACTTGGCCGCTCTCGATGATGATGGCAATCTGACGGATCTGGGTGCCGTCATGTCTGAATTTCCATTGGATCCACAGTTGGCAAAGATGCTGATTGCCAGTTGCCAGCACAACTGTTCCAATGAGATACTCTCAATAACGGCTATGCTGTCGGGTGAGGCTCATACTACACGAAATTTCCGTGTGATCCGTGTTTAAGTTGAGTTTCATTAGGCTGCAGAGTTGAGCAATAGTTTGATCCTTTCCATATTCCAGTTGAATACGACACATCAAGTGTCGAAAGGGAAGTCAAATACATTGTTCTCCTCTGCTTTAGATTAAAGTGGAATGGGTTTCTCTATCAAATTGAAAACTAGCTGAAGTTCTGTGAGGGTATTTCTATTTATTGCACAAAAGCATTAGTTTAAAATGGATTGGTTTAATCCATTGAATGGCCATTTTAAGCTAATGTAATTAGTATCTAAGTCTTTCTCACGACAACTGCACCGACGTACGATGACAGCACCTTTAAATGTAATTTTAAGTGCAAAGAAAAAAGTTTCATCAATTTATTTGTTCTTTGCATTCAACACTGAAGCAAAGTTGCACGTGCGTTGCACCCAATGAGAACATTTATTTGAAATGTGATGCGGCATTTATTTAAAATATTTTGCAATACTTGTAATATTGTAATTGTCCGCTGGACTTGAACGCACTTGCAACTCACAAATGCAATCAATCTTTAAATCAAGCCTCTAGATTGCCTAGCTGACAAAATGTAAGCACAATCTATTTGTTATTGTAAAAAAAAATACGTTATGAACTTGCGCTTAATCGAAAACAAACCAATTCAAACACCAAAACATCAACCAAAGTGCCACAATGTTTCGTGCGTCCCAATGAGGCAAAGAAGGTAGCTGATGAGGCCAAGATGCGCTTTGCCCACATCGACGGGGATCATCTAACTTTGCTGAATGTCTACCACGCTTTTAAGCAGAGTGAGTATACTGACTTTATAGTGTCTATATTTGACTAATATTTATTATCTAACAGGCAGCGAGGATCCAAATTGGTGCTACGAGAACTTTATTAACTTCCGATCGTTGAAGAGCGCCGACAATGTACGTCAACAGTTGGCTAGAATTATGGATCGCTTTAATCTGAAGCGCACAAGCACCGAGTTCACATCCAAGGATTATTATGTCAATATACGCAAGGCTCTGGTGCAGGGCTTCTTTATGCAGGTGGCGCATCTGGAACGCACTGGACACTATCTGACCATCAAAGATAACCAGAACGTGCAGCTGCATCCCTCGACATGTCTAGATCACAAGCCAGACTGGGTCATCTACAACGAATTTGTGCTGACCACCAAGAACTACATACGCACCGTCACAGATGTGAAGCGTGAGTTTCTTCGAATCTCATTTGTTCATACTATTACTTATCTTATTTATTTTTTTCTTAGCGGAATGGCTGCTTAGCCTGGCGCCTCAGTACTACGATCTGAACAACTTTCCACAGTGTGAAGCCAAGCGACAACTGGAGCTGCTTCAGCAGCGGATGGAAACAAAACAATACCAGAAGGGATTCTAAGCAGCAAATCCGAGTTTTTAATACAATTAGCTTAAACACAATTTAAATGAAAACTAATTATAATGTCCGTTTAAGTAGCCATTGAAATTAGTTTGCTTAAATGTTACAATTTCAATTATGTTTTCAATAATCACAAAATAATTTTTTATCTTTATTTGTTTGCTTATGCATTACATACTTAAACACATCTAAGAATTCCGTTTAGTGTTAATAAAAGCAACCTTTTGTATACCTTAAAATACATGCTCCAATTGTGCATTAAAATTGAATAAGTTTAACCCAATAAGTTCCTATGAACGAGTCCTAGTGCATTAACCGAAGACAGACATTATTGAATCAATCTATTCGAATTTTATTAAATTAAAATTGTTATCTTAGATATTCAAACATAAATATTGGTGATAAGTTTCGAGTCACTGATTTAACTTCTAATGTTGGAAGACATCCTCAATCATTGGCTCATTTTCTGTGAAGCTTCACGAATTACACGCGAACAGGCCGGAAAGTGGGGCGTGGCAGGTATGTCGGTCCGTCGTGTCCAGGATCAGCTTCACGAACAACACGGGCATATGGCCGGGAAGTAGGGCGTGGCAGATATGGAGGCCTCTCGTATGCAGGATCCGCTTCACGAATTACGCGAACAGGCCGGAAAGTGGGGCGTGGCAGGTATGTCGGGCCGTCGTGTCCAGGATCAGCTTCACGAACAACACGGGAAACAGATAAATCGCTATCAAGATTAGCTTCACGAGCCACGCGAACAGGCCGGAAAGTGGGGCGTGGCAGGTATGTCGGGCCGTCGTGTCCAGGATCAGCTTCACGAACAACACGGGAAACAGATAAATCGCTATCAAGATTAGCTTCACGAGCCACGCGAACAGGCCGGAAAGTGGGGCGTGGCAGGTATGTCGGGCCGTCGTGTCCAGGATCAGCTTCACGAACAACACGGGCATATGGTCGGGGAGTAGGGCGTGGCAGATAAGGAGGCCTCTCGTATGCAGGATCAGCTTTACGAGCTACGCGAACAGGCCGGAAAGTGGGGCGTGGCAGGTATGTCGGGCCGTCGTGTCCAGGATCAGCTTCACGAACAACACGGGAAACAGATAAATCGCTATCAAGATTAGCTTCACGAGCCACGCGAACAGGCCGGAAAGTGGGGCGTGGCAGGTATGTCGGGCCGTCGTGTCCAGGATCAGCTTCACGAACAACACGGGCATACGGCCGGAAAGTGGGGCGTGGCAAATATGGAGGCCTCTCATGGCCCGACACGGCCATAACGCAGATCGCAGCCAGCAGTAAACTAATTGTGAACTTCATTCTTGTACGCTTACCAAAACTTGATTGATGCTCATCGATTGGAATCTAGCTGCTTTTATAATCCAGCGTCGATGAATAGAAATCACTATCTGCTTCGGGGGACTTACACCTTCGGTGATTTTTGCATACACAAGGAAATGAGCGACCTGAATAAACTTTGTGAATACAAATCTTATCAGCGTCAGATGTTTAAGTTTAATTCCCCTCATCCAAAATATTAAGACAGAAAAATATAATATATATATAAAAATAAAATTATTTGTTTATGTAGGTTTATCTGTTTAAATTATGACTGCACATAAATTTAACAAACCCTATTTCACTTTATCTTTTTTATTAGTAGAACTACATATTTTGCATTTCTGTTTCAACAAAAAAACAAATATGTGTAGATAGATGTTTTGAGAAATATCCCCTTTTCAACGACAGCTCAGTTTAATAGCGATAACGCTTAGACTTTTGATACTCAGCTTGTGAACGAAACAAATCATTTATCTACCAGGTCACATACTGCCTTGTCTTAGTTCAGCAAGAAACGTGTTATTCCCCGAACGCACCTCAAAAACCACCGAACTACAACGCAGCTGCTTCGAAGCAAAGCTTTCGTTATAAATGTGTCAATGACATTTTTTTGAAAACTTTGATCTCTCATAACTTCATCAAAAATTAACCGATTTTCAAGCGGAATGTCATTTTGATCATGATTTGGTCTCTTAATTGATTCTGCATTTACATTTTTTTCATCTAAAAAATTTGATAGTTTTTCGATTTTTGTCAAATTTTCTATACTGACCCCTTGACATTTTTTTGAAAACTTTGATCTCTCATAACTTCATCAAAAACTAACCGATTTTCAAGCGGAATGTCATTTTGATCATGATTTGGTCCCTTTATTGATTCTGCATTTAAATTTTTTTCATCTAAAAAATTTGATAGTTTTTGGATTTTTGTCAAATTTTCTATACTGACCCCTTGACATTTTTTCAAAAACTTTGATCTCTCATAACTTCATCAAAAATGAACCGATTTTCAAGCGGAATGTCATTTTGTTCATGATTTGGTCCCTTAATTGATTCTGCATTTAAATTTTTTTCATCTAAAAAATTTGATAGTTTTTCGATTTTTGTCAAATTTTCTATACTGACCCCTTGACATTTTTTCAAAAACTTTGATCTCTCATAACTTCATCAAAAATGAACCGATTTTCAAGCGGAATGTCATTTTGTTCATGATTTGGTCCTTAAATTGATTCTGCATTTAAATTTTTTTCATCTAAAAAATTTGATAGTTTTTAGATTTTTGTCAAATATTCTATACTGACCCCTTGACATTTTTTTGAAAACTTTGATCTCTCATAACTTCATCAAAAATGAACCGATTTTCAAGCGGAATGTCATTTTGTTCATGATTTGGTCCTTAAATTGATTCTGCATTTAAATTTTTTTCATCTAAAAAATTTGATAGTTTTTGGATTTTTGTCAAATTTTCTATACTGACCCCTTGACATTTTTTCAAAAACTTTGATCTCTCATAACTTCATCAAAAATGAACCGATTTTCAAGCGGAATGTCATTTTGTTCATGATTTGGTCCTTAAATTGATTCTGCATTTAAATTTTTTTCATCTAAAAAATTTGATAGTTTTTAGATTTTTGTCAAATATTCTATACTGACCCCTTGACATTTTTTTGAAAACTTTGATCTCTCATAACTTCATCAAAAATGAACCGATTTTCAAGCGGAATGTCATTTTGTTCATGATTTGGTCCTTAAATTGATTCTGCATTTAAATTTTTTTCATCTAAAAAATTTGATAGTTTTTGGATTTTTGTCAAATTTTCTATACTGACCCCTTGACATTTTTTTGAAAACTTTGATCTCTCATAACTTCATCAAAAATTAACCGCTTTTCAAGCGGAATGTCATTTTGTTTATGATTTGGTCTCTAAAATGATTCTGCATATAAATTTTTATCATCTAAAAAATTTGATAGTTTTTCGATACCAAGCCTATCTCTCATCCAATTTTCCATAGATTCAAAACATATTATTGCTCTAGGTCTAGATATTTATTTTGATATCAAATTTATTATAAAACGACATCTTAACATTTGAAATTGTTTCAAAATTGATTTGTTGAGAAAATAAACTGAAATATAACCTTTTACCGAAATAGTTATTTGGGTATATACCGGAACCGAAACCGTAACCTATATTTGTTTCGATTTGATTCCCTGTTGTAGATAAAATCAACGTATTGTATACCTTAAAATACATGCTCCAATTGTGTCGAGCTTTAACCGTTCGTCTTTTGAAATTGAATAAGTATGACCAGATAGGTGGCTATGGCCGAGGCAAACTGCAAAAGGCAAAGACAGAGTATAAAGGATAGTAATTACTTATTACTGCTTATATTTTACTTTAAGATTAACTCACCGATGTCAGAATTGTGCGATTAACACGACACAGTCCACTGGCCGAGAAATCGGCATCCACAACGAGCAATTGCTGCCAAAATCTTTTGGTTTCCTCGGCCAAAATAGGCTCAAAAACTTTGCGCTCAATTTCGCAGACAATTTGAATTGTTTTGCGAGATTCGCGGGCAACAAGATGACATGGCTCCACAACCATTAGCAGGCGGAGAAAGTGGAGGATGATCCAGAGCACTTGCACCCAGACATAACCATTGTCCCGCTTGTTGAGCATCTCCAGGAACAGAAAGTAAGCGGTGGCCACCAAGTGCAGCAGACATGAGACGAGAATAAAGAGCACAGCAATGCCATAACAGCTGCAATCCATATAGATATTATTAAATAAGTATTTGAAATTATAACTATTTCATATAAATACTCACCCGGACAGCAGGCGTACACATTTACATAAGGACTCGTGATTGTCGGCCATTTCTCTCATAACAAGACTCTTGTTCTTGGCTACAAAATGAAAATAAATATTGTATACTCTGTGGCAGATCATTAACAATCCACACTTACCTGCCGATTCGTGTGCAATCAACTCGCTATTTAACTTGGTTAAACTGGCGTGCAAGGCCGTGGGCATCATTGGATTGAAGCTAATCGTTTTGACAGCACTCACCTTGATCAGATTGGATGGATTCTTGTATGTCTTGTCTAACAAAAAGTGGGGAAAATTTCAATTTAAAAAGGCGTTTTCCAGTAAAATATAAAATTGGATTATACAATTAATTTTTAAATATAATACGGTACATAAAATCTGTCTTTAAAATTGCATTAAGATCAAAAAATTTATTTGTAATATATTTAATATTTTCAAGATTTCAAAATTTTTGCATTAACTCGAAATAGGTCTTTAAAAATTCCAAAACGTTTCGCTTTTCCATATTATTATCTGTTTCCAAACATCTTACATCAATATATATCTATCTATGATCCTAACTAGACATTAAAAAAATAGACCTAGAAGTTTTAGCATTATATATAGAAACTTACCGCTCAGATAACTTGTGCGAAGCATCAGATTAAGACGCCTATAACGTCTACCCAAGCCGTATGCGGTATTTGCGAAATTTACGTGGAGTCCAGTCAATATAAAATAGAGGCTGTAGAAGGGAACGTACCACTGTACGTTAAGATCTGTTGATCGGAATTAGAATTGCTGTTGAATTGTAGCTTAAATAGTCAAATATTCGTTAGTTTGTCTCACTAGTATCCGCTTTTTCGATTTTCATTTGTTGGGCCATTCGCACCCAAGTCCACACATCCAGGCCAAGAAGTATTCCAATGACTATCAGGGAAATACTGGCCATTCCAAAGGCACGCCAACGATCCCGCCTAAAATTATTATAGGCGCTGAGCGTACTATCGATCTGTAGGTGAATTCATAATTATTGATTGAAGCAATATTATCCTGACCTTTGACTTACCCGATGCAGCCGCGTGTTCAGCTCCTGTGTGGCACGCAGTCCAAACAGGCCACAGTAAACACCCGCTACGATGGCTAGCACAACAACGGAAACATCCGATGCGGTCACTACTTTCGATGTCGCCGATTTCATTCTGAAAGATGCGCTTTTGATTTGTTGTTGTTTTAATTCAGAATTATTAATATTTGCATAGTGAAAGAAAAGTTTATACAATTTAGATAATTAAAGTAATTGTGCAGATATAAGCATTAAATAAGAGAAAAGAAAGCTCTTAAAGTAGCTCATATTAAAAATTACAGTTCCACAAAAAATTCGTAATTTTTAATATCAGATAATTATTGTATGATCCTAAAAGTATGCTTTAAAAATTAAAACAAAGTAGAAAAAATTGATTTTTCATGCTCAAGTTTTATTAAATTTAATTTTTAGTAACTGAAATGTTAAAATATATATTGCTGATGAGCTGCCATGCTGTTCTAAGTATTTCTCTTAGGATCCAGTCACTGCATTCACTCATAGTATTAGTAGTTGTTGAAATTTGTCGAATATCAATATCAATTGAAATCGAAATCGATACTGTGTTTAAATATCGATTCTACCGTGTTTATGATATTTGATTAACCACAACAGGCAGCCTTAAGCGATTTGGAACTCTCTGGCAACGCCTCACGAGCTACGCGAATAGGCCGGAAAGTGGGGCGTGGCAGGTATGTCGGCCCGTCGTGTGCAGGATCTGCCGCACGAGGGTGCCTGTTAAGCTCAGGATTAGCCTCACGAACAGCTCGGACAACAGATATTGAGCTTGCCTCCGACATGGCCATAACGCAGATCGCAACCAGCAAAAAACTGAGTGTAAACTTCATTGTCGCAAGATTGATAAAATCTTATTGATGCCGATCTATTCGGGTTAAGCGGTATTTATACCAAAGCTTTGCTCGGCGGTTTTTGAATTTCATTTCTGAACTTTGACAGGGCAATTTGTCACCGGGAATATAATTTATTTGTTTCATAACAAGCTGAGTATAATAATTCAGTATTAAACTGAACTGCCATTCAAAAGGGGATATTTCTCAAAGTAATCTTCTCACATTTCTAAAAAATCATATCATATTTTTGATTGTTTATTGCTACGCAAATGTATCACTACTATTAAAAATGATAAAGAGGAGTATAAGCTGTTTTAATTTATCTGCAGTCATCTTTTAAACCAATTTCTCTACTCAAAATATTTATCAATATTTGAGTGATCCTAAAAGTATGCTTTAATAATTTAAATTAGAAAAATTTTGTATATCATATTTAAATTTCAAACTAATCCGATTTTATTAAATTAAATTTGTAATTTTTGAGATTGTAACATAAATATTGCTGATAATCTGCTAATTTGTCCGAAGTCTTTCTCGCAGTTACTGCATTAGCTTCTAATGTTGGTAGACATCCTCAATCATTGGTGAAACTTCACGAACAAAACGGGCATATGGCCGAAAAGTGGGGCGTGGGAGATATGGAGGTCTCTCGTATGCAGGATCAGCTTCACGAGCTACGCGAACAGGCCGGAAAGTGGGGCGTGGCAGGTATGTCGGGCCGTCGTGTCCAGGATCGGCTTCACGAACAACACGGGCATACGGCCGGGGAGTGGGGCGTGGCAGATAAGGAGGCCTCTCGTATGCATGATCCGATTCACGAGCAACACGGGAAACAGATAAATCGCTTTCAGGATCCGCTTCACGAACTACGCGAACAGGCCGGAAAGTGGGGCGTGGTAGGTATGTCGGCCCGTCGTGTCCAGGATCAGCTTCACGAACAACACGAGCGGAGGGCCGGGGAGTGGGGAGCATGTAAGGAGGCCTCTCGTATGCAGGATCCGCTTCACGAACAACACGGGAAATAGATAAATCGCTTTCAGGATCCGCTTCACGAATTACGCGAACAGGCCGGAAAGTGGGACGTGGCAGGTACGTTGGCCCGTCGTGTCCAGGATCAGCTTCACGAACAACACGGGCATAGGGCCGGAAAGTGGGACGGGGCAGGTAAGGAGGCCTCTCATGGCCCGACACGGCCATAACGCAGATTGCAGCCAGCAGTAAAGTAATTGTGAAACTTCATTCTTGAACGCTTAACAAAACTTGATTGATATTCATCGATTGAAATCTAGCTGCTTTTATAATCCAGCGTCGGTGAATAAAAATCTCGATTTGCATTGGGGACTTACACATTCGGTGATTTTTGCATAGACCTGAATAATCTTTGCGAATACAACTCTTATCAGTGACAAAAGTAGAGGGACGTTTGAGTTTAAATCCCCTCATCCAAAATATTTAAGAATAAGTTAATATGTAGTAATTAAACAGTCGATTACATTTATGGAACACCCCTGAATTTTACATCACAAACTGATATCTTTGCGAGTATATAAATCAGTTAAATTGATGACTGCACATAATCAACCTTTATATCAGTTTATCATTTTTATTAGTAGAACTACATATTTTGCATTTCTGTTTCAGCAAAAAAAAAAAAAAAAAATTATGTAAACTTTTCATATGTGGAGTAGATTGTTTTGAGAAATATCCCCTTTCGAATGACAGGTCAGTTTAATACTGATAAGGCTCTGGCTTTTTACACTCAGCTTGTGAATGAAACAAATAATTTATCAACCATAATTTATTCAGCAGTAATGCCCCTCAATTGACAACGAACTACAACAAAGTCGCTACAAAGCAAAACTCTATTATATATAGCACTTCATCGCGATAGATAGGCGTCAATAAGATTTTATCAAACTAGCGAAAATGAAGTTCCCAATAAGTTTTCTGCTGTTTGTGATCTGCGCTATATTCGTTTTGGAGGGAAGTGCGATATCTGTTGCCCGAGTTGTTCGTGAGGCGGAGCCTGATAACAAGGAGTCTTTCCGACCACTTTCACGTGTTGTTCGTCAAGGAGCCGAGGGCAACCACTTCGGCGACTCTGATTGTGAAATCTGGAACTGGTTGTGTGGAGAGTAATGGATCGGAAAGACTTCCGAATCTACCACATTGCGGTCCTATTTACAAGTTGTACTTAGCGAGAATCTTGAATAGTTATCTCCCAGATAATCAATAGACATTAACTTTAAGCACAATTTGAAATACTTAAAAACCTCGAAATAATGAAATTTAAAATACATAATTCAAATAAACGTAGATGAAAATTTATCCCCAAACCTAAACGAATGTCAAAAAACAAAAATAGCGAAAAATTTTAAAACAAAAAAACTAGGAAAGCTCGAAAATCCTTTAAATATTGTGTGCTACATTGTGTAAAACCTCAATATCATTTTTTAAAATTATTAAAATAGATTTTTCATAATTTTTGTACTCTGAACATTTTTTATGAAACTTTAAATATAATATCCAGTGAAAAAAGGAATATGTATACTTACCGAACTGGTATCTTAGAGTTTGCGTCAAAGAGCAGACCGCGATATGTGAGAAAAACTGAATGAAAAATACATATATCCGAAGGATCCGTCAGTGTCTCCGTGTCCGATTTGCCGTATATTCTCGAACAACTCACCCATTATCACACACAAGCTGGCTGAATAAGTTGTAAAGATCCAACTGCGTCGGATCTGCATTTGACCCTTGGAATTCTTCTGGGCCGAATAGGGTGCAAGGCCTAGAAGCTTGCTAACATAGAATATACCAATGCTGGGTTCGGATATTTCCATGATGTCCGCACTTTCACTTCAGTTTCTCGACAATTACTGAGTGGCTTTTCCCAAATCAGCAAATGAAATGGCTTCAAATTGTGTTTTTTTGCGCACATTTGACACTGAACAAATAATGCGCTCCCGTGTTTGACTATTATTAGTTCAGTTAGCAGACAGCAGACAGCCTAAGTGAAAACCACGAACCAACCCTCGGGGTCACAGAACATATGAACAAATTGTTGACAATAGTGTTGTCTTGTCTGTCCTTACAAACTACTCTATCGGCTGTAAATAATAATTAGCGTGTGAGAAACGTCAATCAGTTAAGGACATAGGAGCCAATTAGTCTTCCAAATCCCTCAACTGACAGCTGCATCTATTTTATGAATGAAAAGCTGGCAATGATTGTGGACAATTGACACGCCATTTGCGAATACGGATAAATACACACTGTTGTGATTTTATTAAAAATATATTTTTGACAAAATTCAACTTTAATTTAAAACGACCATAGTCTCTTTGAGACATACATAGACATGAATTTTTAAAACTGGAAACGGTTCAACAATCATAGGGATTCATTTAGCAGCTACTTTTGATCACTAATCATGAAAATTTAAACAAAAAACATTAGCGGTATCACAAATAAATGTATGGTACAATTAATGAGATATCCGATACTGATTTCTATTTACAAATGATGAATATAGATCATTTTCATAACTGATCCTTTATAAGAAAAGAAGCTGCCAAGTGTTCCTATTATCAGCATCAATCTCTAATTCGGCACGGTAGAGGCATTGAAAATCTCAATCCAGTAACCATCGGGATCTCTGATGAAAGCCAAGCCCTTCATGCGACCATCGTCCGGTTTTTTTACAAACTCAACGCCATGCTCTTCGAAGCTATGAGTATATATATTAGAAATTAAGTATTAATAAAAAACAAAGAAACAGTCAGTTAAATTTACAAACCGTTTGCAGGCAGCATAGACATCTGGAACCATCAGTCCAATGTGTCCAAAGCCACGGGGATCGGTATTACCGGTGTGATAGCTTTGATCCGGATCTGTTTCTGAGCCCCAGTTGCTAAATACATAACGGGTCTAAGTCATACATGTAATTATAACAGTTAATGGGGAAAGACTTACTGTGTCAGTTCAACGGTCGCCTTGCGACTCATGGCCCAGGTTCGTCGCTCCTTGGGATCCTTAGGTACATCGGAAGGGTTTTCATAGCTGCAAAATATGATTGTTATCAACTTGTCAGCCTACTTCAAGAAAGATAAGTTATCGCCACTTGAACTTACCCCATGAAATACAACGAAAACTTTGCCTCTGGAAAGTCCAACTTGACCAGCAATGTCATGCCGAGGACACCAGTGTAAAACGGCAGAGATTTGCGTGGATCCTTGATACGATACATGGTTTGCTGGAACAGAAAGTCCTGCCGAAGAAAGCATATTTAATATTGACTTCAATCGGCACTCTCTTAATTAAACTAAACTTACCTTGGTGGCTGCATCTTGTTTTTGGCAAAGCTCATCGGCTTCGGCATTGCTCAGTCCAGTAACATCACCCATTTTGTGGAATTGACCTGTTGACTTATCGAATTGTTAACTTTTTATGTGCAGACTGCAGTATAAACCAGCACGTTTTGATAATGTGAATCAGCTGTTGGAACAGCTGTTTGCTTAGCTTTTTGCAAACGATGGTCGCACTTATGTTATCGATACCATAAGTGCCTTATCGATAAGTTTTCGACATTGATACAAATAGGACATATCGATAAGCTTCTCGTGCTGTCACGATGGTCTCACTCATGTCATCGATACTGTAAGTGCTTCATCGATGAGCTTTCGACATCGATACAAATTGGACATATCGATAAGCTTTTCGTGCTGTCACTAGAAGCTTTTGTACCCAACTAGTGCTGTGAAACGTTTGTAAATAAGTATTGAAAAATACCGTTTCAAAATCAAACTTTCTACACATTCAAAATAGAAACAATGTCTCGTCGATTTGTGGGCAGCTGGTATAAGCATCCCGAATTGCTGGGAAGTGACAAATTAAAAGATGTGATACACAAATTGGAAACGAATGAAACGCCCCGAATGGGCGTAACGCTCTCTGAAGTCACTCTCTCAAGCATTTGCAGGGAGGCCCGATCTGTGTTTTTGGCCCAACCTATGCTATTGGAGCTGCATGCGCCCATAAATATTTGCGGGGATATACATGGGCAATACGAAGATTTATTGCGAATATTCCAAAACTGCGGCTTCCCATCCATCAGCAATTATCTGTTCCTTGGCGACTATGTGGATCGGGGTCACCAGTCCATTGAGACTATTACGTTGCTGCTCGCTTATAAGCTACGATATCCATATACGTTTTTCCTCTTGCGCGGCAATCACGAGTCCGCTGACGTTAATCGGAGTTATGGCTTCTATGACGAGTGCAAGCGACGCTATAACGTTAAGCTCTGGCGAGCCTTTGTGGACTGTTATAACTGTATGCCAGTGGCAGCCATTGTGGAGAATCGGATATTCTGCTGTCACGGGGGACTGAGCCCGGATCTGAATGATCTGAATGCCATACGCCAGTTACCTCGACCAACGGAGGTGCCGATGAACGGTCTGCTGTGCGATCTTCTCTGGTCGGATCCGGATAAGGATGCCGTTGGATGGGGTGCAAACGATCGAGGCGTTAGCTTCACCTTTGATTCGAGCATCGTTAACACATTTCTGGCTTCGCACGGCTTCAATTTAATTGTGCGTGCCCATCAGGTCGTCGAGGATGGATACGAATTCTTTGCAGGTCGCAAGCTGGTCACTATCTTCTCAGCTCCCAACTATTGCAATTTATTTGACAATTGCGGCGCTGTTCTGATTATAAATGCCGCATTGGTTTGTCACTTTGTCATCATCCAGCCTCAGATTTTGCCCTTATCAACATCAAACCGAGCAAGAGAAACAACGTAATAGATACAAATATTAAATGTTGTATACATAATTCGTTCACTTTATTTAATTGTAATCGACTTCCAAGCTGCGTAAATCTCTTCACTTCACTTCCCTTCTCATCTCTTTGCATTTCTCTCTTCCTCTCTTCCTCTCTTCGATTCATCGTCTATGTACATGGTAAAGGCATTTTCAAGGGCATTTTTTTCTCTTTTTGTGTATGGTCTCTGCTCTTAATAATTTACATAACGTTGCATTTGTCATTGTATTGATTTGTTGACTGTTTTTTGTGGTCATTATTATAACTAATTTAACTGATACTCGGAGTTATCATTATCATTATCATTATCGTATGGTATGTGTGTATATATTGTAAGTAATATTTGTATGTATATGGATATATGTATATAAGTATAATATATAATATATAGCGTACATTTGCTTATCAATTAAACTACTTGCTTGATTTAATGTAGTAGTACGTACTTAATTAAAATTAGTCCTACTAAGTATGCACTTACATACATTGTGCTTATGATTATCAGAATTGTTTTCATCTTGTTGTTCTTTTTGGTGTCTCAAATTTAATTTATAAAACAAACGTCTATGGCCAGGAAATTAATCATTTAACATACATAATATATTACATATTTTATTTTAAGTACTTAATAATTTTAATAAAAATATTCCTATTACTTTCTTTTGATGTAGACGTTTCTGCTGTTGGTCGTTTTTCTTTTGGATGGTTCTTTACAGATGCGATTTTAGTTATGTAGTTCGGCATTTTGGCAAATTAAATGTTATTACTATAAATGTTAACAAAAATTTTTGTTGTGTGGACATTTGTTGTGTTTCATTTTTTAGTGCATTGCTCTATTGGAAGGAGTTGAATTATGAGTATTATTGCACCGCAAAATTCCAAAACATTCCATTGTTGTATGAACTGTATAAATGTGTATGGATGTATCTATGAAAATATGAAACAAGACAATAATCATCAGTCTGGATGGTTCTTTCAATGAATATTTATTTTGTTTTTTTTTCACATCATTTCTTTGCTTTAAATTATTGCAAGCACATAACAAAATTATAATAATAGTTATTACAAAATAATTAAAAAATTACAAATAAATTCAAATAAAACATGAGCTAAAAACATTGATGTCTTCATACCGCACTGTAGTTAACGTGAACTAATAAAAAGGCGCTAGCAATTAATTACTAAATACTCTTTCTCGTAATGTAGATAGAATAGGCTAACAAATAATTGAAAATTAAATTTAAACATAAACTATTTATTGCGTAACAATGACAAAAGAATTCAAAGAAGCTTGACTGCAAAATAAACCAAGTTAAGAACTTAAAAAAAATACAAAGCATAAACTAATTTACAATTACAAATTATAAGCATGCATACAACATTCTTCATCTTTTTAGTTATTGTTCTTAAATGTGTTTAATTATTGCTGTCGGTCTGTCTGTTTGTCTCTTTTGGTGTTCATTTGATTGTTTCTTTGTCAAATTGTGTATTATCTAAATGTTAGCTGAAAATTGCTTAGAATAAAATGCGTAATTAATGGCAAAAATCCGCTCTGGTCATTTTTTGTTATCCTTCATTCACTTAACAATTAAATGTGTACATATATATGTGTGTGTGTGAGTGTGTTCCATTAGAAACTAAATAATTGTTGTTGTCGTCGTAGTATCGTAGTATCTGTGTATCTCTATAAATATTGCGCGCGATCTTTAAGACTCTCAACAAGTTTCACATAACCTTTGATTTCGTACTAAAATTAATGTACATTGAAATATTGGCAAACGTACTAATTGTTTAGAACTACAATTACGATTACATTGTTTTTTTTTTTATTAATTTTCGTTACTTTTTGTTGTTGTTGTGTTTGTTTGTTTGTTTGTATTCAATGTTCTCCAGCACATTTGTAATTCAAATTGTACAAATTATGTTAAAAATTATTATTTAATAGATTAGATGTAAGTGTGTATGTTATGTGTGCATAGAACTAAGAATTTATTTATAAAAAATTTCACTAGCAATTAAATTCACCATTTAATAATTTCAACTTAATTAAACGCAGAGAGAATGAATATATATTTATCGTAAATATTGTGTGTGTTTTCTGATGTCGTTATTGTTTATGATGTTGTTGGTTCTTTGTTGTTTTTTTTGTATTTTCTTAATTTAAATATACTCAAAGAAAGGCCTATAGATTACAACTAAACGTTTGACATTTAAAAACGGCTAATCGTCATCATCATCGGACGAATTTGAGGACAATTGCAGATCGTTTTGTAGCAAATCATTGGGAAAGCCACCGTTGGACGCATAAACTGCAGACTGTTGTTGTTGCTGCTGCAGTTGTTGTTGTTGCTGTTGTTGTGGATGATGATGATGATGCGATTGCTGCTGCGGCTGTTGCTGCTGATGATGATGGTGACTGTTGTAGGCCGGCGATATAGAACCCAGTCCCAGATTGGGCAGTTGATTCATATGCTGTTGTTGCTGTTGCTGCTGATGATGTTGCTGCTGGTGATGTTGCTGCTGTATATGGGGAAGATGATGCGATTGCTGTACCGTCGATTGCTGCTGATGCGTGGGACGATCATCATCGGTGCTGTCCTCAGAGTCGCTTCCACTGTCACTGTCACTCGAATCCGACTCTGAACTGGAGCTGGAGGCACTTAGGGCGCCACCAATTTGCTGTAAACATGAACAAAAGTAAGTAATTTGAAGGTGTTGATGTTGATATTAAAAAGTCAACAAACCTGTTCCAACACGGCTGCCGCATGCGCAACAGACTGTGGGGAGAGGTCATGATGGCTGGGCGAGTCCAGATCCAAGGGCATGCTATTGCTATTGCTGTTATGGCTAAAAGATGGACGTTGCTGTTGCATCTGTTGTGCGTAGTTGTTGCTGCCGTTGCCACGACCAAAGTTTTGCTGCTGCTGCTGCTGTTGTTGTTGCTGCTGCGGATGTTGTTGCTGCTGCTGCTGCTGCATGGGAGGGCTGGAGCGTTGAGTCATTTGCTGTCGCTTGGCATGACCCTGAGATGGAGCCTGTCTCTGTTTGCCCATGTGCGATGACGCATAGTCCGGCTGGCCGCCTGATGAGCCAGTCGAGGAACCCGATATATTCGCATGGCCACCATTGTGCAAGGCTGCGCCCATTCCAAAATCATCATCGTCCATTATCATGGGTATACTGGGCAATGTCTGTTGGGCATTATTCGCATGCCAGCTAAAATATCAAGAAATATAGAAAGATAACTTTTAATAAAACTCCTCAATAAAATCCATTTTTTTTTAAAATAATTTTACAACTTACGCCGGCGCCGATTGCGGACTGCGATGTGAGGCAACTGGACGCGATGGTGAGCTCTGCTGCATCTGCATGGGCGAATTCCTTGGCTTATAGTCAACTATAAAGGCAATGATTTACCAGGATTAGCTGCTGATTAAGCAATATAGTTTCCCTAACAATACTTACTTATGTTGTTCCGGCGACTTCCCGTGGACACTTTCGTTTTGGATGTAATACGCATGGTGCTATTCTCCATTTTGGGTCCAGGACCAGATCCTCCGGCTCCCATGGACGGTACGGGGCCACCATTGGCGCCAGGAGGGGGTGCATTCGTAGCGGGCATCAAGCTTGGCTTGTTTGTCATTTCGCTTCTGCAATGGAATGGAATTAAGTGATTTGTAACATTATCAAAGTATTAAGGAGTCGTGTACTACTCACCTTGTCTTCTTTACTTGTATATTGTGATTTAGCTTCTCTAATGTGATAGCACCCGTTTCCTTGTCGAAAATGATTAGGCATTCTTTTGTATATTTTTTGTGATTACCCTTATAAACTGTATGAGGCACACCGGAACTTTCTGTAAAGGAAAATTCAAATCAATTCGATAAATGACTCAACTTATATTGGATATTTGTATAAAAAATATTAACATGTATCCCATGAAGTTCTGTTCAACTCTGTCATTTAATCAAACGGGTTCACAGCGAGATTACGATTATTCCACTTCACATTTACTAAAAAGTGAATGTGAATTATCAACGCAAATTAACACGTTGACTTAAACACAATTTTAATTGTTATACAATTCCTACATAGACATTTCAGAGTTAAGAGTTGATGAAATTATAATTCTAAATTTATTTAAAGAAGAGTTAAACACTTAATTTAATGAGTTTCACAGACATAACATTGCCCCAAGAAGTAGCTGTTTATATAGTTTTCTAAATGAACTATTCACAAAACTCAAATATGTGTGTGTGGGAGTGTTTTGCTCAAGTGTTTTGACTGTTACTCAAAAACATTTCAGACAATGGACTACTTCAAATCGAGCGTTAATTTTGTCAGAGATATTTGGGAATGAGAAGTGAAAGAACTGTCAAAAGGCAGTTGAACGATAAGCAATTCAATTAAAATGAAGATCGTTAAAATTGATTTTCAATTAAAATCTTTAAAAGTTTTCTAACATTATTATGTTTGTCTTTTTAGGTATTTTCCACTTTTAATAACATTTTCTTCTTAATACATAAAACCTCGCAGTTTAATTAAAAAGCATGTCGATGATTCAACTTTTACAATACTTCATTTATAGAACAGTTTTTTTTGCTTTTACACATTTCTAAAAAAAAGTACGGGGGGTTAGGTAAGTAATAGTAATAAGTAATAAATCATTTTTATATTATTTTAGACTTTGGAATTCATAGGGGATAGTTTCTAATTATTTTATCTTTCAAACAATCTACTTTAATTTTATTTTATACTCTTAAATTTAGACTGTGTTTTTGGATCTTAAATATTTTTCTGTGTATTTAAATCATCATTATTATTTAAAAGCAGCGACGTCGAAGACAAAAGTCAAGAGGTAGTGATAAGAAAATAAGTAAAACAAAGCAAGGCTGTTTCTGTATTTTGTTGTTTTATTTTCGATTTTTTTTTAGTTATTCATTTGACTTGAACTCTGCTTGTCATTGCAATTGTTGTTTTTGGCTGTCTGATTGCACTTTTTCTTTGTACTTTTTTTGCTGCCTTTCGCCTGTTGAATAATCTTCTTGAGGTTTTTATTGTTGTTGTTGTTATTGTGTATCTCGTGTCTCGCTTACAGTTTTAGATGCACATTGCAGTGATTGAAAAAAAAATAAAAAATTCACCCAAGCGACAAGGCGACAACAACCACAGTGCACAAGTCAAAAAGCAATAAAATGAAAGCGTGCGCTCAGTAACAACAATAATAACAATAACAACAACAAAAACAACAAGAGCAGCAGCCAAGCAAACGCAGACAAAAGCAGAGCAACAAACACAACAACAAGAAAGAAAAAAAGCAACAGTCAACGAAATCGTATAACGAAATCCGGTTGCGTTTTTGGAATTTTCTGTTGTTGCAAGTAAAGAGTATTTACGTACAGTGTGTCAAGTAATTGTTTTGACAAAATACAAAATGCACTTATCTTGTTAAATGGTTGTAATTATTATTTTTACGAATATACTAAATATATTTTACTTTTATAAATATAAAAGTACAAATAATTAATTTTTATTTTGTCAAAACAGTTACTTGACTTACTGTACATACTTAAGTGTGTGTTGGTGTGCGTGGAAGTTGGTAAGCAATCATTTAAAGTGCAGCTTACCCGGATTTTATTGTCTAAAATCATGGGAAATTGAACAAAAAATTTTGACTTGTAAAGTTACTAGATCCAATGTCTGACCAACTTCAATCTGTCATAACTTAGTCAAAACTAAACCGATTTTCAAGCGAAATGTCATTTTAATCATGGTTTGGCCTCTAAATTCACTCTGCATTTAAATTTTCTCAACTTTTAGGAAAAAGTTAATTTTTGCCAAAATTCGATTTTGATGCTAAGGGGGGACCCTTGGAAATTTTGAAAATTCAAAATTTTAAATCTCAAGTTTTCACTTTTAATCAACTCCCTATATCATAATAAGTATAAAACGACACTTTAAACTTGATTCTGAGACCTTTCATTATTTTGTCAAAAATCATGGGAAATTGAACAAAAATTTTGACTTGTAAAGTTCCTAAGTGCGAAGTGTGACCAACTTCAAACTGTCTTAACTTTGTCAAAACTAAACCGATTTTGAAGCGGAATGTCATTTTAATCATGGTTTGGCCTCTAAATTCATTCTGCATTTAAATTTTCTCAACTTTTAAGAAAAAGTTAATTTTTGCCAAAATTCGATTTTGATGCTAAGGGGGGACCCTTGGAAATTTTGAAAATTCAAAATTTTAAATCTCAAGTTTTCACTTTTAACCAACTCCCTATATCATAATTAGTATAAAACGACACTTTAAACTTGATTCTGAGACCTTTCATTATTTTGTCAAAAATCATGGGAAATTGAACAAAAATTTTGACTTGTAAAGTTCCTAAGTGCGAAGTGTGACCAACTTCAAACTGTCATAACTTTGTTAAAACTAAACCGATTTTGAAGCGGAATGTCATGTTATGGTTTGGCCTCTTAATTCATTCTGCATTTAAATTTTAACTTAACTTCACTTTTAAAAAAAAATATTTTTTGTTAGAATTAGATTTTGATGCTAATATACTTTTGCTCGCTTACTCATTCCTATTCTGAGCACTCTTTACAATTGATAATGAACCTGCACTATCCCAACAGACTCTCTCAGAGAGACTCTCTCTTACTCTTGCATGAATGCACAAAAGAACGAAGTTGTATAAATGTAGGCACGTGTGTACGCATGCCGTCAACATGGCTGTAGTTCGAGAGAACAAGAGAGGGAGAGAGAGAGAGAGAGAGCGTGCTCCCACGTATAAGAGCACACACACACACACGCATACAGTTTAACACACGCACGTGTGGGAGGCAGCAAGGTAAAACTCTTGCAAGTGCATTCAAAGAACAGCTGGTCGAAAACAAAAACGGCCGTTAGTTTCCTCTTTTTCTCTTACTTCTCTTCTCACCCCTCTCTCTCTTCAGATATGAAACGTAACTAAAGCAGCTATGGAAAAATTCCACAATAAACTGCAGACAACGCGCTGCTGTAAGCGACGTGCCAAAAGCGCCACACAGAAAGAAATAAAAGTCAGAAAAATAGATGCAAAAGTTCCGTTTGCTGTAGATACATTCATACATACACATATAATTCATAATTATGCACGCACACACATTCGTAATGTTAGTAGTAATAGTTGAACCGAAACAAATGTGCATCCGTAATGAAGGCAGGTTCACATGAAGTTCAAACTTCTTTCCATTTATATTCAGTTTTTTTAAGCCCCTTCTGGTTTGCTGTTGCCACAGCTGATAACATGCGGTTAGTTGTGCCCTTATCAATATAACTGTATATAACGCAAAGAATAAGTTTATAAAGAAGTAGCAGTAGCTCATTTACACATACATTCATACAAATGTATCTATGTAATGGCAAATAAATAATAATAGTACCGCAATGCGATAAGCATAAATCGGATTGTCTCAAAGAGTTCATTTGGCGGTCTGTCAGTTTGTAGTACGTGCTTCATATTTATTACCTTGAAATAGTTCTTGTCTCAAGTACATGTAAACACCTACATACATTTACATTTACTTTTTATATTTTATTCAATTTTAAAGATATTTTTGTTGTTTACAAAATAAACTTATAATCGACATGAAACCTATTTTCTGATAAAGCAGATGTAGCTCACGTTCGACCGAACAAACAAATTTTAATCTGATTGACGCCAATGACTATGGCTATAAGGTGGCTAATTGTTTATGTATAAAATACATTTATGTATAGGTGGTTTTTGCATTAGTTGCACGAATGTAAACATAAAGATACAAATGTATCTTTTAACTTTGTGATCAAAATACGATTATATATTTGAAACTTTCGAATAAATTGGGAATTTATAGATAAATATAGAAATATAGCTGCTAAATTACTGTGTAAATAAGGTAACAATCACAGACTTTAATAAAATTCTAGTAAATTCACAAAGCTAACTAAACAAGGTCTTTGGTTTTTTGTAGATGTCGTTCTGCATTTAGGAGCGTCAGAAGAAGCAAATTGAGTGACTCTTAAACTAAATACACTTGACCGATTGGAGTTTGGTCAAATCAAATCTATGTCTATGGTATAGCAATCAACGAAGCGTTACCTAAACCAAGTCAAGACAAGTCAGTTGTAATGGAGCACAGCAATAACAATAACAATAACAACAACGACAGCGACATCGACAACAGCAACAATAACAAATAACAATAGCAATAACAACAACAACTGCGCCTGTCTGGCCACAAAGAGCATGGCAAAATAAAAAATATAAAAAAAACCTGAACGCTTGGCTGCATTTTGCCTGACTTGATGTAATTTGGTTTCTTTACCTTAGTCGTTGTCGGCTGCCTTTTGCTTGTGGTTGTAGTTATTTTTTGTTGTTTCTCTTTTTTTTGTATGTATTTTGCATTATTTTTTCTGCTTCTTTCGTTTAAACAAAATAATACATAAGGCAAACCATTAATTTGTGCGAGTATCTATGAATGTATTTGCCTGTGTTCGTGTATCTGTGTGTGTAGCGTTTCATATAATGCCGCAAAATTATGTCATCAGCCAACAGACAGACAGACAGACATTCAGAGAGCCAATCTAACAAGCCTAACTCTAGCTCAAGTCTTGAATCTCTTTTGTTTTATGCACACTGCATTTTCACTTCCATGTTTTCCAACAAGAAAATGAAAAGTACTTAAAGTTATTGTGCCAATTACAAGCTAATTTAAAGCTTCACAAATGTGAATCATTTGCTGGTGATCAGCTGTGTTAAGGGTCGTTGATTGCTGTGAATTAAAAACCGAAACAAGTTCTGCTTATTAGTATATATTTAATTTAAATTTAATTTGAATTGAAATTTTAACAGGAGTTTTAAGCTAATTAAAACAATAATCTTAAGCATGGATTACAAAGCGAATGCTTTTCCTGTTTAATTTTTGACGATTCATCAAACTGAACTTTCACTTAAACATGTTCTCGAGGTAACAACAACAACAACAACAGTGTGCTAATTAGAGAAGGTTGTGAGATACTTGCTTTCTTTTCAGATACTATATATTTTTATGAAGCTTGAGATTTTGATGACGATTTAAAGCAAATAAGCGAAATACAGATGTCACTGAAAAGATCGTCCTTTTAAAAATCTTTTAAACAACTTTTTGAAGTCCTAAAATTAATTTCAAGATTTCAACAAAACTAGAAAAAAATTATATATATTTGTTGCAATGTAAATTTGCTTTAAATTAATAATTATTTATTTATTTCAATTTAAATTGATTGCTGCCTTGTAACTTCTAAGAGATTTGTAGACCATTTTTAATGTATTATGAGAGTACTGTATGGCGGATAAAGTATCTGTATCTTTTGGTTCAACTCACCTAAATTTGGCACGGTAACAGTAACTTGATTATTGGAGCCAACATCGACAGTTGCCATTCGACTGGTATCCACACTCGCTGGCTTAAAGTCATCTGGAAATCGGTAGACGGATTGTCAATAAGTCATCAGAACGGAACGTAAAAAAATGTAAATTCGTAATTCGTGTTCGTATTCGAAACTCACATTTGATTGTGTGAAATGCGGTCGATGTGTTTTTCGGATTGAATGTGGCACCCAATTTTAGCTCGCGCACCTCATCCCCAATATTGAGGCGCTCGCTAAGTGTGGGCTTCTGTTTGGTCATCATCATCGTATTCCCGACTCCGACTCCGTTCCCGATTCCGTTACCGTTGTTGTAGTTATTGCTGTTGTTGTTTGTGGGGGAGGTGAATGTTGTATGCTGATAAGGCAGGTGGTTGTTTGTTGTGGTCTGATTATTGTAATTGGCACTGGTGTAGTTTGACTTTTGTTGATAATTTGTTGTTGTTGTTGTTGATGCTGCTGCTAATGTTGTTGTTGTTGTTGTGGTTGTAATGATATGACTTTTCAGCAACTGATTCTGTTGTGGCTGCTGACGCCAACGCCAACGCCGACGTCGCCGCTGTTGCAGCAAAGCTACGCTCCTCCGCAGCGCCACCGCGTTGATAGTTGTAGCCGCTTGTTGTTGTAAATGCTGCTATGTCGCTGCCAGCGCCGCTGCCGCTGCCACTGCCGCCGTTGGTGCTGGTGTTGCCGGACTTGCGATAACTGCCGCCGTAGTGTTGACTTGCAGCTGCTTTGGCTTTAAGGCGCTGCAGTTTACTTGTTGCCACGGATTTGGGAATTTTTGCGGCCGTACTTATCGACGTGTTGTTTTTGAGCGTTGCACGACTTTTTCCACACACGCCGGAAACGGTGGAAAAAAGTATTGCACGCAAAAAAAACACGCTTTTAACGATGCAAACGAAAAGAAATTAAATTTAAACAAAAAAGTTAAACAAAACAATATGTATTTTTGTATTTTAAGGTACGCAACGTAGTCAAGGGTGTTATGTTGTTGTAGTTGTAGTTGTTTGTGTTGTTTGTTTTCTTCGTATTTTTGTTATATTTCTTTTTCCTTTTCTATTTGCTTCGTTTGCTATTCCTCCAAGGCGGCGTTTTCGCGTATTCGTTGTTACATTTGGCATTGGTGTTGATTTTAAGTAGATTTCATGTATCTAACGATCAGTTATTATTGCCATAATTTTTGTTAATTTTAGCTTAGTACTGCGAAGAGAATGCAACAATTATTAATCAATTTTTTTTTTAAATTCAATATTTGCCATATGTTTGCACTGTTCACACTCGTACACACACACAAACACTTTCGCATACATGTATACATATATGCGAAAGCATATAAATACAAACATATGTATATAGTTCGTTTTACAACACTAGACAGCTGCACCTGCTGGTTTAACGCTCACATATTGACACACATTTCGCAACAACTACGCATTATTTATGCAAATCGTAAGCGCATTTCACTATTTATTTGTTGTTGTTATCAATTGCACGCGAAATGCCACGCGATTTGTATTCTTTTAACTGACACTTTTTCTTTAACGATATAACACAGCTCAATGCAAATAAACATTTCAAACATATATACAAATGTACGTACTACAAAGCTACATATTTACGTTCATATGTACGTGAGCAAGGCAATTTTGCGATAACATTCACACACACACAATGATGCATTTGCGTACATACATACATATGTAAAAGGTACACTTACACGTGCCGTGTAAGAGTTGCCAATTTCTTTATGTAAATTACAGCTGTTCACATAGCAAGTCACTTCAATATACAAACAAACATAAGTACAAATGTATGTTCGCTTTGAATACGCATCAAATTATGCCACTTTACATCCCATTTTGGTGCAAATTAGCGATAATTTTGTGAAACGCACGCACACTATTACAAGTAATACGTAAGCAAACGAAAAAAGTGAGCGGCTGGCAAAGGTAAATGAAAAAAAAAATGAGACTATGAAACAGACACAGCTGAAAAACAAGTTTGAAATAGCCGAAAACAGCAAAGCGAAGGTGAAATTTCCGAAAATCAAATTGAAACGTAGACGGAAAATATACATATGCATATGTATGCCTATATATGTACGCGTAAGCGTGCCAGTGTGTGTATGTGTGTTGGTGTGCATTCTGTTGCTGTTGTTGCCTTTGTCGACAATTCAATTGTTGCTGAGCACTTTATTTAGTTATACAAGCACAATATTAACAAATTAGTTCACTGTCACAGTTATTTTATTCTCTTGCCCTTACTATATATTTAAAAAAAGTTCTTACAATATTTATTTACACGACCCACGAACGACTTGTTAAAAACTGAGTTCAGTTTGCGAGTGTTTAATAAAAAAAATCTATATGTGTGACCGCCAATATTGCCACCCGGTCACAAAAAAATTCCGATCTGGCAAGTCGTACCATTTTAGTAAAATTGCTAAAATAGTTGCAACTAAAATAACAACAAATACTTTAAAAATGTCTTTTTTATTTAGAAACTTGAAATTATGAACATTTTTGCAGATATTTTTTAGAATGTTGTCGATTTTTTGATATTTTAGAATTAAATTTAGATAAATCCGATGATGCTGGCAGCTTTTTGAGCGGTGATGAGACGGCACAGCTGATGAAATGAGCTGCCAACTTGCTAACAAAATACCAACAGGTTTTGAATTTCAGCATTTTACAACACTACAGTTAAGGCGTTATCGGACTGCAAAAGTAAGGTAGACCAGCAGTGCTAACGGTTATTTAAATGCAACGAAATGAGATAAATAATGATTACTAATATTAGTAAAGTCGAAAAACTTAAAACTTATAAATAAAATATTTAATTTTAAGTAGGAAAGTACGCATGCAAACCTCCAGCTTTTCTGTGATACATTTTTGCTTATATTTGTATACTTGATATGCGTGCATTAATTAAAATCGCATCAGTATTTTGGAAATCAGCTTAAAAGCAATACAAACAACTTGCCGCCCTCAGGATTAACACCAGTACCATGGTAAAATAGTAAATGTAAACAACAGCAGCTCACACACCCACACACACACACGCACAGACGGACGAACAAAGAACCTTTTCACGAGGCAGAGAGAGAGAGATCATCATTAACATTTGCACAAATCCCACAGGCGCCGGCTACTGTTGTTGCTGTCAATACGAGTGCGCTCTCATTATGGGGCGTTAATTATGTTGAGCGGTGTCTAGCGATGCTACTGTTCTTGCATTGCCAGATCTTCCATTGATCTGCACTTTAAGATGTTCCGACGTCGCCGTCGACTGTTCGCTTCGTTGCATTTGCTTTGCTTTCGTCCTTCTTATCCTTTTCGATTATGATTATTATAATCTCTGGCACTGCGATTGCTCGCATTTGATAAAGTGAAATTGATACTTTTACCATTCTCAGTGTTTATATTGTATGCACTCTGTATGCAGGGATGGGCGGCAGGTGGGCGTGGGTGGTCGCACAATGCAAACACATGCATAGATGTGTACCTACACATACACGCACACACACAGATACAGTGGCTCTCAGCTTATTTAACCCACTACTTCCTTAGACTACAAATTTTTATTGAAATTTTCTAAAAAAGGGAAAGAGATATATTAAAATATTAATAATTAAATTTGGTATATGTTTTGAGAAATATATTACTTTCATTTGTTATGTATTTAATACCTGAAATAATGAATAAAAACCAATAATGCAGTGGGTCAAATAAGCTGTGAGCCACTGTATGTACATATATGCAATGAAAAGAGACAAACTGCTAAAAACTTTCTTACGGTATTTTGGCGTGACGGCGGCAATTTGTAGGCCGACTGACTGTCTTTCCGTTAGCTAACCGTTCTCCATACAAACGTCGTTGTCCTTGTTTTGTTTTCTAATCAAGCATATGAGTTTTTTGTTGTTTGTTTTTGTTATTGCTGTTCTTGTTTGTTGCTCACTTTACAGTTTCCATTCGCAATATTCGCATTTCATATTCCATTTTGTGGCTAATTTGAAAACTTTTCTTATCAGTTGATGAAATCTAAAATTGCATTTTTATGGCACTTCCTTTTTAGCGTCCGCTTGCTCTCTTCCTTTCGCTGGCAGGCTCTCTTGCTTTCATTCTCTCTCTCTCTCTCTCTCTCTTCTCTGCTGTACTTCTTTTGCTTGTTGTTGTTGTTTTTTCAAAGTTCGAACTGCGAACATTTTGCCGCCTATCGACACTTTCGTTTCATAAGTTGCTCATTTATTGCATTGTGTGTGTTTTCCATTTGATATTGTTATTGCTTTTTGTTTTTGCACCTTTAATTGGAATTCGAATTTCGCTTTACATTTTGAGGTTATGTCTTAATGGCAATTGAAATAAAAGCAATAAAGAAAATGTCAGAAAATCATTAAAAGTCAAAATACTCATACTTATTCCGAAATATAGACAATGTTACGCTGATTAAATTACAAATCTTTCGAAATGCCTGAGAAAGTAATAAGAGCACAGTAGCAAGATCGTTGACAAATGTCAGATACGATCGCAATTTTCTGGAGCGGATCTTCCCTTCATTAAATGCCGCATTGTCTTAAGTGACCCCTTGACCCTTAGCCTTGTTAAGGGTAGACACAAAATTAGGCCAAGGCCAAGTCTCGGACAAGGGTAAAAAAACAGAACTTCTTGTTACCTGGGAATCGAATCGGTAGTTAGCAGCTGTTATACGTTGTTGCTGCTGCCACGCCCACTGTCAAATGTGCGGCCACTTATGTAAATTTAATTAGCATCAACTGGAATGCAAACTAGCCAAATCACGGCTCCCGACAAACCGACAATCCAACAAATGCACCCGATCAGGCGCCCATAAATCAATTTAAGTGGACTCCCCACAGTTGCCAGTTGAGTGGGTCGGAATAGGGTGGGAAGAGGAAAGAAGAGTGGAGAGTGGAGAGAGAGAGAGAGAGAGAGAGGGGGCCATCAGGCAGCAGATTCGCACGATCGTTTGAAATTGTCTGTAATTATAGTAAAAACACTTGGCATCGCATCTGAAAAATCACAATACACAGAGAGAAAGAAGTTGTACTTCGATTCATTTTCGAAACTCAAATAAAATTAATTTTGATATGGGAAGAAAACATGGAATTTTTTTTTAAAAATTTTTTATACTAAAGAATTATATTTAAATAATAGTCAAATACTTAAATTTTCTGACTTTAGAAATCTTTAAATATAATATGTAAATGTTTTGCTCAGTGTTCTAGACCCACTCCTCTAATGCATCATTCCATCCATTCCCCGTCCCCATTCACGATTCTTTCGTAGGCGACTAAATTGATTTTAAAAGTCGCATACGTCGTGCACTGTCCGGGCAACTACACGTACATAGCTCGGTCTTCGGCACGGACACGAGCACGGAGTCAACGTTTGCATCGTCCATTTTGTGCGGCCATAATTCAAAATTTATGTCTTTTGAAATTATTTTAATGTTTCTAATGTGACTTTTCCTTGCATCTTTGCCCAGAGTCAGACCATTACCGACGGTCATAAATAATGAGTATGTTAATTTCATTGAAGTTTGCGATTATTTCCACGTGGGCGAAGGTAACCGAGGTGCTATCATGCCAAATATGTTGTGAGTGAACTCATAGAGAACATGAATGAACCTTCTGAATCCCAAAGAGATAATCATTTATAATATTCACAGGAAAATGGAAAATGACATTCCGCTTAAAAAGCGGTTTATTTTTAATGAAGTTATGACCGATCAAAGTTATTGAAGAAATGTCAAGGGTAAGTATGGAAAATTGGATAATACATGGGTTAGAATCGAAAAATTATCAAATTTTCTAGATGATAAAAATTTAAATGCAGAATCAATTTAGAGACCAAATCATGATCAAAATGACATTCCGCTAGAAAATCGGTTTATTTTTGATGAAGTTATGAGAGATCAAAGATTTTGAAAAAATGTCAAGGGGTATATATAGAAAATTTGACAAAAAATCGAAAAACTATCAAATTTTTTAGATGATAAAAATTTAAATGCAGAATCAATTTAGGGACCAAATAATGAACAAAATGACATTCCGCTTGAATATCGGTTAATTTTTGATGAAGTTATGAGTGTTTGAAGTTAGTCAGATCTTTGACCGGCAACCTTAAAAGTCATTAATGTTACTTTTTTTAGACACTTTTTAACTATTTTCTCCAATTATAAATTTATTTATAAAGCTTAGCTGAAATTGCGTGATGCTTAACAATTGCAACTAATTAGGGATAAAACTCAATCAGTGATCATATATCAGGTGAGATCGGAAGCCCCCCACAATGACGATTGGCACCGTGTTGCACGGCTGTCTACGTGCCACATTTCAGACTCAGTTTCTGACTCAGTGACTCGAATGTGGATGGGACCTCATGCGGTGGTCACAGAAAGATGAGCAATCACAACAAACAAGCGACCCCACGAGTCTCAATCTCAAACTCACTATCGGCGATAAATATCGCGCTGTTGTAGCTACAAGTCAAAGTATCCTCAGATGTCGAGTATCCGAGTCGTATGCTGGTCAATCGCTGTGGTTGTGGGTCCATTAAATCGATATCATGGCGTGCATTGGTGTAAGTACAAATGTCCAACTAAATACGAGTACAACATCGATTACACGATCACACGCAGAGCGAACAAAATATAAAAAAAAAATACTGGCACGAGGCAATCGGATTATTGAATCTAGAGAATTGCATCTGTGTTTGACAACTTGTCTTATTGGCTCTAGTTTCCAGCTCACACATACAGAGAATGCTTTCTCACATACAGAGAGAGCTTTCACATATACAGAGAGAGCTTTCACACATACAGAGAGAGCTTTCACACGCACATGCAGAAAGCTTCTCAGTTGTATTGCGCCTGTGAAAGCTCACTAATACATTTAAGCCTGGTCTTACATGTGTGAGAAGTTCACACTGCATCTGAAGTCCATGGCAATCTCAGCTGCAATCCCTTGCCACCTGCGCAGCTCAATAAATAATATGGCCAGGCCTGTAGTCTGTGGTCTTGGCCTGGTCGACACAGAAAAATGATACGAAAACAAATTGAAATTGGCAAGTCGCTTGTTGAGCGCTAATTTATTAGGCATTCGACTTGTATCCCTAGAATTTTAATTGAATATTAACACCTTTGGCAGCCGACTGAGACCCAAAGACTTGGCTTCTTTCTTGGCTCACACCGTCACACCGATCCAAGGGGGCAGGGGGTCAAGCGCCGCAAGCCATGGCCACAATTCAATTTTTGTGTATTTGTGGCGTTGATTTATTCAACAGTTTCAATTTGAATTCTCCTTTCTTTGTGTGTGGGTTTTGCCTTTAACACCAATTCGAGTAGCCAAGCCGAGGATCGAAAGGAAATTGGTTATTTATAAATGCCACTGATGATTAAATTGAAATGCTGTGAAAGTCAGTTACCATTTCTGATTTCTATTTCCGATTTCGAATATTCATTCATTTAATTTATATTTCTGTTCATATTTCCGGTCTTAAATTTATTTATAGAATAGCTTATATTTTAAATATAGTTTTTTTTTATAATTAATTATTAATTTTTTTTTTAATATTAAATATTATTAATGGTACTTAAATTTAGTATGAAATTATTTTGCACTAATATGAACAAATTTGTAAAAGTATCATTGCTTATATAAAACTGATTTTTAAAGATTATTAAACTATATAATAAATATTAATATATATAAATATTTATTATTTATTAATTTGTTTGTGATTTTAACTACAGTTTAACTACAGTTTTTACTTAATTATCTTCGTTTATATTGCCATATAAATTCTGATCATAACACATATTTTTTAAAATAAATTTATCTATTTATAATTAACCGTTTTAGTCTATAATTCGACTGTCAGGTTTGGAGACAATTTGCGCATGCGCCAACGAGGCGACGTCCTTGCCACAAAAACAAAAACAACAACAATCCAGACGCAGACACAGACTTCAATTCAATTTGGCGGCAGTGCAAATTGTTTTTAAAGTGTTTAATTAATATGAAAATTATTTAAATTTCTTGCGAGCGACCGCAATCTAATCTCAACGAGATCGGCGACGGCAACGGCAACTTTGGGAGCAGCCACGTCCAGCGCTATTATTTATTGACACCTGAAACCAATAAGCGCTGGAGCTGAAGCTGCACTGAAAAAAAAGACCAACTTCGAAAATCAACGAACAATTATCTTAAATATGTTGTTTTTAAAATAAGATTATTTTAAGACCAATTTACTAAAACTAAGATTATTAATCTAAAAAATCTTAAACTCTTAATATAAGAATAAAAATCTTATGTTGTTAGGAAAGTATAAATAGGTATTATTTCGTACCAAACAAATGGTGGCCCCGTGGCGCTCTGGTTAGAGAGACCGCTTCAATTGTGAAGCAGTAGGCGGCGGTTCGAATCCCACTAGTAACCAATTTAATAATCATTTATAAAATTACTAAATTAAAACAGAATAAAACGTAAGTAAATCAAAATGAAAAAATATGAACTATAAATATAAAAAATAATTTTGTTTTTTATTATAAAGAAATTTAATTTTTTAATTTAAAAAATTTTAATATAAAAAATAATTTTATTTTTTGATTTTAATTTTAAGAACATTAAGATGCTCTTAAATCATTCTCTGAATTTAAGAACTTTATGTTCTCTACGCATTTTCTAGACCAAATTTCTTAGTTCTGAGACCAAAATCTTGAAATTAAAAAACTTTTTTTTTATCAGTGTGGAGTTGAAGCTGGAGCTGGGAACTTGGAATGGAACTGAGGCGTTGCCGCTGTGACAGCAGATGGTGTCGGAGTCGGTGTCGGTGTCGGAGTTGGAGTCGGAGCTGCTGGTGTAACATTCCTTTTCAGGCATCTTTTTCAGATCGTCATCGGCAGTAGGCGCGCCGTGCAACAACAACAGCAACATCAACAGGAACAGCAGCAACATCGCATCATCAGCAACACCATCGCCAGTCGGCCAGAGAGTCAGTCAGTCGCTTAGTCTCTTAGTCGCTCCGTCAGCTGCGTCTCGTTTGGAGCTGCACGCGACTCTCGCCTGGACCGCCCGCCTTGACCGCCCGCCTCGTCCGACGCTCCACTCGACTGTTTGATTTATGCTCGCGTAATTGTTGGTTTAAACGTTTCGCAAAGTGTCCGAGTTGACGGGGGGAACGGGAAACGGGGAGGGCAGCTGAAACTGGCAGGCAACGTTTATGACACCACAGTGCAAAATGTGAGCCAAGTCTAGGGTTGTCAAGTTGCTGACTATGAAATTATGATTGTGAAAGAAGTTGAATGGAATCAGAACTGACAGTAACCCAATTCTTGAAAAAAGATTTAATTTACAGAATACAAAAAACCTTCTATTTCAATAATTTTATTTTTTCTTTACATATTTCATAAGCTAAAATATATTAACTAAACGTTAAGAGGTTATGATTTTGAGATAACCTCCTTATTTTTATTAGGTAAAATAAAATAAACATGATAGTAAACTAGAATTTAATATATAGTAAAATTGTTTATTAAGATCCAAAAAACAAAAGTTTTAAAAATAAAATTCTTAAATTTTTTGAAGTATTAAAAATTTTTTAAAATATTTACTTTCAACTTTTAAAATATTTGAAAGATTACAAATTTTAATTTCAAGCTAAAAAATCTATGGAATGAGGGAATGTGATAAGACATAATCTAAAGAAAAAAGAACTTTCGGATTGAGAAGCACTAAGGTATATACTAAAATAGAATATAGTTAAAAAAAAAAATGAGAGAATATTAAATATGATTTATTGGATCGAATTAACCTATTGATTTACAACCTTAAAATATGGTTATACAATTTTATTATGAAAACATATCAACAATTGATTAAGGCAGATAAATGCGGTTCGAGGTGGCAACCTGGCAACCCTAATCAGCGACTATCTTGGCTATATATATTTATATTCAAGTGCTGGCCTTAAATTTCAGCTTCTCACGTCACACCTCCGGGACCACCTTGCAGCTGCCGCATGCGCTTATTTTCGTTCGTTTGTCATCATTTTTTCAATAAATTTCCAACTTCCTTGCCCCGTTTTCCCTTTCGGGTATATCCTTTTGGGCCAAGACCAAGACGGTCTGTGTGAAATTCGAAGTGTAAAATTGATTTAAATGGCTCGTGAGTGAAGCAGATAATTTTCAGTTGTCAGATGCTTGTAATATTTATGTGCCGGCGATTATTATTTCCGAGCCCGTCTCCGTTTAAAGTTACCTACGCGTGAAAATTGCTTACTAGTCTCCCCTTCCCCCAAAGCAGCGCCTAACTCATTTTTAATATGAATAATTGTGGCAAATTACATGGCAATTGCATAATAACCTGGCCCAAACACCTCTCGAACAATCCATGGGAGCGCTAAACGTGAACGAGTAATTGAATTTGCCGGACCAATTATGCGGCGATTGTAAACGTTGAGGGGAAACTGTAGAACCGCCCCTCGGGAGGAGGCGTTTGACTGAACTTTCAAATTTCCGGTTCGATAAGGGTGTGTATTTTTGGATAATTGACTTAAACGAACAGATTACTAATAATAAAACAATATTTATGATAGATGAAGATTATATTCCTATCTGATCTGAAGCTTTCTCTATTAATCTAAGCCTTTACTCAGATTAGAAAGCATATAAAAATACTTCGTAGTTATTTTTAGAAATATATGATTAAAAAATAGGTACACCAGCATCCCTTTAAATAGAAATCACTGAAATAGTAAGTAAATTTATTTTTTTAATTCGTAGGTATTAAAATGCCTTGAATTAAAAAAAATATAGATTAAACTAAACAAAAATTGGGTATTTAAACATCAGAAAAATTGATTAAGCTAAATAAATATGTACTCTATATGAATGAATTGTCGTTCATCTTTTCCAAGCATTTTAAATTAAATTTCTGCAATGCTGAACCTAAATTTTCTAATTTTCGTAAATTAATGAAGTAGTTACTAACTTGTTATCTTAGTGTATTTAAAAATTGAAAAACATACGATCATTTTGCAAATAGAAGTTAATTACTTGACTATATAAAATGATTTCAAAGAATACAGAAAATTTTGTACCATCAATCATAAAAAGTTACAAAGTACAAAAACAACAATATGCGCATAATTTGGTCAAGAAGCAACTCAGGTATTCAAAGCTAATTACCCACACGTACCCAAAGATCATGCAGAGATCATGGTTTTAAAGATTCCAAGATACAAAGTGATCTCTAGGCACGGGCTCAAGCAGAGATGGTCGAGTTGGAGTGGAGATTTATGGCGTTAAATTAATAATCATTTCAACTAAATTAATAACACTCCATAGAGTCGGACACGGAGGCGACTAGTTCCAGGTGATTTACAATGTGAGTATGTTTCGAAATGACTATGAAAATTTATGAACGTTTTTTTCACATTTGTTTACACATTTCTAATAATCTCTCTCGACGTTTCTTCATATTTGAACACTGAAAAAATTGAACAACTTTTAAAATCAAGAACATTCATCATAAATAAGTGAATTTTGCGAACATATTACTAAATCTTAGTATATTAATCTACAAAATTGAAGTTTTTAATACAATAAAATGAATATAACTGACCATACCAGGCTCAAATGTAAACATATATATAATATACATTTAATATAATATTAATTTTTCTTTAAAAAATATATAAATAATATATAAAAAATATTTCATAAATTTTTAATTATATATAAAAAATTTTTTTAATTTTTAATTTTAATATATAAAAAAAATATATTAAAAACTTTTTTTTAAATTTTAATTTTTAAATATAAAAAAAATTTTTTTAAATTTTTAATTTTTTATATATATAAGAAAATTTTTAATATTTTTAAAATCATAATTTTTGTTTCTTTATTTTTTATCAGTGTAAGTTGGGGGCGCCGAGGGGCGCTTTGTTTACACTAGAGTTTGTTGCGGGTAGACTCGGAGCAGAGATGAGATCGGAGTCTGGGACGGCACAGCAGGTGACTTTCCTAGAGTTCCCTATAGAGTTAACGCGCGATCAGCGCGTGCGCCACTCTCGTTATTATCTTCATTTTTAACACCAGCAGAGAGAGGGATGATGCGGGGGGTAGGGGGAATTCCCCATCCCCCATCTCCCATCAGCCAGATGACGATCGTTATGTTTTGGGACTTTCTTTCTGTCTGCGCATCTGTCTCTTCTGTCTCTTCTTCCTTCTCAAAGTCGTAACCACAGAATGCGGTGTTGATCGCTGCTGTGTTTCGTTTTCTCATTCATGTTGTACAAGATTTTTATCGCGTCTTTTCATTAACATATTGCGGGATCGGAATTGGTATCGGGGTTTCTTCTCTTCTCTGCTCTTGTCTTGTCTTCTCACTTTTTACGCTGTTGTTTTTTTTTTTATGTTCTTTTGGCTATTTTGACATTTTCAAATGTTGTCGCTGGTCGTTTTATTGGCCAGTTGAGGGGGATTTCAAAACCCATTGAAATACGATCTGTTATTATGTAAATTTGATGATTTCCTAATTTCCTAACACATCTTTGACCATTCTTCACATTGTGCACTGGCGCCAAAAATTTGTTAAATGCACATTTCCAAAATTATCGACATTCGAAAGCTCGGCTCTGTAATCGATATGCAATTTGTCAATCAAATTCAAAAGATCTATCGACGATCAACCTGGCGCCTAACCCCAACTCCTAAACCTAAATATAATCAGTTTAGTTTTGTTTTTGAGCTTCTCTTTAGTTTTATGAGCATCGATGGGATAAGATAAGATAGTGATTTCTTGATTTCAGTTTTATTCAATATACCTATTCTATTTCCAACTGGGTGGTCTATAATGATATATTATCTAGCATTCGCTTGTTGGTATCATTTAAAAATTTAATATATTTACTTACTGATTTATTTATTTTACAAACTAGACGAAGCTATTTTAAATTTTAATAGTTTTACTCGATAAAATAAAATATTAGTACTTAATTTCTTATTTATTTATTTTACAAACAAGACAAAGTTTTAAAAATTTTAATATTTTTACTCGATAATATAAAATATTTGTATATTTTATTCATAAAAATAACTTAAGCAGCCCTTTTCCTTATATTATCCTTTAGTACCAAAAGTTTTATTATTTATCGTGGTTGGAAATTGACTGTTGATTATATTTTTAGAAAATATTTTCTTTTCAAAAGTCAGTTTTTTAGGATAAGCTTGAGCTTCTTTTCTATTAGAAGTTTTCTAATCTATATTTTTGACTTAAAATGCATAATTAAGGATGAAAAAGTAAAGATAAAATCAGATTAAATTTATCTGATATCGATAACTGCAAACTGTACCCAAATAAACCACAACCGCAGAAGAAGAAGAAGCATTTTCAACAGTTCAGTGCACAGCGGCAACATTAATCCTCAGAAATCCTTGTGGAATGACAACCACAATTATAACGGCACCTAATTGCAACTGCAATGCAATGCGAGCGGCAATAGAAATAAAATCCATTGTTTGCCATAATTAAAAAGGATTTTTGAAACGCAGCATAATTTCCAGCAGCATCCTTGCAGCAGGAATTGCAAGGTGGCATTCAAGCCTATGCGGCATATATGTATATAAATACATAAATACGTTTATATACAAGTAATTGTACTTATCTTGCAAGTGTATATGTGTATGTATTGTATGTACTTGCAGCTATCAATATCAATATGGCGGCCATTGCGCATGACGATTGCTTGCGACGCGAGTGTTGACCAATCAGCGCTTTGTTATTGCTCGCTCTGGTATGTGTGTGTGTGCGTGTGTGTGTGTGTGTGTGTGTGTGTGTGAACAGGTAGCATGGAGTAGGCGGTGCCAGTGCTAGCAGTAAGTGTAAGCAAGTTACAGAGCATAACCTGTTTGCTTGCTGTTTCACTCGCACACTGCTATCTCTTTAACGAAGCGTTTACAGTGGTTGTAAAACTGCAAAGAGCAACAGATGCTGTTAGTAGCGTGCGTGCAAAGTTCTTTGACAGTGGCGGCCAAAATAATGCTTACTTCTTATTTACGTTTGTTAGTTTTACTATCATATTATTTTAAACACTAACATTTAGTAGCTCAGTTATCGCTTATATTAATTGGAGGATCATTTGTGACTATTTTATTTATTTACAAATTATAGTTGTACATTAAAGCCTAAAAATTACAATAAGAATAGTTAGTTTATTTGGAATATTACTTTAAGTCAGGGAATCTAACTGAAATAAATATGGCTTCCAGTATTGGTTTCGGTACGGTTTTATATTTTTATTATAATAATAAAACTGAAGTTTTCAAAAATATAGAACGCAGAATGAATTAACTTAAGTCATAAAACGATAAGGATTTAAAATATTAATAAATAATAATTAAGAAAACAAATATTTTTATTTTATATAATAAATATTTAAAAATGGAGTGCATAATAAAAAAAATTGTGCTAATACTTGGAGTACAACTCTAATTGAGCAATTTCACTGACTTGTTTATTTGCAGAGAGACAGTAGCAGAAACAACAGTTTGACATTCATTGCGCTGGCAACGTCAGTCAGTCAGCCTTCTCGCTCTCGCTGCCGCCTAAGAGCAGCAACCACTATTCGACACACACACAACTAAACACGCACCAATACAAGCACATCGCTCGTTCGGCTGGTTGGCCATTTGTGTTTCCCTTCATTTCGTCAATGCTCAGCATTCAGTTTCTCTCTTGCGTTGCTCGCGTTCGGTTCGCTGTTCGCAGTTCGCAGTTCGTAGTTTACCGTTTACAGTTTGTTGGTGTTGCTCGTGTGCTCGATGAAATTAACGACGGCACCGCCGGCAACACTTTTAATTCAACAGCAATAAACAAATGTCCGATGCATAAATCAAAAGTCAACATCGCACAGAGTTGAGATTATATTTTGTGGAATAGAAATAGATACAACTCGAGCATATAATTAATATTACTCGCATAAATCGAAAACGTGCGCACACAAAATTCAACATAAATATCGGCGACAGCCACTGAAAAAAAAGTCTAATCAATTGTTCAAATTTAGCGCTAGTGTTTTGCTGTTGTTGTTGTTTTTGAAAACCATGTACGCAATTTATGAAAGTCGTGAAAGCGGAAAATTTTGCTAAGAATTGCAACACGTGTTTTATGCTAACAGTGCGTATGAAAATTTCGCTGCTTGTTTGTGGTCGCAGTTATTTCTGTACACACACACACACTTGAGTGAGTAAGTGTGCCTGTGTATGTGAGTGTGAGTGTACGTGTGTGTGCGTGAGTCGCCAATCGACAACTGAATACAAATCAAAGCAAATGTACAAAATAATAACTAAAAGAAGCACAACAGATAAATCAAACGATATACGGATACGCAGCAGAGTTATAGATACTTCTACTTAAGATAAAGATACACAGGTGAGTTATCAGTTAGCAGCCGACGGTCAATTAAAATATAAGTTTATATCAAATCTTTAATCTTTTATAAATTATATTTGTTATAGTTTACAGATAAAACATGAAATAAACTATATAACTTACTGAATTTCTTGCGAATATCTGTAACTTCAATTAATTTGTTTATATTTATTAATGACAACAAACAAAATAGTTGTTATGATATTCAATCGCTGCATTAATGATTATACAATGACTAATGTAAGTGAATTATGATTCACTTATTAACACTTGCCACAGTTTTCAATTTCTTTGCTTCTTTTTGAAAAGCCTTTTATATTTTTGAAAAGAAAAATTCAAGCAAATTACATGAAAAACAATTGAGCATTAATGCATTTGATCTATCGAAGATTGTATACACTATCATAAATAAACATTGTAATATTGTAAGCGAATTTTATGACTAAAAATTATGCAGTTTTTAGTATTATAAACCTTTTTGTAGTCGATTGTTAAAAAGACTTTGTTTGGTTTAGAAATTAAAAAAAGTACAAAGGGTTTCATATTATATTTAAAACATTACTTTAACACAACACAACTCATACTAAATAATCAAATAAATATTTCAAAAATATTATTATAATACTCTTCGTTCATTTATAGTTCAAAGATTCGTGATAAAATTGTAATAACCTCTCTTAATATATATTTTAAAATTAAATAATCAAATTAGTATTTCCAAAATAATTATTAAAATATTCTTCTTTTTTTTTAAGTTCAAAAATTCGTGATAAAATTGTAATAACCTTTCTTCAAAAATGCTTAAGAAATGTTCAACAAATTTTGTAACGATTTTCTAAAATGCAAACAAATAATGCAAAATTGTGAGAAATTCACTAAGAAAAGTGGATCGAATCGGTTTTGGTTTCTGATTCCATTTGAATTCCATTTGTAGGTTTTAGTTTTAGTTGTTGTTATTTTCGGTTTAATTAGACGCCGAACAAATAAACATGCAGCAATTCGCATTCCCATTTCAGTTGTCATTCATTCATCACATCATAGTTTTGAGTTTTGAGATTGTGATTGTGAGAGCCTTGTGGTATCCGTGAGATACTTTTTGGCCATGCCTTTGTTTATTTATAAAAATTCGTTTAATCATGCAAATTTTTCGTTAGAAATGCGAAAATTATTAACTGTCTACAGTCTCATTTGTTGTAGTTATAGTTGTTGTAGTTATTGCTGTTGTTTTAGTTGTTGTTGTTGTTATTGTTCTTATTGTTGTTGTTATTGTTGTCATTTGGGGAAAGTTTCTTGGGTGGGTGTCGAACAGTTGTCGTTTCGTCGTTTGCATGCGAATAGTTTATTATATATTTCTTTTTAGCATTTCGATTTTATGGTTTAGCATTTAAATCGAGAACGTTTAAAAAGTCTCCCAATTTATTGGCCAGCGCGTGTTTGTCGTCATCTTGTGATTTATCTGGTGTAGAAATGGGCGCAGTTGTTGCCAGTATCTGAAAGATGTTCAAAGCTAAAAATTAACTTCAGTTCAAAGATATACACTGATGAAAAAATATGTTCTGAAATCAAGATGTTGGTCTTAAAACTAAGAATTTTAGTCAAAAAAATGCATCGAGAACATATCATTCTAACATATCATATCATTTAGGTTTTAAGAACATTTCTTATAAGACCGAGTATTTATTTTAAGTACATTTTCTTATTAAAAAAATGAATTTTCTTATTAAAAGAATAAATTTTCTTGTTCTATAGCAATAAATTTTCTTATCATAAGAATAAATTTCCTTATTTTTTAGAATAAATTTTCTTACTTTAATAATTAATTTTCTTATTATTAGAATAAATTTTTCTATTATAAAATTAAATTTTCTTAAAATGTAAGTCAAAAATTAAAAATAAATTGAAAATGATCCTAAAATGTATAATTATTTTTATTGTTGATTTAATTTTGTTTTGAAAATTGAAAATTGTACATATTTATACTTTTCTAAAAATGTAATTAATTTTTTTTCTTGTATTAAGAACTTAAATTTTATAGATTAAAATTCTTAGTATTTTAAATATGGTCCTTAATTGGTTCTATTTTAAGAACAATATATTAAGATGAATTTTCTTAATTTTAGAAGTTGTTCTTTTTTTTCAGTGAAGATACAGTAGATACAAATTGGAATTCAAATGTTGGCCGAAACAAAGTTGCCGGCATAATTCATAATACGTTAGCATAGCAATTGTTGCTTTGATCATTTTACGCACTTGCGTTGAGAATTTTGACTTAATTTGCGTGCAAGTTGTTCATTCAAAAGATAGAGATACAAATCGTTGGGCGGTTGTTTGGTCAATTTAGATTCGTGTGCAGTGCGAGCAAAACTGTGAGATGCGTTTGTATCTCATTCAAATGGGAAAGAGTTGGGCAAATGTAGCGCACAGATACAGATACATTTGTGTCTATCTGGCCACGCCCCAGCGAACTCAGCACAGCACATTACGTTGACAAATTTCATTCATTAAATATATACTTTTTTTGCTTTTTAATCTGTTTACAGCTGGCAATTAAATAGCAAATGCAATAAAAAACTGACATGTATCTCACAGATACAAGTGCATTGGTCGATTACTAAGCTTTTGGTCAGTTTGGTCGGCAGTTTGTTTCAATTTGTTTACTTCCGTGGAAATGAAGAAAATGTGCAACAACAGCTTCGAATTGTTGAATTTGTCGATTACATTAAATAAACACAGACGCCATTTCAGATAATTCGCTTTCAGTTAAAAAACAGTCCTCGTCTCTGGGTTCGGATGGTACTGCAATAACGATAACGATAACGATAACTGACGACTTTATTAACGACTTGTAAACTGGCCTCAAGAATCCGCATCAGTTTAGTTTCAAAGCTCAAACGTGTCGCAGTGTATCTGAACTTTCCAAAAATTCCATTCTATAGAATCGCCTAAAAACTCCAGCTGAGCAACAGGTAAATGTATCTTTTGCATCTCAGGTTTCAACTATGTGGCCAACAAATCACTGCAAATACGCTGTAAATTAAAATGAAAAGTCTAAAACATTTTTATTACATTCGAGTTTAATTAGAAACTAATTGGGCAAAGGCAACAAAAGATGCGATTTAATTTAATTTGATTTGATTTGATTTGATTAACAAAACAGCATACAACTCTATAAACAAGCGAATAGAAAACCAAGACAAGGTGTCCACTTTCTGAGAGAGAGAGGGGGAGTAAAGGGAAGAGAGAGAGAGAGACAGAGAGAGAGGGAAGAGGGAGGGGGGGGGAAAGAGAGGCACGCTCCCGCATGCAGTTAAATTGACAGGCAACCAAAACAAGCGAAGACAATAACACTCAAATTAAAAGCTTATAAAAGTCAAGCATGCACACAGATACACTTACACACACACACACTCAAACACATGAAAATAGACAATGAGCAAACAGAAGAAATCGAAAATCTGACAGATAACAAGTTCGAATGGAAGTAAATTAAGAATGTGTAAGTCGAGCTGAAAATAAATTAAATTCAGTTTTAGTTTATTTGAATGCCACAAAACTGATAAAAGAAAAAACCAAGAGCAGCAACAACAACAACTCTTAGCAGCCGTTTCACATCAGATAAAGTATCTTTAAGTTAGCTGCTGTGGCGCATCTTCATGAATGAGGAAGATATCGAGATGTCATTAAATTGCGGATTGTATCTATGAGCTACTTTATTTGAAATATTTTTGTAAACAGGTCAACAGACAGCAGAAGATACTTTAAAACAAATTCACTATAGTTATCATAGATCTTTACTAACTAAAACATTTACAAGAACACTTTCCAAGTCAGCCAAGTTTATGCCTTAGATACATTTAGTTGTTCACAATTGATTAACAACTATTTCACTTGAAGATTGCATTTAGCTAAAATATTATAATGAATAGATTGAAAATGTATAGCGTATTTCGTTTCACATTTGCAATTTTTTTTGCTTGTTTACTTGCGTCAAACACAGAAAACGAAACAAGCCAAAATATCTGACGCTTGGCCAAATGGGAAGATCGGGCAATCTTCTAGGCCGATGACTCAAGAGCAGGCAACTTGCCCCGTTGGTATTTTTGTTACAGCAACGGCAAAACGAAATCATTTGTATATATAATCTGCCTCACGCCGCGTCGAAAGAGAGAGTGAGCGAGAGCGAGCGAGTGAGAGTGACAGAGAGAGAAGCTGAAAATTGAAAACAGATCCAAGAATATCTCGAATAGCTGCGGCGCAGTTGCCTCGATTTTGAAAACGTATACGCGAGGTGCGCGAGCTGTGAGTTCGGTTATATATACTTACCATATATATATATATATATATACACTGATAAAAAAAAGTTCTAAAATCAAGATTTTGGTCTCTGAATTAAGGTTTTTGGTCTAAAAAATGCGTCGAGAACATAAAATTTTTAAATTGATTTTAAGAAGATTTCAAATAAGACCAAGTTCTTATTTTAAAAATCAAAAAAATCAAAAAATAATATAAATATAATTTTTTTTTATATTTATAATTTTTTTTATTTTTAAATTCTAAATTATCCACATTTTATTCTGTTTTAGTTATTTTATAATGTTATTTTAATTTGTTTTCTGGTGGAATTCGAGCCGCCGCCTACTGCTTTGCAACTTTGTATTCTTATATTAAGATTTTACGATTTTTTAGATTAATAATCTTAGTTTTTAGTTATTTTCTCTTAAAAACAATTTTATTTTAAAAACAAAATATATTTAAGACGAATGTTCTTAATTTTAGAAGTTGCTCTTTTTTTTCAGTGTATATATTTTGGGTAAGGGGAGATCTTAGATCTCAAATCTCCGGTGTCTGTGTATCTTTCAGATACACAAACTTTGCGTTGGGCCCCCGCAAACTACAAGTATCTATGCAGCGACCTTTCGCCGAGATATTCTATCTGAGTATCTGAGAGATACACTTGCCGCTTGTAAGCAGAGATGCAGCGTCGCGACGCTGGTAATTTTAGAAACATTTTCCACATAAGCAATAACAGAGCAGATTGAAAACCATTCGCCCCATTTAATAATATTGTGTAAAAGTTTATTTCTGTTGAGACCATCGACATCATCATCATCATCATCACTGAGAATATAGAAAAACCATACTTTAATAATTATTAAAAATCAAAGAATGTAAACCCAATGCACACCTGGTATAGTTCCATTAACTAATCAGCCAATTGACTAATCGACTTTGACAACATGGGGTCCAGATACATATGTATGTGTGTACATATGTTTGTATAATGATTTCTGCTAATATTTCATAATTGTATAAAAATGTTGATTTTTTGTTTTGTTTAACATAAATGTGGAAAATTGGTGAAATTATTCAGTTTTCATTAATGGCAATTTCAACAGTTTTATGTGTCTCAATTATCGTTCGCTTAATGCTAAACAAAACATTCAAAATGTTGGCAATAAAATTATGAAATATCGCTGCCAATTAGCAAGGTAATTGCGTCCTGAGACCCAAAGGCCCTCAACGGATTGGGCAATACTTCAATTTTAGAAATGGGTTGAGATCATTAGCAGATTTGGGTCTACAAAGCATACAACCAAATATCAATATTTCACTAAACAATTCAATAGAAACAACATGAATTGGAAGATTTAGTAAACTTGCAATTTTTGATTGATCGTTGGTATATTATTTAAGTGTAAGTATAGGATTTAGTCAAAATGTGAGTTTCAAGAAATAAAAAGTTTTTTATAATAACGCTTGATTTGATTTAATCAGGTCAAAGAGTTGACCAACTTCCAACTATCATAACTTGATCAAATCTGAGCCGATTTTCAATTGGAATGTCAATTTAATCATGATTTGGCCCCCAAATTGATTGTGCATTTAAATTTTTATCATCTAGAAAATTTGATATATTTTCGATTCTAAGCCATCTATATTCCAATTTTCCATACTTACTCCTTGACATTTTTTCAAAAACTTTGATCTCTCATAACTTCATCAAAAATGAACCGATTTTTAAGCGGAATGTCATTTTGATCATGATTTGGCCTCTTAATTCATTCTGCATTTAAATTTTAATCATCCAGAAAATTTTATAATTTTTCGATACTAAGATATTAATTTGTAAAAAATTATAATAATTTATAATGTTAATAATAATAATCATCTTGCATACACTTTTCATTTATATCTACATATTAAAACACATTAAATTGTATACTTAATAAATAACTTAAATCTCTTTCTAATTGCAGCGCTCAAAAACCAAAGACAGCACAATTTAAACTAGATTATTAATGAATTAGGTGGATTCAAGCATTCAAACGGCGATCATCCATTTATAGAGATTAGAGATTAGAGCAGTGGGGAGAGAGGAGAGGGAAATCTGATTCCCTCCGGCTTGGGTTGGATTGGTTTGGTCCACTCCGAGAATATGCTACAACATCCCGCCACAGATTTCTACGACTTGGCTGCGGCCAATGCGGCTGCTGTCCTCACCGCCCGTCACACGCCCCCTTACAGCCCCACGGGATTGGGCGGATCGGTGGTGGCGCTGCACAACAATAACAATAGCACAAGCAATAACAATAATAATCTCGATATGCTGACGCACAATGGCAGCGGAGTGGGTGTGGGTGTGGGAGTGGGCGTGGGAGTGGGCGGCAATGGGGGCGTGTCTGCCACTGGACTGCACCTGAACAGCAGCAGCAATGGAGGCGGAGGCGGGGGAGGAGGAGGAAGTGGCTCCGCAGCCGGACGAGAAACTCTGCCCAGTTTCGGCTTCACGCAGGAGCAGGTGGCCTGTGTGTGTGAGGTGAGTTAATGGTCAAATATAATATCTAAAGATAGACTACTACACTGATAATAATATCTATAATTAGACTACTACACTGATAGATAAAGTATTGTTAATTTCAACGCATTTTTAAGATTGAAAATTCCTAATTTTGTAAAAAAGTTAAAAAAAAAAAAACAAATTAAAATGTTTAAATTAAGAAAAAACAATATTATAATTCATAAAGTGTGTTTTTTTTTTGTATTTTGAAAGACTATATTTATTTTACTTTTATCTTTAACTTGTTACATGAATCAAACTTAACGTATCTCTATAATGGCTACAGCCGATTTTAAAAAGATATTAGATGCCTATCTGTAATTCATTTATACACATTTTTAAATTTAAATAAATAGTTTTAAAGCTAAACATTTTGAAATAAAGGAAAAAATTAAGAGTTATTGGCGGTATTTTTACGAATTGTTGACCTTAAAATTCTGTAAAAATTCGAAAAAAGGAGCATTTTCTTCTTTTCTTTATTAACTTAACTATATAAACTACGTCTGATTTAATATATTAATCATTATATATTTATACATATGTACAAAAACTTAATATACCCCTGTACTTTTTTTAAGTACAGGGTCTAAAAAGTGGCTTTAGATCATGCTAGAATTTTGTTGTTACTTAGTATTTAAGATATCAATTTTTTGTTTAACAGTGTATATTTTGGAACTAATCAATTTACAGGTACTGCAACAGGCGGGCAATATCGAAAGACTGGGTCGCTTCCTTTGGTCGCTGCCACAATGTGATAAACTGCAACTGAACGAATCTGTGCTGAAGGCCAAGGCGGTCGTCGCATTCCATCGTGGTCAGTACAAGGAGCTGTACCGGCTGCTCGAACATCATCACTTCTCGGCCCAGAATCACGCCAAGCTGCAAGCGCTGTGGTTGAAAGGTGAGACATTTGACCAACGCTCCACTTGACACTCTTTCTCTCTTCTCCCTTCTCCCCTCTCCCTCTCTCCCTTCCGTTCCCTGTTACACTCTTTCATTATCAGTATCCAGGACTAACCCGAAATTTTTCTACTGTAGCGCATTACGTGGAAGCCGAAAAACTGCGCGGAAGACCTTTGGGTGCCGTGGGCAAATATCGTGTTCGTCGTAAATTTCCATTGCCCCGCACCATTTGGGATGGCGAGGAGACGAGCTACTGTTTTAAGGTGAGTACATATCTCTTTCTCTCTTTCCCTCTCTCTCTCTCTTTCCCTCTCTTTCTCACTCACTCTCTTGCTCCTTCCGTTTGCCTTGCCTTACATTCACTTTTTACTTCACTCAACAAAAGGGCACCAAATGAAATCGTAGAAATGTCCGCACATCCCATATACTTACAAAGTACACCTCGCAATGCGGTAACCAGAACGGGAGCGGTCACAGTTAACTGCTGGGCAACGCCTTCTCCTCTCTCCTCTCTCTCTCTTCCTCTTCTTTTCTTTCCTGCATATTCACTCCTTGTGTACTCCCTCTAATTTCCTAACCGACACTGTTTACACTTGTGCTTTATCTGTGCGGGTTTTCAATTGATTAAAAACATATGGTAGCAAAAAAAAAAAGTTCACCAAAAAATAATCAAAAATGGTATGTGTAGATATTTATTTTAAGGGTAAAATGCAAACTAGAAAAACCATTTCCCCAAGTAATGAAAATTCGAATTTAAGTAGTTAAATTTTCATTTTGAAGCTTAGTTAAACTAAGGAATAACAAAATATTTGAATTTCCTAATTTTTTTTCAGTTTTTGATAACTTTAAACATTTTTTGTTTGATTGCGGAAAATAAACTTCTTTGTATAAAATTCATTTTTATTAAATTTCTCATTATTCTTATATCAAACTGAATTTTGTTCGTCACAAAATTGGATATCAGAAATTTTGGGGCTAGAAATTGCTGCCGTCACTAGACTTTTACCTCGTGTAGAGGTTTTCATTGTGGGATTCAAATATTCTACTCAAAAAAAAAATATTATTCCAAATTTTATATCTAAAATTTTGGTTTTCATAGTAAGTAAAAAATAAAACAAACCTTACTTGAATTCAATATTTTAGATATGATTTAAGCAAATCCGCAGTCACTAAACTTTTGAAATTGTTAAAGAGTGATTTTATTCCGGAATTTGGAATTTTTCCCTGTGCAATCATTATTTGTTTCAAATGCTCTAATATTGTTTTTGTTTACCTTTCGTTCTTTCGTCATGTGCAGGAGAAATCCCGATCCGTATTGAGAGACTGGTATGCGCACAATCCGTATCCGTCGCCGAGGGAGAAACGGGATTTAGCGGAGGCCACGGGACTGACCACGACACAGGTAAGTCCGATCACAATGTCGAGTCGGATGAATAGTTGACATATTTCATTTTGCAATTCTTGAAGAATTTTACTCGTACTATATACGAGTTAATTGCATGTCATTAATCATAGAAAACAGAATTTGAGATGATGTATTCATCTATTTTTAGACCATTCACTTGCGCACATTCATTACATTACATTCGTTTAACTCTCTGTCTCTCTTGTATTTTTTTTTTGCAAATTTACAGGTTTCCAATTGGTTCAAGAATCGCCGACAAAGAGATCGCGCCGCCGAGCATAAAGAGTAAGTTTTTGGCTTTCTTATATATATTAACAGAAACTCAAATGTATATATATTTACATATGTTTTCATACACTGAAAAAAAAAGATTTAAAATTGAGGTTTTGGTCTGAGAACTAAGATTTTTAGTCTAAAAAATGCGTCGAGAACATAAAGTTCTTAAATTAAGAGAACACATCTTGATTTTACGATAATTTTAAATAAAAGCAAGTTCTTATTTTAAGAATAAATGTTCTTAAAATTAAAATCAAAAAACCTAATAAATAAAAATTATTTTTTTGATAGAAATAATTTTTTTTTATTTTAAAAAATATTTAATTTTTTTTATTTATAATTTTGAATTATTTACATTTTATTCTTTTTTAGTAATTTTATTAATGCTATTTTTCCTTGTTATTTGATACGAAGTAGTACCTAGTTATACTTTCCTAACAATTTAAGATTTTTATTCTTATATTAAGAGTTTAAGATCTTTTAGATTAATAATCTTAATTTTAGTAGTTTGGTCTTTAAAAAATCCTATTTTAAGAACAATATATTTAAGATTAATCTTCTTGATTTTAGAAGTTGCTCTTTTTTTCAGTGTATGTATTATAATTGTGAATTTATTATAAATTATTTGGGCGTGCGAAATGAATTAACATTTCAATTGCAATTACAAAAGCTGACGACGTTTACTTGGCTTTTAAAACAAGGCCAAGATGTGGCTTTTTTCATAGTGGGTGGTGGCTGTGAGGGGGAGGGAGGGGGTAGGGGGAGGTATAGGCTAATTAGTGTCAAGGACACGGCCGTTATTCACGTGAAAAACTGCCACATGTGAATAATGTGAATAATACTTATATTATAAACACTCAGATGTGCAATATGTAAAATATGGAAATGTCACTGACAAATTCATTAACATCTTGTTCCATATAGATACATTTGTTATTTGTTTTCATAGGCGCATTGTCATGTGTGTGGCAGACATGGCCACCTAACTAAAGCTATAATGCATAGTCCTTGCTGAAGGACAAAAAGAAACATCTGCATTTCCGCTTAAGCAAATAGGACAACATTTGTGCATTTTTGGAAACTCTTCTCTGGGTTTCCTTTTAACGCTCAGATGCCGAGCTGCAGATAGGCAACTTTTCAAATATTAAACATCCTTTTCAGGCATCCTTTTGTTTGCCACTCTCTGCCTCTCTACCTCTCTCTTTCTTACACTCCATCTCTCGTCTTTCTTTCGGCTTGTCAGAAGTCATGTGAAGCGCAAACATTGGCCAAAAAAAAAAGTGAAATGTAAATTGGAATTGGAAATGGGAATGAAAATGGAATTGGGTTTTGAAGTGGCCGAAACCAGGCTGTGATCGTATCTTCGCATTGAGCCATTAGGCTAAACGGTATATCAGTTACTTCAAACTGCACAAAAGAACTTCAAATTCACAATTCACAATTCGCATTTCACGTTGTGCCAGCCACGAAATAAAAACAATATAATAATAATAACAGCGAAAAATTGTCGTAATAAAAATAAAAATTGGCCGCCGTAGCAACCGCAATGCACACACACACACACAATCACACACACACATATATACACACACCTATCTAGATACAGATATGCAGCTGACAAAAGTATCTCACAGATACATACACTCATGATACTCGTATAGTCAGGCCAATACCTACGATAGTTTACACTACGTAGTGTCCTCACTGCTTTTTATTATTATTATTATTATTATTATTATTCTTGTTGTTGTTGCTGTTGTAGTTGTTGTTGCTGGTAACCTGATATATGTTTATGGCTGTTGCCGCGTCGAGCAGCAGCAACAACAACAACTACAACAACAACAACAACTCAGCGCTGCTACTTTAACTTTTCATTTTGTTGTTTTGGTTTTGGTTTTGCCCTGTGTTTTTGTATGTACAGTGAATCCTCCTCCATGTGCACATACATATATTTATATACACATACACAAATACGTAAAGTATCCACTTATGGCTGCACTCAAAATTCAACCATAAATGAAATAAAGTTTGTTAAATTGTTGCTATCAAAGAATCTCTTAAATTTCACCTTTTATGACTTAATTTGTATTTAAGTTAAATTGAGTTAAGTTTAGGTTCTTTAAAATATATTCAATAAGATAATCCTTTAATTTTTGGAAATTTTTTAATAATTTGCATATAAAAAAATTATTGAAATACTCTCATATTATATATGATTCATTAAATAGTTTCTAAAAAGACCTTTAACGATATTTATTAAATAAATACATTTTGTTTCCTCAAAAAAGAATCTTAGTAAATAAATAACAGATTATAAATATATTTATAAATATATAAAATAAGAAAATCGATTTATAAAATCGAACATAAAAAAGTTAAAAAAAGATACAAGTTCTACATTCAATATATAAAATTTATTTATTACATACAAAATTAAAAAAGTGAAATAGTCCGAAAAAATAATTGTAAGCACAGTTTAAAATGTTTGTTGAAGTAACTCAAGTATTGAACAGTTTAGCAATAACCGAAAACCTTTGAAATATTGAATTTATGTATCCAATATTGATATTTATCCAATTTGAAATACTAAATTTATTTATCCAGTAGATCTGTAAATGTTTTAGCCAAAGACAAGGCATAATGCCATTCGCATATAGTCAACAGTTGAGGATATAGCCGTTATAATGACACGATATCGTTCAATGTACATTGTTACAAACAGCAGATACTTCTTGTTGGTGACCTGAAAGTGCCACAAATATGTTGCAGCGCTGAGCAAATCCCAATTTTGTGGGAATACAAGATCCCAATGCTTTTCGCCAACATACTGGAAGATAGCATAGTAGAGACCCAGAACCATCATTGGATATAGAATCGGGAGCAGTAGAAAGAAAAGCAGGCCGCATGTATATATGCATTTGAGTATTGTGGGAAATGGCAATTGTTGTAGCCAAATATCGAACAAATGCTCCACAAGAGGTTGCATATAATAGACTAAGCGACCCGCCCACGAAATGTTTGTCCACTGTAAGCGAAATTCCAATAAGAAATGCGCATCTAAGAGATACTTAAAGTGTTGCCAGATCGAAATACGTACGACTTTGCGTTTGTGCAACGGCTTCTTCCAGGTTTTATGCATCTTCACAGTTAATTTAGTTTTTATTTTGGTTTTCCTTTTTTTTAAATATCACAATTTGCAATAATTTTGTATTTTGAGTATGCTTAAAATGCCTACTAGATAGCTGAAGATCAGTTTTTCACATTAATCTGAGATTAAACAGAATTAATAAACAGTTAATTTCTACAATTGTTAACAATGATTTGGAAAAATTATAAAATATATCATATTTCAATGGATTTTTCAATTTCTCTTTTTTTTACTCCCTAAAGATCTTTTTTAGTTAAAGCTATAGAAATTAGGAAATTTTAAAGGTACCTGAGATATGAAGATGGTGATGATACATAGTATTTTCAATTTTTATTAATAACTACACTTGATTTCCATAAATATAGGTTAGGCTGGAACGACCCTCTACAAATATAAATAATTTCCGAAATATTTCATCATATGTCTTCATTTAAAATTTGATGAGATGAAAGATGTAATTTTTCAAGCTAAGATGGACTGCCAGAATATTAAAGTCTATTGACAGCTAAGATGTACAACAATTTCAGGATTCAATCAGGCAGACCACCTTCATCAAAGTAGTCCCAATGTCCCGCTCCGATCTATAACAATGAAATGCAGAAAGAAAAGCAACCGCGAGATTTCTAATATAAAAAATAAAAAACCTTAATACTACTTTAGATGCGAGAGAGAAGAGTTCCAGTTCCAGTTCCATTGGCAATTCCCCCTTCGTCCTCAGTCGGAGTCCCCCCGTTGCAGACCGTTCGTTGTCTCGCTGCTCATTTCTCTAAATGTGTGCAACTCTGTGTGAGTGAGTGAGCGAGTGAGTGAGTGTGTGTGTGTCTGTGTGTGTGTGTGTGTCTGTGTGTGTCTGTGTGTGTGTGTATGTATGTCGATCTCGGGCAACTCAGGGCTCATCGTTTTTGCGTTTGCTTTTGCGTTTGCTTTCGAGTTCGAGTTCGTCGAATGCCACGGTTGGCTGGAGGGTAGCTGGAAAGAGTATCAGGTTACCACAAAATGTGCGTGTGTTCTTTATTCGTTCGCCTCAGCGCCGTCGTCGTCGTCGTCGCCGTGCGTCGCTGTCGATGTTGACGTCGCCGTCGCTGTCGTCGTCGCAGCGCGTTATTCATTTTTATTCGTTTTATTGTACATTCTGTTTTTATTATTATGTATTTTGCGCTTTTGCCCGTCTCTGTCACGCTTTTGTATGTTGCTATACATATATATTTGTATATGTGTGTTTCTCTCCTGTCTCTCTTCCTGTGCTGTCCCCTCTTGCAGACACACAAATACATACACTGGAAAAAAGACCAACTTCTGAAATCAAGAACTTTCATTTTAAATATTTTATTCTTAAAATAAGACCATTTTAAGAACATATTTGTAATTCTAAGAATATTAATCTAAAGAATCAAAGTTCTAAAAATCTGAAAATGATAGGAAAATATAAACATGTCATATTTTATTTAAACACAGTTAAAATAACATTTATATCGTTACCAAATCAGATTAAAATGTTAATAATAAATTTAAGAATCTTATCTATTCTTTATTTTATTTCTAGAATTAAGTTTTAAGAACATTTGTTGTATATAACAAGAACTTGGTCTTATTTGAAATGTTTTTAATCTAAGAATGATATGTTCTCTACGCATTTTTTTGAACAAATTTCGTAGTTTTAAGATCGAAATTTTAATTTTAGAACATTTTTTTTCTATCAGTGTACATATGTATGTGGGTCTTTTGCTCGTCCGTTCCCGTTTCTGGAGTTCCGTGACGCATTTGAGTTGAGTTGAGCTGAGTTGAGTTAGCTGCCACTGATGGCGTTGATAATGATGTCGTTGGTGATGATGGACCGGTATGGAACTGAGACCTCAATCGAAGGCGCTTTGCTCACTTTTATTTATGCCCCTCTTCTCTTCTCTTTGAATAGGGTGGTTTACTTATCGGGTGGGCCCTGTGTCAAGTGATTTGCCTCTTCTATAATTAGAGTGCAGTTTATGGACCACCTTATCGATATGGATGTAAAGAGTGGCACCCTACTCTCTCTCTCTCTCTCTTCGCAGTAATTCTCTTCTCTTCTGACACATATCTCAATGCCAATGTTGAAATTTCTAGGGTTTCACTTGGAACAAGTTGAAGTTTACCTTTGTAGACTGACCTAAGCTGCTTAAGGTTTTAAAAAAGTGTTAAGACTTATAAAATAAACTGGAGAACAATGTACAAGTTCATTGGTCAAGTGGAATATCCGATAATGAATTTCTCTATTGAGAAAAAAAGAGATAATATTGCTGATCTGCTGTAAATTGCCACAAGCTTTTTAAATTTTTAGAACCATCAGCTGTTTATTATTTAACAATCCCTGATAAGTTAATAGTAGGAAAAGGGTCAAAACAAATCAGCCGGTAGCTTTTGGAGGGGGAAACTCTTTTCGAATCTCAACGACACATCATATGGTAGAAGATCGTAGCAGGATTTCCAAGAAATTCCATTGCTAATAAAAATTATAAGCCAATAAATCGTAAAAACAAATAAACAGTCACACAAACATACACTGGGGGAAAAATGAAACGTTGTTTTAAGAAGAGAAGAGAAGAGAAGAAAAGCAGTGAACTGGGATCACGATCGATCCAGGTCCAAGCGGGGAATCAACCGAACAGGTTGAGTTATCGCATTGCGCGATCGGTACACAAATCTCGAGACGTGTGCGCAGCAGGACACCCAGCTAAACGGTGCCCCAACCTGGGTCTTGACCATGCCCAGCGAGAGACAGAGACAGCGCGAGAGAGAGAGAGAGAGAGGGAGAGAAGTATCTGAAAAGGTGTTGATCATAAATTATCATTTAATTTACGCATGTGTGTGGTGTGTGTTGTATGTTGTGTGGTGTTGTTAGTGTTGTTTGTTTTTTAGTCATGTTGCGGGTTCTCTTCTCATCGGATTGTCTAGTTGTAGTTGTAGTTGTAGTTGTTGTCGTTATTGTTCCTAAGCATTGTCCCATTGTCTACAACTATGTTTCGCTTTCGGTTTCAGTTTCTCTCTCTCTTTGTCTGTCTCTCTCTCTTCAATCTCAATCTCTGATTTCCATGTAGATCGTAACGATTAACCGAAAAGTCATCGTTGTCATCGTTATAAACTATATTTTATCGTATGTCTTGGGTTTATTTTTGTTGGCGTGTGGCGCATTTAATGCGACCTGCGCTTTGTTTTGACAGTTTTTAATAATTTTGTTGCATTTTAATTGCATGCCACAGCAGATTGGTTGCGTGATAAGATTCCCTTAAAGTGTTGATCAGTTGAATATACTTATTTCTATATACATGTACACTGATAAAAAAAAATGTTCTAAAATCAAGATTTTGGTCTCAGAACTGAAATTTTTGGTCTTAAATACGACCAAGTTCTTATTTTAAAAACAAATGTTCTTAAATTTAAAATAAAAAATTAAAGGAATAAAAGTTATTTTTTATATTTATAATTTTTTTAATTTTTAAATTTTGATTTACTTATATTTTAAATTTTATTATACATTTTATAAATGTTATTTGAATTTGTTATAGTACCTATTTATACTTTCCTGAAGACTTAAGATTTTTATTCTTAGATTAAGATTTTAATTGATTTTAGATTAATAATCCTATTTATGTTTGTATATAGATAGTGACTTCTTCTAGTGCCACAGTGGCTTCTTTTGTCAATTTAAAACTCAAAGTTCCTCAGTTCGCCAAGTCGAACATAATCCGATCATGCATTATTGCCAAGCTAATGAATCTGCTTAATGCAGCTCCAATAATCAACAGCAACAACAACCACAGCAACAATGTGGCTTAAAACTGAAAAATCAATTGAGCAAACAAGTAAAAATTAATTCCTCATCAATGAGCAGCAAAAGCAAAAGTCCAAGAACTTTCAGTTGGGACCACACACATACAAACTGAACCCAAAAAAAATACTCTTAACCAGACACGGTCAAGTTAAGATTGTTGTTGTTGTTGTTGTTATATGTTTTATAAACTCTATGTGACATTCGAAGCATTGAGGGATTGTCCTTGGTTCGCAGCTACCGCGAAGGCGAAGCTTACTTTATAAGACTTTTATAATGCAATCAGTTGAAAATGTGAGTATATAGGAAGATATAAGGACATGCCATTAAAGTAGGTTTCTCTTCTCTCTCTCTCTCTCTCTCTCTCTCTCTCTCTCTCTCTCTTTCTGTCTGTGTCTCCCCTCTGCTTTCGGGCCGTGTTAATAAGTGTTGCAGTAAGCCAAAGACAGCAGCGAGCAAAGCCAACAACTATGAAATTCTGGTAATTTGATATCATTGTTTATATATGCTGCTGTCCTTTGTTTGCTCCCCACTTTTGTCTCGCTCGACTGACTGGTTGACTGTGTACTATACAGCTGCATGGATAACTAGGGGCGGGGTGGGGATGGGGATTTTTATGGGCATGGTTATGGCCATAGCTACTCGAACATTTCGGCCATTGCTCGATTTGAGGTTAACTTTATGTTTGTTCAGCCTGTTTGCATATAGATCTATGTTTGTATTTGTGGGTGGGTCTTTCCTCCTACTGTCCCATTAACGATTTTGTTTGGAAACAAACAATGCCAATTCACTTCCCTTTTAAAGTTTCACATTATATTGCTTTAATAATCAGACATTGTTAAAAATATTATCTCGAAGTATACACGATTGTACTTTAAAATTAACATGATATAATAATGTTTAACACATATAATAATGTTTACCTAAGTTACTGACTTACTGGAACCTATAAAGCCTGAAACCTATGTATATACTTAATTTTGGGTATCAAGACTTTATAATTCCTTAGTACGTTGGGTTCACACAACCAACTTTATGTTTATTCGTAATAAAAAAGAATTTTTTCTATAAACCGCCTCAATAAAATTCTGAAAAATCAAAAAGAAAAATATTATAGTTATTATAGCTATGGAGATTTAATAACATTTAAAATAAGTGGTATTTCATTTTTAAATACAATTTACAGTAATTTAGTTAGTTAATCCAAAAATATATTCCAAGGAATTATATCTCTTATCTGAAACATCGATATATCATTCTGTGAATTTCAAAAGTGAATTTGTGGAAGTGACATTTGAAAGCAACTGAAAATATTACTTTTTATATGTAGATCCTAAACTGTAGGAAGATCATATGATCCTATGATAATTGACGTTGCCTTGCGTCTTATTTCCTCCCACATATACTCGTATTATCAAAGACTTCAATTTCAATAACAAGGCCACCCCCAAAGTGGTAGCCAAGTGTTCTCCCGTCACCAGATCCGCGACAGGCTGCAAATAAAGAAAGAATTGGACAGCATGGCAATTATGAAGCGCTGCAAGTGGCAACTGCGAGTTGCATCTACAATTACATGACTGCCGCCAATACAGCTGAACAGCTGGCTGCCCATTCGAGATGCCGACAAGTCTGCATCTGCATCTGAATCTGCGTCTTGAATCTGAGTCTGAGTCTGCGATTACGAGATGGCGAGATTGCGACTGCGCCGTATGTGGCCGTGGTGGCATCTTCAGGTCTGCAACTGGGATTGAATTGCGTGCAAGTCAGCAAATAACTTGCACGGAAATGGAATGGGGAGTGGAAATGGAATGGGGAGTGGGAATGGAACGGGGAGTGGGAATGGAATGGGAATGGGTCAAGCAAAGCAAAAAAGAGCAAGGGAGAGTTTAAAGAAGGTGGCTGATCTGGCAGATCGTTGCCAATGATCTCTGGCTACAAATTTGTCGAGTGTGCGCTTAAATGTTTTGCATGGATCTGCTTGGACCCTTGTCGCCTCCATCGATGTCGTTGTCATCAATTTCTTGTTGTTGTTTTCTTGTATTTCTTTTTCTCTGCTTGTTAGCATTTTAACTGGTTCTGGGTGCGCGCTGCTTGCAATTGGGATTCGCGACAAGATTAAGATTAACACACACACTCGCACACACTGGGCCGATAATGTCAGTTGCTCGAATTTCAAATGTGCCTACTCCATCCAGTGGATGTTGCTGTTTGTTGCTGTTATCGCTATTGCCAGTGAATTAGCCATTAAAATGTCAGGACAGTTTAGCACTAACAAATTGAACAACACATCAACAACAACAATAACAAGCTGAAGCTGAAACTCAAGTGTTTGTATATGTATATTTGTTTGTATGCATGTCTGTCTGAGAGTCTTCGTGTTTCAATTCCCAACGGTGCGTGTGGAATTGGGCCGAAGCAACAGCAGCAGCGAGTGTCTCGCTTCCACCCCAGCAAACGGTGGCGATAAAAACGACACTTGAAAGTCATTTACAGAATCAGCCGCAAATAATAAAAGTCAAGCTGCTTAACTTTTGATCAAAGGTGCGAGCGAGAGCCACTACACACACACATACATACTCACATGCACAATGCGCAGCTCAAATAACTGAAATCAGATGCGACGGCGCGCTCTGGGGGAATGCACTGAGAGAGCTGCCCCTCTCTCTCAATTATTTATGTATGTGTGTGTTTGCGTTTGTTTATCTGTATCTTGTGGGTGTGCGTGAACCCAGCAACACCTTTCGCATGTGCTGTACTGCTCTAACACACGACTGAAACTGAAACCATTTATAGAAATACTAGAGTTGGGAGTAAAAATATTCAAGCAGACAATTTCCTTCCGGTTTTATTTTCAATTGCTGGCCCTGTCATTTGTCATTTGTTTATAAATATATAAAACTGCTGAGTACGAGTGTGGGTGTGTTGTTGTTGTTGTTGTTGCTGTTGCTGACAGCAGTAAATTAGTTGTAGCAATTGACACATTTTAATTTAAACGACGCTGACGTCTCTAACATCTGTTTGGAGCCAACATTTGACAGTTACTCCCAGGGATGGGGAGATCGTTAGAATTACAATTACTTTCTACAAGAACAACAGCATTATGTTTATAATGTTTTGTTATTTTTTCTGAATGATTCAAATGTGTGATAATGAGATTTTTAACGAAAGTTAGAGAGTGAAAAACCATAAAAGAACACATTTATTTAGGGAATTATCTGGAGGTTTTTTCTTAGATCAAAATTTTGAAGAAGCTCAGATTCGATATTTCGAGTCTTAATTCAATTGTTGTTTTCAATTTATTCTAAAATTATTCTTTTAAGTTTATAATTTTTTACTTAAGAACTTTTATTACTATTTATTAATTTTAAAACGTTTTCAAAGTCAAGCTGAAATAAAGTTAAAAATTTATACTTATTTTTAAAATATTTCAAAGCAAAGAATTGGTATGGAATCATAACGTGTTGTTGGAATATATATATATATCTTTTAGATAAACACATTTTGAATACGTATTATTTATGCAATTAAAAATCTAACTAATTGCTTAAACTTTGTTCATTTTAGCGGCTCGACGGACAAGCAACATTTGGACTCATCGAGCGATTCGGAAATGGAGGGCAACATGCTCTCCAGTCAAAGCGCACAACAACAACAGCAGCAACATGCCGCTGCCCCGCATCATTCGCATCACTCACATCAGCAGCAACAATCGCCTGGCAGCAGTAACAACAACAACAACAACAATATTAGCAACAATAATAATAACAATAGCAATGGGAATAGCAACAGCTTGCATCAACATCAGCATCAACAGCAACTGCAACATGTTGCCGCCGAGCAAAGTCTGCAACATCATCAGCATCAGCAACATGCTGCTAGCGCAGCGGCCGCAGCCAGCAAGAGCAGCGCTGCAGCTGCAGCAGTTGCTGTGGCCGCCTCCCAAATGCCGCCGCTCTCTGCCGCCGTCGCCTACTCGCATCTGCATAGCGTCATGGGTGCCATGCCCATGTATGATATGGGCGACTATCAGCACTTATGATTCTAGTTGGAGGCTGCTGCTGCCGCCAGCAGCAACAACATCAGCAATAACGGCAACAGCAGCAGCAACAATATGCCGTGCGAATGGCCAGCAACGTTACGTCAACGTCAGCAGCAGCATCCGGAAAGCTTTTACTTCTGAAACACCATCATCAATAGCAACAACAGCAACAGTAACAATAGCAACAGCAGCAGCAGCAATAAATTATTTTTCATCATCAAATAAAAAGCACTTTGGCATTTTTCTATATGTGTATAGAGAGATAGAGCGAGATAGACAGACAAATAGAGAAAGAGATAGAGGATAAACAGCACAAACTTTTGTGAATCCTCCACAAGAAAAATAAATAATTATTTAAACTATATTGATCTGTGTAAATAGCTAGGCTTTAGTTTTAGAGCGATCGAGCTGAGAACGTAATTAGATTCTTACACTATTAAATGCGATTGAAATATAGATGAATTTAGCACCGTCCTCGGCTCAATCGCGTATGCAAATCAAATCGAAATGTGCAAAAATTATATATATAAATTCTATTAAATTATTTTCAATTTAATTATAATTATTAATTTTTAAATATATATGAAAAATACAAATATCTTAGATGAACTGATGTTTAATGATTGTTTTTACCTACTCCCGTAGCTGTGATTATCACATGAAAATAATGCACCCATTAACAAAATCTGACCGCAACAAGCAGACGGCACTAATCCGCGGCGACAGGTAAACCCGCTAATGCTAATGCTAATAGCTATAGATAATGGTCTACAGTCTGTTGGGCGCGCGTGCGTCTCACACACGTCCAACACGCGCCTATATCTCATCCTCATCCTCATCCTCCTCGTCGAAGTCTCGACGCATGTAATGAGCATGTTAATGGCACCAACGTCTGGTCTGGTAACACCACCTAACAACAGTCTGGTAACACCACCTGACAACAGTCTCGACTTGAGGGCGGCGCTTGGCAACCAACACAGCAAAATGCGCAACTTTTACATGTACAACGGACGGAATCAGAGACTCTCTATATGAGAGCATTGATTGCCTCCGGGGTTGGCAGCTGTCTGACTGGCTGACAGACTTTTTGCTCTGCTCTCGTTGATTTGTTGATTGATACTGTAGTTATATGTTGCAGACTCCGTTGCTGTCGCCGTTTCATACTCCCAGCCACCCCCGTTGCCAGGGCAGCAATCAGAACACACACGTGTCTGACTGGGACTCCGTCTCTGATTGAGTCTGTGTATCTGGTTACAAAATATTTTGACTTCTTTTATCTTGTGAGGCGTACTTGTGTTGTTCATAATTAAATTAACGGCCTTAAACAGTTAGCTTTTTGCTGGAAATTCACGTATACTTCACCAACTGTTGCCAGTTGCTACATAAAAAATCCAAATAAAATCTGAAAAATGTTTAAAATTTTCTAAGTTAGGAAATTTAGTTAAGACAACAACATGATAGATGGCGTAGAATAGAAAAAATTTTAAATTTTCTAAATGATAAATATTTGAATGCAGAATCGTTTTAGAGGCCAAATCATGATCAAAATGACATTCCGCTTGAAAATCGGTTCATTTTTGATGAAGCTATGAGAGATCAAAGTTTTTGAAAAAATGTCAAGGGGTAAGTATGGAAAATTTGAGATAGATGGCTTAAAATCGAAAATATATCAAATTTTCTAGATAATAATAATTTAAATGCAGAATCATTTTAGAGGCCAAATCATGATCAAAATGACATTCCGCTTGAAAATCGGTTAATTTTTGATGAAGTTATGAGAGATCAAAGCTTTTGATAAAATGTCAAGGGGTAAGTATGGAAAATTGGAGATAGATGGCTTAGAATCGAAAATATATCAAATTTTCTAGATGATAAAAATTTAAATGCAGAATCAATTTAGAGACGAAATTATGAACAAAATGACATTTAGCTTGAAAATCGATCGATTTTTGATGAAGTTATGAAAGATCAAAGTTTTTGAAAAAATGTCAAGGGGTAAGTATGGAAGATCAGTTTAAAAATGGCTTAGTATCGAAAATGTATCAAATTTTTTAAATAATAAAAATTTAAATGCAGAATCATTTTAGAGGCAAAATCATGATCAAAATGACATTCCGCTTGAAAATCGGTTAATTTTTGATGAAGTTATGAGAGATCAAAGTTTTTGAAAAAATGTCAAGAGGTAGGTTTGGAAAATTGGATGATAGATGGCTTAGAATCAAATAAATCACAAATTGCCGTGAGTTAAAATTCCTGAGATTGAGTTGTTCTACCTGCCTTAAAAGCCAAAGTACGCCTCCACAAATCCTTACGGCTGCAGAGCTCGTTCCACGAAAGTGACAATATAAGGGGATTAAAATTAAACGATGTTCAAAATATAATAGACACGAACTCAATAGGAATTTATGAATTGCTGCAAAGCGGATTAGTGCAACATTCACACACACATCGTCCATACAATATAAACAGAGGAAACAGTGTGGATTTGTTTCCTTCAGCTCACAATCTGTCAGCATCTTTCAAGACACGTTTCAGAAAATTCGCAAATAAAAATCTTATATATTTTGCATTGGTTTTACAGATGAAAATAAAATAATAATAGCTCATATTCGTAGATTTCATTCCGATTCTTCATTCGGGAGAGGCAGCCGTCTGTTTTCTTCGCTGTTGTTTCCGCTGTGTTGCCTGACGACGTGCAGCCGGCGCTTCCTCATCATCGGAGCTATCCTCCTCGGAGCTGGACTCCATCCGGGTATTTCGTCTACGCCTGCCGCCTGGTCCTGCATCCCTGCCCGTCGCTCGTCCACGTTGTGGTTTGGTGCCTGGTCTCGCCGTCTTTGTCTTGTTAGCCCGCGACTCAGTAGGAGTACTTTCAGATTGTGAATTCGCTCCTGGCTCGGTGACCTGCAGGCATTCGTTAAGGCGTGTCTCAAACTCGGTGACAACCGCTTTTAGCTCCGGCTTGGCCAGCTTTGAGGTGCTGCTGATGATGAGCTTAAAGGATTGATACACCTCATCAACCTGCACCTTGTCCTTGAAGTGCTGCACATTGTCAATCAGCTTCTTGAGGGATCTTTCATTGTAGCTCAGCAGGCTGAGGCAGTAGGCAATATCGCGCCACTGACGCTCCGCTCGAGTGAGTGGAAAGCGTAGGCACAACTTCTCCACAAGCGTCTCGATCTGGCGATCCTTTTGAACCAAACCAAGTATGTAACGCATAATCGTGCGGTATTTTTCCTCCTCCAGATGCAGATTAATGTCACCCAGCTTTGAGATAATGTCGGGAAGTACATTATACAATATGTTGGCTTTGTTAGCTATCTCCTTAAAGAACTGCTTCGTTATATTTTTAATCTCGTCACTCTCATCGACGATGCACAGCGCTAGATCGGCTATCTGTCCTTTAACCCGTATCATTTCGTGCAGAATGAGATGAGATAGCATTTTTACGGCTGTCAGCCGCAGCTCCGTGTCCTCCTCGTGCAACTGCGAGTAGAAGTGTCCTGTCCAGGGTTCGATAATGTTAGGAAACCGAAAGGTCAAATCCGATAAGCCGACAACTGTATTGCATTTGATTTTCAAGTTCTTGGTTAAATTGAGAATATTCATTAGGAATGACATATTTGTTTCGCAGAACTTGGAGGAGACTGTCATCAGGCGGGCAAGCGTTAGAGTCGCCGACTGCTGAAGCTGCTGATCCCGGAATTCGCCAGGTCGCTTGCAGATATCAATGATAATCGGATATATTTTGGACATCAGTGCGTTCGGATCGTATAGCAGCATATCCTCGCAAATAGCATTAATCTCCTCGGCAATGTTATCCTCTGCCGTTGCACCCACCAAGTCGTCATCGGGCTCCTGTTGCGGCTCTGCTGCGACGCCCGACAAACGCTTGCGCACCTCCATGGCAGAGACGGTCTGTCGTCGGAGTGCGCTCACCGCATCCTTTTTGTTCTTCTTCTCCTCGAGAGCAGTCAGTTCCTCGCGAAGTTTCATATTATTGTACACATCCATGTCCAGGAATATCATCTCCTTGATGGTCATGTAACCCACGCAAAACACAAATCGCGCAACCAGATAAACTGGCATACGAATCGGTCCTTCAGCGACTTGCGGCTCTTCCTGCGTCATGGGCATTTCTTGGGAATAGGGTATGTCTGTAGTCTGCGTTGGAGCGAGCTCATCGCTGGCGGTCGTTGTAGTTACCAGCCACTGATTATTAAAGCGATTAAGCAATTCTTTAATTACATTCTGGGCCAGCTCATCCGGTGCCTGGCACATGCGATAATAGTACTCAAAAATGCTCATGGCCAGCGCATCAAATTCAGGCAGTTTGGGATGAACGAAAAAGGCCAAAAACAAGCTCGTTATATCCTGCACAAACTTGGCATCACTGGCATAACGTTTATAATATTTGCTATTGTTGTTCGCATCGATGCTATTGACCAGCAGCTGTAAACAGCCAGTGTAGATTCTCGGATCTTGCTTCACACGCTCTCCAACGGCAATGTCCTCGATAATAGCACGATTTGCCGAAGCAATTGTTGACTTCGCCTGCGAGGCCATTATGAGCAACTGCAACGCCAAACGGGACTCCTCCTTTGTGGTCCCCTCCAGCTTTAGTGTGAAACGCTCGAACAATACTTGAATAACGAGCGCATCGATGTTCTCACTAGCGACCCACTCGCCCATTAGCACCGTCAGTGCTGTGTAGTGTCCGTAGTCAATTTCCGACAAGAATTTGGAAAGATTCTGCACTACTTTGATAGAGTGTGCCCTTCCCATCAGATCCGTGGTGAAGAGAACCCTGCGATAGGCATTGGATACAGCATCTCGCTTCTCTTTGTCGGATGACCAAACCAAATACAACATACGTTGCATGCCCGTCTGTGTGCCGTGTATGCCAAAGAGATATCCGGTGGTAAATAGATCCACAGCCTCAAATACATCCGTGTTGGTCTTCGACATGAGCATTTCAAGCATTTTTGGCATTGCAGAAGTCGCCACATCCGAGAACTCAATGCTGTCCTTTAAAAATTCAACGGTTTTGATTTGCTTCTGCATTTCCTCGCTCTATGCAAATAAAAGAAAGTGATTAGAGAACAGTTTAATGCCAAAAGATAGTAAATACTTACGCTATCTTTGTAGCCACTTGCCATGGAAAGAAAGGTTTTAAACAATGATATAAAGTACACACATTTCTCCGATGGACTCAGATGTATACTAAGGAATACTAAACATTAGATTTATATAATTATAAGATAGATTTTTATTACGTACCTAAGCTCATAGTTGCCCAAAACAAAGTCTGCTTTTCTCACCAACACTGTGGCATCTTTGAAGTTCTTTTCTACGAGCAGCGGCAGTATCTTTCTTACCAATTCTTCGTATTCCTCCTCCTTATCAAACTGCAGCTCTGGAACTGGATTCAAATTGTCAACTGTTTGAATTACTTAGGTGTTTTTTCTTAGCCGTACTTACACTCATTTAAATTCTGTTCAATAATGGGCTTCAGCTCTGGAATAACTAACTCCCATTCCTCATTGAGTTTCTCCGCCTGCTTGCGCTCTTCGATTAATACATCGTTTAACTTTTCCATAACTTGGACTTCAGTTTCGTATTTCTTCATTAGCTCATCAACTGTTAGTTTTCCCGAATACGGATTGTTCTCAAGGAAGGCCTTTATCAGCTGTATAGCTGATTTTCTGACCAAGGAACTCTTGTCCTCCAGTCGACATATTGCCTCGCGCAGCACTGGGATCAGAAAGCTAAGCGGTATGGCATGTTGCTCCTTAAGATGATGCCAGATCTGCATGACCTTGGAGCGGACATGCGCCGAAATGTCATTAACATGGGTAAGCAAACTATCAAGGAATTCGTTGCGAGCTTCCTTCATTTCATCGTTGAGCTCCTCGGAAGTTAGCTCTCCAACAACAGCATCTCCCATGATCTGTAGCACACAGTTGCGCAAGACATGCGATTCACAGCCCAGAAGTTCATCTCCCAGCTGGGAGAGATGTGGTATCATCAACTTGGGCGCAATACAAGAGAATTCGGCCAGGAAATTGGAAAAGTTTCGCGACACCACAGTATCGGATGTGTCCAGTGTGAGGCCCTCAACAATATCCTTCATAAGTATAGAAAATACTGTGGTAATGCCGTATTTATCGTGCAGCAACAATATCCCATTGGCCACCGTCGTCGAGGCGTGTTCCGTGCTTCGCAGGATTTGTAATGTGCGCGCGGGAAAAGTGATAGCATGGTTATATCGCTTAATGGCGATTCCAAAGATGTAAAAGAGTGTGTCGATGATGTGTCGATTATCAGGGCGTTGAGGCACCAGCTCCAAAGTTCTATAGCATATGTCACATATCATGCTGCAGCAGAGAATTATTATTGTTATAAATATCATGAATTATAAACAACTTGTTGCAATATTTACGTGACAAAATTCTCTTCAGCGACGGGAGGACTCCAGAGCTTCTCCAGCTCATACTGCATAACATTATAAAGCTGTACCAGAAACCTTCCCCGCTTCACATCCCAATCAGGATACTGTTCCAGCGCCTCAGCTTGTTTCCCGCGCTTTTTCTGCTGATTCAACTGCTGCTCCTTGAGCACCTGTTGAACAACGATGTCAATGCGCTTAACCGTATTGATGATTAAGAACAGTGCCATTTTGGTAAGATTCAGATACCGCACGCGATCATGTGCGGATGGCGGCTCGTTGGCACTAAGCAGCGGGCACAATTGTCCGCCCAAAGTGTCCACAGTGAGGTACAGTAGATCGAAGGAGCGCATAAGATTCCGAATGGCAGCGGCATCTTTTGACGTTGTTTCCAATATTGAAAAGTAGACATCAAAGTGCTCAAATATATAAAATGGATCACGTTGGTGAACCTTTGTTTTGCAAGCTGCAATAGAAAAAAATTGATTAAGCAGTTGAAATACATTTAAAATACAGGCGCGCAGTCGCATTATTTCACTTACCAAGTAACTGCTCAGGTATTTCGGCTGCAGTGTATATTTGCTGTACGTAGAACTGGTCACCGGTCACTGAATTAAGTAAATCACCATTTTTAAATGGTAATATAAATTGAAAATCCTGTACTTCCTCCATTTTTATGTTGTTTGTTGGCTTGGTTTAATTAAAATGGTGACCGCCGGGGACGCTTGATAGCTGGACGTTGAGGGTTGCCCATCCAGTAAAAATTTCCGAACTAGAGATGGACCCCGCCAAGTAAACTTTAGCAGTCTGGCAGCGCCAATTATCGATTACATGTTTATCGATTGCTATCGACGAAACATCTGACTATCAAATTATAACTGAAGCGTGTTGTGCGCACGTTGTTAGCAATTTTTAAATTAAACTTTATATATTAAAACAATCATGCAAACGGAAAGTAATGGCAAACGGAAAAGACCAAAGAAGAAGGGAAGCCGCTTTATGCGAAATGCCAAAGGATTTGCCAAGCAGGGCATTTTCGGACGTGGTACACACATTGACGATGATCAGTTTAGCTACTTCATAAACATTTTGGATGCCATGAAGGCTGGATTCGAAGATGTGGAAGATCGCGGTAAGTGGACACACTTAACAATAGTTAAAACATTTAATAAGTATTAATTTTATTTAGTTAACATGGCCAACAACGTGTTTGAACAGACAGTGGACAAGGAAATTCATTTATCTTCCAATCAAATTGTCTCCAAAGCTATTGAATCCCTTATCGGCTTTGTGGATGATGCACAACTGGAGCGTTTCTTTGGCAAATTTGGCGACAGCTTGCGTCCAATGTGCTCCGATCGTTTTGCCTCACATGTATTACAGAAAATGCTAGAAATAGCATTTCTACGAGGATTAGGACAGGCAGCAGCCCAGGAGCAGTCAGAAGCAGATGCTCCAGGTCCAGCAAAGCGAGCGAAACCCGATGCCGCTCAAGTCGAGGAACAGTATAATTTGGAAACCGATTTCAGCGACAAGCACCGTGAACAGTGCCGAAACTTTGTGCTGCGCATTTCAAAATTTATGCTTAACAATCTGGAGGATTTTGTCTGGGATACGTGTGCTACTCATATCATGCGCTCGGCTATACTCTGTTTGGTGGGCATACATGTACCGAAAATTGCATTCGAGAAGGGCGGCGCAGAGCTAGCCAAGCATCGCAAACTTTACACAGTGCCCGAGGAATGGCACGAAGTGATGAAGGAGTTCCCACAGCGTCTGGAGATGTGGCCGCAGTTTGTGGACTTTCCCTACCAGGAGCACTCCTCCGCTTTACTGGGTGTTATATGCTTATCGCTTAGCGTTGTCGACAAAAGCATGCTGAAGCATTTTGGCAAGAAAATACTGACGCAAAGTTTACTTAAGCCAAACGAGGACAATGGCGATGATGATGAAAAGAAGGAAGAGAAAATTGAAATTGATGATGATAATGAAGATCAGGGCAATAATGAGAAGCAGGACGATAATGAAAAGACGGAAAAGCCCAACAGTGAGCCAGCTGTGTTGCTGCCCAAAGTCTTCCACTATCAATGTGCTGTCATACTGCTGGAGACTCTGCTGAGTGTGGCAGGTGCTAAGCTGTTGACACAGCTCTATGCCATGCTCTTCAGCGGTCGCATTGCCCATTTGTCCCAGCAGCAACAAACCAACTTTGCCGTGCAGCGTCTGCTGCAGCACATAAAGGAGGTGTCCGACTTTGAGTCAGTTTTCACTGAACTGCAGCCGGTGACGGAGCAGCTCCTTAAAATGGGCTACACCGGCGTAGTGTCTGCCTTGTCCGGCGCCTGTCTGCGTCTGGGTGCCAAGCAGGCCCAGATGATAGCTGCCCTGCAGAGCGCCTTACACGTCACAGGGGATAAGGAGAAGTCTAAGTTGTTTTTCAACTGTCTCGTCAAGTTGAAACCACACGAATTACTAGCCGGCGATCAGTCGGGATTTGTACATCTTCATGGTTCACTGATGGCACAGCATATACTGCAGTTTAATAAACCAATCTTCTTGGTTAACTGCATCCTGGAATTGCCTGCCGAGCAGTTGTCACAAATCTTTAATACGCCAAATGGCTCGCATATTGTGGATGCCTTCTTGCAGAGTAAATATATTGGCGAGAAATCGCGTGAACGTCTCATACGTCAGCTGGATGGCTTCTATGTGGATCTAGCTATCACTCGACATGGCTCACGTGTCCTGGATCAGTGCTTCAAGGCGGCACAAGAAGCGCAGAAGCTGCATATTGCTAAGGAACTGAGCAATAAGGCCAACATGCTTAAGGGATCGCCATTTGGCCGTCTAATCTATACAAAATACCGCTTGGACACCTTTAAACTGTCGGCCAGCCAGTGGCAGGCCAGTCTGGGACAACAGCAGCAGAAGGAGGAGAGTGTGGCCAAAACAAATAAACGACCGGCGAAGACAGCAACCGAGTTATTTAAGGATATACTTACAGAATAAATAGATTTGTTTTTATTTAAGAATTAAACAATTACAGATTGTGATGCCAATCAACTTGAATAAAAGTAGGGACCTTAAAGAATAACAGCTAAAATCTAGCTTAGCTTCTTATCAGCTGAGAGCTGATGGGGATGAGCTCACTTGGCTGACCTAAAGCAGCTGATAATTCAGTTTTGCTTTTCGTCTCGTTGACAAAGTATCATAATGAAACTGCTGCGGTTGTTTCTACTCTGCTCATTAATTGGAGCAGTATTAGCATTTAGTGATGAGGCCATTTTCGAGGACGAAGACATTTATAATCAAGCATTGCCCCCTGTACCCCATACTGGCATCACAGTGCCCGGCACAAATTGGTGTGGACCGGGAAATACACCAGCCAACTATGATGATCTTGGGCGGGAGCGTGAAACGGACAAATGTTGTCGAGCACACGATCACTGTGAGGAGATAATCGAATCACACAGCTCTCTTCATGGGCTGCCCAACAATACAGACTGGTTTCCCATGTGAGTGTCCTTGGAAAATCAATAGTCAGTATTAAATAATAATAAACAACCTTACAGACTAAAGTGCAGCTGTGAGCAGCAGTTCATCAATTGCCTGCAGAGTGTTAACAGCATCACTTCCAATACTTTGGGTCGCATCTACTATGCGACTCGGAGTAAATGCTTTGCCCTAGGATATCCCACCACCGGATGCAAGCAGTACCATGAGGGCACCTTCCGCAAGCGATGTATCCGCTATAATGTAAACAAGCAGGCGACCAAGATCTGGCAGTTTTTTGATATGCCATTTTATACGTATGCTGCGAACAATTTAAACAAATCTTGACACGAAGAACTTTAATCGTAACAAAAATAAAAATTAAAAAATGAACTATATGTTCTAGACCAAGTTAAAAAGTTCTTAAATAACTAAATTTAAATTTTTGTATAGAAATCATTAAAAATAAAAATTGATAGTTGGAGTTATTACTCAATTTTTAATATTGTAATGAGATTAAATGATTTTTTATTAAAAATAATGAAATTGTATTTTAAAACTTTTTTAATTAATATCAAAAACTATGTCGTACTTTATAATTTTTTACAGGATATACACACAAAAAAAAGAATCTCAGTTTTTCTCATTTATCTAAGTAAGTTTTTGGGTATGTTGTTTTTTTTTAACTCATGATTATAATCCTCGACTTTCTTTATATTGAGCTTAGTATTTTCCGATTACTCCTGCGAATCCTCCTCCGTAGGATGAGTGTAGAATGGTAAATCGTAGAATTGCCAGCGTTCTGGTTGTGACCTATCCTCATTGTAGCTTAGACAGCGCTTTCCAAACAGATCAAACTGCTGCTCCTGGCAGGATAAAAGTGGTGGTCCACGGGCGAAACAAACATTTGTAGTGCTGAAATATATGCGACCCAAAGCGGCAGATTCCATATTATGCAGCATGCTGAGACACTGGCGAAAGCTTGCCTCGCAGGCACAGGAGAAACTAGAAGCAGGCATCCGTTAAAGTCAATGAAAACTGTATAAAAAATAATGTGCCCACATGGGAAAGAGTCCTTCGTTACTCAGACCGTCAAGATCAGATCGATGCTGCTGTGCTGGTATCTTCTCCTCACAGTGATCATGAGCACGACAGCACATATCGAGCTCCACATCAGGGCCCAGATCATCGTAGTTCTCTGCAATATTCCCAGGACCACACCATTTAGTACCTGGCACTGTGATTCCCAATCCCTGTACACACGTCAGCAATGCCGTCAAGGCAACAGCAACAGCGAAACTCTGAGCGATCATTTTTCTATTCGAGGGCGAATGTTAGACTAATCTATGGAATAATCCGCTCGGAGAAGACTTTCAAATTTGATGCGCAGTCGCCTAAAAGTTTTAATCGGTTTGCTGCGACGTTGTTTGAATGCTGATAAGACGTGAATAGGTGACTTCCCCGGTGTTCTATTGATAATTTAAAATTTCTTGTTGTATTTTATACTAAGTATATTATTATAAACATTTGCATAGGCAAGTACATTAGACAGGCTATAAATCACAACAATAAACATAAAGGCGACAATTAATAGTTATACAATACAATATCCACATTAGTCATTTAGTGCGTCAGTTCTATTCTAAAGTGAAATGTTGATTGGAAGTACAAGGCTAAACCTCACTCTTCTGACGATTCTGCATCACCTGACGCAGCTGTGGGAATGTGCTCTTCGTCTGTGGTGGATGCAGACGGGCACACAGCACTGTAAACGGCTCGTACAGTGATGGTCGTTCCATAACATTGACCGTGTAGTGCTTGATACGTTCTCTTTGGCACCAATTGTTTGCACGATCCATTATTGATTCGACGGGATTTGGTGTGGCGGGTGGCGTATCCTTTTTACTGCGCGCTCGTACATTTGCTAATACAATTACAGGTATCTCCTTTTTCTCCTTATGCTTGTCTATGTCGGTCTTGATGTCGGCCAGCATATCCAGGCTACGTGGATCGGTGGGATCATAGACGAGCACAAAGGCATCTGGAAATTGCAAATAGTGACGCGGCAGCTGAGCCGCCTGTTCGCCTTGTAGTCCGGCTGTATCGTAAATGCGAAGAGTTTCCCGGGCACCGCCACGCCCTGTATCTACGCTCGCCACATATATATCCTCAATTGTTGGGTGCAGTTCCTTTAAATAGATTTTTCATTTATAGAGAAATCTTATTTGCGAATAATTTTGACCCACTTACGGTTTCTGTGTTGACGTTTCCATAAACCAATTGCTCGATGAGGGCCGTTTTTCCAACATTCTTCATACCACACACCAGCACTTTGCCGACTTTACCAATTTTTGCATTGAGCATTTTAGATTAAATAAAAACAAACAAACAAATAAATAAAATGTGTACCCTAATCTCAACTTTCGCTTAACGAATATCGATAACGACTAAAAATAGTTTGTATATCGATTGACCACATAACGATAAGAGTATTTTAATACAGCCGTGTAATAGCGGGAAAGTTTGTTTGAAATTTGAAAACAAACAGTAAAACAGTAATAAAAAATTGGATTTTTGCTTATCGTAACGACTTTTTGCAATGAATACAGTCATAAGTAAACTTGTTTATAAAACGTTATTTTATTTACTCGTACATATGTAAGTATGTTTCTGTTTGTATCACCATTTGTTACGATTCTTTCGCAAAAATACATATTTAAAACAATGTCATCTTATAATTAAGTCTTACATTACGGATTTGTTCTTATGTAGCAAATTGTCGCAAATGTATTAAGACCACCGAAGTTGGTATCTTAACTTGCGTAAATGTATACGCGTCTTAAAGATAATATCCCACAGGGGACTACTAATGCCATATCCGAGATCTTGATGCGCAAAGTGATGCTGATAATGATAGCGCTTCATGTGGTATAGATGATGATTTGCCGATGGATTGCCATAATGCAAATAATAATGTATCATATCATAACATAAATAGCCTAATAAAGCACCCGAAAGTACCAAACGTGGGTGGTTATCTTGTAAAATGAAACTGAGCGGCGTATAAATAACGACAGCAATAACAACTCCGGGCAAGGGAGGGAAAACGAGACGCATTGGATCAAAGGGAACCTTGTGATGTAAACCGTGTATCATAAAGTGAAATGTGCACAGCCAAGGAGGACTTTTGCTTGTCAGCTTCACGTGGAATACCCAACGATGCAGTACGTATTCCAGCAGAGTCCAAAATAGCACGCCACACAGTATGTGACCGGAAAGTAATGCGATCTACATAATTATAAAGAGAGCAGTTTTAAATATCACAGTGTTCGAGTATAGGAATAACTATAACTTACATCATTTATGTTATGCGCCTTTGTTTGAAACTCCGGCAGCATGAATCCAATGATAACAGGTATCCAAAACAAGGGTACGACCCACCATGGTGTCTTTGTGCACATTTCCAAATACCAAGGTCCAAACAAGCGAAGCGGTCTATCCACTGGTTTATGCACCCATTCGTCGTAGTATTTTGTTATGTTGGCAATTTGGGGCAACATTGCTTTTGACCAGTCCACAAGGTGCTGGAAATTTTTAAAAAGTAACGATTAATTAGTACAGAGTGAACTATATAAAAGGTTTTGGTTTAGTTATATCTTAAACTTAGAGTATATGCAAAATTGAAATGGATAAGGTAGGCAAAATATCGGATTTTTTATAAATAAATAAAACAAATTTTTGCTAAAGATTTTGAATAGTTAATTGTTATTTTGCATCTCAATTTCAGCTACTTTTCGGATGATTTCCAGCTAGAAACAGTATTTTTTTTCCTTAAAAGAGTTGGCAGCTCCGAAAACAACATAAGTTGGCGTCCCCAAGCAGCTGCTCGGTTGGTTTTACTTCAAAGTTGTCATTTGAACAGGTTGGTTGGCTGTTTTCATTCTGTTGTTGTACGCTGGCAAACACGACTACATTTAAATTTCTAATAAATTTATTGAAACACAAAAAGACATATCGTAGCCAAGATTCAGCCAAATAATGTCGAACACCTCAATTCGACCAATACCCACATTGAAGGGCATGTTTACTGTGCCGCGTAAGTATTCTAAACCATACAAACATCCATGACAACCGCTTAGAAATGTTTTGGTTTCTTTGCAGGCGTCACACAGGGGCGTAACTTTTTACAAGAGAATAAAAAGAGCTTGCGCTCCTTGGAGAAGACTACAACAGAGAAGCTAGCGGCAAAGGAGCCTGTGCGTCCCAAATGGATGCCGCCACTACGTCGCACCTCATCCGAGGCACAGGAACCGAAACGTTGCCAAGCTGATAACAATGCAGTGTCAAGACAACAACATGATAACAAACCCTGTCAGTTGGGAAGCCGCAGCAACTCTCGCTCGCAGCACAGCCTGAATAATAATAATCAAGTATCGTCCGAATCTTCAGATCATTATGCAGGATCTGAAAAGCGTGAGCTACAGAAATCCTACAGTGCTTCACAGTCGGAACAATTATCTGAACGTTGTCAGTCATGTGGCATCGAGCGCAGCCTAACAACCATAGGCATACAGACAGAGGACATAATGGATGAACTGTATCTTACCAATGCACTGAAAAAGTGAGTTACATTGAAAAAATGTAAATATATTTTTAACTTGCTGTAATCATAGATGCAACTTTGATGGCAAATCAATGTTGAGTGGCAGACGCAACTTTTATACTGGTGACGATTATGATGAGAACGACGGGAACTATAATCAATACGATGACAATGATCAGCCACTGTCTGATCGCTCCAAACATAGTCGCCTTAATATAGACGATAACGAAGCGATGCCCATGCCACATTTAAATACATTGCCCATAGACAACTCCGATGATGAGGCACCACTCAGCGCACGCAGTCGTGGAACTATTGGTAGCATGGCATCAAATGTCACCACCAAGTCAAAGCGTGGCGAGCACAAGCTAGGCTGTGAGTATACTAAATAGTTAATCTCTACATCTTAAGTACTAATTAGTACAATACTTTTACAGCACGTGATGATCTGCGTCTGCCACGCTATTTGGAAAAGGAGAAACGCGAAAAAGCCGAAGCTAAAGGACGTGTTGAGGCACGTGATCCCGACTGTCCCCGTGGCCATGTATTGCTCAGTGAACCGGATCGCCTTGCAGCTCTAGCTGGTGCCAAGAAGCGTAAGCTCCTTAGTACTTTAACACAATTTCTTAATATAATAGTATCATTTATCAAAATTTTAGGCTTTGATGGGCTCATCTATGAGCTAAATCACATGCCCATGACTGCCGAGACTCTGCGTGTGCGTTTGCGTAAAAACGAAATTGAAAAAGAACTCAAAAGCGCCGAGGATGAGATACGCATGTATTCAAAGTCCAAGGTTTATGTAAAAGTAACCAAATCACGAAACCTTTAATAGTTATAAAGGAAACAAGCAAAAAAGACAAAAAAAAAAGTATACAAGGAATCTACTAAAAGAGTTACTGGGAAGCTATATATCTCAAGAGAAGACGTATTTTATTGTATATCAATGAAGGTGTCACTAGTCGTTTTATGTTATGATTATTTATATTTTTTAATTGAGCATGAACAAACTATAAATAAGTGGTCTATATGGACAACACTTATCAATAATCAACACTAAAAAAATAAACGTTAACTGCAGACTAAACATAAGCTTAAACTTGAATATTTTTCTTACCTCCATGCTTTCATCTGTGTGATTGTTGTTACTGTCTTCTGGAACTTTTGGATGTTGGAGCAGTTCAACACCATTCTCCGTTGCTTTGGGCGGACGTTGTTCCTTCGTCTTTTTATGGTTTTCATATTCCGAGGGGCCAACCTTGTATTCCCTCATCAAATACATTGCTGCATCGGAATGTGGCGGTGCCTTCATGAAGCGCGCTGTCATATCTGTCTCATTGAGTCCCTTGAGAGTTGTAAGGCCTCCCGGATGCTTGTGCATAAACTTGGACAGATCATAGTACTGCTGACGATACTTGACTATAAACTTATTACTTTGCTCCATTTCCTTAACTGCATCCATTTTGTTCAGCTATTTATTCTGAACTGCAACTGAAAGAGAATTGATTGTTTACAAAAATTCCAGAACATATAAAAATATTGTAGTAGATTTTAAACTTTATAATTTAATACTTGTAGCTGGAATAGCGATTATCTCTAATTGTCGGTTACAGCTAACATCGCAATTATTAAACGGGAAATTCATTTGAACATTACTATTATATACTTATGTATGGCTGAATGTACATCTCACTATAATTCGTGTAAGTATAAAAGTATGACGAAACCAATTTAAATACTTAAGATTATTTTGACCACAAATATGTCGCGATTGTTAAAAACATAAATATATTTTCTGATAAAAAATCTAAAACATACACACGTAATTTGCAACACGAATTGCGAAATAATGTGCTCTAATTTTGCTGTTATACTTATAATATACATATGGAAGTAGTTATAACTGAATATGTATGCGGAAAATATTTCGAATGATCATCCAGATATAGAAAATAGATAGCCTTGTTTTTAGAGTTTGTTTTTCATAATGTGCCTTATACATATGTAAAATATACTATAAAGCTTCCTTTACTGTCCATTTTTTCCATATTTCCGATCACTTTGAATTTTCTTCATACTCTTCCCATGACCCATTTTCACAAATTTCAAACTGTCATAACTTTGTCAAATTTTATCCGATTTCCTTCCGGATTGTCAATTTCGTCGTTTTTTGGTCTCTATTTTCATTCTGCATCAAAATTGGAAAACTTAATTTTTCTTCCCTTATTGTCCATTTTTTCCATACTCTTCCCTTGACACATTTTCAAAAACTTCAAAATGTCATAACTTTGTCAAATTTTATCCGATTTCCTTCCGGATTGTCAATTTTATCATTATTTGGCCTTTATATTCATTCTGCAATAAATTTACTGAAACTATTTGTGTATATAATAAAAAAAAAAATAATTGATTTTCATATAATATGAGGAATAAAGGATCTTATTTTTACATTTGCAAAATTGTGCTACATGTCAATAAATATAGACAGGATATGGATGCGTGGGAAAATGTGTAATTAGTCAAACTCATTAATCGAAACAATTGATAAGTAATTGCTGCTTATTGAGCATGAGAAAGTTTGCAAGCTGTTATAATATATTAAAGAATTGATTTCTCTAGGGTCTGTATAAATGTCTGTCTCGGTCTCTTGCAAGCGGGTTAATAAGCAAAGATTCATTTAAAATGCATCAATGAATTGCTCTGAACGAAAACCAGATGTTATTTTTCTCTCGATTGAAATATTAGCGATTGTGCTCGAAATTGACCTTAACATCAATATTTTCAAAGAAGAACTATTTATACTCTTTTACATACTTGAATAGTTCTCCGTTTGACTACGCGACATTTGGAACGTAACACTAAATAAATTACGAGTACTACTTATATTACTATATTTCGTATATATGGAAAGTAAACAGACTTGCGAGTTATCACTTATAGCGATATCGCATATTGATATTGATGAAGCCCTGTTAATGCCGGCCGGTCGTTTATCAAAGTCCGTGGTAAGCCCACAGTTATCATAGGCAAGGTGTACCAACTATTTGGTTAGATAGTATACCAGATATAGTATATAGAGATAGGGACATACTCTGACTCATGCCAATGGCATCTTCGGCGTCACATTGATTAAGGGCAACCAGGAACTCTGTCTGTGCTCCTAACATTATATGGCTGCTTATCGGGGGCGTTATTTAATATAGTTCATATCGGTCCTATAGCCATGACTGGCTACTACAGGTAGAACGATCCCAGTTCTGTTTTGTCGGGTCTTCTAGCAGAGGTTTCCCGACAAACACTCAACTGTTTGTATTATAGACTCGCACGTTGTTTTACATGTTTGCTCTTATCAATCGATCTTATCTATTGGGGTTAGTGGTAATAATGTGTTCGTACAAATATCCATTGTTTCGACTGATTCTTCATAGAGGCAAGTCGTGTCATAAAGGTTCAAAAGGTGTTTCTCATTATCTAATCGCATTCAAGTGTTAAATGTATGAATATCGTGATTATTCATACTCAACAAAAGTTCGATCTAAACTAGATTATTATGGTCACAAAAGATTTATTACACGGCTTTTTATACACTTACAAAAAATAGTACAGTTTTCTCATAAATAATGCATTTAAAAGGGCATGTCACAACTTATGGGACTACTATAAAAAAAGAAAATTCGTTGATAATTTTTATAAGCCTAATCTTTATCTTTATTTTAATGTATAAATACCTATGTTCGCTTAATGATATCCAATTTCAATCATATAATTTCGATTGCTGTCGAATAATAAACACAACAATTATGCAGCAAACTATTTTTCTTTTATTGTCAATTGAAAATAAGCGTGATCGCTTAAAAGCAGCCGAAAGAAGTAAAAGAAGTGCTCAACATGGTCCGAACTTTTAAGTGTAGCGAGATAAGGTATTCAATATTGGAACCAATCTTGATATAGAACTTAAGATAATATTAGGTATATGAATGTTCGAACGTATTTTATTATTTTTATGTTATTCTTATGTTATGTCAGCAGTTGTTTTTGACAATATTTATGTTACCTAGTACTTTAAACAAATTTAACTATTAGTTTTCTATATCAATGATTTACCTACCAGCTAACACTGCGAATGATTAAAACTAAATCACGCCGTGGACTTATTAAAGTCAATCAAAATCCAAGACAATGTCAATTTGATATTATTATTATATTATTTTATTATTATTATATTATTATTTGTTTATAGTATTTATAAAATGTAGTTAGTTTTCCGGTTACACTTGAATTGCATCTGGCAAAAAAGGGTACACGCGTCGTATACGCAATGTGACGACACGAACGACCAACAAACAAACCGCACAGAACGCAACACAACTCGCAACTGAAATTGAAATTGAAATCCAACAGAGCGCCAAATGTGTTGAAGGAACCAACGTTGACTGCGACGCCGACTGCGCTGTCGCTGTAGCATTACTATCGGTTGCTTAGTATAAAAGTTTCGACATAAGATAAACGCTACTGATAAGATTAAACACCACAACGGACCTTACCTTATGTGGGATGCAACTCATGCTTGCGCCTATAGTTTTATATACACGCTGGCCTTATCAATTTTTAAATCATTGTTAAGTACTCCATATTGTTCGATATGCCAATGGACTATTTTAGTTATACGACATGCAATGATTATAAACTAATACCGCAGCGCTCATCTCTTCACCGATCAATGGAAATCGTCTCGTCTCGTCGATCAGCTTGGAGTTGAGTCATATAGCGCCTAAACACCTAAACAGGAATTTGATAAGATTAATTTTTGGTGCAACTAAAACACAAAAAATTTGTTTGGTTTATTACTGATTGCTGATAACTTATTACTAAAATAAATGTAATTACTGAGCATGAGGGTCATATTTATTAGTTTATAACGATAGTTTATTTATTAATATATAAATTGATTCACTAGTTATTAGAGTTTTATAAGTTTTTGAATCAGAGCACAAATGCCTATGACTTTAGATGTGGGTACTGGATATCTCTTAGTCGAGCATACATGAAATGTGATAACATCGAATTCTCTGTCAAGCTCCGTGAGTTTATGATTACCTGTAAAAGGGAATATACATTAATAATGAATCACAACATTTATTTTTATATTATAAAATTATAAATGAAAAAGTAAGAATTTTCTAAAAAATATATAATTTTATTACGTAGATAACTATAGCTTTAAAATATATTATCAATAGAGATTTTATTTTTAAGAATATAGGATAGGAACAGTAAAGTCAAAACAATTTATATAAATGTAGTATACCCTTTTTCTCATATTAATATTTGCAGAGTATTTCAGCTTCAACTTTTAAATCATAATAAATACTTAGCTACTCACTTCTAAGGCATCACCATCGACAATAGATCTCGAGTTTCAAGTTTCAATGCTGTGCCACAAGGTTGCATAATGTTGCAAGCCACAGATAGTACCGTTATAGCTTAGTAAGTGCATCGAATGCTAAACTATAGTTGGCAGTAATTTTAATAAATTATAGGCTAAAAATGCTGCAATAAATGTAAACCTTTCAACACCGCTTTAACAATCTTCGCAGGAGACTTCTGAAAATCCTTAAGAACTTAAAGTAAAATGTGGTGAGGACACACCTTTACCTGTTTTTTAAATTTATGCTCGTTCACACACATACACACACTGATACACTCGCTTGAACTGTCAGACTGACTATTTGACATTGACACGCCAAGCCTTTTTACACATTTGTTCAAGCGAAGATACTCCATTATAGACACATATAATATAAGTATGTACCTTTACTCGTATATTCCAGTTACATACTCGTATCTAAATGCTTCAATAAACATTCAATTAAATGCCGTCGAATCTTTTCATTTGCTGTATTTATTCGACTTTTGATATTGTCGCTTTATTAATTGTTACCGAGCAACAAAAAAGGTTTGAGTGCACGTGCTCTATAAGTGAAAGTGATTAGGATAAAGCCTCGAAAGCCATTAATTATGGCAATAGTCATGTTTAATACGTTGCACTTATCAATGGTTATCAATAGATGCCGTGACACCCATTATGAGTCACATTTCATAGGCTGTTGATACCACAGCAGACGCTCTCCAGACTGTGTACACTGTACATGATTCATATTTCTGAAATTTTTATTATGCTGATATATTATTCATTATAAAATGGAAACAAATCCTCAAAACCAAATTAAATTCTTTGATAACATTTGATTTATTGTTTATTTTGTTAAAGATGAAAGCTTTTTTTTGATAAAGATCAAAGTTATTGAAAAAATGACAAGGGGTATGTATGGAAAATTGGATGATAGATGACTTAGTATCGAAAAATTATAAAAATGTTTAGATGATAAAAATTTAAATGCAGAATCAATTAAGAGGCCAAATAATGAACAAAATGACATTCCGCTTGAAAATCGGTTAATTTTTGGTGAAGTTATGAGAGATCAAAGTTTTTGAAAAAATTTCAAGGGGTCAGTATAGAAAATTTGACAAAAATCGAAAAACTATCAAATTTTTTAGATGAAAAAATTTTAAATGCAGAATCAATTTAGGGACCAAATCATGAACAAAATGACATTCCGCTTGAAAATCGGTTCATTTTTGATGAAGTTATGAGAGATCAAAGTTTTCAAAAAAATGTCAAGGGGTCAGTATAGAAAATTTGACAAAAATCGAAAAACTATCAAATTATTTAGATGAAAAAATTTTAAATGCAGAATCAATTAAGGGACCAAATCATGAACAAAATGACATTCCGCTTGAAAATCGGTTCATTTTTGATGAAGTTATGAGAGATCAAAGTTTTCAAAAAAATGTCAAGGGGTCAGTATAGAAAATTTGACAAAAATCGAAAAACTATCAAATTTTTTAGATGAAAAAAATTTAAATGCAGAATCAATTTAGGGACCAAAATATGAACAAAATGACATTCCGATTGAAAATCGGTTCATTTTTAATGAAGTTATGAGAGATCAAAGTTTTTGAAAAAATGTCAAGGGGTCAGTATAGAAAATTTGACAAAAATCGAAAAACTATCAAATTTTTTAGATGAAAAAAATTTAAATGCAGAATCAATTTAGGGACCAAATCATGAACAAAATGACATTCCGATTGAAAATCGGTTCAGTTTTGATGAAGTTATGAGAGCTCAAAGTTTTCGAAAACTTTTAGGTGGTTTGAATTTTATTTGATAATTGTAACTTATAATACTAGTTTGTAATTTAGCAAATACAAATATATGCAGATAAATATATGTACTCATATATGTATTATTTGTATATAAACTACTAGTTTTTCACGTAGCGCTTGGCATACTGATCTGCCAGTCGTCTTAAGAGTCCTCAGTGACCATTTCCATTGGTTGCCAACTTGGTGCCATTGGTGTGTCCATTGGCATGCAACTTCGAGTTGGACTCGGCGGCACAAGGTTGACCCAACAGTTTGACCTTCTTCTGTGGTGGTTCATTTGTAATGCTGGTGAAATCGAACTGCAAGAATTGGGATAATATTAGATAACTATTCAGAGAGAATCTCAAAGAGGATTTGTTCATACCCGCTGCTCCAGGGTCAGATGCGATATGGGTGGCAGTCCAATGCAGCCGCGCAAAATGTTCTCAATTGCGGAGCGCTGACTGAAGAGCGAGTTGACCACCTGAGAGCCACGAGGCACCAACGGCGCTTTGGTAAGATAGCTCAAGAGCGAGAGAACTGGCTTAAAGGGCACCCAAGGAGCAGTCTCCCGATCGGCGCTGCGCAGTTGAATGCGAGCGCTAAGTTCGCCGAGAATGACCAGATCCAGAATAAGAGGTGTGGCCAGCAGAGAGTCCTCGCACGTATTGTGAATCACCAGAGTGTTGTGGCCACCCATCATGATCTCCGAGGTGTACTCGTCCATGGCACGCTTACTATCTCCCACATATGGCACATACTTAATGACGACCACATGATCGGGATGCTCATTGGGTCCATACAGCAGACTATTTGAGGCAACCATGTCGTCGACCACATTGCTCTTGGAGATCTCCTTGGAGCGGAACTGCTGTGGAGCTGAGAGATTCTTGCCATCGTTGTTGCCCAGATGATTGTAACTGACAATGGAGACGGGCTTGATGCCGGCGCCAACCAGAAAGTCAACCAGCACGGATTTGATCTTCGTCTGGCCGGACTTGAAGTCATCACCGGCAATGAAAACTTGCTTCTCCTCCGCCAGCTCAATCAGACCTGGCACAAATGTATTCTGCGGAGATCCATTTATATATGTGCACTGTAAGAAAACAATAGATGAGTATGTTGTTTGGAGAATCAAAGAATATAATCTCATATGCGAGTTTTGAATAAACAAATAAATACAATTTAAAGAAACCAAAATAAGAATGGAAAAATAAAAGCAAAAACTACAAAATCTAATGAAAAACGACTAGAAAAAATCTAGTTTATTATAATAATTTACGAACTAATAAGATTCAATTTTTTTTCTAACTCCGGTTCAATTCTATTCTATTTTTATTATTTATTATTTTATATTATAATTTTTTTTTAGCTGTTTGTATTTTCAGTATAATTCTGTAAGTTCACCAAAATAGTAGTAGAAAATAGTAGTAGAAAAAAGAGTGCTAAATCTAAAATTAATAATGTTTTATCCTTTTTTCTTCCTTTCTACTTTGTAAAATAGTAGTAGAAAAAAGAGTGCTAAATCTAAAATAAAAAATGTTTTATTAAAAACCCGGCATTAAAATAAAAATTTTAATTTTGGAATTTCCTTTTTTTTCTTTTCTTCTTTGTGTCCTCCTTATTAATTTTTGAGTTGCTATTGTTTTATTATTTTGCTATTTGTGATTTCTTAATTTTTATTCCTAAGATTTAAGTTCTTATTTTTTTACTTCATTTTGGTACTTGTATTCTTTTTATTTGTTCAGACTCTTATCCATAAAAATTGTATTGGGAACTGTTTACTTACGCCTTCGGCAATACTGGCCATGGCAAAGATGGTCGATGGCGACACTTCCGCCTTGTTGGCCTGCAGTGAGGCCAGCAGCTCCTTGCTGGTGACATTCAGACCCGGCTTCACATCGCAGAAACGCTCCGTGTTCGCTGTCCAGAGCACAATGATGGTATCGACGCCACTGCGCTGCTTGAAGTCACGGATATCCCGACGCACTTGCTCGTACTGCTCCAGCTTGGTGCCTTTGATGAGATTGTCGGCACGCTCCGACTGATTGGCGGCAATAAAGTCCGGATCGTAGATAGATGGACGTGGCTTTAATGTTGACAGATGCTCGTAGATCTGATCCTGCAAGCCGACATCCAAAACCTCGGCACGTCGCATGGCGTCGCCCAAGTGATGGCCACTAATGTCCCAACCATCCACAGCAATGTCATTGGGCTCCACCATGGGCAGCAGCTCCTTCATGGGCACAAACACATCACTGCCCGTCTCATCCGAGCCAATGAAGACCGTTGACGCCTGGGTGATGGAACCAAACCAGTTGGCTTGTTGCACTCCCGTCTTCTTGCGCCACTGCAGCTGGCGACGATTCGCCTCCAGAGCAGCCGTTAATGTGGAACCATTGTTGCCACCCCAGCCCACAAGCATGACTCCCAACTTGGGCACATGGCGAGCTGTCCGTATCTTCAGAGCCGTCGTCTGCGGGTGCACCTGAAATTGATAAGAACGACGTGATATCAATTATTAATTATGAACTCCAGGCCTATGCTAAGAAATGATCTAAAAATGCTACTGTTCTGGCGAAATTACCTTATCAGGCCGATAAGTTAGACGTGACTGCTAAATAAATTAATAACTTTGTCTAACGCGTGATCCTGTATTAAAAAACTATAGAAAGGTCTATTGATTTTGTCAAAATCAAAACTCCGACTCCATAACGTCTATATATAGCTCAAATTACAAGAACAAACTTAAAGCTGAAGACACAGTTCCTACATTTTGGTACATTTTGTACTAAAACTGGTACATTTCTTATTAGTTGATACATTTGGGTAGATTTGTACCAAAACTGGTACATTTCTTATTGGTTGATACATGGGAACAGGTTTCTTAATTGGTACATTTTTATAGACAGCGTTGTTTTAATTTATTCAAATTGTTTTATTAGATTATTCAAATTAGTACATAATATATGTACATATATAATTTTATAATCATAAATTAATTTTGTAAAAGCAAAGAATAAATATTAACGTTTCTTTTTCTTTTATATTTTATTAGATAAATTTATTTTACTAAGTAATCGTAAAAGAAGGGTGTTCAGTGTGTTGATTAGTTCCTAATTTGCCAGTCCAGGTGTTCGGTGTTCTGTGTGGTCTGTTAGCATGTTCATTAGTTGCCATATGCTTATAAATATGTATGTAATGATAATATAAATATAAATTATTTATAAACGTGTTGATTCAAAGTCCACACTCGTTGTTGCCATTTGCCGGCCGGCTAATTAAGAATGACTTGTGAAAATCACATCAAACTATTTAGCATATATGCGGACAGCATCTAGATCTGGGAAGTATCGTACGATCAGGTTTATGTCAAAAGAAATAAGAACTTTCTTTCATCTGTTGTCTACCGATTATTTTAGCTTATGCAATCTCCAAATAGAAGTATCAGAAACTAGTCTGCCTAGAAACAGACAGACAGACTGGCTTGGCTATAACGACTCCGCCAGCTGTTCTGATTACGAATAATAAAGTTCAAAGAAACAGAAGTCAACGGAGTAAATTTTAACAAATTTTAACCACTTTGTTACCAAATGTACCAACGAATATAAAATGTACCAGTTTTGGTACAAGTGCAGCCGTTGTGGTACCTAACTAACAATGTAACAACGAATAAGAAATGTACCAGTTTTGGTACAAATGCAGCCATTGTGGTACCTAACTTAGAAATGTAAAGTCTTCCTCAACATTAAGTCGCACTTAGTTAAGAGCAGCAGATTTTCTCTTTACAGAGAACGTGGCGCTCTTGGACTTATCAGCTGGCAAGGCGGCCATAACATTGACCTTGAACAGAGGAAGTGCATCAAGTGGTGTCTAATAAACCCTGGGCAGCATAGCGGTAAACAGAGACACAGTTTGTATTTACAAACAAATGAAAATCAATAAAACTTTACAGATTAAGTAACACATATCGAATTCACAAATCAAACACAAGACATTTCTATTGCAATTCGAGTTAAAAGTTTTAATACGATACGACGACGCCTGCGCTGTTTCAAGAGGGAAACACGCCACCAAAATGGGATATGGGAATATGTACTTATTTACATATATATGTATATATACATGTGGTGTGTTTGCTTAAGGGGGAATGGGCAATTATCACGCTTTTGCGGCTGCCTTATCAGCTGTTTAGGAAAATGTGTTTGAGAATCAATAATTAAAAATCGCCACCCACACACATACACACACTTTTTCGCAGCAGACGGATTTTAATGAATTTTTGGGTCTATTATCATAAAATATTTGATGAGTTTATCAATTGATATTGACAATAGATATTTTGAACGAACATACGTGTCCATAAGCGTATCGTGGTTATCCATATATGTAAACTAATCCGCTGCTGAGAAATAGTCGAGAACATACAGTGTGTCCAGAAAGTTATTTGACATAAAAAAATTAACATATTTGTTAAAATAAAATCAGTAATAAAAAGAACAAAAATAAAACATAAAAAATATATTAATTTTTTTTAACATTTGATTTAATCAAAGCACTTTCTTGAATCACTGTATGCCTGTTTCAATGTGAAGGTCAGACACTTTCCAGTTATCCTTATGCAACTGTTGCTATATTTAATTACCTCCCTCGGCTTATATCAGTCCCAAGAGAAAGGGAGGAGGAAGGTGAAGGAGAATGGGGAACTGGGAACATACCTGCAGTTGTCCAGCGGAGCTGCGCTTTACATGCGATGTCTGGTATTCGTAGTCCGTCTCAATGAAATCATCGTCCACGTGTACCTTGGGTGAGATAATTTCCAGCGTTGAATTCTTGGTTGGCTTCATTGTTGGACACACGATTTGAATGTACTAGAGTTTTTGAATTTCTTTTACTTTCGTATATTTCACACAATTCAATTGCTGCCTTTCACGCCCCACACTTTATTGTTTAGAATTTATCGTGTATTTTGTTTTGTTACAGGAATTTTCTGCCTCCCACACTTATTTATCCAGCCGCTGCTGATTTGAACGCGAATTTTGGTCTATGGTCCGTGATCTGATCCAAGCAAAAGTTCGCCGCCTAATGAGACCAAGAGCGAAATGCGGCTCGCTTTTATTTACACGCAGCGAGCGCCAATTTTATTTCTCTATCAACTCTTTGTTCTATCAAGAGAAACGCACCAACAATTTGCCGGCTTGAACGCGCAGAGAGCCAAAGGCAAAGAGAGAGAGCGCACGTTTGGCACATGCACACACACATACATACATACATAAGTGAATGTTTCTCTGCATGCGTCTGGCTTTCAGTTGAGTCCAGAATATATTGTTGCTTTGCATTGTGGCCAACTAAAAGTATTCTCTTATTATTTATTCGCTTAAGGATATAAGTTTATAATAGGTATAAAAAAAATTATGAAATATTTATTTAATTTTCGACAAAATTAAAAATAAAAGTTTTATCTTAATGAAAAAAATATAAATTCAAATTGTAATTCTGGCTATTTCTACTTAGGTCTACTAAATGTAAAATTAAAAAAAATATTAAAATGAATATACGAAAATACATACAGAAACATTGATTAATTTTTATCAATTGATTTGAATTCTATGGCATTTAAAATTTACTTTACATCGTTTGAAAAGTAACGGAATTTGGCCTGAACCTGTTAGTTCTTAAAAAATGCAGGTTCTATCTGCTATCTATGTCAGTTCTTCAAAGAAATCAAGCAACATGTGAACACCTAGATATTTTCCTCGTTTTGACTTCTTTAACCTCGTGAGACGAGCTCTTCATTCAAATGTATTGTATAGTTCAATTTCAATCAATGCCTTGGTCTAGTTGTGGAAAATTTTAGCACGTGAATTTATTTGTTATGATTATGCTACTGAAATGCGAGTGACTTTAGTACAAGTTTGTCTCTCGTTTTTCAAGGTTGTCAATCATGGTATAACATTGTTTTCCTGAAAGTTATGCTCCTCGAAATTTCTAGAATCTAGAATGCATCCACACAATTATAAGAGGTCTACTGTAGAAACTTTCCATTATTGCAGTCAATTGAAAGCGAACTGCTCTCAAATTACAATTTCATCAATATGAATAGGCTTGGACTCAGGAGTGAGAATCTTTTAAGCGTCTATGATTCAACTATTGCTCGCATTCTTTTTCTAGTAATTTCTATCAAAACTTTCCATTAGAGTTGGAAAATGTAATTTAAATCTTTAAAAAACTAAAAATTGTAAGTAAAGAAAAACTAAACATTTTCCAACTAATTTTAAATTAAAGTCTCTGATATGTTAGTCCTAAAAGGTTCGCTGTATTAATCTCCCAAGTGATATAAAGTAATCACATTTTTGTGGGCGTCTCGTTTCCCTCACATGCAACGATAGTGAATAAAGAAAATACACATGATTCCGATTAGTCAAGTCATGTGTGGTATTATCAGCGGGATTTTACTTCCTGCATCTGAAGCTGATGTACTATTATATATTAATTTTTATAAATTATGTAAAATTACAAGCAATAATCTATTACAGGCAAACTAAGTTGTAATAAAAATGATTAAGCTGCCTGGGTGCATTTCACAGATGTGGTTAAAGCCTTAGTACTAAGATTTAAATATTAATATTATTTTGCTTATTTATGATTTATATTTTTTTACAGTAAGCTTTAATTTAATAACATTAACACATCACAAGCACAATTTTTTTTACATAAGAATGCCAAATTAACATAAATTACAAGAGAACAAAAGAAAAAAATATTAAACTGTGCACAGAACTTAAACAACAATATACGCTAAAATTAAACTTAACTAATTTTTACATTTGAATGTAATAATAATACTGGACTGTCAGAGTTTCAGTTATCCAAAAACTCCCATTCACTGGATGTATTAGAATCAGCTGTAGTTGGAGGTTCCTGCTTTACAAATGGATCGCCTGCGGATCGGAAATCAGGTAGAAAACTTGTATAATCCTGCTTGGGTGATTCTGCGCAATTTGGTGAAGTTTTAACAAATTTCAGAGGTGCCATCGGGGCTTTTGAGGTGCCCGCACAAAGACCATCAATAGGCTGACCAACCATATAGTCTTTGGTATTGTTCAGTGCTATTTCTTTGGTTGGTGTGTTCTGTACATTGACAGTCTCTTGCCTGGTGGGATAACAGTTGATCAATGATTCGCTTAATTGAGGGGTTTGACTGGCACGTAATTCCTCCACATTAACCGGAGCTAAGATCACCTCTGGTAAATCCAATTCAGCTGCCAACGTTTTAGCCTTTTCTGCAATCGTTTTCTGCAATGTTGTGGGAGTCAACGCATCCGGCAAATGCTGCAGAAAAGCAGCTTTAATATCTAATGGTGAGGCCAAGCCGTTGCTGCAATAAAAAGATACAAAGATAGTTTAGAAAAATTAAATTTAAAAGCCATACAATATTCATGGAACTTTCAACATTATTTGCTAAATATTTTTTGTTGAAACTCCTGTAGGAAAAGATAACTTAATACTTACTTCTCCATTTGACAGTAACTTGCATCCATAAGCGTTGCAGCGCTGGTCATCGGCAACTTATGTTCAAGCGTCTCTCGTCCAATCTCCACAATTCCTCCAGGAGCAGCGCTTTGCTTATCTCGCGATACCTTGCGCTTTCTATGGCTTACTGTGTTGCTTGTATGCAGAATGGATTGATCAAATTCCATTTCACCAATACGTTGAAAGATTTCCAAGCGACGAGTTTGCTGCGTCAACGGCGATTCAACGGCCAACTCAATGGGCACATTCAAATCCAGCTTTTCTATGGGCGGCAGCTCAAAGCACTCCTCGGCGCTGTTCAACGTTGGCTGCATCTCTTCCGGTGATTCCAGTTCTAGCATGGAGTAGTGTGAGCCTCCCAGCATTGGCAGCGGAGGCGGCAGCAATGGATTGAATATAACCTTGGCTGTTTTGTTGGGACGCTCGGGAAGCGGTGCCAAGCGTAACAACGATCGCTCGCCTTCTAGCACAAATATCTCCTTACCACAAACACAAAAATCTAGAATTTTACGAAATCCGCGTGCCACAGCTTCCACTTTAAGACGCTCCAGATTTAGAATGTATAATGTTGCATCGTCATGGGTAACCAAAAGTGAATCTTGTCCGTCGTACAAATTCATTTCACGAAAGTTTCTGCTAGCCACGAATGCATTACTACCGCTGGCCACAGGATCAACTCCATTTGCTACTTGATTGCGTGGCTTAGGATTAAGCAGCGGAATTTCCCAGGTGGGACCTTGCAGCACAGCATCGCTAAAAATGATAGTCTTCGAAACATTGCCAAGGGCATCGGCAATCCAAAAACGCAATCCAGGACGTCCACAGATGATTTGTGGGACATTGTCGTTTGTTATCGCTTTCTTTAGGAATACGCCGCCGCAGTCAATGAGTTGCTTACGATCTTTCTTGCCCACTTGGGTGATGTGCCACTTGTTGTTTTGGACATCACGACGGCAGACGATGCAGCGATAAAGAGTTGCCACAAGCAGATAGCTCTGATGGACGCTCAGCTGTACAATCTCGTAAGCTTCGCTGAGTATCTCCAAAGATTTACTCAAGTGCTGTGGATTATTAAGCGTATAAGTATTATACAAACTCTTGATTATTGTTTACCTACCGCTTGATAATCGAATTCAGTGAGCACAACGACACCCTGTCGATCTCCCGAATATAGTTTCATGCCATTCTTTGACCATTCACAGCAACTGACCACACAGCGATGCAAATCTCGTATAGTATAGCGTTCGATGGGTTTGCTTCGTGTACAAGGAGCTACCAAGTCCAAATCCGGTGGGAGTTCCTTTTGTATTTGAAAAACGCTCACTTGACCGTTAGCGCTTCCAGCCGCAACCATATATTCTACTGAATTGACTATCTTCACGCACGTTATACGTGTAGATACCTTTGGTTTGGGAAGGGGGAAGAACCGAAAATATAATGATTAACCATCACGCAATGCTTAATGTGAGTCATAGTTGTCAGCGCAACCCACTGCTTACCTCTGCTTTAAGTTTCTGCATTTCCCCAGACCGACGATTATACCAAAATACGATTCCCGCGTCGCTGCCCAATGCCAGGAAGTCCTCAATGGCATCCACACAAGTAATGTTTAAATTGGACGGAAAGAATCCCCGCCGTGCTGCTGGGATCAGCTCCATCATTTCAGTAAGTGGTGCCCATTCACGTAGGTACATCTCTTTGCTGTTAGCCATTTTGGCTGGATTATATTTTAATTTTTAATAATTCTATAAAGTTCGTTGACTGCGTCCTTAAAAAATAACACACTGAGTTTTGTTTATATTCGATACTTTCGACAGCTCAATAATAAGTTTCTGAGTTGCCACTTTTTTAAAATATTGCCAGTCGATAAATCACAAAAATTAAACCTGCGAAACGGTATACTTCACATAAATGGTACATATTTTCAAAGTTTTCCAGTAAATTGTTGATCCATTTCAATAAAAATTTAGTATTATTGACCGTTATTTCAAACTTTAGCTTAAACATCGATAGATTTTTATTCGATAGCAAACGCATATATATCGCTTGAGGAAATATCGCACTGAATTTATTCTGCTATCGATATTGGTGATATCGTCCGAAATATCGATAATATAACAAAAAATACGAAGAAAAAGTTATTAAAATCTCTTCTGTTGAGTCTGATAAAATAAATATTGGTATTAATTGGCAAGATAGTAAAACTTTAAATATACTCACACATAAGACATCAGATAAGTAAACAGCTATCCGAGTGGCAACAAGTTTACGTACACAGGTAAAATGAAATCAACGTTTATTTGCTAGGCCAAAGTTCATAAAATTAAAGTTAGTTATTCTATAGCAACATGGGCGACAACAACAACCTGCGTAGTGCTGTGATAAACGATTCACCTATGCTCGCAACGCCATACGGTAACGTGAGATCCCTTGCAGTCCCGCCACCCGTACCGCAGTCCCCCTTCCAGCAGACTTCATATGGGGGTGGTGGTGGCTATGGTGGAGGTTACGGGAATGCTGGAGGATACGGATTAGGTTTTGGTAGCTACAATACAGGTGGATACGGTGCAGGCGGCTTCGGCGGATATGGTGGCTACGGTGGATATGGCAGTATGGGAGGCATGGGAGGATTTGGCGGCGGCTATGGTTCCTACAACAGATTTGGCGGACCGAGCGTCAATGATCCGGAGCAGAGATTCATACAAATGGCCGAGGCGAGCTCTCGTCCGGCTTTCCAAAGCATCGAATCCTTGGTGTCGGCTATAGCCAACATTGCCTCAATGCTGGATTCCACATTCTTTGCCTTAACGAGCTCCTTTCGGGCCATTCTCGGCGTGGCTGCTAACTTTGGTCGCCTGCGCAGCGTGTTTAGCCAGTTCTGGGCATCGTTTACCATCTTTCGAGGCTTAAACTGGATTTACAGAAAGTAGGTACCACACAGCATTCTTGAAGAATTTAAATTAATTATGTCCTTCTCCATTTAGAATCCTTTATTGGCTTCGCCTGTCGAATTTGGATCCTTCATCAGAAGCTTTTAAAAAGGCTTTTGCCGAAGCTCTGAACGATAATAGTGCACACCCAGGCAATGCATCACGTCCACCTCGCAAGGGCACATCTCCTTGGCCAGTGCTGGCCTTCATTAGTTTCATCTTCACTGCTCCCTACCTCATTATGAAGTTGCTGGGCACCGTGACGAATACAGCGCAGGAGGAAGGTTTGTTTGCGCACATTGAACGTCTTGTTTATCTTATCTGAGCACTTTGCACTGACTTAGCTCAGCCAGATAAAGCTAGTCAATTGCATGAGATAAGCAAGCGCGTTTTCATTTCATTTATTGTTAATACCTTCAATTTTAATCGCTCAATTCCAAACAGCTCGCGATCCCGCCAAATGGACCGCGCCGATCCAAACGCAAGCTGTTTACGATTTCCAGGCCCGCAATCAAAGCGAATTGAATTTGCGTGCCGGACAGAGCATTCAAGTGGCACCACGTGAGATTCAACAGACCCTTCAGCTCCTCAACACCGGCTGGGCTCTGGCCTCAACAAATGGACAGACCTCAGGCATAATACCGATTAACTACGTCAAATCACCGCAACAAATAAGGCAAGAGCGACAGGAACCCATTAAGCTAACGCAACCCCAGCCTGAACTGATGAATCTGTCTGCAAATGCATTTCCCACGCCCCCTTTCGATCAACAAATGAATTATGATTTTAATTTGGCGGCACAGCAGCAGGAACCGCTAGGTCCACCAACCACGGCCACAACGATCCTAGACGACGCTTTTGCCTGAAGGCAACGTCTCAAAAACACCTTAAATTTAGCGTTAAGCCAAAGGATATCTTATACTTTTATATAAGTCGTCCAATCGGATTGATCAAAACTGTTATTTTGCCTATTTATGTAATTTTTAAGTTTCTAGTATTTCCCCAGTTGCAATAGACATTGGCAGGAATTTCAGGAAAACATTCCGTTAGCTAAATTTGCTTTGAATTTGTTGTATTGAAGAAAAGAAAACACCCGAATCGTTTCAATTCGACTTATAATTATAATAAATTATTGAAATCCCAAAATAAAATGCTTTTCCATGTAAATGAACCAAACCAATTTCATATTTGACTCTTTTAAATCATATTTTACAATATGTATTCACTTTATTATCTATTTACTTGGTTTTTGTTGTATATTTAATTCATTTTGTATTTGCTCTTTGTCGATTATCCCATTTTCAAAATGAAATATGTATTTTAAATTTTATTACACAACTACTGCTCGTCTCTTAAATGTACATTTTTTTCACTTTCTACTAATTTGTATGCATTTGTTTTCATTTGAATTAATTTCAGTAATATATAAATATAAATTCTAGATTTATATCGATGCATTAATAGTTGTTATTACTAAATAGGTAGGTTGATTATTTTTGCATTTATTTTTAGGTATAGATGTATATATATATATATAGCTTTTTATATAAATATATTTGTTTTCTAACTGAACGATTCTTGAGAATTTGAATTTAAAAAGGTGAAACAACGGTTTTAATATTAAACTTAAATGGTGATTTATATTAGGCAAATAAACATATTTCATATGCTTTTGTCTACAGTTTGAACTGCAACTTGTCGCTCTAAAAATATTTGCATTATTTATTGCTGTCATTTGAAGATTTGGTGTGTACAGTATGAAAAGTATTCTTAATGGTTGCTTTACATTTACAACATTCAAGATGAACTTTCATTTAAAACATTTGTTCGCATCCTAATAATTTTTGTTTAAGCAGAATTCGTTTAACAACTTAAAAGAAGACAGATATTAATCGTATATTTTCACTAAAATACAATATTTTTTTGTGGCTTAAGTAAAACATTAATTTAAATTGTTTTGCGCTTAAAAATTATACTTCAAAAATACAAATATAAACTGAACGCCAAGTATATAATTATTAAATGTTTTATACTTAAAATATAGTATAATCAAGTCTCATTGAGAAACAAACAAAATCAAAGCTGTGTATAATGCTTGTGTGTGTGTGTGTGTGTTTGTGTGTGTAAAGAACGACAAATGAAAGAAATTGTCCAGCCTAAACAAATGGGCGTGGCAATCCCAACAAAGCGTTAATAAACGTAAAACTAAATGTATCCTCTGCGTAGCCAGCATCCGCCGGAGAATTCATCGTCCACGACACGTTCGCTTCATCGTCGTCAGCTCAATCGATGTCTTCCTCGAGCTCATCATCGTCCACCTCCGATTTGAACTCGACATCGGTGGTATGCTGTGTGTGTTGTGCAAAGCTTTGAGACTCATTGGTTAATTCGAGGTACGAATTAAAGTCATTGTCATCGTCATCCGAATCGTACATCGGATCAACTACTTTACCAGTACCGTAGGCTATAATTGATTAAATTAATGGTTAAGCGTGTATTTGTATCTTGTATCTCATATTTGTATCTTGTATCTTGTATTTGTATCTTGTATCTTGTATTTCATTGCACTTATGTCATACGAATATACACACCTTCAACATATTTGGCCAGATTTGGTGGCACCCATGCCTTGACGCGCTCAATATTCTCCGCCGTACACTCGCCTTTATCCAAGCCTACGGAAAATTGCAATATATAAATGATATTAAAGTCAAAGATTAACATACACACTCACCTAGCAAAAGTCCCATTCGTTTCAAGACCTCGATGTCATCGTGCATTTCGAATGTGTTGTCGAACTTAAATATGTATTCGGATCTAGGAAAGAAGCGTTTATTATAGATCCAAGAAAGCATATTAAATGGACATACTTGTCGTTGGTGACACTGCAATTGATCTTGGTCGATTTGTGCGTATTCACAATGATAAACGGCAGCTGAATGGATGAGTTTGGAGATGGCACCGCTCCCTGGCTCTCGGCACGTTTATTTCGCTCCACAAGACCCTTGAATGCCACATGTTGCATGACCAATTCACGCAGCACTTCGCTCTTTTGCTTGATGCGTTCACGGCGCGAATTGTTCTCTTCCTCCAGAGCCATAAATTGCTGCAGAAAGAAACAATAGTTAATACAGTTCTAATATGCAAAGTTTAGTTGTGGTCTTACCTCGGCTGAGTTGGCGGGCAAGCCAATCCAACGTATTTCCTTTTTGTCTTTGGAAATAACATTGATTGCCATCAGTACGTTGAGCGCATCGTAGACACGACGCCGGATATTCTTTTGATCACAGTTGGTATCATATGAATTGTTCTTGAGTTCTTCGGTTACCAAATCATCAGCCACTTCATTGTAGGTCGTCTTGCCCTTCTCCTGCACCTTCTCACACACCTTCATCGAGAAGTGTCTCAAACCCTTGCCCGCCTTATCCGGCTTTCGTTTCCTTTGCACTGACGATGAGGAGGCGGACATTGAGTCCATGGGACTGCTCTGTATGGCGTGCCTAAAAAAAAAAGAATTTAAAAGACAATTAATTAAAAATATAGTTTAACTTAAACTTTCAACTTTTAGTACTTGGTATATAAAAATACAAATACAGCCTAAATTTAAAATTACGATCAAAATTAATTTAAAAAATTTTAGTGTTCTTATTTTAAGTAATTTACTTACAGTTTCGACTTCATTTTCATGGCATTATTTGGCGAATATTTGACATATCGCTCGCTCTTTATCTGGAAGAAAAATTTAAATAAAAAATATTGAAATAGAATTTGGGTTATTCTTGTCGCGAAGTTGTTTACTTACCACCTCGCGTGCTCCGCCTCCCCCTCCTCCAGTACCGCTGCCTTTCTGCGCTGACACAGCTGTGGTATATGAAGTATCTGTTGTTGATAAAAAAAAAAAAAACAATTTAATACAATTTTAAGTACAATTGATAACTGCTGTGTTGATTCGCTTACTTTCGGTTTTTGGAAGTGTTATATAGCCGTCTTGTAGACGTATAAATTGTCCCTGATTCGTTGTGCTCTGTTGTAGATCAAAAGAAAAAAAGAAAGTTAATAAATTGATTACGTTTTAGACCAATTTGGACTTGCCAGTTGACTGTAGGTGCCAGTTGACATGCGGGACACATTTGCGATGCCGCTACTGCTACTGCCGCCGCCGTTGCGGGTCGAGCTGCTGGGAAAGACCATACTTGACTTTGGGTGATCCATGTATTCATGCTTCACTTGCATTGGTTTCAGCATTTTGGCGATTTCACCTGGAATATGCGTAAAGTTATTAGATATTTATGTTTTAGTTGCAGATTAAATCATTTATTTATTACATATATAACAATGGCTAACAATGATAATGCAACAATAATTGCTTCTAAATATGGACAATTATAGCAGTTAGTTAATTGATAGCGAATAATTGTTTCTACGTGTTTCTTATCTAAACAGGGAATATTTTAGCGTACATTTGGGAAAATCTAATTTATAGTGTGAATTTTTAAAAATATATTTTTTTTTAAAAAAGTGGGTTTTTTTTTATTAAAAAAAATAATTCTTATGAAAGACTATAAAATATATATATTTGTTTTTTAATTGTTATCAAAAGGCTATTGAAATGTTATTTTAACCTATTATTTTTACTGATTAGAATAAATATTAATAATAATAATTCAATCAAATTAGTGGGAGTGAGTATGTATGTTTTTCACGCTTCAAAGTTCTGCTGGGTAAGCTTCAATTGAAATGCATACACATACTAACACACTCACACACGTTCACACATTGACAAGTCTGCATGCAGCGCCGTCGACGTCGCTGTTTCTGTCGTTCTTTACTGTTTCATTTGCGGCGAGGCGAATGTAGGAAACGAAAGCGTAGCGCGCAAACCAAAACCAACACAATAATAAGCAACAAAGTCGTCAAAAACAACAACAACAACAACACCGTGTGTGTGTGTGGAGCAAAGAACAAATGAAAACGAAAGAATTCTCAATGCTTCACATGGGGTGGGGTTGTGAGGGTGAACAAAATGCGGTCGTCTGGCAAGGATGTACGAGTATTATCATCAAATTCATACAGTGAACAACACGTGATGATCACACACACAGATACATACATGCACTCGTATCATTGGATGTACAGTATGTTAAGTAATTGTTTTTGATTTATTTCTTTCATAATTTTAATTTCAACTTGTTTAAAAAAAACCCAAAAGCAACCATGGTAAAATAAGAAATTAAAAACAACGAAAAATGTTTCTGTTCTAAAATTAAGTGTGTTTTTTCAATTTCGTCAAAACAATTACATGACTAACTGTAGGTAGACAAAAGCATATCGAAATATCGTGATCTTGCTGTTTACCCAACCCTGAAACTTGACTGGAATCATCTATTCTCTAAGCAAATTGAGTTACATCTTTAGATATGCTAATCATTCACCTGCTGCGTTAAAAATATTTGCATAATTTAAACATTAACGCAAGCTGGCCAAATAAGATACAAATAAATACATGTAGATATATGTATTTATGTTTGTGCTTATGAATAAACAGGAAAACCGCAAACAAAAAAAAAGGTCGCAACTAAAAATATCAACTAAGACTTACACTCACTCATACACACACTCACACACACCTACAAATGAGTCACAGCTAGCCTAACTACTGTCAAACATGCTCTGCAGTCAGTGTTGCTTGCAGGCCGGTTAGCCGGCGTGCTGTCGACGTCGCTGTCGACGCTGCTCACTCATTCATACAAGCAGCACATGCGCTCACACACACACACACACGACGTATGTATGTATGTACGTAAGATGGTCAACAGAGCGGCAATAACAACAACATCGCTGCCGACGCCAACGTCGCGACGTCGCTGCGCAGTCGCTGCTACACATGTTTGGTGTTTGCCCATTTTGGGCTTTAACTTTTTTCTATCTACACGAATGTGTGCGTGTGTTTGTGTGGGCACTGTGATGTATCTGTGATTGTGTGCGTGTGATGTATCTGTGTGTTTTTTATTTTTGCCTAGCTTTTGTAACACATTGCAAACTGTCACGCAGTTTTAGTTATTCTACTTTAGCTGCGTCATATTTTATTGAATTTAACATTTGTTATGCAGAGAAATAAAATAAAAGTGTGCATTCAAAGTAAACCTCAGTGGCTGCGCAGCCGGCGGCTGCAGCGCTGCTATCAGCTGTTTGGAGATAAAAAATATAAACTGGGGAAGTAGAAGTATCTTGTAGATGTTGTCTGCGAGCAGAGTATAAAATGTTAAAGTGTGTGTGTTTGACTGAGCGCCAACTGGGCGAACGGCGTGGCGGTTGTCGCTGCCCGGCAGTGTATACATACGTACATAAATATATATGTATATACTTATATATATATTTATATATATATATATATATATATATAGAAGTGCGATTGTATATTGGCAGCAGCAGACAACACCAAACGATTTTACTTGATTTTATTTTATTTTTTATTATTTGTTTTTGACGTGTTGCTGTGCAGTTGTAGTTGTCGTTGTAGTTGTAGTTGTTGCCGATGGCTTGCCTCGGCGTTGTGTGCGCGCTTAAAGCGTATTAAGCGATAAATATTGTATGTAAAAGGAAACCGAAAAAAGAAAAAGATGGCGTTTACGCGCCAGTGTGCGAGCATGCAAGTTAGTAGTAGCTCCCCCGCCACTACGAAATGTAAATACGCAAAAGTATGTATGTATGAATGTTACGCATTCATTAAGCCAAAATTTAGTCAATTGCCTAGAATTGTATTACGACTTTCACTTACCGTGCTCATCCCGAAAGAAATAATTAACTTCTTCAGCCTTAACCGCACCGCTCGTTGTTTGATTTGGGGTCGAGGTATGCGCCATTTTCAGGGCTCCCAAACTGTAATTGATACTGTGTACTCCTTTTTGTAGACTGAGACAGGTGTAGTGACGTCGACGTCGCTGCTACTGCTGCTGCTGCAAGGTGCCCCGCACCTTTAACTCCTGAACCTTTTTTCACAGGTAAATTTGTTACCTACTACGACCGACAACGACGAAGACGACGACGACGACTACCTTTTTCGATCTTACACTCCTATTTCGTATTATTGTTGTTATTGCGCTTCTTGGGGGGAAAACGCACACTAGCACACGCCGCCAAAAGTATCAATACCAGCAAAAGTCAAGCACGTAGCCGCAACGTGTATATATGGAAGTGAACATGTATTTGTGTGGCGCGGCCAATGGTATATTTTGTATTTTTCGGTGCACAATTGTAACACGTGTATTAATTATTCTTTGCACAACACTTCATAGATCAGCTAATATTTGGGCGTAATTGCATTTACAAATGATTACCTCAAAGTGCCTATTTTGATAGCAGCAAGTGAAAAATTTGGATGTTGCTCGAGTCAAAATGGCGAGCGCATTTTTTGTTTCCAGCAGCAGCGCATTTTTTCATGTCACACACACACGAAATGATTTCAATGCGGGTTTTCAGAGGCGTTTTTCGTACACTTGGAGTGTTCCGATTTTGATGCACTTTTTTGCAAAAAGATGGACAAAATTTGTTCTTTCTTGTGCACTATTTAGATATTAATTATTGTTCGTTTTTATCGCATCACGATATGCATAAAATTTCCATCAAGTCGTTGGTTTTTTTCGACGACGACGACGACAACGACTACGAAAACGACCAGCGTGCGAGTGCGAGCGAAACAGCAGACACCGCGTTTATCAGCTGATTGGGTCGGCGCGCCAAATTTACGCATCAATCGAACGTAGTGTTGTGTAACGTACGTAAGCGTAGCGGCACTCACAATTACAACATTTAATTTCTTGTGTACTCTGTAATAATATTAAATAAATTGGTCTTAAAAAAACAAAAACTTTGAAATTTAATTTTGTGGTTTGTTTTAAACAGCACATTCTTGCCAAAGTGAGAAAACTTGGAATGTTTGGCATGTTATAGAGATAAGATACCATACAATAATATATAACTCTTGTACTTAAATTATCTAAGAACCATCTCCATTCTTTTTAAATTGACTTTTATGGCTAAAACATCTTTTCCATAAATTAACAACAATTTTCACTTTGTGAGAAAATATTTTGAGCTACCATCGACAGTTTAAGAAATCATGTTCAATATCCGTCGTTATCCAAAACTGGACACAAATGTAAACAAACATTGGCTGTTATCGTTGTTTCATCTGTAAATCAACCTTGGCCATTGTACCGCTATATCGATAGTTTAAGTCATCTGTTTTAGGAAACGATATTTTCGCATATCGCTGCTTTACAGAACTATCGTCCGACCACCACATACAGGCTGCCACACTGCTGTGACTCTCCGAAAATCAGCTGTGCCGTCTCATCACTGTCGGCCAAACTGCCAGCACTGATAAAAATTGCAAAATGTAAAAAAAAATTATTTAAAAAACAAACATCAAAAAATCGAGAATTTTAAAAAATCTAGCTAAAAACTAAACAAAAGTTCCGAAATCCCTTTTTCTGAAACTTACATATTTTTTTTGTTAAACAAATCGAGCCAGATCGGAAATTTTCACTGGATGGGCAGCCCAATGAACATCTGTATACATATACAACAGACACACACACACAAAGACACATAGCTCGGTTTTTGCCAAATTGTATCATAAAAACTATATAATTGATAATATAAAATGACAAAACAGGTATTTAATTATACCTTAAGTGAAAAGTCTATACCAATTTAGCAAACTAAAAGCAAGCCAAAACATCCAGCCAAACGTATTGCCTGCTGAGATCAGGGGAACTCGACGAATCTAAACATTAAGAGTAACAACAACAAAATGGTCGATCCGCTGTGTAATTACAATGTTTTGGAGTCAATATTCTCATATTTGGAGCTCAACGACTTGAGTCGATGTTCACAAGTCTGCAAAAGTTGGTATCACTTCCTGAACGATGAGAACAGTGATGTTTGGCGATGGCATTGTCTACGCAAGCTTCCCAAGGAGTCTATCAAATCCGACCTCCTCTCCTCAGTCTCCACATACAAGACAAAACTGCGGGCGTATCTTCATGCATGGAGTCCCAACGATTGCTCACGTAATGTCTACATTAAGCCAAATGGATTCACGTTGCATCGGTAGGTAAATGTGATAATGTTGTATGTATGTATTTGTTTATATCCATTGGTTACCAATTCATTCATATAACAGCAATCCGGTAGCACAAAGTACGGATGCGGCAAGAGCTAAAATTGGATTCCGTCAAGGTCGACATGCGTGGGAAGTGATTTGGGAAGGACCACTTGGAACAGTAGCCGTTGTTGGCATATCCACAAAGGAGGCAGCTCTGCAGTGTCATGGTTATGTGGCGCTATTGGGCTCCGATGATCAGAGCTGGGGCTGGAACCTGGTTGAAAACCATCTGTTACACAACGGCGATATGCAGGGCAGTTATCCGCTATTAAATAATGCACCCAAATATCAGGTTGGTGAACGCATTCGCGTCATACTCGATTGCGATGATAATACTCTGTCCTTTGAAAAAAATTACGAGTTTCTGGGCGTAGCGTTTAGAGGTGAGATGTTATTTCTATGTGTTCTTAGCATATAAATATCCAAATTTCGCATCTTTTTCAATTGCAGGTTTGCCAGATAAGAAGCTTTATCCCACAGTATCTGCTGTCTATGGTAACACTGAAGTGTCGATGGTCTATTTGGGAACACCTTTGGATGGTTAACTATAACAGCACAGATGCAGCCTTAAAGCCGTACAATTTGTAAAATAAACGCAATTAATAAGTATATATATAAATATTTTTCGTTGAGATTCCTTCAGTAATAAGAATGTGCATCACTTAATATTTGGTGTCTAGTTTCTAGTTTCTTTTGTACAAAAATATATGCATTTTGTTGATTTTATATACGCCAAAGTTAAAATCACCGCTATTTGTTCTGTATGTACCAATTAAGTTAAATTGTACGAATCAAATAAATAAGTAGTTGTAATTTCATACAATGAACTGCTTCAAATAGGAATAAACTTTTATTCAAATTGTATTATAAAATTCACGAGTGAAAATACACAAGCATTCCATTATTCTATAAAGGATTTTGCAAATTTAATTATGGTGAAAGGTTCTTGGTATTTAAAATTTCCCATTGCAGTTCAGTTTATTTTTTAAGAGATACAGAAATATAAATCTATATCGTCGTAAGGTTTAATTTACAAACTTACATGTAAGATTTCGAACTGTATTTGTATATTTAAGCTGAGCGAAAAGAAAGGATTGTCCTGCAAATTCGTAAAATGTTTTGCTTTTGTCATATATAACACATTTGGTTATCCGGGCATCAAGGACTCCGTGGCGCAACGGTAGCGCGTCTGACTCCAGATCAGAAGGTTGCGTGTTCGATTCACGTCGGGGTCACAGCTGGAATACATTTTTGCTTAAACAGGACATACACTTTTTTTATTTGGTTGTCAAGTATTGACAAGTTGATTTTTTTATTGTATATCTTGTTTATTTTTGTATTATGAATAATTAAAACACAAGTGCCTTCAACAATATTTATTTTTATTTTTATTGTATACATAAAGCAGATTTTACTAAGTGCGAGAAACAACATTTGTATAACGATGAGCATTTGTCTTTCGTTTTTAACTTTAAAATTTAAGTTTCATTTTTAATCCATAAATTAAATAAGTATATCCTTTTTTTTAATAATATTATTGTGTGTTCCTTTTGTATATAGTAACAAGCAATTTGAACGATTCCATTTGTTTACTAATTTTTATAAGTATTTCAATATGTATATGTAAAATAATATCTGTAAATTTACATATAAGTATACAGATTATATTTATCGAATTTTTATCTTAATTGTAAATTCCCTAAACGGTTTGCAATGATATCTCATTAGTTGTTCCCTTCTTGTATACATACGTATATATGTATATAAAAAATATTATTTATTATGTGCCTTGAATTGCGATTAAAATGAACATAAAAATATTAAGCTACCAACACCAAAAATCGCGATGCTTTCGTACGTTTTATAATTTTTTTTTTGCTAAACGAAACTAAAATTTCAACAATTTTTACACAAGTCAAAAACTAACTTTTTTATTTGCTATTGACTAGGTTTAGGAACTCCTCGCGCGTTTTTGGATCATCGCGGAACACGCCAAGCATAGTTGAGGTGACGGTTTTGCTATTGATTTTCTGCACACCCCTCATCACCATGCACATGTGTCTGAAATTGACAAAATATTTAGTAATCAGTTAGATAATGTGATTTAATTATGACAATAATATTGCACAAAGTAAATTGCAAAATTCATTCATTGGCAAACAACTTCTGTTAGCACTATTAAAACGTTAGCCACCCGTCAAGCACAAGCATCGGTGGTTCAGTGGTAGAATGCTCGCCTGCCACGCGGGCGGCCCGGGTTCGATTCCCGGCCGATGCAGATTACTTTTTTTATTTTAATTTTTCTTTTTGCTAGGAAATTGATATAATTATGTACTTACACGCCCTCGACGACAACAGCAACTCCTGCTGGCTGCACAGCTTGTGTCACAGCGACGGCAATTTGCTTGGTCAAGCGCTCCTGGACTTGTAAGCGACGTGAGAAAATCTCCACAATGCTACAAATAATAAAAATTAGCCGGTTAGTGTGCATTGATTTAGATATTCTTATATTTTTTTTTGAACTCACCGAGCAAGCTTGCTGAGTCCCAGAATCTTGTTGCATGGCAAATAACCAATGGACACTTTGCCATAGAATGGAACCAAGTGATGTTCGCACATTGAAAACATTTCAATGTCCTTGACAACGACCATCTCATCGTGATCCTCATCGAAAACGGCGCCGTTCAATACATCTGAGTAAAGAGATAAATTGTTAATCTTAATTTCCGTAAATTTTGATAATCTCTACAGTTATTAATGCTAATAAAATGAGAAATTCATTAAAAAAGTATTGAAAGTTAATTTGTTCCGTCTCTGTCTACAACCAAGTTGGCAGCACTGTACAAATTCAATCTCAGAGTGAATCCTACGTGATTTATGTTTGTCTTCACGAATGGCATATTTTATGTTTGATTTGTTTGCTCAATGAAATGCAATGGCATAACTGAATCTTAAGTTGAAGATTCCACTTGACTCTTAATGGCCGTAGTCATAGCTGTGTGTCTGTGTGTGAGTGTGTGTGTGTGCGTGACTTCTAGCGCCACTTGTTGGCCATTCTTTAAGAGCTTGAGCTTTCACTTCTTCAGCTTTAAATGCTGCCTACTCTTGTGACTTTTGCACACTTTTTCGTGTTGCTTCAAGTGCTACGCCCACTTGACGCCCACAGCAGAACTCTCTTCCCCTTTAACTCTCTCTCTCTCTCTCTCTCTCTCTCTTGTTTTCTTCCTCCCTCTTTTCAGCTATTTACAGTGCTTTAAGCTTAAGTGCGTTTCCTGACAATTTACAGTGACCAAGCTTATAAGGCAGCTAAATCAGATTGAGTTTAAACCAGGAATTCATGTCAAAATTAAGAATATCTTGACTTGTAAAGTTGCTAGGATTGAACAACTTTAATCCGTCATAACTTTGTCAAAACTAAACCGATTTTCAAACGGAATGTCATTTTAATCATGGTTTGGCCTCTAAAATCATTCTGCATTTAAATTTTTATCAACTAAAAATTTTTATATATTTTCGATTTTTGTCAAATTTTCTATACCTACCCCTTGACATTTTTTCAAAAATATTGACCTCTCATAACTTTATCAAAAATTAACCGATTTTCAATCGGAATGTCATTTTGATTATGGTTTGGCCTCCAAATTTCCATTCTGCATTTAAATTGTATTAACTTATTAAAAAAAATTATTTTTTGCGTGTTTATTCATAGAGAGTAACTTAACGTGATTTCTTTTAAAACGACTTAAGCTGCCGTATAAACATGGTTAGTGTGCTCCCAGTTAAACCAGCATATTCAATGTCAACGGTTTTATTTGTTCTTGTGAATTTTGCACAAGTCATGGATGAACTCTATTCATTTATTTAAATTGTATCTCTAACTCTGTTAGTGATAAAAATCTATTTAACGAGTTCGAGGCAAATTACTTTCGTTAATGTCTGACAATGTTGTTGCTGCGCTTGCTGGTCAATTAAAATAAGATTGTGATTGCGAGATTTTTGTATTTTAATACCCGTTACTTGTAAAATTCAGGGGTATATTGTATATGTATGAATCATAAATTAAATTTAATAAAAATCATCTAGGCCTATGAGAGCTAGAGGCTTTAGAAACGGTGGATAGAATCGTATTATACCATATACAAATACAGTTTAGTATAAATATCAGTCGACTCACTAAATCAAATAAAGATCGATTTATTAAAACGCAACTTATGACTGTATAGAATTGTTAAACAGTTGAAGCTCCTAAATATATGCAGTAATATGTTTGCTTAAAATTCATAGAATCGATTAATATATGTATTTAAATTGAGTAACGGGTATGTTAAGGTCGGAAACTCGAATATAACGTTCTTATTTGTTTTTAAATGAAATGTAGAACCTGCTCTCTGTATTTACTAGACTTAGAACCGGTCTGCATACTTGCAATTCGCCTTAACAAAAAACCCACTAAGCTATTAAACAGATGGATTATAAAACATATATACGCAGAGCAGATAACGCTATAGAATAGCGAGTAAACCCTTAAGAACAGGTCGGACAAAGCAAACATTGACCCAATTGAGTTCCACTCAAAAGCTCAGCTTAATGCACTTCACGTGTAGAAGTTTGTTAAAAGCTTCTTCACTTAATGCCAAGCTATATCTGGTCTATATAACGGATCAGCGACCCCTAATCGCTTGTTTTGACAGCCTGAACTTAGAGTGATGCCCTCAGTTGCAATAGATAAAGATAAAGTGTGTACAACTACTCGTTTTTTCGTTTTTTATGTGATTCATTGTCCAGAAAACTAGTTTGTGATCGTGTTTAAGATTTTGTGGAATTGCCTTGGAAGTCCCCCGACTCATGACGCATTCTACACAGGATTGAGCGTTGTTGGATCGCTAAATTGTTGCTAATTAGGTACAAAAGCAGAGGAAACATCTCTCAGGTGCTAATTGTGTGTATGTTTATCTTTTTGGAATAAGCCCACGTTTAGTTTAAACAATACCAACTATACAAATCGGTTGACAGTTAACTTACCCTCCAGATTTTGATCATAGCCCTTGGTGAAGTATAGCATTGCCTTGGCCGCACGTTCCGGTGTCTTGATCAGACCCTGTCTATCGGGATTCTCTCCCAATCCGCCCAAAAGCAGACGATACGATCGCGCCATGTCGGGCAACAAAGCCTCCCGAGTTGGGGGCTTGTGATCTAGTTCCAGATCGTGATGAAAAGTGCAGTTCTCATGCCCTGTAATCAGATGAAAAACAACGACAAAAACAAAACATAGACATTAGAAATATAAATACAATATTGGGAGATAAGCAGCTAAAACCCGAGGTGGTCCGAGTTCCACATTTTGGGATGATTGAAATAAACAAAATCAAACTGAAAACAAGATCAACTAAAATCAAATCGATTCGTTTTCAATCGAATCGAGTCTCAATTGAACCTTTGACATTTCAATTTTTTTTGTATCAGTCCCAACGAGGGAGACACACAAATATTCTCTTATCATCAAAAAAATAAAAAAGTAAGGTTATATTTGGTATCACCGAAGATTTAATGCTCTTGCGAAGTCCTGAATTAAGTTTTTGAACAGCTATATGATATAGTATTACTATAATAGTAGGTATTCTGAGTTTAACTAAATTTCCTTGGGAAATCAATAAGATATAAGAAATAAGAAAGATTGGTTGATATATCTTAAATTAAAGATTGATTCGCGACCGATCGATTCTATTCTTTAAAAATACGGACTTATGACAAGATTTATCAAGATATCTTCAAAAACTGAGGTAATATAAAAAATACGAACATACCTATAATCTATTTAGGTTGTCGCCTTTAAATAAATTTCAAGTTTCATAACAATATTGTTATAACCTCTGTAAGGGTATAAAAACACTTGTCTATGTCGGGCGCCACTTGGTAACTTGGATGTTGAATTAAATCGTTAAATAGCAGCATAATCGCACGTACTAGACTAATTAAAATATGGGGTCATGTAAGGGTTAACGGCGCTAATCAAAGGTGTCGCATTAAATTAATCAGAATATATGAATTATAAAAATACGTGTTCTCTGATAACTGAGAACCCCTCTGTAATCCTCTAGGAATCCCGCCTTATCACCCCACTACCTGGCGTCGCCGATGTACGTGGTGTCATTGGTGTTAACGGTTGTGTACCATCGTTTTCCGGTATGCTCGTTGTGCTCTTCAGTATTAGCCTTGGACGATTTGGGGTAGGAACAATCTCATCCGATGTAACAGCTGCTAACGGTCCTGTTCCCATACCCATTGTCATTCCTGTTCCCGATGCGACCGTCTCATCAAGGGGTGGTACCACACGGTCCGCGAGGGAGGAGGTGCCCGAGGTGCTACTTGTTGAACAGACACTGTTGTTGCGCCCACGCGATAGGATGTGAGCCTGAGGAAAATTTGTATCGTCTATGGCATCATTCAATTCACTGGCACTCATTTCCGACAGTTGGCGTGTGAAACTCATAATTTGTTTAACTTTTACTGTTTACTGTTTGTCAGTGCAAAACAAAAGCCGAGCTCGCAAATAGAATTAGCCAAAATAACCAAATTAAAAAAAATCTAAATACACAAAATTTGGACGTTTAGATTAAAATAAAGTTGAGAGCGGATTTGAACTTCACTGTGTGTGTTTGCGTTATAAAGTGCTTTGGGCAACTGGCTACCAATTGGACTCAGCGATGCTAATAAGAACTTTAAGCAGAGCTTTGAGCGCTAAAAGCTCTCAACGAAACGCACAAATGAGAACAACGAACGACGAGTCAGGAGAGAGAGAGCGAGAGAGAGAGAGAGAAGAGAGTGGCGCACGCTTACAGTTTGATGTCCAGTGCTGGTTAAACTGTGGCATTGCAGTGTTGACTTTCGAACTTGTTGCTCTTGTGGGCGTTTGGACAGTGGGCGGTGGGCGGTGGGAGGTGGTTGGCGCCAACTCGAAACTCTGTCCAAGGTTAGCTCTTTGTCTTTGCTTCTGATTCGTTTTGAAACTTTTAGGTCCCTGCACTTAACAAATTTAAAGGGTGTATTTTTAAGCAATTTCTAAAATTAAAAAATAAGGAAATTTAAAATTTTTTTTACCCAATTTTTTATATTTCTACCTTTTTTTCATATTACATATAATAAATTTTTTCAAATAAATGCCGTTTTGACGGTGCAGTTTTGGCAGTTCTGATCCGGAAATCATTACTGTTGTGTAATTTATAAAGCTGATGAATATGATTAATCAAATAATGTAAAAAATGATTGTTAACATAGTTAAATTCAAAAAATTTACAAAAAATAATAAAAATCGGCACATTTAGGGCAAAACTATTTGTTTTTATTTAATTATTTATTTATCGCCACTTTATTTGATAGACACACGTTTTTTTTATTACAGGGTCTCTCAAAGTCGGGTTCACTCTACTGCAGCATCTCATACCAGTTTCATTCTCTGTTTACCCTAGCTTGAGCACTCAGAGCACTCAGTAAATCATTCATATAACACTCAGAACACAACCGAATCCCCACAACTGCCATTGACAAAATTCCAAATTTCCTTCCAGCATGGCTCATCGAATTAAGCTCCGCTGCGACGACTTCGACGTCATTGGCGCCGTTCCACGTGACCTGTCCGTTATCAAGAATTTCCTGAAACGGGATTGTGCCGTGAAGCGACTGATTGACATTGAGGAAGATTTTCTGCGACAATGCCAAGAGCGGGGCGGAGATCCGATGAAGCCTGTCCAGGATAAGAAGAGGAAAAGTGATGTGCAACCACCGCCGGATCCTTGTGCCAGTTCTACGCCCGCAGGGGACAAAGGAATGGACATCTGTGATCCTTGTCGACGGTTGAAGACTTCCGTGGTGTTAGAAGAAGTACGCAATCTATCTCTCTCTTTTATTTTTCATTATATTTCCGTCTCTCTCAGCTCACAAGACCAGCTATCACCAATCCAGTCTACAAACTAACTCCACCGCCGTACTTTGATGAGGAGACTGTCTTGGATAGTTCGCAACCCATAAAGTTTCGATTCCGCCGGAAGGCTAATAGTTGTGACCACGAGAAGAAATCAAATTTGCCGTGCACGCCTACGGAAAATACGAACGTGATGGTTTTAACCAACTGTGCCGATGTCATGGTCTGGCCTAGTCAAAAGGTGGCCCAAATGAACCGTGTGCCTGTAACGCTTTTATCTGGTCCTGGAGATCTCACTGAATACATGCTGGAGGAGGAGACAATCATGTAGAGGTAACAACCTCTCTTTTAAAGAACCTCGGCACAATCATTCATTGTGTTTCAACTCGAAAATTTGGAATTTTATATAATGCACTGAATATTACATAGAGCAACGTCCTTTCACAAAGTACATCTATCAACATTGCAGCAATCCAATAAAATATATTATTTGGGAAGCCAGTGAAGGACTTCCCAATCCCATTTCCAATGCTCCGAAAGAATCCTTCTCTGTATTTACTTGTATGGCTTATGTATGTATTTATTTAGATATCATTCTATCGAAAGTGACCCCGAAGAAGTCAATGAACCTGAATCCACAAATCAACTCGTGTTTTTTCTTAATTTATGCAGCCCGAATCTCTCAGAATGCTAATCGCAGTCGTTTTTGTATGCGATTTCAGATTGAATGATTTTTTTTTTTAGAGTTAGGATTACCTACAGTATTGATTGGTACTGCGACATAGCTCTAGATCAAGCTTAGTTATTCAACATACACGGATACAGCATTCAAGTAAAGCTATCTCTGGCATACCGATGGTTTAATACCCTGGCTATGTTAACTATAAATTATATTCCTTTTAATAAAATTTTATTTTTTTAAAGAAAAATATTAAAACATAAGCAAAATATTTACAAAATATAAATAACTTTTTTAAAAATGAAATTATTTTGGAAAAAATATGAATTAATAAAAGTTTCTTATTCAAATATGTAAAACTATGATTTGAAAGTTTAATACTAATTTCCATCGATATTTCTTATGTTAAAACAAATATATTCCGACTTCCGTAACAAAATTGTTATGCCCTTCGCAAAACAATTTATAAATAGATAAAAGCCAACTGCAGATGAGATCGATATTAACTTTTCCTGTATTCTATTGAACTACAGTGATACCTCAATATATGCGCCCAAATTCTTATTTCTTTTTAATGTGTTCCATGCTTAATCTGAACATATAAAGCACTAAGAACGTGTAAGGAGAGATATCATAAATTGATCTAGTAAATGCCACAAATAAATGGCTTTTACGGTGACTGTTAGCCAAGTGAACAACGGGCCAACCTGTTGGCAAATATTATAAGCATGCAATGCAATGCAATGTAATTAAGTAAGGTATATCATCATTAACATTTTTCACAGGGCAGGTGTGTTTTATTCTCTTTAAACAATTACGCATTAGAAGAATTCTACAAAGACTAACAACTGAACTTTAAGGATTGTACATCGAATTGATAATTCCTTGTAGTTAGTTTTACAATCAGCAGCGAATTATTAAATTTGAATTCGCTCGTGCCGTTCTTTGTTTTTTATATATATATATTAATTTTTTTATTGACCGCGATCGCTCAAATGTGAAACATGAAAGAAACAGACATACGAGTACTCGAAAAGACAAAAAAAAAAAAAATAAAATAAAAAACCGACAAATCAAAACTGTTTTTAAACGGCAGCTTGTGCTTGTGGTATTCGTACTCACACCAGAGCGTCCAATTAAATACTTTTAACCTTCAAAAAGTAGTACAGGTCTAGCCTCGGGCCGCACTCCCGCCTAGCCGCTGGCTTTTGGCCAAATACCGGATTAAGGCGAGGAGTTAATGCTTAAATGCTGCCACAAACATATACATATAACATACAAGTACATACCTTACAAATGCTGTATCATACCTATAACGCTCTCGTTAATCTCGAGATCTTCCGATCTGCATTCAAGCAAGTCAAGCCAAACTTTCAATGTCAATGTCAATAAGTCTTTTTATGTCTTTTGAACTATCATTGTATGTGGTTATCATTCAATATATCATTTGAGCCCGAACACGCGTCTGAATACATTTCAAATATTGTTTCGGTAGAAATTTGAGTTTTCATTTTGCGGTTTATGTGCAATTGGCATAATGAATAATGAATGAATTCCAGCATCGCCGGAAATCAGAGCTATGCCAGAGGGTCAATAGGAGAATCTGATTCAAATTGTGTGATGAAATGTGCTGTCATTATTGCTCTGAAACGAGTCTTGGTTTAATGTTACCCTTATACCCCGTAACAAATATATTACGTCTAGATGATTGACAATACTTGTAACATAAAATATGTTTTATTATTCTCTTTTTGTGGGAAATAGCACGCTGTGTGACTTTTCGAATATCTACTTGGTATTCAATAAAGAGCGATTTGATTAAGACTAAGTGAATCATGCTTGATTTTCTGTACATTCCCTTTAAAAATTCCAAGCTTTTTAGCTTATGCAAGCCCACACTCATGAGATGCGCTAAATTCCCTTTTTTACGTTCATTAATTACACAAAATTTTATTACTTTGTTTGTAGTTTAAAGCCAACAAATTTTTTTACCTATGTAAGTTTATGATCATTTATTAAGAAAATTCCTTTGAATGTTTATATCGAACAGTTTTTTTAAGTCTTTGTTCATTTAATGAATCATATTTATTATTTCTATAAATATTCATAGCAAACAGCTTATGTGTGCCTATGTACATTTGCAGCACAAAATTCCTTTTTCTTGGAATGTTCATAGCTAACAGCTTATGTTAATTAACAGCACAAAATTGCAGCTGATATAAGCCAAACTGCAATGCTGTTAATTGCTGAGGGCAAATAACTGTTTGAAGCAGGAAACGATCGAGCAATACAATCCTTTTGAGTCAGATTTAATGACTCACCGTCGCACTTACCATTTCCGTTGCCTATGTTAAGCATTTCCAGTTTCAGCTGTTGACTACTTTTGGCAGGAACGACGGCGCCAGCGCTGGCGACAGCTGTTGTTGCTGCCACTGACGCTGCCGATGCTGCTGGCAAGATCGCGGCAGCATCCATGGCGACGCTGGCAGCATCCGTGGCAATGTCGCCATTTTGAGTGCTGCCATTTTGTTCGTTAACTTGAGGTTTCATTTTGTTAAATTATATTAGAAAGGATATTTGTATACTTAGTATATTTTTAATTTTGTAGTTGGCGTTTATTTTCTTGTTTTATTTTTTTAAATTTGGTTTACTAGCTCATACAAAGAATTCTAAACTAAAAAACTAAATAACACACTATTAACAATTATGGTTTTTGTATGTATTAATAGAATTGTTGTACAATTGTTACTGTTACTGTTTATTAATTTATTTAACTTTTATTGGTTGACGTTAATGCGCGCGCGCTCCGCTTTTATTTGCTTCACCCGACTAAACGGCCAGAGATTTAGTTGTAACCTTTTTATTATGAAAAATCGAAAGTTCTTGTTCAGCGAGAGATACAATTGTCGACTCCGCTGCCAGCGTCGTGTTTGCGGTCGCTTGCCTTTTTATCGTTTGCTGTTGTTGCTTAACAGTACTCTCTCATAAAGTTGGCCAATTTAAAAAAAGAGTCCTACTGTGTCTGTTAACTGTATAAAATTGCAACTTAATAATAATCAATATTCTTAAAAATTGTAACTAAACTTGCGATCTTTTAATAAATTTGTATTGTATTAGTTGCGAATTACGAATATTTTTGTAAGAATTACAAGATCAGAGACATAAAAAACTAATAATTGAGGTTGAAGAAACCAAAATAAGAATAAAATAAAATGGAACCAAAAATTAGGTAGAATTTCCCAAAAAGAATGAAAAATATTTCGAGACTAACACTTAGCTCAAATTTAGTTAGTTAATATTAGGAATAAGTTTACGATACAATCCAATAAAAATGTAGTAGAAGAAAATGCAAAGTTTGATACCTATTTTTGAGTTTTTTCTCTTATTTTAAGTCTACATTTTTATAGGGAATATTATGAGTGCTCATTTAAGCGAATATATACTGTAGTTGTATTCGGTTACTTTTTGCTTACTTGTTGCTCTCTGAGCACTGGCCGTGGCCGTTAGTTATGTGCATATATATGTACATGCAAACAGATGTATGTATGTAAGATTGCAAAGCTTTTGCGCTACACACTCTCTTTTTCTCTCGCTCTCTCTCTCCCTCTCTCTCTCTCTCTCTCTCTATTCGCTTCTCGCGGCGTTTGCGCACGCTCACGCTCCACGAGGACTACAGGAAATTGTCAGTTGAAGTGTCCGTCGTTATAAAATAGCATGAAAATGAATTGGAAAAAATTCAAACTCAACTTAAATATTCTTAATTGCTTGCAAAAAAATGTATGTAAGAATTCAATTACACAAACATCAATCATTAAGAAATCAATCTGGCTTGCTTTATGATCAAAATAAGTGCATTCATTGCACGAATAAATGTACATTCTTGATAACCTGACTGAGCATCATTTAAATTTGGCGTCAACGACAATTTAATTAGTTATAGACAGCGTTAAATTTTTATAGATTTGGTTTTTAATTTAACATGTGTTCGGTCACTACGGTTCATAGCAAAATTGAATTATTGCCCTGCGATTCTCAATATTATATCTGCAACGGAAGGAAAAATTTAAATTCGATTTATATGCCAAAATGTTATCGATTATAAGAATTAAGAACTTTCACTAGAAGATTCTTATTAGTAAAATGTTTTCTTATTAACAACAGTACTCTACGAAATTGTATCTCTAATTGCATAATTATCACCGAAATATCATTATTAGTGATAATTAAATCATTTTTTCACACTGTCTGTTGATCATTCTTAATTGGCGAATTTTACTTATCGATAATACAAAATTTCCTACTCCAATCAGAACTGAATTAGCCGCCTTGAACTGAGTCATGTCGCTTGGGAATGAGCCACCGCTAAATTATAAATAACATTAATTAACAGTTAATAAGCCATTTACGTCAGATTTACCAGCCAAAGTCAAATGATACAACAAAAAAAAAAACCCGAAGCCCAACAAGCCAAATAAATGTTTTAACTTTTAAATATTTTTTTGTTTTTTTGCTGCTCCGATTAATGGCATTCAATGCCATTAGCTGGCAACAAATTCACTTTTTATTATAATTATTATTGTACAGAGAGACAAACAAAAAAAGCCAGTCGAAAAACAAAAAACCAAAAAAAAAAAACATTGCGGAAGGAAGCCGGCGACAGTCTCGAGATCCGGTTTAGTAACATCACATTACAGCTCCTGGACCTCACCACCCACACCTTGCTTGCCCTGCGCCTGCCGTTCCAGTTTCTCCTGCTCCATGCCCTCCAGTTGAGCCAACGTCAGCAGCGATATGCCCAGCTGATCTTCGCGTGAAAACGGCTGAGCCATGCGTCTGAGCCAGCGACGAGCCAGTTGCACAGCCTCCTCAGTGCTCAAATTGCAGAAGCTGTCCACAAGATGCTCCTGTATCCATTTGGGCAGACGTGATCGTTTGTCCTGTCGCGAAAAACGCTTGTCCGCAAATATCATAATGCCATAGTCCGTTTTACCGCGCAGTGCTCGACCTACACACTGTGCTGCATGCCGCATTGCATCAAAGGTCAGAAAGTCATTCTCTCGTATCTGAAACTGATCCCGCAGATAGTCAAGACGTGCCTTGAGAATGCGCGACTGCGTGTACACATAGGGTATGCCGAACATGAGCACCGCGCGACCATAATGATGATCGAAATCCACACCCTCGGAGACCTTGCCACGAGCCACAGCCAACAAAACAGCGCCGCGACCGCAATCACAAGCCTAAACGGAGATAAAACGAAGATCAAGATAGCATAAAAGATTATCTTTAACATGCCAAAGATTTGATACTCTTGCAGGAAACTGTATTACATTATCGACTTATCATTATAATCCAATTTTAGTCAAATTTGTTAAGGATGTATACGCAAAATTACAATTTAGGGACTGAGAGATTGACTGAGATATCTACGGTAGTAAAAGAGTTATTTACACTAAATGTTGATTTTTGAATAATCGAATATGCATATAAATATGAAAAATGAATTCTAATGCTAACGACATTAAGTTTTAATTATAACTTTTAAATAAGAGTTCAGATTTAGTTTTCTGATTAAGAATATATAGATAGACTAGATATCTGCGATAGTAAAAGAGTTCTTTACACTTAAGTTTGATTTTTGAATGATCGAATATGAGTATAAATATGAAAAACTAATTCTAACGCAAATCACATTAAGTATTAATTATAACATTTTAGTAAGAGTTCAGAGCTCTTTATACTGATTAAGAATGCATACACTTCATGGTCTCTTTTTATGCGTTACACATTTTATGACAAAATTAAAATACCCTCTGCAAGAGCATCAACATAATGAATGTGTGTCAAGCACAACACAGAAGCCATATCAGTTGGAGATGTGAGCCACTTGTGGGCAGCTTGTCTATGCTCACCTTCACATAGTTCATGAGCGCATAGCTCGTTTCGGCATTGTCCTGAGTCTCGATGAACAGCAGTTTATAGCGCAGCAGAGTGTCCACGATTCCCTGGTCATACCAGGATGCCACAACTGACTCCAGATACAAGTATGAGGTAAAGAAGCACACAATGCCATCGGGAACTGTCTTGGCCACCTCCACCAGCAGCTGTCCATAGTTACGGATGACGGCAGTATCCTCGCGAGTCTCGAACTTTGATGAAATGGACACTTGGTCGTTGCCTTTAGAGACAATCTGTTTCCAAATGGTAAAAGTAAGATAATTTAATAATATATGCATTTGTTTTAATGGCACTAGTGAAATATTTTCTGTCTTTTCCAATGTCTGACCAACTTCAATCCGTCATAACTTTGTCAAAACTTAACCGATTTTCAAGTGGAATGTCATTTTAATCTTGGTTTGGTATCTAAATTCATTTTGCATTTAAATTTTATTAACTTTTAAAAAAAAATTATTTTTTGCTAAAATTCGATTTTGATGGTAAGGGGGGACCCTTGGAAATTTTGAAAATTCAAAATTTTAAATCCAAAGTTTTCACTTCCAATCAACTCCTTATATCATAATTAGTATAAATCAACACTTTAAACTTGATTCTGAGACCTTTCATTATTTTGTCAAAAATCATGTGAAATTGAACAAAAATTTTGACTTGTAAAGTTACTAGATCCAATGTCTGACCAACTTCAATCCGTCATAACTTTGTCAAAACTTAACCGATTTTCAAGCGGAATGTCATTTTAATCTTGGTTTGGCCTCTTAATTCATTCTGCATTTAAATTTTATTAACTCTTAAAAAAAAATTATTTTTTGCTAAAATTCGATTTTGATGGTAAGGGGGGACCCTTGGAAATTTTGAAAATTCAAAATTTTAAATCCAAAGTTTTCACTTCCAATCTACTCCTTATATCATAATTAGTATAAATCAACACTTTAAACTTGATTCTGAGACCTTTCATTATTTTGTCAAAAATCATGTGAAATTGAACAAAAATTTTGACTTGTAAAGTTACTAGATCCAATGTCTGACCAACTTCAATCCGTCATAACTTTGTCAAAACTTAACCGATTTTCAAGTGGAATGTCATTTTAATCTTGGTTTGGTCTCTAAATTCATTCTGCATTTAAATTTTATTAACTTTTAAAAAAAATTATTTTTTGCTAAAATTCGATTTTGATGGTAAGGGGGGACCCTTGGAAATTTTGAAAATTCAAAATTTTAAATCCAAAGTTTTCACTTCCACTCAACTCCTTATATCATAATTAGTATAAATCAACACTTTAAACTTAATTCTGAGACCTTTCATTATTTTGTCAAAAATCATGTGAAATTGAACAAAAATTTTGACTTGTAAAGTTACTAGATCCAATGTCTGACCAACTTCAATCCGTCATAACTTTGTCAAAACTGAACCGATTTTCAAACGGAATGTCATTTTAATCATGGTTTGGCCTCTAAATTTATTCTGCATTTAAATTTTATTAACTCTTAAAAAAAAATTATTTTTTGGTATAACTTGATTTTTTTGGTTTGATTCCCTGAGCTTAACTCTTACCATTGGCAGCAGGCAGGGACGCGCCAGTGTCATTGTAAAGCTGCTCATGACAACTGGATCAAAGTCCAGAATCTTAGGATACATGTCCATGGGCGATAATGTACCGGAGGTGATCACAACTGTTTGAAAGCGCGAGAAAACTGGCGCCATGGCAATAGATGAATCCAAGCAACTGAAGTGCATAATAGGATTCGATACAGTCGGCGTTTTGTCATCAAAAGGTTCTATTATAATGGTGAAACCCTTGGTGTATGTTGAAACCAGCGTGGCAAAATGTGTTATCTATGGGTAGAAAGTGGACAAATGAAGGATCTGGTCGGTACAACTCATGTGTTGTAACTTACCAGGGTGAGAGCACCATATTCAGTCATGTCGCTGATTTCTAGAGTGCGCAACAGACTGGACAAACGCTCGGCACAAAAGCGGAGAGGTTTACGTTCTATGCATATCTTGGAGGATACATCTTTGAGGAAACCAGCTGGCGACTCTTGGACCACGTGATGGACACGCAGTCGCGTCTTTATATACTCTATAAAGCGCCGCAAAAAGCTAAGAAAATGATCCGCATTGCGAATGTTACCAGGCACCACCTCGGTAAGGACATCGGTTGGCAGCACGGGATTAGCCAGTATCATGTCTGTGTCGCGCTGCACACTGGCATCCTTGAGTCCCTGAACCATACGCTGGTATTCCTCATTCAGTCGATTTGTGTCCTCATCACGCATGCTAAAAGAAAACAATAATGACATTAATGAATATAAAGATAATGGATAAAGATAACCTACTCCTGGACCAATTTTGTTAGCTGATTTAGGGCATTTGTGCTCCTCTCTACAATGCGTCTGTTGATCTTCACGCTCATCGAGTCAATGCAAACGTTATCAATATTGTGAGCTTCATCAAATACCACACAGGATTCGCGAGTCATCTCCTTGGATACGACCTGTGCTATTTTCGGATCCAGCAGATAATGGTAACTGTAGACCACAATCTGAGCATGTGCAATCTGGTGAAGACAAGTATATCAAATATGTGGAATATTATAAATCAATCTCATGACATACAGCGTAGCGTGCTGTAAAATAAGGACACCAGTTTCTTGAGCGTCCGTATTCCTTAAGATCATCGATGCTGTAAACGCCTACAGGCAGCGTTGATTCTTTGCCCTCCAGCGTAAATCCTTCGAAATACTGACCTGTAAGATTAACAAATAAATATATTAATTTGAAAATGGTTATACAAATAGCAAAATAACTTACAAATGGGAATGTCTGCATCCATTTCATGACGTTCTCGGATGTAACTGGCAGTAAGTCCATAGCATTTACCATCCACAGCCTTACCCTCACGCTCCTTACTCACCTCCGGATGTATGCACATGTTCTTACGGGAACTAAGCACCAGGCCAGTCAAACCCGGCGGAACTGGCGCATGGCGTTCATAGTAGACCATTAGATTCTGCAATTCAGCAATGACTTTCTCAATCTCTGGCACCGTACGTGAGCAGTAAATCAGCTTGCGAACTGTCTCCGGATACTCGATCATATAGGCAACAATCAGCGAGAGCAATGTCGCCGTTTTGCCCGTTCCCGAAGGCATTTCCAGCAGACAATGTCCTTTGGCGTCCAGGCTTCTCTTGAGCTCCAGCATGTATGCATATTGCTCAGGATAAATGTATTCATAGGGGAAATAGACGAGCAGGCCGTCTACGCTGAGTCTGGTAAAGTAATTGTAATGCGGTATAAATATGAAAGTTATAAAACAAATTTCATTTGTAGTTTACTTCATTTTGTGTTCTGTTTATTTGAGAATTTCTTTAAGATTCGCCAGACTACGATTTGGGGGGTCGAGCTCAACGTCAACTGCACCCAAGTTACTCCTTTTTATTATCCAATCTCACTGCAAACTTTATAGTTTAAAGTAGTACTTTATTTTTGAATAAGATTCGCTTCTTCCTTTTGTTTATTTCGTTTGGCTGACCATGATGTGCAGCCGGCAACTATCGAAAGCAGTCGATAACGATTGCTGTATCGATTTCTTGTGACTAGTACGCTGCTAAATCAGTGTTGCCAGATCATGAAAGATTCGGAAGATTATGCTGGGTTGCAACCTTTGAACAGGATGGCAGCACTATAAGAAAGTGAGTGAGAGAGATAGTCTGGTTTTCACTTACACCGCGTACGGACGAATTTATTTATGTTTTGGATAAGTAGAAAGAAGATTAACATATTTTGTTTACATTGTACACGCATTTTTCACTAAAAACCCACCAAAAAGAAAGCGACAATCAAACGCCAAATGGACGATCTCAATCCCTTGGCTGGAACAGCTCATCTGCTGGAGGAAGTGGATAGTACGTATTGTTTGATACCGGCAAAAGAATTCGCAACTTGAAATGTGATTTGCAATTGGGTTTGTTATTATTGCAGAGAAGCTAATGGTTCTGCTTCGCGATGGTCGAACATTAATTGGCTACTTGCGGTCCGTGGATCAGTTTGCCAATTTGGTTCTGCAGCGAACCATTGAGCGAATACACGTTGGCAACGAATACGGAGATATTCCGCGAGGTGTGTTCATAATACGAGGGGAGAACGTAGTGTTGCTGGGCGAGATTGTGAGTTTAAAGAAAGTCATTCAACTCAATAGAGTAACTTCATGTTTTCGCATACATTGTAGGATCGTGAAAAGGAACAGAAACTGCCGTTGAAAGAAATCTCTGTTGATGAAATTTTAGACGCACAGCGTCGTGAACAAGAACAAAGACAGGAAAAGCATCGTCTGGTGTCTAAAGCGCTCAAGGAACGCGGTTTGGCAGTCAATGCGGATATCATTAACGAGGACTTCTGCTGAGAAGATTGTGGGAGTGGGCTTTCATAAAAATTACCTAAAGTAAGCTTAAGAATCATTGATTTTTGTCAGTTGTATATTTGTACTCCATAAAAATTTATTTAAAAACTATACATATGTCCGCTATGTAACCTGCTCTAACCATTGTGACCCGATCCCGACGTCGTCGCTGACTCCTCCAGTAATATATACTTCTCCAGTATTTGATACATTTCAACTTTTGCTTTGATTTTGTGACGTCGCGACAACTGTCGCAAATATGCCGCCACAGATTTGCAGAAGAAGTCATCTTCAGTCTCGTTGGTCACGCCGGTAACTGCGGCTGCTCCTGTCGCTGTTGCTGTTGCTGTTGTTATCGTCTCAAAGCCTGGTGATGCTTCTGGCTTTATTGACGGCAAATGCTCCCGCTCAACGCGTACATTTGGCATGCAGACCACATAATCGATATCCGCCTGAGAGTGGCCAGCATCTGATGAGGATCCTTCCGCTGTTGAGACGTTCGCTGTCGCTGTTGGCGCCTCCGAATGTACTGTGACCAGAGCTGGCGATGGTTGTAGCGTGGGCAAGACTTTCTGATCGACACATTCGGAATCGGCCATGTATTCCTCATATGAATCGTGTCCGTCCCCATCACCATCCCCGTCTCCGTCCCCATCTCCGTCATCGGCTTCAACGAGCACTGAATAACTTTCCGACTGCGTTGTTTGCACTTCCAACTTGGTATCAGTATCGTAGTTGTGATCACACTCATCGTACACCTGCGACTCGTCCAAATCCTGTTCGATCAGTGTTTCTGGCTCGGAGCGGGCTTTCAACAGCTTTGACGGCCTTACCTCTGTTTTTAACCAACTTGTTGGTGTATCGTCACGACGATTTCGCTCGCGACGTTTTCGCACAAACTCCCGCAAAAAATCCATTTGTCGAAAGAAATCATTGCGTCCGAATTCGGACGCTGGATGCAGACGCATTTGTTTTAATTCACGCGAGTACCGATCTCGCAAACACGTCCATCTGCGTCGTGCGTCGGGCGATGAAATATTTAGGGCCTCCGCCACTTTGGCCCAATCCTCTTCTTTTCTCTGCGAAAGGCGAAAGTCACCATGTCTGTGGTCATATAGCGATGGCGTTGAACGTATCGTACGTATTAACAGAACATCGGACTCGTCCAGGGGCCTGTGGTGGGCGCTCATTATATTTTTATTCAACGCTTTTGAGCATAATTAGCAATATTATTAAAAATTATGGTTGGTTGAGTTTTCGTTTTGCTTTCTATCCAGTGTTGCCAAAGTAATATATTACCATAAATGATTATGCAGCCCTGCGATGTCTGGCAACTCCAAGACGTTTGTTTTTAGCGATAAGGATTTACCTATGATATAGTTGTGTAATTCGCTGCATAAATCCACAAACATTGGTCTAGTATAAACTATTGGGGCTTATTTATCAAACAAAAATTTTGATAAGACATTCTGAGTCATTCGATTATCGAAACAAATATACTTTTGCGGCAATAATCAAAAATTGATATAATCGATAAGTCGATAGAAGCAATAAACATCCCTACAATCGGCAGCCATTTTTTCACGCTTCCATCCGAAAAAATTGTGAAAATTCATGAAAAATTTGATGAAAAAGTAGAAGAGTAATTAATAAAGCTTCCAAATAGTGAAATATTATGCAAATTTGAATTTTGTGCGTGCGTGTAGTGTGTGAGCATCGAAACAAACATGGAGACGGTCGTCGCTTTCAATAATGAGGTAAGCTGAGGCCGCCGCCATACACATGTATATACGCACATAATTGCATACATGTATATGTAAGTAGGTACGCTCGTACATATGTACATACCTGCCTATTTACATACTGCATGTCTTTATGAGCCATATTTAGTTGTGTAATTTAAAGTGTATACAAATGCCATCCTGTCTCTGTCCGCATACTTATGCTTCTGGATGTATTTTCAGCTCTCCGGACTCTATGACAGCCGGCCGCCCATATCCAAGGCTAAAATGGCCGCCATCACAAAGTCGGCAATGCGTGCAATTAAATTTTACAAACATGTTGTGCAGAGTGTGGAAAAGTTTATACTGAAATGCAAGCCGGAGTACAAAGTGCCAGGACTGTATGTCATCGACTCGATTGTGCGCCAGTCCCGCCATCAGTATGGCACCGAGAAGGACGTCTTTGCACCGCGTTTCCAGCGCAATTTGACCGAGACATTTGCCAATCTGTTTCGTTGCGCACCGGAGGACAAGAGTCGCATTATCCGCGTACTTAATCTGTGGCAGAAGAACAATGTCTTCAAGTCGGACGTCATACAGCCCATATTTGACTTGGCCGATCCCAATCATCCCATTTACCATCAAATGGTTGGTCCGTCCATCTCTGCTGGGCCAGGACCAAGTGGTAGCAGTGGTGCCCTCAATCTATCGGACTTATCGAGTGGTGGCAACGCTGCCAACGGACTTAACGCCTCCGGAATGAGCAACATGGACCTGAGCGCTGTGGTCGACGATAAATTAGGTGGTGCCATGCCCGATCTGTCGGTGAGTGTGCAGCGAAGTATAAAATACAAGTAGTTAGGACCTAAATTCATTGTTAGTCTCGAGTGCATTTGTTGTTATCTTTACCATTACTCTATTTACTCTCTGGTGCATGTCTTGCCTCTCGTCTAAATGTGTTTAAACTAATAGCTAAGCCATGAGAAGTGCTCAAGCTCTAGTCGGCGGCACATGGAACAGCATTATATGAAACGACAACAGCATCAGCATAATATGTCATCAACTGTTTCCTCTTCCGGATCAAAGAGTCGCTTCGATTGTGGTCCATCCAAGTCGCATCATCATAACAAGTATGGGAAGAGCAGCAGTTCCCACGATCTGGACTATGAAGTGCGCGAAATAATGGATGACGAGGATAACGACATGATGATGTCAATGGGCGATGATCATCATTGTATGGGCGATGATTCTCCAGCCGGTTCAACGAATTTGCTAGATGTATGCAAATTAAAATGCTCATTTAGTTGTTCTTTAACTTTTTGTTTAAGCTTAGTTTTTAATTATCATTTCTTTATCACTTATAATTTCTTTGAATTGATGTTTAATTTTTTAACTCGCTTTGCAGAACAACAATTTGAAACAACTGCTGAACGATCCCAATGTTTTGCGACAGTTGCAAACGCTTCAGAATTTCCAGAAATTTAAGCAGCAAGAAGAGAACCAAAAACATCGCTATCAGGATGAGGCACTGCAGCAACATTTGCAGAATGTGCTTAAGGTGCGTTTTGTTTATAGTAACTTAACTTGAACTTTATTGGAATATCTTTTAAATTGATTGTTTAGGGCACAGCTGGAATGCCGCCGGGTGTGTCCATGGGATTGGGTCATAATGATGTGACAGACATGAACAAGGATGTGGAATTCATATCGGAACAACAACCCATTGAGGTATACGCACATTTTTATCATATTGTCTTTATAGTTTAAGACTGCTTAAGAAGGCCAATGTGTCGGTTAGTTTTGTTTAAACATATTCTGCAATCTTGTGGTTGTTGTTAATTATTTGAAGCGTGCACATGAAAATGGAATGATGGTCGACAAGTTTAAAGAATTTCATTGAAATATGTATTCCATTTTCATAACGCCTAGAGCTGCTGACGTGCCCAAAATGTTGTTATACCGGGGCGAAGTATCAGGGGGGTTTCTAGATAAAAAAAAATAATCTAAATATATATTAAAAATTTAAATGGGGAAATATTACCAGTTAAGTGAGAAGTAAACAGTAATTAAATTTAATATTTCTTTAATATAAATAATGAATTATGAATGTACCTGCTAATTCAGAAATGCTATTTAGGCCAAATTTAGTATTCAAATTTGTGTTTAACTTTTAACTGGGCCGCCTAAGATAAATTTAAATTTAAAAAATTAAATTTGCATATGTGCTTAAGAACTACATTGAAAATGGTAAACGAAAGCCCAAAGGTAAGGTTTTATATACGAAATACATACATGAAATGCCGGCGGAAGTGAAACCCGATGCTAGAAGCCCCGTATAACAACAACGTTTGGTAAGTTCCTTAATATGTAAACCACAATTCAAGTCGATTGAAAATCAAACTCAAATTCAAATTACCCACCAAAAGAACACGAAAACTTGCTCGAAAACGCATCGATAAGAACTACTTAAAAAAAAATGCCAAACAAATAGTAAAGAATCGTCGACCAAATAAACGACCAAACCACACGTCAACACGCCAAGAATGCAGTTATCAAAATATGTATTAAATCTTTAATTTGTAGTTAAACAAAACCCAAGCAAACCCAATATTATCAACGAATACTAACCAAATTCATCCCATCCCAAACACCATCCTTTCCTAAATGCCGCATTATTTGTTTTATGCTTCAAAATGTTAACGTTTATATCACATCACTCTCTCTTGAATTTCTTGCAAAACTTCACAACGATCAGGTTATCAATCTGGATGGCGCCGATTCTCGTAGTCCCACGCCCGATCGTGACAGATACAAGCGTAGTCGACGCAGCAGCCGCAGCCGATCACCCCGTAATCGCGGAGGTGGCGGCAATGCCAACGATCGTGATCGGGGAAGTCGCCGACGTAACTCACGATCACGCAGCCGATCTCCACGCTCGAGCCGAAGACGCGGCTCCCGAGATCGTGATCGTATGGAGCGCAGCACTCGTGACAAGGAGCGAGATCGTGAGCATGAACGTGAGCGACGAAAGAAGGGGTTGCCAGACATTAAAAAGGATCATCTCAGTGGTAACTATGCTTGCATAACGTAACGATAGCGTAACGTATACGTATAGTATAACGTAAGTCATAACGTAACTCTCGCAATCGAAAGGTTCTGCTGAATGGGACATGCTCTTTATAGTCCCAATGCATAATCTTTTTATCGCGCTCTTTAGTTTTCTCTTTTGATTAATTTGTAAACCTCTCTTTATTCTCCAGCTCCTTGGCTCGGTTGACGTGTGTGTGTGTGCGTTTTAGCTTTTTTGTGATTCTTGTACTTGAAACACGAACAAATCTTACTATCTGGCATTTTTTTAACCCACATAATACCCTCAACTTCCCCTGACGCGTTTTTGAGCAAAGTTTTCTTTTAACAACCAATTCAGATAATAAGCATATTAATGCACCCTTTTTATATTGTGTACATGTACCATTTAACTGAGCAATTTACATAGAATATATACCACTAATTGAATTATTGGTGACATATTCGATATAACCTCAAACAATTAATTTTAACATTTAACAATTATTAGCACCAAATGTATGTACTAAATAATTTAACTATTGGTTTTATATTGAATGGAACCAGTACCAAATAATTTTGAAATGTACAATTTGACTTAACCAAATGACTTAAAAACTGTTTCAAATTTCTATATTGACTGTAGAGTTATCAAGTAAATGTACCAATTATCTTAAAACCATTTTAAATGGAATAGTATATTCCAATCAATGAGGATCAATCAATCAATAATTACATGTACCATTTTAAAAAGAATTGTTGGTTTCATATTAATAGGAACACTTTTACTTTATAAGTTAACATATTTGTTACTGATCTGTGTTGTACGCCATAAGATATATATTGTAAGATATAAGATGCATACTAAAGCTTCAACTCCACACAGAGCCTAGTGAGCTTTTATTTAACTACTTTCTTTAGATTTTTATAAGTTTTAAATCAATGTTGCGAGGGTTATAATGAGAGTTATTATATCTTGAAGACTGTCATAATTAAAAAAAAACGACTTTTAAAAATATTAAAAATAGATAAAATCTTTATACTTACTTACTATACAAGAAAATTATACAAATTGTGTAAGACAATACAATTTTGTATAATAAACTTTTAAATAGAGATTTTTAGTTTATGGCAGTGTTTCTGGCTTTCGAATTTCGCGGGAAATCATTTAAATTATGCATTTATGTATATTTCAAATCAATTTTGAATAATTTAATAATTTGTCGGATTACTTGTTTCGGAACTGAAACCGTTTTTTGCTCCGAAATTAATCGCTGATTTGAATGAATTCCTAGTGAAATCGATTACCAGAATTGAGCTGTAATTTGTAGTATTAATTATTAAAATAATTGAAATGATTTATTTACAATGTTTCCCTTTTACAGTCTGCAGCACTACGTTGTGGGTGGGTCATCTGTCGAAGCTGGTATGTCAAGAGGAGCTGTCGGATACTTTTGGCGAATATGGCGATATTGTGAGCATTGATCAGATTGTACCGCGGGGTTGCGCCTTCATCGTGATGAATCGTCGCCAGGATGCACACAAAGCCATGCAGGCGCTGAAGAATCACAAGCTGCAAGGACGTGCTATTACCATATCCTGGGCAGCTGGAAAGGGTGTCAAAAGCAAGGAGTGGAAGGACTTTTGGGATTTGGAGCTTGGTGTTACGTACGTACCATGGAACAAGCTCAGTTCGGACACGGACTTTGACAGTCTGGAAGAGGGCGGCATGTTTGACGAGGACACCATGCCGAGCTGGATGAAGCAAAAGATAAACCAGGCTAAAACTGTCAAAGAGAACAAGGCAGCAGGTGGCGGTGATCTCGCATCGGCTCCGCCAGTTGGTCCGCCAAGCTTGCTCTTTGGCATCGACACCACACAGCCGCCGCCGGTGGCACCTGCTCCACATGGTGGTCCTGGAGCGCCACCGCCTGCGCTAATGGGCATGGTGCCCGGCCAGTTCCCCATGGCGCCACCACAACGCATGCTCGGGCCAATGGGACCAATGAATCATCCAATGGGCGGCATGGCGATGCCTCCCAATATGGTGCCCGGAATGCCGCCGACGGCAATGATGCCGATGATGCCGCCTAACATGATGCCACCCGGTTATCCAGTCATGGGCGGTCCGCCGCCACATCCTCTGTTTCCACCACCACCCGGCGCAGTGCCACCGCCAATGGCTGCTATTCCACCTACGGCTGCATCTGCGGCTGGCAATGTGAGTGACGATCAGATGGACATTGAAATGGAACTGGAGGATGCGCCGCAGACGACACCATCGCAGGCGCAGCAACAGCAGCCCCCCAACTTTAACCAACCACCACCGCCATTCGCAGGTGCTGCAGCTCCAGGTGCCGCCAGTGTGGAGGCAGCTGGAGCCGCCGCAGCAAATGAACTGTTCCAGCGAGAGCGCTCCCGTGGCTCAGGCGGCGGTTCCTCCCGTTGGGGCGGACGTGATGACATTGCCGAAGCGTCGGAGCGTTGGCGCAACGAAAACGGCGGAGGCCAAGGACCGCATCCTCTCATTGGCGCCTTCAATGAGGCACGTGCACGTCTCAATCTCAACACCATAGAGCATGGCAACATCTCGCGACCAGAATTTATTGGTGGCCTTGGTAAGTGTCAAACAGAACTCCGCATTAAGGACTGATTAACTGACATTTGTTGGAATTCATTACAGATTTCGATAATCGCTCTGGCGCAGGACCTCGTGGCATGGGCCCAGGAGCAAGAGGAGGCAACCACAATGGTGGTGGTGCTGGAGGCGGTGGTGGAGGCGGAGCTGGAGGTGACTTCTTCCAGCCTAATATGAATCAGAATCGCTTCAATCAACCCACGAGTCTGATGCAGATGCACATACCGCCGCCAGTGGCATTTAATCAGCGAATGGGCGGACCTGGTGCGGGCAACGGAACGGGGCCAATGTTTATGCGGAATCAAGGTGGCGGCGGTCCAGGCGGCAGACAGCAAGGACCAGGTAAGCACTGTCAATTACAAGTACTTGATCAATCACAAATACAAATTCAAACAATTGTAGGTTTCTTCAATCCACGTAATCCGTTTAACGATAACCAACGTGGTCGAGGCGGTTCAGGTGGAAATCGTGGACCAGGTGGTCGTGGTGGTGGACGCTGGAGTGACGATGAAGATGAGAATGCCAAGAACAACAGCAACAACAACAATAATAATAACAATAACAATATATTCAAGCGTCGTGGAGGCGGCGGCGGCCCAGGTGGCCCTGGCAATCGATTCCGCGGAGAACCACGCGATAGTGACGGCGATCGTCGCAGTGGAAACGCACGTGGCGGACGCGGTGCACCGCGTAGTGAAGAACGGGAACGCGGTCCCGGCAGCAGCAGCAATAACAACAGACGTGGCTCTCGCGATGACAGCAATCGTCATTCGATCAGTTCCACAGATGAGAATACGTTGCAGAGCAAACAGTCATCGTCATCATCAGGATCCGAAGATGTAACAAAGAGTAAGCAGCAGACAGCGGTGGCAGCGCCATCAGCAGCGACCAAGGCAAAGACAGTGGACACCGAAGAGGATTGGGATCGTGAGCTGCAGGAATACGATGCGAGAATGGAAGCACAACAAGCAGCCGAGGCGGCAGCTGCTGAAGCCGCTGCTGCTGCGTCTGCTGCCACTGTTTCTATTGCCAGCGTTGCTGATGGAAGTCAGCAAGCGGATACGGATACAATGACAGAGGCAACACCTGCGTCTACGGAAGAGCCGTTTGCCAGACCAGCTGTGCAGGAAAGCAACGAGGCGTCCAAGCCAAAAGGACCTTCACCCATCTGCACACCACTCTACGACGAGTTGCCACCGCCAGCAGCAGCAACAATTGCTCAAGCGGCAGCACCAGAGCAGCGCATGGAGACGCCTCCAAAGATCAGTACACCGCCGCAAGTGACTGAGGAAGTTACACCAGCACCAGCACCTGCACCAGAACCTTTACCAGCAAAGCAGCAATTGGAGCATACGCCTGCAGAGAACTCTGCTGCTGAGCCAACAAAAGCGAAAGAGGAGCAAGTTGCCGAGCCAGTTGCCAATGCCGAGCCAGCAGTGGAGACGGCGGACTCATAGAATGGCCTAATGCCAAGGGAATGCAAAAGCAACGAAAGCGAAAGCAGCATACATGTTAATCAAAAAATGTGTAATTTATGATTTCCCCCAGCATATGATTTAATATGTATGTATATGTAACATCCAACCAACCAACCTACATGCAACATTTTCAGAATACAAATTTTAGCTTGAGATTACGCATTTGTTGAGACGCGATGAGTCTGCATCATTATTGCTAGGCTAAGAGGGCGCTACATTTTATGATCATTACAAATTTTTACCTACTTTAAGTAAGAAACCACAACAAAAACAACACTAATTGGGTAACCTCTGACTTTTTTTGTCAGCAGAAGCACGGACGCTATCAATTGTCTTTTCGATACGCTAATTGTAAAAAAGAAGAGAATAATAAACAAATCAACAAGAACATAAACAGTTAAAGGCGCAAAGGAACAAACTGTAGCAAATAATTAGAGAATAAAATGTATGGACGAAATTGACAGATAGACAGAGAAAACAGCCACGCTTGAAATGTTTATAATTTTGTTATGTATATAATTTTAAGCAGATATTTAACACATAAATTGTTTCTTATGCGCAGAATATAAGTACACGTATATTAATGTACAATTTAAATATGAAAATATTATCAATACTATTAAAGAAAAATAAACTAAAACAAAAGGTTGACTTAAATGTACTATGTCATAGCGTATGATGATTTTTTTTAAATTAATTATTTTGTTATTTATTTCTTAGTAAGCTATCAGTATCTATTTAGTTGACTGAAAGTAAAAGGGTATGTTGTGGTCGAGAAGACGATTGTAGAATCACACAATTCAATGAAGCGGAAGGTTTAAAATTTAACGGTTTCAAACTTTCTATAAAACACATAAGGTCCTTAACATTCTGTATACAAAGTTAACCCTTCTGGAATGTAACATAAATTTGATGTATGCTAAAGTTAACATTACATTGCAATCACCCGACCGCCACAATCTGTCGGCCGTTCACAGTAAAAGTAATCGGGTCGCGCAATTTAAATCATAGATATAATTTTGAAACAATTGCTCTTTTTGTTATAAGATTATAAATAATTAATCTATTTGAATTGTAAATTCGATTAAATAAAGATGATTATTATAATACATTTTAATAATATTCGGAAATGTACTTATTTTTTAAGTACAAAAAATCGAGCCAGATCGGGACAATTTTGCTGTGTGGCAATCTTTGAACAGGATGGCAGCACTGGAAGAGAGTGAGTGAGAGAGAGAGAGAGTCTGGTTTTCACTTACACCCGTTAAAAATACCTCAGTGTGTTGCGCGTCATTTTAGAGCGTGAATTTTCGATTCGGTAAAGAAAAACGGAAAAGGTTAATCAATAATAACAGTGTTTTAGGAAAGGATTACAGATAAATGATATAATGTGCTGACTGAAAGTGTATAACTTCACGTAAAACTGAGCGACGTGTGAAAGAAAAATTTGGTTTTTCTGTGCCAAAGAATTTACACACACGCGCACACGGATAAATATACATACGTACGTTCATATACATGTGTACCCAATAGCTGTAAGAAAATGTGCAAAATTTTATAAAATATCCCTATAAAACGTGATAAAATTCATTACCGATCGTATTAGGCATTCTATTCAAATGTCAAAGATAGCAATGATGAAGAAAAAGTGAGAGGCATAAGGCAAAATATACAAATCGTGTTCAATTTTTGTTTTAATAAAATAAAACATGTCTATGCATGCACAAATATGCATGTATGTATGTTGAATCCACATACATACATTCAAGAGAAGAGGGGGAGTGTGAAAAATACATAAATATATACATATAGGGTCAGTCGCCAACAAACCCCACATAATACTTATGCATGCATACGTCTCTCTATGTGTGTGTGTGTGTGTTTGCTCAAATGTAGTGCGAAAAAGCAACGTAACCGCTGACGACTTCGGTAGCTAGCTGCCACATCCAGGAGCAGCATCCTTATTTCTTTTCCTGAAAGCACACTCTCTCGCGCTCTCTCTCTCTCTCACTCTCTTGTTGCTTTCTGCCTGCAAATGTGGATGCTGTTCATCAGCCACCCCCACCCGTTAGCCCAGCAGTCTCAGACCGCAAGCGTCGCAGTCCACACTCACACACACACAGCCCACTGTGTATTTTGAGCAACTTTTCACTTTTCGCTCAGTGCCAGCGTTATCGTTGTTATTGTTGCTTCTCGCCACATTTGGTTATTGTGTATTTTTAATGCAAACTAAAATTTTATGGTTTGTTTATGCTATATTTGTAAATCAAGGCGATTACGTTGCCAGTTCGATTATTATCGAATATAAACCGGCGACGATTAACTTGTAAGTGCATTATTAAATATTTTGCTATCTTTATACATATATACACACATACTAACTTATACATTTGTATAAATGGATCTTGACACTGCATTTGAATATTAGATATGTGCAAATTAAGCCAAGCAACAAACTTTTATTTGTTTGTATGAATTTACTAAAGTTCTATAGTCTTTTGAGTTTTGGTAAATTTGTGAATGATCAGTGCGTTAAATGCAAGTGTGTGTGTTTGAATTTACTCAATAAGGTGTGCAGTTGGCAGACAGAGTGTTGAATTAGAGGACTTGACAGTGCAATCATGGTGAAATAATCAACAAGGTGAAGTTTTTATTCTACCTTGGCTGTTCATAATTTCACCATGAGTGCAATAACTTTAAATTTAACACTGTAAAGAATTTATAAATCTGTTGGATTTCAATAAGCAAAAATGCATACATATGTAAATTATACATAATCCTTTCTTTGCTAACAATTGATGGGTTTGCTGACGTGTGCATTATTAACAATCTATATGTATGTAGATATGTATGTCTCTTCTGTGAAATTCATAACCTCGTTGAATTCTTAAGTTTAGGAACATTTAAATACACATATATGTGTATATATGTATTTATATGTGAGTGAAGCCAGACGTCATCGGTAAGCTCAGCTTCCGTTACCGTTGCCCGTTCTGTCCGTTTCTCGGGCTCTCTTATGATACGCTCCACATTTGGACGCTATTTATAAACGTATGTATGTACACGTATGTATGTACACAAACACATGCGCAAGGATGATTGCTCTGTCTCTTCTTCGGTCACTGAAGCTGCTTCCTTTAAATCTGCATACATAGTTCCGCTTCCGTCCAACTGAATGTGAATGTGTTGCCTGTCTGTTAACAGCGCAGTCGCAGACTGTGTCAACAGTATGTAAACGGATTGAAAGTATCCACGTACGTGTGTGTGTGTGTGTGTGTGTGTGTATGCCTTGCCTGCGTTTTGTATGACAGTCACAATCATCATTCAACTTACACCGGGCAGCATCCACATGTTGAGGCGCGTGCAGTTGCCGCTTCTTTCTTTTGCCTTTTTCCTGTTACCCACAAGTATCCCGTTTCTACTACTGGTTGCATACAATTTCAAGTATTGTGCTGCTGCTTTCCTGTCTGGTTCTATAGTTTCTGGTTTTCAAATGACATGCAAAAATATGCGAGTAATTGCAGTTTTTTCTTCTCTTTAAAGCAGCCTTTTACTCTCTGAGAGTCGCTTGTTCATTTACACATGAACTCGCTGTTAATGTTAAGGAATATACATATGTATGTATATTTTAAATCATCTTATATGAAGAGAGTAATAGTAAATGGGATAAAAAGACTAGTATAAATGCATTTTGTCGTTGTATTGTTTTGCTTGGCAGCCTGTGAGAAAAATACACAAAATGCTGTTTATGTATTTGTTTGAATAAGCAACAGCAGCCGCACATACAAAATTTGCGTTCTCTTCTCATTTTCTGTGATTCGAAATTCTATTATGAATTTTGTTTTGTACGATATTCGTTCGTTCAAGTTGAATGTCACCTGTTCTGTTAATTGTGGAGAAGTTCTGTTGATTGAGGAGCAGCTGTTGCTTAACATTTACAGAACTCTATTGCAGCTGATCTATTTTGTTGATTGTTTGTAATTTCTATTTCATTTTATTTTGTACGTTTTGTTGCTCAGTTTAAACACAATTAATTGGTAAATGCTGTAATTCGGAGAGAGATTATTTTATTTTTATATACTAAATAGCTTGACCGCATTACAAAGGCAACTGTAACGCCCACACTTGCACTTAAGAGGCAGCAACGACAACAACAACAACAATTGGCGATCGACGAACGAAAGTGTAGAATCAAGAGAATAAATAGTTTGCTTAAAAATAGTTTTGAAATAAATAAAACGTTGCATGCCGTTGCCGTTGACAGTTTGTTGCCTAAAATGCAATGCAACGCTAAAGGAATTAAAATTTTATAGCAACTGTATTTATATAAATAAGTGTGTGTGTGTCACATACTCATGGAACATTCTTTCCCCTACGTTTATATATATATATATATGTATGTATTTACTTATATTTGCAGTTAAGAACTGAATGCCGGCTCAGCGGGAGGTAATTTTTGCATACGCGTGAGATGTGAGGAAATGTCGCGCCGGCAGCAGCCATATCGATGTCGACAGCGTCAACGTCAACAGCAGCAGAAGCAGCAGCAGCAAAAACAACAACAAATATATATTATAACGACCCCCAGCATTATTAAATAAGTGTCAACAGATCTCCATCTGATTAATTAAGTGCAAAGTGAAGAACAATTAATTAATTCAATTAACAAAACAGGCGAAAGTTACACACACATCAAGGAAATTTAACATTAAATCGAATTATTGCGATAAATTTAATTAAAGCAAATTACAATTAAAACATAAGTGCAGCAAACATGAAGCGACGCAATGCGGATTGTGGCAAATTGCGTCGGCCAATGAAACGGAACAAAATCACAGAGGGCATGTATGGCAGGTGAGTGAGTTGGTGTTAGTGTTAAGATACCACTAGATACATTTATATATATATTTATATATATACATACATACATACATACATAAGTCTTTATACACAGTATGTATGTATGTGTTTAAACAGCTTATCGCATTGTTTTGTCCGCTCCACGGGAGATCACGCATTCCACCGTAAATGCGTTATACATAATTCTAGATTTGTGACTTCTCTTCACACCAAATTCATTTATCATTAAGTTAAACAAAAAACAATAAGCTAATATTCTTGACTATACTTGGTACAGCGTATTCCGGAGTCGATCATACGTATTTTGCTCGATTCATTGTAAATACAACAGATTTATACATAGATTATATTCGCGCTCTTTCTGGTTTTATTACGCATTTATTTGTTTGTTTACTTTTTGAATTTGTATTGTAGTTTAAATATATGTATTTGTCGTCTTTTTGCTATTTTTTGTTTATTTTTTTCTGCGCGTGCCAATCAAATTAAATAAAATCGAAATCATTAAAAAAATCCCAAGAGAAACAGTGAGAGAGACCTAAAGATTGCTGTAATTAAGTTATTGCAAAATATGCAATAATCCAAGTGAGTTTTAATCACGCTATGATAAGAAAAACATAATTATAATGATGATATCATGAATCTACCGCTGTATTCTAGAACAAAAGATTGTCGCAATTGAGTTATTTCAATATATGCAGCATGTTATTTTATTAAATTAAAACAAAGTAAAGTAAGAAAATAAATTAAATAAAAAAAGATTTCTTAAGAAACAATTTATTTAAAAAAAGCCTATTTCTTGTGTTTTCTCATAAAAGCTGTAATCGGTCTTTCAGGACTTACTTGAACCCACAAAGATTCTAGACTCTTATAAATGTTGCAAATTTTACCCAAGACGTCTTCTATCAGGCCATTTCATCTGGCATTTTTAATAAACAATTAAAATTCTGTAGAACTTGTCCTCAGATATTTCCTACTCATAAAAACGCTTTTATCGATAAATTGTATCCTCAAGTGGCTTTATTTCATTTGTAAACACGAAATTCTACAGTAATCTAACATTTGCATGTTTCTAAAAATAGGGTCCCAGCATAATTTAATGATAACTGATAAATAGCAAAAAGTAAACAATACAAAAACATATTTTGGTATATAAAAATAAATGATGTGGTTAAGATTTACTATATATAGTATACTTATTTCCCTGAGGTAGCTATAATTATAATGTCATTTATCTTTATCTGTAATTGTATTTGCATATGTTTTTGTACTTATAATTATGATTGTCTTTGTCTTTTGCAGCACAACTGTTTTATACATGAAATTTCTAATACTTTGGGCCATTGTGATGGTAGCTGACTTTATGTTTATGTTCCGATTTGAATTTTTGTGGCCATTCTGGCTACTGCTTCGCTCCGTACATGATTCCTTCAAGTACAAGGGACTGGTTGGTGTTTATTGTTAATGTTAATTGTTGTTCATTGATTGCTCACAGTCAACGCTTTACATTTCTTTTTATGCAGGCATTTTCCGTGCTATTTGTGTGTATTGCAATAACATCGGATCTGGTGTGTTTGTTCTTCATACCCGTGCATTGGCTGCTCTTTGCAGCCAGCACATATGTCTGGGTGCAGTACGTCTGGCATACAGGTGTGTATCGACAATCTATGATAATAACTAAAAACTTAACTTGTATGTGAGACATGCAAATAACTAAAATTTACATGTATTAAATCAGTCTTTAAATAATAATTAATTCTTAATTATGATTGATACATAAAAAGTTCCATTAATAGTGCTTTTATTACACATTCCTCATATCAGTTATATCATTATATTTATTCGTTGTCAATTGATTACAGATAAGGGCATCTGTTTGCCGACTATCATACTCTGGATGTTGTTTGTCTACCTGGAGGTGGGCATACGATGGAAAGACAGTCGCCATATGCCGCATTTGGATCTGTGTCGACCCTTCGCCGCACACTGGTAAGCATTATTGATTAATACAGCGTTATATCAACTTTATCTAAATATCTTGGTTTCCTCCTTTTAGCATTGGTTATCCGGTAGTTACGCTTGGGTTTGGCTTCAAAAGCTACGTGGGCTATCGCATGCGGCAGCGTAAACAGCGTGAGGTGGCAAAGGAGAATGAGTTTTATATGCAGCTGCTGCAGCAGGCGTTGCCCGCCGAGGAGGCCACCGAGGAGGCACAATCATCAGCAGCGCCTGTGGTAACATCCGCATCCAACAGCAGCAACACAGTTGTAGTGCCAAATGGCACAAGTGGAGCGCCAGGAGCGCTGACCGCATCGTCCACATCATCGTCACAGGCGAATGGCATTTTGGCAACTGCAACGCAAGCACAAAACCATCACGAGCATCATCACAGCAGCGGCGGCGCCGGCGCCGGCAACACTAGCAACAATAGTAATCATCATCATCATCACCATCACAATAACAACAACAATAATAATAACAACAACAGCAACAGTAGCAACAGTCATCACAGCAAGGATAACAATGCTGCTGGCAATGACAACAGCAACACAACGACTCCAGCGGCATCAACAGGAGCAGCCAATACGGCAGCTTCCTCAACGCCACCCGCATCCTCGTCGTCCTCGTCCAGCAACACATCTGCCTCTGCGGCAGCCAAGCAATCGAATGCAGCCAATGCGGCGACATCAGCAGCCACAACAACAGGTGAGTCCTTTACTTCACCTTTATATTATACTTTTCTTTCGATTCCCTATAAGAATGTTAGCAAATAATGCAAAAAATGCTAAAGTAAATTTGATTATCTCTAAATAAAGAGTGAATTTTATTTATAAGTTAGAGTTGTATTCTTTTTGGGAATAAGTTTTTTATTTATTTATTGTTGAAAATATAATCCTCTTTGCTCACAGTAAAGTAAACATAAAGCTTGTGCCCTGTGACTTATCTATTTAGATACGTTTATTTTAATCTTGTAATCGCAAAACTAACAAAATGCGATAAGCTCCTGGCAACCACACACAACATACAATGTTGTATATATTTAGATTCGTTGTGAACGCGCAACGAAAATCAATAAAAATCAATTATGTTCTATATATACATAACATAAAATTGAATGTATATGCATTTATGGCTTATGGTTCTTTGCAGCAACCTCAAATGGTCATGTTGGCGGTGGCTCAAGGAATCATCGTCGTAGCATGGACAAGGACAAACATCGCAACAAAAGCGACACAGCCGACAATGAGCACAACAATGGGACGCGGCACGGTGGCAAGAACAACAATAGCAACAGCAATAACAGCAACAGCTATCATCAAGCGGATGGCAATGCAAACACAACAAGTAATAACAGTAAGGAGAAGTCAGACTGGGATAGTAGCAGCAATGCCAACTATCAACAACAACAACAGGGGGCAAAGGATAAACACGGTACATTAAACAACAAATATTTCTTTAATCTCAAACAAATTCATATAATAAATACGTTTGTTTTTGCTTTTCAGACAAAAAGACGCACAATGGCAACGCTCTTCAGTTTGATGCGGAGGAAACGGCGACGGTTGTGGAGTCCACACCTCAGGTGGAGAAGGTGTCAAAGGGTAAGCAGGGATTTATGTTGCAACTTAAGTGGCGATTTAATATAAAATTCGTTTTTAGGTCGTCGCAATCGCGGTAAGAAGGACAATGCAGCCAAAGACAATCAAAGTCAGCAGCAAGCGCAACAGCATAATAAAGATAACAATGCTGCCAGCAGCAGCAACAATAATAATAACAACAACAGCAACAATGATGCCAGCTCCGTATCCTCATCAGCCAGCTCAACATCGAGCAATGCAACAGCTGCCGCAATCTCGCACATAGCTAGCAAAGTGGTATCAAAGATATGTGAGACATGTCTTAAGCTCGAGGCCGATGTTAAGAAATATCGTGCCGAAATTAGCCATATGAAACAAATCGAGAATGAGCTGCGACAAAAGCTGGACGTGAATCTGACCAGCAAGTCCAGTCTGCAGGCCAAACAAAAGGAATGTGATGAGCTTGAGAAGCGTTTACAGGAGTTGAACAATGCTCGGCACGCTGATATGCTGCAACTGCAGCATGTGGAACGTCGTCTCAGCGAAGAGCGTCGTCAGCGGCAATCCTTTGAAGCCCAATTTGCCAACGAAAAGAAGGCTCGCAAGGTGGCCGAAGAGAAGGCAGCACGTCCCGAGTGCAGTGCCCAATGCAAGCAGCGACGCCAGCAAATCGACGAGGAGCTGAAGCGTGTACGCAACGATCTTAAACAGACCGAGGATGCTAAGCAGCTGGCCGTGGATCATGGCCGCAAATTCGAGCAGGAGGTAGGAGTAGACTTTGTTCTTAAATCTAGTTTTATTTTACTAATCTATTTATCAATTTCAGTATCGTATGCTGGAAGTTAAGGTGCGCAATCATGAGTCGACGCAGGCTGAAGCCGATATGCTAATGAATGCACTGGCCACACTGCAGGACAAGAATGCAACGCTGGAGAAGAATCTATCGGCAGAGACGAGAGTTAAGCTGGACTTGTTCTCGGCTCTGGGTGTGGCCAAGCGAAAGCTCGAAATATCTGACAGTATGTAACACGCATAATTTATAAATTGCATACAGATTTGTAACTATTAATAACTATTACAGGTCATCGTCGTTCCAAGGAGGATGAGGTCATTGATCTCAAGGCTAAGATAGCACAGCTGCTGGCTGTTATGCCGGATACGTTGTGCATGAATACTGGACCACATGGTCCTGGCGGCAGCATGCTGCGCATGAACGACACACCTCCGCTTCAATCGGGCGGACCTGGCCCGTCCTCGCCCATGCTCAGCTTGAGCGCTGCCCAAGAGTATCAGCAGCATCAGCAACATCAACAGCAACAGCATCAGCAGCACCAACAACATCAGCAGCACCAGCAGCATCAACATCAGCAGCAGCAACATCAGCAGCAGCAACAACAGCAACAGGTTGTGCCTGTTTCCCAGCAGCAACAGCAGCAGCAAATGGTGCCCGTAAGTGTGGCAGCTGCTTTGCATGTGGCTGCCTCTAATGTGGTTAATGGTGGCAATGGCCTCTCTACGCTGGATCCCAATGCCAGCGTCTATACGCCGAAAACTGGCAACATGATGGTGGTAACGCCGGTGGGCATGAATCCCAATGGAGCGGATGCCTGACGCCACCAGCAACAGCAGCAGCATCAACAACAGCAGCAGCAACATCATCAACAGCAGCAGCAGCATCAACAACAGCAGCAGCAACAGCTTCAACAGCAGTCGTCATCGGTTCCCACTGGGACCGCCTCATCCTCGCATCAGCTATTAAGACGACAAGTTTGAGATTATACTTTATAGTAAGCAACAGCAACCGCAACCACAACTGATTGATTTAGACTACAATAGTCAAAAGAGACTGCAAATGGAGCAGTTTGCATATGATATGATAAATGTCCGTACTAAACATAAGCAGTTTTCTTTCCGACCTTCCACACTTATACAGTATCACATAGAACACAATTTCCAACTACCAATTATTAATATTACCAATTCCCATTTCCACACATTCAAAATTGTCCATCACACAATTGGATAGCGATAAAGATACCCACTATCGAAGAATTCTGGACAGGTTGGTTTCCATATATTTGCTCATATTGTTTTCGTATATGCCATTAACTGGAGTCTTGTCATTCCAACTTATAAAAACGTAATCGACTTGATAAAAAGTGAGAGAAGAAATCATTGGAAAAATTCTTTAAATTTGTTTCCAAAAACTATTTCTGGTATCCAGTTGTCAACTAATCTGTCCACTTAACTTTCCCTTCAACTTATCTGTCCTCTCCACTCCCTTCCACTTCACAAACACACATACATATACAATTGGCAAACACTTTTCGTGAGTTTTTGATTGATTTGATGAATTTTAAGAATAATAAGAAGAGAAAATGCAAAAAAACTTAAATGGAAATGATGTATTTTTTAATTGAAAGAAGAAAAAAAAAACAAATGGAAAATCTTATGATGATTATTAGGAAAGGAATTAGTTCTTTTTTTTTACCACTTATTAACAAAACGCTGTGAGAGTTGACCGACTTTAGTGATGGCCTTTGAATTTGGCGTAAAATGATTTGTGTTTATTTTTTGCTGCCAAGTTTTGCTGCCTTCTTTCAATGGAATTTTTGAAGTCTGCGCCCTTGATTTATTATCTCATTAAATTATTTTTGTTATAAACTTTAATTGTACGCCTATTATGTAGAATTAACTAATTAATTTTTTGGATTAACGAAAACCAATTCTCTTTTTAAGTTTTAATTTATTATTTGCTGTTCCTACAAACAAACAAAAAAACACAAGTTGAAAATGCTTGAATTTAAATGCGATGAAAAGAAAAACGATGACTATTTTGTTTAATAATTATAATAATAATAAAAACAAAAAACCATTTCGCTGCGTGAAGCTAGTAAAAATTTATTGTTTGTTTTATGTATGTTTTATTTGATTTTATGATTTTGTAACAAAGTATGCTTGTTAGATTTAAAACAGTCAAAACGTTATACGCAACCAGTTCAGATACAATCTATGCTGGATTCTAGAAATTAGAGATTCCCTTAGAGATTCCGACAGCAACAACAAAAATTTTACAATGATCTATTATGTGCTACAGACAGTCTCGACTGCACTATTTACTACAGTGAGCACCATTTGGATGGTGGAAGGTAAGCTCCATGTTCTTCTAGTTGCTCCAAATTTCAGAGAGTAATCTGCATTATAGAGACCATAATCAACCTGATGATGACGTGCTCTTTGATGGCTCTGCGCATTGCCTGCCATCCGATGATGTTGATACCCATGCTACTTGGAACCTATTATGTGATTCGAAAAATATGGTTGCGTCGTCGCCCACCTGTCGAGGGAGAAGGCCCTGGAATGCGTAGTCTGCCGCGTACTCCCCGTATCGGATCATATCGCAGCATTGGCAGCATCTCGGCACGCAGCAATGATAGCTACGACTATGAAATGTCCGAGGAGGAGGCACGCAAACGCTCATAATTTTATAAGATGCAATTCATTTTGTTAAATTGATCCAGTATATGTGTATATATGTTATGTGCTTCGATTTATTAGATATAGACTTATTTCCATGCAGACCAGAAAATACACATGCATATATATAAATAGAGAAATAACTAACTTAAAGGTAAAACTACTACTAATCTAGATATATTTATGGCTTTTGTAATCCCGATGTGTCCATTTTGCCCAAGACATCTCCCACTTGCATTAGCATTGCATTGTTTTGTTGCCCTCCAACGGATGAGTTGCTGATCATGCTGGCCAAGTGTTGTATATAGGTGTCAACGTTCTTCACGCTCAGTCCATTGGGGTCCAGTGGAGGCAATGTGACGCCCTCCAGGGCTTTTACCAGCTTCTGCCGCAGACCCTTTATGTACGCATTTAATCGTACGTTCTCCTCCTTCAACTCGGCCACCTCGCCCATGACCTTGGCATGTCCCGCCTTGGTGTTGTCCACATGCTGTTCGAGTACGGAATTCTGTTGCTCCAGGTCGGTCTTGGTCTTGCGCAGCATTCGCAGCTCATTTTCCGTGCTGCGATTGTGTTCGATGAACTCGTTGGTGTATATGGGAATCTCTCCGGCCGCAAATTGACGTGGTATGGCACTTGCACAAGCACTAAATGATGGTGGTTGTGGTGGCGGAGGAGGCGGAGGTGTTGGCGTACGTTTCACCTGCGCCAGGGGAATGTCGTCCGGATCTGGAGTTGGTGCGCTTTGTTGTTTCGTCACCGGCATTTTGACATTTGATTTCTTTGGGACGACATCAATGTTGGTGCTATTGGTGGTTGTCTTATCCTTGGGAGTCTTGCTGTCGAATACCTTCTTTACTTTAGCCAACTCGTTTGCAAGGATTTCAGGATGCTCCTTCAGGAACTTGTGCATTTGTTCTTGATATCTGCAAAGTTTGACAAAAACCGACAATGAATCTAAGATCAATAAAGAACCTATTGTTTATTGCCTACAATGCTTTGTCCTTGGCAGCCGCTTCCATGTAAGGCGTCCGGCGATCTTCCGTCAGCTGATGCCATTCCTCGCCAATGATTTTCGTGTGTTCCAATGCTGTGCGTTGTGGAAGCTCCCGACGCAGTTCCTCCCTCCGATCGTTCATGAACCTCACATATGCATTTAGTGGCATTTTGGGGGCGCCGGCTACATTAATTCTCCTCTGCGACAGCTTCTTCAGTTCGGTATCCAAATCATTGCCGGCTACCGAATTCCTTGCTTTCGTTTTTGTCTTCTTTTTTACTATTTTACCGGAAGCAGGAGAGGGAATCACATCATTTTCTTCGTCCGCATTCGATGTGGAAAGTAAAGCTGCAGCTGCAACCACGGCTGGCTCTTCTGAAACTTCCTGCGACTTTCCATTAACATTCGACTCATTCACCACTGCGAGTATTTGATTTTCTTGTTTACCATCCATTTTATTTTGGTGGTGTTTACCAGAATTTAATTAAAAAATTTGTTGTTTGTAATTCAACGTTGCCAACTTTTAAGAGGAAAAACTCGAAAGTTGCCACCCAGTAAATTTTCCGGTCTGGCTCGATTTCTTACCCAAAGGGCTGCACAAACACGCTAAAATGAACAAGGTGGCAGCTCTGTTGCAGGCCTCTTCGAGTATTCAAATGTGGTTTATACGGGAGCGCTTTTCGCGATTCTAATGAATTCCATGAATGGGTCTGTTATTTCGTCAATGAATTTGATTTTGCAAACAAATCCAAACATCTATACTAAATGAACGTGTGTAAATATATGTATATGTATATTGTATAAAATTTATACTATAAATAATGTATGAACACGTGTGTTGACGTCATTAAGGGTGGCGCGATTTCAATTATCTAGAAGCAACTGCTATAAATATTTCATGATAACTGCGTAATTAAAAGTCATGTCGCTCCCAAATGAAAAAATGAGATTTTTAATATAAATATTAATCAAATATCGTTTCTGGGACTAAAGTTCAAGTAAAAAGATAGTATTTTCCGTTGCGTTCAATCATATATTTTGAATATACACATATATATTGTATATTTTGGGATAATTCTTTGAGCACATTGAAATATTACAATTACAAAAGATATTAGCCTATGTGAATGACGGGTGTTACATATAAATAGAAACTTACAACTTAGTTTAAAGCTTACTTTCAAAGTCCAATATCATATAATGTCATCGATGACGAAATTCTATACAGTTTGGGATAACATTAGGTTTTTCCCATTTTCAACAGCTACAACATGCTTATTACTAGGAGCTTATAAACTTAAAATGAGGGCAGCCGGCCAAACTAAACATAAGTTAACAAGTTAAGAAAGAGATATTGTTGGATCCAACATATTTTTCAATTTGAAAAATACAATTTATAAAAAAAGCCTCTCTGAATTCGAAAAGAATTCAAATTAAACTGGGGAATAGCTCATCGAAGTTACTCTCCCAGGGGAAATCCTCATCATCAGCGAGCATTGCCGTATCCGTGTCCAAATTCGCCAGCGCTGTGGATGTTGGTGAGCCAATAACTGACTCATAGCCATGATCCGAAGTGGCCGAATGCATGGACTGCGCTGGTGACTTGGCCAGCGGTGAGATGGCCTTAACACGCGGGTAGAGGAATTTCTCAATGGGCTCGAAATTCAGATGGCTGGTTGTTTCATCATCCGAATCCTCGGTGGCATTGATCACATTGAGGTAGACCTGGGATGGCGATGTCGCTGGTGGCGGACACTTCATGATTACATCTGTGGTGTCGTCACCAGCGCTAACGCCATCGCCATAGATTACCTCAACTGCTTCATTGACCGGCACCGCATCGCCGTCCATGACAATGGTAATGGAGTTGGTCTTGGCATCATAGGTGCCATAAACCGTGTCCGGTGTTGTGCTCTGCAAGAATGTAGCTGCTGAAATTGTAGTTGTTGTTGTTGTTGCTGTTGTCTTCGTCGTCGTCTTGGTTGATTTGGTTTGTAGGTTTCCATTTATCTGTGACACCTGCATGCTCAGGCTGTTATCATTGTTATCGTTGGTGTTTCTTTCAATGGGCATTGGCGGCTTTATATCAACTTCATCGATTACGCCATCAGCTCTATTTCCGCCGGATTCCATGCACTCTGCTGTGGTCCCCACCACTGATCCAGGCAATCGCTCTGGCTCGCCTGCATCTTTGGCAGCAGCTTGGTCGCATGTGCCACCGCCTGTTTCCAGGTCTGCTGTGATATCTGCGAGCAGGCTCTCGGCCAGCTCTTCAAGTTTTCGCGCATCGAACTCTTCATCGTCGACGTCGAGCAACATGTCTTGTATAGAAGGCATAGCGCCACAATTCTCCAGAGCGATGCAGTTGTGTTGCTCTGTTTCAGCTGCTGTTGCAACATTTTCGGCAAGGTCAAGGCAAGCGCTGACGACTGTGTGTCCACTAATGTACCCTGCTGCAGAGGGTCAGCATTGGATGCTGCAGATCCAGTGAGTGTGGACGCACAGCCATCAGCGTTTGCATTGACGTTGCTGTTGTTGTTGCTATTGTTGCTGTGACTTTGGCTGTTATTCTTCTTTGTTAGCTCTTTCATTTCGGCGAGTTCCTGACGCAATAGTTCCACTTCCGTGTCCAGTTTGTGATTCTTGGCCAGCAGTGACTCATTGATGCTCTGCAAGCTCTCACATTTGTTCTGAAGTATTTCCGATTTCTCAGTTAGCTCTTTGATTTCATATTCCATTTCCTCCATGCGTGCCTTCTTCCGGTCGCGACTCGTTTGTGCCGCCACACGATTCTTTAGTTTCCTAACCAAGTAAAAACAATCATTAGATATCAATATGTTTTCAATTTTTGTTGCACTTACTTTCTCTGCACTTTCTCCTCCCAGGACAGATGATCCAGACGCCGCTTCTTTGCCTTTAAGGGTGCAGAACTGGAGGCCATTGTGCTTGTCTCCTCATCCACCACGCTGTTGGACGAGGATGCGTAGCCCGAACTGGAGGGCGACGATCCGCCCTTTAGCAGCACTGCTGTGAGGGGAGCGGGTCGCAACTTGGGCAACATATTATTTGTATTTAAATTATTTAAACTTGCGCCAATTGGCACACACTTGGTTAACAGCACTCCGTTTACAGGTGCCATTTACTTGTTATTACTTATTTATTTATGTATTGAATGTAGATTTATTTAATTATATTTAAAAACTTTAGCAAAAATTAAAATTTCATTTTTATACAAGTCGCAATTTGACTTTTCCGTGAGTTGTGCACACGAGCTCTGAACTTTATCTGATTTTCTTTTGCTTAAACCATTTGAAGCGATGCCTCAAATTTTGCTGCTTCCGCTTCGTTGACCATTTGCTTTGTGGCTTTAATTTTCTTCATTGCCTTTGCACTGTTTTTCAGGTTTATTCACCTAATCTCACGCAATTTTCTCAATCACCTTGTAATTCTGGGCACCCAAAGTCTGTCGTGGACTTTCTTGAATGGATTTTCACGAAAAGCTGACGTGGCTTTTTCTGACTGGCCGATAGACGACAAAAAAACGAGTGCAAGAGTTGCCACCCTACCAAATTTCCCGATCTGGTTTGATTTTTGTACAATTTTAAATTTTCCAGTAGTATTTTTTTAATTACCATCTGATATACCAAAACAGTCTGGTATATTTTAGGTATAAAATTTAACAAAATTACTCATTTTTTTAGTTTTTTTTTTCATTGTATAATTTTTTTAAATATGCATTTTACACCTTCAATACGTAAACTAATTTTGTAATCTGTATTACTTCTTTTTGTCCTTTTCGTTAGCAGCAATTTCATCCCTTACTGCCTCAGCAACGTCGTAAATAGTTGTTTTGTGCTAGAAAATATGAAATTTTCTAATCTGCTTAATAGATTTCAAAGAAAATATTACCTTTAACTTATTAATGTAAAATATATATGGTATATTCCCGGTAATCGGATCTATCGCTACTGGCCATATTTCCTTAATTTCTTCTTCGCTGAACTGCTCTCCTTCCTCTCTCATTAATTTTCCAAAATACTCTTTTGTTAAAAAGCGTTTATTTTCAGGATCCAAAACTTCAAAGGCCTCTAAAAGTTTTTGAGGACTTGCTGGTTCCATTCTGTAATTGCAATCTTTTTTCTTAATATAAACAATAAGATGAAGAAGCCTTACTTTCGATTCATAAGCAGGTGAGAAACATGTGCCATAAATTTTGGCAAATGTGCCTCGCCAGGATTTTCGGTAGAATCAGTAGCCTTGATGATCGCATCGATTTCTTTATTTGTGGGAACACATCCAAGAAATCTTAGCACATTGCCTATATTACGTGTATCTATATATTTGTCGCCGTGATGATCGAAAATACAGAACGCTTCTGAAATTCGAACTTCGAGCTCATTTGTAAGTGCAACTGTCAATAAATGAAAATTAGAGGACAAGTCATTATAAATTCATGCTGCAGCTTACTTCCAATTTCCATGTCGAAGGTAAATTTTCTGTTTTATTTTTTTTTATTATTATTTTATATTTATTGTTAATACTGGTAATTTTTCATTTAAAATGTTTGCACGGTTAATTTAAAAAATATTCTTTAGAATATTTTAAGTACTAATATATAAATTTTTTTGTGCGAAATAAAGCATAGTAATAAATTTATTAAATTTGAACATGCTTGCTTTGTCGTTATTTTTTAAACCAGTTTATTCAGCGCAAGGCGTTGTGAATGGCTACTTCCGGGCGAATGGACATCGATAAATTGACATGTACTCGATGTATCGATACGATGCATTTGTTTGTTCGTGAGTGTTGTTGATGCTGCTGTCTTTGTTTTTACTCTCCACTCATTAAAATATGTAAATAAACGGTTTATACATAAGGTTTATTCTAATTATTTTTATGAGTTACTGCGTTGTTTATATTATCGGTGCATTTAGATATATTTGTTTGGACATTTTGCCTATGTTGGTGTTTTGTGCGAAGCAACAGGTACGGGCAACGAGTATCGATAGTATCGAGAAAATGGTTGTTTAGTTGTTGTTGAGAGTTCGCTTGAATCGGTTGCGCCGCGCGTGTTTATACTCAAAGAATTTCCAGCGGGAAAAAGTAAATTGCAGTGTAATTCATCATATGAAAAATATGCATTGGCATATTAAAGTCATTTAACATTTATTTTAATAATTTGTGCGAATTTTCAAGCGCCCAGCAGCTCACAACCAGTTTATTCGTAGCATTATCTTCGGCGCAGGTGTAACGCGTTGCTCAGTGAGTCCCGTCGAAGAGGTAGAAAAGCAATAACAAGTTCAAGCATATCCATATTATCGCATTTAACAAGTCGCCTGTGTGTATGCGTTTGTGAGTATATGTATATATGTGTGTGTGTATGTGCCGCTCAATTTGGAAACGCGTTTGTGGTTGTGGTTTTCTTCGCTCCGAAATGGAAAGTGCCTGCCTGCTCGCTCTTCCCTGCTCCTGCGTTTGTTGTGATCGGCAGTGGCAGTGATCGTTGTGATTGGTGATCGATCTCCACAAATTGAAGCAAACAAAAACAAAGAGAGGTGCGAAGAATGAAAGTGATTTGTTTTCGTTGTTGTTGGTATTGTTATTTTGCAGGCAAACAACAAAATTGCAAATTGTTTACCTTGTGACGAATTTCACTTACAATTTCACATGAGATTGAGTACCACACACACATTCCACACATGCCAGATATGTGGATATCATAGAAAGTGGATTACATTTTAGATGATTATGAATATTACACACATACCCAAGCATGTGTGTGTGTGTCTGCCAATTTGAAGATGTTACGAGGGAAATTTAAATGTACACGTTTGCAAAATATGCAAAATTTTCTTAGTATTTAGTTTTTTTTTGTTAGCTGCCCACTTAATCATAATCATAATGCCAGCGACTCGGACTTGATTGACGGCCAGCGCTAATTCCCATATAAATAAAGCGGCATCTTGGCGCATCAGCTAACAACAATAAAAACAACAACCACAACAATGTTGTTTTGTCAACATAAAAAGCAAACGTAGTAAACGACGGTTATAATTATAAACGTTAATGATAAATTTCTCCCATGAAGTGAAATGATGGTCTGCTGTTTTTTTGCGGTTGCCATTGCGGTGTTGTTGCTGCTGTAGTTGCTGTTGTTGCTGCCACCTAACAGCAACTTGCAACTTACTAGTTGTAGTTGTTGGTCGAAAGTTTGTACCTCTTGTCGCTACGTGCACTTTTGGCGTTTTGTATTTTTTTGTTTTCTTTTTTTTTTTTGGTGGCGACAGGTGGCCAGCAACGTGCAACGGCAGCGATCCAAATAGAGAGCGTGCCGTCTCTTGACCGTAGGTTGCAACCTCTGCAACCCCCTTCCCTTCTCAGTCTCAGTCTCGATCTCGCGGCGTTAGCGACTCGTTTTCTCAGCGCATAGTTGTTGTTGTTAACTATCCTGCAACTGCAACTGCGTCTGAGTCTTGTGGCAAGTGCAGTGTAGTTGCCACCAATACCAACACACACATTAGCATGCATATAAGCTGGCCTCTATGTGTGTGTGTGTGTGTGTTTATATGGGGGTTACCTTTGTTGTTGCTGTTGTTATTGCTTGTGGCATCATGTCTGAGACTGGTCGATCTGGTGGCATGGTCTCAAAACTTGTTTCTCGCCTTTGTTGTACTCTTTGTTGATTGTTGTTGTTGCTGCCGCTGCTGGCATTCTTTGCTGGTGATTGTTGCCGCAGTTCCCTGTAGAGTGCCTCTCAATTTTTTAGTATTTTTGTTTTTTCTCTTTTTTATTATTGGAGTACATTTTTCGCTTGAGGAATTTAATGTTATTCGTGCTTGTTGCCCCTTTTTTCGCACACTTAATTTTCTTTATATTTTTTTTTATTTTTATTTATGCGTTCTCGTATCCGAATTCATAATTGTTTGCATGAGTCAAACGTTTTGAATTAAGACAAAATAAAAAGAAAAAGAATTGAAAACTTTATTTGTGTATATTTCACATGACCATGTTCGGAAATTAAACATTTTAATGAAACTATCTATAGAACTCGCATTTGAGCCTTCTTTTTTTTTTTGAAAACTTCCAACTATCATAACTTTGTCAAATTTTATCCGATTTTCTTCCGGATTGTCAATTTTTTCATTATTTAGCCTCTATTTTCATTCTGCATCAAAATTGGAAAACCTAATTTTTCTTCCTTTACTGTCATTTTTTTTCATACTCTTCCCTTGACACTTTCTCAAAAACTTCAAAATGCCATAACTTTGTCAAATTTAATCCGATTTCCTTCCGGATTGTCAATTTTTTCATTATTTGGCCTCTATTTTCACTCTGCATCAAAATTGGAAATCCTAATTTTTCTTCCTTTATTGTCCATTTTTTCCATACTCTTCCCTTAATAAGTTTTCGAAAATTCTCATAACTTTATGAAAACTCGGCGTTTGTTATTTGTGTGTAAATTTGTTTGGGTATCTCAAAGTCGAGCACTCTCAACTACAGCAACTATAGCAATTTTGACTTGTTTATAATATTTATTTTGCTATCCGGTTTTGTGTTCTTTGCAGTTTAAAGCATCGTTTTTCCAATGCACAATAAAAAAATGTGATGATGTGCGATATGTATAAATGTTTGATGTAGACGAAGTGCCAATGACAAACGAACACGAGTTAACAATTAGCAAAAAAAGTTAGACAAAGCCCTCACAAAGTAATAAATAATTAAATACGGACAATGGCCAGCAGATGTGCGGATTGAGCTGAAGCGGATTAAATTTAAAACAAATCAACTTTGACCTCGACAACAGCATTGCGAAAAAGAAGATGCCAATAATAGCAGCGACGACAACGACGACGGCGACGGCGGGCGGAGCGGTGGCAACTGCAGCGGCGGTTAAGAGCGGTGCAAAGGCAACAGCGGCGATGGCAGCGCCAGCGTCGAGTGATTATCTAATGTTGCAACATCAACAGCAACAACAGCAGCAACAGTTCAACAGTCATTATTATCAACAGCAACAGCAACAGTTGGCGCCGCCGCCGTCAGTTGTGCTAAATGCTTCCCACCAACATTCACATCAACATCCACATCCACATCCTGTTGTGGCAGCAACAGCAGCAGCACCAACAACAACAACAGCTGTGGCAACCAGTTTTGCAACATTTAACGGAAACTCAAGTCTAAATTCTAACCTTGCCAACGGAAGTAACCGCAACCACATTGCTGATCTAGCTGTAACTGGAAATGGTGATGGTAGTATTGGTATTGCTGGTGTCTATGGCATGCAGAAGGCAACACCGCCAGCACCGCCCATTGGACTGCCACCACCCGCCATCAAGAAGTCACAGTCACAGTCCGCATCGTTGCATGCCTCGCGCGAAGATGTCGCCTCTCTCGGCGGCACCTCATCCCTCAACAGTCAAGTCTCTGGCCACAATCAGTTTGGCAATGCCAACAATGCCAATAACGGCATTAATGGCATCTCGACCAACGGACGAACTGTTGGACATCCAAGCAGCATCTTGAAGGGAAGCAAAGGTAAGAAATTAAGTATTTTATAAAGATAAGTATTTAATAAATTAAGATTTTGCAATTGCAGACAGGAAATGATTGGGAGATATAGAGATATTGTTTTAATTTTAGAGAGAGAGAGAGAGAGAGGGAGAGAGAGAGAGTAAATGAAGATATAAGAAGAGATAGCAAGTAATATGTGAATAACAGATAAAAGAGAGTTACTCGTAGATAGAATGGAGAAGTGAATTAGGATAAAATGAGAAAAGAGAGCTAAAAAGGAGAAAAATAAGGATTAAGTTAGAAAGAGATATTTATAGAGGGTCAAGATTACTGCAGATACTGATACAGAGATATAAATATGGATAAAAAGTACATAGAAATAGATATATAGGTAAATATACAGATATAAATAGGTAAATATATAGCTATGTAGATAAATACAAAGATAGAGATAAAGATAGTAATAAAATGAGTAAGAAATGAAGAAGAAAGAGATAGATAAACATATAGATAGCGCGAGTGAGATAGATAAATGGAGAGTAAAAAAGAGATACAGAGAGATGTTTCAGACTGTATAAAAACTACTTTAGAGGGCCTTTAAGTATCTGCATCTCCACTTCACAGTCATTGATTGGATTGCAACTAAATAAATTATTTGCCTAGCCTCAGTTGGTATTCGTTCTCTGGCCGCAGATCTGTTAATCATTTCAGTCCAAATAACAACCAAATACAGTCTCAAGTTGTTCATTTCCGCCCACATGATGTGGCATCATCATGACCGCTTGCCACATGAACTCATGTTCATGTTCATGCTTCGGTTTTGGATTTCCACTTGCCGCAAAGTGCATATTAAAATTGCCTGCAGGGCGGAATAAGTTCAACTAAATTGCCTTCCCCTTCCCCTCCTCCTCCCTCTCCTCCTCTTTCTAGAGTGTATCGAATTTTGAACACAACGGGGCGGCTGAGCAATAAGTGTGAACGTAAAAGTTCAATTGATTTGGCTTGTTTTACAGTTTTTTACTTTTGCTTTTGTTTTTGTTTCGTCTTCTCTGTTGTTTCGTCTGTTGTTTCAGTCGACACGTGCCAATTGTTTACACCTCTCATGCTCAACTGGAAATAAATAAAATACAAGAAAAGAATAACTTTAAACAATGGGTCAGTTGTAAGACAAACCCATTTCTCACTTCAGCTTGTGGGTCTTCTTGTTATTACCGCATCGAAGACAGCTAAACAGCTCGCTTACAATATTACGCCTGGTTTCACCTTCTTTGTCAAGTTAATGCTCTCGCTCTCTCTCTCTCGCTCTAGCTCTCTGACTCTGTCTCTTCTATCGAAGGGAGTCTTCGAAGAGTTAGTTCATCTCAGAACGATGTAAGATGTTTATATTTTTAGTTATAAATTCTTAACTTAACATTTAAGGGGATTAAAATTTAAAAAAACTACGAATTTCAGTCGAAATATTCTCAAGCGTAATACGAGAGCAACTGTCGTCTAATCCATTTGGCAATGCTCGATATTTCCACCTTCCCACCTATTCAGCTATCCGAACACTTGTCATCTAATTTATAGCTTGGAAGGCGTCGTAGTAAATTATAGTAATAGTGGGTTAACCACATCTACATTTGCCAAGCCAGCATTCATTCATTCATTCATGCGACCCAAAGTCAAACCACGTTAAGCAAAACGAGTTCACGCCAAAGCCAAATCGACCCACATGTCATATGATTACCTCGTGTGTGTTAGTGTATGTGTGTATCTGTGTGTGTGGGCGGGTAGGCGTGGTGGTAAAATTGATATTTATAGTTTAAAAACGAATTCAATGTAGTGTGGGCAAGCGATTAAACGCTTTTGATTAACTCGACTAAAACAAACGTTTAAACAATGTATGACAAGGCCTTAATAGGTCATTTTGAAACATATTTCGGCAAAAATAATAGCTTTCGGAAGTTGGCCAAGTGGTGAATGACTCAATCGGAGAATCAGCTAAAGTTTTGTCGGATCGGTCTGCCCATCTCTCTTTGGTATCTGCCTTTTCATTCCTCCGCCCATTGTTGTATTGTTATAAATTCAAGGGCTAAAATAAATAATAGTTGCGAAAGTGAATAGAAATTGTAAAGAAAATATATCAAACATGCAACAAAAATGCTAATTTCTTAATAATTTTGTATTTAAAAAGCAAATTATATGTAAGGCATTTAAATAAATATATTTTTTTCCGAGTTACTTCGAATTTCAAAAGCTGTTCTTAATAATTTGCTGCATACGAACATTTGGATACCATATAAATCAATTCTTGTAATAAGTTATGCAATAAGTCAATTATTCTTTACTTTTTTTGCCTGTGATATATTTTCGACAGAGAATATATTAAAGTTTTGGCATTTTTGTAAAAAATAGATTAAATTCTAAATAATGGCAGCTCATAAAATTGCATGCTTTTTGCTCTTTAAAAAAAGCTAAGTTCAGCTATATATATATTTATATTTCAACACTTTTTGCTAGCCGTTGAAAATTGCTTAAACTTTATATTTATTAGCACCTTTTTAACAGCCCGCAAAATGTGTGAATTTATTGGTTGAGTTGAATCTGAGTTGCTCATGTTGAGTGTGTATGTTAATGCGGTGGCAGTGGTTGCAAAGATGTTGGGGGAGGTGGTTGTAACTGAAAGAGACTCAATGCACCACTGATGGCAATGAACTTGGCGGTCACCCACGAGGAAACACCTTGCAACATCTCGCTACGTTGCGTCTTATCATTTACGCGTCACGTCAGACTCAATTAGCAGAACCGTCGCCTTCCAGAACGTCGTCTACGTCGTCATATGATGCGATTATTAATTTCTTGATTACGACAACATTGTGACATGCAAAGGGGGCAGCAGCAGCTTCGTGCACTGTAAGCCAAGTTAACGAAGCAGCAAAGCCAATTAGATGCAATCATTAAGGCAGCAGAGAATACACTTACACGTAAGAACCAAATAAAAAGCAGAAGGAACTTCAACCTACGATGATGAATCAGCCAACGATGAGTCTCCAACGGTCTTGGCCAGGCCAACGGATGACACAGCCAACAAGTCTGCATACTTATGTATCTACACGTATGTTGTAGCTGAGAACAAAGACATTGCCATCTCAAGTGTTGGGGAACTGAAGTGGGGCACATTTGCTTGGCTCAATGACATTAATTGTGTGGCACACATAAAGTAGTGGAGGGGGGAAGTCTATTCGTTTTTAGCTTAATGAAAACTCTTTTCAATTGCTTTGACCAATGGGTGGAGCACATTTTCATTTAACAAACTAAAACTGTCAAGGGGTATGTATGGCAAATTGGATGATAGATGGCTGAGTATCGAAAATCTATCAAATTTTTTAGATGATTAAAATTTAAATGCAGAATCAATTTAGAGGCCAAATCATGAACAAAATGACATTCCGCTTCAAAAACGGTTAATTTTTGAGGAAGTTATGAGAGATCAAAGTTATTGAAAAAATATTCCAAATATTTTGCTTTTTGTATCGAGATTCATTGTGAATAAACTCAGGTATATTTTTTTAAAATACACTTTGTATAATAGCGTTGTTATTGACCCTCCATCGTTGACTGATTGTTGAAATTATAATGGATTTTCCACAACTGGCATGGAATGTATGTCACGATTGTGAAGTGAGTCATACTCAAATTGTTTGCTTGAACAGTAAACGTTTCTCATTCGTATTTCTCGGATCTGTTTGTGATAATCAAGGAATATCCATTACTCATAATAAGAGGTTTCATCTGAAGACTGAAGTCGGAATTCTGAAGATTCGGTTCCTGATTGACAGTGATAATCACGCAAAAATTGTGCCTAATTGCAGATGAGATTGACAAGCGAATGTGGAAGAGATGCGAATGGAGAATGGAGTAACAGAGATAAACAGAAGACACAGAGACTTTGACTCATTGTTAGATCAACAATGCATATTCTCAAGCTAAAGCTATAAATAAGTATAAACAACGATCTTGGGCATGAGCATGTGTCCGCCCCAAAATGTTGCAGCCAACAATTGAGGCAACTATGAAGAAGATTCTTTCTTAGCTGCAACATGTTATTTATGAACAGTTCATTGACTTTCAAAAGAAAGCGTTCTTCAACTTGTACAGCAGAAGATCAGAGCTTGTAAACGCCCATAATCTGTAGAATACAATAGAACTTTTAATGTATTTTAGATTGGAATCTAGCAACTAGATGATCTAGCTATTATTCTTCCTTTATACACTTTCGTAAAAGACCTGAAGACAGCTAATTTGTTCTCATTTACTTTATGCTGATGAAGTCTGTTTCACGTTTTCAAGGTTTCGAGTTTGTTTTCTTATCTTATGCAAGGCAACTGAAAGATAAGAATTATTTTGCATAGATACTATGAACCCTCAACTGTTTGCTCATATTTCTCTTGTAAATATCATATGCATATTTACCGTATAGTAAACCGAACTGTAGTCAAACAAACTGAATTTTTAGAACTACACAGACAAACAATGTGAATAGTAAATAAATATTTAATTCTTTGAATATATACATATTTTCATTATCACTGTAATTTTTTCTGTATTTACACAGACACAACGTACTCAATTTTTATTCATTCAATTTAATTCAATTCAATGGTTCAATATTTTTGCCATCACTGTCAAACTTTTAGTTGCGTGTTCGTGTTAATCGACAAAAAACACGACACGATGCAAACTCTAAAGATATTTAAATGCGTGTTATCACGACGCAACTATCAAATACATGAACTCTCACCTGGAATGCTTCCATGGAGCCCTCAGCAATAAAATGAACTGTATTTTTGTGCCACATCTGGTGATCCAATACCTTTTTTGGATCTCTCGCTCACTCTACAAATATTTACACAAACTGTAGAAAGGGGCAAAAGGAGATGGAAAGGGAGATGTGAGGGGCAACTATTAAAGCAAACTGTGCCACAGATTCACAGCAAAAAAACCAAGTAAGAACGCTCTAGTCGAGAGGGCACAACTACGTAATACCCTGTATTCAGGAAGAATTAATTAAAAAGGTTGAGTTTAGAGGTTTTCATTTGTTGTACTTTTATAGTGTCCGAGAAGGATTCTCATTCATGTTACATACATTCTTAGAAAAACAATATACCCTGTTTTGCTAATTTTCAATGCGTATAAAAGCGCAGCGCCAACGACTTCCGTACTGGAGCTCGTTCGTTCACACTTTCTGGATTATGCAGCCTCCAGACACACACACACTCCATTGGAGCTTCTATTTGTGTTTGTTGCCAGAGTTGCCCCCACATCCATTGAAGTTGCTGTTGAAATGCGCCCAGTTCCATGTGTCCAAGTGAATCGAACGTTGCATCGCTTTTACCGTTTGCTTGCTCACCATTGATAAGACTTCCCTTTATTTCCCCCACATTCACCACCATTCTATACTCTCCCCTTTTCTCCAACGTCTATTTGCCCTTCTTTCATATATAAATATTTATCTTTGACTATGCAAATGATTCGCATTCGTTTGAAAATTTACTTTTTGCGATGAGTTTTGAATATTTGCTACTCGTTTAGCACTCACAAACAAATATGAATGTGAATATTGTGACTATATGTGGACCAACAACTGGATGACTGGACCGTTTCTTGCCTCAACTTGATCACAGTTACTCTCTCCTCTTTTTTTTTAATGAGCATCGAAGTAAATTTTTGCATGGCATTAAGTCGGAGAGTATAAAGTCGGTCAGAGTCCAATGACTTTTTTATTTGATATTCCAATTCATTTCCTATTTGATGTTCCCCGTCTGTCTGTTTATATTGAGTCTGGGTCGTTTAGTCTCTGGTTCCTTGTGTGGTTAATCAATAAAGCGAGCACTGTTTGAACTGGGTCAAAAGCGCAATTAAGCCACTTGCTGTTTGGTTAATAATACTTCTACATCTACATCAAACAGTTCACGGTTCACTCAACACTGCAGTAACATTGGCCCTCAAAAAGGGGGGAACTTCAATGCAGTGTCCTAGCCAAAGGGACGGACTATTAATTAAGCAAGTATTTTCGGCTGGTTGCACAACTCTTCAATGGACTAGGGCGACAAATCATTCAACCAAGAGCTTATTGTGAACCAAACCTATCCGGTTTGAGGTTAGTTTTAGTGCTGTCAGGTTCATTGATCGAATTGATTTAAAATATGCTTCGCATAGAACTCCAAAGTATTGTAAATTCTGATTGACTTTTAACTACGGGAAGCTTAAATGCTATTCATATTGATCGTAAACTGGCTAAAATCATCAAAATCGAATTTTAGGAAAAATTATTTTTTTTTTAAAGGTTAATAAAATTTAAAAGTAGAATGAATTTAGAGGCCAAATCATGATCAAAATGACATTCTGATTGAAAATCGGTATATTTTTGATGAAGTTATGAGAGATCAAAGTTTTCGAAAAAATGTCAAGGGGTCAGTATAGAAAATTTGACAAAAATCGAAAATCTATCAAATTTTCTAGATGATAAAAATTTAAATGCAGAATCAATTTAGAGGCCAAATCATGATCAAAATGACATTCTGATTGAAAATCGGTTTATTTTTGATGAAGTTATGAGAGATCAAAGTTTTCGAAAAAATGTCAAGGGGTATATATAGAAAATTTGACAAAAATCGAAAATCTCTCAAATTTTTTAGATGATTAAAATTTAAATGCAGAATGAATTTAAAGGCCAAACCATAATCAAAATGACATTCCGTTTGAAAATCGGTTAAGTAATGATAAAGTTATGCAGGTTTAAAGTTGGACTAATTTTTGACTAATCAACTTTACAAGTCAAAAGTTGGATATTTTCATCATTGCTTTAAAAACGTTTCAATAATTATATTTTGTTTGGTTTACTTGCAGAGAACCTGCTGCAAAACCCATATTATAATGGGGAAGGCGGTGGCAGTAGCATGGGAAGCGAATGCGGTGGTGCAGATATCATTCAGACGAACCACGAAGATCCCGGCGATGGTTTAGGTCCGCTGCCGCCAAAGTGGGAAACCGCTTACACGGAACGTGGCGAGCTGTACTTTATCGAGTAAGTGGGATTGACTATATCTAACTTTGAGTATAACTAGCTAAACTTGTATTTATTTTGATTATTTAGTCACAATACGGGCACCTCACATTGGCTGGATCCACGTTTATCCAAGTACCAGAAGAAATCACTGGAGGATTGCTGTGAGGATGAGTTGCCCTATGGTTGGGAGAAGATTGAAGATTCCATGTATGGCATGTATTTTATCGATCATGTGAATCGTCGCACGCAGTATGAGAATCCGGTGCTGGAGGCGAAGCGTCGAGCGGCAGAGCAGCGACAGCAGCAGCAGGAACAGCTGCAACTACAACAACAGCAACAACAGCAGTTGCAGCAGCAACAACAACAGCAGCAACTGCAGCAACAACAGCAGCAACAGCAGCAGCGTTCCAAGACGCCAACAGCTGCTTTAGATGCAGTTCAAATGCAAACACCCTTGCCAGCGATTCCCAATCCCATTGCCAATCTGCCCAACAAGCTGCCGTACAAGTTCACCCGCAATCCGGCGGAATTGCAGGGACAGCGCATCAATACGACGTTGCTGAAGTCGACACGTGGTCTGGGCTTCACCATCGTTGGCAGCGACGGCAGCAATGGCAGCGACGTGGAGGAGTTTCTCCAGATCAAGACGGTGGTGCCCAACGGACCGGCTTGGTTGGACGGACAGCTGCAGACGGGAGATGTGTTGGTTTATGTAAACGATACCTGTGTGCTGGGATACACACACCATGACATGGTGAACATCTTTCAGTCCATCATGGCTGGCGAGACGGCGGCACTGGAGGTGTGTCGTGGCTATCCGTTGCCCTTTGACCCCAATGATCCCAATAACGAGGTGGTGACCACCATGGCCGTAGACGGACTGCCCTGTGAGGCTGAGAAGCAGCGACGTCTGAATGTCGACCTGAACATGGATGGCAACTACAATTTCTTGGATCTGTCGGGAGACGGTGTCAACAAGACAACTGCAGCTGGAAGTGGATTTATTCTCATGAAGAAACCGGAGCTCTACACGTTTTCCATTATGAAGGGCTCCATGGGATTTGGCTTCACCATTGCCGACTCGGCTTGCGGTCAAATTGTAAAGAAGATTCTCGATCGCAACTGCTGCACTCAGCTGCTTGAGGGCGATGTGCTGCTCGAGATCAATGGAATCAATGTGCGCAACAAGCCGCACTTTTATGTGGTCGAACTGCTGAAGGAGTGCAGCCAAACCACGCCCACAGCGCTCAAGATTCAACGCACTCCGGCCGAGCAGACGACGCCCAGTCAGACGGGCAGTCAGCTGGGATTGGGGAATGTGGCCAAGCTGAGGAAGAACTTTGTGGGCGGCACAGGCGCTGGACTGTTCCGGAGTAAGACGCCCACTGCCGATCTGTATAGCACTCAGCCCAAAGAGGTGCTGCCCATGCGTCCCAAGACGCCGCTGGTGGACACTCGACGTGCCCGCGTCCTCACGCCCAGCAACGAGCTGCAGCAGCAGGCGGATGTAGAGACGGCGGTGGAGAGTAAATCACTGCACGGCAAGTCTAACAACAGTCTGCAGGAGCTGGACGACATACCCTTCATGGATCCCTATCCCAAGATGGTCAGTCGGTTGAGTGAGCGACTCGCTGAGGCAACGCTACAAGGCGGTGGCGTCGATGTCGAGGTGGATGTCGACGGTGGTGGCAACTACAATCCGATCTATGGCCTGCCTCCCAGCATGCAGCCGCTTCCATTGCCGCTGGCTCATCACGAGTCCTGCTATTGCTACGACTGCCAGGCACAACGTTACCAGCGTCCCCAGCAATCCTCCCAGCTGGGCTACTACGTCCAGCAGCCAGTGGTCTCGACGGCCAGCGGACAATACTCTCCGTTGCAGGCGGCGCACATACAGAACGAGCGAATGCAGCGACGCGTCAATGAACTGCTCAGCGACAGACGCCGTGTGGGATTCGCCAATCTGGATCCGCCGCAACAGTTGCCACAGTTGCCGCAGCTGCAGCTGCAGCACTCGCCCAGCTGGCGGAATGGTGCCCTGTTGGATGTCTCGGAGGATGCGGATCAGTGTGAGCTGACCGAGGTGACGTTGGAGCGTCAGGCGATGGGATTTGGCTTTCGTATTGTTGGCGGCACCGAGGAGGGATCTCAGGTGACCGTTGGCCACATTGTGCCCGGTGGTGCAGCCGATAATGATCATCGTATTGCAACTGGCGACGAGATCCTCAGCATCGATGGCATCAATGTGGTAGGTTGAACACATTAACTCTGGTTGTGATTGTTTAATAACTTCTATCTTTAATTAATTCCTTCAGCTGAACTCTTCGCACCACAAAGTCGTCTCCCTGGTGGGTGAATCTGCAGTGCGGGGTCAGGTCACCATGATACTGCGTCGTCGACGAGCTGCGTTGTTGCAGCAGGCGCCTCTGACGCAGCTCCGACGCTATCCCTACGATGTGATTGTGAGTCGGCATGAGAACGAGGGATTTGGCTTTGTCATCATCTCGTCATCTAATCATTACTATGGCTCCACAATAGGTATGTAAATGGCTATGAATTTAAAGAATGTCCTACTTATCTGGCTAATCCTTAGGCAAACTGATACCTGGCAGTCCGGCTGATCGCTGCGGCGAACTTAAAGTGGGAGATCGGATCATTGCTGTCAATCGCATTGACATTGCGGGCATGTCGCATGGCGATGTCGTCAATCTGATCAAGGAGTCCGGCTTGCATGTTCGCCTTACCATCGGTTGTCCACTCAAAGAGGGCGGACCCAGTCCTGGCGGCAGCAGTGCCGGTCTCGGCTCCAACACTCCACTCCAGGCCTCGCCCAGTCTGCTCAAGGCACCTCTACAACAGCAACAACAACAACAACAGCAACTACAACAACAACAACTGGAGATGCCGGGACTTGGACCAATGCCTGGAAGCTATCTGGAGAGAGCGAGCACAAATATTGCGGCCACTCTTGCCCTGCATCAGCAGCAGCCACAGTTATGACTCTGAGATCTACGCATCCGGCTCTACAAGAGCTTTCTCTAGTTACGTTTAGTTTAAATATGCATTTACCAAGTGCAGTGCCGTAGTCTTAGTTAGAACTGCTAAGTAACCCCAAAGACTGAATTTAGTAAGCAATAGCAATTTGCGAATCTCCAATTGCTTCATGGAGTTTCACAACCTTTTTAACATACACAACAGTTTTTTTTCAAGACAGCTATTAAATAATCGAAATCTTTTTATGAAACAAATGAATCTGATTGTAAAATATCCCTATTTCTAAATATATATAATAAGATAGCATTATATATTTGTTTATACACATAAGTTTTGTCTATACATTCATACCAATTATATAGTTTACAAATGTACAAATGTAAAGGACTTAAATATTTTGTATCTATGCCTTAATATGTTGTTCAATAAATGATATTACAACAATTTTACAACCATACAATGTTTGTTTCAATCAATTTGAAGAAAATAACTAGAAATTTCAGTTTGTCATTACAAAATTTAATGAGTCAGCTAATATATTTGTGTTTAAGATAGAAAATGAGTTGAATACAGTTGGGGAACATTGAGATATTCTATTTTATATGGGCTTAATCTTGAAATGCAGGCCGATTAGCGAAAAGACCAAACATTTAAGATCCTGCACCAAGTAATAGAAACAGCGCAAGCCCTCTGGATCCTTGGATCGGTTAACGTCCACCAAAGACCCCGTTTTTGAGGTAGTAAACGAGATGTGCTCATCGCCAATGACAATCTCCAGTTCCTGCAAACAAAACATGCATGATGATTGGGTACTTTAGTAATAATTTTTTCATCTACCTGTCGACCAACACGATCTGGTGGCGGCCATGGCAGATCATCTTCCTGCATTATTTCCGAGTCAATTATGATGCGCTTTAGCTCCTCCATGACGGACTGGTGCACAAATGCCTCTTTGCGGATCATGGTGTCATTTTTGTAGTTAGAATTGTTGGCGTACCGCAGTTTGCCATCTGGCCGAAACTCGAACTCCAGAAACTCGTGCCCAAACTTGCCTTTGTGGCCAACATAATAGCGCAAATAGAAGTCCTCCGTCGACATTGTTTTCTTGTATGCCGTGCAACTTTAATAATTGTTTATTACACTTAAAAAAAAGCGAAAATATTTCTTCAGCCGAACTAATTTTCTTCCCACCACAAACAACGTTGCGGCTATCGAGACAAAGCGCTGCCACCCTGTTAAAATCACCGATCTGGCAGTATGTACGATTTTGGGTCAAATGTCTAAATTGGTCACTTACATTTTTTTAACTTTTTTTTTGATAATTTCTTAATTTTAAAGTTAGCATTTTCTAAATTTTTGTTGGAATTTTCTGCATTTTTAATTATTTATCATTTAGAGTTAAATTTGTAACTTCTCTTGAGTTTTTTTTGCATATTTAAATTTGATGGGGTTACTGTTACATTCTATCGATAATAACATGAATATATCGATTGGTATCGGGTCGCTTGCGTAACAATGTGAATGGCAATTGCGTGCAAGTTGGCCCAAACAGGCCGAGTTGAATTTTGTGTTAAAATGTAACTTTAGTTTATTTAAATGTAACTACCTCTATAACTTGCAGATTAAATGCGGTGAGTGAAGGTCAAAGTGGAAATGAATATATGCAAGTGCCCATTATTGTTCAGCCTGTAGTGACAACATTGTAATAATTGCAATAATTTGCAACAAAGTTTTTGAGCGTTTGCTACCGTATACTTATATATGCACCTACACGTTGACGGGTTGTTGTTGTTGTTGGCTGTGTTGTTCACGACGCATGGACGCCAATGTAATGGCGTCGCAAAAATCGCAATGTGGAAGAGACCACGCGCGGCATAAATGGGGTGGTTCAGAGCAGCACAGCAGGACCACCTCCTTGACGAGGTTGCTACAGCAGCGGCACAAGGATCTCGGTCAAAGTAATTTTACAAAAACACTTGGAAAGAGAGAGCGCCTCAGAGAGCGCCTATGCATACATGTACATGTGTTCTGTTGTTATTATTGCCCTGAAACGAAAGTGCAAGGATTTAGATTGCGCAGGCGCATCAAATCAGGCGGGAAATCAACAAGCGTTGCCGGCATGTGTGTACGTGTGTGCGTGTGCCCGTGTCCTTCGGCTCTGCTGTGAAAAGTCGGTCGTGCAACAAAGTTGCTCTCAGTGACTCGCTCCCACGCACTGTCTCTCTCTCTGCCTCTCGCTCGCTCTCTGTCTCTCTTTCCATGGAAAGTCCCTACGCTTACTTGGTGGTGTTTTTGTTTTGACTGCCGCCACAAAATCGATGACATTGAGCGCAACATTGTTGCCTGTCTCTCGGTCGACACGAGTGGAAAAATGTTGCATCCACATCCACATCCGCATACCAATGAACTTCTGGCCTCACGACCAGTAATGCATGCGCTGCTTTGTTTCATTTCATAATATTTACAACACAAACAAAAACACTTACTTTTTGCCTTAGAAACTTCTCATTCTGTTTGCTGATTGCAAGTTTTCTCTCTGTGCAACTTTTGCCGGTGACTGCTGCTGACGCTGGCGTCGACGTTGGCAGCGACTGCGACGCTGCTGCTGCGTCGCTTACAACTTTGTTAACTTCGGGATTTTGGTGTATGCAGTCGGTATTGAGGACAGTAACCGGGACGAAGTTACTTTGTTGCGCGTTAATTGATTTTTTCCGGGTTCTTGTAAAGGCAAAAGAAAATTCTGCAAATATTGGTTGTGAAAATTTTGAAAAAAGGGCACGTTGAGTGTAAATTAATTGTGGGGAGTGGTAGGTAAGAATGTCAACGCAATCAAAATATAATTGTTATACCCTATATAGGGATTAAAGTAATTTAATAAATTATTGTTTTGTAATTTGCTTTATTTCACATTGTAATACATGTTTTTTTATACTTATTTATCTTTGCAGACAATGTAAAATCACCTTTTAGCTTTTATCAAAATAGACATTAATATTATTCATTATTCATTAAATAATATATTTAAAAAAAGTTAAAATTATATCAAAAATGGTATAAAAATAATTATGATTGGGCAATATGAAAATTTACTTTTCTACAATCTAAAAATATTATACTACAAAAATAAATATTATAATAAATACATACTTATAATAATTATCCATATTGTGTATCTTTTCAGACAATGTAGAATCTCCTCATAGTTTTTCTATAAAAATACATGTACAGACACATTCATTCAAACATTCGAAACATTCCAATTGGTCTAGTGAAGTAATCATGGATACATGAACTATAGTTCCGCACGGACTGGAAAGAGCAGAAAGTAACGGAAACGGCAGGGAAGAAGAAGAGTCAACGATGTCAATGAACTCAAACCAACAGCAACAGCAATTGCAGTTGCAGCAGCAGCAGCAGCAGCAGTTACATCAACAACATGCAACAGCAATAACAGCACAGACAGCAACATGCCAGCAACGTGAGAGAGAAAGGGTCGGCAGGAGTTGCAGCAGCAGCAACAACAACAACAGCAACAGCAACAACTCAAACAACAAAAACAATAGAAATTCCCATCGCAATTTGGTGGAATTTCTATGCATTTGCATTGCCTGCGTGGTTTGCTATTACAACAGCACGCAGTGTGGCCTGGTCTTTGATGATATTAGTGCGATAAGGGACAACAAGGATCTGCGTCCGAGCACGCCACTGCGTAATGTGTTCCTTAACGATTTCTGGGGCACACCGATGCGCAAGGAGCAGTCGCACAAGTCATACAGGCCACTGACTGTGCTGACATTTCGCTTCAACTACTTGCTGCATTCGCTAGAGCCATTCGGTTATCATTTCGTCAACCTGCTGCTGCACATCGCCGTCTGTTTGCTGTGGCGTCGTGTGTGCCGCCTTTTGTTGCGCCAATGTGCGGCACCCAGCAACGAGGTGGCGACACCATCGTCGTCCAACTCTTCCTCGCTGAACACATGCGCTTTTGTCGCCTCGCTCCTGTTTGCCACGCACCCGGTGCACACCGAGGCCGTTACTGGCGTCGTTGGTCGCGCTGAATTGCTCTCTTCGATATGCTACCTGGGTGCGTTCCTCAGCTACGCGCATGCAACGACCTCCTCCCTTTCGGGAGCTGTCGTCTCGTCACGTCGCTCGAATTGGCCATCGCTCTGTCTGTGCTTTGGCAGTTGCCTCTTGGCCTCAATGCTGTGCAAGGAGCAGGGCATCACGGTTGCCGGCATCTGTGCCGTTTACGAGCTGTTCGTGGTGCAGCAGCTGCGTCCGCTGCATCTCTGTCACTTTGTGCTGCGTCTTTTCGAGGAGCAGCCAGCGGTTAAGTCATCGCCATCGTCTTTAGCCCACACACGACGCTGGTCGTCGGTGTTGTGGAAGCGCTTGACATTCTTAGCCTGCATCACCATCGCTCTGCTGGTGGGACGTGTATACGTCATGGGCTCCCAGCTGCCCATTTTCACGCGCTTTGACAATCCCGCATCATCCGCGGAGACACCTGTACGTCAATTGACTTATGGCTACCTTATCTACCTGAACTCCTGGCTGTTGTTATGTCCATCGCTGCTCTGCTGCGACTGGACAATGGGTGAGTATATTTGTAATGTGATAGGGGAAAAAGAAATCTATTACTTTTTAATTAGAGAATATAATTTGTTGAAATTGAGCTTATTGGAGAGTTGGGTATTCTCGTCAGTTGACAGTTTGATTCATTTCTTATTTATAGAAAATTAAAATGGAATATATTTAATATAAATTGAAAAACTTAAGTTCGTTTGATTAAATTATAGTACTAAGAATTGATTTCTTGTTTTCCCAACAAAATATATGAAATTATTTGATGATAATCTAATCTCATCTTTTGCAGGCACTGTGCCCTTGATAGAGGGATTTGCGGATGCACGAAACGTGGCCACATTGTGCACATTTCTTGGTCTGGCTGCGCTGACGGCCAAGGCTTGCTTCACCCGCAACCTTCCGCAATCTCGCATCCTGCTCATGTGCCTCGGCTGGCTGGTGCTGCCCTTTTTGCCCGCTTCCAATCTATTCTTTCCAGTTGGATTTGTGGTTGCCGAGCGTATTCTTTATATGCCCTCGATGGGATACTGTCTGCTGGTTGCCTATGGCTTTGAGCAGCTCCAATCTAGATGTGGCAAGCATTGGCGTCGCCTGGCGCAGTTGGCGCTTGTTGCTTTGCTGCTGTCGCATGCGCTGAAGACGCAACAGCGCAACTGGGACTGGCGCACTGAGTACTCACTGTTCATGTCCGGTGTGCATGTGAATCAACGCAATGCCAAACTGTACAACAATGTGGGACATGCACTGGAGAACGAGGGACAGTATGAGGAGGCACTGCTGTACTTTCAGCAAGCGGTGCGCATACAGGAGGATGACATTGGTGCCCACATCAACGTGGGTCGCACCTACAACAATCTCAAGCGTTATGCGGAGGCGGAACAGGCTTATGTGCGTGCCAAGGCGCTCTTCCCGCAGGCCAAGCCAGGAGTTAGCTATCACGCTCGCATTGCACCAAATCACCTGAACGTGTTCATCAATCTGGCCAATCTGATAGCCAAGAATCAGACGCGGCTAGAGGAGGCCGATCATCTTTACCGACAGGCGATCAGCATGCGCAGTGATTATGTTCAGGTGAGGCGTATAATAATGAGGTGTATAATTAGAAGATGATTAACAAGATTCGTTTTGCAGGCCTACATCAATCGTGGTGACATACTCATGAAACTGAATCGCACGGCTCAGGCGCAGGAGGTGTATGAACAGGCGCTGCTGTATGATAGCGAGAATGCGGATATTTATTACAACTTGGGCGTTGTGTTCCTGGAGCAGGGAAAGAGTCAACAGGCGCATGTGTATTTCAACAAGGCCATTGAACTGTATCCGGAGCATGAACAGGCTCTCCTCAATTCGGCCATACTTCTGCAGGAGCTGGGTGGTGAGGAGGCGCGTCAAATGTCGCGTGCTCGCCTCTACCAGGTCCTGGCCAGAGATGCCAACAACGAGAAGGTGTACTTTAATCTGGGCATGCTGGCCATGGATGAGTCCAGCTCTGACGAAGCTGAGCAATTCTTTAAACGCGCCATACATCTCAAGTCCGACTTTCGCAGTGCGCTCTTTAATCTGGCTCTGCTGCTGGCGGACACCAAGCGACCATTGGATGCGGTGCCTTTCCTGAATCAATTGATACGCCATCATCCTTCACATGTAAAGGGCCTCATATTGCTGGGCGACATCTACATTAATCACATGAAAGATCTGGATGCAGCGGAGAAATGTTATCGCAGCATACTGAAAACCGATCCGCATAACACGCAGGGTCTTCACAATCTCTGCGTGGTTTTTGTGGAGCGCAAGTGGTTGGCCAAAGCCGCTGCCTGTCTGCAGTTTGCTCAGCGACTCGCACCTGGCGAGGATTACATTGGACGCCACCTGCAGATTGTCTATGCTCGACTGCAGAAAATCAACAAGTTACCTGATACGTCGCCTGAGCGACTGTTAGCCTATGAGGACTACGATCCTCTCGAGTATAAACTGCCTGAAAATCGGGGAATGCACAAAGCCCGAACGCGTTCGTAGCTACAATTATCTTAAATTTGTAAATGTGAAATGATTTGTAGTTCATTCGAGGGGATTCAATGAATTTTATTTATATACTTTCCTTGTTTTTAACAAATACTCATGTAAAATAGGCAACTGAGGCAGTTGGTAACAAAGTACGTAATCTCAACCTGACCTTGTTTTGTAAATAAAATCATTTTTCTCTTTTAAGCAACAGACGTACGCCGAAAACTTGCATTTATTGTATACAAATGAAATTGTACTTAATGGCATTAAATAAAATAAACTGTACTTACTAAAATGCGTTTTCTTTTTGTCAGTTTTAATGGTTGGGAATATAAAAAAATAAAATACATTGAGTGCATTTTAATAAATTCCATTTATTGTAATAGTACTTTCGATTTTTATACATTCGATTTCTATAAATATATATATAATATTTGTATGTTGCTAAGTAAAACTTTGACTTAATTGTAACAAGAGCTCGGCACAAATAGTAATGCTCTCTTATGGACTAATAGTAATCGTTTATGATACACATCAATATAAATATATAAGTACCTAGAATATTCGTTTTGTTTTTTTTTTCATCTGTATTCAAATTATAAAATTGATTTGTATTTGAAATCTTTTGATTTGTTTATGGGATTCGAAAAGCCTTTTACAAAATCGGTGAGCACATTTTGAATAAATGGTACAATGAAGTTTGCCATCAATATACAAGATTTTCATAAATCTACTACAAGTATTCACATATATATGTATATGTACTTATATTTGGTTTGATATCTACTATGCCGGGTGACTAGAATTGTGGATTATATTTAGTACGAGTATGTTAAACTTAAGATAGATTTTTAAATATAGTACATACACTTGACGTTTGAGCTGCGAAATATTTGGGGAGAGTTATAAGTACATCAGTTATGACATTAATGTATATTTTGACATCTGAATTGATAGATATACAAGATATAGAATATATATATTTTTTGATTTCATCAGTAGTCAAACGTAAATGCCATTTCATAAACCTTTTGGGCAATATGAATGAAAATTGTTATGATAATTTTCAAATATTATATTCTCATAGTTCATGAAATGTACTTATAGTTGCAAGGCTGCAAGTCGTATAAATAAGGCAATCGCAAAGTGCTGCGGAGAATCCTAGTGGCAAGAACTCAGGGAACCGAGGAGTTTCACTCGCAGGCGATCTTGCCATCGAAACTGCTGAGAGCTATGGCGAATGCCTGCATGGCGCAGAGAGGATAGCGATAATCCATGGTGAACACGTCCTCGGAGGTGCGACCAAACTGCATGACTATATACTCGGGATCCGAGTCGTGCACCAGCTGAAAGTTCTTCACGGATGCCTGTGTGACACGGCCGTGAAAGTTGAGCACGTAGGATTGGGTTTCATCGTTCCAAACTGGCGTCTTGTTGTGCAACTCCACAATGTTGTCCATGTTCTAGGGCATAAAAGAAGTGTTGAGTATCATGAGATTAGTTTAAATTGAATGACTTGGAATCAGAGTTGTTTCTAATTAACTACTTGAATTTTTGGAATTAAAAATAATAGAAAAATTTGTAAAATTGTTTTTCCGATAGCTTTACCGATATATTTTCGATATTTTTATTCGATAGTTTTATCCGATAGTTATATTCGATAGTTTTATCCGATATTTTTATCCGATAGTTTTATCCGATAGTTTTATCCGATAGTTTTATCCGATAGTTTTATCCGATAGTCTTATCCGATAGTTTTATCCGATAGTTTCATCTGATATTTTTATCCGATAGTTTTATCTGATAGTTTTATCCAATATTTTTATCCGATAGTTTTATTCGATAGTTTTATCCGATAGATTTATGCGATAGTTTTATCCGATAGTTTTATCCGACAGTTTTATTCGATAGTTTTATCCGATAGTCTTATCCGATATTTTTATCCGAAATAAAATTTCACTAGCACTACTTTTTTCAAAGCTAATTAAGAAGTAATGATAATGCTTATTGACACAACTCTGCTAGGGATTACCTTCATCTTCCACAGATCGAGTATGCCCTGTTGTTTGGGATCCGCGGAGCTAATCTTGACACGCTGATCGTCCTCAGTCATGCCCGGCAGTATCACAGTCATGTTCCTTGGTCCCTTAAAGCCCAGTATATTGGTATCCTGTTAATAAATACAATATAAGTGAGCAGTTGATTTAATAATCAATTAACATCGGATACTCACATAGATGATAACTGCCAGATCGAGTCGTGGACTTTCCGTGCTCTCCTTGTTGCCGCTGTCGAATACCGTGAAGGATGTGCCGAACACATTGGAGCGCAGTTTGCCGCAGAAACCATCGGCATTCCGGGACAGATCGGTGGGATCGCAGCTGACTATATAGTTGGAGGTTTTGCTCTTCTTTCGCTTGCGACCTAACAATGATTATAATTAGTACCTTTTGGGAAAGAGGAAAAGTAGACTAATATACTCACCACCCAGTAGAAAGATCTTCTTGCCGTAGTCCCGTTCCAAGTGCAGATAATAAATGGGAAATAGACCCCGATCCATGCCCTTGCGATCTCTGGTGATGCGGCACTTGTAGAGCACTCCTTGTGGCGCCGGCTGCATTACAAACTGATCAATGTGACCTATGACATCGCCCTCCGACTCCCCGCTTCCTCCCACACTGCTGCTGCCATTGCCTGCCCCATTGCTGCCCTCTATCGCGGAGTCCTCCTTGTAGGACGTGGCAATGCCAACTGGACGCACTGGAGCCACACCGGATATGTTACGATTTGCATAGTCATCTTCATCCAGGGTATCGTTGAAGGATTGCTGTCGGATGCGAGTCCGCTGAGATTGTGTCGAGTTGGCACTTAGCGGTGGCAGCGGCTGCTCCACAACCGTCACAGGACTGCTCTCCTCATCCTCCAGCTCGTGCGAGGAGATCTCTTCAATAACATCTGCTAATTATTGATTTTTTAAGAGAAATCTCTTATAAATTAATGATCAATTCATAAATAAACTTAAATATTCTAAATTCTTTACTTAAATATAACTAGATCTACATATTTAAAAAAATTTTAATTTTAAAATTACTTAAATACTGAGCTCGAAAGATATCAGATTTAAGCGTATTATTTTATTTTAACAAACTCACAAGATCTCTGTTAAAACATCTGCAGAAAATTGAATTTAAATGGAAAAATCTTTACTGTTTTTCACAATAATTTTATTGGAAATTTTGGAAAAAGTAACTTAATTATATGTTATTAAATATACTGTGGTCTCTTCTGTTATAATTTATTTATATAAAACTAGATCGGAATTCGTTTCGGAACTTACCTTCCTGACTAATTGTGCTAAGGCTTCGCAAATTGTTGGAGTTATTGCGACTCGAGTTGTTGATTGAACTTGACAAAAGAATGGTGGAGCTGTTGTTGGTTAGAATTTGATCCGGATTCTGTGTTGACCCCATGAACTGCATGGGGCCGTCGTAGGCGTGCAACTCCCGACTGTTGCTACGCATTCCGGACATCGGCCTGTTGATCTGTAGATCACTCGCCTGAACCATTCCTGGCGAGGCGCGTTTCTGCCGAATATAAGCGTCCATCAGCTGGCGCTATAAATACAAAATTACCATATAATTAGAGGTGAATAAATTTGATATATAAGATACAAATAAATATCAGTTGTTTTTACCATAACTTTCTTAAAACTTTAATCAATCCCTCTTTTATCTCTATCTTCAACATTAGAAAATGATAGTTCATAATCATCAAAAAATAATTGCAATAATAAATATTTGGAATATTCTTAATTGTTTACTTATGTGTATATGTATGTAAAAATGAAAAATTTCCAATTCTATTTCAGCTGATTAACGATTGATTGTATTTAGATGATTTATAGTCGTACTTGCAAACGGGTTTGCGATTAGAGCTAAAATATTTTATATATCTTTATGACTCTGTATGCACAAAAACAAACCAATACTTTTTTACAAGTACATATCTGTGTAAGCAATGAAAAACAACTTTTTATATTAATGGTCTGAACGGAAACAATAAAAGTAACTCAACTGTCTTTTTTATTTCTCTCAGTTCTCAGATTTATGTTAAGCTCTCTGTTCTGTTAACATATCTATGTTGTGCCTCTGTTATGCATTTTTAAATAGCTTCCGTATATTATTTTAAATGAGTTTACATGACTCTGTTACTTAACAGTTTGTGTCTTTGCTTGTGGTTGATGCTATTGTAACTACAATAATGGCAAAGTAAGACAAAACGAAGTATATAGTGTAAATGAGTCTAAAGGCAATTTATAGAATTATTCTTAAAACCTGATTATAATTAAGTTGCACTTAATTAGCATTTGATTGCCTCTCAGGCGATTGCAATTATACTTAATGTATTCCAAGTCTATTTATATAGAAGAATAATATAATTACCTGCACAATTTTCTCATTTACTAAGAAATGAAAAAACCCAAATAATAGAAATATATACAAATGTATAATATAATAATCCAATTCAGTTTGTGGTGTGGTATGACTATTAATCCGATTGTTTTTACTCACTTTTACATGTAGGAGAGACATGAAAGGGAAATGGGGAATGGGGCATCATGGGTGATTGTTGCAGTTGCATCATCAAAATCGCACCGTAGGGAAAATGCGACGCCTTCGCTGACAATATACATATACATTGGATGTGCCCAGTGACCACTTGCCAGGGGCTTTACGTTAGTGTTGAGCAATCTGACATGACATGACATGACAGCAATTGGGAATGGGAATGGGATTCGGTATGGGTCTGATTCTGATTCTGGGTCTGGGTCTGTCTCTGTTGATGGCAATGATTTCATTAAACATTTAAATTTCAAGTTCAGCAAAAACGCAAAATAAACTGCGCTGTTCATAAAAAAATATGTTATACCCATAATACAGCTATCACTTTTACAAGATTTTTATTTATTTCGATTTAAATTTGATTTAAAATAATTAAACTGTCAATTTTAACTCGAGCATATGTTTCTTAGAATCCATTTTTAATAAACAGACCTGAGTTCAATAAATTTGACATTGCAATATATTAAATATATTAAATAAAAATTTTTATAGATGGAAAAAAATTTACCCTTGTTTATTAGTTTTGAATAATTATTTTTTTTTGTCTATCATACTTGACTTTATACTTTTGTAATTTAGACTTAGCTTCCATTTAGCTAAGTTTTTTTTCTTTAATTTTCCCTATTTTGACTGCATTCATTTTAAATGAAAAAATCTTGTTCAAAGCGAAACAATGAAAATTCCACACAACTTTCATCAGCTCTTTTTACATATTTTTTTTTCATTTTCGCAGTCGTTGCAGCTGCTCAACGGGGAAAAGGCAATTATGTGAAAATCCTTTTTACCATTAGAGCGATAGAGCGTGATAAAGCCCCAGAAACAGGAACAGGAGCAGGAGCTTAAGCTGCCGGACACGTACAACAATCAGGAAATTGACGTTAGCCAGAGAGTGAGAGGGAGAGAGGGGTTGAGAGGGAGGGAGAGGGAGGGAGAGTGAAAGTGAGTGGGTGAGAGGGAGTGAGTGGGTGAAAGGGAGTGAGAGGGAGTGGGACGGTGAGAGGGAGTGAGTGGGTGAGAGGGAGTGAGAGGGTGAGAGGGAGGGAGGAAGTGAGAGGGAGTGAGAGGGAGTGAGTGGGTGAGAGGGAGTGAGTGGGTGAGAGGGAGTGAGTGGGCGAGAGGGAGTGGGAGGGTGAGAGGGAGTGAGTGGGTGAGAGGGAGTGAGAGGGAAGGAGTGGGAGGGTGAGGGCGGGTGGGGGAGGGAGAGGGAGTGAGAGGACGTGAGAGGGTGGGAGAGAGAGGGAGAGGAAGGGAGAGGGAGGGAGGGGGAGGCAGGGAGAGGGAGGGAGAGGGAGGCAGGGAGAGGGAGGGAGAGGGAGGGAGAGGGAGGGAGAGGGAGGGAGAGGGAGGGAGAGGGAGGGAGAGGGAGGGAGAGGGAGGGAGAGGGAGGGAGAGGGAGGGAGAGGTAGGGAGAGGTAGGGAGAGGGAGGGATGCAGGTAGGGAGGGAGGAAGAGTGAAAAAGAGAGAGAGAAATGAGTTTCTAGAGATACGTTTATTGCGTTTGGCATAAATCTACAGAGTCTATAGAACGTTGACATTGCTCAGGATGCTCTCAACGGTCGCATTGTGGACACGCTCTTTAACCACGGGCGAACACTGGAGTTGAAAGAAGTCGGGCAGGTCCTGTTCCGCCTCGAAGGCGTTTGTCCTGTTGGGTGGCAGCCAGAGATCCATGCGATCGTAGACAACGCCGTTGGGTTCAAGCTGCAAGAACCAATCGATGGACTGGCGATCCTTGAGATCACCACCCCACAGCAGTATCAGCGGCACCTGTGACTTGGCCCTCTGAACCAACGAAGGATCCGCCTTAATAAACACGGCGTTGGGCACAATGCCCGCCAGATCAAAAGCCTGCGCAAAATTGATGCTTTGCTCCACTGTGCTGGCGCGAGGATCGGCAAAGGCGTTGACCTTGCTGCTGGTAAGGAAGAGCACCGGATACATGTTCTGCTTGAAGCGCAGCAGCGTGCAAAGATCCGCATCGAAGCTCTTGATGATGTTGAGGCGACCACAGCCAGAATTCTGAATCACCTCCAGAATGCGATCCACAAAGAGGTTCTTGTCGATCGTCTGCTGGCTCTCGTAGGTGCCGTCGGATCTCAGTTGGGGCCACTTGATCTCAATATCGAATCCCACGGTGAGATTCACCTGCTCGAAGAAGTCCTGGAGCGTGGGAAAGAGACGTTGTTCCACCTGCTCGACATTGTTGTGGGCGGGATACTCGATGATCTTGTTGCTGACGATCTGGTAGGTCTTTAGTTGCTTCAGCTGTTCGTAGGTGATGTCCTTGATCAGGACCTCGATGAGATCGTTGCGATTCGTCGGCGTCTTGGAGTCAATGCACACCCGGATGAAGTAATCATGATGTATGATCGGCACAAGATCGCTGGTCAGATGCACATCGAACTCGACCAGATCGGCGCCCAATTCTCCCGCCGCCTGCATGGTGGCCACGGTGTTCTCAATCAACGGAGCCGCCGCTGTCGAGGAGACTGTCAAACTCTTGCCAAGACCACGATGTCCAATCTCCAAGTCTGTCCAATTGGAGCGCCAGTAGTTGACAAAGCTGGTGCGGAAGTCGGAGCTGCCGTTGACCATGGGACGCACCACAAGATACTGCAGATGCAGTGCACCCACCACGCGCTGCCAGATCGGGGATATTAGCTGCAGGGTCACGTTGCCCTCGCTGCCCGCCAAAGCAGCTGGCTGGAGATGAGCATATCCCAGCAAGCGCACCAAGTCCTGCTGCTCTCCATAGACCTCCAGCTGGTAGGCCACCTGCTCCAGCTGATCCAGCGTCACATGGAACATGAGCAAGTCCTGGTCCTGTTCATAAGGTACGCCGTACTCCGGCTGCGTGCGAAGTCGACTGTCGCCGTAGACCATGCGGACGTACTCCACGTTGGCGGATGCAGAGCTCAGTATGGGCGAAAGATTACCGGGATGCACTGGCTGCAATCGCAGGCGTAGACTCGCTGCCTCCGGCAATGTCTGCTCCTCCAGCTGCAGTGCACCCGGGAACACCTTGAATTGCACTATGGAGCCGGAAGTGGAACTCTGTAGCCAACCACGGGTCAACTGTCGTTGTCCATGGATGAAACCCAAGTCATCCGTGCGATTTCCTGCATGCTTCGTCGTGTTGAAGACGCGGGGAAGAACATGCGACTCCCAGCGACGGATCTGAACTCCGCCGGAACGTGCAACGCTTGCCACAAAGTAACGGTACTCCACACTGCTGTTCTGGGGCAACAGCACGGATCCGATCCACTCATTGTGCACATCCGTGCGGTTCAAGAGAATCGCTCCATTCGCCTGCCAGCTGCCCAGCACGGCCAGATTTCCCACCAAAGCAGGACGCTCATCAGCAGCCAGCTGATCGTCCTTACTCAGGGTCAAGGTGAAGTTGAACTCCAGCGGCGCATTACGCTTGACGGGCACAAAGCGACGTGCCGCATAATACTTCTCGTAGTAGGAGTCACTGTCACAGTGGGTCGCAACTGGGAGCAGACACAGTGCGCTCATCCAGGCGATGGCCAATGCCACAAATGTCTTGCCCATGGACATGGACATGGATACGGATAGGAAGTTAGAGATGACTCAATGCGACCTGAACTCGGCGACGAACGCGTCGCGACTGTCGTTGAATAAAACACTGGTCAGTTGTAAAGCTCTTATCACTTATCACTTGTGGCGCAATGACAGATTTACGACCTCTTCTCGAGGCAATAAAAACAGTAGCACATATTTAACACATATATGTATATAGTTCTCCCGGCGAGTTCGCTATCAACTGATTCGTCGAGTCTCTCAGACCCGTTTCGCACGTGCATCTGACAGATAAACTGCCACAGTTATAGCTACATTTACAGATACAGATACAGATACAGATACAATTGCATTTACTTTATGGAAATGAAAAGCTCTGACAGCAGACGTCATCAAATTTAATGAATTTGGATTTTGAGCGCGGCGCAAAAGCGTCGACTTGATGGGGTTCAACTCGGTCAATTCATCAGTCAGTCAGTCAGTCAGTCAGTTAGTCAGTCAGTTAGTCAGTTAGTCACTTATGAATGAACCAAAGCGCTCGCTTGTCTCAATTCCCGTTTGCCTAACTACTAACTACTATGAATGTGGGGTCAGACCTCCCATCGTTCTATCGTTATATATTCAAATGCTCAAAACTTTGTCAACGACCGTGTAATTTATCTCAAATAACATAATTACGAGTAGACGTAGCTTTTGCATTTTCCGCGGGTCTTTTTTTTTATAGTCTGTACTTAAAAAGTACTCTGGGTCTATAAAGTTTGTCGAATTTAAAATGTGCTTAAGAGGCAGTAGAAAATATATTCAAGTCAAAATAGAAGTCGTGTCCAACATGCAAATTTATTATATACAATACAATAATTTATCTGGGATTAAAACGGGAGCTGTTAAAGTAATATCCGTACAGTAATCGATACATATATAAATACCGATTAAATCAGTCATTAAACTCAATTATGTTTTCAACGTGTAATAATTGGTTTTTAAACTTCATTTAAAAATTAAATGTGAACATATCGGATCGATATCTTGTAAATAATTTATACAGGGTCTCTTACAATCATGTTCACTCAACTGTTACCTTTCTTACTAGTTTTTTAGTTTGTGTGGGAACTCAATTGCAAATGCTTCTTTAACATTTTAAAATAAAAACTAATTAAAAATTAGTAAAATTTAGACTCCTTTTTTTTGGTATGCTTAAAGTTTTTTGTATGTATGTATTTTTTTTAATTTTGTTTGGAACTTATTAAATCTGAGTTTCAAATAATCAAAACCAGTTGTATAAAAATGTAACTTTCGCCTAAGGAAAAATTAAGGTTGAGTTTTTGTAAAAAGAATTGCAAAACAGTTTTCATTTAAAGTTTATTCAGACAAGTGACATAACTTGATGTTTCCGAGAATCTGTAGCACTAGAAAGTTGGCTCACATAAAATAAATTAAGTTAAAAATATAGTTATTGCTTGTTGCAAGTCGAAGAGAAATGCCGCACAACATGAAACTTGAACTCGTTTTATGGTTGAAACAACTTTATGGCAAAATACAGATAGAAGGCAAAATACAGATGTGCAGGCTGCATATTTTATATGGGTTATTAAATTCAATGTCACACATAAATTTTCACCAAAAATAACCAAAATTAATGGATGTACATCAAAAATGCAGCGCAATGTATTTTTTTTTTTGGCATCTTTTTAGAATTTTGGCTCAGTGCGTACGTTTATTTTCATTTAGACCGACAAATTTGCGTGAAATTAAAGGGCGTTACAGTGAGCTATAAAAGTACGTGCTTCCTGTCGCACACACACAACACACACTCACACTCACACGCACGCACACACTCACACGCACATAACATACATATGCTTTAAAGATTTAACTTGACTCAGAGTACATTGGGGGATGTGTATTAAAATGATTACTCATACGCCACGTGGAACAATGAAATTGATAAAGTCAGCGTTACCAACACAACAAGCAGGTCTGTTTTTTTTTAATCTCTTACAGAGGATTACATGAATTTAGACTTGAGCAAGTTTTGGAAATGTGATGCATGTTTATGTTTATGGGTATGTCTAAGTCTATACCTGACGTATAGAATGAATTTAGAGACCAAATAATGATGGGTATGTCTAAGTCAAAAGTTTTTTTTTTAAATAATAACCAAGAAACTGTTGGCCAGAACCTTTTCTTGCTTGCTGGTGCTTTACCATTAAAGATTAAAGATAAAGATCAAAGATATTCACGTATTAGGAAGGATAAAACCGGAGATAAAAGCAGAAACCACAACAAGGATAAAGATGAAGATAAAGATAAATATGTGTGTATTTGAGACATTTGCAATTTAAATTGAATCTGACAAATGTGCGCACCTAATACTCGTAATGTGGAGAAACACAACATGAACAAATCCGGACAGACAGTTGCTAAACTATTGAATAATAAATATGCCGATGAGCAGACAAAAAGAAAGGCGTATCTAATATAACACAGGGCCAATGGATTGGAAAAATACTCATCGATTTGGGTGATGACACACATGACCCGACGATTAACCTCAATAAAAATATAGGGATTGAGATATAAGGATGACTGGAAACTATTACAAGCTTTTTAGCTGCGCCTTTGACTTTTCTCGACATGTGTGTTAGTGTGCGTGTGTGTGTGTGTGTGTACGTGCATGTGTGTTTGTACGTGCGTGTGTGTGTGTGTGTGTTGTCCCTTTTTTTATATGACATCCATTTAGTCGTCGCTTCATTAAGCCATAAACCCTATCCACCTTTATCACAATGAATCCTTGTTAAAGTCATGTTCTGTCTCTGAAACAATGACAACTCCTTTGGAATTAAAGTCGCAAATCTTTGTATGAGCTTTAAGGCGGATTATTTGAATTTTCTACCTTGTTTATGACTGCATTTAAGTACTTTGTTGTCACAAATTGAATTTAAGGCTTAACTAGCCATGCAATATAAAATGTGTTTTGTGACAAAAGTTAAATTACCGCAAATTCCGAGAATTAAAGTTAAACTTTTATTCGGATTATTGAAAATTGAAATTCTAATAAATTAATTAGCCAAATTATTGCATTATTGACTGAAATATATATTAATAAACTTGCAAAGTAAGCAATATAATATTTGGTAAATGTATCTTAAGTGAATATAATTATTAAATTGGTATAATTAGATATTTTTCATTCACGTATATAAATACGTATAGTTAAATACTACATTATTAAGGGAAATTCAATTTATATTCTAAATTCAAGCAAAAAAATTAAATACATACACATTTAATGTGGCATTTTGTATTTTTTGCCACAGAAACATAAAATATTCAGTATCTCTGATCTTTGAACGCTCAGAGTGTTTATGTGAGAATCGTAGGGTTAAAATGTAGCCATAATTAAAATAATATAAGCTTCTCAAGCATTCTAGCATTAAAAGGGCGAATGTGTTTAATATCCGGCTCAAGACGTCAAGTAGACTGTTTTGAGATGACGACATTTCCAGGTAATAAAAAAAAGAGAACAACAAACAGACATAAACTTGTAAGAGTATGTAAAAATGCTGTAAGTACTTTTATTTTATTTTTTGCCAGGTTTTTACCCCCTTACAAATTGAGAATAAAAGGAAAATGCTGTGGCATTTCCTTTTGCGAGTTTCCAGTTGATTTTGTTGCGTTGCGTTTCTTTTCTTTTCTGAATTTCTAAGAGAAAAGTTCTCAGTTGGATGAAAGTTTGTCGCACTGAGAGAAGGACACACACATTGGGTTGACATTGAAGATTAGAAAATAACTGAAAAGAATGCCACTTAACGGTTGAGCTCTTGTAATACTACAATACAATATTTGAGGCCCTTGAGCAGAAATTAGCCACGTTTTGTAGTGGCCTAAATGGCTCAATTGCCTTTGCGCTTTGTATGCAAATTTTGAGACAACAACAATAACAATAACAACGATGACAACGAAGTCGATGTCGACGCTGAAGGTGAATGCGAATGTGCACTGTGGGGCAAATCGGCTCATTTGCGGACACTTACAGATTTTTGACAAGTGTGCAAAATAACAATTTATAAAAATAACTATTTATAATCTAGAAAAATCAAATTTAATAATTAGAGATATAACAATTTTTGTGATTAAGCTTAGTTATTATTACACTTTTATAAATTATTATTGATATTTTGATTACTTTTAAAATTTACATTAGATTATTATTACCTAATTAAGTAAAAATAATTAATCACAATGGGATATTCTTAACATCATCTATCCCATTATTTTTCCCTCTCTTACACTTTTTAAACATATATTCCTGATGGGTATTTGTTTCTGTGAAACGAAGTTAATTTTACAATAAATAAATTTAATATCTGAAAAATTAATAATTCCTTTATATTTTTTGAATACATGGTCTAGTAAATGATTAATTTGCCCCATAGTGCAGCGGCTGCTGCGTGTGCCTGAAAGTATGCAGCAAAATGTGACGTGTGGCAAGTGGCAAAAGGCAAGTGACTGGGCATGTGAGAAAGGCACGCGGCACAAAGAACAACAACAACGACAAAGGCAAAGGCAAAGGCAAAGGCAAAGCGCAAAGTAACAGATCCCCGGGCAAAATGGCAGCCTTTGTTATGTTGACAGTGTCACACACACACACACACACACACACTCACTCACACACACACAACATACATACATCTGACAGTTTGCTGGATAACAATGAGTCTATAAATTTCACTCGTTAGCAGCAAAAAAGGAGTCCGAACAGGGCAACATGTTGGTAACAAAAGGTCAAATTTGGTTTAACCGTTTCATCAGCATATTCTCTGCTCACTTCTTGCCCCTCTTTCCCAACAACTTGACAGTTCAATAAAAGCAAAGTCAAACAGCAACAGGACCTACATTACTCTGACCTGAGTTTGTCTGAAATACATTATTGGAGAGAATAAACAAAGGTTCCGGATACCAAAGGTGTTGCCACCATTAATATTTATGTGAGTGTGTAAAAGTCTTTAATGCAATATTAATGGAAACAGCGGATAATCATGAGAAAGCAAACTTTAAATTAATGTGCTGATTTAACAGTTTCGCAAGAATATTAATTTAGTTTTGTTTTCAAAGTTTGACTTATTATGCGAAACAAGCCAAAGGATATTCCTAAGTATTATCACAACTTTCGGTGCATTGTTAGAGCTGCATGACCGATTCCAAAGTTATATCTTGCTTCTTGGCTAAAGTTGGAAGGTGCCAAGAAAGAAACCATGCGAAACTTTCAAGTTATCAAAGTTTTTGTGGTCTTTGCTGAAATAGCGAAATACGAGTAAGTATTCTAATTAATGGTCCAACATTTGTTGGGACACTTTTAATAAGAAATATTGCACAGCTGCAATATTGTCAAGTACAAGATAAGACTTTTAAAGTTTGTACAATTTAAGTCACATTGTAAATAACTAGAATTATATTTGAAGGCTAATCCCTTTTCTCTTGGCTTTAACCTACTTTTTAACATCCTTTGTACCATTTATTTTTCTATCCCAAAGCGAAAAACTCTATCGAGCATTGCAATTGCTGCGTTTTCTTTTCCGATGTTGGCTTAAAAGCTTTAAAAGTGCCACGAAATTGCACATAAAATGCCACAAGACACCAAGCCATGAATTCATCATGTATATGTGAGTCTCCCTCTCTTCTTCTCTCTCTCCCTCTCTCTTTCTCTCTCTCTGTGGCTGTGGGTGTGTGTGTGTGGTATTTTGTCCTTATAGCAACAGAAATTCTCGTATACATTTCATATTTCGGCAGGCATTCCATATTCTATCGGGGTACTCACAGTTTGTAATACTCCTATCCATTGAAAATAATAATCTAGGGTATGATAGTCGATTTATTTCAAAATCAGCGGCTTTAATTTCAAGACTTTTAAAATTGGTCACTTGCAGATTAAATGAATATTTTAATAAGAAACTACTGAAGTTATTAAAAATAAATAAATATAATACAAAAATATTTTTAGCATTTTATAAAAATAAATATTCAGTTAAAATAATATAGTTTTAAAATAAAGGCTGAAAAATGAAATATGAATATTAGAAGATCTAAATTGTTTTACTAATACCAAATAAATTGTCTTGTAATCTAATAAACCATTTTCGTTTGCTTGCTTTTGTGTGTATTTTAATGAGTATCTGCCGGTCGACTACTCAGCGTATTTACTCTTTTTGTGTACATTCTTCAATGGCAACTCTTCTTTATTGCTACTTAGCAGATACTTACTGCAGACTTCCGAGTCCTTTTAAAGGATGCACAGATGCATTTGCTGGATTTCTTTGGGAAATGGCTTTGACCGAACTGTTAGTTGTAATAACCTGACATTGTCAACATTGTTAAACATTCGCCATTAATCCGCTTAGGCTTTTGGAAAACTATAGTCAGTTTTTGCCAATTTCCTATCGAAAGGAATTTTTTATTGAACAGCAACAAGGACAAGTTTTTCAGCCCACACATGGATGTAGTTTTTTGTGAAACTGCAGCTGAATTGAAATCTTTCCATTTGCTTCTTTTTAATCTTCAATGCTTCTGGATTGGTCAAAGGGGAATTGACAATTTGCTTGTGGTTTCGATTCGTTCGTAAGAGAATCTCATACATTAAATCCTTAAATGCTGCCTGTCATCGAGAAAGCGAATTGATTTAATATTTACGAATCCAAAGGGGATGCAGAAGGAGGAGGAGGAGGAGAACATGGAACAACGGTCAATGTAGAGTCTCATGAGGCACACACAATTGCATTTCATGAGACCTCCGGCTATCAAAGTCGAATGACAGACCCGGATCCGGCAACCGGGCCCAGGAGTATTTTCATAATTTACATGCAATTACGTGTATGAGTGTATGAAGCATTTGGGAGATTGGGACAAGGATGTGGTTGGAGATGATGATGATTGCTGACGCATTCATTTGATTGTCCATTTAATTAAGCTAATTACGACAGGGACAAGGCAACAAGTTAACTTGTCTAAACTTAATTCGCTTGTGAAAAACTAATGAAATGTTTTACATTTTACACTTTTTACTGTCACTTTTCCGTTTCTCTTTGCTCGTTTTCTCATTTTCTCATTTCACTGTCACGGTTGCAAGTACATCAAGTGTTCCACTTGAAAGCCATAAACTTTTTCTCAACATCATAATCCTGCTCTTGCCCTTGTCCTTGTGTCTTTAAGACGCCTTTTCCCAGGTGTTGCCGGCCCCCTAAGCGGCAGCAAGTGACAACTGTAGACAGCTCAGTTTGTGTGGCATGCAACAATTCCTTTAATTATGTCGATTGGCTGCGAGGGAGAAGCAGATTAAATGGCAGCCAGTTAAGCAACGACAAATGTGCTGTGAGGATGCCAAATCAAGTCCTTAATTAGTTGGCTTTTCCAGCCTCTTTCTCGTAATGGTTTAATGCCTTCGAACTCAGGATGTTCTTTTGATTACTTTAGATATAGGACACGAATTTTAAACATTTACAATAATAACAATTTAACTTATTGCAGAAAAAGCCATTCCATACCAAAATATATAAATGGGAAATTGAACAAAAATTTTGACTTGTAAAGTTACTAGATGCAATGTCTGACCAACTTCAATCCGTCGTAACTTAGTCAAAACTAAACCGATTTTCAAACGGAATGTCATTTTGATCATGGTTTGGCCTCTGAATTCGTTCTGCATTTAAATTTTCTTAACTTTTAAGAAAAAGATATTTTTTGCCAAAATTAGATTTTTATGCTAAGGGGGGACCCTTGGAAATTTTGAAAATTCAAGATTTTAAATCTTAAGTTTTCACTTTTAATCAACTCCTTATATCGTAATTAGTATAAAACAACACTTTAAACTTGATTCTGAGACCTTTCATTATTCTGTCAAAAATCATGGGAAATTGAACAAAAATTTTGACTTGTAAAGTTACTAGATTCAATGTCTGACCAACTTCAATCCGTCGTAACTTTGTCAAAACTTAACCGATTTTCAAACGGAATGTCATTTTGATCATGGTTTGGCCTCTAAATTCATTCTGCATTTAAATTTTTAACATCTAAAAAATTTGATATTTTTTCAATACTAAGCCATCTATCATCCAATTTTCCATACTTACCTCATACTTACGACATCTTAAAATTTTAAAATATATAGCCTTTACTGGTTTCGGTTTGATTTCTTGAAAAATATTCATCTTTAATTAGACGTTTCTTCTCGAAAAGTCTCGTATTTCTATGAAATGGATTTAGCTTCCATTTGTGCTAAACTTTTCCCTAGCAAACATAATCAAAATCATATTCAATGCTGTTATGCCAATATAAATGTGTAACTTTCTTTTGATTCTGCTTATATTTACATTGGACACACCCGTTACCCATTTAAATGGGGAATCTAGAGAAATGTGGGTAAAATTCATGAGGAGGCAAACTCTGACCTTCAGTTGCTTGTATTCTATTCTATGATAGACACAGGTGTCGGGCGAATAAATAGTCGCCTCTCAAAGCGCTGTGAGGGGTAAATAATACATCTTACTGGGGACTGAGCTAACTATTTACCACCTGAAGGGGTGTGTGTTCAGAAGGCGAGTCCGATGTTTCCTTGGCTCCATAAACCCCGTCAGAGTAAAAGTTTTATCAATAAAAAATGCTTAATGTTGTTGCAACAACATCGAACTGTTGTTGTTGTTGTTGTTTGTGCTGCAACGGCTGTCAGCTAAAGCCACGCCCTTGTCTCCCATTTGAGGGCGATTCTCGGAAAAAATAGAAGGATTTCCACGGCGTTGTCATGGCAATTGTTGATGGCGAAGCTTTCAATTTGGCACATGGCAAAGAAGCATTTAAATTGCATTCAAAGTGCAATTTCATTTGCAGTTTTAGCAGCTATCGAGTTATCGCGAATACTCTCCCCAAAGGGGGAATGAAAGGGGAACATTTCTCCGTATTTATGTCTGTGTGTGTATGTGTGTGTGACACGCCAATATCACAATTTCAATTGTTTCCAATCTACATTTGTGCCCTTGAGCGTATACTCAGCGTATTCATAGGTATCCAGTTTTTTGTTTGATTTCAACACTTAAGGGACGTCAGGGACTATGTACATATGTGTGTGTGTTGAGTTGAGTGTGTGAATTGGGAGTGTGTGTGTGTGCTAAAAGCAAACATAACAATTTGATTAAAGCATGCAAATTGCATTAAAGGACCGAGCACTTTTGGAATGCGTCACATGAGTCTGAAAACACGCAATGCCATTAGTCAATCTATCGATAACATATTTGATCGATAGCAGCGATCGATAGGAGCTTTAATTAATTTAATTGATCTAATAGTTATAGTTCAAGGAAACTTAATGTTATGTAGAGTTGAGAAGTATCTGAATTAAGTTAACAGTTACAAGAAAAATATTGTTTTTCTTCTATAACTAATACTTTTTTATTTGGCGTGCTATTTGGCATTAGTTTTAGAATTTAACAGATCTTCAGCCTAGTAGTTCCTTAACTATATTAAGAAAAAAGAAAACACAGAAAAAATACAGGGAATGTGAATTTTCTGAGTCTAGAAGGATAAAGAGTGAAATTCAAGCCGACACGTGTGATTCCTAATTGTAATTCGATTTTTGAATGTGAGTTATTATCCCATTTCTCCATTAACCCAATTAGTCTAATATCAGCGATATTCAATCAAAGTCATTAAGGAAACCCTAACGAAAACGATTAAGGGTCTTTGGTGTGACAGAAGTCAAGACCTCGACTATAATTAATGGCCGTGCGGTCGTGTCAAATGTAAAGGGAAAAAGAGAAAAGAGAGAGAGAGAGAGAGAGAGAGAGGGAGAGAGAGAGAAAGTCCCATAGCTCGCACATGCTATTAATTGCGATATTCGTATAAAATTTATGACCAGGAATTTCGAATCAAATATTTATTAAATTCGTTTTTGTTCAACGATAAAATAATAGAAAAAACGAACATTTATCTATGCGGTGGGTCGTAAGGCCAAAGCAATTTAATTGATATCAAGTATACGCCGCGTATGTTGCTCTGCTGTTTTTAACATACATAGTTGTATTTCCATTGTTTTTGTAACTCGCTAGTTGAACAAATGCGACGCATAATCGATATAAATAACACCACAAAGGTGCAGAATGGATTGAAATGCAGGTGCAAGGACGCTGTCATTGGCACAAGGATAGACAGGCAGAGATTGGGAATGGGGAAAGGGAATGGGGAATGATCGGGGTACATGTCATACATGATTTGAAGACCGCCCATGCAGCTGGTCAAGTGAATGAATGAATGGCATGCCACTGACAATGACGAAGAGTCGAACATGGACTTGGACATTGACGAGAACGAGGACATTGGTCATTATTTTTATCGGAAACACAGCTACAACAGCGAAACTTCTCACTCCCCACTCCTCTTTCCCCTATAACAATGTTCATGCGAGTATGAACTATGGATCAATGGCTCTTCGATTTTATTTTCCTGTGTGACAGGCGACGACAAACCTGGCTGGCGACCTGGCTAACGACATGTTTGTGCGTGTAGCACACAATGGTACTTCATATTTATAGTGAGGTCTCTTCATTAGGGTAACCAGTGGGGGGAAAGGGTTTTCGGGAAGTGCTTGGTTTATCGATTAGACGTGTATTCATGGACAAAGTAACTATGAGTCCATTCATGCTAGTCGATTACTCTTCCTCAAACAGACTTGTAGTAATTTCATATTTTAAATATGAAGCAGGCTGGCGTTAATGTTACGGCTTATTTAATATCGCTCATACGTCATGTTGGCCGCTGTTGAACTGACAGCAACGGCTGCGCTTATTCTGTCACTTTTTACACGCCTGCCTAAGCTTATCTCACTTTGCTTTATTACAAAATCACTTTTCTCGACGAGTCTTCGTCCTGTCAGGTATGAAAAAAGGCACACGGATTATCGGACAAGTGGCAGCTCGAGTCCTGTCCAGTGGCTGGCACAGTTACTCTGTCTCCCTGTCTCACTGTCACTCTGTCTCCCTGTCGCTATTTCGCAGTCCCTTTTCATGTCACAGTTTTTTCTTCCTATTTTGACAGTCTTTTTAGAGTGTCTCGCGGGAAAAATAAAAAAGCGAAAATGATGAAATATTAGACTAGCTGGTTACTTGTTGAGCACGTTTTATAGAGTATATTAAAGTCCGTCATTGACAGATTATGTAGTCAAAATGTCGGTGGTCTAATCTCTGACATTCTCATTATAAATTGGAAACTTGTAACATCATCAATCAATAAGTGCCAAGATGTTACACTTTATGGGATGTTTAAGCTTAAATTTTGGGGAAAATTTGCACATTTTCATAAAGGAACATATTAATCTTTAATATCAAAAGTAAAAACGTTTGAGCTTTTCCAACTGCGTTTGACCTACAAATGTGAAAAGCTCGACAATAAACACTTTATTGCTGTCGACTCTTTGGCGCTTATGAAAGCCTTTCAAATAAAACAAGCAAAACAATTCCCCTCAGCTCCCATTTAAGTTTATGCTGGAAGCGAATACATAATTATGTCGACACTCGACTGTCGTGGAAGTTGGACTGAAAGATATTAATATCTCAGTAGATGAAGATACTTTTAAAATAAAAATAAATCTTTTTTTTTATAGTTAATACAGTTAATTTTTATTTATTTTTAGTTGAACTGTTTTTCAATTTATTAATTGGAATATATTTTAATAAAGATCTTGACAATTTCCAACCCTTTCTCTCAGTGTAGAGTATAAACTTAATTCTGCATCCAGCTGCAATAAGTTCTCTCTCGTCGACTGATTGTTGCTTTAGCTCGTGGTTTATGTTGTTTTCCGCTGCATTTCCTTAGAGCTTTCTACTTAAGTACCCATCAAATGAAATGCATCTCGTAATTGGCAGTTTATAACCGCATTAAATTTAATGGTCAGAGAAATTTTGTGCATAAAAAGTTATGCAAAAATATAATTTATTTTTGTTTATTTGTAACGCTGAGTTATTTCAAGTCCCATTCCGGTCGCTGAGTTGCGTCTGATGAACTTGTTATAAATATATTTCACAGCTAAAGTATGCAACAATTAATTCGCGTGAAATGACCCGTTCCTAAAAGTTTTCTCGAGAACTCTGGCAGCACCGAGGAACTTTGACTCTGTCGCGTGCTAATTTTTGTGGTTTCTCCAACCTCCAACTCGACCTTAGACTGCCTAACACACTTTCCCCTTCTATTTCCCCCGCCATACACCGCAATTTGTACTTCTAATTTGTGGCAGAGTCTGATTGTTGCCATTCTGCCAGCTAATTGCGGGTAACCTTTAAGCAGCCGCGTCGAGTGTTCCACAACAGCTGCCTCATGCTGCTTGCCACGTTTCGTTCTTGGTTTTTTATATTTTGCGAAACGCCTTTAATCATTGACCCAATTGGCATCCAAGCATATTGCACTGCAGTGCCGCATTAACGGAGCCTACACTAATTACCAGCATTTCTCTGAATTTGTTTTGACCAAAACCACTGAAAGTGTTTTTGGTTTTGCAGATAATACCCGAAATGAATATTGTTGAAAATATTTGCGCAATTTATTGGCAGGCAATTAAATAGTTCCACAGGTAAACAGGCTAATTTATTGTAAGCCACATTTATTTGAACACGTTTATCCATAGATTTACGTTCAAACTGTGGCGAATTTTCAATGAAATATGAACATTTTTAATTAAAATTCAAGTGTGAAAATACTCAGGCGAATAATTTATGATGCATCAAGCATTCATTTGTAATTTTTACCCTATACTAAAAGATGAAAGGGTATTGCAAGCTAATTGAAATGGAAAATATATAAATACGATTCTGTTTCAGCGCTGTTAATTGATATAACATAGATTTCGTGAGTTGTCATGTTAATTAACATAACATAAGACTGGCTTGCGATCCTTAACATGTTATTTAACATAAGTAAAAGTGGAACGTGGTCTGTTAACAGAGACAGCCCTTTACAGAAATACGCTAACATAATAAAAAACTGTTAGGTAACGTTTCTGATTTTCTGTATGTCAACATAATATGTATAGGGAGTCTCTTAGTTGAACCGTCTCCCTATTGGAAAAGTAATACTTGATTTCAATTAGTATTCACAACATTTTAATATAATAGCCACTAATTGAACAGCGTCCTGCTTCAGTAGTCGTAATTATTTTGCCATTAAAATGCAATAAAGTTACAAATGAATGTACTGCAATTATCATTCATGTTTAATTCAGCCTAAGCAATTTATGTCATTAATGTTAAATTGCATTCATAGATTCAATAACTCAGGCGACACGTCCATAGATAGTTTAGTGTAGATAGTTAAATGTTAGTTTAAGTGAAACAATTGGGTGATTAATGAGCTGTTGTCAATCAAGGGAATTCCCCATCCAATTTTGTGGCTGACCTATGCCACCCAATTGCAGGACAAACCACATGAAAAAACCAATTAATCAGTGCTGTAGTTTGTCAGTGTGGTTTTGACATTTAAATTACAAACTGTATAGAATGTTCAATTTGAAATGTTAAAAATTCCAATAAAATTCCTTTCATTATGGACTTTAACCACAATCAGAGTTTAGTGTGGAATCCATAAAGAAAGAGGTTTAATAAAGCTGATAAAATCTATGAAATTTAAAATTCCATATGTACATTTATTTTTCTCATTTTATCATGAGCTTATCTTTATTTAGCAACTATAATATTCAACAATAATATATAAAATTTTTGATAAATTAGTTCACAGGGTATGGCCTCTTCAAGCATAGATATTTGCTGAACTTTTGAAATTCAAACTTAAAGGTAATTTTGTTCACTTTACTGCGGTGCAACTTTTGTGAGTTCTTTTCTGCCTGTCTGATAAATTGAATCAAGTTGGCAGAGCTGCCTCTGCTGTTAATATCCGCTATATCTACCTCGTAGTTGCCCCTCGGTGGCAAATTGCAATTCACGAAATCTGCAATTGAAATGAGGCCTCGCAGCAAGACGCGTTCTTCTTGCATAAATTGCAAATTACGACAAATGTCGCCTTATTACGAGATTTTTTTTGCCACATTTATCGCTGTTTGCTTGGTCCTTTTACACTTCTAAGGACGCAAAAAGTAAGATTGCTGCAGACAAGAGGGATTGACTAAAAAATACCCAGTTTTTATGCTTTTTAAAAGACTAAAATCAGTCTACAAGGACTTTGACTTGTAAAGTTACTAAATCTGACCAACTTCAATCCGTCGTAACTTTGTCAAAAGTAAACCGATTTTCAAACGGAATGTCATTTTGATCATGGTTTGGCCTCTAAATTCGTTCTGCATTTAAATTTTCTTAACTTTCAAAAAAAAGTTAATTTTTGCCAAAATTAGATATTTATGCCAATACCCCCCCCTTTAAAATTTTGAAAATTCAAAATTTTAAAACTCAAGTTTTCACTTTTAATCAACTCCTTATAACGTAATTAGTATAAAACAACGCTTTAAACTTCATTCTGAGACCTTTCACTATTTTGTCAAAAATCATGGGAAATTGAACAAATATTTTGACTTGTAAAGTTACTAGATCCAATGTCTGACCAACTTCAATCCTTCATAACTTTGTCAAAACTAAACCGATTTTCAAACGGAATGTCATTTTAATCATGGGTTGGCCTCTAAATTCATTTTGCATTTAAATTTTATTAACTTTTTAAAAAAAATTATTTTTTGCTAGAATTCGATTTTGATCTCAATGGTTTATTACAGAGTATAAAAATTGTGCTGATGTTTTCTTAACATCTAGTTAACACATGCTTTTTGGTTATGTATCTGTGTGTGAATACACACACGCTTTCACGGCTTTTAGCCACAAATTGTAGTTGCTATACTAACCAAAGTAGGAGTATCATGGCCGAGAGTTTGCCTGGACTGGGAGGACAAGCCAAAAAGCCTCAAAAGTTGGCTTAGCATGTTTATGATGTTATTTTCAGCTTAGTGCAATGGAGCAAAGTTTCCAATTTTGTGGTTTGTCTGAAGTTGTCCTACATGATTGCTTCTTAACATGTAAGCAATGCCTGAGTTTTGCCTTATTCTCAAGCGGGATTTTAAAGAGCCCAAATTCATAGAGAAATACAGTAGCATGCGATTCGGTTAGTAAAAGCCGACGGGACATTTTTAGCAGCAATAGGTCAAGAACCCCGGCAACAACAACAACAACACCCCTTAAATTACAACCCTGATGAGAAAGAAATTCCGAAAAGGCAACGGTAAATGGAAAAGGCAACAAAAACAAACGCTACAGTCGATGCGTCATTTCCGTTTTGGGGTTTTGGCCACATTCGCCAAACGTGTTGAATACTTAGGTGTAGGCCATGGCTTTGATGGGTGTCGGATGGGATGAGGGTGGTGTTAAGAATGTTTTGACTTTTGACAGCAACCGAATATGAGAATGTGTGGTCACTCAAGTAAGCTCAGACTTTATACTACTTAATATGACAGTCAGGTTGGTTAGAGAGAGAAGTTCTTTGAGAGCACACATATGCTCGATAAGTCACGAGCTGTGTAATTGGCTAACTTATTGCTTGACTCTTTGGATTAATTTACACACGAAATCGATATTACTTATTTCTTCTTCTTCATTGTGGTAGTTTTCTATGAAAGCATTCCATAGACACCCAAAGTCAACAATCAAAATACATATTTGTCCATTTTGTATGTGTGTATCTGTGTGTTAATATAATATATATATAGTTGCCCCTAGTTACGCTGGGCAAAACAACAACTGCTAAAGGTTCCTCCTTTTGCTTGGGGTCCTCAAATTTTATTTTAGGTCTCAGCGTTGCTTTTTTTATTAATCCTTTGTGTATTTTTAACCATGAATTATATTACGAATCTGCCACAAACATTGTTGCTGATTTATGTTAACTGCAAATTGCATGCTCTCTACTTTTTTATTTTTGTTATTTCACATGAGTTTTGTTCATTACATTTTAGTTGGTTAGCGAAACTATGTTTGCTTTCATTTACAAAATCCTTTAAGTTGACACTATTTAATTTGTCAAACATTTGTTAAATCCAAGGACAAATATCATAAACAACAAATTAAATACGAGCATCTGAATGTACAAGATTTTGTGGTAATCCAGGTCTCATCTGGTGTACTAGCTTTCAGACTTTAAGATAATTGGAATCCTTTTGCTTCTAGTTGATTCAGGAAGAATTTAGTTGGCTAATAAATTAAATTGTATTTAAGTTCAATTAAATGAGTGGGGACTTTATCAAATAGAAAGATATCGAATAGAGACCCTTATATAAAGTTCTCTTAAGAAAGTTCTCATTTATCAATAATAGGTTGATTTGATTTAACAAAAATTACAATTGGGACAAATCGTTGCATGTTACTTCAACATAAACATTAAAAGGGGCAGATATGACTGATAGGGGGAGTCTCCATATTTCATTGGAAAGCAATCAACCTTTGAGGTTGAGCTTCGATTTATTTGGAACTCGTTGTCTGGGGAACAGGACACCAGGTGGGCAATCCAAAAAAAAGGGGAAGTTATTATTATTATTAGGGTTAATAATAAATAAATAATTCGATACATCGGAAAATCTCTAACGGTTGTTTTCAAAAACATTTCTCTTTAAAGTCTCTAGAGATTTCTGGAACACACCTGAATAATATATAAATAAATTATATACTGATTTATTACAGTATTGTTGAGTCACCGACTTCCCGATTGAATTATTTAAAATTTAGATTCTAAATAGAGAACTTAAGTGTGTAAATTGCCACCTACCTGTTGTTCCATTTTCTGATTGCGGCTGCTAATTGCGGACATTTTCACTGCTTTTTTAAATGCGTCTCAGTGATTTGAAATGTTGTTATTGTTATTCTTGAAAAATGTTGTCGCTCGTTAAGCAAAGTTGAGAACAACAGAGAAATGTTGCTTTCTATCACTCAACTATGTAAATCTGAGAACAAAAAATGAGGCATTTAACAATTTCCAATGGCACGCAAGACGCACATCCAAATGTGCAATGTACTTAAGCATACATATGTATATTACATATTATACATATATGTACATATGTATCTGCATGTGTGTGTGTGATGCTGACAGCTGCTGTGCAATGTTTGTTGAAAAGGAAATTTATTTGAAAGCAAATGAATGCAGCAAAACAAAAACCGAAACTAAAACTGAAACTGAAGGCATGAAGAATGCATCTGGCTGAGGCAGAATGAATGCCGCAAAAACCAGCTCGAAATATGTATGAAAGGACAGCAGCAACAACAAGAAAATCACACACAAACACACGCACACACACACACGTATAAGCAGAAGCACACCTGGTTAGTTGTGTGAGACACCCTTGCTGTTATTGTTGTTGTTTGTTTTATTTATATTTTTATATTTGTAGTTTTAGTAGTTGCAATTGAAACTCTTCTTCCACACGCGACAATAGAATACACACATACACCCATGTACATATGCATATGTTCACATATGTATGTACAAATATATAATACCCGTCGTCGCAGTAACCGGCATGCGATCCAATTATGTTCGGTTTGTTGTGGTCGCGGATTCAACGAATTTCTGTTTGTTTTTGGGGCGACACGACAATTTCACGATTTTTTTTAAATACGTAGTATTTTTCTAACGTTTTACTCAATTTGCAATTGTTCAATTAGTTGTCTGCATTTGTAGTATTTTGACATACTATAAGTGAACGTATGTTCTTCTGTATTTATGCACATTCGAGACGAGAATTTTTGGCGCGTCTTTTGCTTTTGGCAACGCGACAGATCAAATGCTCCGACCGCGAGGGCAGACCGACCACACGTTAACGTTTCAAAACAACAACTGACGGATGGGACAAACGGTCGTGGGCCACCAAGACAAGCAACCAACCAGCCAAGTGGAACGTTATGGCAATGAAACAACTACACACAGAGTAAGCAGAACCGAACGACAGGACTCTGCAACTTCGGTCCTTGCATGCTCTGAAGGGAGTACGTGAGAGAGGAAGAGAGCATGAATAGTAACAGCGCTCTCCGCTCCCAGTCAGCACTCTCCCCACTGCTCGCTCTTCTTTTACTTCCTACTTCTATTCGAATGGAATGCACAAACAAACACACAGGGAACAGGGAAGTCAGCTTCGACATTAGCTTCGACTCCGCCTTCGTATCTGCACATTGAATTCAACAGCGAATTTGCACGACAGATGTGCAGTGCTTTCTAGCAACATTTGGGTGAACTGTGGAATAGACTGAAATACATATGTATCTAATATCTTTTGCGTGTACTTGCATACAAATATATGCATACTCGATAATTGTTAAAGCTGCTTATTAGAATGCGGCTGCATGGCATAATTGTAATCCTTGCTAATCCTTGTAAAGATACTCTATAGTTACATTACTTGGTTTTTTTGAATTATAAACTTACTCTTTAATAGTTGTAATAAATTTACATAGTTTAACTATGCAATCTTCGTTTGAATTTTGACAAAATCTTCAGTTTAAAAGTTAAAAAACAAATACTTAAAATTTAGTAGGTGCAATAAGCTGTGATACAACGGTATTGTGTGAAGATTCCGGAATCTAGATGAACAGTTAAAACAATTAGAAAGAGAGAGAGAGAGAGAGAGAGAGAGAGAGAGGACGAGATACAGAGAGATGATATAGGAAAAAGATACTGTATCTATAGAATGCACATTTGTATTATGTATCTTTACTACGAGATATCTAATAGTCTAGCATTGTTACCAGTTACTCTGTTCTGACAAGGATTCACATATAAAAGCAAATACATAGACATATTAAAGCTGTATCCTTGTCTATTGTTTATGTGGTCTTTTGTTTATTAAATACGTGTATTTCTCATTTTAGAATATCAATAATTCTTAATCAACGTATCTTCATTCTTGATACATATTTATGAATGAGTAGTTATTATAATTTATACATGCCTTGATTGAGCTTAATCATTAAAGTAAAATTCAGGCTAGAAAATGGATGCATTAAATGTAGTTACTATGCTTTAAAAAACAAATCAAACAGAATGTAAACTCATATATTTTATTTTACGTATATATAGGTTTACACTAAATTATTAGAGAAACAAATAAATAAATAGGCGCTTATTCGTTTTATAATTATTATTGTCATTTAAATTTGCTTAAAAATATATATTTCTCAGGTTCTAAGGACTCCCAAGATCCTCAGCTTTTTCGCTTGAGCGAAATGCGATCTCAATTAGATTAGAAGAGTTTTATATTTTCCCCTAGAAGAATCTATATTTTTTCTTTTTATTGGTCTCATTTGTCGGGGGCGTTTGCAGATCCAACTGTCGCCTGGGTATTAAAGGTGGCGTACTCTCTATCTGGGCAGATGTGGGCGACAGTGGGCGTGGTGAACGCAAAATCGAGGTCAGTTGGGGTGGGGGAAGTGGTGAATTCGCTGCTCCTCTGTTCGCCGGTGTCTCATGTCCATCTTCGTCGATGGGACCCAAGCGGGAGCCATGAACCGAAGCCAGTTCAGATGGCGTCTTCCCCTGGGAACCGAACTCGTCTCCAGCCTCACTAGCCATGCCGATGGTGGCAACAACCTTGGCACTGGCACGCCTGAAGTGATCGCTGAGCTTGATTTGCACCACATTGATGAACATGGATGTGAGGGCAAGGCCAAAGATTAGATAGATCATGCTAATCATCACGTAGATGGGATTGCTGGGCACCATGTCGCCAAAGCCAATGGTGGACATGGAGATGAACACAAAGTAGAATGACTCAAATAATAGCCAATCACTTTGAAGAAAATTTGCGAATAGGGAGCTACCCATGATAATATAGGACACAAGCAACAGGGTTGCCACCGAAATTGGCAGATTGAACTCGTCGTCCACCTCAAAGGTTTCCGGATACGGCGACGTTGGTGTTTCCGGATGGGAAGTGCCCAGAGATTTGCCAGCCTCCGCATCCCCCTCCACACGGGACTCCTCGTCCGCTTCCTCCTCCTTGTTGCTAAAGAACATGCTCGGTCTTCGTATCGCCACGTCATAGACAGTATTGAAGCCCATCATGGCGTCACGGAACTGCTTCTGCTTCCGGATCCGGCGACAGGAGCGAGTGTAGTAAACACGCCTCACATACGCCCACAGGAACTTGACACATCTCGTGAAGAGCTTTCCCAGATCAGCCAGCACAATCAGGAACATCGGTATGCCAATGATGGCGTAGACAATGGTCAAGATGCGTCCCAAAATTGTCTTCGGTGTTATGTGACCGTATCCTAAACGAGAAAATAAAAATAATTGATTAATCGATCTATCATTACAGCGATATCTTAACTTAGTTAATATAAGAAATAAAATGTAGGTGGAATACCAAAAATTAACTTTAGAAAAACAAAAAATACAACGTTTATATATTTATAATAACGGAAAATAGAAGTGGAAATATTCCAAAAATATCAGAAATATTTAAAATTCTACTATACTAGTAATACTGTAAAAAATAGTAATATATTTAAAATTATAATTGTTATACTAGTAATACTGTAAAAAATGGTAACATACTTAAATTCTTAATTGATATTTTTCAACTAAAAGTTAAAATAATAAAATTGTAAAATTAAATGCTTCTTTAAGATGTTCTTAATTTTTTTTTTATATTCCAGCTTGTACCTAAAAAGGAGGAAAAAAGAAGAGAATTTTGTTTCATTTTCAAGAGCTTAAAGAAGCTTTAATTCTCATCGGGTTGAGCTTTAATGGGCTTTCGAGTAGGGATTACCTATGGTTGTGATGACGGTCCAGCAATAAATGAAACAGTTGACAAAGTTAAATGATTTCTGACCCGGATATCGACGCAGACCCAATTCAGCCAGCGTATTGAGTTCATCCTCGAATTTGCGCAGCTTCTGGCGAGCCAAGGACTTCCAGTCATCCTCTCTAGCAACGGATGAAAGTGTGTTCAACATAAAATACTCGAAGGATCAACTACTCGTACCTCATGTTATGACTGAATGACCACAGATTGTCGATAAAGTCCCGTTTCACCTTGCGCACTTCGCACTTGTAAATGTCCTCGGACGAGCCCTCCGTATAACGGAACGCGAGTCCGCCGAATCCCAGCAGCAGTATAAGTAGAATAATGTGACCAACGCACTCGTTTCGCAGTTGTCGCATCTCGGTCATTCTCACAGGATAATCCAGCTTGAGGCGTCGCCATTCGTGGCATGCTTCCAGGTGTAGACGCACCAGAAATGACGTTGACATAAGTTTCTTGGGTTCCGGCAGAGTGATTTGTGGCTCCGGGACTTGCTTGCGTCGGAAGAGGTTCCCCAAGCGTCTCAGCAGTGAAGGTTTCTCTGCTTCCACTTGGACAACAATTGGTTGTTGTAACTCCACTTCAGTTACCACCTTTTGTTCCGCTTCCTTGTTGCTCTCCGTCTCTGGAAGTGGTTCCTCCTGCTTGGGTCTCTCCAAACTTGGAGTGCGCTTGGCTCTCAGCGGTCTCTCCAGGCTGGAGCTGCGCTTGGCTTCAGTTTTTGGTACTTGCTCCGTCTCTGGCACCTTTAGACTGTTGCTGCGTCTCAATCTCTCTCGATCTGCTCCCAGACTCCTGGCCAGCGCTGCCTCCGCTGCCGCAGCTCTCTCCGCCGCCTCCACATAGGCCCGACGGAGTTCCGCTCTCTGTTCCTCCTCGCTGAGCTTCACTTTCACGGGCTGAGCAGCGGAGGATTCTCCCACCTCAACATACTGCAGTTTGGTATGCAATTCCTCAGGCACACGTTGCTCCGGTGTCTTGGAACGTCGCTGCGGACGCACCGGAGACAGCGAGTTGTTCCGGCTGACAGAACGACGCTCCGGTGGCTTGGGAGCCAACTCCTTGGCTATATGCGGAGGCGGAGGAGGTGCTCCACGGATGGGAGCAGCAATGTAACCCACCGTCGGTGGAACTGTTCCCTTGCGCATTGCCGGCTTCAGCCTGGAGAGCTGCTCCTCGGCGGTATCCGCATCGGAGGAGCTGAACTGCGTGGAGGATTCCTCGTAGCCGCTGCTCCGATTGCGTAGCCGAACTGTGGGCACCTCGTGTCGTTGGAGCCGCAGACTCTGTACCAATCGACGTCGCTCATCCTCGTCCTGGGGCAGCTGGAAGCCATCGCTGATTTTCCGATAGCTCTGCAGCAATCGCTTGCGCTCCTCGTGATCCAACTGCTGGCGATGACGCACCTTGTGCTCTCGCTTCTCCCGCTCGAAGAGTCGCTTCTCCGCCTCGAAGCGTCTGCGTTCGTCCTCGAATCTCAGCATATTCTGCTCCAGTCGACTAAGGGAATCGTCTCCACGCTGCTTCTGCACTGTGTAGGATTGGGAGCTGCCCGTGAGCTCGCTCTCGCTGGACTCCTGATCCTTGTGCCGTGGCGATGACAGACTGCGATGCTTGATCAGCTGATGGGCATCCGGACTGCTCAGTTTCTCCGCCTCCCGTGGCTGCGACTGACTCCGGGCAGCGATTCCGGCAAAGTTCTTATCCCGCCGCCGGAGTATCTTGCTCTCATGGGCGGACATGGCGCCCGGAGGACGTATCTGCATGCACACATGCTGCGCCTGAGGCAGTTCATCATAGTTCCTCTCCGGGTTCCCATTCCGATTTTGAGTCTGTCTGCCGGCATCCGGCGTCTGTTCCCGCTGATTGCGAGCAGTCCGTCGACGATGACGCACCTGTCTGCTCCCAGCTCCAGTTCCAGCTCCCAGATCAGCTGCATTCTCCATTTTGCTTGAATTTTAATACCAATATTTTTCTTCTCTTCCTCCCTCTCCACTCTTTACCACATGTCGCTATTTATATCTCGTCTTTCGCGTCTACGTGTTCATATTTTCCAACTGACCGACCAAATGGAAAAGAATTTCAAATTGTAATTATATCACTTTCGCCTGCAATTTTCTTTTTTTAGACAATGCAATGATCCCTTTATTTCTTTATTTCTTCATCTGTTGATTGGCACTCAATTGGCGAATTTCGAATTCTATCTTCTGCACATTAATATGTAGATATGCCAACTAATATATCATTTGCGGTGACTAATACTTAGTATATATATATATATTTATATATATGCATGTAGATTTTCCAATTCTTTTCTAGAGCACAACGCGTCGCGTATTCACAACGTCGTCTGGTTTCGAACTGCTTAGCATAAAAATATTCAAAATTCTTGTATACAATTTTGAAATAATACTTATAAACGAAACAGCTGTTTTTGTCTGTGTCTATATATATGTCCACCACTGTCGTGTTCTAATAGAATTTCTATTTCCATTCAGATATACATGTAGGCCTATTAAATTAATCCGTTTTTATGACTTACTTGATATTTACATTTATGACATATTTACAGATTGCTTAACATTCATTAAATCAAATATTTTCGACGGTTTCTCCATTAAAAGATTGTTGGCACACTTTTTGCACCGCGACTGTAGCCAAGCTTTAAGCTCTTCGCAAAACAGAACCGGCAAAACTATGTGCACTAAAAGCTTCTTTTCATTTATGTATTTAAATCATTCGTTATTATTTGTTTTGATTTGGTTAAATGACTTACTCTTTATGATTATTGTTAAGAAAATAATTTTAAAGAAATTATAATTCGAGATCGAATTAATAAGTTAGAGTATTTAAACCAGAAAATTACTTTGATTTGTTATTATATATTTTATAAGATAAGAAAAAATTAACAGAGGTGTACAAGAGGTCATATTCTGAAATTTAAAAATAAACTTACTCAGACTGCACAAAGACTTTAAAAAAATGCATATAAATTTTCGAGTTACTATAGACTTTAATGTTCTAAAATAAAGTTGTGAAAGTTTGAATATCAATGTCAAAAATTATGACTACATAGATTAAAGCCTGGCGCCTTTTTTCGCAGAACTAGCTAAGATTCTCAAAGATTAACTTTTCTTATTGTCAACGGAAATACAAAGGATTAGTCAGTAGACCATAGCGATAAAACTGATATATTGATACGACAAGTGAACATATGAACACACTAAATACTATGTATTATATCCCCTTAAACCATTTGTATACTAATTAAAAACATGTTCTTTTCGATTTTTAGTGAGATCTACAAAATGTTGAACGTCAACAGATTTGAATATTTGAAATCTTGAACAGTAATTGCTGTTTCCTTCGGCGTTGGTTGGTTTTCCTATTTTGCCGGTTGACCTTGTGCTGTTGCTCATAAGCAAATTGTTTAAATTAAATTAATCACACTCAATATTAAAGGGTAATGAAATGGGCTTCTACTCGTTAATGTCTGATAGTGACTTTAAATGTTGAAAATTCAATTCCGTGACGTCAGTTCAAGTGAAGCGTTCTCAAATACATTTTGGCACCCTAGGCATTCATATTGCAAATGGGTATTCATAACAAATTAATATGCAAACCAATTTCGCCACATACTCATATTCAAAGTATTCAATGTATATTTTATTTAGAGCACTCACGAAAGACGTGCCTGTTTCTTCCAAGCACTCGGGGCGTATGCGCAATATGCGTATGATTTTCACTTGATGACGGATCGAATTCTGAATTCGCAATAATTTCTTCGAATTTGTTTATTTATATTTGTTGGGAATTTATTCTATAACTTATGAATTGATTTTCGAGCATGTTTAAAAATATTTTATGATTAAGGAGGACTTAAATACTTGCGTACTTTTTATTCATTATTGAATATATTTGCAGCCCATAAAATCATTCTGCAGACTCATAAATTAAAGACCAAAACAAAATACAAAATACTTCAATTATATGAATATAATTATTTGACTAAGAATATATTTCTTTTTAAATTCGTTATTTGGAACGATGACAATTTTCCAAAGAGTTCAAGAGATCTGATTATTGTCTGGGAATATAAGTATATATAAGCACATATATAATATATATTTTTATTTTACCTCGCATGCAAATGTTTGTTGTTGCTGTTTCTATATAAATAACATACGTACACATACTTTTGCTGGCGCAAGGAAAAACAACAACGGAAACTATTTCCATTTTTTGTGTCACATTCTTATTTTGAGTTTATGAAGAAAATGTTGACAAGTTCTTAAAAATATAAATAGGCTTTCGAGTATTTACAATTATAAGTATATTCCCGCACACATGTTCAAATGGAAAATAAATCTATCGTTTGACATTTGCTAGAGAACAAATAATTGAATAATTGTCGCTTACCTATTGTTGTATAAATGGTACAGCTATAGACCATGGCATTCCAGAAAGACCATTGATTCAAATTATTGACGTGTTCGTCCTCTATTATACCAGAGCGCAATAGAGACTCCACAGCTGCCTTATGTTCGTTCATAACGCGAAGTACATTCCCGTTGAATTTAACTTCTTCAAACTGCATTAAAACATCGATTATTTTATAAAAGTTTTGGTACTCGGAAACTTCATTTACTACTTACTGAGTTTACACCCGTGACATTAGTTACATTCCGTATATCCTTGAAAAACACTCTCTGATCATATTGTAAGATCCTTATTTGCATTTCAGAATCGCCAACTGTCAATATAAATTGAATGTATGTCTATTAAATACACAATAAAATTTAATGTTTATTAAAATTATTCAAAACATATTTCAACACTTTTTATGAGCAATAAGCGAGAGATCGGAGAAAAAAGTATATAACTTTAGATCATGAAAAATGAAACAAATGATTCGATGATATTAAGCAATAATAAACATTTCATATAAATCACTTTTATCACATTAAAATCGAAAAAATGAAGAGATTTTTGTAAAATTAGAAATGTATCTTTTAAATGCTTTTGTTAAATTACTGCAAATTTTAATTTTATAATTCTTCGGCTGCATAAATTTCTCAATAATTTCTTGTTATCATATTAAGAAAATATATATAATTAACACAGTCATCAGTGTTTAATTTGTGTGATTATTAAAGGGATATTGACTGTAATAAATACACATAAAATAAGCACGAAAAAACACTCATCATTTTTTACTAATTGTTTATACTAGAATAGTTCGCGTGGCCTGAGGAGCAATCGATGATGACTCATTTGATTGTCTGAATCTATTCATTCATCTGGTCTACCTGGTCGATGATTTGTATATTGTCAGAAGACATCAAACCTGACCTGAATGCAGACAAAGATACAGATACAATGTATATAGTATTTGTGTATTTTATTTTTCCGTTAGGTTGGTTTTACTTTAATGAAAACAATTGGCAAAGAGCTTGATAAGCAAACAAATCATCGATAAGTTTATTTATAAGGTCGTGAGTGGATCATTCCCCGGTAGATACTAAAATCACTGAACTAAAGATACAGATCTTATTTTAATTTTTTCTTTACAGCTCTTAATTTATATTTAATTTAATTTTTATTTTTAATCTTTAATTTATATTTTATACTTAAATTTTTTTTGTTTCTTGCCGACTGCATTTAGTCGTGCATAAATAAATAAATTTCATTATAAAAATTAAAAATCAAAATGCATTATAACGTTTCAAACCAGTTCTATAATATTAAAAATATACAATCTATTAAAAAATAAAAAGATTCAATTGTATCTATTTATATTTTTCACGCTCACCTTCAACTGTTTTAAATATGAGAGCTCCAATAAAGTTGTAACCAGCGAGGACAATCAGAAGGAACATGTGTGTGAACCATCGTTTAGACAAGGTGCTAAACTTATTGTACAGTCCATAAGAGAACTTCTCGCCGAAACTCATGCCGGACTTTGTGAGATCAAGAAAGCCCTCATATCCTTTGGTCATAAAATCAAAATTGGAGGCATCAAAGGGATTCGCCACAGGTGGCCAATAAGGACCCTGGGAACCCATTGCCGTGTGATTAGTCTGTGCGGTGTAAGGATGCTGTGGTTGTGCACTCGGTGGCATTGAGGATCCTCCCATGGTCGAACCGCCGTGAATATTATATATATTGATGCGAGGTGGTCGATTCGAGCGCCTTGAAGGCGGCTGAGTGCTCGGAGTTGGTGACTGAGCCTGCATCTTGAATGTTTCACTTTACTTGCTGTCTTAACTGCTGTGCTTTGTAGCGTATCAATACTGTAAATCAATATCAAGAGTCTATTGCTCAAGCATGACAACCAATGCGAATATTAAACACTTTTCTTGAGTTCACTTTTATAATTCTGTGCAAATTTCATATATAGTAAAAGTGCGAAAATTGCGAATATATATTTTTATTATTTTTGGTAATTCCACAAGCACAAAGTATTTTCTCGATTTTTCGTCTTTTCACGCGTCGCGTTGTACAAATCTACTGTGGATCGCTTCCATCCGCCTCGTTCTTGATTTAAACTGAAACTAAGGCAACAAAATCACCAAAGCAGCAAAGAATGCTCCCCAGCATGAATGTCGCTCTGTCCGCCGAGAAAATCTCATCGATGGCAAATCTCAACGATGAGCGAGCACAATCAGAATGACGACACCGGCATCCGTATGAGGTCACCGTTTTGACCACGTTACGAGTCTGTTGACGTTTCGCCTCTCGATCGCACTCTGAAATGCTGAAAACGGATTAAGTCCCTCTACAATTCGAATCTATATGTCTGTATTTGTTTTTAAGATAATTGGGCAGAATTATAATTTGAAGTCAAGTCTCATCCAAAATTATTTGAATTACACTCAGTTCCAAATATGTAAATTAAAAAAGTTTATGGGCAACTACAAATTGTTGTTTGTACAAATGTCTAAGCATTTATTTTGAATCGCTTGACACTAATGAATTAATATTTAAATTTTTCTCTGAATAAATTGCGTTCTCAGAAATCAGAATATATATATAATATATATATATATATATTACTTATCGCATCATAGCACCACCAGCTGAGACGTCTGCCAAAATTACTGAACTCAGACAATTTTGTTAAATGGAAAACCTATTCTTGGAGGCAAAACTTTTGGCAGCCACAAACTTATTTCAATCAATTAAATTTGTAAAATAAATGTTACAAAAGCAAAGTATACTAAAAGCGTAATAAACTAATTGGAGTTCACGTATGATCATTAGTAGGTAGAGCTAAAGAGAGACAGAAAGAAGCTGTTTAATCAGCTGTGCTCCAAATTTGTTATTATGGCTATAAAAACATGAACAAACTCAGAACTAAATCGAGGGAGTATGAAATATAACTCTCAATTCCATTAAAATCAATTTTTTTGAGAGATTATCACTTCGAAAAATAAAGTCTAAATTGCGTATGGTATCTCTGAAAGGTTTCCCGATACCCTGCTAAATTAATTGTACACATTTTGTTAATATATTTATTACATTTAAGTGTTTATTATTTGTATATGGTTGGAATATTGCCCCAGCGAGCATACAGGTTGTCGATTTGCATGTAAATCTCACTAAATGATGAACAATTCGTAAATACATTTGTAATTTTCACAAACTTGAACAGTTTTAGCAATTCCAACAGCAACAATTGTCAATATTATTAATAATATAGTACATATACATATATGTATGTGTAAGAGTATGTGTCTATGAAAATAATAGATTAAATGCTATTACAGATATAAGTATTAGATAATTATAACTTGTTCCTGGTTTGAAAGCTCGCCTTTATTTAGCTTAAGTATGTCTTAGATTAAGATTAGTATGAATATCAACTTTACAGCAAATTAGATCGAATCGTTTGAATATCATATAAAGATTTTATAAATTTAACTCACAGTCCTTAAAATTGTATATATATATTTTTTTTTAAGATATAGTTTTGTTTTATTTTATTTCGTTATATTTTATTTGATAATATTTTGACTTGCACAAACAATTTAAACTCAAACTATGGTACTATAATAAGCCATAAACTATTCATTTTGAAGATCGATAGAAGAAGAGAGACAGACCCCAAACTCGTTTCTTTGGATGGGCTTGCGCACTCGCTACTCGTTACTTATAAAGTATTCGATTGATTAACCGATTTGGTCAAGTACGAGTCTGTCAAACTGTCAGGGATTATTGGGTATTATTTGCATTCAAATCGGTTTTAATTACACTAGAGAGCATCACTAGACAAAAGCACTTGGATTACAATATCAAGCTATTGGAGCAGTGCTGTTAGTTAACAGCTTTGCGGTTTGCTAAGTTAACAGTGTCTACTTGAGCGCCTCTTTAACATAAGCAGTGCTTTTAGCCCACAACAATATGTTATGTTAAGTTAACAGTGTCTACTTAAGCGTATCTCTCTCTCAAGCGGTGCTGCTAACTAACAGCTTTCTGTTCTGTTAAGCTAACAGTGTCTATTTGAGTGCCTCCTTCACTCGCTGTTCCCACTCGGCCCGACGCTGATGAATTCCCTTGAACTCTCCCACTGTTGCCGATCGCTCAATAGTCTTTGTGGGCGTGGCAGCTAATGCCTCTGTTGTTGCCGTTGTAGCTGCAACAGTTGGTGCTTTTGTGGTTGCAACAGCTGGTGTTGTTGCCTGTTTTAATTGCAGCGAGTAACGTTCATTTGGCGGCTTAACAGTGTTGATGTTGTTGTTATTGCTTTTGTTGTTGTTATTATTGTTGGTGGTGGCATTTCGCACATTGCTGACCTTGATGGGCGGCAAATTAGACAATTTCTGCGATACAGATTGTTGATTATTGTTGAGATTACGAAAATCGGCCACAGAGCTACGATTGTTGGCATTCGATTGGGATTGAGAATGCGATTGGGATTGAGTATGGGAATGGGAGTGAGAGTGTGCTTGTGTAATCCGGGATGACTCAATGCTCGTCTGTGTTTCATATTTGGGCATCAATTTGTCCAACTTCTCCTCACTGTTGGAATGATTCTCCTTATCGCTATCAACGCTTTGGCTGCCGTTTGTCATCTTCTTGTGGTTTGCCACTGCCACTTGGGCCATGGCCACCACATCATCATCCTTCACCTTCAGCGAGCGACGTGCAAAGACCTTCATCAACTCGGGCGTGCCATCCTCCTGACTGGGAGTGCTTCCATTTCCATTACTGTTACCACTACTGTTCCCATTGCTGTTAACATTACTGTTCCCACTGCTGTTACCATTACTGTTTCCACTACTGTTAACATTACTGTTGCCATTGTTAACATTAGCAAATGATTTCTTGCGCAGCACAACTTCTTTCTCTCCCGGCGTAACTGGAGTTGGAGGAGTTACCGGTGTAACTGGTGAAATAGGTGTGCTGGGAGTAATTGGAGTTGCTACAGTTGCTGGCATGGATTCAGTCTTGCGCTGCAGTTCCTCATTGATGGATTTCTTGCGCTCATTACGCAACTCGGCAATCTTGCGATCCACCTGTGACTTTTCCTCATTGAGGAACAGACGCTTGCGTTCCTCCAGCGAGAATCGATTGCCATTTGATGGCTCCACTTGCTTCGATTCTTTGCCACTCTTTGGTGTAATGGGCGAAGTCATCGCTAGCACTTCGCTGCTTCCGCCGCTGCTGCTGGTGCTGCTCACGTAGCTGGAGCGCAAACTGTTGGCGCTGACCGCACGCTGTTGTCTGGACAGGATCTCAGTGGGTTGGCTAATACTGTGAGATGGTTGGGGTTGTGACGGAGTTGTGGCTGCTGCTGCTGTTGGTGGCTTCTGAGAGCGTTCAACAATCTGAATACTGCCTGTACTTTCTCCACTGAGACGCCTCATGGTCAGATCATCGCTGCTCTGACTACGTTCCGCCGGAGAGGCAACGGATTTTACGTTCTTGGCCAGCACCAAGTGATTCGTCTTGTTGTGAAGACGTGCCTGATCCACACGGTTCAACTGTATCTTCATGAACTCCGGCTGCTCCAAGCCCAATCCCAATCCCGATCCTGCGACAGGTTGAGCCTCCATTTGACTCGAGTTACGTTGACTTGCTTTGACAGGAGTTGTGGGAGGAGTGCTTGATAACTTGGCATTCTTGGCCAGTGGACTCGCATTGGCTGGATCCTTGATCGCAATGGTCGTGGTCTGCTTTAACTCCAGGACCTTGGGACGCTGTGGAGCTGGTTGTGATTGCTCCAGGCAGATCTGCTCGGTGACTGCGCCAGATTTGCGAAGAACACTGACCAGCGGCGACTTGACGATCAAGTCAATGTTCTGCTCGATCTGGGAGATGCTGGTGGGACATAGACTGGGACTGGGACTGGGTACCAGGAGTGTGGTGCTGCGTTGTGGCGATAGCTTTGTTGGCGTCGGCAACTTGCCAGTGGACTCGGCACGAGTCTGCAACAGCTTGTTGTCATTGATCTCGAATCCCAGAGAGACACACTTGGCACTGGGCGACATGGGCGACATGGGCGACATAGGCGACATGGGTGACATAGAGATGCGGGAAGACTTTGGAGACTGTTGCTGCTTGTAGTAGGAGGCAGGCACTCGGAAGCTGATGGACAGATCCGGCAAACTGGGCATGTTGTTGTGCATGGCCATCGATTCGTTGACCACGTCTCGCTCCTCCTGATAATTCCTGAAGCTTCTCGACTTCTCCACCGTCTTACGCTGCTTCTCCTCGTAGTAGAGCGCCGAGGGCTCATCCGTGCTGGTCTCCAAGGAGTTCGAGGAGCTCGAATGCTGTCCCATCGAGTCACTGGAGCGGGAGAGCTTCTGCTGGAACGCACTCAGTCCCACGATCCGAGGCTTCCTCTCAAAGTGACTGGACGTTGTCGTCGTCGTTGTCTCCGTCTTCAGCTGCGTCTGCTCACGAACAAGAGCCGTGGACTGGAAGGTATCGTTGCCCCGGGAGTTCTTGGACAGCAAGCTGGTGACATCGCTGTCCAGGACATTGGAGGATGTGGCACCCAGTTCCTGGGGCAAGTAACGCTGTCGCGCAGCCGGTCCCGACTTGGGCTTGACAGCAGTTGGAGGTTGCGGATGCACTCCATAGTTACTGACCATGGCATTGAGGCCATGTTTGCCCTCGTTATGAATCTCCCGCTTGATGAACTGACGCGTCTCCTGGATGTGCTGCTCGTGCGATGTGGCGCTCTTGGACTTGTTGGGTATTGGCACAGGATCGCGAGCAGCTGCCTCCACACAGGAGGTGGAGATCTGCAGTTTCTTGGCCACATTGTGACTGGTGTCTATGTCCTCCAGGCCATCATTGGCTCTCGCAATGCTACGCTTAGAATTGCGCTGCATCAAACGACGCAGGAAGCCATGATCATTGGAATCCGCTGAAGCGTTCGTCACATCGTCGCCATCCGTTGAGGATTCGCCACGGCCATCAAAGAGCGCATTGGCCGCCTTGAAAGTAAGTGCTCGGAGTCCAAAGACAGATGTGGATGAAGTGGATGCCGTTGTGGATGATGTGGTTGCTGTCTGTTCGCTGTGGATCGTAGTCATCGTTGTCTTCTTCTGCTCGATTGACTTGCTGGCAGTTGAGGTTGTTGTTGTTGTGGCAGTTAAAGTACTGCCCGGCGGAAGAGAGCGCGTCTTGCTCTTTACATCAGTTTCTGTACAAGAGAGAGAGAGTGAGAGAGAGTAAGGAAAAGACAGAGAGAGAGAGAGTAAGGAAAAGAAAGAGAGAGAGTAAGGAAAATAGAGAGAGAGAGAGAGTAAGGAAAAGAGAGAGAGTGAGGAAAAGAGAGAGAGTAAGGAAAAAAGAGAGAGCAAGGAAAAGAGAGAGAGTAAGGAAAATAGAGAGAGAGAGAGAGAGAGAGTAAGGAAAATAGAGAGAGAGAGAGAGAGAGTAAGGAAAAGAGAGAGAGAGAGTAAAGAAAAGAAGGAGAGAGAGACAGAAAGAGCAAGGAAAAGAAAGAGAGAAATCGTTACCAACTGATAGTTTATCTACACATTTACAGCCTTACACTTACCCTTAACAGTTCTCATGCTGGGAATTTGCAACTGAGTCTGGCTAATCTTGGAAAGCTCCTCATTCGCCTCAGGTATGGAAGACTGCAGAAAGTGTGAATTTAACAGATTAAGAGGTGGATTATTCAAAGATTTATTATTGCAGCTCACTTCTAAAGTTCTCCTGTGTTGTCGACTCGGGCCCTTCTTCTTGGCCGGCCTGATGGCCATCTTGTGTTTGGCAGCCGCATGTGAAAGTCTCTGACGTTCCAGGCCAACTGCATCTACTTCATCCTCGGCATGAGCTCGCAATATATCCGAGCTGAGGGACTTGCACATGAGTTGTCTATGGCTGTGACTGTCCTCTCCGTCTCCATCGGTGCTGTTGGCGCTCAGCAGACTGAGAGAGGACACCTCATGACCCTGGGTCACCCCGCGAGATTGGTAGCCACCACCCGCCTTTCGACTCTGTCCAGCTCCCGCATGACGCTGTGGCGACGCTGGACTACGGGGCAGACCCAGATCCTCGTCCGAGGCATCCGGACGATTACGACGCTTTCGCAGCACATCCGTCAGTTCCGCCTGTAAATAAAAAAAGGGAATTGAAAGATTAGCCAATGTAAAGTCAACTCTTTTACTGGTTTTTGGGTAAAGTCGGGTGTTTACCCAGCTCTTCCAACGAAACACTAGGCGGGCACGCAGACAACTGCGACTGAGGCGACCTTCTCCGCCGGATGATCCGGTTAATCGCATCTTAAAAGGATTCTGCTTGAAGTCAATCATTTCGAGTGCCTCCTCGACTCAAGGACGAGGCCCCAAATGAAGCTGTCAACTGTGCGATTATATGACAATGTGATAATTATATGATACTCTTGTATAACTTATCTTTTATGAGCTCAATTTAAATATAAACAGATCCTTAGGATTGAAAACTAACTAGAAAAATAAGATATCTTTGTCATTGATTCCCTAAAATAAGAAAAGTTTTTATTTTCCGACAAAAATTTCATTGTAAACCGATCGTTCCTATGGCAGCTATATCTTGACGTAGCCTAAGTTTTATCCATTCTGATCAAAATGTTCAATATAATGAAAATTTTCACAATTTTAGACATTTTAAGAAATTTCAAAATTTTCACACTAAGCTGAGATTTTGCACCGATCATTACACATATTGTTAAACTCTGGATCAGTTGAAAACTTTTACCGAAAACGAGAGTTGAAATGGATTTCCCTGGATGCCTTGAATGTTGCGAGTACCCGCACTTCCGGCTACCATTTCGATCTATTTCGATCGAAGCTTTTATTTTTTCTCGTAATTAACTAAGGGCTATTGTTAATGTTGTAGTTGTTAGATTGTGAAGTGCGAGGCAGACACGCGATCCGTTAGATTTCACTTTCTTTGCACTGCGGCAAGCGACGTTGTGAGCGGCTCCAAGTGCAACGTGCAACTGAAATTGTGGTGCCGACATTTCGACGAGGCGCAGGGCAAGGCAGACAGACGGATAGACAGACAGACGGACGGATAGACAGACAGACGGACAGAGAGACAGACAGACGGAGAGACAGATGCAGATGCTGTTGCACCCTCGACAGATGCAACTGCAGCAACAATGCAAAGATTGTGAAATGGTATCTCCGACGTCTATTTTTTTTTTTTACCTAGTCTAACATAATTGGGTGCGAGGCAGGCAGTGGGAATCTGTTTATTATCATCGCTTTCGACAGCATCGATAGCATTTCAAGGGTAAGCCTGAAGAGATCGACCCGTACCCGGATTCAGACTAAGGAATTTCAATATGCAACATATACTATAAACAAATGCCACTACAATTCTTCGACTCGTGCCTTCCCACCCTCTTTCTCCTTGTGGAGCTGCATCTAGTTTCTTTTCCCGTTTCATTAATCAGCGATGCTTGTGGAGCATGAGAGAGAGAGAGAGAGAGAGAGAGAGAGAGAGAGAGAGGGAGAGGGAGAGAGTGAGAGGGAGGAGGAGGAGCAGCAGCAGGGGAATGGGAAGTCGAGTCAGCTTATACTTAATCATTATGCCTATTCCTTGGCACTTTGGTGTCTATTTTGGGATCTCGAGCTCGCTTGGATTAAGTGCTAAACAGTTGCAGGTTAAAGACCTTAACCATAAGTTGAGTACATAAATACATTTGTAGGTTACGCGGGGTTTATTGAACTCCTATACCCCGTAAATCTCTGCAAGATCTGTAAAAACTAAAAAATACAGGTAGACAACCCTTTGTTAGGGGAGGATCTACCTGCTTCCTACTCCCTCTACCTGTTTCCCTGATCTGTCCCTCAGCCAAGCGAAACATATCGCGACGTCGACGTCGTCACATTCGCTGATTTATTGGCACACTTGCTGAGTGGGCCAACTGTTGTTTTGTGGCCATTGCAATGTCCACTGGCCACTGGCCTAACATGCAACTTGCAACTCGCAACCTGCAACTTGTGGCATGCGGCATGCGGCAGACAGTTGCCCGCCCCCGTTTGATTACAACAGTCTCTGTCCACATCTGCTGTGTGAGTTAGTTTAAATACTATACAAAGAGAGCACAGTTGGCAAACTGTTCGAAAAATGTGACTTTAATTATGCAAATTTAAATAAAACCAAAGCTACAGTTATTGCTATATCTAAACTATATCATATCGCTAGGTAACAGAATGACTCTATACGATACCAAAACAAATTTAACTGATATAATATTATATGTTTTTTCTATTTTTATGAAATAATAAATAAAAGTAATAGTATTTTTAATCTATTAAATTTACTAACCAGAAAGATTAGTTTAACAGAATTTTATTTAAGACCTCAATTTTTTAATCCAAAGAAAATATTTATTTTCTTTAAAGACTTTACAAAATTAAAAAACTTCAATTTTTACTCAAAAAAAATGTTATTTTCTTTTAAGAGTTTCAAAAAAGTCATTCAGCTGAATTGTCTAGGATGACAGCTGCTCAATGGACGCGGAAACCCAAAAATGAGAAAAACACAGTCGAAATAAACATTTTATGCAATACGAGGAGAGTCCAACAAAACAGGAAGTCTGTGCAGTCCACTTAGAGACAACCTGTGTCCATAAATGTACAATGTGGGTCGATTTCAAATGTTTGATTTGCATTTCATCGACCATTTTGCGTCCTGCAGTGGAGCATTAAGTCAGGAAGACTGTCAGTAAGTCAACAGGTTTAGGCCAACTCTCAACACAAGTAATTAAAGCAATGCGTGAGAAATGACATCGCATGTTTCCCCCTCCCCCTCCCCACAACTCATCAGTTGTCCGTCTGCAATCTACAGTCTTCAATATACAGTCTGCAATCTACAGTCTACAAAGTGAAAATTGAATGCCTGAGTTGTCGCTCAATTGCCCCATTATGGACGTCAACTAGATTTTTTCTTTTTCTATTATTTATGTCTATACAAATCCATAGAGTGTATTGCTGTCTTTTAAACTGGTTTGAGCCTGGGATAAAATAGTCTAATTCAATTTCTATATGATCAAATACGTACTTGGAATTTCAAAAATATTTGTATATATTTAATATAGTTACAAATTATATATTTTATTTTTTATCTCTATACAAATCCATAGAGTGTATTTCTGTCTTTTAAACGGGTTCGAGTCTGGGATAAAATAGTCTAATTCAATTTCTATGTAATCAAATATGTACTTGGAATTTAAAGAATATTTATTTATATTCAATATATTTACAAATATATTAAACTTTTAGCAACACTCTAAAATATGTTTATATTCAAACAGAGCCACAAAATAATAAGATTAATATAATTAGAATTTATTTTAGTTGTTTAATTGTTTTGTTTAAATGCACACACAGTTGACACAACACAACACACACAATTTATATATTTATATTTTTCAAAGAATATTTATGATATAGTTTCTATTTATTGGATGCCATTGATCCGACGATTGAATTGAATCGACAGAGCGATGTCGACATCCAAATGACTGAAAGCAAACTGATTTAGCGGAAAACTCTGCAGGAGTTCAATAGCATAGAAACAGAAAGAAATGCGATTTATTTGCTAACCAGGTTGGCAAATAAGCCGCCAACTGCACTAAGACCAAGTCATGATAAAAAGCGGGGAGAGGGGAGAGAGGAGAGGCAACTGCAACTGACAGTCAAGTGGAAAAAAGTGGAATAACAAGAAGTAAGTAACCAAGAGTCAGTGTAACTCGTTTGGCCAGAAAAACTGAAGAGGCATTAGAAGCAGCGGGTGAGACAGAGAGAGAGAGAGAGAAAGAGAGGGAGAGAGAGATATCTATAGACGAGGAAGAAGCCACACATTGTATGTAGTTGGCCACGCGCTGCAGTTGGCCAAGTTGCCCCGGAGTAACAGTCCAGTTAGTTGGTCTTGCAACGTCCCACAACCGTCGAGGGTGGGAGGTGGGAGGTTTGGAGGGGCATAAGATTGCATTCGGCTTTCGTACCAGTTGCGGTGTTGTTGGTGTTGTGGTTGTGTTGGTTGCTGTGGTGTAGTACGGCGCGTGCGGTGTCTTCTGCATTTCTGTTGCTTTCTTGTTTCACGGCAAACCAAACACAGACTTCGACTTGGCGATTATGCAGTCAAAACTTGCACGGACATCGACACCAACGCAGCTCAGATCTCTATTAGATAATATATAACTAGGCAAAAAACTCTGCAGATCTATCGACAATTAACTGTAGGTAAAATAATATGAACATTTTTAAGATAATAAATCTGCAGATTTGGAGAGATCGAGAGTGACTGAACTTTGTAGTGTAAAATTTATTTAATTTCTAAAGGTAAAACTAAAAAATTTAGATCTTTGAAGAATTTACTGAATTACAGATAATGTATTTTTTAAAAATACAATTTTGATATTCACTGAAAAATTAATAATATATTTCTGCGCTGCATTTCTATTAATAATTATCAAAATTAACTGAAAATTGTCCAATAAAGTCACATATTTGAGCTAACAATGGACGCGTTGAGTCAACAACAATCCCCAATAAAATTCCCGATTTCAATCCGAAGTCAACAAACCGACAGAAGCATGCGAGTAAATTGAATTTGATTAAAATCAATTTAAATGATTGCAACACAACACAACATGAGCAACAACAATAACAACAAGAATGTTGGAGTCCACGTTGGGGTAATTTAAGCATATATCATCGGGTGACCCTTTGAGGCCATTCCAAAGTTGTTAACTCTTATTTAAGGGTGCTAAAGAGAAGCCCAACTGAGTCGCAGCTTTGTTTAACATGAGTCATGGCTAATTGTGGACAAGGATTATGGAATGCGGATCGATAGAAACAAACCCACAATAAATTACAAGTAAAGAGTTTTCTTTAAGCCATGAATTAATAATGAGTTTACTTTTTTTCTTGATACTTGTAATACACATAATTTGAGTCTATTGCGCTAACTGTCGACTGACACGATATTTCATTTATATTCAAGTTATGGAAGACTGAATACTCTTTCAAAACTTCAATTTGCTATGATATCATAAATCTGACTTGAATACAGAGTATCTGTCAGTCTATCACTAATGTATAGGTAAAGTATTGCTTGAAAGTAATGTCGTTAATCCCTTTTTATTTATAAATTCCATTTCCATTTATAAATGTCCATTTTGAGATAAAATGGCTGAATACAGAGTATCTGTCAGTCTATCACTAAAGTATAGGTGAATTAATGTATTGAAAGTAATGTCGTTATTCCATTTAAATTTATAATTTACATTTATAGATATCTATTTTGTGATAAAATGCATGAATACAGAGTATCTGTCAGTCTATCAGTGAAGTATAGGTTAAGTATTGTTTTGAAATGAATGTCGTTATTCCATTTATATTTATAACTTCAAATTATAAATATTTATTTTCAGATAAAATGGCTGAATACAGAGTATCTGTGAGTCTATCACTATAAAAAGTATGAATGGCGCTATGTGAACTCACCTTTAGCACAATGGACAGACTGCTGGCTGTCGCTGACTCAGAGAAGACGCTGTCATGGGATTGCGAAAGGGTTTCGCGTGTGTAATCGCTGCTGCAGAAAAGAGAGAGAGAGAGAACGATATAGGCAAAGAGAGAGAGAGATGAGATGAGGAGATGACTTACCCATCCACATCGACGTCCAGCAATCTTCCCTCGCTGAGGCTTCGTTGACTGTCGGACATATCGGCAGCTCCTCCGCCGACGGCGCCGCTGTCCTCGGTGTTCAGATCCTGTGAAGAATCTCCGACGCTGCGCAGCTGTCGCTGATGGAGGCGTTTCTCCACAAAGTAACTGTTCCGACTTATGCTCTTGGCGTCGGGGAAGACGGCCACGCCCATCTGCTGTCGCTGTGTCGTGTACATGGCCTCGGGATTGGATTGCACTTGGACTGCACTTGAGGGCTGCTCGGAGCCGTGTGTCTGCTGTTTGCTTGATCTCTTCTTGCCCAGCAACACGCTCAGCAGCTCATCGCGATGGGAGCCGTAAGACTTGGACTTGGGCAGAGACTGCGTCTGATAACTCTCATGCAATTGCTGGTGGGTTAAAGGCGATGCCGGCGACGAAGCCGACGCCGAGACTCCGGAGGATCCGGAGAGTGCAATGCTCCGCAGATTCTTCTCACTGGAACTGCTCGTCGGTGGTGGCAATGTGTTGCAAGAACCCGGTCCAGTTGACTCTCCAGCTGCGGCAGCTACGGCACTGTCCGCACTATTAATTGTCCGTCGACGAAAGATCCGCCGTAAATTACGTAACGGATGAAAGCGACGGCGCTTTTGCTGCTGCTGCTGTTGTTGTTGTTGTTGCTCTACAAGGAGAGTGAAAGATGGAAAGAAAACAAATCAATTTGGATACAAAGTTAAAAATTAAAACATTTTGTACTAACGACATTGGGAAAAATACATAAAAAGTACAGCTTGCTTTGCATTATTATTAATGATAATAATATGAATATGCGGAATATGAATATGAATTCCGCCCAAATAATTATAGTTGATATATAATCCTAAATTTTAAATAAAACTGTGATAACACTTTATAGAAAATTTTTCTGTACTCTATCGTATTAATACTAATGTTCAAGCTTTAATTTATCAGCATGTAGATTTTTACAACCTAAGCAATTTAATGGACAAAGGGTGTGAATGGTTTTAATTGCGAATCAAATTTATTTCATCTTTCGAAATTGGTGTCACAAATCATTGACATGATTGATAAGAAACCAAACCAAAAACAATTCAATTGTCAAGCAAGCGAAAAACATGCCCATAAATAGGCAAAAACGCAGTCAATGTGCTATTGGGAGCACCCAAAAGCCAAATAATCAAATGAAATTCAGATATACTATATACTCACAAAAAGTGAATGACTGAATGGGAACGAGAGAGAGAGAGAGAGAGAGAGAGAGAGAGAGAGAGAGAGAGAGAGAGAGAGCGAGAGCGAGGGAGTGAAAGAGAATAAGTCTAGTTGTTCTTAGGCAAGGTCGTATCTAATCTATCAATACACGAGTAAATATACATTTCCATGGAAAGAGTATCTAATATTATATGAACAAAATGATAGCATTACCCTATTCTGAATTCATGGGTAATTAAAGTACCCTAGAGTTCCAGCGGGGATCCTAAATATCAGACACATTTACTACGCTTTGGTTACGCGCATTTATTTGTTTTTAAATCGTATTGTAAATTATAATCAGTTCCATTTCGATTGTTGTTGCCATTTTCATTTAGGGTTCTGTCGTCAATAACCTCTTAACGTTTATTTTTATAGCTGATAAAAAAAGCGAAGACAGAGCAATGTGCTATGGCAAATGCTTTTAACGCCTTTGCACTGTGTTTACATTGGTCAATTAACGATTATACTCGTACTTATCGGAAATCAGCTAAGAAGCACGTAAATTTCGCGACTCTGAAAAGTTGCACTAGCCGTAAATAGATTTAACAGAAATGTTTTCAAATATGATAGTTGTTACATTCTCCCAGTTACATATTGTCATACAGCAGGGAGGGGATCATGATGTCATAACCTTTAACATGACTCAATTCTATATGCGCTTGTGTCATTCAAGTCCCAGATGAATGCTTGGAACTAGATACAACTGATGGTAATTATAAGTAATAATAAAGTATAAGTTATAATTTATTAAGTTATATAATAGTTGTTTTTAACATAATACACTTTTCTGTACAAATTCTTACTAACATCAACTTAACGTTAACTGGAATTAGCATAATATGTTATTAACATCATTCTCTTATCAGTACGAATTCTTACTAACAGCAACTTAACATAAAATGGAATTAGCATAACAGCTACAATTAATAATAACATAATTTCCATTAACACTCTACGCTTAACAGTGGCGAGCTGTTATTAATATAATCTTAGCATAACATAAGAAAAGCACAACATAGGACTTTCTCCTAGCTCAATGAAAGGTTGTCAACGGAAGTTAATGAGTCGTCAACTTCAAGCAGTCGAAATGTGACTTGGCTCCCTTAAAAACTGCTAATCAATAGACCATACCACGGACTTTGCTACCGTTAGCTGCCAAGGCGACCATAATAAATATTGACAGTATGCCAGTCACGTTTTGGGGCCAGTCAATAAGCTATATGCATATCAGCCGGCACGCGAGCGAAGTCGCTGAGTATTTATGTACTATACATGGAGACAATAGGCTGTCAAAGCCTATAAGAATTAAAGTCTAATTTAAAATTTAGTTACCAAGGTTAAATGAATTGTTCTCAGGACTACTAGAGCTACCACATTCACTTTTTGTAAATGGTATAGGAGTTCTCTCATAACTTTCACTTCAAATCAGATCTCATTTTCCGAAACTTTATAAACAACATGAAGCACGATGACTCAATCTTGAAATGACAAACGTTTCTTCCTGAATACTTTATATATCATCGTGTATTTGAAATGATGTCGTTAGCTAATACTTTGTCCATATTATTTTAAATTCTCTTTTTTTCACTTTGGCACAGTCATTTAACATTTCTTTTTATTTGTTCATTGTCTTTTATGTGATTTCAGTAATTTGTCAAAACATTGTAAGTCGCCTCAACTTATTTGGCAGCATGAGGCAATTTATATATGATGTAATCGAAACTGATGTGCCAGTTTATAGTATTGGTACAATTAAAGTTTTGCCTATAGCAAATGTTTTAGTTGTTTTTAGTATCTTTCGATTGTAATCTACAACGACAATTTATTCTTACATTAACAACTCTAAAATAATTATAATATTTAACAAATTTTAATCTTTTTAACTTTTGGAACGGATCTTTAAAGTTCTACTTCATATAGTAATTTCTAAACAATATTTCGGAATTTTTTAAATAAGGATCTGTTCTGTTTATTTATTTTTACAATACTATAACGAGTTGTCTGTTTAAGGGAGCATTCACTTTTGATTATATTTAGGTCTATATGCTTGTTACCATTGTTGTTAGTAGGGCATTGGCGTTGACACAAATTCTACTATATATGAATTATGAATGTGGCAAAGAGCCAATTGCGAAGAGGCGTCAAAACTGGTAATCGAAACTGAAACTGTCGAATTCGACGAGTCGTCTGTCTTTCTGTCTGTCTGTCTGTGATTTGGCGGCCTTTGCAACAAAGTAGGCGCATTTACTCGTATTAATTAATCAATTGAAAATGTTACGCGCACTAATGCAAATTGGCAACTGGCAACTGGCAAATGGCAACTTGGCTAAATGGAAACTGGCAATAGCTCAGACATGACAAAATCCACTTTTTAAAGCCAACAGCGAGTTGCAGTAATTGGAGACTCTTGTTGTTGTTGTTGTTTTAGTTGTTGTTTTGGCCATAACTGTGTGAGCGGATACTTGACACATGTATTTGTGTGTTGTTGTTGTTTTACCCAGTTTTTATATTTGTCTTTACTCTTTTGTTCAGTTAACCATGCTTTGGGCATTTGTTTTTGCTGTGGCTCGTTGGCTTCGCCGTTGGTTGGCTGGAAGGAAGGTCAAGTGAGCCACATTGCGCCTTGCCCCCTTTGCTGCCACGCCCACCCTTCCTTTCTGCCTCCCTCCCTCACGCCTGTCGTCATCATCCATTCCCAGTTGGCATTGGCGTGTGGGCAGCTTATCCGCTTTACAAGTGCTTAATTCACTTACGTAGAATATAAATAAAAAACATTGAGAACCAAAGCGAAAACGAAAACAACTTAAAATTGCGTAATTCGCACTGCGTTGAAGGCAACTTGCAACTTGCAACATGCTACATAACTCTTTTAATGCAAATCTCTTAGATTGTGCATATTCTGCACTGATAAAAAAAATGTTCTTAAATCAAGATTTTGGTCTCAGAACTAAGATTTTTGCTCTAAAAAATGCGTCGAGAACATTTAATTCTTAAATTAATAGAACACATCTTAATTTTAAGAACATTTTAAATAAGAAAAAAATTTTCATAAAATAAAAATTAAAAAATAATAATTTTTAAAATTAATTTTTAAATTTTTTAAAATTAAAAAGTAATAATTTTTTATAATTTTTTTTTTTTATTTTGACTTGTTCAGTCAATCAATACATTTGCCTTCAAGTCGTTTTGGCTACTGCCAAGCCTAATCAGTTCTTTGGCGAATTCTATAGCCAATTATTACACAAACAGTCTATATTTATAATGCGACTCAACGGGTTTTATATTTGTTCGATAATTCAGTCAATACCATCTCAGAAAGAAGTCAAACTGCCAACAACAACTACTTGCGACTATCAGTATCGATAAGAGAGTACGCTGGCAGGCCATAATCTCTGGGAAGTTGGCTTCAATCAAGCGGCAACGTGACGATGACATGAAGCTTATCAGTCACCCGCAAAAACTGAGAGCAACTAAAGAACACTTTCAACACTCAACAACAATAACAATAACAACAACAAGCTGTTAGAAGAGGCATGAAACTGATTACACAATGCCTCAAGCCACTTCAATTAGAGCTTTCTAAGTCTGACCGACGTCTATCGACTTTTTCTTCTTTTTTTTACTTCTTCGTCTTCGTCTTTTACTCTATATGCAACTGCCTCCCATTTCCGGGGAGTGATATAACAAACAACGTTTCACATTCACCCGGATTCTCGACTGATTGTGAAAAGAGCGGAGCACATATCGTGACACGACTTAACACGAACTGAAAGAACTCGAAAAGACAGCTAAACATTTTTAGATTGAAAAATAAACGGAATAATATTTTAAATGATTTTATTTATTGTTTAGAATATACCAATAGTAAAAAATTACAATTAGATTTGAAATTAATGAAATTAAATTTGAGTTTCGTCTGCATATTGAAAATCACGCTGTCATCTCTAACTTTAGGCACTTTGGATTACTTTGCCAAGTGTTAAACAAAAATCGATTGATAAACCTTTGACATTCTTTAAGCAATTATTTGTGTTTCAATACTCCGCTTCGCTCACTCATTCTCTCCCTCTCCCTCTTTCTCTCTCTCTTCGGTTAAGGCCCGCATAAATCTCATTGAACCAGTAAATTCGTTGCCCATTGAGCAGTATAATTGCTTGATAATATCTGACCCAAATAAGTACTTGGTTGGCACTCGAACTAAACTATTGTCAAATGGGGCTTTAGTCGTGACTGTCTGGCATAAATTATATCTGAAATTTAAGCTACATATATAAAGAAAAAGATACATTACACATACAAATTATTTTTATTACGGATTTTGAAACTAATCCGATTTATTTCGATGTTTTTATTGAAATTTTATGAGCAAAATTCCTCGAAAACCATGTTAAGCATTTCTTAGTTAAATAAATAAATAAAAATCGAAAGAAATATTCAAAACTAAACATTACCTGTTCAAATAAAAGCCCCCGAAAATATATACAGATGTTTTACGGTCTAAAACAATTTGTATCTCAATTGTTTACAGGGAGTATTGTAAACATGCGAACACAGTTAGAAGTTGAGCAAATTTAATATATATGTTTCACTTGATGTTGCTATCGCAGAAATCAACAACAACACAATTATGCACTTCACTTAATGTTTAACAATTTTCTGGATCGTTTTTTTAATAACATTAACGCGCGTTTTTCTATCTTGAGTCACTGTAATGAAATTAGCATAGTTGCAAATTATGAAACAATGTTACATATATCGATTTACCAATTGTATGAACCGATTACAATTGCAATTGCGTTAAAGTTTATTTTATTTGTAATTTAGTTAGTTACGAGCACGGCAATTAGTAAGACACGCGCCAGGTACTACAAATTTTGTTCACCTGCACAGGTGGAGCAGAGAGCACAGAATGAATAGGTGAATACACGAATACGATTACGAATACGAATACGAATACAGCGACGAAATCGAAGTAACAGACAAAACACCAAATACAAATTGAAATAGAATCGTATCGAAGCGAAGCGAAAAATACCCGAACGACCCTCGGATCGGATCGGCAAATGTTTGGCTTATTAGCGGCTAACTGATTAGCTCTTGCTGTTACCTTTTATTCGTACTGCAGTACTCACTAGATTCCATTGCCTACATACCATGACATATGCTTATTAACAGCGAACTGTTAATGCAAAACAGCAAACTGTTAATGCATAACAGTGACCTGTTAGACTGGTTAACAGCTACTGTTCTCTTACGAATTCAAATGTATGTAAGTGATTATGTGAGAGCTCGCTTTGTTATTGTATTGTTGTATTGTTATTGTTACTCTATGTTAGCAACAACAAAGGGAACAGTTTCCATTGGTTACCCTCCCATAGAATTTCGTAGACTACCTCATCACCATAGAAAGTTGTTGTTATTTACCATCCGTAATTACATAAACATTATTCATTGACTTTACGATGTTGTGGATAGTAAAAACGAATTTTCATTGTTAAACAAATATTACAAGCATACAGTTTGATGTGATAAGTTCTATTTTGCTGTTACTGATAATGACTAATGATGTTGCAGCCATTTAACGATATAAAGTGCTAAAAAGAACACAATTTTATGGCAATTTATCAGTTGGCATCGAACAACTTCTTGATTTAACAGAGTTTATTTATCTATATATTACGCAGAGAAATTTATTTCAATTTCACAAAAGCAGACAAATGTAATTAAAAGGTCACATGCATGTACATTTGTATTTATATTTAAATATGTACTCGAATGCTTGTTTATTTGTATGTGCATACATATGGATGATGTACACTAGACTTTATGCTTTGTCTGCAGATTTATGTGACAGACAGACTGACTGACGAATGCGGTTGCACCACAACAAAACGAAATTCACAGCCCCAGCTAATTATGCACAAATGCACATACATACATACAGACATACATACATACATCCACATAAATATACATGTTTGCAAATAAATAAACTAACTAAACTAATGCTCTCTCACGGGAGCAACAATTAACTTGGAGGCGAGTCATCAACTGGAGGCAGTACTAAATGGCCCTCAGCATGCAGCTACCCAGCTTGTAAAGGGTATAAACAATTGCTGCGCATTGTACCAATTGTTTGTTGTCGTTCGGGAAAGTCGCGGACTGTTTTTGCACACACACACACACTCGTATCTATGCCTATAATTATGTATCTCCTTACATAAACACCTTTGATCTTGTACATAATATCGAATAGACAAAGTTGTGACTTACCCACATTTGTTGAACTATTGCCATCTTCTGTGGCCACCGGACTAGCAATAGGTGTGGATGTTGTTGGTCCCCGATAGCCATGGGATCTGCTATTGCCTTCCAGTGGCAATGACAGTGGACCCGATGCACATAGATCCAGTTCCAAGGGTGGCGAATTCTCCCGCACACATGACATTAAGCCGGAAGACATCCTGTAAAGATAAAAATAAAATAAAATCAAATAAATGCTGTATTTATAATAAATATGTGATCATAAATATTTATTAGCCATTTTCTAAAGGTTTCTAAAAACCCAAAGGCCACGCAATATTTCTTACAAATTTTGGTAATATTTAAAATCTACTCAATTGAACTTAAATTGATTATAAGAAGATATTTTTAATGAATTTATATAATAATTATATATTTTATATTTAAATAATTGTTATTTAAAACAAATTTAAATGAATTTATTTAATAAATATAACATATTTTAATAAATGCTTTTTAATTTCCATTAATTTTATTTACCAACTCCGCCTCAAAGTATGCTATATTTAATTACACGCATTTCAACACTACAAATGACTTCATAACAGAGAGAGATAGAGAGAAGAGACAGAGAGAGAGTGAGAGCAGGTGGTTTAACAGCACTTGCAAGTGTTGTTGTTGTTCAGCTGAAAGTAAACAGCAGAAAAGAAAGATGTGCAAAAAGTATTGCATACTTTTATGCGTCAAGTGCAAACGCACTCACTGTAAGGTGGCAATTAACAACAACACCATTAGCAGCTTAATGATCATAGAGTATTACGAATACGAATACGAATATGAATACGAAAAAGTAACCGCAAAAGCCACGCAGTTGCACTGTCATGTAGTTAGTTGCACTCGCCTCACATATCGCAACGTAAAAATCTTACAAATTAACTTTGGCTTTCATTTGCATTTAACAGATTCAGAGGGTATAAACTGTATGCATGTGTGCGTAATTTGTATCTGTGTGTGTCGGTGTATATGTATCTACTATTGTACTTACTAACAGACAAACATTGAAAAGTTAAGATGCCGTGAAACGCAACAAACGCAAATGAGAAACAACAAAACTTTAATTATACGTATGTAATTGAGATTTGCATACCCAACGTCAATGTTTGGCTATGAGCATTACTTTGTAAGTATCTGTATCTGTATCTGTTGCTTACACACGGTAATTGCAGCTGCTCATTACTCAAATTTGCCAACATAATTATGATGTGCCGGGCCAAACAATGTGGCTAACAACACAGACAATAGGCTTTGGGCCAGGAGGAAGCAACCCTCAGATACTCTGACTCGCTTTGCATTACACCTTGGTCATTAAAATAGAAAAATAAAAACAAAAAGTTCTCAAGGCAACAAAACACTTGTTGCCAACAATTATAAACAAAACAAAAAAAAACTTAATCTCAATGACAGCACAACAGCTGCAAAAGACCATCTAACGTCATTGCAAAATGGCATAATGCGAAAATGGCTGAAAACGCTCAAATTGAAAAGGAAAGTGCCCCTGACCGGAAAGCAGTTAGAAAAGCGAAATGAGCTGAATGAAAAATGCATGCTCATTGCACGTTTACACAATAATTCCGAGTCCGAGACCTCAAAACTGTTACTTAGTGCCAGTTGCCCTAAGTAAACTGTTGACTGTTTTATATTTTTTTTAAACCATTAATTTTAATGACTTACACATTTGACGCCTGTTTCTTGACCACAATTTTTCCCCTCATTGCAAATAACAAATAATATAAACTTTAAATCGGTGCAACAATTTGTTCAAGGGTACTAAACCAGGGCGCAATTTTCTAGCCTATTGAACAAAATTGATCAATTTGTAATTAACCAAATATCATTTAAAGTTCCATACACTATTTAATTAAATTATTAAATTTGAACAAAAGATGTGAGTTTTTAACAATGTGCTGTTATTATATATACACGTAATGTATAAAGAATCTCAAATATTAAATGTGGAGTTTGCATTTTTTTACAGAATAATATTATAGACTTCTTCAGACTTTTAAAACCATTAAAAAAAATACAAAAAGTAATTATGTTTAATTTATTCATGGATAGGAAAAAAAGAAAGGAAACAATTATAGTGGAATTTTTATATATATAGTTTGAATTTTTAACAATTAATTGCTAAGAAATGAGATCACTTTGATTTCAGAAGAACTTTAAAGTATCTCAAGAAATTCTGATAAATGTTCAAGTTTATATTATTTCTTTACGTATGATTTTTTTTTCAAATAAATTGATGAGGTAATTTATATGCAATTCAACTGCGAAATTGAAAGTGAATCTGACTGCGTGGCCAGCACTGTATATGTACATATTTGGCTGACTAGGAGCATTCTTTAATTTATTGTGCCATTGCCTCACTCTGAAATTACTTTAGGGAATTTCTCTGCAGCTTATTAATAAACACACTTTATGAGACAATGGCAAAAATCAATAAGACAAACAACAAACTTAAAAGGTTGGCGAAAAGGGCAAATGCTGCTGATAAAAAGCAACGTTGATGACGCAGCGGCAGCGACAGCGACAGCGACAGCGACATCTGCTCTGCTTCAGCCTCTGCTGCTGCCGCTGTCGATGCTGCCGCTGCTCTTCTTCTGCTTTCTGCTGATTCAGAGATTCTCTGTCCCTGAACTGATGATGCTAAGGCTGATGATTTGGTTGTTTATTTTCGAATGACTGCGTCACTTTGGCTCATATGGATGGCACCTACCCCGCAGCAGTGGGAGCAGCAGGAGCATCATCTCTCTCGACTGAATGTTCCCAGACGGCATTCAGCTTTGTGGGGGATCGTTGTCGCGTGTGCGCCATTTCATTAATGTATGTATAAGATATATGGTACACATATAAACAAGAATGTATGTATATTATTATGTATATACATTAAATGCTGTTGATTTTAATTTCTGCTTTACACTTGGTCATATTCACTGTCACAGCAAACCGCCGCGAGGCTACAACTTGTGGCTGCCAACGAAATAAACGCGACTAAAATGCGTTATTCTCGTTCTGAACTGGAGTCCATATATTCGCAGCTTCAGCATCGCACAAACACACATACACAAGCACATATGTTGCAAAGATACGGATACACATGGCATGACACAAGCGAAGCGCAAAATGCTGAAGCAACATTTTATATGTGTCCAAGGTCAAGGAGCGCACTCCAACCAAAAGCCGCTCTCTCGCGTGGGCGGCAGAGCGACTGAGAGACTGCAGCATCAGCGCAGTTGGAGAGTAACTGAAAGCAGCATGTTGCCAGCATCATGTTGCTAACGAAACCAAGTCAGCTAAAAAAGCTACAACTGAAACTCAATTTAATTTGTTTAAATTGCGCACGGAAGCACAATATTCAAAACAATACTAATTACGGGCAGACCGTGGATATTAAATGAGCATGTATGCAAAATTATGACTTTGACTGTTGACTGATTTTGTTGCCAAGGCTCTCACTATCTCACACTCTCACTCTCATTTCAAATGACACTGCGCAGTCGTCAGAAAACAAACTAAAAGTTAAGACATACACATACTGACCTAGTCAACGAATAAACCAAGAACTCCGTCAGCGTTGACCCTTCAAATAACCAAATAAGGTAATTACTTTGAGGGTGTGTACTGTGCCGTTTCTTTTAGCGTTTCATTACTGTATCATACGACTTAGTCAAGTAATTGTTTAGACAAAATTAAAAATAGTTTACATGTTTAATTTTTATTTTTAAAAAGTATTGAAGCCCAATGATGTTTTTCTGTTTAAGTTGTTCTAATAACCATAAGTTCATAAAAGAAAATAAAAAGAATCGTTTTTTTTTTTTCAAAATACAGTACAATATTTGAATTTTTAATAATGTCAGAATAATAACATGGATAAATGTATAAATATATAATATAGGTTGATAAAGCCGTCAATTTCGCTGTCGTACAATTACATGATAACACAAGAGGAAACTCAATCCACAAATAATAAAAATAAGTTCTCATTATGTATTATCATTATCAACAACAAGCTTAACAACAATGAGTTGTAGTTTTATTTTCGAAGCAAGGCAGCAATTTTAATCTTTAATAATACTCTACTTATAAGTAGATATTTTAATGATTGAATCCAAGACAGCAAATATGTATACATAATATGTTTTCATTATTATTATTATCTTAGAACTAAAACCAGAACGAGGAACAGCTTCAAGGCAGATACTTTATCTGTTTGCTTTGTATAGCTAAGTTTAATCTCTTTGTTTCCTCATCCCATTATACAAACAACTAACTAGATCAGCTTTTGTTATACAAATATTGGCCAACTGATTTGCTGCTTTTCAAAACGAAAATCAATATTTGCTAGATTTTCCCTATGGTAAAGTCTTTACTAAAGACTTTATAATATATTAATATTAATAAGGGCATCGTCAATTACCTGATTTTAGATTAGTCCGCTTCACAAAAATAAGTAGCCTCAAAGACTTTCCTTTTCAGTAGTCGCTTTTTCGTTGTTTCCTTACATTGTTATACTATTGGCTCTGGAATAAAATAAAAGTAAAAGATGTAGTTAGTTATAAAATAAATAAATTTTAATTTTAAAATATTTATTATTTATTATTTTTATTATTAAGTGGAAAAAGAGGCAACTGCATTACGTAAGGCACGTTTCAAGTCCTTTAAACAAAGCCAAGCCCACAGTCAAATTCTTAGTTTCACCTTTTTGGGTGTTAGGTGGTATTTAGACCACCGCTGTGGCATTCTCATTTCCATATCCACATATGAATTCATATGGCATATTGAAAGTCTGCGTGCGTGTTGCTAACTGATTTGCATAAGAATGGCTTGAACGAAAATGCCAATAACTGCTCGTGTAAGGTCATCCACTGAGCTAATCCTTTGACCCATTGTTTTTAAAAGAATCTATACCTAGTTAGTATTTAAACTGAGCCATATTTGGTATAAATGGATTCATTTAGTTGACCCGATTTCTACGCTCGGAAAGTGCAACTGGCGATATGCAAATTGTAAGCATTGACAGTGGTAACTTGGCTAAGAGGCCCAATGGAATAGAACGAGTCGAAAACTTTCACTAAGCTGCCCACACAATATTGGAAGTCGAGAGTCCAGAGTGAAGAGTGAAGAGTGAAGAGTCGGAGGTAACGCTAGGTCTTTAAAGGGGGGGATATATGGTTATCTAATTGGTTGGCCGACTTCGTTGAAGATTAATTGCAATACGAACGATTTCTTTACAAAAACACACTCGTAGATAAACAGCAACAATGGCGAACAATAATGAAAAGTAAAAGTTTGTTTTAAACAACCGAACAATGCGTCTAAATGAATTCATGAATAAATTATTGAGAGCCACAAAAAGCTTGTTTTGTGTTCTAAACAAGTTTGATTTTTTGTTTCTTCGATTTTTGGCGTTTTTGTTATTAATTTAATGTGGCACAACTGTTGTTTTTATTTATTGTCAAGCTTGTTTCGGAAATGAAAAGTAAAATAAGTTTTCTCTATAAATATTTTTAATGCAAATGCAGTCGAAATAAAAAGAGATTAAAATAGACTAATCAAAATTGTGATATGATAGAATTTATTTACCTATCCTTACTTAAATGGATGGAAACTAAGATATGTATGTGAGTTGGCCCCCATTTGTTAGCACCACAGATGGCTTGTAATACGACTCTCCAATGCCATAACCCACAAGTGGAATACAACAAGCATGTATTTACATACTCAAAGTATGTATTTGGAAAAGTAAAACTGAAAACCACGAGACCACAACGAGCAAACACAATCATGAAAGAGGCAACTAATGTGTCGCCCCTTTGGGTAAAACTAGACAACTGCAGGCAACATCCATCAACAACAACAACAACAACATAAACAACAACGTAAACAACAACATCTTATGAGCAGAAACTTTACAATTTACCATAAAACAAACTTGCACAAAGCATTTCAACTTACTTTACATGGTGGTTATTTAATACGTGCGTAAATCTTGCTTGCTAAATAATGCTAAAGTTTTCGTAATATGCAAATTATTTTCGTACCATAAAATGCTTGTACTTAAGTTTATTGCAAATATAATCATGAACCGATCTTACAGCTGTAGATAGTATTAAATGGTCAATTAAATCCCAAAAATGTTGTGATATTGCGATATTATATATCGTGTAGTAAAAATCGAAGTATTTATGAACTAGTAGCTCTGTTAATTTCACACTCATAAATTGTATTTGCGGGCATATTAAATAAACAGTTAAATATAATTATTATTAATGACTTTAGGGCCATGCTGAAGTTCTTCCGCCTTTTGTTTTTACAGTTCGACAGCTTCTGCTAACAGATTGCATTCCACTTCTCTCTTATGTTAACTAACAGCGCTTAACATAACAAGACGTTTCATGCATATAACATATGCTATTTAACAGGACAGATCGCAATTTTTATGTTATGTTAATTAACAGCTCTAAACAATTAGGACGCAAGCTTCTTCAATGTAATGTTAAATAAAGTAATGTAAAGTGTTAGTTTTCATAATAACACTGATGATCCTCACATTTTCGTGTTTAAAATTGGATCAAGTAGCTGTAAGTACTTACAACAAATAATGGGCTTTTAAATTTTGTGAAAATTGGAGCAGTTAGTACTTTACAAGTGGCTCGTTGATCCGATGCCTTTTGAATCGAAAGTCGTTAAAGACAACCAATTTCTACGTGAGCGCTCAGCCAGAGGCATAAAATTAACATTTTCTTGTACGAGTATCTATATCTGTTTTTGTGTGTGTGTCTTTCTCTTCTGATTTTCATAAGTAAAAATAAGACCGAAGAGTCGAATACAATCGGATCGCCGTTTGTTGTTTTGCTGCCTCTCTGCTTTCCCTCGCATCTCGCCACCACTCAATCTCCATCTGAACCTCAACCGGACCGACGACGCTTCAGCAACCTCCGCACAGTCAGTCGATTCTACAGTGGGGGTCTCCGGGAACGGCATAAATAGAAATTGTTCGACTTCGATAAAACAGCGTCGCCGTTCCAGCAATTACAATGCCAAAGATCAGTGTACTGATTCCGCATTTTTATTCAACTTTTTTTATTCATTTATTGTGTTTTGCAACTATAATCTTCCCCTTTGTCTCTTGTGATTCTCCCTACATTAATTTCTGCATTGAAAACTATTTATTTATTGTTATAACTTGTATGTCTGTTAAAATCTATATATTTTTCTTTTAATTGTTAGAAAAATATACATCTTTCGTTGTCGGTATAGAATAGAATCCAATATACAGATCGTAAGTATGATATCATTTTTAATGGAAGATAGACTATGTACCGCCTGCTTCTATTTTCATTGTAATATTATATCTGCGAATATTTGAAATTTTACATTGTTTCACATAAATCTTTCGACTTTGCTTCTCGTTTTGTTGATGCGTCAGCGAAATTCAACGTAGACCAAGGACGGATACGTCAACGCGATCGACAATTGTTTATTTTACAACAATATCGACGTGCAATAAGGCAAAGTATGGGCACAACCCTTTCACACGAGCAAATTACAAATCAAAGCAAGTCACCATACGCTAGATAAAATTGGTTAACTTTAAATACCCTATAATACAAATAAATACCTGAATTTAGTTTCTTGTATAACTAACTTTTGAATCATTTTCATGTAAAGTCATTAAATAAAATATAATATAATACTAAAATGGTAAAGTTGTAGTTTCTTTATTTATTTAATTCATAATAATACTTTTAGAATATAAATATGGAATATGTTTAGATAAAGTCTTACAAATACATATACCTTAATCTATTTCTCAAAAGGGTGCAGGGTATTAAAATATACAAAGCACCTGTTCCAACATTGAAAAATAAAACACAATATCGAAAATCCGAAACATTGCACAAATAGCTCAACGGTTGAGTAATTTGCGAGCATGCGAATGCGAATTAAATGTTGATAAACAAATACTAATGTGAATACGAGAATGTATACGAAAAGATTTGCAAATGTGATTCGTTTGAATAAACAGTAGTTGAGGCCAATAATCAATCAGCTAATTGTGATCACGGATTAATCAGTGATCGCAATTAATTTTAAATGTCGAGCCAGAAATCAATTCCAGGTTTGGGTGTGGTGTTCCATTGTATTCCATCCGCCCAGGCATTACATAGTCTCTACTATTAACAAGAACATTGATTAATCCACGGGAAAATCCTATTCTTTTTGTACTTGTATTTGTAGAGGGAGAGGTGCATTAAAGAAAATGAGCATAATTGCGTTGTGCCAAAAAAAGTAACGCTAATAAAGCAAAAATGTTAAAAGAAAGCCATAAAGACGAGCACAAAACATGGTAAACATGGGCAACATTAGCGCCAAATCGTTTTAACGTCTTTTGCCAGCTATGAAAGGTGAAATTATCCGCAATGAAAATGAGTCTAAACTGGCGGAGTAACAAAGAGCCGGACATTGATGGAAGTCGACTTTGGTCTGTATCTGGGATAGGGTTTTGGGCCTGGTCTCTTGACTCTTGTCTCTGAAGTGGTGCAAAGATTATCGGGCTAATGCTCCATAGAGTAACATGAACAAGTTTGACCCAATTAACAGCATTACTTGGCGAAAAGCCAGCAGCAATATGGCTTAAAAGCTGAAAGCCAAACTCCAAAATGTAGGTCAAATTGACAAGAAATCTATGTTATTGCTGATGTGTTGATTATATATTTGCGATTGTTTAAACGTAACCACATCGATTACACCAACTGCATACATATGAGTAGATATAATTCTGGAGGAGGCATTATAAATTTGGTATTCAATGCTTGGAGTAAACACAAAAACCCGTTGATTCTCCACAAGTGCAAATTCAATTACAACTTATGTACGTTCTTGTTACTTGTTTTCTATACTTTTTATTTTGTTCTTATTTAATATGCATAGCACGACCAATTGATTCCCTTAAACTGCCCTCGTTGCCGTCTCCGTCACCAGTTCCGGCCCAAAACACTTGTCTTTCTTCTGCGTAAGTGCTTTTATTATTGCCATTGTCGTCGCGTCATCAACCTCGTCTGTCCTCAGTCTTCAGTCTTGTGTCTTCAGTCTTGTGTCTTCTGTCTTATATCTTAGTTTTTGTTTTCCACCGTGAAGGTCTTTTATACTTTAGCTCGTCATCATCATTGTCTTCGTAGTTCGGAGTGTAATACGGAGGAAACCTGCAATTGGTTTCTGCGAGGTATTAACAATTTGTATGTGTGTCAATGTGGCAATTGATTTTGATTTTGATTGCGTGTGCAATGCAACTCGATCAAATTGTAACTTATGTGTGTGTATATCAATTAATTCATAAGTACTTGTATCGATGCCATATATAAAATAGTTATACTAAGAATACCAACATTTTTTAAGTTAATAAATAGAAAAAGATACATTAAAAGTTAGAAATCAAAATATTGGAATTCAAAATTAGAAACCAAACTGAGGATGCAAAAATAAGCAACATTTTATTATTATTTGATAAGAAAATTAACTCGATTATATTTTTGACAATTAATCGAGTTAATTATATTAATTCTAATGGTAAATCGACAGTTCATTTCTAATTTGATTCTGCCTCAAAATTGGAAAATACAACTATTTACCTTAGTTTTTTCCTTGACCTTTTTCCAAAAATAAGTAATTCTTTACCGATTAATCGACTACTCGATTTTTTTCTCATATTTTACATATTTATTTTAAGCCCGATCCACAGTTTGGATTTGCATTACTAAATATTCGGAATTAGCATGAGTTACCTTATTATAATTCGATTCTAATATGAAATAATTATGCTTAAACTAACATGGGAGATTCTCATAATTTCTCTCTATCTCGCTGTTGTGATTAACGGCTGCGTTACAATTGGGATTTAGTGCGAGACTGTGGTTCAGCCTATCACTCCATTACCACCACCACCACCACCAACACCACCGCCACCTCTAAGTAGTACCACCGACAGCTCTACTAACAACAGCATCGGCATCTGCACATACTTATAAAAACATCTTGGGATGCCTTTCCAATTATTTGCAGTGTTTGAATTTTGCGCCACATTGTGGATGCATCAAGTATGAGTGTGTGTGTGTGTGTGTGTGTGTGTGCGAAAAGAAAATATATAAAATAAAATAATGTCTGGTTGTTGGACTTGGTTGACTTGTTAGCAGCAGTAATTTGGCAGTAAAGCGCATATAAGTAAGCCAGCGGGCAATGGAACCAACCACATCTTTGAAAGAAAAACTGAAAAACTGCAAAAAACTGAAATTTGTTTCAAATTTGAAAACTCACTTCAGCATGGCGAATGCCTTAGTCACGCTACCTGCCGCAACAACAACAACAGCAACTATTACTACTACATACACTTCAATACATAAATAGGTATTTATATTTAGGTTTGTAGTTTCCACACCAAAGCCAAAGAATTTACAAAACAACAAAAATCAAAAAATATCTACACCAAACTTGGCATAAACAGACAAAACACTTACAAAATTATTATACACTGTACTTGGCTAAATTCTAAATATAAATTTAGTTTGTATTTCAATATTATAGTGAACTATGTGTACTTGTTGTTGTGCATTGCAATTTCCTTGATGAGAGCACGAAATGTTGCAAGATAAGAACTTAATGCAACCCTAATGCAAGGTTAACATGATGACGGCATGTAATATGAGACATTGTTCAGTCAGTATAACTCGTCAGACAGGGAACTGGGAATGGGAACTGGGAACTGGGAGTGCCCGAGGACATGTGGTGATCAAGTGTTTCTCATGAGGGATGTCTGTGTGCGGACAACAGACATCAATGTGGCATATTGTAGTCTAAGTGCTATTAACTATGCATATCTGATGTTTGCATCTCAGTTCCAGCTCGGTTTACCACCATGCGGGACATCTGTACAAACAAAAGTATTTGAAGATGGATACAGAACTAAAACTCAAAGAACTCCCTAGAAACAAAGATAGCCAAATGGAAATAATTTGCTAATTAAGTGTAAATGAAAAATCTAACTACTATACTAGATCCAATGTCTGACCAACTTCAATCCGTCGTAACTTTGTCAAAACTAAACCGATTTTCAAACGGAATGTCATTTTGATCATGGTTTGGCCTCTAAATTCATTCTGCATTTAAATTTTCTTAATTCTTAATTCTTAAAAAATTATTTTTTGCTAGTATTCGAATTTAATGCTAATAATGCTAAGACTAAAAGTCTAGTCTAGTCTTTAAAATACTAGCTAGACTACTACACAAAAAGTGTTCTTTACGTATATAAATTTGAACAAAACAAAAATAAAAGATATCAAGCTAAATTAAACTTTCCTATAGAGTATACAAAAACATCATGCAATGCGGACAAGAAGTTCACGTTGCAATGTCCAAGCGGACGAAAGGTACTTGAAAAAGTGAACTCATTTCCTGTTTCCCCTGACTTTAACTCTTCGAGCTGCAACTTCACTTTTTACTCACAGACGTATCTCAGTTGAAAATGCTCTCGACGATGAGTTTTTGCTTAACTTTTAAGCGTTGAGCTGTCAATGAGAGGAGGCTAGTTTCTAATTTGCCATTAGGCTTTAATGATCAGTTAAAAGAAACCGACAGCTTTGGTATGTATTTCAGTTATGCAAATACTAATTTATCTACACATGGAAATTATCTCCAAATGGACACTATTGAGATAAATATTCGCTTGGCTTTCATAGCGGCATTACAGCATATTGAAATTTCCAAATTTTTAATATTAAACAGTTAATGTGTTGCTTATTTGGCTAAAGGGCAAAAAAAACTTGTTGTTTGTCGATTGATTTGTATCAATCAATTAAAAATATCGGACGGAAGACCGTTAGCATTTTCTGATTACGTTTTTATCATTAATTAATAAACAATATTTTGTACAATTTTGTTAGTGTGGAAATCGCCTCGAAGTCATTATGTAGTAATTGATAATTTTGTGACTTAAAAAAATCAAAAAAAGTAAAAAACATAACAAGAAATAATTAGAAATAATTTGATTTTGAATAATAAACATTAATGTATAAATTTAATATTAAGACAAAATTATGTTTTATCTGTCAACAAGTAATAGTTAATCTTTTTAAAAATAAATATCGACTTACCTATAAAATCATTTTAATCCCAGTTCAATAGGCAAACGAACAGTCACAAAATGTAGTCCAAGTTGCTTAAGTTGTAATTGTTGTAGTTGTCGATCTGGTTATAAACTGGGCTTGTTATTGTTGTCTTAATCTCATGTTTTGCGTAGGAGTAGTAGGTGGTTGAACAAAGCTGGTAAGACGTGCAGTACTTGTTAGGGGATCCATTGGATTATAACGACAAACCAACAACAATGATCGTAAAAACAAAAAAAATTCATCACGCGATTAGTTTAAACTGAGGAAAAGAGAAACAGCCAAAGGGTATCCGTCACACACACAAAGATACATACAAACTTATATAGATTTACAAGCACAATATCTGTATATATAGAAAGAAACACACACCTAAAGCTGCAGAGGCAGCAAAACCTCCAAACACAAACGAAAATAATGCGAAATAAAACATGCACACGCAGACAAACAACAAGAAAGAATATGTATCTTAAAACTGGTTTAAGATTTGTTGGGGATTGAAGTTGGTAACTTCGATGCTTCTGCTCAGGCAGTTCAGAGTCGCGGTTGGTGTTTGTGTGTGTGTGGGTATCTGTGTGTTTGTAAAGTGCACATACATATACATAAATGAACAAACATTCAAGTTTACATACATTACAAACTGAGAAGTTTGTACTTTCCAATACCACTAATGGCTGTTCTATACTCTAGTATTGTTTACTAGCTTTTAACGAAACGCGGATATCATTTGCATTGCACTTTTTATTCTTTTTCAACACTGATATTATTTACCCAAACAACTGTTGCGTTTTGGATGCACTAGAAACGTGGGCAGTTTCATTTACATCACAACATGTATATAATTCTTAAACAGGTTGACAAATTGCGTTGTCCAATACACTTTAAATATATTTCAACAATTTTAATATCATTTTTGTTACCGGCATGCACAAATGTTTAATTGTTTACAACGCAGACGTAAATACGCGTTTTGTGGTCAGATTATGCATCATTTTATCTAAGTTATTACATTATCAACATTGTTGCTGCATTAACATTTACAGCTGCAACATCTTGGCTGCTCGAGCCAAGTTTATTCTTTGAAATTCATTTTCAAAGTCGCGACGCGGATATTCCGATACAAAACAACCGAACCGACCGCTCCAATAACAAGTTGTACAATAACAAAAAAATCTGACTTCAATGCTGTTGTTGCCAGTGATTTAACAGAGATCTGTTGCTGGCCAGCGCTGTTTACTTACAGATACTTTTATTGCCTATCGATATACATCCGTGAGATACAATTATGTTAACAGACTGTAAACTTTTAAATTATCTGCTAGAGCACTGTTGAGCATCAATGATTAAAAAACGCATTTATTTATAACTGTAGTGATTTACATTGAATAACGTGACAACATTATATTAGTTTACATTTAAAAGCTCTGTGTTAACGACTAAAATTTAAATTTAACAGGTTTTAGTAATACTTTCTAACGGAATTATAGCTAACAGACCGGACTGGGAACAGTTTTCTATTGTTTACACTTTCAACTACCCTCAACTTGTTGCATGCTGTGTGTGGATCGTATCTATATTGTAATTGTATTATAGTACAACATACATACATATTAATCTACATATTTTCTTTTTTTTTTTTCTTATCAGACTGAAAGTGTTGAATGTTTATGATAGCTAAAAGAGTTTTGGTACAGAGTACAGGTCTTAAGAACAATCTTTTGTATTAAAACTCTTATCTTCCTTAACAGAACTTGAGATAGCTAGATATAAATATAACAAGCTTATTCTCAATTGTCATTAGTCAGATCTTAACCGCCATGAACACACGTAAACTTTCAACTCATGTGCTGGAAACGTCCTCAGGAAAGGCGGCATCAAATATTAAAGTGACTGTTTACCGCCTGGACGAAATCCAAGAATGGAGAGCAATTCGTCCATCTCAAACAAATTCAGATGGTCGCTGTCTGTTGTTGGACCAAGGCGAGTTTCCCATGGGAATCTACAAGTTAACCTTCCATGTGGGACCATATTTTGCCTCGAAAAATATGACAACTTTGTATCCCGCCATCGACATAATTGTGGACTGCAATGAAAATCAAAACTATCATATTCCACTTTTACTCAGTCCATATGGGTACACTACTTATCGTGGAACATAATTCCCGAAAGAATTTTATGTGTGTTTAAAATAAAATGTTGATTCAAAATGCCTATCTTTTAATTAACAGTGTCCAGCTTTTCACAGTGCTGTTATGTATTAGTGGGAACAGATAGAATGGGAACAGATTGAAAATTTAATTCTAAAAAAATATACCCAAAAATCGAGGAAAAAAATATAAAAGTCTGAAAATAAGTACAAAAATGAAAAACACCCAATTTCTGAAATTACTTATTTTTCCAAGGACAAAAAATCAAACCAGATAGGGAAATTTTACAGGGTGGCAGCCTTTGCAACGGGTGGCGATATTCCACACCAGTGCTGGCAAGTTTTCTAGCAAACGAACTCTGAAAATAGACAGATCTAGCTATAAAATAGCCAAGTTGGCAACAGTATTAAAAGAACTGCACGTGTTTTGAAATTCTGTTGTTTTGTCAACTTCTAATTTTATTTGTTAAAACAATAAATAATGGCAGAAGAGGTGGAAGAGGGCGTGCCGCCAGAGCCAAGCATAGACTTTGTTCCAGCGCTGTGTTTTGTCCCCCGTGGAGTCACCAAGGAGCGTCCCGAAAAAATTGTGCTAACACAAGCAGAGCTTGCACGAATTATTGGCGAGACGCAGAACATGCTGGAGGAGAATGAAAACGAAGATGACGATGACGATGAAGACGAAGACGGTATGGAAGTTGACAACGAGGAGGTGGCTCCAAGTGCTGGAAATGAAAATCACAATCCACAAGACGAGTTTAACTTTGACAATTACGAAAACGAGGAGAATTCAACAGTGACAAACTTGGCCAGCGTTGTGGACGCCGATCAGCAGGTGCCGGACGAGGACGAAGACTCTGAGGCTGAGGACGAAGTGATTAAGCCAACAGACAACTTGGTGCTGGTTGGTCATGTACAGGACGATGCAGCCAGCATGGAGGTCTGGGTATTCAACCAGGAGGAGGAGGCTCTTTACACACACCACGACTTTCTGCTGCCCAGTTTTCCGCTCTGCATCGAGTGGATGAACCATGACGCGGGCAGCGACAAGCCGGGCAACATGTGCGCCATTGGCTGCATGGATCCGATCATCACAATCTGGGATCTGGACATACAGGACTCCATTGAGCCGACATTCAAACTGGGCTCTAAGGGAAACCGCAAGAAGAATAAGGAACAGTATGGCCACAAAGATGCTGTGCTCGATTTATCGTGGAATGCTCAATTCGAGCATATACTGGCGAGTGGATCCGTGGACCAGACACTCATTCTGTGGGACATGGACGAAGGTCAACCTCACACTACCATTACCGCCTTCGAGGAGAAGGTGCAGTCCATAGAGTTCCACCCAGAGGATGCGCAAAGCATCCTGACAGGCTGTGCCGACGGCTTGGTGCGTCTATTCGACTGTCGCGACGCCGAGGCCATCAATTCGTCCTTCATCAAATGGCAGACCAACGGCGAGGTGGAGAAGGTCCTCTGGCATCCGACAGAGACCAACTACTTTATCATCGGCTCCAACGACGGCAGCTTGCACTATGCCGACAGACGCAAACCCTACGAACTGCTGTGGTCCGTCAAGGCTCACAATGAGGAAATCTCCGGCGTGTGCTTCAACAAACTAATGCCCAATCTACTCACCTCCACGTCCACTGAGGGTGCTCTCAAAATCTGGAACTTCAATACGACCGAGGCAAAGCACGTCTACGAGCACGACTTCAACATGGGACGTCTGCAGTGTATGCGACAATGCCCGGACGATCCCTACACACTGGCCTTTGGCGGAGAGAAGCCTCCACGCTGCTCCGTCTTCAACATCAAGAACTTTGAGGCAGTGCGTCGCACATTCGGCATTGCAGATGATGAGTGAAGAATCTTTACAAACTGTACACTTTCTCTGTAAACAATTCCCCAATCCGTTCTGAAATTTATACTTTTATATAGATGTTATGTACATATAAAGAATATGTATATTAAATAAGATTTATATCCTTCGGGATCCAAATAATTTATGACGTCTTTTTTTATATGGAAGAAAGCTTTATTATTAACTTATATCTATGAAAACATGAGACAGTCACATTATAAACTTAACTATAAAGGTTCGAAGCAACAACTTCAAACTCAAAGATCTCTTAGAAGTGAGAGAATCGGTTACAAAATCAAGAAATCCAGCACTAGATGCTACAGTTCTTAGATCGGGACTGTCTTGCTATAAATAATTGTGTATTTCTTAAGGATCTAGCTCTTAAATAGACCCACGCACATTAAAAGATTGCGACGGGTGAAATGAAGCGCCACGAAAGGTGAATTCTTGCTGGGAAATGTGCGCAAAAGATAAACGTCCTCGTCATTCTCGTCCTGGTGATGAGACACAGTTATGTGATTGCTCAGATAATCCTCGGTCAGTCTATGAAAGTCCCACAGCGTCAGATTGTTATCCAAGCCAGCGGCCGCCAGGAGCGTGCCATCTCGACTGAATGTAATTGTGGACACGGTGCTGGTGTGCCGCAGCAGTGTGGTGACCAACGAACCGGTTGACAGGTCCCAGATGATGATGTTATGGTCGACGGCGCCCGAAGCCAAGTAACGACCGCACGCAGAGAATGCCAGGCTGTTGACAGTTCCCTTGTGGCCGGTCATGAGGCGCACTGATTGACCTGTGAGCGCATCCCATAGGCGGACAGTGCGATCGCTGGAACCAGTGGCCACGTAGTTGGAATTCGGATGGAACTGCACGCAATCCACATCCGACAGATGACCGACAAAGACGCGGAGTGCCTGGTTGGAGTCAGTTGACCACAAGCGGGCAGTTTTGTCAAAGGAGCAAGAGACAAAGTAATATCCATGCGGTGCAAAGCGCACATCCCACACGGGATAGACGTGACCCCGATAGGTGACGACGCAAGACCAGGTAAGAAGGGACCAGAGTCGGATGGTGCTGTCCTCGGAGCAAGAGAGCAGCAGATTCATCTCAGGCGCAAAGGCACAGCGATAGACGGGACCCGTGTGTCCCATAAATGTTCGCGTCATTTCGCCGCTTCGCTCGTCCAGCATACGGGCATTAATGTCCGCCGATTCCTTGTCCAGTTCCCGTAGTGCGTCGGCTTCTTTGAGTGTACGCAGCTTGGCTGGAGTTAACGACCAGATGCGCACCGTGGAGTCACCAAATCCGCATGCTAGCATTGTGGAATCGTCGGATATTTCGGCACAAGTGACTCCTTGGCTGGAGTTGAGAACAGTGTAGAATACGGCGGAGGGCAGCTGATCCTTATTTAAAGGGAGACGCTTGCTGGCCTCACGCAGCGCCTTGAGCTTCAACAACTTGTCCGCATCCTTGAGCTCAGGCAACGGTATACGATCAATGGCAGGAGCATTGGGATCCGACTTGGATTTCTTTGATAGCAGCGGATCTTTCTTAGGCTTCTTTTTCTTGGGTCGGTCAGGAGCGTCCGGATCATCATCCTCTTCCTCCGGCGCGGGTGCTGGCGTGGTGAGTGTCTGAAAGTCGACTTCCTTGAGCAGACCGTAGTAAACACGGATCTTGTTGTCCTGTCGCTTGGCGTCTCCAATATGCGATCCAGCCGTGGCCACGCATTGCAGCTTGTTGCGGGCCATGCCCTCGTAGGTGTCAAAGTGCAGATACTTGGACACAATATCCGCGACCACCTCCTGCCTGCGATCCTGGATGTGACGCTTGAACAGCGAGTGTGCATCCCTCGACATGCGGATCACAAACTTGTCCGTCTCCATTGCGGTTACCAGGTCGTTCTCCAGCAGTTCCTCTGGCTTCGATATCAGCAGCAAGTTGAACAGTCCCTCGATATAGTAGCCATCAAGATCGGATTTGTATTTCTCGATGAACCCGCGCGCTTTCTCAACCTGCCCGCTGGCCAGGATTTTGAAATAGATCTGCACTAATATCGGGTAAAGCACCATGGACAATTCATGCTTGTATATGTCCAAAGAGTCCTCCACAAATGACCGCAGCTCCTCATACGCCTGCTCATACTGTTGGGCATCAAAGTCATCGTCTCCAATGAATTTGGCCAACGCTTCAGCCGCATTCACTTCGGCCTTCGCCTCGGATGCAGACACTTGCGACAGTGCCGGCTTAACGTCCTGTCCATCATCGGACAACGTCAATGCTGCACTGAGCACAGATTTGACATCACTCTCGCATATATTGGCAAGATCTGAAGTGCTCACATTTGCCTCCTGGCAGAGCAGCTCCTCCGTGCCCTTCAGCTGATATTTTCTGAGCAGTTTGAGCAAGCAAAGTAGCTCCCGCTTGTCCTGGGACTGTGCCGAAGTGTCGTTGCCATTGCCTCCGTTTATATTGCTGACTTCTACACTCATTTTTTAATAAAATGAAATCTAACAAATATTTTACAAAGTTTATGTTTGTTTTGGTGCTATTGATATCGATAAATTAAAGTGCAGAGTTGATATTACTGATACCATCGATATCTAATATCGATTTCCTATAAATTTTTGGTATTTTTTATACCTTTTCAAAATACAAGCCTACATGTGCGCGTTACTCAACACTGGCTAGGTGTATCTGAAAAAGAACGGCGTGCAATTCAAATTTGGACTTAATTTGGCAATAACTTAGCAATAAATTAAGATTTTAAGATAAAGCTTAAAATTCGAAATTAGATAAAATAAAGTTATTGATTTTTTTACATATAAAGAGATTTTGGAAATGTTTCTAAAAATAAATATCGCACTTTTAATAAATAGACCGTTCAAACTATCGGTATTTTTTTGCTGGGATTCTTGAATTGGTTGGCAACACCGGTTTCCACGAGCAATATTTTTCATCCGCATAATTTCTGAACTCAGAAATATTTATAAAATAGAAATACTTGTTGCATATCAATTATTACGGCAGCTTGCATTTAACAGCTGAATCTTCAACTCAGCGGTGGAAAGTAATTTGGACAATAGCCAACGAGAAAATCATGAAGAAAAGGGTAATTGTAAAAAAGGTACGTAACACTAAAGTATTTGAAATTAGAAATTGGAATAATGCGAGTAGTGGCAAATATTAACTTAATATAGTTTTGATAACAGCTTGTTTCAGAATAGATTTGTGCCTGTATATACTGTACACCTGTGATCCATCCAATTCCCGCACTTAGACTTTGCCTCTCCACAAGTAACCTTTGTATTTTATGTCTCCGCACCATGAGTGATGTTGATATTGTTGTGGTAGGTTAAAAAAGAAGCAGAGCTATTCGTGCTTATGTATGTATATGTTTATTTATATTCAAATATGTCTATATGCATATGTGTGTTTATTGACCTTCACAGAAGAAACTTGCCGCCAAGACACCAAGGAAATCTATTGATAGTGATGCAGGAGGATATGTGGAAACCAGATACAGTTACACGGGACGCATGCAGGAGCTCGTCGAGGGTTACAATGCGCTTGTACAGTTGCTTGTGCCCAAGTGGCCCTGGTATCTGTATCCGGGTTATCTGATATATGCGGTCTATTGGCGTTATGCCAAATACTATAGGGGCAAGTATCTGCTGACGCCCATTCCCAATCAGCTATATGATTTGCTGATCAGGAACGAGCTGATCAAATCCGAGCATGTGATATTCGCCAGCAAGGATGTCTACGACACGTACGCCGAATCGGAGGATGTGAATTTCGTCAATTTGGTTGTGCGTCGCAGTGGAAAGTCTAACAAAACGCCTGCCACAAATGTGGATCGCTCCTGGAGTTCATCGGAGGTGGTCATTAAGCAAATACTGCAGGATACGCCATACACCATAGTTGGACAGATCTTGCCGGTGGAGAACTCCCAGTGCCAAAGGAACTGTCTCTATGTGCAGGTGAGTACGAATAACTTAACTCAATATGTAGAGAAGTTTAACATTTCTTTAACATCTTTGATTAGGAAAACTTCTATGGCAATCTGATGGATCGCCTCGGCAACAAGCGGAACAATTGTTGGGTGCAGCTGGAGAGCTTCAACGATGAACAAACTATACCAAATATAGCCACAAAGGCGCACGTTTATCTGCTCAACAATCCGCACGAGTTGCCTGCGGAAGTTTCGGAGCTAATACTGAGCAACTACTTCAATACTCCACGTCTACTGCATCGTGGACACACCTATCGCATCGAGGTGAATGCCCAGCTGGTTGGCACTGCTGCCTATGCGCATTACTATCTGATATTCGCATATCTGCCTGAGGTTTACTTCCGTTGCATTCACCTGGAGGTCAAGGGCAGCGACTTTGAGCTGCAGGCTGTGGTGGCCAAGAACTTTAGCAACCTGATACAGGTGCCACAGGCGCACAGCTTTCTGCCACGTCAAGCTTTGGACAAGTGTGCCATCGCGGTCAACTATCCGAGTGGTCTGAGGAGGCCTTATCAGATGCTGCGCTCGTCAGTGGATGCATTTTTGCCAAAGAAATCCTCTTGCCTATCATCTAAACATATCTTCCCCGTATTCCTGCTGCAAGGCGATCGCGGTGCCGGGAAAACCAAACTCATCAATGCTGTAGCTCAGGAGCTGGGCATGCACATCTACGGAGCGGACTGTGCCGAAATAGTGTCACAGGTTCCATCGCACACTGAGATGAAACTAAAGGCGGTGTTTGCCAAGAGCTTGGTCAGTGAACCGCTGCTAATCTGTTTCCACAACTTTGAGGTAACATTAAAACTAACTATTTATAAGATTGCAATTCTAATATTCCCACTTTACTTTAGATTTTCGGTATTGATAACGAAGGAAACGAGGATTTGCGCTTGCTCTCGGCCTTCCATGTGCAGATCCAAGAGTTATTCGCACGGGATCGCAAATATCCAGTTGTTGTTGTGGCGCTGACCAGCGACAGGCATCTGAAGCCAATGATTCAGAGCCTCTTCCTGGAGATCATTAGCATTGAAGCGCCCAATCAAGAGGAGCGCTTCGAGCTGCTGAAATGGATGCACGTGCGTGAATCTTTTAACGATGCTATTTACAACCAGAAAGCGCTGGCAGAGATTCCACTCTATCCACTTCACATGCAGTCCCAGTATATGAGCAAGCTTTCACCAAAGTGGCCAGAGACGCAGAATGTGCTGCGCGAAGTTGCGTCCAAGTCACAGGGATTCCTATTGGGTGATCTGCAGCTGCTCTACGATAACGCTGTGAGACTTAAGCGTCGCCAGCAGTCTAGTCAACTCAATCTAACCCTGGAACACTTTGCCAAAAATCTAAATGAAATGCAGAGTTCGTTCGCAGACAGTCTGGGTGCTCCAAAGGTACCCAAGGTGTACTGGTCGGATATCGGAGGCCTCTCTAAGCTTAAGGATGAAATCCAAAGCAGCATTGGACTACCGTTGAAGCATGTACATCTGATGGGCAAAAACCTGCGACGTTCGGGCATTCTGCTTTACGGGCCACCTGGAACAGGAAAGACGCTGGTTGCCAAGGCGGTGGCCACCGAATGCAACCTGAGCTTTCTCTCTGTTCAGGGTCCTGAGCTGCTGAACATGTATGTGGGTCAGAGCGAACAAAATGTGCGTGAAGTATTTACCCGTGCTCGCTCGGCTGCGCCCTGCGTGCTCTTCTTGGATGAGCTGGACTCCTTGGCGCCTAATCGAGGTGTCGCTGGTGACTCTGGCGGCGTTATGGATCGCGTGGTGTCGCAACTGCTCGCCGAGATGGACGGCATGTCCAATGGGGACTCCACAAAGCCCATTTTTATCCTAGCTGCCACAAATCGACCTGATCTGATTGATCCTGCACTTCTTCGACCTGGACGCTTTGATAAACTCTTCTATGTGGGTCCCTGCTCCACTGCCGATGACAAGGCGTCGGTTCTACGCGCCCAAACTCAGCGCTTCATCCTTGCCAGCGACGTTGACTTAATACAGATTGCAGAGCTCCTGAAAAGCGAAATGAGTGGTGCGGATTTATATTCGATATGCTCCAATGCATGGCTCTCTGCTGTCAGGAGAACCATAAACAACCATGTGAATGACGGACTCTCTGCCAAGGAGTTGAGCGCCGAGAATATCATAGTTGAATCAGAAGACTTTACAACGTCCTTTAACAAATTTGTGCCTTCAATTAGCCAAACCGATCTGGAGTACTTTAGGAACTTAAAGACAGCCTATAGCGTTTAATCTGACAGATGCATGTGTTATTCTATTGTTAGACTATGTTGTTTTTAATTTTGAGTTTGTTATAAATACATAATTATTTATGAACTGGTGTTGGTATATAATTAAAAAGAATTTAATAAATCTTGTGTTGAAATGACCAAAAATGCATATAACGATTAATCTAAAGAAATATGAAATTATGAGTTCTCAGATGGGATTATCTGTCAATTATCAGATCTTTATTACATCTGCGCATTTCAACAGATCTGTTCTTGACGTAGTTTGTGTGTGAGTTTATTTAAAATTACCCTTATCAGCTGCTAAAAACGACTGCCAGTCGGTTATCAAGGCGTCTGTTAATAAACTTGAGTATACAGCAGCGACTGGTGACAATTGAGATTGAGATTTAGTCTAGGGATTGCAGCGATCGCTGTCGACAGCATCAGAGATTCAAAGCTTACATAAGATTTTAAACAAATATGGATTTGGTTTGTCTGGAGGACTTTGAGCAGCAGGCTGAGAGTAAGCTGGAGAAGACTGCAAAGGATTACTATAAAAGTGGAGCAGGAGATCAGTTCACACTTCGTCTGAATCGCGAGGCATTTAAAAGGCTTGTACACTTTCCAAATACACCTAAAATAGGTATTACCTAATTTCCTTATAATAGATTACGACTGCGTCCGCGTTGTCTGCGAGATGTCTCCCAGCTGGATATTAGTTGTAGAATATTTGGTCAGCAGCTGAAGTGGCCACTGGGAATCGCTCCAACCGCAATGCAGAAGATGGCGCATCCGGATGGGGAGATTGGAAATGCTCGCGCCGCTGGCAAAGCTGGTTCCATATTTATTTTGAGCACTCTTTCGACCACTTCGCTGGAGGATTTGTCGACAGCTGCTCCAGACACTTACAAGTGGTTTCAGCTTTATATCTACAAGAATCGGTAGGTTGGATATCTTAGCTTAGTCTACAGAAAAAGTTTAAGATAAAGTGCAAGATGCAGCAATTTTGAAAACCTGACTTGAATAACGAAAAAAGGATAAAAAGTTAAACTTTTAAGCTATTGGCTTGATTGTTTTCATGTATTTAACCTGTCGAGATCAGGATCTGCCTTGAAAATATTATGTCGTTTTTTTTAAACTATAGTCTTCTTTTTACTTATAGATCGCTGACCGAAAAGATTGTGCGTCGCGCGGAGAAGGCAAACTTCAAGGCCCTTGTGCTGACCGTAGATGCTCCCATATTTGGACACCGACGTGCGGATGTGCGCAACAAGTTCAGTTTGCCATCGCACCTGAGTTTGGCCAACTTCCAAGGGGAACAGGCGAATGGAGTTGTCACTGACGGTGGATCGGGAATTAACGAGTATGTTGCCAGCCAATTCGATCCCAGCATCACCTGGAAAGACATTAACTGGTTGAAACAGCTTACACGCCTGCCAATTGTCCTCAAGGGCATCCTCACGGCAGAAGATGCCGTCTTGGCAAGGGAATTTGGCTGTGCCGGCGTTATTGTCTCCAATCATGGAGCCCGACAAATTGACACCGTTCCAGCTTCCATCGAAGCACTTCCGGAGGTGATAAAAGCTGTGGGAAATGATCTGGTTGTTATGCTAGACGGCGGCATTATGCAGGGAAATGATATATTCAAGGCCTTGGCTCTGGGTGCCAAAACTGTTTTCATAGGTCGTCCAGCGGTCTATGGTCTCGCCTATAATGGACAGCAGGGCGTGGAACAATTGCTTGGAATATTAAGAAAAGATTTTGAAATTACTATGGCCTTGACTGGTTGTCAAAAATTAACTGATATCCAATCGTCAATGGTAGCGCACGAGTCGATCTATTCAAAACTGTAAATGCATAAAACGGCAAAAATAAAAGATTTTATATTTTAATCTTATAAAGAATACACTTTATAGTAGCCTATATGCTGTGCTGATTTTTAATCTAATCTTGAATTCATTTTGAATCAATTTTTTCAATTAAAAAAAAACGATATCGATAAGCTACAGTTATCGACTGCTAAAATATCAAGCTATCGACAATTGCGCTTCATCGGCGCTGCCAACTTGCTAAACATCGATAGCCCTAACATAAATATGTATATCGATGTATCGGCGGTTTTTCACATCACTACTGTGCAACACAATAAATAAATTGCAATTTTAATAGAAATCGTGTTTCCATAATTAGAGTGCCACTCAGTAAATAAAAATGCAGCGCGAGGAAAAGCACTTTGAGATGACGCTGGATGCGGTGGTGCAGCGTCTGAATGATTTAAAACTAGCAGTTTTGTCCATGATACAGAAACTGGAAATGGAGTACATGGACATTAATTGGCCAACGTTTTTGGATAACTTTGCTATAATCTCCAGCCATTTAACTGGTCTGACAAAGATTCTGGCCAAGGAGCAGTGTCCACCGCTGAGAAATCGCACTGTACTACCGCTGCTCGTATCCATGGACCGCGACGAAACGCTGGTCAATATTACGGAAGCTCGTGTGCCAGTTTTCTCGCACGACATTGTTCCGGATTATCTGCGCACACGACCGGATCCCATTACGGAGCAAAAGATGCAGCAGAATGAACAGAAGGCGGCAAATCTAACCAACGATGCAGCCATGAAGCAGGTCACACAGTACAACAAGGTGGTCTCCCACGTATTGGACATGGTGAGCAAGGCCCGTGAGGAGTGGGAGATTGAGTCCAGCTCGCGCACTGGCATTCAGCAGACGAGCAGCATGGCGGACACACAGATGCTGGTGGCAGCGGTTGGAATGGGTAAAGGCCTGCAATTTAAGGCCAACTACGGTCCAGGTCCTGGCATGATGGTGCCGCCATCGATACGTGGTCCCACACCGCCCATGGGCGGACCATCCATGAGTCCCGGCAACGTTCAGCAACAGTTGGGCAAAGCACCGTCGGCTGTGAAGACCAATATCAAATCGGCCAATCAAGTTCATCCATTCTCTCGGTAGCAAAAATCATAATTTATTGTTGCGCTTTGCCTGAATATAACAGAGTAACATTATTCATATATATATATAATATATCTTAAATACTATAAGCGGAATGTTGGCTCATAAATATGGGTATATGTTTCTAATAGCTTTAGTTCACATAACTTTAAACAAATAAACGTAAACAAAAAAACAAATGAGTCGTCGTAATCTTTCAGTTTATGGCGTTGGCAGCGCATGCTTCTCGCTGATGAGTGTCTCGTGAACTTTGATGTCCTGTGGCGTCGAGGTATCAATTAACTCCAGACTGAGTGCTCGCCGATCATCCTTCAACTTATCCACGCGCCGCACAATACCAATGAATTGTTGCCCCAACGTCAGCTTTCGAAAACGCACACAGTTCTCCTGCGTCCAATCGATGCCTGTCAGTTGAACTCCTGCAAATGACAAAGAGAGCAATGATGTTAAGAGAAATTAAATCAATCAATTGACTGTTTTACTACTCACCGTGAAGCTGAGCCGGTAACGACATCATGGGCAACTCTCGAAACTCAGGCGTTAGTTGCAGCAGCTGATTGCAGCGCACGACGCCATCATCGCCCACATCTACATAACGCACCTGTATCATTTCATCGTAAATCTTGCGAATATTTACGCTGCCAATTAAAAAAAAGAGAGAACAATTAAAATTCTTCTCTGATCTCAGTTGCCACTTGACTCACCGATGATACACGCCATCCTTGTCTGCTGCGGCATAGGCCTGTCCAATGGTCAGCTGTGTGGGCAGCACAGTCTGTGCGGATGAGCTCTTGCAATGCGCCTGCAACTCTTTCATCAGACGCTGCAGTTGATTGTAGCACTTGTAGGGTTGCACCTGTAATCAGAATATGCGATTAGAGAAGAGAAAGGATGTGCCATAGATGATAAACTGTTATACTTACTGCAAAGTGACCGGGATTAACAGAGAGTGCGACACGCACCTCAAAATAGGCACCAACCGCTGGAATAGCCTCGTATTCTTTAAGCAGAGGCAACACTGCGGCTGCCGCCTTGCGGGGCGTGGCTGGAGGCGAGGCGAGGCCAACAGCTATCGGCTGATCGCTGCTGCTGCTGTGACTGGACAATGTGGAGCTGAAGCTGCAGCGGCGGATCAGTTGACCGCTTGGACTAAAGTGCAAGCCGCCGTCATCAAACGGTTCCAGCCGCGTTGTACTGTAGACATGGGCGTAGGTTCAAGGACGGAAGTTGGGGGAGGGAGGATAAGATAAGGATAAGATGGGAAAAGACATGGGATTGATGGGGAAAGCAAGGCACATATGAAAAACTCTGTTCTTTGTTTGAGTTGAATATACACATATTTAATCTATGTATTTCTCTTTCCCATTCTATTTTTTTAATATTTTTATGTACATTGAATTGATGAATTTTTTTTTATTATTGATGGATTTATGATACTTAGAGCTAAGCACTTGGTGAGCGAACGAACAGTTAGCTTACAGGATGCTGTGAGTTGAAGGATTCGTTAATGTTGAGATAATTTTGTTGTAGCGATAGTTTCATGTCAGTTCCAGTTTATTGAAAGCACTAATTAGAAACTATCATTAAACCACAGAATATCAAAAGTAGTTTGTGCAATGTGAGTGTGTGTGGGTGTATGTGTGGATGTTGTGTGTGTGGTAGTGTGTGTGCAAGTGTATGTGTGTGTTTATGAGTGATTTGTGAGTGAGTGAAGTAAACATTGAGTATTAAACTTACCTTTGCACTTCATACTCCATGCGAATCGCACTGTTTAAGCACAAGTACAAACCATCCTGACCACGAGCGTGGATCGTTACCATTGGCAGTTTATCGTTGGCGCCCTCCATTACCTTGAGCTGCAAATAAAAAGGTAAGTATAAATTACAACTATAGAAATATGAAGTTAACAATAAATAAAAAAAAATCAAGAAATATTATATTTTCTGGTTGATAAAAATTTAAATGCAGAATCAATTAAGATGCCAAATCATGAACAAAATGACATTCTGCTTGTAAATCGGTTAAGTTTTGATAAAGTTATGAGAGATCAAAGTTTTTGAAAAAATGTCAAGGGGTAAGTATGCAAAATTTGATGATAAATGGGCTTAGTATCGAAAATATATCAAATTTTCTAGATGATAAAAATTTAAATGCAGAATCAATTTAGAGGCCAAATCATGAACAAAATGACATTCCGCTTGAAAATCGGTTAAGTTTTGATAAAGTTATGAGAGATCAAAGTTTTTGAAAAAATGTCAAGGGGTAAGTATGCAAAATTTGATGATAAATGGGCTTAGTATCGAAAATATATCAAATTTTCTAGATGATAAAAATTTAAATGCAGAATCAATTTAGAGGCCAAATCATGAACAAAATGACATTCCGCTTGAAAATCGGTTAAGTTTTGATAAAGTTATGAGAGATCAAAGTTTTTGAAAAAATGTCAAGGGGTAAGTATGCAAAATTTGATGATAAATGGGCTTAGTATCGAAAATATATCAAATTTTCTAGATGATAAAAATTTAAATGCAGAATCAATTTAGAGGCCAAATCATGAACAAAATGACATTCCGCTTGAAAATCGGTTAAGTTTTGATAAAGTTATGAGAGATCAAAGTTTTTGAAAAAATGTCAAGGGGTAAGTATGCAAAATTTGATGATAAATGGGCTTAGTATCGAAAATATATCAAATTTTCTAGATGATAAAAATTTAAATGCAGAATCAATTTAGAGGCCAAATCATGAACAAAATGACATTCCGCTTGAAAATCGGTTAAGTTTTGATAAAGTTATGAGAGATCAAAGTTTTTGAAAAAATGTCAAGGGGTAAGTATGCAAAATTTGATGATAAATGGGCTTAGTATCGAAAATATATCAAATTTTCTAGATGATAAAAATTTAAATGCAGAATCAATTTAGAGGCCAAATTATGAACAAAATGACATTCCGCTTGAAAATCGGTTAAGTTTTGATAAAGTTATGAGAGATCTAAGTTTTTGAAAAAATGTCAAGGAAAATTGGATGATAGATGTTCAAGAATCTATATATATTACGGAGTCTGTCAAGTTTCCAACTGCCTGTAAGGCACATTTAGCTATTAACATACTTAAGAATAGGTTCTAATTATCAAAGTTATTAATAAGATTCCATACCAGCACTGGGGTTTTTGGCGAAAGTCGTCCACGAAGTCGTGCCACCATTTGGTTATCGATTGGCGGCACATCGTGCAGGCGAACCCGCAATGCCTGAGCTGGAAATGAGGCGAGAGCGAGATTGTTTGCCTCCAGGCGATAGATATTGGAGATGTGCGTCTTGCGCAGCCGTCCATCGTCCACATAATACACATCGAAAACCTCCTCCTCGGGACTCTTGGGTTTGGTAGTGAGCATGCCGCGATACCATTGCTTTACCCCATCGCCAGCCTCATCGCAGACGCACACAAGCTGATCGTGCAACAGATCCGAGTAACGAACGCGATGTTGTTCGCTGCTATCGCTCATTATTTTGTCAATGCTGCGCTGCACAAATTTGAGATCCTCGTTGGGAATCTGCACCATGAGATCGCCCACGTCGTTCACGTGAGAGACGAGCACATGGTTTGATTTTTGATCAAGCTTCAGCATTGGAGCTGGCGTATTGCGAATAATCTGATTGGCCACCAAATCGTTGAGATGAATATCCTCAGCCGTCGAGGTGTCGTAGAAGGTGCCAACAATGCAGGCACTCCGCAAGCTTGCTTGCAAGCATCCGGCCTCCTCATCCGTTTCCTCATGCTCCAGCAATACGCCCTGAGTGCGACCACCCAAACTGTGGAACTGCGATTCGCTGGTGATAATGCGGGTCACGACACTGTGACCAGCCAGCTCCTTGGCCAGCACAGGCAGTGCATGCGGATGCTCCTCGAATTTATCCAGAGCATACATACTGAGACAGACAGCTTGAGGGGGCAGTACCAAAAACAGAGGGGTACACATATAGAGCACATCAAAGCCAAAGATCACCTCGTCACCAAAGTCCACAAAGTGACAGATGCACTGTCGCTGCTCCACATCAACGGCCATGACACGGACACGATTCCAATTCTCGCTGACTTCGACCAGGTAAATCTGCTGCTCAATGGGTTGCTTCTGCACGGGCTGTCGATTCTGTGGCAGCGTCATATACGCATTCAACTGCTCCGTAAGCTTCTCAAAGTTGGCACTCTGATCTATGAGACGAGCCCATACATGCATCGTATTGTCACAGTGTGTTATATACATGCTCCAATCCTGCTGGCCATCTGTCCAGGGCAGCAACAGCTCAGGCATTGCTTTCAACTGCACTTTTTGCAGCTGATTCGTTGGAACTGCTGCTCCAGGTGCCATCTCTGTACCTGCATTGATGGTGTTGGCAAAAACTATGTGTGTGTTGACACTGCTCTCAATGCGAATCTTTGGCGAAGTAGTCAGCAATGTCCACCAGTTGCTGGGCACCTGACGCTTCACTGTAGCCTCATACCACTCCGGCAGCTTGTGGCTGACAATGCCATGTGGATGCTTGATCAACTCCTGGTATAGACCGTCCAGAAACTCGCTATCGCTTAGCATTGACAAGTGTTTGCGGGACTCGAGCTCCTTCAGTCGCTCAATTGCCATCTCGGAGGTGCATTGCTTGGCCTTTGCCTCATCCGGATGCTCCTTTGGATAGCTGGAAAAGATGCTACCGCCGATGCGCACCTTGCAATGCAACAGATTGCTTTTCAAAACCCTGGTGTACTCATACTCTGGCGGTGCATATCCCATGGCGACGCAGTATTGATTTAATGAGGAAATTGCATCGTAGGCTGGATCAAACTTGAAGTTGCCGATCGGCTGACTTTGCTAGAATTGGATATAGATAAGTAAACAATAAACTCTGCAATGATATTGGACAACAAGTGACTTACCGGCATTAGAGGCTGCTGCACATGGATCTTCTGTGCTGTCTTGTTGCTGGATGCATTCTCTGGCGAATCAGGAGGTGTTATTGTCAAAGGTGCACCGGCCGGCGATGCCGTTGAACCTGTTGGTGCCGCTGCAGCGTTCGCCGCTGTTTGTTGTTGTTTCAGTCTATAGTTGACAGAGACGCCGCTAGTAGAACGCGCTCCTCCAGGGTATGCTACCCGTGGATGCTGTTGTTGTCGTTTGTTGCCTCCTCCTCCGGCTGGCATTGTGTCTGTCGTTGGCTGCTTCATCGCAGGCGCACGCTGTGGTGCACTGTTACCCAGTATGGGGCGTAGATGCGTCTTGCGGGAGGTGGCAGCTCCACCGCCAGCTCCAGCTGAGTTTCCATTCATCTCAGTCGAACTGGGGGGAGTGAGAGTTTGATTGCTGCTGTTAAGAGCGTCAGAGGAGTCAGTGATTGTTTCTGTATCGTCTCTCTTCTCTTGCACTGATTTCTTTAGTTGCTTTTCGACTTTGATTTGCTGTTTAATCTCCTTTAACTGCTCCTGCAACTGTAAACTCTCTTCTAGAAACTTATCGTTATTCAAAGAGGCAGAATCGGCGGTTGTTTCTTTATTGACTTGCTGACTCTTTTTCTCCTCTTGCAATGCTTGTTTTCGCAGTTCTTCCTCTTCAAGTTGCTTCTTCAACTTTTGCTGCAACAATGTACTTTCCTCCTGCAACTTTTCGATGGTCAGCGCCTGCGCCTTAAGGTCAAGTACGTGCTGTTTCTGCAGCTGAGCGATCTTTTTATCAATGATTTGCTGTTGCTTCTGCAGCTGGAGCTTTTGTTGCCGTTGCTCTTCCTGCAGTTCCACTTGACGTCGCTTAAGCTCTTGATCCTGCTGCTGTTGCTCCTCTTGACGTCGGCGCAAAAGCAAAAATTCCTGGCGGAAAACTTCCAAATCGTTGTTCAAGCTCGACTGGACTTGGATTTGTTGGAGTTTCTGCTGTTGATATTGATACTGCTGTTGTCTGTTGCTGTTGTAATTGATACTGCTGTTGTTGCTGTTGACGTTGCTGTTGTTGTTGCTGCTGCTGTCGTTGCTGCTGCTGTCGATACTGCTGTTGTTGCTGCTGTTGTTGCTGCTGTTGTTGTGCGTAGTAGTTGGGTTTGTAAGCAACTGGTCTGACGTTCTGACGCACGGGAGCTGTTTGAGGGCGCGAAAATGATGCTTTAGATTTGCTGACCTTTTGTCTGCGAACCATAGATTCAATGTGCGCCGTTTTGGGGTTGGGCTTGGCACTGATTATGACCTGCAAAACAACAAATAATTAATACGTCATCTACACTTTTTCCTTGTCACAATTATCTCTCTATTAATTAAAAATTTTATTTTTAGTGGGTTTATTTATAAATTAATTATAAATTAATTATATATAATTGATTTGTTATACCTTATTGATCAACTTAAAAATGAATTTGATTATGGTTTGATTTAATTTAAAATGTAATCAAATATTTTGACATTAAAAGCAAATGCTATATTTTAATTAAATTTGAAACTAAGTTGATTTAATTCGATCAATTTTATGCCTGATACTGAAGTCATTTGATTCTGGCACACAAAGTTTAATAATTTCCATCAAATCTCGATTCTATACATTTGATGTGATTCACTAATTCTGCGGGCTTATTGCTGTTGCTTATTATTACAGTGGGCATTGCATAAAGTCGAGCTCTGGACGTGATAAGCAAATGCAACTGATGTATTAATAAAAATTAATTCGCTTGTCAGTGAAAGCTGTCTTTAAATAAACAATTACTCATTTTGATTGCCTTATTCCATTTCTCAAATGGAAGCAGTTGCAACTAACCGTGATAGCTCGAAAGTTAACTTTATAATATGCATACGCAACTATGTATTGTATTGTATTATGGAGTTACTTGGAATATGGAACTTGAACTGCTTTCAGTTTTATTACAAGTATTAAATTTCGGCTAAGGAAAAGTTTTCAATATTTATATAACAAGTGAAGCTATCAAGTTTGAAATATTAGATAGATAGATATATTAGATATAATAATGTTTATATTTTCTAATTTGTAATTTTTTAAATATGTTAAAGATGTTTAGGAGAAATCTCAGTTTTCTTGTTAACATTTTTTTTATATTTTAAATTTTATATTATTTAATATCTAACGTTAAGTAAATTATAATATGAGTCTTTTTTTCTATTAGAAAAATCATTGCCATCTGTTTTCTATTGGCATTTGAATAATCCAAGTATTGCATTATTGATTTTGCAATGCATTGACAGATTTATTTAATAGCACTCGAATTTCCTTGCCCAACCACTTGACTACCAGGTCAGCAGATAGCGTGGGAGGGCGACTGATAGAACAGAAATGGAATCGAAAAGATGCATAAAATAGAACTTTAGATAAGCGCGGTAACAGCTACAACAACGAGACTGGAATGTAAAACATGCACTTATGCAGTAAATGAACTAGCGACGATTGACATTTAAGCAATGAAATGGCGGGAGAGAGAGGAGAGCAACTGAAATATCTGCATTTAAAAATAAATTATAACAAGAGTGGGGCAGTAGCAACAACAACAAGCTGATGAGAAATTAAAGTGCAGTGTGAGGCGTCTCTTCTCCTCTGCCTCTGTCTCTGCCGCAGTCGCTCAGTAAAGCAGCTACAATAACAAAATTCGTTCACTTTCACCAAGCATGCAAAGCGAAGCGCACACACACACACATACATATGAACATACAATGAGATCCACATGCTGGGAGCGTAAGAGAGAATGGGCGAAAGAGAAACAGCCAAAAAAAAAGTTTAAATTGGCTGTCATTATTCGCATTACACATAAATATATATCTTTGTTATATATATGTTTGTGTGTGTGCTGCATTTATAAAAGTGTTTAATCAGCAAAATAGCAAGACACTGACACAGTGGCACCCACATGTCATATACAAAGCTTATTAAAACAAAAAGAAAAAGCCCCCAAATAATAAACAACTAACATTGTTTACACTTTTGTTGAGCGACAGAAACGCGCGACGTTGACACGTTGCCCCTTTGAGGCAAGCCAAGCCCCGAGCAGCACACACAGACAGACACACACACACACACGCACGCGACGGCAAACAACACTGAACCGTTCGCGTTGAGGCTACGAAACGTACTGAGACCGGGGTAAGCGCACAGGCAAGCAAGCGCTGCCGAAAGCTCAAAAGTAGCTCACAAAAGCTGCGTGTATTTTAGTGAGAGACAAATAAAATGAGAGTGGGAGAGAGAGAGAGAGAGTAAGAGAGAATGAGAGCACAAGTGCGCGCGCAGTGGGCGCTGTTTGGGGTGTCGACCTTATACTCACTTCGTTTCCGTATGTATTAAAATAAAATGCATTTGCGTCCTGTAGCAAATCCATTGCATCCATATAGCCCAGACGTTTGAAAGGAATTGGTTCTTGTTCCACATTTATGTAATCGCGCTCTATGGATCGCAAGCTGACCGGCGGCTTGGTGGATGTTATTAGAGCACGCACCACAGTGATAACATTCTTAAAATCTTGCTCCTCTTGCTCCTCTGAAGGCATGGTTAACAGCTAATACCTGAAAGAAATGTTGAATAGCAACAATTAAAATTCATACATACATATATACACGACAATCATGCGATTAAAATTATGATTAAGTACTGCGAAATGTCCACCAATACCACCCACAGAACAACAATAACAATGTGTGCAAAAATGAAATTGGCGACAACAAAATTGGGCACAGCGTACGCGACATAAGAAGATAATGTGAGGCAACAGCTGAGAGCGAGAGCGCCAAAAAAAAAATAGAGAGCGCAATTAGAAAAGCGTCGCGACGGCGCAACTTGAGTTGGCATCATATAAAAGACATACGTAAAGATCACTTTAACGTTACTTCTTCAGTTCCAGTTCCAGTTCCAGGATATTAACAGGATTTTATTACTTATTAAGTTTAATTAATTTTCTAATTTTTTTTATACGAAACTTATATTTTTATTGGCTTGCAAACTAACAAAATTCCTGCAAACGACAACAACAAAATGTTTGGGCTTAAGTAGGCTGCGCATCATTATTTCTGGAAATTGAATCCTAAATTCATGCGCGCAAGTCTTCAGCAGATTCTCTAGTGGATTTTGTAAATGTAAACAAAATTTATTGGTCACAATCATGTGTACAATAAAAACGCTCACTATAAGAGGCCCTTAAGATTTAAAAGTACAGCATTGACTGAAAAGTTATTTTTCATTCCGAGGCTATTTGACGGCGTGCTCTTTTGTATTGTTGTCACAGCGATGATATCCAAGCTGGACAGTCCAACATCTTGGACTCACTTTATAAAACTTCAAGTTTTGTTTATTATTTCTATAGATTTATTGGTATGCTTTACTTGTATATTCACTCTGTGTATACACAAACTCATTACGTTGCAACTTTTCTATTGCCCGCCATGTTTTGCTGGTAAAAGATCCGTTATTGTCAACTTGGGGTCTTTGACAACTCACACACAAAATACTTACGCTTTTACTTAGTATAAAACACTTAATCGAATATGCACTTTTGCATAAAAATAACTTAGCACGAATATAGAATTTACACAATTATCAAACTGAGCTTAATAAGATTTTATTTAAAAAGACGTGCGACTTTCGTCGCCGGTTTCCTTATATAGACAAAGCGTTGCCACCCGACGGAAAGAATGCAGCCCTGTTAAATTCGCCGATCTGGCCATATGTATCGATTCCCAAACTATCGAATGCTCTCACGCCACAATATAATTCAGTGCTGTAAAATTCTGCTAAAGCATATATCGATAGTTGATATTTGAAAGCAGCGCTGGTTTAAATTTAAATTACACACTTGTTAGGTTGCTTAATTTGTTAATAAATTAATTTGTTATAAAAATATAATAATTAAGAGTGCAAATAAAATCAGCTTGGTGTCAGCAGGGGTTTATTAAGAGGCAATCGCTTTCGTCTTCTATGTCGTCTTTGTGGTCTTACACATGCTGCTGAGGCAATCTTCTTATTTGCTGATCCCGGAAAAGCTTCAAGTGTAGCGGGAGCTAACATCATCGTCTTTCTTTTTCTCGTATATTTCCTCATAATTTCCCAGCTGTGTAGTGGCTGGCTGGCAAGGTCTATGTGATTGCGGTCGGCATATGCTCTGATCTTATTTGCGAGACTTTTTATTGCAGCCGACGATTGTTTGACATGGGGAATCTGTTGGTTAACCTTTGTATTAACCACATTATTGGAGGACGGCGTTGTTATTATCTCTAGACGCGCTGCAGCCTCTGGAGCCGCTTCATAACGGGCCCGCTTTCTGTTACTTTTCAGCCTTTGAAGCAGACGCCGTTGATTCTCCGATCGCATCATGTCGTTCTGTATTTGATATTCCTCGCGGATCTTCTGCTCGAGCTTTCGTTGCTCTCTCAACGCTCCATCCATATTCAAGTCTGTTTCTCCCTCTCCGGCTCCTCGAAGTCCAAAGTAGAAACTGCGATTGAACATGAAAGGCGTTGGAGTTGTGGGCTTATCTAATCTCTCATGCGTTTTGCTCGCATATTCCTTAGTTGTCTCTGTACTGTGGGAGTATTCCGGTATATCCGATGACGTAGTATGTTCTTTATCCGATGCCGCACAGCTATCTGGCCATCTGCTCATTAGCTCCACTTCCAGCAAGTTCAGGTTCTTGAGGATCAACAGCGCATGCTTTCTCATAGACATTAAAGTTCTCAGCAAGCGATCTACATCTTCGGGTCTAAGTTCCTCAATTTGTTTACTTTTATCTGGATTGGGGACTGTTGGAGGTGCCACTGTGCTGGGGGATACTGTGCTAGGATTCACTGTGCTGCGGGACACTGAGCTGGGAAATACTGTGCTCGTTGTTTGCTTTGTCTTTGTCTTCTTTTTGCAGAAGTTAAAGGGCTTGCCTAAGAATTTATTCTTGAATTGATCTTTTTTAGCAACGCTTTTCATTGTTAAACCATTATCTCGTTCCAGATGCATTTTTAGTTTGAGTTTCCTCATCACTTCATCAAACTCCCGATCCGCAGCTTCGTTCTGAAGACGTTCAAAGTGACGCTGACGTTGTTCCTGTTGGCGGGCATCATTTTTGGCAGCTGTAAGTGGCAATGGTAGAAGCAATTCCAGTTCGCGCTCCTCATCGTCAGCTTTATCGGGAGATTCCTTCTCCTTGGTTTTTGCCAATTTCTGAGCATTGTCTATCTTGACCATGTCCACGAAATTATGCCATTTGGGAAGGTTTTTTGCCGGCGTTTCCCTATTCAACTGATCGAACAAAGCGCTGGGATCGTTTTCCATATTAGAAGGTACGGATTCCAGAAGTCGCTCGCCGTTTGGAAGAGGTTTCAGGGGATTCCCATACTTGTTAAAGTTGGTAGAACTGCAGGGCAGTGGTCGAGCCAATAATATTACCACAATTACCATTAGTATTATTTCGAATATGTCGTGTCTCAGCATTGACATTGTTTTCAAAAGGATCTCATTTTGTCGAGATCTGCATTTAAGCTATAAAGTGCTTATTATGCCTTAAAAAAAAAAGTAAATTATAAAAAAATAAAACTCTCACTTCGCTTTTGACAAACATAATAAACCCTTTGTACTTTTAGAAATGGGTCATAGAATATTCTTGCAACTTATTGTAAATACATTGAAAATAAAGTATAATATAATTATGATTAATTGTCGCAGTCATAGAGTTTTAATAACTGACCAGATGTCACGCATATGGGGCAAAGTTATGATGACGCAAACAAGACCACAACAATGCCTTGTCTTGTTGCAAGTTGCAAGCCCAAAGGCTAACAACTAACAGTACACTGGAAATGCACTGGAATTTGACTGGAAGGGGCAAAGCCTTTGGTGACTCAGTTGTTCAGACGAATCGAGGTTCAGTCAGTCGAATTTTCCACTCCAGACGCATCAGCAAGGCATCAGGAGCGTGTCCTCACCTAGAGGAAATAATAAATACATATATAAAACTTGATAGAAATAAACTTTTGAGTGGCTAAGACAAAGAAGCTGTGAAAACGGATAAAACATTTCATTTAGTTTCGTAATCAACGTGCAGTGTCCGGGCTTCGTCAGTTTCCGTAACTTTTTAAATGCCACACAAACGCAAAAGGCATAAAAACTGACAAGATAAATAATATATAAATAATATATTTACTTTCAATAGAATAGTGCTTTAGTGCCTTATAGAAGGATACTCTTTGCCATGACTGTCTCCAATATGCACACCAAAATGATTATATTGATTTTATTTTTCTATAACGGTTCATACAATTGGAGTAAAAAGTTCTAAACACTTAAGTACCCCGCCCCCTTCCCACACCACAGTCGGCGTTTGTTTGTGTGTGTGTGTACGTGTGTGAATAATTGTAATTGGTGCGTGTCTGTGTGGATGTAATTTAACAGGTAAGTTTCTCAGTATAATTATACGTGTATGTTATATCGTTAGCACCCATTCCTCCGTTTTTCCTATGTTATCGATTTTGTAATTTACCATGAAAATAACAACGGCAACAACAGTCTCATCCCTCATCCAAAACCCCAATCGTTGCCATCCAAATGCCAGCAGGATTCACAACAACAAGTAGACAACAAAGAAAGTCCCAATAAGAATGCGCAAAAAAACATCTGCACGGTTGGGTTTGGCTACAGTGGCTGTCCGAATTAGTGTGTACAGCAGCAGTCTTCTTAGTTACTTGGTTCTTTGTTTAGGGTCAACGCATGTAATAATATTTAATAATTAACAAAATATTTAGTAAATTTCCGGATAGGAAAAATTCTTAATTTAACTGAAACATTTAATTACAATTTTTGACTTTAAAAAAATAAAACAAGTATATTTTAAATAATCAAATATTAATTATAACTATACACCAATTTTGAGTTTCATTTTTATTTATTCAATCTTTTATATATACTTTTAATAAATATTATTAATATTCTATTAAAAGTAAATATGTATATGACATTTCGAAGTTCTATTCCATTCTAAATTCAACCGCAACATTTCCACTGACCCAGGTCATTTTGTTAGGACGCCACTGTATTGAAATCATTGCACTTTCAGTCGTCGGTCCATTTACTTTGTCTTTCTCACAAGTCAAAAGCAAAATGTTCCAATATTTCCATTCTGGGAAATTCCACAGAGTTCACGAGTCTGCGCACCTAAAAGCGTAAGCACGCAATGTTGTGATTGTAAAAACGAAAAGCAGACTAACGGGAATGAGTACATGTGGCAGCAGCATTCGCAACACGCTGCATCCACATTGTTTACAAATACGCGTAAGTGCCACGTGCCACGTGGCAAGTGGGAAGTGCCATGTGCCACGAGTCACGATGGCCATTGGAAGACTTGCTGTCTCCACTGAAGGGGGTTAGGGACTGAGGAGGAGAGAGGGGAGAGCTGACTCACGCACCGGCCGGCTTTAATCTTTGATATTGTTAGGCTCTCGCGCCTTGATGACGTCAGTGGTTGTGTCGACATTGAACTAATTTCATGACAACCTGACGTATAATGTACCTCGTCTCCTTCTCGAAGGCTCAGCTTTCTTCCAGTTCATATTTGCTGATGACGTCAACGAGGGTTTATTTATGGCTTGCACAGCTAATCGAATTTGCGAGTTCTGACCCCAAACTTAACCTTAAAAAAGAGGCGCCATCTATGTTTTTCTAGTTTCCGGCTGACTAGACGTATACTTAACTAAGTTAGTCAGGTTTCCGATTTGGCCTGGCTCATAAATCGTGGCTAGCAACTAGCCCTGAGTTTGAAACGGCGCTTTAATTCATTAATTAGCTAATTAAATAAATAAATCAAGTTGTTTATTCAATATTTGGCGACTTATGCAAAATGTGGCCCCAATTGTTTATTTCAATCCTAAAATTTATTTAGATATTAATGCATACATATGTATTTATTTGACCTTGGATATGTGAATGGCGTTTAATGCACCAATTGTTGTAAACAATCATTTATGTTTATGCCGCCTGCTTAATTTTTAATTGCACACAAAATGTTTGTCTACATTTTACAACCTTTCTAAATAGCACAAATTTAAATTTGCTACGACGCAAAAACCTCTCAACTATATGGCAGCTATTATTATTATATAGCAGACGATACTGCAGATGAGCGACAAAGCATAAAGACATGAGGGTATTAAAAGGGGAGAAAAGGTGTACAGAAATGCAATTTATATAAACAAGAACGTTTGGTATTGTTTTCATCTTTCTGATTGTGCACACTCTGCCTTTGATTAGATAATCGTTATAAGCACACTTAAGCTAAAGCAACAAATTTTCCACTCTAGACATAAATGGGGCCATAGAGCCATAAACCTTTTCTAAGAATGTTTGTTAATTGATAAAATAAATGCGCAAACAATTCAAATTTAGTTATGACGCATATGTATGTATGCATAATAATATAAGATTTAACAACTCACACATAAAAATAAATAAACAACTGTCGGAAACCATAAACAGCCCTAATGGTATGCCCGATTTCACCAGAACATGATTTTATCTGCAGTTAAAATATGACAAATCTGCTTACAAAGTATTTAATAAGTAATAATTCATAATTAACAGCTGCGATTCATATTTTTATTTCAATATCTTTGATCTTAAAATCTTTTAAAAGATACAAGTGTTTAACTGTTTTCTTTATTTACTCTCTTTACAGTAACGAAAATAATTTCAAATCCAATTCCCAGTTTTGAATCCTCGTTCGACGTCCACAAGAAACTTTTTATTAAGTGATTTTTGTTTACACAACAAAACTGAAAAAGTATTGACACGAATCTGTATAGCAAAACAAAAATCGCGTTTACATTCGAGTTATTTCCCCTCGTCTGAGTGTGAAATATTTTTCAAGCTTTTTTGCGTCATAAATTAAAATATTTGTGCGAATCAAACAACAACAATAAAAAAGAACAAAACAACAAAACAAAAAGCAAGAGCAGCGAAAATTGTGCCAACGTCGCTGCTATCAAAGACAATACAATCTCTGCGGAGATCTCATACCGAAGCAGAAAGAGAGAGAGAGAGAGAGAGAGACAGAGAGGGAGAGGAAGAGGGATAGGGAGAGCTATATATAAGCACGATTCTCATATCAGCGAACTGTGTGCATTCAGCATTCGACTTCGACACAATCGTCGCTAGAAGAGCTCAATTCCATTTGAATTTCAGTCGTATTTCGTCTCTCGTGGGAAACGGATCAGGCTTCGGCAGAAAGCGGAATAACAAAGTGCAAGTGCATATTATAATCGTATATATGTAGAATTATATTAATACCGTCGTAATATAGTCAAAGTGTTAAATAAAATCTACTTCAATGTCGATTAATTCGCCAATATTGTTAAAAAACTCTGACCTGCATTGAACAGGCAAAAGCGACTTAAAACAAATAAATACAAAACCAAAAACAAAAAACCGCAACAATTGTTACAGCAAAATTGCAAATTAAACAAACATTTAAACAAAAACATTGCTAAACAGTGGCAAACAACAATAAAATTGTTTGCTTTTTAGTTCACGTTCCATTATTTTTTTAATTTCTTTGTGTTTTGGAACGAAAAACAAAGCTTCAACAGTTTAAAAACGACTGTTGTCTAATAAAACTGTAAATCGAAGAACCTTCAATTTGTGACTTAAGACTTTGCAACAAAAGTAAGAAAAAAAACAACTTGCGTGTGTAGTGTACAACAATTACAAGGCAACCAACAACAAAGCACTACACAACAACAAAATTTCTGTTTATTGGGCTTAGGCCATTGTATGGGTAAGTTTCTTAGAAATAAATAAATCTATAAGTGCATTACAAGTGCGCAATTATTCGCGTTATTAGAATGGAAAATACATTCATACAGTTAGTCAAGTAATTCTGATGACTCAATAAAGTCCCTAGTTTCTATTTTTACTGGTTCTAATTCAATTTAATAGTTTTTTCTTGTTTCTTTTGTTTATTAAATTATACAATCGTACAAGCAATTACTTGAGTAACTGTATATAGTTAATAATTTTAGAGAAAGTCATTATTCATTAGCTTATAATCTTTAAGAAAAAACTAAGCAATCTAACTATCGTTTTTGTCAGTGTAACAGTTTGAGGGGCATTGCCAGTCATTTATTGCCCAGCAACAGGTTGAACTAAATAATATTAGATTGGCACGGACTTGCACAATGTTTTGTATTATTTTTAGACTTTTTGTTTGCCTCTGGCGCTCTGACCGAAGAAACCTTAACATAGTTTTCAGACCCACCCCAGTTTGTCGGTTAGAAGTGATGATGAATCACCTGTAATTGCGAGTAAACTGTAACAATGTGCGTAAATTCCGAAAATTGTGACAAACAATAAAAACCTCAAATGAATCATATTACAAACAAATACACAACAGACGAATGACGCAAAAACAAAAATGGTACTCTAATCAACAAAAAAACAGCCTTGGAATGAATTATTATAGATAAGTATAGTATATGACGACGTTGAACTCGCATTTGCATCCAGACATTACAATTAGGGGAAAGATGAATACTATGGTCATGAGTTAGACACGTGCCGAAGTCCCCTTCTAATCGGACATATAGTATATGGCTTAACCACTTGTCTCCATCCGGTGTGTTTCCAATTGAAATTCTCACTTGTAATCAGTTGGGGCTCGACCTTATCTGCACTCGAGGCTTGGGTTTCATAAGCATTAGTCTTTCTATATTGTTTATGACCCTTACAACTTGACGAACAGTTCGCCTGCTGTGAACAAACATCTACAAAAAAGACCAGTTGAAGATCATTACAGAGATTAGAAAAAAATGTAATAAGTAATACTTGGAAATGCACTCAGTGATTTCGACAGTTACCTGAAGCAAAGATCACAAGTTGCTGATTAAGGAGAATTGTTGGAGAAATTGAAAATCACTGTAAAAGAAACTAAAAGAAAAGAAAATGTAGTTCACAAAAGCAATGATTCATTATCGATCTCGAATGAATAATGATCTTTTACAGAAATAATTTGAATTATAGCCTTGTTTCTTAAAAAATTTTAAGAAAACTCAACAGTTGTGTAGCTGGTATTGTCTTATCATTCTGATCAAATTTGCAAGAAATCAGAATTGTATCGTATAAAAGATCGGTAGAAAATCAATTCTTAGTATGAAAAACTAGTATATCCTAACTTAATTCTTAAATTATTTATTCTAAGAATAAGAAGAATCTATAATACCGGCAAGGAATAAAATATTTACTGTGCCTAAAATAATCATTATATATTATTATTTTCTGTATATTAATGTGAATCTTTAACTGTATTTTTTTTGCCTTTAACAGATCAGTCTAAACAAGCAACGAAATTTGGAGACGAGCCGGACCTCCTGTTCAACCGAGCGCAGGGCCGGATTAGTCTGCAGTCGGCAGCAGCTATTCAAGCATCTTTGAATCCAAGCGTCAACGCATCGCGACAATTCGCCAACATTCAACTAGAAGCAACATTCAATGACTGTGAAAGTGGCTACGTGCCCACCGTGGGCCGCTGGGGAGCCGAATGGCCAAGCTGACTCGCCGCAGGTAATGGCCATGGCCAGGAGGATGGAGCAGCAGCTGCCAGGCAATGTGATGGCGCTGCTGCCGGAGGAGAAGGAGGAGGAGCCGCCGGCATGGATCAGCAGCTGGCGGATGCAATCAGTGGCATGGGATTGACTACGAAACCTGTTGTTAATGATGCTATTAAGCCAACTGAGACGTCAATCAGTTGCCATGCCAAACAACGGGCCACGCCTATGCGTACGCCCTCCACATCCAGTGAGGATGACGACGAAGATGTTGAGGAGCAGCAGGAGCAACAGCCAACCGACCTGACATCGGTGGGCACCGCATCGGAGCGTTACTCCGATATCATCCAGCTGCTGGGCAAACAGAAGTCACCATCATTGAATCAGCAGCTGCGTCCACGTTGCAACTGGGCCATGGCAGATGGCTACGATCTGAGTGCCTACAATCAGGTGAATGGTGTCTGGCCATTGGGACACCCATTGCCACTGCCCGACTGGGGCGATGCTGAGGATGAGGCCAAGAGCACGTTGTTCTTCGAGAATGTTTGGCAGTATGAGGAGCTGAATGGGATTGTGGAGACGGCACTGCAACGAATGCTGGAGGAGACACACTACAATACGGTCAATCTCTTTGTGGACTTCTATCGCAGCTTCAAGCGAACTCGTCGCTCCGATCTGCGCAGCTTCTTTCAGTTCTACGATGTGCCCATCAATCGTCGCCATCACATGTGCGTCTCCTTGGCCTTTGAGATCATGGCGCGACTGGTGCAAATGTTTCCCCAGCTGGGTCAATATCTCTATGTGGTGTCCTGTGAGGAGCAGGTGGCCGACTGCAATGACTACGTGCAACTGGATGAGGAATATGGCATGAATTCGGCCGATGCGGGTGTCGAGAAGGAGCACGTCATGGTTGCCATGCGTTTCGCCATTGGTGAGCGTCGTGGTGTGATGATCCTTGATCCTGGGTACCATGTGGGACGCGCCGTGACTGTCATGTCCGATCAGAGCTATCCACACACAGGTATAATTAAAATACTACTATAATTAAAATACTAAAATAATAACAATGTCAATCGGTTAATACCGGCTAAAAGTAACAGATTGAATGCCTGTTTTGCTAATTTCAAATCAGTTTTATAAGAACTTTGACTAACTTGTCTTTGCTTTCAGGTTGGTTCAACCAGTCGAAGGAGTCGCATCTGCAGAGGGATTACTGTTACAGCTACAGTCAGCACAGCGACAAGTTCGTGGAGTGGAAGGAGCGGGAAATACGCGGGGACGAGGCCAGTTTCAAGACGTCGCTGATCTACATAGCCCAGGAATATATGACAGCTGTGGATGTAACAGTGCGTCGTAATCTCGTCTACAATTTCCGATCATTGCTCTCACGAGATGCCAAGGGTCGCGTCTATGCTGGACTCTACTTTCCACTGGTATCCAATGTGCAGGAGGCGCATCTTACTCTCTTCTATGATGGACCCAATGAGCAGCGTGTGAAAGCCAAACTCATGTTCAGCGCCTTTAAAGTCGGCAAGGGAAAAGTAAGCAATCAACATTAATTTTACCTAAATTTATATTAATTATTTGACTATATTCGCAGCAATTGCCCGATTATGTGTCCCAGCATCTGATGAAGCTGTCCCCTCAACTGAATATGTCGCAACCGGATCTAACAGAGCTGTGCAAATCCCTTTGTGAGGTTGTCTCTGATCAGAACTTTATCGGTCAGGTATTGGGCATTAACGACGATATCGGTAACATGTCCATAGAGAATTGACAGTTAAAGCAGCCCAAGGATGCCGCTGCAAGCCCAATTAAGCCCAATATCAAAAAACACAACGATAATGCAGCTGCAACGTAAAACTTGGAGTTAACAATTTTCAAAAACACTTTTTTCCAAATACTTTCCAAAAATATTAATTTAATAGAACTTAGGCGCACCCAACAAACAAATATTATTCAATTATTAGTAATATATATCCACATATAAACACACTATAAACAATTATTATGCTTACAAGTATACACATACACACACACATAATTAACGGACACTTGAAGACTATGTGAAATATCCTTGTATTGTTTAACCAAATGAAACTATAAACCACTTAAATACGAGTAATATATTTAGATATTGATTTGTAATTCACTTCAGTTTCAATACTATTTCAATTACGTCTATAATAAACAATTTAAACTTTACAAAAACCAAAAGAAATAAATAAATTAGTTGATATATTGTAATATTTTTGTTAAACGCACTGTAATACTTTTGTTTAATAAATAAATGCAAATCAGCTAGCAAAAAACAAACTGAGTTTTCTTTAACTAGCTGTCAAATATTCAAAGAATTTATTTACAAGAAACTTAATTAATGTTTAATTTTCTTGGAGCAGTTTTATTAAATTGATCAGTTAAAAAATACAACTTTGGTATTTTTATTCAAATTTGATTTCTTAACATGGCACACGGTCACACTGTTAACCGGCTGCTAATCAGCTGTTTTATTCCATTTAACAGTTGGCAACACTGTAAAACAGCTGATAGCGTGAGTAAATTAAATGTTTCCAAATTATAAATTTGGCCAACTTAACAGATTTTAAACGGTTACTAATTAATTTTCCTGTTTAGTTAAAATAATATTGATTTTTATATATGTATGTGCATTTATAATTCGATTAATACAGTTATTCACAGGTGAGCACTTCTCTCATGTGATTAATTTGCCGGCGTCAACACACCTGTTGGCGAGGGAGAGCAACAAAAACAAAATTGAAAATAAAAATCAGGTTCTAAACACAAAACGCGCGCCGCGCGCGAAACATTAACGTATTTAGTTGTCTTTTGAATTTCTTGCAGTGCGGTTGTGTTTTTTGGAAACCGGTTTATTGTGGCTATTGAAATTGAAACGTGACACACTGCCGTCGATCGCAGTCAGCAACTATTTACCTTATTATTAACTTAAAAAGGTTGTTCAATATTAGCATAAGTAACGATCGGTTTCGCTAGCCAACACTACTCGCAAGTGCATAGAAAACGCATCAGTTTATGTAAGTATGTATGCATGTGTGAGGATGTGTGTGTATGTGCAAGGTCTTGTGCACTTGGGCGCAACAACAACAATAGAAATAGAAAGTTGAGAAAATGCAAGCAGTTGGATTTTTTTTTGTTGACGGAAGTCGAAGACGCCGCAAACGTTGACAAACGCAGAATAAAACATATCACGAGAGTCACATATATATATGTGTATGTTTACACACACACACACATACATGTTCGAGTTTAGTGGGTTATGTTGTCAGCCCTCTTCGCACCTCTGTGGATTGTGGATGGCATTAGTAACGTATCTTTTCTATAAGTTGTTTTTTTTTATATGTATATGTAAGTTTAGCTTTTGGCCCATTCTTTTGGCTTTGGCTTTTGGCTGTGGCTCTTCAACTTTCATTCCCTTACTTGGCTCTTTTCTTCTTGTTAATTTGCATTTTATGTATTGTCGTTTTCGTTGTTGCTTTTTAGAAACCAACTGGTTAACTGGGCCAGAATTCCACAGTTTTAGTAGATATTTATATCGCTTTAATTGTTTTAAATTGCGCTTCCCCATCAACAATTTAGCAAGCCCAAGGTACTAAAATAAAATAATTGCACAGATATTTCAGTTTGCATGTCAAAGGCCAGTACTTACCATACAATATTACAACTGATGTATGCATAAAAACTTGGCATTGCGAATGCAAATAAGAAGCGCACACAGTACATTGTAACAGCCATAAAAGCAGTTGGTAGAATACAACAAATTGTTGCTGACTTTAGCCAAGTGTCGTACTCATTAAAAGTGCACTCAATGCTCCCTTGAATTGCACTTGATGCCAATTTTGCTAAATGCCTTTAATTGCTAGCAACAATATAAGTAGAACTATCCATTATAAGCCAACACCAATTATAATCCATACTAATCTAAATTACACTTGTTGAAAGTTTAATAAAAAAGTCTTTCGCTACATTGTTGCAACTAAGACATTGAATTACAAATTGTTATCAATATAAGTCTGTAATAAATTAAAGTCTCCTGTTTACTTGTTACATTGTTAATGTAGTTTAATATCGTAAATAAATATTGTCAATGTTGTAATTGTTAATAGAAGTGAGGTATTTTTAATTATAACATACATATCTTATATACATTCCTTGAAAGCTTAATAAATTTATTGTTAAGGTTACTTGATTATAATGTTGATGTGCTTTGAATATCGTAAATAAATACCGTATACGTTGAACCTATAATTATAATCCATACAAAGTATTTATTCCACCCGTGGAAACCCTTAATAAACTTAATAAGTTTGTTTACATGTTGTTAAATTGTTAATGCGATTTGAATATAACATGTAAATGTTGTAACTATCAATAGAATGGAAGAATTATTAATTATAATCGATCTGTAATTAAAATTCGAAGAAAGTATGAATTAAACTCATTATTTCGTCGATAATTATCGTATATTTTTTTAATATCGATTCGACACAGCATACACACACACATACATACATACATGCTATACTACAGTGGATCGTGGGCTTATCAGTGCCGTATCAATAACCTTTGTACACGTGTTCGTCTAAAATTCTGACTGTTTCCTTATCTCTTGCATATGAAGTTTCAACATAGTACAAAATGCTTCCCCTACTGATTATCATTGTTGTTGGCCTGCTGATTTTCGGATTTCTGATCACCAAGACAACTAAGGAAGTGCCTAAATCTTGGCTCGAATGGAAGACAGAATTCAGATATCAGTATATTGGAGTTTTGGGCCTTATTCACGACGCTCAATACGCGTCGAGGGATCGCGTGAGTATGTACCGCAGCTGTTTATGCAATTACCAAGCAATTATTAACTTAATTTATCATTTGTGATTATCTTATATTTGAATAGCACTCTACAAGCAACCGGATCGCATTGCTGTCATCACAGGCGGCAATCGCGGCATTGGATTGCGCATTGTGGAGAAATTGCTCGCATGCGACATGACTGTCATCATGGGTAAGTGAACTGACCAAGTTTATTTTAACAGAGTTCAAAATCAGCTTGTAGATAAATCAGCGCATTCAATTACTGATTCCTCAAACACTTTATTTTATTTATAATCCAACGAACATGCACGACAAACACAAAGATGTTACCAAAAGAATGTTGAAAATTCACGTGTTCTGCATACATTATTAGTATGGGATCAATTTCCATTAGTGCTGTCAACATATTAATGGAAATATAGCTTTTTCTGGCTGGAATGCATCCAAAAAATAGCTGATATTGCGAGGCAAAATTTCTATTGTTATAGCGAATTAAAAATTTGTATTAAATAGTTAATTTTTTGACAAGAACTTGTCAAAAACTTAAAACTAATAAAAATTTAAACTACGCGCTGTACATTCTTCAGCAACATGTTGCTACTGCTCAACAACACAAATGTTGCTAGCAACTAGTCTGCTGCCTGTACAAAAAGTGTGGCATACTTTGGGGCTGTCGCTTTAATGGTTTGTGTCTTAGATGATCACAATTGGTAAACGCGCGATATTTAAGTTACACAAAACATAATAATTTTTATCGTATTAAATATTCCAAATAGTAATATTTTTATTTTTCTCTTGCAGGAGTTCGGGATCCGAACAGTGCCAAGACGGCTGTTGGTAACATTGTGGATCTCAGCCAGTCGAAGGGCAAACTTATTTGCGAGCCACTCGATGTGGGGGATCTGAAATCGGTGCGTTCCTTTGCACAGCGCATAGCTCAGAAATATCCAAAGATTGATGTGCTATTAAATAATGCGGGCATTATGTTTGCCCCCTTCAAACTCACGGACGATGGCTACGAGTCGCACTTCGCCATCAACTACTTGGGTCACTTCCTGCTCACTCATCTGTTGCTGCCTCAGCTGCGGGCAGCGGGACAAAAGGGAAAGAATGCTCGTATTGTGAATGTGAGCTCCTGTGTCAATCTGATTGGTAGCATCAACTACAGGGATATCAATGGACTGTGAGTGTACTACTGTAGTGTTATTGACCTCTTCTTTAACTCAATTTCTCTTTATGCATTGCAGAGACAACTATTATCCGGGAGCTGCCTACAGTCAGTCGAAATTGGCACAGATTCTGTTCACACGGCATCTGCAAACACTTTTGGATCGGGAACAGTCGTATGTGCAGGTGAATGCAGTGCATCCAGGCATTGTGGACACGGATCTCTTCGAGCACTCGGCCACCACATCGGTGCCATTCCTAAAGAAGATCTTCTTCAAGACACCAGAGCGGGGATCTCGCACTGTCGTCTATGCAGCTATCGATCCATCCATTGAAGGCCGAGGAGGCACATATCTCAGCAATTGTTGCAAGGGTCCGGTTCATTCTTCCGCCAAGCAGCCGGCCAAATGTGAAAAGCTCTTCAATTTCTCCTGCGATCTGCTCAAAATCAAGGAATATGGAAACGGAAAATAATAAAAGCTAACAATGTACCCTAACATTCCTCAACTGGTGAAACGTCAATTTCCATTAAGATGCTTTTAACTTACATACAAAAATATGTATTTGTAGTCATATTTTATATTTGATTGGTTTAAACTTGTTTAAATGTCTGCTTAAGTTCTTGGCAATGTTTTGCTTGCATTCGTATAAATCCGGATAACAGCCGGATAGCTGTGGATAACAACATAATACTTCAAATATATTTAAATACAATTTTACATACACTAAATCCATTAAAAAAACACCTTTCAATTAACTTGTACCAAGATATACATTCTAGATAGATGTAGACTCTCAGAAACATTTAGTGTTGCATCTCTGAGATAAAAGCTTTTGCGATATTTTAATTAACTTGTCTGCGTTGATTGGCAATTAAAAGTGCAGTAATTACAGCAACAACAACACGCAAAATGCACTAAACTCTCAGATGTTTGCGGCGGCAGGTTTAAAGCAACAATAACAATAACAGCAACAACGACAACGACAGCAACCACAACAACATCGTCAACAGTTGTTATATGTCAAATTTAAAACAGCAAACAATTTAATTTGTACTCCTGCTCAAACAATGAGCGATTAACATTCAACATTTATGCGGAATTTTAATCGACTTCATCGACTTCAACTCGCGAGGGAGGGAGGGAATATGAGGCTGGCAGATACTCAGCTAGGTGGGCAGATGGGTGGATTAATTCAACAACGGCAACAACGATGACAACAACAACTACAACTACAACTACATCTAAACCCGACAACTGCAGCCGTACCAAAAAAATCTTAAGTTTGCTGTCACTTGATCAGTTGAACTTCAAAGCAAAAAGCGCTGCATATGTATCTTCTGCATACAGATACAAGATACAAGATACAATCACATACAGATAGCTACATATCAATGTCGTTGTGTGAAGTTTGTTGTGTTGTCTATCTAATTTTTTTGTTTCTTTATCAAATTCGTGGGCGCAGTCATCAATCAAACCACATATGAATCTGGCCAGATCCATCAACGGGCCAAATGAAGTCATCTGCCTGCCAAGTAAGGCATTAAAATGTTATGTTTCATTCACTCTGTGCGTGTTTAGCGGACATTAAACGTGTTGATTGGATTTCTTGGGTCTAAATCGGTCTAAAACTCTGTGATAGATGCGCTGTTTAAAATGAAGCACAAAGATCACGAATATAGATATTACTTTTAAGGTTCAAGTATCTACGAGTATGTGTATCTTGTCGCCTTAAACAGGTTTACAAGCTTGATTACAATTGTTTCAGAAGATAATTTTGCTGTTGTATGACGTTTTTTTTAAGAAAATTTGCCATTTTTTCAATAACTTTGATCTCTCATAACTTCATCAAAAATAAACCGATTTTCAATTGGAATGTCAATTTAATCATGATTTGGCCCCCAAATTGATTCTGCATCTAAATTTTTATCATCTAGAAAAGTTGATAATTTTTCGATACTAAGCCATTTATCATCAAATTTTCCATACTAACCCCTTGACATTTTTTAAAAAACTTTGATATTTCATAACTTCATCAAAAATAAACCAATTTTCAAGCGGAATGTCATTTTGATCAAGATTTGGCCCCAAGATTGATTCTGCATTTAAATTTTTATCATCTAGAAAAGTTGATAATTTTTCGATACTAAGCCATTTATCATTCAATTTTCCATACTAACCCCTTGACATTTTTTAAAAAACTTTGATATTTCATAACTTCATCAAAAATAAACCAATTTTCAAGCGGAATGTCAATTTGTTTATGATTTGGCCCCAAGATTGATTCTGCATTTAAATTTTTATCATCTAGAAAAGTTGATAATTTTTCGATACTAAGCAATTTATCATTAAGTTTTCCATACTTACCCCTTGACATTTTTTCGAAAACTTTGATCCCTCATAATTTCATCAAAAATAAACCGATTCTTAAACGGAATGTCATTTTGATCATGATTTGGCCCCAAAATTCATTCTGCATTTAAATTTTTATCATCTAGAAAATTTGATAATTTTTCGATACTAAGCAATTTATCATTAAGTTTTCCATACTTACCCCTTGACATTTTTTCGAAAACTTTGATTCCTCATAATTTCATCAAAAATAAACCGATTCTTTAACGGAATGTCATTTTGATCATGATTTGGCCCCAAAATTCATTCTGCATTTAAATTTTTATCATCTAGAAAATTTGATAATTTTTCGATACTAAGCAATTTATCATTAAGTTTTCCATACTTACCCCTTGACATTTTTTCGAAAACTTTGATCCCTCATAATTTCATCAAAAATAAACCGATTCTTAAACGGAATGTCATTTTGATCATGATTTGGCCCCAAAGTTCATTCTGCATTTAAATTTTTATCATCTAGAAAAGTTGATAATTTATTGATACCAAGTCATTCATCCATATTTATGTGAGTTCTGGAATTGAGATCATCTCTTTGGAAATTCCTTGGCATATTCGTAACCGTTAATGATTTTAAATTCATGTGGTAATCCCAAGATATTCCTAGGCCATTAATCGTTGAGAGTTTCTTAATATCTCTGGTTGCTCATCTGCTTGACCAGCTTGTTGCAGTTGCATTCACTTGCAGCTCCTCCCACTTCCCTCCTTCCTCTTGCAAGCTCCCTCTATTCTTTCCTCTTGAGAAGGTGTTCAGTTAATGTACTTTTTATTTAAATGCGGCTCGCAAAACAATTTGTGTTGCACTGTTAACTGGCGGCAAATTCTTTGCAACAATTTGCTGCTCCAATTCAAGTTGCTAGACAAGTTGGCTTAAAAGCTTCGGCCCCAAACATCTTCTTTTAGCCAAGCGCGTCCGCATTAATCATGTGCTGAGATTTATGGCGACGCAGCGCCCACGTTGCCAACGCCGCCAACGCACGTGTTTACTTCATTTCATGTGAGCGCATCCAAATCCGAATTCGTTCCTTCCCCCACTCCCCCTTCCCCTCTCCTGACACCCCCTCAGCACATGCAGAACGCCCACCTGCCCACCTGCTCAGCTGCCGCCTTTCTCATTGTTGCACGTTGGCAACTTGTTAACAGTTAGAAGCGTGTAGAAATCAAATTCATGAGGCAAGTAAATGCTTGTTGCAACTGCCTCTAATTGAGTAGGAATTTTTTTGTAAGTGGCTGCACAATTAGTAAAGGTTTATGAAATTGTTAAAAATGCCCTAAAATAATTTTTTTAAATGATAAAAAAATAAATAAAATAAAAATAAAATCCAAATTATAGAAATAGAATTAGATATATAATATAATTATAAAAATTTAAAAAATATAATTAGATGTATAATATAATTATAAATATTTTTTGAATCTGGACTTTATTTTTATTTTATTTAATTTTTTTTTATCATTTGAAAAAATTATTTTAGGGCATTCTTAACAATTTAATTTATTTTTATTTTATTCTTTAACAAAATATTTTAGGACATCCTTTTTTACTTCTAATAGGTAATTCTAAATACAGTCGAACTTTTTATTTTAGTACTTTACTACATATAAGACTTACTATGGTGAAATTTTACTATATAACTCATACGCAGTGTGAGCTTCTGTCGACCTGTTTTCAATTGAGTTCCGTTTTGGTTGTCAGGTGTCAAAAGGCACATGGTCAACAAGTCGCTCAACGTTCAATGTTCATTGGTGTTAACGTGTTGCACGTTGTAAGAGTACTTGTTGCATTGGCAGTGGCAATTGTTGTTTTTAATACCCGGTAATCGTAGATTAGAGAGGTATCTTGTAGTCATTGCAATGTCTTTTTTAATAAATAGAATGTCATTTTTCGTAAGTGAAAATTCTCTATTATCATTATACTAATCATATTAAGTCTTTAATTAAATTAAATTTAAATGAAGAACCGGATATATTATAGTTGAAAACTCAACTTACTGGAATTTCTTGTTGATGTGTTTATTTAACTGCTGGCGCCCCAAACTTGACAGGCAACGACCAGTTGCAACGTGTTGACTGCTTTTAATTACAGCTCAGCATCCGCTTAGAAGACATCCGCAACGAAGTCAATTCGCAGTGACCAAGTGTGTGTATTTGTATCTGGCAGATACTCATACTCAAACTCATACTCATACTCGGATTTATTTGATTTACGCGCTGCCATTAGCCAAAAGTAGTCGCTGTGCATCTGCTGCCTGTCGCAAATGTCAAAAGGTTAATTGGATTGTGGCAGCAACTGCTTGTTGCAACTGCAACTGCAACTGCAACTGCCACAATAAGCTGGCAAGCGTTAAGAATGCTGTGGTCAACAAGTAGGAAGACACCTCGAATGGAATGTGAATGTGTGTTTAGATTGAATTTGATGGCACGCATTTGTAATTGTTATAATTGGCAAGATAAGCTACTTAATAATATTAAAGCGTTTATAATTACACACAGGACAAAGTGCTATGGAATTTTAATATAAATATTATTATTTCTACTACTTATTTGGTCATATGATTTAGTGTCAAATATGAAATTTATCAATCTAATGTATGTGCACATATTTAATTAAAAATAAAAATATGTTTATTTAATTAAAAATTAAATATGTTTAATTTAAAGGAAATAATATTTCATATTTAATATAACAATTTAACCATATTTAACTTAATTAATTAACAAAATATACAAAATACAAATTAACAAATATTCTCACCCTTGTTAAAACAGTTTACGGATAAATTGCAAATGCCGTTACGCATACGCCGCGTAGTCCCATTAGCGAATCTTCATACAATTTTGCATAATTTATTATATTTAATTACTTTTACAGTCAATTAATCAAACACTTGGCTTTGACGCTGGCTTTAACTTGGCTTGAAGCCTTAACAATTTGCATATTGACGCCTCAGTTGGCCTGAGATCCCTTTGGAGTGCTCTTTGCTTTATTTTTGGGGTCCACACTTTGGAGGCCCAGCGGCGACTTGTAAAAGAAATCCAAACACGACCAACAAATTCGCATAATTTTTGTTATTTTTTTATTATTTTTTATTGTTGCCTCTGGGCATTGTTGTTGTTGTTTTTTGGTGGTGTTGCTGCTGCTTTGATGTGGTGCCTGGTCCATTTTACGCTCGATTATCGGAGACTACCTCAATGTGAATGGGAAGCTCAAAATCTGTGGTTGTAATGGCCATAGAAATTCCTCGGCCAAGTCATTGAGCTTGTCGAAAAAGTGCTCCGTTGTAATTAATCGTAAGTATTTACACATTGTTATTGCATCGCCATGGATTGCCATGGATCATGATGGGGTTCAACTTGAGGCGGTTTCATATCAAGTGCTCGATTTGGCAACCAAAGTAAAAGTCTTTAATTTGAATTTGAAGGTGATGGCGATGGCGATGGCGATGTCGGATGATAACTTGGTCAATTTCAGCTTTCGAGTTGTCAGCTGCCAAGGGTTTTTTTGCCGCAGATTGCATGCAACATTGAATGGCAACTGCAGTGGCAACTGTCTCAACACTGACTCTTCAATTACCGAAAACTCTTGTACTGTTATTTGTTTATTGCATAAATCAACAAGTAAGCAAACAAACAAATAAATAAACAAGCAGCTGACAAGAAAAAGCTATCCAACAACGACCTTGCGGCTCTGACACACTAACAAAAAATTAATAAAAAAAAATAAAAAAAACTGTATCAAGTAGCAGGAAATTGGTTGACGACTGCATTGGTATACGGGTCGGAATACGGGTACATGTACTCACACTCGTTTTGTACACGTAAAAGTGAATGTTTATGGTACTTCAGTTGCGAGAGTCATTGTGGCAACAAATTCCCCCATCGATCGATCGATCTGCAGATCGGCAGATGGCCCCGATTACGCAGCCCCAAAAAAAGTACTCGAGACTCGAGACATAGAGACAGAGACAGAGACAGTCTGGGAGAAGCAACAACTTAAACCCAAATTCGAAACTGTGTTAGAAAGTCAACGGCTGACGGATATCTTAAATAACTGACTGGAATCAGTCAAGATTGAATTGATTCCCCCTTTGTACTCCAATTTCAACTTCTACTCCATCTTCAACTGCGATTCCCATTGTTGACTAGGCCCTGATTTAGATACTTTAATTGAGCGTAATTAAGTTAACTGCGTGTTGTGTAACATTTTAAACATTTCAAATACGCCCAACTCTTGCTTTTGTACCATATTTGAATTTGTATTTGTATTTGTTTTCAATTAATTGAACTGTCAGCAGCGTAATTAATAGACAAACCCTTGCTGCAGGCACTCGTTTTTTAATTACACTGAAAGTTTTTTTTGAATAGAAACAGGTTGTCATATATTCAACATATAATCAACTGCTATTCACTTAAAGATATAAAATTTATTACTTTCTTATCACTGGATATATATTGATGTCTATTAACTTAAACTCTATTTTAATTACTAAAAAAATCAATTACTGGCTAAATAAACTATTCATATATAATTATTTGTACAAAGAATTAATTATTGGTTTTAAAGTCATAACCAAAAGCGTTCAGAATATAATTTATAATTTGCAGCTTTGTCTTTGAATTCACATTCAAGGTAATAATTTTACCTATTAAATATAAGAATACAATATTTAGTTTGCAATTTCCTCTTAGAAATTTGAACTTTCGACCCTTGTTGGTGATCCCCGAGTTTTTTTAGTATTATCAGCTCTAGTTATTTTAGACAAAATTTTATTTTAGAAATATATATATTTTTTTGGTTGCCATTATCAGCTATTTTCTGAGCTATATAGTAAAAATTTAATAATAGCATTTGTATATTCTTATTTGTTTGAATCTGAAATCCGTTCTGTTTTCTAGGTTTTGTGCTTGTACAAATAGATTAAAAATAAAAACAAGTGAACCTTGATTGAAATGTAATAAAATGTTTAATTTATTCGTTCGTATGAAAATTAACAAACTTTAAGAATTCAAGAAACAGCTATTACAATAAAATTATTAATTGCTTGCATAACTTTGAAATATAACTTTGAATAGAATTGCAAAACTTTACTCAAGAGTATCCTTCTCACATATAAAATTCAATTTAGTTTCACAATGATTATCATTCATTGCGTATATGTCATCGAGTCTTAGCAATTGGACGCAGTTTTCGTTACCTCCTTTGTTATTGGGTTCCGGGAAACGCCATTTAAAAAAACCCGCCTCCTTTCCAGTAGAGAGCAATTTGAAGACACCTTCACTGCCAAGATCATTGATGTCCAACCAGTAGTGTTCATTAGTTAACTTCTCGATAACTGCATTGTACTCCTCCTCACTTTGAAGTCCAGATAGATTTGCACCCAATGCACGGCATTTATGAGCTGCTTCGAACCAATTGACCTTTTCCGATTGATCAATATAGTAGTATTTGGATCCAATTTTCTCGAACTTTGGCACTTGTTTGGCTTTGGATTGCCGTAACTGTTTTACCTAGAACCTCCAACTTTTCTTCGAGCTTAACAAACTTATCATCACTCTTAACCAACTTTTCTTGCAGCGCATCAAACTTTTGGGACAGCTTTTCAAACTTTTCATCTATCAGTTTTGTAGAGTCCTCAGCAGATTTAACTTTAGCTTCGGGTAGCAACTTAAATTCAACTTCAGCTTCCGGCGATTCGTCAGAATCAAGACTGATCTGTATTAAATTTTTCACTAAGTTTAATTACATTTCAAAGCAAATAAATTAGATGAACTTACCACTTGTTGATGACGGAAAATGGGTGTATCAATGCCTTCAAAACGCTGGTGTACATACGGACGAAGGCTAAGAGCCTGCAATAAATTCCAACTTTAGATCTCAGTTTTAAATTAGTTAAATAACACTTACCGCTTTTTCTTGCACTGCAAGAATTGCGACGAGAAGTCCAAGTAAAATTATTTTCATTCTGTTTTATTCAACGAATCTGTTAATCTGTTAAAGAATTAAATACAACTGTATCCCACTCAAGGCAGAATCATCGCTTTATATACCTTATGCACATGGGAATTATCATCAGAGTGAAATTCCCTGCTTGAAATGCGAATGTTATTTGAACTCTAGCTTGATCTTGCATGGAATTCTATGAATTGTTGAAATTATCAGTTAGCTATATTCCGATGCAACTCAGCTTTGTTCTTATCAGCTCAAATTTCTATGTCTCTTTAATTGAAAACAGTTTTTTCTATATTGTTATATATTTTATTAAGAATGTATAAAATAAAAAAATAAATAGACTATATATGATGTTCAGTTGAGATATTTTATTAATTAATTACTGGTCAGCTTTGATTGAATAAGAAAAACTTATACTTTATTCATAATTATCAATTTTTAAAAAATTTGAATTATAATGTTCAAAAGAATTACAAAACTTTACTCAAGAGTATCCTTCTCACATATAAAATTAAATTTAGTTTCACAATGATTATCATTCATTGCGTAGTTGGAATCGTTTCTTAGCAATTGAACGCAGTTTTCGTTACCTCCTTTGTTATTGGGTTCCGGGGAACTCCATTTCAAAAAACCCGCCTCCTTTCCAGTAGAGAGCAATTTGAAGACACCCTCACTACCAAGATCGTTGATTTCCAACCAGTAGTATTCATTGGATAACTTCTCGTTTACTGCTTTCAATTCATCCTCACTTTGAAGTCCAGATAGATTTGCACCCAATGCACGGCATTTATGAGCTGCTTCGAACCAATTGACCTTTTCCGATTCATCAATATAGTAGTATTTGGATCCAATTTTCTCAAACTTTGGCACTTGTTTGGCTTTGATTGCCGTAACTGTTTTACGTAAGTCCTCTACCTTTTCTTCGAGCTTACCAAACTTTTCATCATTCTCAACAAACTTTTCTTCCAGCTTCTCAACTTTTTCGATCACTTCTTCAAACTTTTCTTCTTGCGTTTTTTTAGAATCCTCAGTAGAATCCTTAAGGACAATCTCAGTATAATCTTCATTGGAATCTTCTTTAAGTTGGGAGAGCAACTGAGCTTCAGCTTCGTTTATTGGCATGTTTACAAAATGAAAATCGTGTGCCTGTAAATTTACTTTCTATTTAATTTAATTTTCAGACTGGTAATTTAGACGAACTTACGGTTCCCGAAGGAAATCTTTCCATTATTTGTCGAATATCCGGATTCAAAATAATAGCCTACATTAATTTTCACATTAGATCTCAATATGTAATTGATTTGATTTCACTTACAGCTTCACCCTCTTGCACTGCAAGAACTGCGACAAGAAGTCCAAATAAAATTATTTTCATTTTGTTTAATTCCACGAATCTGTTAATCTGAACGGATTTAAAACAACTGCAATTCGTCGAAGGGAGAATCTCAATTTATATACCTATTGCATATTGAAATTATCAGATGTTATCATCGTTGTGAAAATTCCCCAATCTAAATACGAATGTTGGTTTGAACTCGGACTTGATCCTTGACGGAAATCTACGAATTGTAGAAATTATCAGTTCTATTGCGATGCACTTTACCTTATCAGTTCTAGCTAAATAAAAAAATTCCTATGTAGCAGTATATATTATTAGGAATGTTAAATATTAAATTAAATAATAACCTGACAATGCAATTTAATTTCTACTGCCAGTAATTTCTGATAATGACTATGTATGAAGTTCAGTTGAGTTAAAACAAACCTGCAAATTTTGTATATGGTGTTTTTATATTAAATATATTGGCAAAATTTTAACCAAAATCACAGCATATCATCAAACCTTCAAATCTTTCACTCTATTGTTTTTTTTGTTTTTCATATTATCTGTCTGAGTCTTTAATGTTTGTATGTATATATTTTTTATTTATTTTATTTGCAATATTTAAAGTCAAATAAACAAAACAGAATAAATAATTTAAAACTGCTAGTTTTATTCGTTAGTATAAAAATACAAAATTTTTAAAAATCAAAATAATGATTAAATGTTTGCATATATTATTTAAAAGAATTACAAGAAATTACTCAAGATTATCCTTCTCACATATAAAATTAAGTTTGTGTCCGCAATTATTATCATTCAATGCGTACTTGTTATCGAGTCTTAGCAATTCAACGCAGTTTTCGTTATCGTCATTGTCATTAGGCTCGTTGGAATGCCATTTCAAATAACCCGCCTTCTTTCCAGTAGAGAGCAATTTGAATATGAAATTATATATTTTTAGTTTGTTGTGCAAACTTTTGCAATTGCAATATTGCAATAAATCAAATAAACAACACTTCTAAAATTAATTGGAAATATATTAAATAATTGGCAAGGCAAATAAAAAACAAAATGTATTAGACGGAGCTCATCAGATAGACAGACAGACGACAGACTGTTATGGGTTATCAAAACGGCTTATTTGATAAGGTTTGGCACGCGTTTATTTCACTGTTCCATACACTACGTCGAATTTAATATACTTTTGAACTCTACGAGTAATTGGAATGCAAATAGAATGTTTTTATTGCTAATAGATTTATGACAGTTTCAGAACTTGCCCTTTGTTGACCGTTGCATTTATAGTTTTGTTTACTCTAGCACCTCGGCATGATAAGCAAAGATAGATAGCACTTGTCTGGAGGAGATGGGGTCGAGGATTGGGAGACAAGTTGAGACGAGAGCTGCACTTCGACTGACTGACTGCACACACCCAGCACTTTTGGGTTTTTCGATATTTTTGCCACATCATGGCAACAATTATGTGCCAATGATGTGCCAATGGCTTGGATGGAGTTGATGCAGCTCCTCCTGCAATGATGTGCCAAAGTGTGAGCGAGAGAGGGGGAGGGAGGGAGTGGGACAAGGGAACTGTGGCATTGTTGCAATCTGTGGTGCCAATTAAAGTGCTATTTAGTGCCGAATATTAACAGAGATCGAAAACGCTCTAATCTTATTTATGCTCATTGAGTTTTATGTCTTTTATTGTCAGTTTGGCACAGGCAGCAACAGGTGGAAGAAACGTCAAGCTGCCACTTGTGGCAGAGTTGTGAAAGAATTCGCAAAAATACTTTTCGCAATCAGCAGCGTCTAAACTAAGCATATGTATTTATCGGCACGGCACATACACTGAAAAAAAAGACAAACTTCTGAAATCAAGAACATTCAAATTTAAAATTAAATATTAATCTAAAAAATCTTAATATCTTAATATAAGAAAAATATCTAAAGCTGTTAGGAAAGTATAAATATTAAATATATATAATATGAAATTAATAAAACTAAAATAAAACAGAACAAAATGTAAATAAATTAAAATTTAAAAATAAAAAAATTATAAATATAAAAAAATAGTTTTTATTTATTTTATTTTATTAAATTTTAATTTTAAGAACATTTAATCTTAAAATAAGAACTTGGTCTTATTTAAAATGTTCATAAAATCAAGATGTGTTCTCTTAATTTAAGTATTTTATGTTCTCGATGCAATTTTTAGACCAAAAATCTGAGTTCTGAGACCAAAATCTTGATTTTAGAACATTTGTTTTTATCAGTGTACAATACTCTATACGTGCTCATATTCATAGTAAATAAATATTTTAATGCGCTCATCATTACGAAAATTCTGCAAACTCAAACTGGAAACTCGAAAACAGTTTTCAAGCTGAAAATCATATGTCAAACACTTGAGAAAACTTTGCCAGTTTGGCAGTTGTTGCTGCCGCAGCATGCCGCCCCCCAATAAAACAACGACAACAAACAAAATAAAAATATACAAAATACAAAAATAAACTCAAGTCAAGTCAACTTAGTCCAAAGCCATCAACACATTCACCCAGAGATGCCTCCTCCTCCTGCAATGTTGCCTCCTCCTCCTCCTCCTCCTCCTCCATCTTTTCCTCGAGTCATAATTAATCTGCTTCGGCATTTTTTTCTGATTTTTGTTTTTTTCTTTGCGTGTTGCAGCAATTTAAAGTGGAGTCCCCGACTTTTGATTACTAGTCGAACTGCAAGACAAAGCCGAAGTTGCAGTCAATGTTTCGTAGATACTTTCAAATGAGTCGCAGTTCTTTTTTTTTTTTTGGTGGCATGCCACTTCAGCGGCGCCCCAACAACAACAAATTTGGGTTACATTTGGCATCTTAAAGATACAAAATACACTTGGACACACTGTACAAATCGTATATGAATATTACGAGGCTGTAGGTGAAAATCTCAGCCAAGAACAAAAAACGCTCAAGTTTTTGTGTTTCTGTTTCTGAAAAGCACCTTTTATTGTTCTGACAGACAAAAGGCAAACATTGTTAAACAATTCGCATACAGTAGCTAACAAGTTTAGGGTTTCAAGTTGAGGTTTACGGGGTTAAGAGGTCAGCTTGATGGAGTGTCAGACGCAGACTGCAGCGACCTTCAGACTGAAAACGAACCTGAATTGCAGCTGGAGTTTTTTGAGTAAAATAAAAAACTTGACATGTATATGCACTTAAATTTAACAATTAATCAAAAGCTTATAAAAATCTGTAGAAATTAAACTAATATAAAGTGTTTATTGTATCAAAATAGTTACCATAAAGTTCAACTGCTCTTTTAAATTGTTTAATTGAAATTCTTGAACTAAATTTGCAGTTTTATAATCTCACAATGCTTGAGGTAACTGCATATATAACTATAACTATAAATCCACGACTATAAATCATGCTATCCATCGAATACGTGCATATATAATTACTTTAAAAAATAAAACACAAAAATCACATTCTAAAAACAATAAAACACAATTTAGTGTCACATAAAAATAAAACTAATGCCTCCAAGCACAGCCCACTAACCCAGCAACCCACCGATCCACCAACCCACCGATCCACCGATCCACCAATTGCACCGTCTAGTGATGCCACCTTGCAACTGCTGCATCACGTTGCTGCAACAGCCGAAACCATCAAATTGTAACAATTTTTCACCTGTCGCCTAGGCTTAAGCTTTAAGCCTGAGCTTGAGCACATGATTATTATTACATCAGAAGAAGAAACATAAATTTTGGCCAACAAATCGTGATGCGACTAAATACAACAACAACAACAACAACAGCGACCAACAACAGTGCGTTACAACATATTCCCAACTTGCAACTCGCAACTTCCATCCTCAATCTCCCTTTTCTCATCTTTTAGTATCGTCCTCATCAGACTCGTTCCGTGCCATCTTCAAGGAAGCATCATGCGTTTGATTTATGCCACACAAATGTATCACAATTTTGTCGAAAATTATTACAAGTTAATAGGAGTTCATTGACCGAGTATACTCGACTTGAAAGTACTCTGGAATTGAACAAAATCGCCTACTTTAAATAAGTAGTTTATTTACGGTCAAGAGATTAGTTTATAATGTTGGCAAAATATATTTACAGAACGTTGCATTTATAAACAAAACACGTTAAAATTTCAAGAAAAGAAAAAATTAGTGTGTTTATCATTTGTTGCTAAATTTATAAATATTTTAAAATTATAGGGCTTAGTAAGAGAAGTAGAAGATGATGAAATAGCATTGGCAAGTCCCAAGCAATAATTTATATTATTATAGTCTAAAAATATTTTTGATAAATGTACAAAAATTCCATAATTAAAAATTATACAAAAAATGGAAAAATGGGGAATGCACATTATAAAATCCATATAATTGTGTTTGATCTCAAGGTCGGTGGCAACAATAATGCATACAAACTTTGAACTGTTATCGCAGATTTCGAGCAAAAAAATTAAAATTAAATAAGAAAAAAACTAATCGCTTGAAAGTATCTGACAGATACATTTTGGTCGAGTTTTGGTGGCTGAGTTTGAGGCCAAGTTATTAATTTTGTGCTACAATGGCCATAACAATAATAACTGATGAGGGCACGCGATCTCCGACGGTGCAAATAATTCGATTGCCACAAAAGAAAGGCAAAGTGTCAAGCCCTGAGCTTGGAATTGGAAATTTCAAAAAAAAAACCTGCTAAAAAAATTCAAGATCAAAAATAATTAAAAATAAATAAAAATAAATCAAAAAGAATGAGGAAATTCAAAAAAAAAAAGAATTTAGAGGGAAAATTTATATTAATAAAAGAAAAAGGAATTTGTCCCGATTTGAATAAGTATATAATCTGAATATTTATATATATATATATAGAAAGAAACTTCTAAGATCGAATTAAAACCAACATACCTGTTAATTCAAAAAAATAAGTAAATCCGTATTCTTAACAATATGCACTAAAATATACTAAATCTGCTTTTCAAATTTAGCCTCATAAGCAAATTTTTCATTAAGCTAGAACAGATAAGCAGTGTACTGAGTTGCATAGGAATAAAGCTGATAATTTTTAACGCTCTCACATTTTTATCATAGGTCAAGCCCTAGTTCAAAAAAACATTCGTTTTGAAAACGTGACATTTTTTTCACGATGATGATTATATTCTGATAATTCAAATGTACAATAGGTATATAAATTGATATTTTCCCTTGAACGGATTGCAGTTGTTTTTAATCCGTTCAGATTAACAGATTCGTGGAATAAAACAAAATGAAAATAATTTTATTTGGACTTCTCGTCGCAGTTCTTGCAGTGCAAGAGGGTAAAGCTGTAAGTGAAATCAAATCAATTACAAATTGAGATCTAATGTGGACATTAATTAAGGGAGTTCCTTCCCATCCGGATCTTGACGAAGTAATTGAAATCCTTTTCAATCCCCGGGGCATGATTTCGAGACTCGTAAGTTTGTCTAAATTATCAGTCTGAAAATTAAATTAAATTTAAAGGAAAATTTACTGCAGGGATCTCATGAATATTTGGTCATACCGGAAGATAAAGCTCGAGTTCAGGTGCTCTCCGAAATTAAAGAAGCTTCTATTGAAGGTTCTACTGACGATTCTACTGAAGGTTCGACTGACGATTCTACTGATGGTTCTACTGAGGAGCTCTTGAAGGATTCTACTGAGGAATCCCAAAAGCCGCAAGAAAAAAAGCTTGAAGAAGTAGTCGAAAAGTTTGAGAAGCTGGAAGAAATGTTTGTTGAGAATGATGAAAAGTTTGGTAAGCTCGAAGAAAAGGTAGAAGACTTACGTAAAACAGTTACGGCAATACAAGAAAAACAAGTGCCGACATTTGTGAAAATCGGATCAAAATACTACTATATTGATGACTCGGAAGGTGTCAGTTGGTTCGAAGCAGTTTATAAATGCGGTGCATTGGGTGGAAATCTATCTGGACTTCAAAGTGAGGAGGAGTTCAAAGCAATCAGTAAAAAATTAACCAAAATCCGATACTGGTTGGCAATCAACGATCTTGGCAATGAGGGTGTCTACAAATTGCTCTCTACTGGAAAGAAGGCGGGTTATTTGAAATGGCATTCCAACGAGCCTAATGACAGAGATGGTAACGAAAACTGCGTTGAATTGCTAAGACTCGATTTCAAGTACGCAATGAATGATAATAATTGCGAACACAAATTTAATTTTATATGTGAGATGAATAATCTTGAGTTATTTTTTTGTAATTCTTAAAAATAATAGATATTAATTATGGTTATGCAATCATTAATTCACTTTGTTTTAGTAGATGTTTTTATACCTGTTAATAAAAAATAATATAGCATTATATTAAAATTTAATCACAGTTATTATACAACTTAATCACATCAAAATCGGTTCAACAGAACGACATTAATGGCCGCTTAAATTTTGAAAGCGATACAAGCTCCTATGTAACGGGTATTTATATAGTCGGTGTCCCGACTATAGCCTTTCTGACTGGTTGAAAAACAAAGACAACTAACAAAATTAGATAGATAGATAGATAGATAGATAGATAAATAGATAGATAGATAGATAGAGAGATAGATAGATAGATAGATAAGATTGCCAAATGCAATCTCTTAATCAAACAATTTGTCTCTCCAAGTTCAACCATATTATCATTAAAATGATCATCGTGTAAACACATAATTCCAGCTCATAATAATGCCCAGCAGCATTATGTGTCAAGTCAAATACAGCAATTTAAATACAACCTGATGCTGAGATCATTATGATCAAGTGCGATAGATTGTATGGCATTCTATGGAAAAAAAAAGTAACTGCATTGGAAGGATGTGCCTTGACATTTGCCACTATTTGCGGCAGCCGTTGATGATAATGATTGATCGACACTTGTCTTCACAGACGTAACAGCAAATTGCTTTCGTGATAATGGCAACCTCGCCAAGTGACTGGACCAGGTTGATCCACAAGCGATTATCGATGCTCGTATGCAAATGACACGAATCTTCAAGCGTCCCACAATCTTCATCCGATTCAAACTTTGTTAATATGCATAACGAGACGTGTTCTATTATTATCCAAAAGCTGGAGACGATCAGGTTGGATCCACTGACTCACTGACACAACTCTTGCACAATCATTGTATCTCTTGAGGAAAAATCGAAAGTGCTTTTTTTTTTAGGCCACAACAAAACAATAGTTGGAATAGTTGGCTGGGAGCAGCGACTTGGCACTTTCAATTTGAGCACATAAGATTCCAAGACAACAATAAGTAGCTGTATTTTTTTCTCAATTTGTTAATTATAATTTGTTAATTGTTTTATAAACAGTTTACCATACATACGAAATCGAACCCGCAGCTTCTGCACTGTGGGTCTCAAATGGAATGTTGAATTGCCAAATGCCACTTGAAGAGCAAAAGAAACGAAATCTTGAAAAGTCGAATTCAATAATGACAGACTACTAATTAATCATGCCGAACAATTAAATATTTAAACACCAAACTATCGGCTTTTAACTAAATATTTATTGTGTTATAGTTTAAGCTAATCAAGTTTTATTTTAGGATTATTTGGGACAAGTCTTTAACAAGACGATTAACAAAGTAGCAAATTTAGTAGAAAATATGTGTGAATATAAACTTTTAATATTTAAAAATTTATGTAATTTATGAAGTAAATGAATATTGAAAACAATTATCTTATTTTACGCACAACATAAATATTAAAAATAATTATCTTATTTTACGCACAGACTTAAAGCAAATATATTTCAAGGTTTTTTTAAAGTTTTAAAAAAAAATTTCGAAAGTAATAATCTAGCGTTTAAAAATTTGACTAATTAATCATAGCTTTAGATCTTTCACCACTGATACTTTTAGAGAATTACTATGTTAATTTGTCTTTAAATAAAAATATTTTTTTAATAATTCTATAAAATTAAATTTCTATTTCTTTTTTGTATTTTTTATTAAAAACTTTCGTTTTTCACACTTAAATTCTTTACATATCGATTTCATCTCGAATTAATGGGCTTTCAAGCACTGTGCTTGACAAAAGGTTCAATACAATTGAAGTACAAAATAATGAAATTTGTATGGCCTATGCTGTCGGACGTCGACGTCGTCGTCTGCGTCAACGTCAAATTCGACGTCAGCGTTGTCTGCGTTGTTGTTTTCAATGTCAATGTGCTAAGGATGAGGCCGTTGTGGTTTATGGTTAGCAACATAACCTTTTTTAAGTACACACACAAAGCATAGTTTGAGAGTTGGAATTGAGCGAGTACTCGTACTCATATTCATATTCATAGTCATAGACATCTTAGGTATTTGGTATTTGGATGATCTTTTGTCTACGTTTACGTCAGAGGCGGAAGTGGTTTATTTAATTTTTTGTGCGTTAGCAAAGTGTTTATCAATAAATATATTAATGACTGACGCAAGTATCGTAATAATTATTTATACATTTATTTGTACTCCAATCTGAGTACATGAGCATCTCTAGCTGATTTATTTTAAAGCTTTGAAGCGTCATAGATGTGGGTAGGCCGTAAAACTGCCAATCAAATTAAAAAATTCGACCCCCACGCAATGTGGCAAGTAGGATGTGGTACATACTATGCATTGCTTTGGCTCTGGAGTTCAAGTTGTTCTTTAAAGTGGCGTCAAGTTGCCAGCAAGCAAACACGTGTGTGTGTCGTCGCTCTGTGTGTATGTGTGTGTGCTTGGCCAAGCGGATTAACTGTGCAGAACTTGCCATCACGGCCAAGACAATGGACCATTCATTGAACTGCAAAAACCAAAGAAAATGAACAAATTGCTTAGCAAAAAGGCGAAATTCAATTAGGTTTCCTGAACGTAAAACGCACAAGACGCCAGCTCAAGTGGCAACAGCAACAACAAATGTGGCAAAGTGGCAACAGCAGCAACAACAACAGCAGCAACAACGGTAGCAACATCGCCTACCTTCTAATGTTGCTCAAGTTGTTGCGGCCTCAGATGTTGCGCAACATCAGCATCAGCATTAGGCTGCAACAAAGGCAGACCCAAAAAAAAAAAAGGAAAAAAAACATAATCATTTCAATTTAGCTAACTCGACTGGCCAAATGAGTTACCAACTTGCCTCTGTTGTTGTTGTTGTTGTTGTTGCTTTTGTTTTGTTTGTTCAGTGGGAACTATTTTTATGAGTTGACTTGGCCATAAATAATTCTGAGGCGTCCACAAATTGCAGTGTTTTGGTGTTGTGCATATTGAAGTACCGTTGTCACCTCACTAAAAAAATATATTATTGTATTCTCTGTTCTTTATTCACTATTCTCTATGCCACATCAATCATCGCCGACGAACCGACAAACTGATGAACTGTCAATAGATGTGCTACCCCCGTCACTAAACCAAATTGTTCTGGCTTTCAACTTCTAAAATTGATGTGCACAAATTTTAATTATTGCCACAGTCGAGTCGAGTCGATGCCGAGCACTTAAGCAACTAATTTTGCCAAGTTGCAGTTGCATTTGCCACTCCAAGCAACGTACATACATATGTAATTACTTTATGAAGCTCAATGCGCTGCGTTTTACGACTTGGCTGCATCATCAACAGTTTTAACTGCATCAACAGCATCAACAGCATCGGTTGCGACAACCATTAAACTGAAAATCAGCTCAAAATGCCAGAGGTCCAGAGGAGCACTCAAGTCGAGCAGCTTTTACTCTGATTCTGCCAAAACGCCAGCATCGACCTTCAAACACAAAAAACTTAAGAATGTTGTTAGAATACACATGCATCCATCCAACACTACACAACATAGCACAACACTGTCAATAACATCATCATTTAGTATCGAGTGCATGACTATGATTTAACTGCTCTACAAGCATTAACATCTTGGGTACTCCATTAAGTGGAAAGCGAATTTTTGACTTTACTAACAACTTATTTACACTACGCTCAACATTTTTGGTTACTTGTAAATAACAAGAACATAGACTCAATTTCGGGAATGAAGGTTCCCACTTTAAATCACTTGTTGGATCCACCTGAAAGTCTTGTATTATTGCATATCATAATTTTAATTTACAATTGACTGCGTAAAGTAGGGACAGTTCATATTATTGTGTTCCTATATTTTAAGATCTTTATTCATATAGATGAATTTATACAATGGTGAAATAACTTGAGATGACAAAAGTAAGATAGAGATGAGTGTAGTCAAATATCGATTGTAACTATAGTTATGTTCAAAAAGTTAGCTGCGCTGTGAAACAGTGGAAATGGCACAGTTTTATGCATAACACATATCTCTGGAACTTAGGAAGCTACGAAGCTGAAATTTTGTTTATAACCCAGTTAGTAATTCAATATTGATTTCTGTAGTAGGCTTAATAATTAGAACTCAAAAAGTACAACACAGAATCGATCAGAATTAAGACGAAATACGAATACGTTATATCTACGACACAATTCACATTCAACAATTTTAAAAAATTTTGTACAATGAGTTCAGTTGAAGAAAAAGAAGATGAAGAGAGTACTGAAGAAGAAGAAGACAGTAGTGACGAAGAAGAAAATGATCCAAAATCAGAGAGTAGTGTCTACTGATGAAGGTAATGGATTTTCAAGAGCCTGATGAGATGCAACATGAAGAACTTCATAGCGCTGCAGTCCAGACATCATTTAGTAGAACAGGAAGTATGTCGCAAGTGGATTATGCCAATATTTGTGCATCCAATGGTGAACCATCTATAGGAATTATAGCTGAGAATGGCGTTGTCATTGTAAGCGAGAAGAAACTAAGCAATAGCCTGATTGAAAGTAATACCATATTTAAAATGGCAAAACTAAACGAATGCCTTGGAATGACCTTTTCCGGTCTTGAAGCCGACTTTCGACAGTTATCTCGGCTGGCTACGAAGATAGCAACAGGATATATGGTAGCTCAAGATGACACAATACCGATAAAAGTATTACTGCAAGATCTAGGTGCCAATCTAGAGCAATTTACACAGTCTAGTGAAGTGCGTCCTTTTGGTATTTCACTTCTAATTGCTGGCTGGCAAAGAAATAGTGCCCATCTTTATAAGATGACTTGTACCGGTAGCTTTGAGGCCCTTAAGGCCGTTGCAATTGGGCGCAATGCCAGAAGCAAGTAATGCCTATCTGGAAAAACATCATTCGGAAGAGATTGTCTTGGAATCTGCCATTTCTCTGGCACTACAGACTCTCAAGTTGTCCTGTGGTAATGATTCAATCGCTGCTCATCAAATGTCCGTTGGCATTTCCGATTCTAACGGCTTTAAGATTCTGACAGACTTCGAAGTCGACCTCATATTGGCGCAGTTGGGATAGATTCTTTGATAGCACTCAAATCATTAAATCCTAATTATATCTTCTAATTTTTGTAAATTCAATAAAGTATCTGTGCCTGTAAATATAAGAAAGTTTCGGACTAACTAATACATATTTAGGAAGTGATATTATAAAGAACACCATATTATTCGAGGGCGTAGGACTAGAGAATACCTTGTATTGGCCCTTAAATACTATATTGTAAACTTAAAAATGTCATAACTTTGTCAAATTTTATCCGATTTCCTTCCGGATTGTCAATTTTATCATTATTTGGCCTCTATTTTCATTCTGCATCAAAATTGGAAAATGTATATTTTGGCCCACGCTGTCCATTTTTTTCCATACTCTTCCCTTGACACATTTCCAAAAATTCAAAATGTCATAACTTTGTCAAATTTTATCCGATTTCTTTCCGGATTGTCAATTTTATCATTATTTGGCCTCTATTTTCATTCTGCATCAAAATTGAAAAATGTATATTTTTGGCCCACACTGTCGATTTTTTCTATACCTCTACTCTAGTGACTAGAGTTGAGTCTATCGAACATGACTATAACGACTCAGTTCATTAAGAATAGGCTCTGACACGCCTAGAGAGACAACATTGAGAGATTGATGTGAGATCAAAACAATAGATGAGTTGATCGATGATATGGATCTCGTACTTACCGCATGTGACTCCACCTCTTAAATAAGAAGAGACTCATTTGAGTAAAATGTGTACATGTATGTATTTGTGCCCTTGTAAACGAATATTAGAGCTATAGAAAATCTGTGGTATTTTTTTCAGGTTTCCCCTGTCAAATCATCATCATCATCATTATCATCATCCACATTGAAGTGCGCCGCAATTTACATCGAAATGCCTTAATTGATTTAAAGCTCAGACGGTCGCAGTGTGCGGGCATTGCATCAAAAATTATTGTAGTTTAATTTAAATTATATGTTCCACTCGTCAGTTGTTCTAGGTTACAAAGTAAACACTACAAAATCACACACACACACACAACAAGTGTGTACTTCAAGGTAACCTCTCTAAACTAAAACAGAAATTACAGTTTCAACTCATCTTAAAATTGGACTTGGCGCATCATCATCAACTAAACTGGCAGGGGGGAAGGGGGAAAACGGGGGTGTTCACAGTGCCATCAGCTTTTGGGGCATGTTCAATGTAAATTAGCCGGTAAAATGCGTTATTTGTTATTATAAAATATGCAGGAAATTAAATGATTTTTTAATGTGCACATAAATGATTACACAAATGTTTGCATTTTTGTTGCTCTTGAATGTTATTGAAAATGATTTTGTCTTCAGCTTAATGTTTTTAGCTTTTAATTCAACCAAATATGAGTTTTATTACCCCATTTATAAAGGCATTATAAATGCGTAAAAAATAATGAATTATAGGTACAGAAAGACAGAGTCTGAATATTTAGTACAATAATTTTAAGGTATAAACTATTTAAATTATGGACATATAACTATGTTCTTGTACGCCACATAACCTTTAAGTTTGCTTTATATTTTTAATTATTTACATTTGAATAATTCTTTTTATATCCTCTTTCATATCATATAACTTGAATTATAAATAGATTTAGTAATATAGAAATACAGAATAAAGAGTATCTATTAGTTCAGCATACCCAACTAGAGCATTCTAGATCCTCTCAAATATGTTTGCAACATTAATTCAGACTTATATTTGTAGTTATACATTTTAGCATTATTTTAAGTGTTTTATAATAATACAAATTTAAGACATAGTCAAGGCCATGGTATTACTTGCAATTTCTTTAGGTCAACATTGATGAAGTACGAGGTACGAGTAGACTCCACATTTTGACGCTCTATGTCAGTGTCTGACATTTCCTAAGTTTTTAATAAATAAGCCTTGAATTATTCATTCAACATTTCTGTTATTATAGTTTTCCTTCAAATAAATTCGACATGTCTGCATCGCAAATGGAATTATGTTTTTTTTTTTTGTTTACTTAGGAGTTATGGGTCTATGGGTCATACAAAATGTGCCACTTCCTTCCCATAATATGGACCATAATTATTACCTCATTGCTCAGCAATAAAATGTGAAAGTCAGTCAGCTCGTGCCGAGATCAAAAAAAATCATATTGCCAAAATGTCAATAATGGGTTTTGCATTAAAAAAAAAAAAAACGATGTTGAGGAATACGAAGGGAGAAAAAATAACAAGACAATTTGCAAACTTAACGGCATTCAAAGTATTTGCAGATCGTGATAAATGCTACGCCCACCCGTTGAATAAATAAGGCAATAATAATACTATTCGAATACAAGCTTGAGTACAATGAGCTTTATTGGAATTTGTTACAATTTCTGAAGTGATCATTAAGTCTTTCTATTGTTTTTTTTATGGCTAATAAATAATAAAAATAATGACCTTCAATGCAAATTTCCACACCTCACTTAAGAGTTGAATTTCGCATTTTCGAATTTTTGAGAATACTTGTACTTAAATTTACAGCTAATTTTCAAAAAGCATATGATTTTGTAAAGTTTACTTTATTTTATCAAATGTGACAAAACCAATTTTTAAAGGGAGTAAGGGACTTTGAAATAAATTTGTATCAAAAAGTCTATTTAATTAAAAATGGCATTTATTATCCTTTTTTGCTAAATTCAAAGATTAAATTGGAATGTAAACATATTACAATATTTGTAATGTTATATAGAAAATAAATTACTACATATTCTTGTTGTATTCCCATTATTTGTTTCTCGATTCGTATTTCATAAGTCTTCTGTCATTAATAATTAAGTATCTTTTTTTACGACTATCTTAATTAAGTAGGAATTTATTTAGTAATTTTCACAGTTTTGCCCCCGGCAAATGCATTCAACATTCTATCCCAGCACTTAAATTTTTCCAACAGCAATGTTCACATTTCAATTGCACATAACTGGGCTAATCCATGTCAGCATCTGATCATTTTCTTCGCTACAAATCTCTCAGACCGCCTTCTCCAGTGGAATCATTAAGTTTTGCGCCAAGATTAAAGATCAAAAACAAAACGCGAAAAACTCTCACGCCCAAAAACACACAGACACACACACAGGTACAGACACATAGCTGTAGCTAATTTGTTGTCAAATTGCGGAGCATAAACAAGATGAATGTAAAGCAGAAAAAAAAATTAGTTTTGTAGAATTCTTGTATTTAATAAGTTTTTTTTTGTTGTCTTTGGCAATCGCATGCGCAAGTTTGTGCCTTAAGTCTTTCGTTTTGAATGAAGCTGCTGCTGCTTTGGCGAGTTTGTGCCTTAAGTCTTTCGTTTTGAATGGGAACTGCTGCTGCTGTGGCGACTGCCACACGACTGCCGACCGACTGAGCGGCGCAATGAAGATGCGTGGAGCAGCAACAACCAGTGGCAGACCCAATTCCGCTCACCTGTGGCCCTCGCTCCGCTCCGCTCCGCTCCAAAGCTGACGTCGATGCTGACGTTGCTGATGTTTACGCTCTTGTTGTTGCTGCCTCCGTCAGCTGCATGACTAATCCCATTACAAATAAGTGTTTCTGCTATTACATGACAACAACAACAATAGCAATAGCACACATCAGCAAATGTTTATGGCATAGGGGTACAGGTATAGGTATAGTTATAGGTACAGGTAAATGCATCCCAGGAGCGTAATACTCCCCCGCTGCTCATTTATTTGAATGTGGCGCGCTCATCTTCGCTTCCCAACGTCGTCATCATCGTCGTCGTCGTCGTTGTCGTCGGCTTCGCTGAGTCGTCAAATCTTTGGCGCTTCAATTTAAAAGTAACTAGTTTACTATAACACTAAAGCGACTGCTTCGCATCTGCTTTTGGATCGGATCTGCTCACGAGCTGAACTGAGCGGAGAGCACTCGCTGTTGTTGTTGCTTGTTGTTGTTGTATTTGTAGCTATTGTACTTATGGTTGTTGCCTTTGCATTATTTTGTAATGTTTTTTTTGTCTGTTGCTTTGCATTGCTACTTACTTTGATGCTCGCGCTCTTTGAAATCTCCAAAAAATTATACGAAAATTTGGCGCGCTATTTTTGTTGCTTCTGCCGCTGCGACGTCGACGCCGGCGCCAACTGCGGCTGGCAAATGCAGTAGATTTTTCAAATATAAATACTGGCCTACGAAATTGTTTCAGTATCACAATCAAGTCAACCATCTTCGCAAGAAGAACATCAACCAATCAACCAACCAACTTTAAACTCCAGTCAAAACTTCGCTACTGTTGCCGAGTTTACAGTAAAAGTTTCGTGTGTGTTTTTGTACTAAACCCAAGCAAGTGTCTACACAAAATGAAGGTATACAATAACAACAAGAACAACATCCAAAAAAATTTATCAAATAAAATATGATTTATGCAATATGCTGAACATATGAACTGTCAGTGCAAAGTGTTGTGTCCTGCCAAGTAAAAAAGAGGAAGTGTAAAGAAAAAAATTAAAATAATACAACTTACAGCTGCAAGAAATTCAGAATTTACCAAGGATTAGATATTTGTCTATTTAAAAAATTTAAAAGAATTCCAGTTCAATTTTAGAAATATATCTCTACCAAAATTCAACTTAACTATAAAAAACTGAACCAAGTTTTATTTTCAATTTAGTCAGTTTAAAATTACAGCAATAGAATTCAAATTTATTTTACTATTCGAAGTGAATTTTATAAAGTAAACTGATATTACTTTGAACTCCTGTAAATAAACTAAAAAATTGATACCATAAATCAGAAATTGTTTAGCCAAAATACCTAGAAACAAAAAAAGAGTCAAGTTCAAAAGCACAATTAATCAAAGAAATTCACAGTCAACCCGCATATAATTATCAAATCATCATATATTTCATATTAAAATTTAACTTGCCAAAAATGTTAAGTGGCTGCTGTTTAAATTAGCAGCTGGTGACGCCCCAAACATAAATAAATAAGTAAACTATTTAAGCAAAGAAAAAAAACTAAGAAGATATTAAAATAAGTAGCCATTTCAAGTTGCAACGCAGCTGTTTTTTGTCATGTTGCAATGCATAAATTAAGAGTCTAGTACTTTCAACTAACGGATGAATCCATGCCCAAATATGGATGTGCAGAAGAGATTAACAAGGGACGATAGACAAAGACAACGCAACAAAGCGACAAAGAGAGCCAACAAAGTTTGAAAGTCATTGAGGCGTGAAAGTCACTGAAGGTCTTGCGATCGCAATACAAAATAGTTGCGTAATTCGTGAACAGAAGTTTTCTGTGTGCAAAACACTAAACACTTTACAACAAAAAACTTACCCCCTGCCAACTCAAAAGGAAGCAAACTAAAAATTCCCACAAGCCAGCAAGTTCGTTGCCTAAGTCATTTGTTTAAGGCATATCAAAAGCTGTCAGCTATAACAAGATGCTGACTGCTATAACACGCTTAGTCACCTGAGAAGCCCTTCACTTTGCCCGACGACCCAATTTCCATAGATTTGCATATTACACGACTTAAAAAATAATAAACAAAACAAAAGCATAATAAGTAATTATCACAATATTTATAAACCATGTGCAGCATGGTTAATTATGATTTTGATGTTAACAAGATGCTTGAGAACAAGAAATATATGTAAGATAGTGACAAAGTAATGTATACATATAATTTAGTCATGGGATCAAAAATTTTGAATGCAAGACGGAACAATTTTTTGTATCTAAATAGAAACAACTATTGACTATCGGCTTCAGGTTGCTGCTGTTCCTTATAAAGATAGTTGTTGAGATCGTTGGGCGATCGATGTGCCATCTGATGGATTTTGAAGCCATACAATCTTGAATAAGAGTTATGGTTTAAGTTGACAATAATGTAATTAGTCTTAGAAAGTAAAAGAGTGTTTTCTTACTTACACACACCTTGGCACAAACTTCTGCTTGGCTCTTTTGGGTCTCGCTTCGGGTCTCACCATGAAGAACATGTGTGGAAATCCGGTGCCAAAGAAAGCGCCATCTATGGCTGAATGTCTCGCCGATTTAGGCAGATAGACATCATTGCACTTGGGACAAAAGACACGCACCATATCCTCGCCAGGATTATCACTCAATCCAATTGGCAGCACTGGCTGTCGTTGACAAAACACACGTGGACAGTACCCAAAGAGACCCTTCTGATACTTCTCCAGCATCAGATCAATGCCACGATTGGTTAGTATAAAGCGAGCGTGTATCAGACCGTATAACTTCTCAGCACAATGCTCCAGCTCAGCCTCTGTGGGCGCATCCGTGCCGGAGCCCGTATCCAGATCCAGTATCACCTCCAATGCCCGTCGATAGTTGCTCACATTCGAGTCGAGAAAGTTTAAATTGAACTTGTCCTGTATGTAGTCCTCGTCCACCTCGCAGAAGAACTCGTGTCCGCGCTGCTTGCAGAACCAAGGTATCCAGGCGATCTCCTCCGAGTCCGTCATAGCAATCTAATAAAATGGGATATAAACTAAAACAAACAAAGAAAAAAATATCTATTAAATATTTTACAACTCAATTTAAATGGCTGTCAAACTGTAGCCTGCTGCGATCAGTTAATTTTATTCAATTTCTTCATTGCAAGACAGTCTAAAAGTTGACAAATTAATTACATGCACTCAAAAAAAATATGGTTATAGTGAATTTATTTAATATTAACAAAGGGAGCATTCTCTCCTTTATTATAGAAATTATCAGCAGTTAAAAATAAAATTCAACTATTTATAATTAGGACAACAAAATGATAAATTTTAATAATAAAAACAATACGTTAGTTTATTCTTAAAAATATCAAAATGATGGCTGTAATCAATGGAAATTAACAGCAGTTAAAAGTAAATTTCAACTATTTATAATTAGGGCAACCAAATGATAAATTTTAATAATTAAAACAATCCGATAATCTAGTCTTAAAAATGCCAAAATGATGGCTAGAATCAAAGCAAATATATCTACAGAATTTCCATATTTAAACAAGCTAGTTCTGGCCATAAAAAAGCTAATCCTTTGCAATCTTCAATATTAATAATCTAATACTCTTCCTGTTTTTTTTTCGCAGTGCTTTACAACAATTGCGCTGCTCGTCTGTCTGGCCGCCTGGACGCAAGCGGAGCCACCAGTGCCCCAGAATCAATATCTGCCGCCCAATCAGTCGCCCCAGGCGCCCACCAACAACTATTTGCCACCTACACAAAGCTATCAGTCGCCGTCCAACAACTACTCTGCCTCCCCAGCGGTCCGGCAATAACGCTGGAGCAGCACCGAGCAACAGTTATGGCGCTCCTTTGCCACAGAGTCAGTATGGTGCACCTGCGTTGACCGGAGCGATCTTCAAGGGACAGAATGGCGGCGGTGCTGGCGGCTATGGCAACGGCGGTGGTAATGCTGGTTACGGACAGCGCGATGAGGAACAGTACGGTCCGGCCAAATACGAGTTCAAATACGATGTGCAGGATTACGAGTCGGGCAATGACTTTGGACATATGGAATCTCGGGATGGTGATCTCGCCGTTGGCCGTTACTACGTCCTGTTGCCCGATGGCCGCAAACAGATTGTCGAGTATGAGGCTGATCAGAACGGTTATCGTCCAACCATCCGTTATGAGCAGGTGGGCAATGGCAACGGTAATGGCAATGGACGTAATGGAGGTGGTTACGATAGCAATGCGCAGGCGGGCAAGTTCAATGGCTACCAATAAGGAGAGTTCTGAAGGCGTTACCTTCTAGTGTTTTGTTTCCAATTTAAGTCGACCCTGTAACTATACTTGTCTACTATACACATCGTTTGTTGTATCGCTAACCTAGCTGAGAGTATTAAATGTATCTGTATCTTTGGTGCTGGCGCGGCGATAACAGTTTGACATGCACTCTTCACTTCCTACTCTCTCTCTTTCGCTCTCTCGCTCTTTCTCTCCGTCTCTCTGTTTATTTAGTGCAACGCCGCCATTTTGCCATAGCCAGGCGCGTTCCAATTTCCACCGTTCCTTGTCCCGTCTATGCCTTTGCCACATGTTCCATGTCTCACTTTGTATTTTTGCCGTTCGTTTTGTTAAGCGCCTTCATTTTGTGTCAGTTCACACAGACACACACAAACACACACACACCACAACCAACAACCAACATGACCATCACACGCATTCATACATACATACTTATACATAAGCATTGTATTTAATTTTAATGAATCTTTATAAAAACTAAAAAAAATGCATTTGGAGCACACACACGAAACATACGAAATTATGTAAACATCATGTGTTCGAAAACATATGAGATTTTTTGTGTAAAATAATGATAATGATTAAAGAAGCATTTTTGTATAAAACAAAGTAAAAAAAATATAGAAGCAAAGTTTTTTATTTTAAATGAATTGTAGAAGATTCTAATTCATCCTGGATAATTATGTCTACAAATTTTATTTCAGCTCTTTATTTAAATCAGTGAAAAAACAATACTATAACTTCCTTAAACAAGATTCTTGTAAAGTTTTAAACTTTTTATTATATAGATTTTTAAGCTTCAAAAATGTAGAAAATATTGACAGCAATCCGTAATAATTTAATTTTTTGTAGTAAGAGTTTTTTAAGACTGGAATATTTTGACAGTTTTGTAGTCTTTAAAAATTAAGGAAGAATGGAAAACAATTAAAAAAGGCTTGGATTGAGGGGTTAGGAAATCTTGCTTTCATGCCAACAAATCCATTTTCTTTTTATCAATTTCGAAGATGTGCATTAGTTGATATTTTACTTCAGCACACGCTCCAATTGTCCCTGAGTAGTTATATTTATAAACCGGATCCTGTAGCTCACCCACCGATGAATATTTCAGTTGTGCCGTGAAATCATCGCCTTTAGCTTCAACCGTGCGATAAATAACACGCTGTAGTTTGTTATCTGGAGAAACGATATAGTAACGACCTTCCTTAATGTTTGACTGTGGTTGAGTCAAGGAAGCCGAGTCGTCTTCATCGGGATAGATTATTCTAAAGCTACTATCAGCTGGAGCTCCATATTGAGATGCCGGCTTTTGCTGCTGATCTCTATCCGCTTGATTCTCACTTGACAGCGGTTGTTCCTGCCTCTCCTGTTGTGGCACATCGAATTGAGGTGGTAAGAAATTCGAATTTGGCTGCGGTGCATTAAAAGTGCCCGCGTGCTCGACTCGTTGCTTGCTGATCTCTATGCTGGAGCCAGGTGGTGGCAGATACTCGCCAGGTAGATTAAATGGCACCTCTGGACGCCAGCCAGAGGCAGCATAGGGAGCTCTTAGAGGAGGCTCAGCCTGGATAGCCACAACTGCGACAATCAGTAGATAAACCTATTTAAAAGTAAACTATAAATATAATAGTTCGATTTTTTTTATACAACGCACCTTTAACAGCATTATGATTTGTCAAAGTTGCACTTAAATACTGCAATGCAAAATTTGAAACATACGCATTTTTATATCAAATTTAGCATTATATTCGTTAAATATTTAAAATGCCCGACACGTTTGTAATTTCCCCCTCCCTCGATCTGACCCACATAGGCCGCATCTCGGTTGCATCTCAAGTCCAATAGTCACGTATTCCATTAAAAATAAAACAAAAACATTTCCATGTTGCGTGACCTTGACAACGGATGAGCAAATTATTGGCAAGGGTTCAACATTTTCAACTGCTCCGCCCACAGCACAGTTATGTTGACCGTCTAACAATTAATACCCAAACACTTAACTTAAATTATGAGCAAAGTTGCGAATATCAAGTTCAAGTAACACGATAATTAATTAAGCTTATTAATGATTTCAGAATCCAGCAAAGTAGACCTAGAGAATTTTAGCCTAAATAATACTTCACGTGTCTGTTCAGGGTCTTTTAAAATATATCAAACAGCAGGTGGCGACATAAGAATTTTTATGCTACGCTGCTTTTGATAAATTAATTATTAACAAAGTCTTATTTCTTGCTACATTATGATTAATACTAACTGCAAAATAAAAGCAAATTAGATGAACATTTAATTAACTTATGTTGTTTCCTTTTTCATTGCTTTTTTTTCTGAGACTTTGTGTTGTCAGTTATTTTTTAAATGCGCGGCAAACAACAGCTGACTTTTAGGGTGACCAGCTCACAAAATTATAACAACCCTGTGTAAAAAGCACAATACCCGCATACAATCATAACTTTAGCGCGGCTTTTTAAATTATAGTTTAGGCTGTATAGAAATATCAATTATATTTTCAGTTTTAATAATTTTAGCGAATTTAATTAATTTTAATACGTTTAGTAAATATTAATTGTTTTTTATATTAATGTGTTTTTTTTATTTATCTTGTTTTCTATACAATTTGTGTTAATTCGCTCAATATTCTGTTTGGACTAAATTTAAAACCGGTTAACTTCTAAGCTCCTGATTACTGCGCACCAGTCACGCCTAGCTTCTTCTTCAGGGACTCGGGCATCTCTGGTGGTGGTGGGCGTGGCATGCGCAGGAAGACCTTCACGGCATCGTAGATGAACCATTGGGCAGCAGTCAATGTGCCAATCATGACAATCCTAGGCATTAGACCTCCCCACAGACCTGCAAGCAAAGTATATTATTTAATGTTAAGTTTAATGTGAATGGATTCTTAGGAGAATATACTCACCAGCCCAGCCCAGTTGTTTGGCCACATCAAGAGCGCTGGCGCCCTTGGCCTGGTTCAGCTTGGATACGACGGTATCAGCGGGATGGGAGACAATGGCACAGAAGACGCCAGCAATGTAACCAGCGGCAAAGGTGACAATCAGTTGCTCACCCTTGGTGCAATCGGCACGTGGCTTGGGCACCACATACTTGTACAGCAGCTCCAGTGTGCGCTCGAAGCAGGCAAACTTCATCATGGTGTATGGAATCTGTCGCATCCAAAGTGGCACCAGACCCTTGTAGAAGGCCGAAATGCCCTCCTGGGCGGTCATCTTGGGCAACGCCTCACGCAGTGTTTTAGCAAATCCGGGAGTTGTCTGAATCTTGACCTTGGCCGCCTCCATGGGCGCCAGCGCAATGTCGGCAAAGAATTCAGCCGAGGCCGAAGCGGCCAGATAGAGACCGGTTCTATAAAGGAAGGCATTCTCCTCGCCAATGAAATCGGTGTACATGACTTTGAAGACCTCATAGAGACCGAATTTGCACAGACCCTGCATGGAGTAACCAATGAAGGTGGGCGCCCAGCCCTTGGCCAGACCCCTGACACCCTCCTCGGCCAAACTGACGCGGAAACCATTCACCACACTCTTGTACTTGGCGGGATCCACCTGCAGACGGCACTTGACTAAATCCAGAGGCACCACCATGGTGTGCGTAGTACCACAGGAGATAATACCACCCAAGCCGCATAGCAAAAAGTAGTGATTGGAGCCAAACTCGCAGGAATCTGTAAGAAATGAGATTGAAAATTAAAGATTGAAATTTTAAATTTTATTCAAAAGTTAACAAAAATAGTAAATATGTTAAGTATGCAATTTAAAGTTATATATAAATGATATAGTTAGAAATGAGAAAAGTAACTACTTTAAAAAATATCACAAAATTTACAATCTTAACTGAAAATATCTTTATTTTTTACTGGAGGTTTTCTGCACTAAGCACTTATTTCCTATAGTTATTTAAGAGTTTTAACAACCAAAAAATCCCTTTGAAATTTGTTTAAATATTGTCTCAACTATTTTTCAAATCAATTGAAATTTAAGTTAATTTTTTTTCACTAAAATTATTGTTTTTAAATTAAATGGTTTCATATAATATTAGAATTTTCTAATTTGCTCCCAATTTGGACAATTTTCTTGTATGTAGCGATCTATGCTGTAATCCTGCGTTTCCAACTTACCACCCTGGGCAACAGCAGCGGCAGCGAAATTGTGATTCGGGGTCAACTGACGAGATGCTCCATCACCAACAGCGGAGGGCAGGAGAGGGGTTGTGGGGGCGGGCGTTGCAGCCTGGCAGTTAGCGCTGGTGAATGGCGACTTGAACGTTGAGTTCTGCGCGGCCTCGAACAGAGATTTGAACATGATGTCTAGAGAGGATGCTGTGGAATATACATAAAACAAGGTTGAGGTTGAGGTTAACAGTTCATGATGTAATCGAAATTGATTTTATTATTTCAATAACGCATTTAAAAACAACTTCACAAACTAACAGGTAGTGCATAAATTATTTTAAAAAATATATTCAAAAAAAGGTATTTATACAATTTCTTTAACGGTTAAATATTTTACACAGTTTTCAAACTGGCATTGATCTTGCCAAGTATAATTCACATCCCATGATTTTTTACATAACTATTGTCTGTTTTCTTTTTTCGCATTATACTTTTTAAATGCATTACGTAATAGTTTCGTGTGCACTAAACAATTTGAACATTATCCAAAAGTTTTCAAAAACAGATGGATTATTTGCTTTTATTTTTCTTGAAAAGAAGCCAAGAGCTATAATAACACTCACTTCAAAGTGCGAGGAAGAATGTGCGGGAAACAGTGCAGATAGCCGAGAAGTAGCTGAAGTAGAAATTTGTCGTTCTTGGGCAGAAAGTGGAACCCAAAAAACAACGTTCGTCGTACACCAAACCAGAAAACCAAATGCAACGGTAGCAACTACAAGACGAAAGATAGAGCGAAAAGTTCTGTTTAGGGTTGTCGAGTGCATGCACAGTGTATCGGTTAGAAACGGTAATGCAACAAATGCAAATCGGTTAAGTAAATTTATATTAATTTTATGAAATGTTTAGTGATTAAAATTTAGTTTGTGCAAAGAGTTTAAAATTAGGAATCAATTTCTTTAGAGTCTTGTAACATATTGAATAAATTTCAAATAATTAATTTTTTTGGTAAAAAGTTTTTGATAATTAAGTTTTAGTAACAAAAATAACATAAAATTGTTATGTTATAAGAAATCCATTCATAAAATCAAATCTATTCCAATTCCATTCTACACAAGCTGACAACCCTCTCTATATTTATTTGTATTTATAAATAAGCAGCATTTTCGACCAATATCTGCTGAGAATTCTCAACAGAGCGACATCTATTTTTTTATCTAGTGTAAAAATAAATTCATTAACGCGTCAACAGCTGATCGAAGGCGAAGCTGATCATTTGCTCGGGATCAAGGTCGAGCACAATTTCAATTTGATTAAACATTTTATTGGAAACATAGTACAAGTTATGCTTTATTTTACTAAAATCGAAAGTTAGTAACTGTATTGACTTAAAAGCTATTACCAAAAAAGTATACTGTTGTTTCGTGTCATATTGTTACTTGATAATAAGTACAATTAGTTGTTTTTCGTGCTTAACAAATAGTCGATAAATGCTAAAAATATTGGAAGTATCTGCATAATAATAATACTTTTTGTTTTTGCAATAAATTACAGTACACAATAAACTGTGTGTACGACGAATAATAAAATGGCAGAGTAATTAACGATATAAACGACTTAAATATTAAATATTGGCTGGCATTTTGTTATATGTAAGTGTGAATTGTTTGTGTGCTTAAAGGGTTTGAGATGTACTGTGATAATACAATGCTAGTCAAACCATTGCACTGGGCAGGCAGTTGAACCACCCGCATAAATCCTAATACAAAATACACAAATTGGCAAACAAGCGGACGTCTTAAGGATAATGAAACTTAACAAACTAACTGGGACTACGACTCGGCGGTTTCCATATGCCTGTGAACAGTCACCGGCGCCAGGATGTAGTGAGAACGTGGCTCCTCAGCATCCAGAGGCAGCGTAGTCTGTCCATAAACTCCACTTGCACCTGGACCACGACATGGCGATGGTGTCGCTTGCTGCTGCTGCTTGTAGCGCTCTGTTTTGGACGCGGGTGGATTGCTTAAATACGGATGCGTATTGGTTTGTTGTCGATTCGTGGGACTCGATATGGATGTGGATATGGACATGGTGTCCGATTTGCTGTGCCGCTTGTCGTGCAGCAAAAGTGGTTCCGCCAGCGTAAAGCACTGCTGATCGGAGCTATCCTCATGGGGAGTCATCGTGCTATAGCCATGATCCGACTCGCCATTCGGTGGCCTGCGATAATAGCTGCTTCCGCTGGACATGTGATACGGGGATATATCCGCCGCATGCATAAGCTGTCGCTGGGCAGCGGTGTGATCATATCCTCCCATTGGCGGCTCATCATGCGCCTGGCAATCATCAAAATTGAAACGTGACAATGGCAGACCATAGTTCTCCTCCTGCACCGAATCCACATAGAACTGCTCCTGCGCCTGATTGTCCAAATTGTGGCGATAGCAATAAATGGCAAATCCAATGACCATTGCCAGCACAACGATAGCGCCACCGAGTGGCCCAAACGCAGAGTAGGCATGCTGCTCCCGCTGTGGATTATGCGCAGCCAGCATCTCCAGTTCGTCCAATTCGCCGTAGGGCGTCAATGATGCCAGCACACCATTGAAACAACCCGCCTGGGTCGAGCAGAAGGCAGCACCAAAGCTATTGCCCTCCACATCCTGTTGGCACCACTCGCAGCCCATCATGCCAAGACATTCCCGCTGTGTGACGTGCGTCTCACAGCTGCCACCGCCACCGGCAATGATGCAGCTTGGCAGCACGCTCAACAGCTGACTGGTCGGAGGAAGCGCCAGAAAATGCTCGCTGGGTGGAGAGCAGTAGGGAAACTGTTGCGTATAGTTGGCATAATTATCCGCATCGCTGGCAGCAACGTTCGACAACATGGGACACTCGCAGGGACACTCGCAGTCCGTCTGATCCATGCGCTTGCAGTTGAGGCAAACGCGATCGATGGTGCTGCAGGGACAGAAGGCGCCGCCATCGCAGCTGGAGTTGAGCACAGCGGCAAACAGATTGCTGCCCCGTATCAAGGCAATGGCATACTTGGTGCGCTCTCCATGCACCACATTGCTCAAAATACTAGACAATGAGGTGTTGAAGGCATAGTAACGTTGCAGGGTACGATTCTGGTAGCTGGCACAGCCAAGTTTCCTAACCAATTGACCATGATTCAGCATATCGTTGGCCAGATACGATTCCTTGTGGGTCAAATGCTCGTGCGGGCGGCGTTGATTGCGTGTGGGCGTGGACACTTGCATCATGCTGGGATGGGCCAGCAAATAGCCTTCGTGATCAAACAACAGGCACTTCATGTGCGGCAGCTGGCACAACGGAGTACTGTCCAATATGAGGCGATAGTAGAAAGCGTAGGGCACATCCAGAGCGACCACAGCCACTGGACGATCCTGCTGCGCCGAGTGTAATGCATGCGCTTTTCCCTCGAAAATTGTGTGCGCTATGGTGACAATATAACCAGCTCCTCCCGCATCCAGATACGGCGCCGTGCTCACAATCCTGCCCGGCTGTGCCATCGCCTGTCGGAACCAGGGACGTCTTGTGGCATCGTAACTGTTGCTCAACAGACAGCCCGGATACATTTGCAACACGCCACTAACACTGGCTATATAGCGTCTTATGATATGACCACGCAACGGTCCACTTGCATCCTGATGTCGTCGTCGCAGTTGCAACATTGCCTGATACAATACGCCCACCTCGTGTGGCACGCGTGGACGCAGGCCGGGATTAGCCAACACGCCACTGGGACCGCGTAGATAACCCATTATGGCATCCGACTCTGGCCGATTGTTATGCAGAAAGGCAAAGGGCGACTCAAAGGCTGCAGCACTGAGGAAAAGCGTGGGAGCATCTGCAAAGAGATAAACAATTAGAAGAGATTCTTAATAGATGCTTTTCATTAACTCACCCATTGTGGCCAGCTGCCTGAAGTAGCGACAAACTGTAGGCGCTCCGCTGCCGCCACTCTGGATCAGATCCAAACGATGATATAATAGATCCATGTTCTCGCCATAATACCCTGGCTCATAGTTGCTCACAGGATCCATAAGATTATAGCGCTGCTGCTGGACGGAGGCATTGTGGGCGGCACTGCCGCTGATGCTGGAACTGCTCACCAGGCACAGCACATAGAAGCCCAGCACGGATTGCCAGTGATAGGTGCGCTGCAGCTGTTGACGGCCAAGATACACGGCAGTTGTGGCATTTCCATGCTCCTCATGCAGCAAACGATGACGAATGCTGGCAAAATCTGTGGCATTTTCCAGATAAGCGATATTTACAGGATATGCAGTTTCACGCTGAATAAGAGGCCGTGGAAAAGCCGGATGAGCCAAGGTGTTGCCGCTGCTGCGATCCAAGAGAAAAGCATAACTAAAACCCTGCTTGGCCGCAGACGAAGCACTCGGATAGTTCAACAGATCCTCTAGCAAATCAGCCAAGTACAAATTAACGCCCACCACACCGTAAGGCGGCACTGTGTGTGTAATAGAAACGAGCACGTCTGCAAAGAATCAGATACAGATACGAATACAGATACATATACAGATACATATAAAGATACAGATACATATAAAAATACAGATAAAGATACAGATACAAATACAGATAAATTCAGATACAGATTCAGATACAGATACAGATTCAGATACAGATAGAGATTCAGATTCAGATAGAGATAGATACAGATACATATAAAGATACAGTTACAGATAAAGATCCAGATATTATAACTATAATTTACCCCCGCTCTCCGCATCCACAACAGGCTGATGCACTTGCAGTGTGTCCGTGAGAAAACGCTCAGTAAAGAGCTGACCAAAGACGCGACTGCTGGCCCGTGGTATTGTCTCAGCATGCATCTTATTGAGCACAAAGAAGCGTCCAGCCAACTGCTCCTCCTGTTCAGCCGGTAGCCAAGATCGCACATCGATGTCAAACTTTGTGTAGTTCTGTGTAGCGACATCGCTTAGGAATTGCTTTCTCATACATAATACGCTTCTCGTCCAGCACTACGGCACAGGTGTTAATGATAACCGGCGAGGACAGACGACTCTGGCCCTGAGCCAAAACACGTAGCACATACATAGCATCCGATAGATTTGTGAGTAATCCGCGTGTTACATAAACAAACTCAATGGGCTGGTTTGAAGTGTTTATAAGCTGCGATTCCTGTAAGCGATGCAGCATCTGAAAGGCGTACTCAAAGCCCAACGTATGATTGGTCAAGGCACGTGCTAAGCTCAGATTATTCACATAGTTAAGTATCTCGTCCTTATGAGCACGAGTGGCGCTATAAATGCCGTGTGCAGCATCTGCGGGGAATGCATCCAGAGACATAAAGTCAGCCTCATTGGAAACTGTTACTAACGATACATAATCGGTGTCCTCCAGTAGCATAAGCAGCTCCTGAACTGAGAAGAGTAAAAATATGATTATGTTATTGTTGTTAATTGATATTATATACTTTAAAATGTCATATTTACCAAAGTTCTTTGTAATCTCAAAGAGCTCTGCATTCATCGCTGAACCAATATCGATGAGCAGCATCACAAACTTGTGTTTAATGGCCGAAATATAAAGCTGTCGAAAGTGTGCACTAGTTGGAGCTCCATCGCTGTTGGATAGGAAGTAGATATGCTTAAAGTGACTGACGCTGCTGCTTGGTTTGTTGTTATTGACGCTGCTGTTGGGATCGATGTCACTTTGGCTTTTGCTCAGACGTTGCCTCAACAGATTCAGTTGATCCGCTATATAGGCATTAGCATCACGCGATCGTCCATTGTTCTCGTTTAGAAATGTGACACGGGATGTTTCATCTGACTTGAGATAGTTAAGGATTTGTATCTGCTGTTTGTTGTAATGCACAGTGCCCGTGGAAGCTGCATCCACATTGTTCTCGTAGTCGGATTGGCAATTTGCGACTTGTGTATTTAAATAGAGATACATATGCTCCTTACTGGCGGACGCTCTGCTGCTGTCCACATCCTCCGCCTCAAAGTCAAACTCGTTTTCCAGCTCCTCGTCGCCGTCGTCGTCGTAGCTGTGCTGCTGTACAAGCACTTTGCTCAGATTAAATCGCAATAAATCGCGCAGTTCCAATACCACATGGGTGGCTCGTTGCAATTTGCGTCCCAAACGCTGACTAAACGCTTGCAGATCCTGCTGCACGCTTTCATTTACATTGCCAGTTGATAGCCGCGTGGCCAGAGAGCTGGCAAAGTGTATGGAGTCAAAGATTTCCTGCAAACAATAGGATTAATGGTGAGAGGTAAGAGAGAAAACATATTGTGCATCTGCTCACCTGTATCTTTGCCACAAGCATCTCAAATTTACGTATACTGTGCAGATTGCTCTCCACATTGCTCCTCAGTTGCACTACATTCTGTTGATTGTAGTTGACAAAGAAAATACTCGCTGGTGTCTGCTGGAGCGGCATATAGCTGACAGCAGAGCCAGTTGTGATGAACGTAGGCACTTTGTTAATATTGCTAGTTGTGGTTTCATTTGTTATGGATGTGTTTGTGTTTTTGCTTATATTTAGAGGTAGAGGAGGAACATGTTCACTGCTGCTGCCGTTCGGCGTTGTTTGTGCAGCTGCCACCAGGAGCAGGAGCAACGTGTTGCCGTACCACATCTTGCTGCTTTCCTGGTAGGCTAAATTAGCAACAATTACCGCGTCATTTAGGATACCAATTTCTTGTTATATTTTTTTTATGAAACTTGTGATGGCCGATACACTAAGAAGTTGGCCGATAAGTCGCTTCTAACAACATTCCAAATATTTTATCGGACATGGCCGAAAATGTAGTATTTTATTTGCCTCTATGTCTAGTATTTATTTCTATGTATCGAATTTTATTGATCATCGATTGGAAGTATCTGTTTGTAAATCAGTGATGAGCACTGCTGCCAGTTTAGCTTATTTTATCGGTTATCGGTAGGTTTCAAAGTTTTTTGAATTGTACTCAAACATTTAAATCCAACATTTTTCTTTGTGATTTGTGTTACATTAACGCTAAGCCTATTTTAGAATTTTTATTTTAATTTTACCTCTTTCTATACATTACTTTTTTCAAATCTAGCTTATTTTAACGGTCGATTACTGGCAAAACTGTCGAGCAACGCGAAATCAGTAGCAGCCAGAACGTCGAACGGGGAGGCTATGCGCGTGCTTGGCCTAAAAAACATTAAATGTGCCCTGCGAGATATAGTTGAGAATCTCTATTTAAAAAAATATATTTAATTGCTTGTAATTTTTAATGCAAACAGATTAAGAATTTGTGGAGGAATAAATTAACCGGTTTTGCATAGAAATCATGTACAATTTGCAATGTTTCTGATTCAAGTACTAAAGTAAACATTGTTAAAAATAAGACAGCTATAAAACTATTCTATATTTAATATTATATATCAAACAATTATATATAAAATTTTATTATAAATATAACACTTTAATGTATATAACACTTTATTATATATAACACTTTATTATATATAACACTTTATTATATATAACACTTTATTGTATATAACACTATATTATATATAAAACAATTGTATATAACACTATATTATATATAAAACAATTATATATAACACTATTATATATAAATCAATTATATATAAAACTATATTATACATAAAACAATTATGTTAAAACAATTATATATAAAACTATATTATATATAACACAATTATATATAACTCAATTATATATAAAAATAAATAAAATATAAAACAATAAGATATAAAACTATTCTTATTAAATAAATTTGTGAGCTTACAAAATAATGCTTAATAATATTTATAATAAGCTTACAACTATCTGCTTCTAATCCTACACCAAGAGTTGGTTCCACTTGTCACTTTACTTCACTTGCCACTTCCAGTTGATCCGTCTTCACCAAGCGTCGAACACTAACTGCTCGCCTACTGCGAGATGGCCTCCTTTTATATGCTGCGTGGGGGGTCCGTTAGCAGAACTATGTTAACTTAACAGTGCCATTGTGAGTTTAACAGTGCGTGGGGGTTTGTTAGCAGAACTATGTTAGCTTAGCAGTGCCATTGTGAGCTTAACAGTGCCAAAGTAAGTTTAACAGGGCCAAATTGAGTATAACATTCTTACAGTGCCAAAGTGAGTTTAGCAGTGCTGATCGTAGCGTAATATTTGGTCTGTTTGTTTAATATTAATTTTGTAGGTTAAACAGTGCTAATCGAGATTAACAGTGTTAATCGAGCTTAACAGTATTAATTTAGTTTAACAGTGTTAATCAAGCTTAACAGTTTTAATCGAGTTTAACAGTGTTAATCAAGCTTAACAGTTTTAATCGAGTTTAACAGTGTTAATCGGGTTTTACAGTGTTAATCGAGTTTAACAGTGCTAATCGAGTTTAACAGTGTTGATCGAGTTTAACAGTGTTAATCGAGTTTAACAGTGGTAATCGAGTTTAACAGTGCCAATGTGAGTTGGCACTGTTAGGTAACAGAGCTCTGCTAACTGCCCACCCACGCAGCATATAAAAGGAGGCCATCTCGCAGTAGGCAGGCAGTTAGTGTTCGACGCTTGGTGAAGACGGATCAACTGGAAGTGGCAAGTGAAGTAAAGTGACAAGTGGAACCAACTCTTGGTGTAGGATTAGAAGCAGATAGTTGTAAGCTTATTATAAATATTATTAAGCATTATTTTGTAAGCTCACAAAATTATTTAATAAGAATAGTTTAATATATTATTGTTTTATATATTATTTATTTTTATATATAATATAGTTTTATATATAATTGTTTTATATATAATAAAGTTTTATACATAATTGTTTTATGTATAATATAGTTTTGTATGTAATTGATTTATATATAATTTTTTTAAATATAATATAGTGTTATATATAATATAGTGTTATATATAATTGTTTTATATAATATAGAGTTATATATAATAAAGTGTTATATATAATAAAGTGTTATATATAATAAAGTTTTATATATAATATTTAATATAGAATAGATTTATAGCTGTTTTATTTTTAACAATGTTTATATTAGTACTTGAATCCCAAACATTGCAAATTGCACATGATTTCTATGCAAAATCGGTTAATTTATTCCTCCTCAAATTCTTAATGTGTATTCTTAATTATAAGATATATTTTGAAAGTTTTTTATCGCACTTTTATTTAATAGAAAAGTTGAAAGACATTTAAACTATAGGTTTTTTCTGGGATTTAAGGTTACCACACCGTTTTTGGATAACAGCCCTGAATTTTGCTTCGAAAAGGTGGCAACGCTGCTGGCACATCAACACCTTGTATTTTTTATCGTGATTCATAATAAAAGAAAAAAGTGATTGAACCACATAACAAATTAAAGAATATAGAGTATAAAGACTTGTAATAAACAATGGCTGCCACGCTTAAGCCATATTTGACCGCTGTTCGCCATTCGCTGACCGCAGCAATGTGTCTGCAGGATTTTCCATCGCAAGTTGTTGAACGCCACAACAAGCCCGAGGTGGAAATTTGCTCCAGCAAAGAGCTGGTGCTCACGCCCATTGTTGTGTCCCGCAACGAGAGGGAGAAGGTGCTTATTGAGCCGTCGATAAATTCGGTGCGAGTTAGTATTGCTGTGAAACAGGCAGATGAAATTGAACGCATTTTGTGCCACAAATTTACACGCTTCATGATGCGACGCGCCGAGTCATTTATAATACTGCGACGCAAGCCGATTGAGGGATACGATATTAGTTTTCTGATAACAAATTTCCACACGGAGCAAATGTACAAACACAAATTGGTTGACTTCGTTATCAGTTTCATGGAAGAAATCGACAAAGAAATCAGCGAAATGAAGCTAGCAGTAAATGCACGAGCACGCACCTGTGCTGAGGAATTCCTGAAGCGTTTTTAGTGCTAAGCCAATGCTGATCACAATTGTATTCCATAATAACTTAAATAAAATTCATGTTTCTGTACTTCTTGAAGTTGTTATGTATTTCAAATATTAATTGTCTGATATTTCGAACAACTTTTCACTTGTAAACTATTTTATTGATTATTATAATGTAATTTTTTTGTAGGTAATTTCTTATAGAAACTTCCAACTCTTTTTCATTTTGTCTATTATAGATAAAGCGTAATTATCCCTAGAAATATATCGACTTTTATTATGTTAGTAAGTAAAAGTATTAATACCACCAACTTTAAAATATAAAGGAATTTTTTTTTCATTTTTAAATTTGTTCGCTTAATTTGCATCTGTTATGCAACACTATTCAACGCATGTCGAATTTTGCAACACTAATCAAAACGACCCTGTCAAATAGAATATCAACAAACGCAACACGCGGACGACGGCTCCAGATTTAAGCGAACATACTTATTTTCATTTAAAATGGTCACTACAAAAGTCAAGAAAACACCAACTGCAAAGCAAAAACAGTCCAAAGGTAATGCCGACACTCCAGCTGTTAAATCAAAAAGCTGGCAGAAGGTTAAACTCAAAGGCCACGTGATATCCGATGATTTTAGCGGTTACGAAGGAATGATTGGCCTGGAAGTGCTCAAGGAATACGATCCGACAATGGTTAAATCAACACTAAAACAAAGTGAAAGAGAGAGAGTAAACACCAAAGGCAGGTGGAATAAACAAGTAGAACACGAAATTGAATCGGAATCCTCTTCCAGCGATGAGGAGGAAAGCGATAGCGATGCGGAGAATGAGAATGGGAATAAAAAAGGAAAAGCGAGCAAGAAAGCGAAATTGGCAGAACGTCATGCACAGCGACTGCTGAAGCAGCGAGAGAAGCGGGAAAAGCGCAAGGAACAGCGTAAACAGAAGGTGAAACCCAAAACAGATGCTAAGACGAAGTTCACACCCAATGATGGCTATGCAGCGGATCGGTTTGCGCTACTGCGTCCACCTCCACCAGACAGCGACGATAATAATGATGAGATAGAGGCTGAGGAGTCGGCAGATGATGATGATGAACAGGTGCCACAACTGGTGGCAAGCAGCGAGTTGGATATGACCAGGTGGCAGGGTCTGGGCGTTCCTTCGCCCATAATGCGCGCCTTGGCTGAACAAAACTTCCAGGAGCCCACGCAAATTCAGGCCATGACGCTGCCTGCTGCCATACACGGCAAGAAGGATATACTGGGAGCAGCTGAAACTGGCAGTGGTAAAACTCTTGCCTTTGGCATTCCCATACTGTCCGGCATCATGGAACTGAAGCAACGCAATGACGGCTCCAGCATACGCAAGGCACCAAAGGTCAAAGGTGATAAGCAGGCGACGACAGAAGCACCGCCGACTAAAGATAATCACGAGCTGACGCCACCGCCAGAGGAGCTGGATTATGTACCCGGTGCTAGTGATGATGATAGCGATGCCGAGGAGAATAGTCTGAGCAAGCGGCGTCCACTCTACGCTCTGGTGTTGACACCAACCCGTGAATTGGCTGTCCAAGTTAAGAATCATCTGGTTGCGGCAGCCAAATACACAGACATCCGTGTGGCAGCGATCTTTGGTGGCTTATCGGTGGCCAAGCAGGAGCGTGTGCTGCGCCAGTGTCCCGAGATTGTAGTGGCCACACCCGGTCGCCTCTGGGAGCTGTTCGTGCAGGGTAATCAGCATCTGAACAAAATTGAGAACGTCAGTTTCCTGTGCATTGACGAAACCGATCGCATGGTGGAGAAGGGACACTTTGAGGAGCTGCGCAGTCTGCTCAAGGTGCTTAATGCCGATGAGGAACGCAAGAAGCTGCGCCAAAACTTTGTCTTCTCCGCCACATTGACACTGGTTCACGATCTGCCGGAGCATATGCAAAGTAAGCTTATAAGATTGGAAAAAAAAATCATTCAATGTCCATTAATCTGTGTACTTTTATAGAACGAAATGTGGGCAAGCGTCCAAAGTTTACCAAACAAACGGTGGATCAGAAGATTGAGAGTCTCATCGAAGAGTTGGGCATATCGCAGCCAAAGATTGTGGACATAACCAGCAGTCAACGTAAGTAAATCATACTTTCCAAAAGATTGTCTTAATTTTGTTATCTTTTAATTAGAAACATCGCATACTCTGACCGAAAGTCGCCTGCTCTGTGCCATTGATGAGAAGGATTACTATCTGTACTACTTTGTGCAGCGTCATCCTGGTCGCACCATTGTCTTCTGCAACTCCATTGATTGCGTTAAGCGTCTGGCCACGCTCTTCGGTTTGCTGGACTGTAATCCCTTGCCGCTGCACGCCAACATGATCCAAAAGCAACGTCTAAAGAATCTGGAACGCTTTCGAGATAGTCCTATGGGCTTGCTGATAGCCACAGATGTGGCTGCCCGTGGCCTGGACATACCTAATGTAGAGCATGTTATACACTATCAAGTGCCACGCACCAGTGAGAATTATGTACATCGCTCCGGGCGCACGGCTCGGGCCAATAAACATGGCATTACGGTCATGTTCATGGAACCTGGCGAGGTCAGGAGCTACGTCAAGCTCTACAAAACACTAGAGAGAAGTAAGTAAGAGTAATATTTAATATTTTAATATGTCTAATTTAATATCTTTGATTACAGCTGAGGATCTGCCGCTGTTTCCCATCTCTGAGCGTTTCCTAGGCGCTGTTAAGGAACGCGTCAATCTGGCTCGTGATCTGGACAAGGAGGAGTTGAAATTGCGACGCACCCAAAGCGAAGAGGGTTGGATGAAAAAGCATGCCGAGGAAATGGACATAATTATCGATGGCTATAACGATGGATCGTAAGTATTGTGAATGTATTTCATCAACTTTATCATTTAACTTCGTCATTTTTATAGTGGCAGCGACCAGGATGAGGATCCGTTTGTCATTGAACGTAGACGCAATCGTTTACATGTGGACGCAGTACGTGGAAAGCTCAGCTCACTTCTAGCTCAGCCCATTTTCCCCAAAGGCTTTAGCTTTAAGTATCCCACCAGCACAGGACAACTTGTCGCCGGCTCTGAAATGTCCACGAGTAATGGCAAAAGTGCTGTGGAGGCAATGAAAGCGGCCATCGAGGACATGAAGCTGGCCAAGAAGCAGCGCAACAAACGCAAACGCAATGCTTAAACATATGTTAAACTAGTTTACTGTACAAATATATATACATAAAATGGATTTAGTGTTTAGATACAAAGTATCTTATGCCGCCTTCCGTCAGAGACCGCGCATGTTTGGCCAGCAATGTGGATACAGATAGAGCGGGCGTGGTAAAGCAGCTGTAAAGGGAAACAGACATAGATTAGAAAGGAAATCAGGCATGGTCATTGTCCTCTAACTTACTCAATGTACGGCTCCATCTCGTCCAGCGTCCATTTGCGTTTTGTTTTGAACAAGGCGCGCATGCGATCATTGATATTGGAGGGCAGCTGCTCTTCGGCCAGCGAACGTATGCAGGGCTGAGCCCCTTCCCTGTCCAAGATGCCAAGTCCACGGAGATATTCCAGCTTGCAGGACATTCCCTCGGGCAATGCCTCTTGCCAGGTGTTCATGAATTCCTCGTTGCGAAAACGCAGGCCAGGCTGCAGGATGTTCTGTGCCACAATGCGTGCCACGAGCGACTCCTGATATCTGTATTTATTGGGGCAGCGATCACTTGGCTTTGTATAGATATCAAATAAACCAGTCACAATCGACTCGGGAGCAATGCCTTGAAGTGCGTAGATGGTTTCCTCACGCTCCACCTCATCCAAGGACCAGGAGTTTTCACTGATCAGACCGAGCATCAGGTTAATAATGCGATATTCGTACTCGTAGTCCAGTATGCGTATGTGGTTATCAAATTCTATGGCTCGATATTGCTGCAATCCTTCGACAAACTGTGCCCGACTGCACTGAACCGTGTCCAACAGTTGCTGGAAGCTAAACAACAACTTGCGCTCAATGCAATACTCGTTTTCTGGCCCGGAATAGCGGGTCAGTTGCAGCAGCTCGCCCAGCTTGCGATAACGTGGTTGGATCTCACGGCATTCAAAGTATTCGTGAAATATACTCAGCACCTGTCGCTGCTCTAACGTGCGTAGCAACTCCATATCATCATCGGCACTGTCGTTGAGACTCCGCTCCAGCGATGTATTGGCATTACCCGTACGCGGACTCTTCAGCGGTGAGGTGCTGGTCGCGGCGGCAAACTTTAAATCGGGCACGAGTAAAATGCTGTTGGAGATCTCGGCAGCCTTCACATCATACGTTCGCTCATCCGTGCAGAGCACCACTTTCTCATGCAGACCGCCCTTGAAGTGGAGCGTCTGGCCGGTGCGGATTTGTTGCAGCATGTGATCGTCCAGCTCCAGCAGCCGCAAATTATCACTTACAACATTTGCGCCAGGGTAATACAAAGCCTGTGTTAGTTGTGTGAGCTGACGCTCGTCCATTTTGGCATGCTTCACAATTGTCCTCACATCTTCCGGTGTGCGCACGTAGCTGGAAAACATTGACTGATTAGAATATAATAGTAGTAATCATATTTGATTATTAACTTACTGCTGCGGAGCATTTTCATCCACTTCCATAGCTTGCGACTCCATCTCATTGATTGCGCGCCAAAAACAAAAACAGCTCTGTGCTAGGGCTGCAGGAAAATTATTGGATAGAGCCTTCGATATCTCGATAGTTAAAACCAGGCAACCGGGTACCGGAGCCGATACCGGAGCCGTAATTATTCAAATTTTCCATACTTACATTTTTTCAAAAACTTTGATCTCTCATAACTTCATCAAAAATAAACCGATTTTCAAGTGGAATATCATTTTGATCATGATTTGGCCTCTAAATTGATTCTGCATTTAAATTTGTATCATTTAGAAAATTTGATAATTTTTCGATTCTAAGCCAATTTTCTATACTTACCCCTTAAAATTTTTTCGAAAACTTTGATCTCTCATAACTTTATCAAAAATTAACCGATTTTCAAACGGAATATCATTTTGTTTATAATTTGGCCTCTAAATTGATTCTGCATTTAAATTTTTATCATTTAGAAAATTTGATCAAAATCGAAAAAATATCAAATTTTCTATACTTACCCCTTGACATTTTTTCAAAATCTTTGATCTCTCATAATTTCATCAAAAATTAACCAATTTTCAAGCGGAATGTCATTTTGATCATGATTTAGCCCCCAAAATGATTCTGCATTTAAATTTTAATCATTTTAAAAATTTGATAATATTTCGATTTTAAGCCAATTTTCCATAAGTACCCCTTGACATTTTTTCCAAAAATTTGATCTCTCATAACTTCATCAAATATAAACCGATTTTCAAGCAGAATGCATTAAAATTTTTATTTTAAATCAATTTATCGATAAGACAACGAAAAGCAGCTTTTCGATAAACGTGCCCAGCGCTAAATCATCATGGTCACAGTTACTTTTCGATACCTGCAACCAGTAACAGGTTTAATTAAAGCATGTGAAATTGCTTTGGAGAGACAACAACAGAAATGGAGAATCTGGCGACGAAAAAGAACTGGACGGAGGAAGAACGTCTGGAGTTGGCAGCGCAGCTCGACGCTGAGCTGGATCAATTTATTGATAGCTTGGAAAAGAAACGCTACGAGGAGGGATGGCCGGAAGATCGCTGGCAGGAGGAAATGGACAAGCATCCGTTTTTCATGAAACGGGCGCCACAGCCAGGAGACGAGGTACATCCCATGTTTGAGGGACTCCAAAAGCTCAAATACGATCCCGAGGAGAACACACTCGAAGAGCTGGCGCTCAACTACAAAGAGGATGGCAACTTCTACATGAAGCACAAAAAGTTTCGCATGGCCGTTTACTCATTCAGCGAGGGCATCAAAACCAAGAGCGAGAATCCGGATGTGCTGTCCGTGCTCTACAACAATCGTTCGGCTGCCCATTACTTTATCAAGAACTATCGCTCGGCATTGAGTGATGCACAGCGTGCCTTATTTTACAAACCGGTTTACACCAAGGCCCGTTGGCGGGCGGCACAGTGTGCGCATGAGCTAGACAAGTTTGATCTGTGCACACAGCTGTGCGAGGAGCTGCTCGAGGTGGACATTGATCACAAGGAGGCCAAGGCACTGCTGCACAAGAACAAAATGAAGAAGGTAACATATCAGCTGATTTTATAGACTTTATTAATTAATCTTTAATTACACTCTTTTAGCTGGACACGGAGCGTAATCAACGCAAGGAAACGGCGGAGGCGAAACGTCGCTTGACACGTTTCCACAAGCTGAAAGATGCTCTGGAGCAGCGTGCTGTCAAATTCGATGATCAGCGCATTAATAAACGTCTAAACATAAGCGAAGATCTGTTGCGCCCCAAGTTTCTGCCACTGGAGGATTATCCCGTGCACTTGGATGAGGATGGCAGCAGCTTAATTTGGCCCGCCGCCTTCTCCTATCCTGAATTCCTGCTCAGCGATTTCCAGCAGCAACTGCCAGAGACTGCCACCATGTCGGATTGCCTAAACACGCTCTTTGCCGAGCCATTGCCGTGCGACAAGACGCTCAGCTATCGACCGGAGTCAGTGAATGTCTACTACGAAAATCGCAAAGCTGGCTGTGTCCACAAAGTCAGTCCGAAGAAGACGCTGCGCGAGATTATGGATGAGAAGGGCTTCTTTGTCTCTGGAGGTGCACTGCTCTTCTATGTGGTGCCCAAGGAATCACGGGTGGAACAGGAGTTTATTCATCAGCAACGACGTCCCATGGTCTACAGTTGAGTTAGCCTTAGTTTAAGAACAAAATCAAGCATTTTATTTTGAATTTTCTTTTTTGTACATTAACAAAGCGTTGAGTAGATTTATTATTATTGACTTTCATTTGCGGTGTAATATTTTCATCTTAATCATGGTACAATTGAGCTTTGGTTGCGCTATCAAGAAGCTATTGCAATATGCATAATTTATAAAATTTATATCCTTGCAGAAGGAATTTTTATTATGATAATAAATGACTTTGTTTATATCAGAATCTGTTACGAATGTATTTCTTTTAAATCAAAATTAACTCGTATTTGGATTTTTATTATAGAAATTAAAAATAATTGAATTTGAAATTGTCTTAGTTTTTATAATATATAAATAAGAGTTCATTTGGATTTTATAATTAATTTAAAAAGAACTCTTTTTTACATTATAAGAATTAAAAACAATTGATTTCTATAATACAAATTTGATAAAATATAAGAGTTAATTTTGATGTATAGACTGTCATTACTTCATTCATTTAGATAGTTTTTCTTTTAACTCAAAGTACTTGATTGCTATCCATGATATTCTAATAATCATGTCAGCAATTTTAAAAATTTAACTAATGTAGTTATACAATTTGTTGATATGTTTAATGTTTAATGCAAAGCCAAAAAGCGTAGGACTCAAAAGTTGAGCATTTCTTAAATTTCATATATTATATACTATAACTCTTTGATAAATGATAAATCATTACATTCATTACAAGATTAAGAGAGATCTTGGTGCGTTAAAGCGGCGCTTAGAAATGTTTTGGCTCAATAAAAATAAACATTTATAGAGTCAAGACAAGCTTAAAGCCTTAGCATAGATTATTGAAATTAGTTAATAGTTCAACAATAGTTAATAGTTGTATAATTTTTCTTGTATATAAATAAAAGCGTTTTCATTGTTTTTCCTAAAATTGAGCACACATACTGTGAATATTGATAATTGCATAGACAAACAACAACCAACAGATATGTGAATATATATCTTCATCAATTGATGAGTAATACAATATAGCTAGAGTTAAGCTTTAGTTTAAATATAATTTTTGACAACATAAAAGTAACTAAAATAATGGAGCGTATTAAATACAAAAACAGCTCACTTGAAACTTGAAACATAATTGGATAAATCACATGCGAAACATATAAATTATGGCAAATAATACAAATGCAATTACAATTAACTTAATGCTATAATAATAATAATAAAAAATGAACAACAACAACGACAACAATGAGAACTTGGCTTATTGCTACTGCGGCGATTGTGGAGCTGCTGTTGGATTACGTTGTAAAACATTATTTAGACGCATTTTAAGTGGCGAAAAGTCAATTTTCTTAAAACGTGGCAAGGAGGCAAACTTCTTCAAGCTGTTGACTGGTGCCACTGCCACTTGTTGTTGCTGTTGCTGCTGTTGTTGTGGTGACTGAGATTGTGTCATGACTGGTTTTAGGGGCAATTGTTGCTGCTGTTGTTTGGTTGGTGAATTGCCAAACTTGGCCAATGTGGCATACTTTTGTAGCATGCGTGTTGCACGCTCCGCCGCCTGATAACAGTGCTCATATTCATCCTCCAGCTGAGTGGACTTTGTCTTGGATTTAATGTTTGGATTATTGCTGCTGCTGCTGGCTTCACTCGCTTTGCCATCGTCGAACTTGAAATCAATGTTTTGCAGCATTGCCAGTTGCAACAATTCCTCCTCAGCAGCTTGCATATCATTCTGATTGTTGTTATTGTTATTATTATTATTGTTGTTGTTGTTGCTAATACTGTTGCTGGCACGCTTGGTGGCGTGAGTGACGGCATAGACACCCTCGGAGATTTTATGGGCGGCAGTCTTTTTGTTTAACGTTTTAGTCTTGGCTAAAGATGATGATGATGATGACGATGATGTGGATGTTGTGGTTGTTGGTGTTACTGTTGTCTTTTGCCGCTGCTCGATAATCTGTTGTGGCGATGATATGTAGAGATTCTCCTTGCGCTCACGCCTTAATCTGGCGCTGACCAAGTGACGCATTCCTGGAGCTGTTGCGTCTGCGCTGCTGGGACTGCGTCGCTTGGACTTGAGCGTGTCACAGCTGTTGGGATAATAGGAGGGTATCTTATCATCGACGCTAATGATGGACTTGCGTGGTGTTTGATAATAGTCCTCCTGCTCCTCTTGCTCCTCCTGTGCTCGCTGATCTGTTGTGGGCGTCTGCTGCTTGGGCGGCAGAGCGGGCAGCAACGGTGATTCGGTGGGTGTGCTGGTGCTCAGGCCATAGCCAAGACCAAGACCAAGGTGCTGCCCTTCCAGCTCCTGTGATGCCTTAATGGCCAGCAGATTCTCATAGAGATGATCCGCCAAGATGCTGTTATGACTGTTCAACGAGTTCACATGCATCGGCTCATAAATGTCGCTCTCGTTGTGTGCCTCGAGAGCAACAGCAACCGAAGCAGGAGCAGCAACTGCGATCTTGACCGTTTGTTCGTCGGTGTTGCAGCTGCTGGTGGATGAGCTATACGAGCCCGTGGAGTAGCCGGATGAGGTGGATGCGGTGCTAGCACTGGGCTTCTTCTCCAACACCAACTCAGCATTCCTTTCAATCTTTTGAATAATGGGCGCCATTACACAGTAACCATTGAGATCGTCCACCAGCACTTTCTTCTTCTTCTTCGCCTGCAGCAGCTGTCCACTGGTGACAGAGACAGCACCATTGGAGCCAATCAGATTGATGGTAGACGTATTACAGGCTGAGAAGTTAAAGTTGTGCGGCAGTTGTTCCGACATATTCAGGCTCTCCAGCGAATCTGCTCGGCTTATATGACGTGTAATCTGATCGAGCAGCGCTTGCCGGGAATTATCTTCAATAGCGGAATCCTCGAGGCTGATGTTCAGCTCCTCGCTGGACAGTGCCTCACCAAAGGTGTCCAGAAAGTTAAGCTTGGATAGATCCGGACTGGAGAAACTGTTGCGTTGTGCATTTTTGATGCTCGGAGTGCGTTTACGTGCTGGCGCTGTCTCCGGAGTGGGAGCATTTTCATACAGTGGCAACTGTTGCTGTGGCTGCTGCTCCTCTTCCTCATCCTCCCTCTCCCGCTCCGGCGCTGGTATATCAACACTCGCGCTGCCTGAACGTCGCTTCTGGCCGAAGATGTTGTCCAACATGTTTTTGTATTTCTTCTTCTTGGCCAGCTCCGACTCGGGATTGGTGCTGGAGCGCGGAATCTCACCCGGCTGACACTCAAAGGTGTTGATGCGCTTACGATGTGCCGGCAAAGGCGGCAATGCAGGAGGCATTTCCAGGATTGCTCTAGCCGCATTGGCGGACGTCAGGTTCATCTCCTCATAGATGCCCGAGGCAATCGATGCCCTTGAGATGCGACTGCCATCAAAGATTTCCTCATAGATTTGCGAGACGCGTGCGGAAAAGTTGAAGCTATTGGCGTCCAGCTCAAAGCAAAGCGAATCGGGTAGATTGGGCAATGGGCCAAGGGCGCGTTGACTGTTTAAAAATTAAATTGGATTATAGTTGAATATTGAATACGCCTGGACTTTATTTACCTGGTATCCCTGCTGAGTCTGCGCTGCTCCAGGAACACTTGTCTGTACAGCTCCAGGTTCTTGATGGACTTCTTGATCCACTTCATGTGGCGACGACACGCAGTCTCCGTTTCCAGTGCAAAATATATGAAGCAATCTCGTCGATTCTGCGTCCAAAAAAGTCCATACGAATGTTGCTTGGTGCGCGATGTTGCCAGACTGATGTTGACTCCAGGCACATTGACCGAAATACTTAGCAATTTATGTTGTTGTGGTTGCTGCTGCTGCTGCTGTGGCTCATCATCGTTTAGGGATTGGAAACTAAGGCGCAGAAAACACGGCACACACTTGATGGCTTCGATTTTCACCTGACATCTGGTCCAACTTTTGTAGCGCAGTGCAATGGCGCGCTTGTCATGTGTATCCAATTTGACGTCCATGCACATAGAAATCTCATTGTGGTCCATTTTTTGGCTTACTTCGGTGGTATTTGGGTGGAAGGTGTGCTTGGATGTTGGTGTGTGATAAATGGATAATGATAATGCTAACTGATTTCCAAGGAACTTTACTATTTTACATGTTTCTTTTCGCTTTTTTTTCTTCTACTCCCAAATAACGGAGAGGGTGGAGCTCCAGTGCTACCAAAACTTTCTTAAGAAAACATTTTGTGCATACACTGTTATTAGAGATGGTCGATAGATCTTTTTGCGCAATGAGAAAGTATTTTTGCATTTAGCTATTTTAAAGCTAGTTCTGGCTATTTTCAAAGTTTAATTCTAGAAATATTTAAAAATTAGTTCTATATCTGTCTTTATTTAATATATATCGAGCTATGTTTTGCAATTGGTTTTTTAAACCATTTAATCAGTTACATCTATTTTTTCCTGCCAACCCATCCTCAGTTGCGACATGACTGTTAAAGCAATTTGGCATCACTAGATTATTATTTGATCGGGTTAGCAGCCCTCGGTTAAGTACGCCGCAAGGTCTATTTATTAAGAGTGATGTCTACATCATGCGCTCGTTGTGGTACCTCTTTTGACAGTTCGAAGCGGCTCTCTCTCTCTGAGAGCCGAGAGTGCACTTTTGACAGCTGTGACTGAAAACGTCACCTTATATAAATACTGCTATGTTTTCTTGGTCTTAGTTGTTGTTTCCGAATCAATCATAACGCTCGTGTTAGAATTCGAGTTCCCGTCGCACTTTGACAAATAAATTTATAAATAAAAATAAAGGTCTCTGTTTGTTTATAATCAAGTCAAAGCCGCGTACACATTCTGTTAGCAAATTTTTGATTTGCATAATTTACGCAACGAAAGCAGCTGCGACGGTTAGAGAAGGTGCAAGAAGACGGGGTGGCAGTCCAAGAAGCAGCAGCGCAAAGCGAAATCAAAGTCTGCGCATAGAAACAAAATACAAAATAGAAAATTATTCAAGTGTGTGTAATTTGTTCGTAGTTGATAAAATAAAGTGTTGAAATTGCTAAAAATAGTACAAAATGGCGCGTTTGAAACATTTCTAATTTATAAAATAAATTCTATTAATAAAAGTGTGGGAAACCAATAGTACTACTACATTTTGTGGGTAAGTGAAAACTGATAAATATTTGGTTATTTTTTCTTATCGCTTATTGTCGCCTACGTCATATGATTTTATGCGTGGGTGTGAATCATGCATAAATATGTGTGTGTGTGCATATTTTCACACGTTCTTTGATCCACGCACACTTGTTTGTGCATTGATTTTCCCACTCACTTGCGCACGTGCCGCATTCTAACTGGTCGCAATTGGTGTCCAATTAGACTAACTGGTATTACAACCCAAAATGCTTCTTCTTCTTAATTTTTGTTGTTGGTGTCAGCTGTTGGCCTGAAAATTTTCCACGCACACCGCTTGTTTTGATTTGTATTCATAGTGGAAATTTTTCAACCCTCTCCAGTTTGGCTCATACTCAGGTAAACAAACAGTTTATGATATTACCGTGTTTGCCGGCCTTTTAGTTGCCACCCACACATGGCCATACAACAACAGTAACAACAACAACAACAGTTGGACTGCATAAAGCTTTCAGCGCCGCAGCTTTTGCAGGCAACATTGAAACTTGCAGCAGAAAAAGCTTTCGCAATTCATTTTCGACACTTGCATTGAGAGTTTATTGACATTGTAATGCAATTTGCATAGAGAGTATAATATATCTACATGTAATTATTTTTATATAAGTGATTAAAAAAACGTCAAGCGCTTTGTTCCGCGAGAAGTTGCAGAAATGATGAATGAACATGAGTGACATCATTTAAGATATTTAAAAAAAGAAAAAAAAACATATACTCATACTTACATAATATGCTGCTGAAGAGATTTATAATGAATTTAATTAAATACATGTATATATATTATAAGTAGTCCCTTGTTAAGGTTTTGAAAAGCTTTTGCATGAGAATAAATAGCTTTTCGTTCTGCTTTTTTTATATGAACATTTATTGATTTAATGCTTACGATTTTCGTTTCATTTTTTACTTGCAGTCAATCTGGTTGGACGCAGTTTCGTTTTACTCATAGAACGTGAGCGTGAATAAAATTGCAATAAATTGCAAACAAAATTTGTAATAAAGTGTTTAATTGAAATTTGTTATTAAAATGGCGCGTTTAAGTAATTTGTTGTTTAATTCGACATCGAATTTAGAGACTAAACAGTTTAACTGTTAATTCGCAACATATAACCAATAAAACAATAATAAAAAAATAAAATCAATCAGAAGATTGCACTAACTTTAAATTAATTGTTTTGTTTCTTGTGCATGTGTAATTTGGGATTTGGGCAGTGCAATAGAGAAAGTTATCCACATACATTCCACAAAGTAGAACCTAAGAAGCTCGCGCTCTTTGACTCTCTTCCTCTGATTTGCGCTCGCAATATCAGTATCGTACTCGCACTCGCTCTCGCTCTTGCTCTCTCTTTCATTCGATTGCATTTATCAAGTTGATAACGGTTAAGTGCCTAATGGCAAGTTCGCTAAACAAGACGAGACACAGGCGCAGATTGGCTGCGATCTCGTTTCTATCGAATATCTCATTAGATGGCACACATCGGGACACAAAATTTGGCGCAACATTTGGCAGCAGCATCTGCACGCAACAGCAGCAGCAGAGGCATTACAACAACAACAATAAAGGCAACGCAACGGCAGCGTTGGGACTCGGCGCCGGCGGTTATCATCAGCATTATCAACGAAATCATCAGCAGCGCAGCAGCCAAACTCAACAGCAGCAGCAGCAACAACAACAACATCATCAACAACAACAGCAGCAGCAGCAGAATGGAAAATATGGTGGCAACAATGCCGCGTTGCAACTCTGCAGCGCCGATGTGCATATGGGAGTCGATGGAGGCATCGGAATCTGTGGCCTGGATGAATGCGGAGGAGCCTCAGCTTTGGGCGGTGCCAGTGATGGTGATGGTTTTAGTGAAACTGAAAATATGGGTCAATACCTGATGAATGTGAGCAGCCTGTCCACCCACAATGCATCCAGCGTTGTGCCGGTTGAGAGACGCAACATAAAGCGGCCCACCTCCTGTGGCCGCCAGCCTCATCAGCAGCAGCAGCAGAAGCAGCAGCATCCCCAGGCACCGGGCACTGGCAATAATAGGCAACTGCCCCAACGCGGTGGCAGCGGCGGATCTGGCGCTGAAAGTGGTAGCGATTCGGACAGCGTCAAGATACCGCTCAAGGTATCCAATTTGGGCAGCGGCGGAGGCGTCGGCGGTGGCTTGAAACTGCTGCCCCTAAGGGAACGGTAAGTTTCCAGCATAACTCTATATTTTATATAACTATACAACTAATTTAACTATATATTTTATTAAATCTAACTTTTAAAAGCTAAGCTATCAATCCATCTATTATATCTATATCAAATCTATCTTTCGTTAACACATGTATCTATCTTAATTTTAAATTTAAACGTCTGATATATTGACTCTATTCCTATTGTATCTTATCTTTTCCCATCCCATCTGAAATAAAAAATCTATAGCAATTCTATTTATGTATTATGTTCCATGTTATGTAGCTATCCATTTAATCTATCTCAGATAGAATGTGCAACTGAAAATATTAAATTCGATATTTGAAATAATACAACTGCAATAAGATATTTGTTATATGAAGTTTTTACCCATAGTTTGAAATGAATTCAATTACTTTCCGTTTGTTAGCGTCAAATAACAAAAACAATATTCTTCGAATTTCTCGCAGAGCTCTCATCTTCGCGCTTCGGGAAACACTTTTTTTATTCCTGAAATTTCTGAATCACGCTGGATCAACTATTAGCATGACTGCGCTTTATTTATTGCTCTGGACATGCATATGCATGCTTGTAAAATTATTTCCGATGAAGCTAAACCAATTGACACCTGGTGTTAAATTTGTTTTATGAAAGCAAACATTCCTAGTATAATATAGAAAATACTCGAATTTGTACGAACATGCATTATTTCATTTTGATTTGTATTGTTTGTATTTCTAGCGCTTAAGCAATATTTGAACTCGTAGCTGTCCGGCTAATTGAATTTATTTCGCTGTCACAGATTCGAGATGCTCAAATATAATATTTCTAAGGTTTTTGACCAGTGTAAGTCAGAATAGCTTATTTCCCGTTGAATCCGCCAGTTTATAAAGACCAATTGCAGGAAAGAATGCAGACAAAAAATATGTAGAACTTTCTATCTTCTTTTTTTGACTCTTATAATAAGGTTCTTGCATAATTTTTGAAAAAAGAAACCAGTTAACTTAAATTTCATGTTAAACAACTTAAATATTTTAGAGTTTTTTGGATTTAGAGATTTTTTAGAGTTGCCAACACTGTTTTTGACGTCGTTCCCGATGACGTGGGTCATGAATAAGCAGTGTTTTCTGTCGTTTTCGAACTCAATTGGTCATACGGATCTATTTTCACAGCTCGCTAAATATAGTAGTGGTCAGTTTGAGATACGGATTCACGCGGCATGTGGCGCTGTCCGTTCAAATGGGCGACGACGTGTGCCCGTTCAATTAGCGCTAATCAAAACGCCTCATTGAAGAGCAGGCCGCAAATTACTCAGCGACAGTTGTTGTTGTTGGTTGCTATTGTTGTTGCATGTTGTGCGGCGTCAACTTAATTTAGGCTTTTGTCGTGTCGTCCCACTCACACTGAGTTCTGTCATTACCTTTATTGTTCATGCGATTCGCTTTGTTTGCTTTTTATTGACACAAAGTGTGACTTAATTGACAGTTGGCTTGACCGAATTGCACGCAAATTCTGTTTGTCAGTCATGCGCTACGCACAATTACGCAATTAGCATTTACGAAATTACTTTAATGTATTCATAATATTTATTTTAAATTTTAAACATAATAAATTCTCTTTTAATTTTGCATGCATTTTGCGAGAGCACATGCAAAACGCAGACAAAAACTGCCTTGAACCCAATTCCGTTAGTTCAAGAGCTGCCACATTGCATTTTGCTCGCTCTTCCACATTCGATTTGTCGCTCTTACACTCACTCTTTCTCTTTCTATCACCACTCCCACTGAAAAGCTTTCGCTTCAATGTTAATACGCATTGCTCAAGTTATTAAACTTGTCTAGACATAACGACATAAATAGGTGTGTACACACTGATCTTCTTGTTGTTGCTGTTATTAATGCACACTGCAAGTGACTGCGCTTTGCCAAAGTGACCTTGTTTTATTATTCGCGCTTCGCGGAGACCCCCCGTCTTGTCAGTGTTGCCGTTGTTGTTGTCGTTGCTTCGTCTGCAGCTTTCGTGTCAATCACCTGCCCTAACCTGATTGGATTCTTGACGTATGTCGTTGCATTACAAATGCTTTTTCATTCCAAACACTAGTGATGTCAATATAATCGAAAAATCGCAGAATCGATTATTAACTTCTGTATTTCGATTATATCTTTTGAGTTAATTAAATAGATTTTTTTGAAAGATGACTCTAATTGGATTCTGCATCAAAACTGAAAAATACAAATTTATTTTCTTTACTGCCGATTTTGTTTTAGACTTTCTAACTGTCGAAACTTTGTCAAATCTTCTCTGATTTGCTTGCGGAAGTTCAATTTTATCCTTATTTAGACTCTAATTTGATTAAGCATCGAAAAAACTATTGAGTGATTTTTGGTTTTTGTTTTTGTAATATTTTATGGAGTATATCAAGCAATTGTTCTTACTGAACTCGTAAACAACATTTTGTGATAGCTGATAAGATTACGATAGCATAAACTGCCAATAGTTTTTTTTTCCACTTGAAAACTATCTGATACCGAGGAATACGTGTGTTGAAGCAAAGATACAAAACGTTGAAGTACTCTACCAATAATAAATAATAGCAAATACAACTACAGGATGTCAAGTTATTGATTACAAAAATAAATTACTTGCCTACATGATTTTTTTAATTCGATTATAAATTCTATGTCATATTATGCAGGAGATTATTTCTCAATGGATTCTCTGTTTACCATTTTCAAAACATAAATAAAAAAAATTGCTTACCATTTAATAGTTTTTGTAAACAATTCTTGAATACAATTTACCCACAATTCTTCAATTACATTGTTATTTCCGTTTGACTTTGTCAGCAAAATTCTTTGCACATTTTTGAAATGCAAATACCGCTTAAATGAAGGGAACACTTCCTGTGGAAAATAAATGCTGCGCTTGCGCGAAAGAAGAATCCATAATACAAATAATGCTCATATTTATGTGGCAAAAAAAAAAAAAATGCAGAAAACTACGACGCAAAAGACAAAGCAACAACAAAATTTCAAAACTACTTTTAGCCAGTTCTTGATAATGTAATTTGCTTCGGGCTTTGAGTTGAAAGTTGTTTTGAAATTGGATATACTTATTTTTTTCCCTTATTTTGATGAATGAACCAGCTTAAGAAACGGAACACAAAACGGATGGAAAATTTGCCGAAAACGTAAACAAAGTTTGCCGACATTCAGTCTAATCTGACAAAGCGAAACAAACTCTCTCGTTGTCTCGCTCTCGCACTGCCTCTCCCTTTTTCTTTAGATATTGCGTCATATGTACGCTTTGTGATTTAACGCCCCTGTTGGCAGCTTTTGTGCTCTTTCTCTCTCTTCGTTTCAAGGACAGAGCCGCAACGGCATATGTATGAAGCAACAACAACAGCGAAGCTCAAATTGTCTGGCAACGCTAGGCGCGCTCTCTCATGTCCTGCGTCGCTATGTTCAATGTCAATGCCAATGTCAGGGTTGCCCAAAAACCTGTTAACAGCGCAGCTTTTGTTCCCCTACCCACCTATCTTCCTAATTCGAGCCCCTTGTCCTTAGTTGGCATCTCTTGCGAACTGGGTAACCTTGAGGATGTTTTGTTGTTATTGTTTTTTTCTCTGTTTCTTTTCCGCAATACAACGTCACAGGAACCGGTTAGATTGATGTTTGTAATGCCTGCAACTTGTGCTTTGTTTTTTATCCTTGCCGTTTTTATGTTGCTCAATTTCTTCTGTGTTCTGCATTGCATGTTGCATTACTACAAGGTCATGTGGAAAGTTTTGCATTGAACAGGGTGGCAAGTTTCAAAGGGTTGCAAAAATATATGTGTCAGTAGTGCAGTAAAGTTAGGTAAAGGAATTTCTTGCAGTTCTAATGCGAATTTGTATTTTGTATTCATTATTAAAAAACTTTTTAAAAGCATTCATGAATTATTTTCAATAAAAACACATTTTTCAACTATATTTAAAAACTAAAAACAAATGCATATTTATATACAATTACTTGACATACTGTATATGTATGTATGTTGTTTACATACTCAATAATAATAGAAACAACTCTGTTTCTCACTCTCTCTCTCCGTCTCTCTCTCTTTCTTGGGATTGCCTCATTCTCTTGTTGCTGTATGTTTTTGTGGTGTGGTCATTTGTCGTTGCCTTTGTGTTGTTTCGTTCGCTTTTGCAAGCTGGCAAATACGCTCTCGAGTTGAAAGAAGAAATAAAATAAAAAACCAAATACGTAAAGAAAACAGCAAAAACGAAAACAAAACAAAGGCATAAACTCGATCAAACCGCTTCGAACCTCATTGAGCCACTTTTGTACACTTCAAATAAAGTCAGAAATAACAAAGCACACTGAAAGCTACTCTCTGATAAGCGACAACAAACAGAGGCAACTTGTCATATGTCGGTAGAGTGAGAGGTTGGCGGAATGGTGGTATCTTTATACTTGATAATCAACGTTGTTTTTATTATGTTTATCTTTTGAGTTTTTGTTTTAGGAACTCAACACAAATTGAACGAATGAACAGCACGCAATTCACCTTTTTAAATATTTGCAAATATATTACGGAATTTATCTTGTTTTATGAACTTACCATATCACTTATCATTTAGTCTTAACTACATCTAGACAGATTTACAGGTATTCATATACAAACTTGTATATATATATATTTTTATGATTTTATAGCTGTCTGGCTGTCTTTTTTAATGACCAAGTTATAGTTGTTCTAACCTTCAATTGAGCCTCCTCTCAGTGCGATGTAATGAGTAAACAAATGTTGGGGGTTATGTCGCAAAACTTGCCAGATTAGCTAATCAATTAACTTCCGTGCGATTGAAAACATTTATGAGTTCAATCTTTTGTACTGTTCTTAATTATATTTATTTCTTTGATTAGCTTCTTATCAAGGCTGCGAACTTGTGAAAAGATAGACTTTACTTTTACATTGATTTTTCTATTTTACTTAATTACTTACTGAATGATATAATAAAAATAAATTAAAAATACCTTAATGTATTTAAATTATTCCCTAATCTTTTTTTAATCAAGGGTTTTGATTCTGGTTTACAACTTGTTTCTTATACACTACTATATATTGTATTGAATCGTTCAATCCGTTTATTTTCTAATGTCATTTCATGTCAAGGTACACTCAAAAATAGACTTTGATTATCTGAATTTCTAATCTGGTTTCATTAAAGCACGTGAGGCAATCAATAGCTTAACACACTCACTCTCAAATACACAGGAATGCATTTATATATAGATATAAATATATATAAGTATATGTATATAGAGCATTTGTGACTCAAAAACAAATGTACAATTACACGCTGATAATTGGAATCATTGATAAGTAGTACCAACAATATTGCTGATAAAGCCAAAGGCAATTGCTTTGATTGCTTTGTCATCGGACAAGTGACAAAGAAATTGCATTAACCGTGTAATCAAACATGCAACAAATTCATTAATTATGTATACACAATCAATTGGTCTATGTATTAAATTAAAAACAAGATTCTCCGTGTATTTGTTTTATTTATTCACTTATATTTACCTATTTCCCTATTTATTTCTGTGTATTTGCTTTGTGGGCAAATATGAAACGTATGTGTATATATCTACCTAATATAGCCTATCCTATGGTATAACAATTTTGTCACGAGTGAAACATGAAAGATCAGAGGGTATTTGATCGTCGACACGCTAAAGTTATATGTTCCATATTATTTATATATGTTTTTAGTACCACTTTGGGCATTATTTGCACACTGATAAGCAGTTTCGAGAGGTAAATACTTTAGAGATTGACGTAAATAAATTAAATCAATAAAATAAATTAGAATCATTTAAGACCAATTTATTTTCTGTTTAAAACGAAGGAATATTCAAAATGGAAATACGAGTTCACTTAAGTCTAAATTATTAATTATTTAGCAAAACAAGAATATGTTTTGAAATCGAATAGGAGTATTTGAATCAATTTCAACTTGATTTAAATCCAGTTTCATTAATTTAAGTTTAAAGTGAAAAGATTGAAATTTCAGAAAAAGAAAAATATTTTGGGAGATTTTTAATTTGTTTATGTTGCAAGTATTCCGAAATAAATGTTTAGAAATTTAAATATCGCTTGTTTTTTGAATAGGCGCACAGATATCGATAGCCAGATGACAAAACGGTTGCCCAAAAAAGAAAGAAAAGTAAAAAATCTATCACAAATGTTCACGGACGGACACACACACACATACGCACAAGAAGGCAAGGTCCGCCATGACACCTGCACCACATTAATGCCACTGCAGTCGTCGCTCTCTCGCTTCACTCTTTCTTCTAATCACTGTCTCCCTCTCTCTCTCTCTTCAATGCCCTCTAATCTTAGCACAAATGCCGTTTTATTATAGGCACGCACGCACGCACACACACTTAGACACTCACTCGCTCTCTCTCTCTCTCGCTCTTTAAAAGAGTCAATAATGAAGTTACATAACCTACAAACACAGTGGCTGGTGCGTGGCCCTTTGGAGGCATCTTCTTCTTCTTCTTGTGCGTTTTGTGCGTTTACATTTTATGTAAACATTTAAATATCTATGTAAGTGGATATGTGCGTGTGCGTGTGTATATGTGAAATTTGTTGTTTGTTGTGGGCTTTCCTTTTGTCTTCTTCTGCGCGCCTATTAGAATACTCCAACTAATTAACGGGTTATGACAAGCTTGGCGCCACTTCATCATATTATGGCCCCCCAAATAAAGTTGCCCAATTAATGCAAACGACACTTTAATGGAAATCCATGCTGATGATTTATTGTTAATATACAAACACGTATTTGTATAGCTGATTGGAGCCGTTTGGCAGGTCGTTTAACCTCGATCTAGACCAATTATCTCAAGGTAATTTGACAGGCGCACAGAAGTTCATAGCAATTGCTTGCCCTTCAGCAGCTGCAGCTCATTTTTTCATGTACATTTTCCAATGAAATACTAAACACACATTAACAATAGGCAAAGAAAGAGCCGTCGGATAAGTGTGACTTTATGATCGTTGTCGAGACCCTGGGACAAACGGCTCTACACTGCACTCTGCTGTGACCCTGTGAAAATATCGATCACCACATTTGGGGTGTGTGCGTGTAGTTCACTTGTTGCTCTTAAGAAAAATGGACAGCGAGAGATAGAGAGAAAGAGAGGGGGAGAGAGAGCGAGAGAGAGAGAGAGAGAGAGAGAGAGGGGAGAGTGAGAGAGGGAGAACAGAGATGCAAGCGTATGCGTTTAAAAGATGTGTTTTAAAAATATCAAAGCAAAAATTTGAATTCACAATAGTTTAGATTTACTGATAAAAATAAAATAAAAACCTACTTGGACACAAAAAAATTAGTTTAAAATCCAAATTATTTGATTATAATAACTAAATTATATAAATAAATTACTTCCTAATCATTTTTTGTTTCAAATCTGCAAGAGTATCAAGTGTTTGGCGTGCCGAATTCAATTTTTTCTCTCCGGTTTTTTTAATTATAAACTTAATAAATACACACATAAACAAATATTGTGTGTATAATAAACACAACATTTTAAACGTTTTCAAGGTGTTTTAATTTTTATTTTTGGTTTGTGTTCACTTATTTTTGAGCGCCTGTTGCGCTTTAGATTCGTTTTGAGGCAAATAATTCTAATCGATGAGAACTACCTTCTTCAATTGCAGAACCTTTAGCAATGGCGCCAGTGAGCAGAGTTTGCAGCCAGAGAGAAGAGCACGTTTGAATACAGCTCCGGGAATGCCAGGAGCAGTGTCCGGCAATGCGAACATCATTGGAATTGGCGGACTCAAGCGCAACTACAACATTCGCAGTGGTTCGAGTGCCAGTCACATTACGGATGACAGCAGCACGGAGAGTTTAGCTCCGGTTAGCAACTATGCCGGCAGTTTCCGTAATAGTCTCAGCAAATCCGTGCAGATAAACGATGGGCGTCGAGGACCTGGTCCCGGACTGGGACAACGAGATGAGCGTATGGTTTTGGTATCACGTAAGGTGCCATTTTTGATCTTCTCGGCGTTGCCCTACTACAAAGGCAAGAACGGACGGTGAGTTAATAATGAAACCAATTATTTCCCATAGTAAAGCTTACTTTTTTCTACAGTGCTGAACTACGCAAGGAGGATCGTCGTCGTCGCAATCCATCCACTTCACGACCCTTGAGTTCCATTAACGATGCACCCTTTGATCCCTTTGATTTACTCGGCATACAGAAGGCCGAAAGCGGTCAGGTGAGTAAATTATAAAATATACGAAATAAACTGATAACTAATTTTTATTTTATTGTTTTTAGGATATTTCCTATGGCCATTTGTTGATACCGTCACGTCAGTATGAAAAGGAGCGCAAGAAACACGGCAATACATCCACAAATCCCTCGATATTCGAGAATCAAATGGAGATAACAAGCACAGCGGCTCTAAGAAATCATGGCATTGCAAGGTTTGTGCCAACTCGAAGACAATCTTTAGTTTTCTCTTTTATTTTATTGAAACATACACATTTATTAATAATTTCCCATTATCACACAATTCATAGAAACACATGCCTCATAAATGTACCACAGACATACATTTAACATCAATTCATTTCATTGTATTTTAATAATCCAAAATATCTCAACATGAAATTCATTGTTAATAAAAATGTTATATTATTTTTTTTAATTAATGCATTAGAGGCAATATTGAGGATCAGTTTTGTTAGACATTAGTATAGTTTAGTAATTGTTTATCAATAATCTAGAATTGATCGAGATTTTAAATTAACATAGTTTGTTAAATGTACTTCAGTAATCCAGAAGTTTTTGAATTTTCAATTTAAATTTAATTAGCAATAAAAGGTGCATAAAATTTTGGTAAAATGTTGCATAAGAGACAACATGAGTCACTTTTGAGGATCAGTTTCGTTTACTTTGTCATTATTTAATCAAATTTGTTTACCTAAGCCCTTATAAACCAGCCCTTCCGAAAGGTGCTTAAAAGTGTCATCAAATTGTTTTGATAAACAAATATTGTTTTTTGTAAAGCTCAGTTTATTTTTGTATTTTTGTTTTGTCACATGCTAAACAACAACTCGAGGGTCATGTGCGTTTAATATATATGCATATATATTGTCGCAAAATGCTGACATAAAATGCTGTCAATATTTTGGGGCGTTGTTTTAGTCATCAGCAGTAAAAAGTCGGGATCGTATAACCGCGTAATGAGTTACTCAACTTTGAGTCAGCACATTTAGAATTTATATAATTAAAATACTTGTTTTCAAAGAAAAGGGGGATACAAACGCAATACCCTAGAAACATCCATTTAATGACCACAATTTATGTTTTTGAAAACACACAAAAGTTTCGATGCATTTTTGTACCATTAACTATTGCTAATCATAACGCTTTGCACTACTTCGTTTCAGCACAAAAACCATAACCAAACGTCAAGGCAAATGGTAAATTTTTGAAGCAGCTAATAAGTAACCGTTAACAGTTAGCGACTTGGCTGAGACTATGGGAGGCTATTAACTGAATATTAATTAAGACATGTACGCCCATAGCTCAGATATGTCGTTGCGGCTTAAACGAAGCTTTATAACATATCCTCTAACAAAATTCACACTTCACACTCTGCACACATTCGAAAACTTGCAATGCTTCAACTAACTTGCTAACTCACGCTTTGCTCTTTCTCACAAACTGTACGATTGATATTCTCTATAACTATATGTCTCTATAATCGATATCTGATACATTTACAGGTGTTTCACATACGAGAATAACAATCGTAATAATGCAGCGAGTCCGACACCCGATTTAAAACTGGACATGGATATGGAGAGCATTATCCTAACTGGAGATGGAGCACGTGGATTGCCGGTATGAAAAGCCTTCTATTTTAAGATATAAATAGATATGGATTTAAATTCTAGAGAAAGCTAGATACGAAATTGATCAAAAAGTGTTAAACTATTTATAAAAATAAAGAAATATAAATATTTGTATTTTTATATTTATATATTAATTAAAGATGTACCTAACTAGATTAACTAACTCCTCATTCTTTGTCTCAACAGTATTCGGCTAGCATATTGGATGATCCCGAACTCATTGCTGGCAAGCATCGCACTCTGTTGACATTCACCTCGTACATGACCTCGGTCATTGATTATGTACGTCCATCGGATCTGAAGAAGGAGCTCAATGATAAATTTCGTGAAAAGTTTCCAAGCATTCAACTTACCTTGAGCAAACTGAGAAGGTAATACAATTTTTAAAATGTATGTTTATTTGAGAAAAATTAACTTTGTTTCCATTGACAGCATCAAGAGGGAAATGCGTCGCATTAATAAATTGGATTCCCGCATTGATCTGGTCACAATTTCACAGGCCTATGTCTACTTTGAGAAGTTAATTCTGGCCAATTTGATCAACAAGAGCAATCGTAAGCTGTGTGCTGGCGCCTGTTTAATACTCAGTGCCAAGATGAATGACGTCAAGGGAGATGCACTGAAGAGTTTGCTGGAGAAGACGGAGAATTTGTTTCGCTTGCAACGCAAGGAGCTCATCTCCTCGGAGTTTGCTGTTCTCGTCGCCTTGGAGTTTAGTCTGCATGTGCCAATGCATGAGGTCTTGCCGCATTATCAGCGATTGCTCTACGAATCCTAGAATTGGCCCACGCGCTGCGCCGAAGGACGTTTAACGGCGGCAGCGCAGGCAGCGGTAGCCCTGGCAGCGGCTACGACACGGCATCACTTGCGTCGCAAGGGCAGTCGTAAATGAGATGGCAACCAGATGTTTCATACTTTGGGGCTGTAACTGAGCGCAACTGTACTTACATTGCATACTTTTGGGTGTTGGATTTTTTCATTATTATTATAATCGTCAAACTTAATAGTAACTTAAGTAAGCCATAAGTTTTGCTATATACTAAACAAGCCAATTGACAAGAAATTTATTTAAAAAAAGAACAGAAAAGGCAAGTTAAAAAATACATAGTTGTAATCCCCTCCCTCTATATAATCCCTCGGGTAGCAGGCGCTTCCACAACAAATTTGAATAGCTGTTAAGTGTTTATATTTCTTCTTCTTTTTTTGGGTTTTTGTTATAGATCAAGTATGAATAAATAAATAAAATGACAAAACTATATACAGTACGTGATTGTGTAATATAATTTACATACAAACTTATGTATGTGTGTAACAGTGTCTTGAATACGCTTATCAATTTCAGTTGTTGCTGTTGTTGTCACAGTTGGTGGAGCCCATGCAACGTGTAAATATTCAAATTCAACCTGCGGCACGATCTCTGCCTTCACAAATTGCTGTTGGCCGCATGAGCAAAGCTAACTAATCCGCCCCAATAAACCCCACCTGATGAGCTTTATTTACACAGTTCGGAAAATCCATGCTACCCCAAACAATCAACAGACTAATTGTCGCTCATCAATCAAAAATCAATAAATAATTTGCGATCGATTATTTGTCAGAGCAACAGGCGCTCAGAGTTCAACAGCAAGCGGCAACAAAAAAAAAAAAAGAAAACATAAACTAAACTGTTCTGTTCGAGTCTATAAACAAATGCGGGTCACGATAACCCCAAAAATGAAACACACACGCGCTCAGTTGGTCCCGTGTATGCATTACATTGTTTGTTATTGTTGTCAACAGTTAACTCTATATTTATGTTTTTTTGTTTTTTTATGATAAGCCCACTTGTTGTTCTTATTGTTGTTGCTTTAACCGATTTGGGCAGCCAGCAAATGAGAAGAGGTTGCTACTGCACACAGAAAATGAAACGGGCTGTGTTGAGTGTGTGTACGTGTGTGAATATGTGCTAGTGTGTGTGAGCATGCTTCTGCTGTGCATTGTAATCAATTTTTGTCTTATCAGCAGTGGTCGGCAGACAAAGAAAACAGAATGCAAATTACAGTTCAAGGCATCATACAACCTGGCTTTACTGGTATTCAAAACATCAACAAAATAGTCCGGCGATCTTATTTAATATGTAACAGTCTGGCAGCCCTTTAGTTATGAGGCTGCGGACCGATCACTGTCTTGCACGAATGTCCATCACTAGGAGTTATGAAAATTAGAGATGAGCGACATGGTGATATTAGTGTCACAGTAAATCAAAATATCAGTGACTGTGACTGCAAGTAGCAATTTAGCTACAGTTAATCAAGAAAGTGTGTTGACAAAATCCAAAATATACACAATTTATCTTGTAGAGAGAAAGCTGAACTCTTCTCTCATCTATATTTTTAAGTAAATTAAAAAAAAAAAGAAATTTTCCTCAAATTTAAATAAATTTTCATTTTGTCAAAACACTTTCTTGACCAACTGTATTAAAATTCTTTTAACGATCTTAATCCGCACCGATTTCGAGTTCCATGGTGAAATATTGCTACATTTTGTTGTTGCAGTAATTAAATTCTGAATGTTTCAAAATTCAGAACAGAAATAATTGCAACAATTTGAGTTTTTAGAAGACAGGTGCTAAAATTCATTAGCGAAACTTTGGACCACACACACTCGCACTGTTGATGTTTCTGCCTACCACTTGCCACATGCCGCATGCTGTTGCATAATGGAAATGCTTAAAACTAATTAACGCAAAAGCAAAGCCGGAACCGAATCAGTGCGCCCCCTCCTCTCGCTCACTCATTCTCCCTTCACACTCACACTCTATCTCTCTCTCTACCTCTCTATCTCATTCTCTTGCTCTGCAGTCGCTTGTGGTCGGTCTGTGGACTCTGGTATTCTGCTCGCCTGTTATTTACGTCTGCTGCCTGTCTAGGCTGTAGCAGAACAGCAGCAATGGTTTATTTGATTTATTTATTACTCATTAGCACGCAAAGACGGCAGACGGCAAGGCAGCAACAACGTTGATGACTTTTGCCTTCTTCAGCTCAATTATTAAGAAAAGGCAAAAGGAACGCACACATCCACACACAAACAGACCCAGAACACGCACAGAAAAAAGTTTTTCATTAAAATCTCGTATTTATTTTGTTCATTAAGTTGCGCACTTTTTCGGCCTCCCCCATTTTCAGCAGTTTGGCAGTTCTGGCCGTCTGGCAGTTTGGCACCCCCACATGGCTTTATCTTTTGTGGCTTTTGTTGTTCGTTAACAGTTTTAGTTAGTTGGTTGGCCCACTAGTTAACTTTTCTGCAGCTGCCGCTGCCTCCGATGTTGCCCTCTGACTTGGCCAAGCGCTCGACGCTGATTGGAAAGTTCTGTCTGCATTTTCATTACCGCAGCTGACGGCGTTTCTTTTGCTGCCGCTGCCTCAGTTGCTGCTGCTGCTGCTTCTGTTGCTGCCGCTGCTTCTGCTGCTGCTGCTGCTTCTACTGCTGTTGCCTGTCTGCTAGCTGTGGACTTCTGAGCGCCTGATACTGTGCGCCGAGTTAATTGGTTTGCAAACAAATTAACCAACGTGGGTGTGTACGTTTCCTAATTAGCAGCTTTTGTAATTAAATATGCCCGCAGCCATTCACACACATACATTCATACTCATGTGTTTGGTCTCTCTCTCCCTCTCTCTCTCTCTCGCTCTGTGTGTGTGTACAATGGCATAACGGTTCATGTGACTGTGACGTACAGTGGCTGCTACTGAGGGGCGCCTTCTAGCTAATGAACAGGCAGCCCCCTTTGCAGCACGTCCCAGACATTAACAGGAGAGGGGAGCTGAACGGGCAGTGCGGTAACAGAGAGCTGACGTCCCGAATGAAAATGCATTTTAATTAGGGGTTTTTGTTGGCTTTTGTTTTTAGTTCTTTTTTGTACGCTGCTGCTGCGGCTGCTCGAAGTGCTGCGCTGCTTTTAGCTTCGTTCATTAGTTGAATGGCGGCACACTGCGTAGGGTTGTCGAGTGTCGTAAGTATGTTAAAATAAAAACTATGTTAGCACTTGTGAAGCTTAATATAAATAATGACCTTAATATTTTTTAACACAATTTTTCTTTAAAAAAAAATAGATTTCCAGTACATGTAAACATAACTCATACAATTCAGCCTAAATACTTTAAAAGTTTCTTGACAGCCCTGGGAGCTCCCATTGTACAGTGGTTGCCTTCAATAGCTGAAGCCGGGCCACTGATGCCTGTGTGGGACTCAATACCACAGATATACACTATCCTTGTATATGTATGTGTTAGAAGCGCCTGGCTAAGAGAGGTTGAGGCAGGTATGGTCCGTTCCGGGGCTTGCCATTCATTTGTTTGTATTTTTTGTTGTTGTTCATTTCAATTGAATTCAATTTGAACAGCACCGAAAAGGGTCCAATTAAAAAACCACAACAATTAACGAGCCAAGTGAGTTAACTTGGCATAAATGGAATTTTAATTGGCAACATGAGAGCGGCAGCAACACAACTACACTACCCAGACCCAGTCCAGTCCGCCAGTGAAATGAGCCAAGAGCAGGAGCCAGAGTGACTTGCTGAGTGCCGATAAGTGAGTGCTGCAGTGGCAAACGGCAAGAATGGGCAGTGGGAGCGATGAGAGTGGAGAGTGCTGAGTGAAGAGTGCTGAGTGGAGAGAGGAGAGAGAAGAGCACGGTATTGCTATGATGGAGGAAGGGAGAGAGGCAGCTCGTTACGAGCCAGGAGAAGTTAAGTAAATGAGCATTTTGTTTCACTAATGAACACTAATGAATGCCGGAGACAACACTTGGGTTAAGCTGTATGGGTGCGTGTGTGTGTGAGCGTATATTTGTGTGTGTGTGTGTGTTGGCTTTGTTGGTTTGGGGTTTTTGTGTTGTTAATTAATAAACACGAATGCCAGGCCAGGCCAGGCCCATTGTGTGTGTCTCTCTTTCTCTTTCTCTGCTTGTGGTTGTATGTGTTTGTGTGTGTGCCCAGTTTTGAAGGGGTTAAAATAAGCAATTAGTTGGATTTTCAACTAGGCGCACAGCAAATGAAGAGCCGTCGAAACCGGCAACAGGCAACAGAGGCAGGCAGGCAACTTTGGGACGCAAGCCGACGACATGAAAAACTTTCCAAACTGTTGCCGACCAACGTTGTCGACATCGCTGCTTCTAACGAGCGAGCAGCGGATAGGAGAACCGCTGCCGCCTTCCTTCATCGAGGCAAGGGGTCGTCGAGTTCCCAGAGTCAGTCAGAGTCAGATATAGCGCCAGGGACAGCGCGAGAGCAATCCGAGCGAGGAACGAACAACATTGTCGACACACACATAATAAGCCTGCCACGCATTGACGCCCCTGACATCGCAGATTTCTCGCATGTGTGCCGACAGATAGACGGACAGACAATCTATGTGGGTGAACGGTCGAAAAAAGTTTTACGCCTTGCCTGGGCCCTTGCGGTTTGTAGGCTTTAATTACTGTGATGGCTTAGTGTACGTGGATTAATGATTTAACCACAGTTGGCTAGACATGTCTCGGAAATAGTGTAGTGCAACATTTGGGGCACTGATTGAAGGATCTGAAATAATGCCCAATCAACGAAATGCAGAAGATTACATTTAAATATACTAAATAATTAGCTTAAAGAAGTCTACCGTAGCGATTATAATATATAAAATACAAATGATAACATTAAAATAACTCGCACTTACCGATAAAAAAAATAATTAAATAATATATTTATGAAATAATAATTAAATTTTAATTTTTATTCAATAAAACTTATATTTGATCAAAATAATTTGTAAATAACTTACTTTACAATAAAATTAAATCAAAAATTATGAATTAATGATTAAATTAAAAAAAAAAAAACAATTTTGTATGAAGCGCTTCTTACAGGGTATTTTAAAGCCGTTTACCCTTATTCTATACAAGCTTGTTAATTACTTCCTCACAATATCTTTGACAGTTGATCTAGTAAACAACAATCCCACAAATAAATCCAATCAAATGCTAAAAGAAGAAACAAAACAAACCAAATCAAAAGAACAGCTTTATTTATATACGTGTAAATATTATAAATACACTCGCCCAATTGAGGTGCATGAATCACGTTAAAATGCTGACAATTATAATGGCCATATTAAAATGACAGCTTTGAGACTTCAAGACAGCAATCAAACTCGCTTCAGCAGGGAGCTGTTAGACTTGTGGTGTTGTTTAATTTGTCGACTTTTATGGTAAGCGTCAGAGACGCGGAATTGTATAGTGTAACTGTTACTGAGATTGTCTAAACAAAATGCCGACCTGTGGAGGAGGCAACCTCAGTCGGAGATATAGCTGACACTGCCAACCCGTTTTGAGCGAACTTAACTCACGTCATCGATTTAAATTAACGTGTGGGTCGCTAGCTGGGCCAGGCAAAAACAATCAACAATTTCCATGCCAATGTTAGAGGCAATAACAGAGTGAAATCATATTTTAGAATATCGCTAGCGTTTCGAGACTTCAATCGATTTTTAAAACGCGTCGAGTGCGCATCGTTCAACGTTCCAAACACAATTTGAGGCCTACAAAAATATATCAATATGTCACTGCGCAGAAAGGACGACTACATACCCATTAAATGTGAGGGATGGAATGGAAAATTTGCCTATACTGATGGTGCTGTTAACAATGTCTCGAAGATTCGTCGCCAAAATCAGAATGTGACCAACACAAACAATTTTTATGGCTTCAATACCGAACCGATTATCTTGCCCGCTGCTTGGGATGGTACCTTTGTGAAAAGCGGTGAGACCCGACTCAAGCAGGAGCGCAATCGTTCCGATGATCAGGATTACTTTGACTACAATTCGGATCCCACCATATTGCCGCCCACTTGGAGTGGTGAATTCGTTACCGATCCCAACGATGTACGCATCGTGCCTGAACGAAACTTCTCCGATCCCAGAGATTACGCCGAGGCAAAGCGTTTCAAGGTTGTTCCGCATTAAGTTTTAGAGTGAAAGTGAAAGTGGTATCTACTAACTTCATACTATTCTACTGTTTATATTTTGGGTCATCCTCCCCATTGCAATTTACTTATTTCATGTTCTCTTTAATTTGTATTGAAATTAACCTAAGCGTTGTATTTGAGTTTTATTTTTTATTGATATGTATTTATTTTTACACTTAATAAAAGAAAAAAACAATGTGAAAACAATAACCGGATTGTAACCTACGGTCAATTTTAATTATATAACTTGTATTTTGCTTTCGTGTAGGTGTTGAAATAGCGCGGAAATAGTGCGAAAAATGGTATTATAACTTTATGAAAATATTTGTCACGAGCAGATTAAGAATCCGTCGGATCTAAGCTGAAAATATAATTACGATTGAATTATAAAAGTGCTGGGGTATCTTAGAAAGCTTTCTTTTGTTCGAGCAAAGTCTATTGTACTTTTTTATGACCATTTAGGATTATCAATTGATCAATTAAATTGAATTTACATTACTAAATTATTCTAACCCTCTTTGGAAGTGCGCCGCTTAAGATACACTTTCTAGACAATTCTACCGATGTCAATAAACAGATATGAATACAAATTTTGAAATCCGTTTTTGGGCATATGACAATCAATTCAAATTAAGCAGATGCATTGTCTAACACAATTTGCAAATTCTTCTAAAACTTACTATATTCAAGATCTCGATTTACGTATTAATATTAATCAATGACACTGAATATATTCATGAGTATATATTCAGTGTGTATGATTGTATTCACTTACGACAACAATGTTAAAAACTACTCGTATTGTAACTGACAATCTAATTTATATCAGCTTGATGAAATTATAGCTGACACTCTGACAGTTTTAGTCGGCTCCAGATGTTTCTAGTACTATCTATTTCTTTTACCCATTTTGGTCATTGTGTGATGTATGTATATTAAATACTTAAACAATTGTCTTAAATCTTTTTGAACGTAAGAGGGCTATAGAATATTTTAAAAGAAAATAAAAAAATTTCCTAGTTGACCCCGACGTGAATCGAACACGCAACCTTCTGATCTGGAGTCAGACGCGCTACCGTTGCGCCACGGAGTCCTCAAATATACGTATACAAATTGACTATTTAAGCATTCGTTGCCACAATCATCACAATCTGCTTTGAAAACCACCTCATAGGTGGCGCATTTAGGTTCCGCTAACCGTTAAGAGATGGCGCCTTAGCTTTGAAATGTGTGGCATCTTAGTTCCCAGAAAAGAAACGATTGTGGCGGTCGGGCGATAGCTAGTATATCATGAAATAATGGACTTAAAAAAACTAAGTAAGTGAATTATATGATGACCAACTCGATCGCTTATCGAAAATTCAGCAACTGAACTTAATTCTTAATTAAACTACAAAGAGAAACTCTAACTGCGCCACATGTATATTGCTATTAGAAAGTTTGAAAAAACTATCGATATATGCAATACAAAATGTATCATTTATGTAGTAACCAATCGATAGCATTTAGCATTCCCTTCATTCTTAATCGCAGCCAACTTCACATCAACGCGTTCTCGGTATAGGTTTTAGCCATTATTTATTCGCAATAAATGCGAATGCAATTGCGAAAGTTAATTTGATTCGCTACATTTGCGAAAACGGACTAAATTCAATTGTCGAAAAACAAAACGCACCGATTTCGCATATTATTTACTTGCTCAGTTCTACGTTTTCTTTCCGCCTCAAACGTTGTGCGCGACAGTGAGAGTGTGTGTGTGTATATTTTGTGCGTGACGCGCTGCTGCCGCCATTCAAGATTGAAGCAAAAAAATGGATTTGGCGAAGCTGGACAAGATGAAGGTGGTAGACCTGCGTAACGAGCTGCAAACGCGCGGTCTCGATACCAAAGGCGTTAAAGCTGTGCTCATAGAGCGTTTGCGGGCACATGTCGAGGGTTCTGCCGGCGGCGATGGAGGTAAGTTTCAGTGTGAGTGTGTTTGTGTGTGTATGCATCAGTGCGCTTTTTTTTTCTCTTTGGTATGTGTTTGTGAGAATATCTCAAAGTTTTCAACTGTATGTATGTGTGTGTGTGTATGTAATGCGGCTCAGCATGTTTTTGTTGTAAACGCGCCTTATATAACCAAAAAGATAAGATTTACATGAATTAATAACAATGTGTTTTTTTTTCCACACGCTAGATGGCGCTCCACTGACGCCAAGCCGACGTCAGCGTCGAACGCGCTCAATGTCGCGCTCACCATCGCCAGTTGCAGCCGCTCCAGTTGCTACCGAACCAGAGCTGGAGACTCTAGAAGAGGAAGAACATGCTGCAGCTGAGCCAGTGGCCGAAGCTGATGCAGATGCTGATGCCGAGTCGGAGAAGGTGGCAGAAGAGGAGGAGGGCGATGAGGAAGCGCAAGAACAGGAAGAAGAGTCAAATAATATGGAACAGGATGAGGAGACAGAGGAAACAGATGCAGCTGTAGCTGATGAACAACAAGCAGAGCTAAATGAAGATGTGGCCATGACAGAGGATGCCCCAGAAAAGGAAGAAGCAGAGCAGGACGAGTCAAACGACTCCAATCAACAAGAGAAACAGGATCAAACAGATGAAAATGATGAAACTGCTGCGGATGCCGATGCTGAAGCTGATGGCGAGAAAGCAGCCCATCAATCGAATGGCGACACTGAGAAAATGGATGTAGATGGCGAAGCTGCCGTTGCCAAGACAGACGAGCAGGAGGAGCAGGACAAGGACAAAGAAAAGGATCACGACAAGGAGAAGGACAAGTCCAATGAACGACGCAAACGATCGCACAGTAACTCACGCTCTCGCAGCAGTTCACGTTCTCCAAAGCGTCGCAGCGGCGAAAAACGCGACTCCAAGGCGGCAGCGGCTGCCGAAGAGCGAACAGTGGCCGAAGATGAGCCCACCATGGAGGAGAATCAAGTGGGACTCAGCTGGCGTAAGTAGAATACATATATAGATACAATATATGATTTGTTTAACATTATTCTCTCTGCAGTTGATTCGGATCTGCATCTGCGCATTGATGCAAGCAACTTTACATCCGCCAAGCCTCTGAATTCGGAGATCTACTCGCTGGTCTGGTCCGGAGTACGCGCTAATTACGGCGTACGCGAGGGCAAGGTGTGCTTCGAAGTACGACTCACTGAGGAGTCGGTGCCGGAGAATGCTCATCATTTCCGTGATGAGCCAAATGTGCGCGGTTTTCGTGTCGGCTTCTCAACGCCAAAGACCTCGATGCTATTGGGCGAAGCGGAACATTCCTATGGTTATTGTGAGAACGGTCGTAAGGCCAATAATGGTGAATTTACCAGCTATGGCAAATTATATCAGCTGGACGATGTTATCGGTTGCTACTTGGATCTGGAGAGCACGCCGTGCAACATCAAGTACACGCTCAATGGAGAGGATCTGGGTGTTGCCCATGAGTTTGACAAGAGCATTTTAGGTGAGGAGGACGCACTCTTTCCGCACATTCTCACCAAGGGCTACGAGTTCACTGTGAACTTTGCCAATGCCGAGGAACTGCTCGTCAATGCTGAGCGTAAAACCCGCAAGCGTCGTAAGCAACGTGCTGAGTCACACAAGGATGATGACAACGATGGCGAAAAGTGGAAGGTGCTCGACGAGGCCACCGCCGACGATGATGAGCTCGAGAAGAAGGACGACGAAGCTAAGCCCGCCGCAGCCGAGCAATCCGAGGAAGGTGACAAGCCTGAGGATAAGGCTGAAGCAAGCAGCGCCAGTGCCGAGGAAGAGGAATCCAAGGAGGCCAAGGCCGAAGGAGAGGAAGCGCAATCCGAGCAGGCACAACTAGCCGAAGCCGCTGAGGTCGCGCCGGATCAGGCCGTCGAACCTGGTAAGTTATACGCACATCAACAAAATGATTAACAAATGTAACAGCATTTATTTTAATTTTTTTACAGCTGAAGAAGCTGCAGAGATTCCCGCCGAGACAGCAGCTGTTGCCAATGGCGATAGTCCAACTGATGATGCTGAAAAAGCTACAGAAGATTCAGAGATGGCTGATAAGCCAGAAACTTCAGCCACTGATGAAGAATCAAAGGCCAAAGCAGATGAGGAGGAGGAGGAAGAGGATGGCCCATCGCCAAATAAGCGTGTCAAAACTGATTCCGAGACAGAGAAAGCATCAGCTGAAAACAAACAAACAAAACCAGCTGAAGATGAGTACGAGGATGTTGTTCCCGTGCCCCGCGACACTGTCGCCCTACTTCCGGACTACACACTGTTGGCTCTGGTGCCCGTCGAGCAACTGATTGCCGGACCTCAACGCGCTGAATCGCGTAAACAATGCGAAGTCATTCTACTTGTCGGTCTCCCAGGATCTGGCAAAACACACTGGACACAGAAGCATGTGTCGGAGAACGCCGATAAGCGTTACGAGATCATTGGACCTGATAATATCATATCCAAAATGACGGTGAGTGTGAAAACATAAAAATATGTAATAAGTAACTATTTGTAGTTTTTTAAATGGTAGTAAAATTTAAGAGCACCAACCAATTTCAATCCGTCATAACTTCATCAAAAATAAACCGATTTTCAAGCGGAATGTCGTTTTAATCATAATTTGACCTCTAAATTGATTCTGCATTTAAATTTTTATCTTCTAGAAAATTTGATATATTTTCGATTTTTGTCAAATTTTCTATACTGACCCCTTGACATTTTTTCAAAAACTTTGATCTCTCATAACTTCATTAAAAAAAAACCTATTTTCAAGCGGAATGTCATTTTGATCATGATTTGGCCTCTAAATTCATTCTGCATTTAAATTTTTATCTTCTAGAAAATTTGATATATTTTCGATTTTTGTCAAATTTTCTATGCTGACCCCTTGACATTTTTTCAATAACTTTGATCTCTCATAACTTCATCAAAAATAAACCGATTTTCAAGCGGAATGTCATTTTAATAATGGTTTGGCCTCTTAATTGATTATGCATTTAAATTTCATTAACTTTAAAAAAAAATATAATTTTTTACTAAAATTCGATTGTAAAGTAAAGTTATAGAACAAATTCTTAGATTTTTTAAAATTATTCTCTTACTAGATGTATCTCATAAGTAAAATCTATCCTAATGTAATTCAAATGCTTCTCCATTTGCAGATTGATGGGGAGTCGCGCAAAACTGTGCACAAGGGTCGCTGGGATAAGGTATACGAGATCTGTTTAAATAGCCTGGGTGCTCTGGAAGATATTGCCATGAAGCGACGTCGCAATTACATCCTCGATCAGGTAAAACATCAAGCAAATGGCCCATACACTGAAATACCACACAAACATACAAAAACACACACAAACATACACACAACAAACACTACACAACATACTTAAACAAAACATATGAAACACACACAAAAAGAACCGAACGAACCACGAAACAAGCGAGAATTATGCGTTGATGATGATATAATGCATACTGAGTATTATTATATCACGGCCAGATTCCCTTAAAAAGGATCTGTTACAATTTATTTTATATATTTATTTTTTTGTATGTTTTTGTTTTGTACAATTTTGAATATGCATTTGAATTGCTCATGTAAAAAATGAGGAGAATGTGTGAAAGAAAGAAAGAAAGTATGAGAATTTGAGAGAAAGCCAAAGCGTCAAAAGACGCCAACCCACTTAAAAGGTGTCAGGTATGTGTTAGGTTTTAAGTTGATCCGATAATTAGTTGTTGTAAGTGTGTTTGAGGTGTAAGTATCTTGTACTTTGTATCTTGTATCTTGTATCTTGTACTGCTTAAGCTTAAGTTTTAGGTGCAACAGTTGACTGTAGTGGAGAAGAATGGCAAAGTGAGAGAAGAAGAAAAAATGGAGATGGAGAAATGGAGTTGGAGATGAAGATATGTATGTATGTATTTATGAAGGATGTGCGGACGTGCGGCAAGGAAGCCACTGTAAGTAACACACACACAATTCCAAATCCAATTTACAAATATAAAAAAAAAACAACGAAATCCGTATCACATTAGTATCTACTATACCTACTCTCTATCTCTCTAAATGCCAACTACTATAACAAGAAGGCGGCAGAAACCTCTGCTCTATATATGCATATATATATAGTAGTTATAATTACAATATATTTTTATAATATATATATATATTATCTTATCAATAATGCACAAAATTATTAAGTCAACTGTTGTTTCGTTCTCAAATATACAAATACTCCCTGGCGGAGTTGAAGGCGACCGAGTGAGAATCAATCATATATATTTTAATATGTTATAGTACATGCTTATGTGTGTATCTATGAATGTGTATATATATATATCCAGGTATGTGTTAGTTTATAAGCGAGGGCTCTCAACGTGTCATCGCCCAGGGGTTGGGGGCGGGGACGGGGACGACCAACAGCAGCAACAAATCAATTTGCAACAAATCCACAAACAAATCATCAACGTGTTTCTCAACTGGCTTGCTCTACCCGACCACAAAAATTACGCAACGCAACATTCAACAATAAAAACAACCGCCCCAAATATAAAACCAACCCCCAACAACAACAATCAACAACCAACCAACCAAAAAACAACAACCTGTAATATTCTTGTAGACGAATGCGTATGCCTCGGTCCAGAGACGTAAAATGAAAGGTTTTATCGACTTCAAGCGTATTGCGGTTGTTTGCATACCCGGCGAAGATGAATTGAAACGTCGCATCGCCGAAAAAGAGGAAAAGGGAAATGCTTTTACAGTTAAAGAATCAACAATAAATAACTTACGAGGTAAATATTGTCCACCACAACCACGCAACGAAATTATAAAAAAAAAAAACAAAACAAAATTATATCATAATAATAATTTCATTATTATTATTCAAATATTGTTATATATAATGTATATCGAAAGCGTCAAAATATCTATATATATAAAAAAGATTAATATGTATTATGCTTATAATGTATGTTTTTATATATTTTAGTTTGTAAGCAGCTGCATTCTATAATGTATTTTTAACTGTTTTTTTCTGTTAATCTTTAAGCATCTTTTAATTGACCTTTTTTTTTGGATTTTTCATTTTGATAAATTATCCCAAAGCATTCCAGCACAAATCCAATTATTATCCAGCTATGGATCGTGTCTATATAATTCATTTGTCTCATTTCATATTTGTCCGACTTTCTTAATAAAAGTCTCAAATGATCCGTTTTTTATATATTCTGGCATCCTACTATGGAAAACTCCGTTATATTTTTACTAAATTTAAATGCGATTCTCTTATATTTTCAACTATATCAACCTACTTAAGAAATTAGGTCGTATTCTATACCGATATTAATTATCGGTATTATTATATATTAATTTCATTGTAAATCGATTTTTAGTTTAAAAAAGATAGACTTTGCGATTCTTATATGATGGTATTCAACATCCAGTATTTTCGTCCGATTTAAAAATATTTATAAAAGTTTGTCCGATTAATTGTAGTGCCCATTATAAATCCTTTGAGTCTAGCTCTTGTTCATTCATTCACACGCTATCAGCTGACATCCTCGTCCTTCCTTATCATCCCACTCCTCCTTACTCTTTGTAAAATGTAATGTGTAATATTTATATATTTATAAAAAAAAAAAGAGAGAAAATAAATACTTTGTCAGAGTTTTGCAATGAAGTCTTAAATTGAAATTTGTTTACACAATCTTTTTGCAGCGAATTTGACATTGCCCTCGCTGGAGTTTGGATGGTTCGATGACATTATCTACACGGAGCTGAGCGGTGACGAGGCCAAGGATGAGGTCAAGAAATACAATGAGAAGGGCAAGAAGGCCATCGATGCGGACAGATCGCGGGACAAGAGACCCCGCGGAGGACGCGATAATTATCGCCGTGACGATCGGCATCGCAATCGCAACTTTGACGATAGACGTCGTGATCACGGTGGTGGTGGCGGTGGTGGAGGTGGTGGTGGTCAGCGGCACGAGAGTCGTTGGAGTGACTCGAGACGCGGCGGCGGAGGAGGCGGTGGCGGTGGCAGCTACTCCAGTGGCAGCGGAGGAGGCGGCGGCAGTCGTGGCTATGATAATCGCAATCGCAACTATGGCAGCGGTGGAGGTGGTGGAGGCGGTGGCCAGCAGAATTGGATGCAAAACAATCGCAGAAGTGGCTACGATGATCGCGGCTATGGTGGCGGAGGAGGAGGCGGTGGCAGTCGTGGCTATGATAATCGCAATCGCGCCTATGGAGGCAGCGGTGGTGGTGGTGGTGGCAGCGGCGGAGGAGGTGGCCAACAGAATTGGATGCAAAACAATCGTCGCAGTGGCTACGATGATCGCGGTTACGGCGGTGGCGGCAGTTCGCGAGATTATCGCGATCGAGATCGTGGCGGCAATGATCGCAATCGCATGGGCAGCAACGATCGCAATCGGGGCAGCAGCCAGAGCAGCTATCGCTCCGGTGGTGGCAATCATCAGCAACAACGGGATTTTCGGCATGGCCACCGCGACACCAAAGAAGATAGTCGCGGTGGCTATGACCGGTCAGCTGCCCAAGTGCTGCCCAAATATGGCAATAACTCGTCCCAAGCTGGCTACGATCAGTACAAGCATCAGTCGAGTGGCGGCCAACAACACGGCTCTAAAGTAAGACTAACTATAATATATAATAAATATAAAATTAATTAACACTAATTATATGTATTACTTTTCTGTTCACCTGACAGTCTGCGTTAAGCGGCAAATGGAGCACCTATGCCCAGCACCAGCAACAGCAGCAGACGCAGCAGCATCAACATCAACATCAGGCTGGTGTCTGGCAGCAGCAGCCACAACAGCAACAGCAACAATACCAGCAACAACAGCAGCAGCAACCGACCGCCGGCCAGCAACAATATTGGAGCTATAATCAGATGCAGGGTAGGTAACAACAACAACCAAAACAACAACAAGAACGACATCGATGAGGACGTCATATCCGGCAAACCAGATAACTTATAAAAAAAACTCGCTCTATTGTGACACCGCTAATAAAATTCCTTGCTTAACATTGAATGTAAATTCTTTAATAATGTGGTGGTTGCAATATGAGTTGAGTTACATTGATTTCGAGTGGGGAGAGAAATGTTTAAAGCGTCTATCTATATGTGTGTGTGTGTTGTCTAATTGTGTTGTTTGTTTGTGTTTGTATTCTAAGCAGGTTATGGCAACCAGCAGCAGCAAGCACAACAACAACAACAGCAGCAGCAAGCCTGGCAAGGCACTGATACCCAACAGCAGCAACAACAATGGATGTCCTGGTGGCAGGTAAGCTAAAGAGAAGAGAAAACAATTAAAGTTTAAAACTAACTTATCCTAACTGCCACTACAGCAACAACAACAGGGCGCCGGTGGAGGAGGAGGAGCGGCCAATAATGCCGGTGGTGGTGGTGCGGTTGGCACAACGGGCGCCACTGGCAACAATGATGGCGGTGCCACCAATCATTATTGGTCTCAATATTCATACTCTACACAGTCCAATGCGGGCGTCGACAAGAAATAAGATCAATCCAACCAAACAAATTTTGCATTCTGTCGCGCTTTTATTTTGAACAACATTTAAACCACAACAACACAACACTCTCCAATCCACTCACAAAAAGCAAAACCAAGTTTAAATGATAGTTTTTAAATATATACATAATAATAATACAGAAAAATGCAAATAACAACAACAGCGAGCGTAAATTTAGTTAAGCCCGTTTATCTGAAATGAAATAAAAGTCAACTCCTAAATAACAAACAGCAACACAAAATGTATCAGAAAAACAATGAATGAGCTGTTGATTTTTAACAAATATTATATATTTAGATTTTGCAACCAGTTTAACATTTTCGTAAGCATTGTAAAATGGTTTATTATTTTGCCTTGAACAATTTAGTAATCTTTTCTTGGTTCTTTTAAAGCAATTAAAGAAATGTTTTCGCATTTCTTTTGGCTCATCATTATGTATCTAGGACAGTACAATTTGTTTTAACGTTTTATTATCATTATTGTTTTATTTTTATACATTAACGAAAAACTGGAAGACAAACTACAAAAAATAATAAAATAAAAATTTAACAAATAAATCTATATACATACAAAAACAAAAATTAAATCAAATAAATTGCATTTTAACTGGGCTTATTATGGTTATGAATGGATACAGCCAGACGAGGATGAGGACGATGATAATGATGAACATCTGGAACAGGGCAAAAAAATCTTTGGAGAGCGATCAAGTTTTAATACAGAATTCAATTGAAATACAATTGTATTTTAATTATATAAACGATGACAACAAATTAAGCCATCTTTCGCGGAGTATTTTAAAATTTGGTATTTAATAAATATTTAATTCATCGTAAAAGTTTTTATAATTCATAAAGGGTGTACAAGATTTCTTGTTTTTCATAAATAAAATTTGTGCTATGTTTAATTTAAACTCTTTTTTTGTTGGCCATTTATACACTTGAAGTTGGCAACTCTGGAGCCAATCAACAGCAGTGTTGGGAAAGTCGAATGTAAAAACGTAGAGCTAAAATTGATTTGGCGCCATGTCGCTGAGTTACCTATCTTGACATTTGACCCAAAATAGTAAATGTTACCACATCGGTGAATTTAACAGGGTAGCAACCTTTGGGCCGGCTGGCAGCCTCATATCCAAATTTGTTTTTGCGAGGCACTGTGGTTTACGAAGGCACGGTGAGTTGCGGGCGTGAAGGTGCCCTTTTTTTATCTAAAGCCCCAGCATAATTCCAATAGGCAGAGTAAGTGAGTTAAATACATATGAAATAATATGTGCATTTGCGATTAGACAGCGTTGTTTTGGGTGACGCATGCAGGTAGTTCTGAGAAAGGCGTGACTTTAATTGATTTTTCACAATTTGCAGCAAGAACAAAATGATTGGCATACAATTGTTCAACGAAATCGGCACAATTTTTCGGAATGTGAGTATGTTGTAATATATAGTATATACATGTGAGTGCTACAATTGTCGTGTGTCGAACTTTAATTACAGACGCCGACCTTTGCGCTGGTTTTGGAAACGTTGCTGCTGATCACAGTTGTTTGGCTGCTGTTGTATAAACGAGGCGGACGACGTCTAACCAAGGAACAGCAGGAGTATTTGATTGAGCAATACGAGCCGGAGCCATTGGTGCCGGATACAGATCCGGAACATCCACTGCTGCGTACACGCCTCGTTCAGTCGAAGGTGGGCAAGCGGATTGTGGTCGATGGCGTTGATTGCCTCAACTTAGGATCACACAACTATTTGGGTTTCCTCGAGGACAACGACATCCTGGAGGAGGCATGCAAGTGTCTGCGCAAATACGGCGTGGGATCGTGTGGTCCACGTGGCTTCTATGGCACCATGGACGTGCACTTGGATTTGGAGGATCGGCTGGCCAAGTTCATGGGTCTGGAGGAGGCTATTGTGTACTCCTATGGCTTCTCGACGGTGGCCAGTGCGATTCCCGCCTATGCCAAACGTGGCGATCTCATCTATGTGTAAGTTTCTTGCTGTACCCTTTGAAAAACTCAACTCTTTACTTTTTATTTATATTTATTTAGAGATGAAGCCGTCAACTTTGCCATACAAAAGGGTTTGGATGCATCGCGCAGCACAATTGTCTACTTCAAGCACAACGATGCCAAGGATCTGGAGCGTCTACTAAAGGAGCAGGAGAAACGTGACCAGAAGAATCCCAAGAAGGCACAGAAGACGCGTCGCTTTCTAGTCGTCGAAGGCATCTACATGAATACTGGAGAACTGTGCCCGCTTCCCGAACTCGTTGCTCTGCGCCAGCAGTACAAGCTGCGTCTCTTTCTGGACGAGAGCGTCTCCTTTGGCACGCTGGGCAAGACGGGCAGAGGCATTACCGAGCACCTCAATGTGGATGTAAGTTGGAGCACAATAGCGAAGTAAGTTATCAGAGTTATCAGTCATTTTATCTACCCTGTTTGCAGCGTGATGAGATTGACTTGATATCGGCGGGCATGGAGGGTTCCATGGCCACCATTGGTGGCTTCTGCGTGGGCTCCCATTTCATAGCAGAACACCAGCGATTGTCCGGACTTGGTTACATCTTTTCAGCCTCGCTGCCGCCAATGTTGACGCAGGCAGCGATTTCATCGCTGGATCGCTTTGAGCGCGAACCTCAGATCTTTGAGCAACTGCAGCAGAAGTCAAGTCTGGTGCAGCGGCAGTTTAAGCTCTTTAGCAAACTCCAACTCCGGGGCGACGAACTCTCTCCAGTCAAGCATTTGTATGTGGCTCAAGAGCGTGACAGTTTCGAGTCTGAGAGCAAATTGCTAGCAAAGGTGGCAGACAAGGTACTATAAATACTCCAACTTATTCTTATTTATTCTAACTCATATTTGTCTCCCTCTTGCAGTGCATCGAACAGGGCGTGGCCGTCGTGGAAGCCGCCTATTTGCAGAATAGGGAACGCATACCAGTGCGTCCCAGTCTTCGTATTGCTGTTAATCGTCTCCTGGATGAAGCTGATATTTTGTCCGCTTACAAGATTATTGAGAGCGTTTCCAGTGCAGTGCTTTAAGCGTATTTGTATTATTTATAATTCCATCGAATTGCTTTCCTTTATAGTTTTAAAATGCACATGTTTGTTGTTGTTAACGTCCAAGTAAGCTACAGCTTATCAAATATTGCTGGAATTAATCTAAAATAAATTTCATTTTACATAATTCAAATTTATTAAAATTACCGGCTTTATTGCATTTATCGATTGATCCAGTGCTGTAACATGCCTATAAAAACAAGTTGGCAGCACTGCTACTACATTAGAAAATCAGCTGTGCCGTCTCATTTAGCTCAAAAAATTGCCAGCACTGATAAAAATTGGGAATTTAAAAGTGCAAAAACTCAATGAAAAAATTGAATAAATGGTATGCAAATATAAATAACATAAAATTAAGGTGAAATTTAAATGAAGGTTTGAAGTTCGTCAGCTTAACTTAGAAAATTTAATTTTAAAATGTAATATCAAAAAATCAAGAATTTCGAATTCTTGTTTTCTGAAATGTAGCTATTTTTTGGGTAAGAAATCGAACCAGATCGGGAATTTTTACTGGGTGGCAGCTCACTTACACTCTCTCACTCTCTCGCTCACACTCAGAATACGAAGCCGAAGCGAATCGCACGTACGTCGCGCTGTGATTTTCTGTGTAGTTTTTGCATTTAAAAATCTGTAAGCGAGTGTTTATTAATTCAATAAATTCTAAACTATATGCCTAAGCGCAATAACTGTTCGTCTGTAAATTGTATAAATTGAAATTGGGTTGTAGAATATGATTGCAACTGAAGCGCACTTATCGATTTTTTCACGGCATGCCGGTGACGGAGACGCCGCCAAGTGTTAATTTACGTTTGTGTGCGTGTTCGTGTATGCGTTTGTGCTTGAATAAATAATATGACATAATCGATATACATATGCGTATGCGGTTAACTTAATTGACATAGTTTTTGTACTCAGTAGAATACATAAAAGTGTCGCATATTTTGTGGTCAACGCGTCAGGACTTGGTATTTCCTTTTGTACTTGTACTTGAACGGCGCTGTTTTCTTCACGCTTGCTTTGCTCACCATATTCGTTGCTACCAATGTACACACACTGTCACCTATACATGGTTCCCTTTTTTTTTATTTGGGCGTTGCAGGATGATTTCCAGGCCGCTTTGCGGTCATTTTCCAGAGAGCGGTGTCGACCCTATAGTTGTCCCACTCTCTCTCTTGCACAAAAAGAAAAGTGATTCAATTGTTGCTCAATCATATTGCAAAATTAAGTTAGTTGCCATTTTTCGTGTTTCTACGAATTAATAAATATAAACCTTATTCATGTCTATGTATATATATAAAAATTCTCATTTAGAGTATATCTCTCCAGTGACGTGAATAATTCGGTACGCCCACTTGTCGTTTACCAACACTACCATATGCGACCGCTTCCAGTGATGAGCGCGCTCGCTCATTTTGTTGTTAACGTGCGCTTGTGAACGACAGACGTGTGCTGTGCAGAAATAAATATATGTTGAAATAAAATTGTGTTAAATGGTAATGAAAGTTTAAATTGAAACAAAGACAACTTTAAGTAATTAAAGTTAATAGTGCAATCAAAGGGTTTACTTAAAAGAAATAAATAAGTGTGCAGTGCAAGTGCCGTTAGAAAGACCCGCCATTACCAGACGCCATTAGAAAGCGAGCCGTGTGTCTCAAAGTGCAGGCGACATTGAAATTAAATTGATCTGGTGCTATTCACCACCATTGCAAAATTAAAAATAAATAACCAAAAATTAAGCAATTTCATAAAAATTCTTTTTCCTTCCCCCATTTATTTACTACAACATAAAGCAGCCGAAAACCGAACGCGTGTGAGTGCGCCTGTGTTAGTCGAATTTGTGTCTGTGTTTGTGTAAACGACTTCCCAGCAGCACGCAATAAGAACGAAAAAGCGAAAAGAGACAACGAGAGGACTACGTCAAAGTTGGAAGCAGAAACAGCAGCAGAAGCAAAATATACACTGTGAGTAACGACGAGCCCATTTACCTTCGTATAATTTATTTCGATTCGTATGCATATGTTTGTGTGATATTAATTGTATTATGTACATTTTGGTTGATTTGATTTGGGTGAATATTCGTAGACTGCGCGCTGTTTACTGTTATTCGTGGCTGCCATTTGTCCGGTGACGCCATCTTTTAACACACAAAAAAAGTATATTTCGTAGTGTTTTTACTTTTTGGGATTGGTCAAGCACATTCCGGAGGAGTGTGTGTTTTTTGTGTTATTCTTTGCGTTTTATATTCGTTCGGAGCGCAGAGAAAGAATTATTTTCTATATACTTTCAGTGGCTATTCTTATTAAGAATATTCTACTTGTTTCTCTTGGCTCTCTATTTCTTTTACATTGGGTGGGTGGGAGCTGGCAGAGATCTTTGCATACATATGTACACACACACAGTCGTACACGTTCGGCTTTCTATTCATCTGTCTGTCATCATACAGGTTTCTGATTAGAAGTGCCGCCTTTATTACTAATTTTTCATACACAGAAACGCTAACGCGTGTCTAATGCATTTTCGCTGATAAATTGCTTAGTATTAGTATATTAAGTATGAGACTGAGGCGCATCTGCTTACAAAGTCTCGTCTCGACTCTGACCCACTTTTTTCCGAGTTTCTTTGCAGGTTTTCGCAGCTCGTTTTGCTGCTTTTGCCATTTGCATTCGATTTGGCGAAAAACCTAGTTAGTTTTGTTGTTGCGCCAAATCAAGTGATAAACAGATTTGTAAATATCGAAAACTTGTTTATTTCTGAATGACAGAATAGATAGATGGTGTGCCAGTTTTAAGTTTATAAAAGCTTTATACACTTTTACTGTCAAGCAGCTTTGTAATTTGGCAACCATAATTGAATTGATCGTTAATCGGCCGAAAAATAACAGCTGTTTGGTCAGTGTTGCCATATTAAATTATTGCAAATGACGTGTACCCGGCTTGTCTGATCACTTGTTGTCTATGCTGTTTCCACAATCTAATCGGAACTTGCCTTGTATTCTCTTTTCTAGTTAGATGGCAAACAAATACATGAGAATGGGTGTGTGTGTGTGTGTGTGTGTGTTTGAGTACTTTTATGCTCTTTCGGCAGTAGTTAACCTCATTCTCTAACTTTTATGGCAGCCATATTTTTATTGCCATCAATTAGCAAGCGCCTGAGAGAGGAAGAGGAGGAGAAGGAGAAGAGAATAACCGTAGATATTTTAAGCATGCACCGTAAGCACAGTGCATCTCTTTAATTTTTAAAGTTACAATAAAAACCGATAAGACACTGAACTTTAACAAGTTGTACTAGGAAGCGTAATCTTGTTGCCTGAATAATTTTGTGGTTGCGCCCCTATCAAAATTGGTATAGCAAGCAATAATCGAGTGGCTCAATAGCATGATAAAAAGTTAGGTATTATACCGACAAATGACGTCATTGTGTACATTTTTATATGAAATTTTGCTGCCTTTTGTTGCTAATTCGAATTTGCGTGTATACTCACACACACTCACACACTTGATGAGTTTTATAATTTATTTAAATTTTGCCTCTATTTTTTCCTTTATCACTCAACTCTATTTATGCTTATTCCCCCTTTTGCATTTTTTTTGTGCTATGCGGTTTGCTAAAAATGCCACTGCATTTGTTGCCACCTTTTGAAAAATGAATCAGTTGTTAAATTAGTCTGGATAAAAGGGGCTTTGTATTATACCGCCCGATTTTGGAACGACTAACTTCAACAGGTCGAAACACAAAAAGAACGAGTGGCGCTTGTGGGTGAGAATGACACTGTGAAGAGAGCAACGAAAACGAAAATAAAAAGCCATTGTCATATTCCGCTACTAGTGCTATTTCCAGTGACAAATTCAAATGTGTTGAATGACTAAAATGAATGAGACGGAAGATGAGCAACGTCTGTGTGAATCTGTATGTGTGTGTGTGTTTGTGGGAGGAAGTGCATAGTTAAAACTGTAAACAATTGTGAGGCAACCTAGAAAAAAGGTAACGACAACAAATGTTTGAATGTGAAAAATTAGTTTGGGTTCTGATTTTTGTTATTGTTGGTTGTCTTTGCATGTGACGGAAGTACAATACAAATGTAAACAATAACAAATACCTAAACGTGCATATACAGTTAGTCAATTAATTGTTTTGACTATATAGAAAATCCCGTTTTCTTGATTTATTTTTATTATTGTTTTTAATGGTTCAGCTAAAAATAATTCATGTTATCTATTAATATAAGTTATTTTTAGAAATAGACAACAAAGATGTGAATTATTTGTATCAATAAATGACTCACATGATAAGAACTAAAAAAGTCATCGCAATCAATGTTGAAACATTGAAAGCTGATTGATATGCATCGTATTTCCTCAATTTTTAAACTCTTTTTGGGTGTTGTCTTTCACCCTTTACCCTGCATAATGCACCAAAAACTCGCGTTTGAATATGAGAAATTAGGAGAATCTGAGCTGCTGATGCTGTTGTTTTTGTTGTTGTTGACTGCCTAATGTATTTTAATTGAAAATTGTTTACTCATGCGTGCTGCTTATCTAATTTCCCATTGACTGACGTCAGTTGTTTTCGGTGTGTCAGTCGGTGATTAATTGATTTACAATTTCTAGAGATTAAGTGCATATAATTTTGACGTTCGTTTTGATTAATGGCAGCTTCTTCTTCAATATTTTCACGGTCTGGCAACTCTGATGCTGGCCTTCCCTCCCCTCCTCACCCTGATACCAAACAATTTGTCTAAATGGGAAAGAACGACAAAGCAACAACAGTGGTGGAGAAAAGTAAACTCGTCTTTGCCTCTGGCAATTGAAAAGCCGCTTTAGCCTGGCACACACACACACACACACATAGATAGGCAAGCATGGAGAAAGAGTGGCAGACAAATGCATAAATAAAGAGGCGTACGTGCCAAGCTTCAAACAGAGACATATACAAATACAAATACAGACTCAGACACAAGCACAAGCACACATGCACAAGTGAGATTAAAAAGAGATGTTGCTACGCTGCTGCTGCTGGCTAAACAACTGCAGCTCATCAATAAAACAACAACAATAACAACTCAGAGACAACAGACAAATGTACAGTTGCATCAGACAGACAGGCAGGCAACAACAATAATAATAACCAAAAACAACAACAACAAGAAACTGTGCTGCAACACAACATAAATCTTGTAAGAAAAATCAAGAAGACCATAGTGCAAAGCAGAAGAAACAATGCACATGTGGGACAGAGACAGAGAGAGACAGGCAAAAGGCAGCAACAGCAAAAGCTCAGACAAGACGACAATGCTGTTAATTATACCAAATGTTGTGAGAAGAGAAACAGAGTAAAGAGAGTAGGTTAGGGCGAGAGAGAGAGAGAGAGAGCGCAACGAGAGTGGTAAGCACACAAAAATGTCGACAATTTCAACAACAAAATCTTAAGTGAGAAACAAGATGCAGCTGTGTTTTTGTTGTTTTAATGCCTGAACTTCAATTGAAACTGTCTTCGTGCTTGCGAGTAGAAGAGAGAAGACAGAAGACTGTTATTATCATTGTGTTTCCTTTTCCCGCTGCTGATCCACATTTCAATTGAGATTTTTAGGTTAATTTCATTTCATGAGTTTTTGTTTATCTGTGTGGGCGTGGGAAAATGTTTGTAAATTGCAACAATTTGTTTGTAATTAATGTAATTTGAAAGTAAATAGCGTAGCATTAAATGCAATTTCGCTGGCCGCTTTGTCGCCTGACATTTGCCAGTGTTGCCGTATAAAATGAAAATAAAAACCTTTCAAGTTTATTTATTTAATGATATTTCATATTTCGGTTAATAACTTCAACAAAAAATGTCGTTTTTTCAACTCTTTTTCTTTTCTTGCCAATAACAATGCAACAATAAGCCGCACATAAAAAAAACACACACATAACAAAAGGCAAAGTCAGGCAACGTGTTGCTGCATAAATGAATTCATAATGCAAAAAAATATAATAAAAACGAGGCACACGAAAGCCACGACTCTATTCGATTACATAATAACTTTTATATCTTCCTTCTACGTATTGGCAAGCCTCAAAAGCCAAAACCAAAACTAAAACCAGACAACTAAACAACAACTCTTTAGTCATCTCGAGGCCAGACATTTTGACGTTGGCTTGTGAATTGTATACACACATGCATATTTATGTATGTGTATGTGTGTGTAAATAATGGATTGCATGTTTGACCGCAAACATCATTTAGTTAAGAGAGAGAGAGAGAAAGAGGCAGAGACTCTGTATTAAATAGTAAATTAACACTAGTAGCATATCAGGCATCATTGCACGCATTAATGTTACAGATACCATTATAATTAAAATATTTAATACTACATATACCATTATAATTAAAATATTTAATTATTTGCTTAGCATTGCATGATCTCATTTGCAATTGTTGTTGCAAACTTCAGTGAACGAAAGGTGCGAAAAGTGTGACCACACCAAATGCCAATACTAAATACTATCGAAGCGATCCTTAGTTTATCGATGTCTTACTCTTAAAAGTTCCGTTACGCTTGCCGTTTTAATTAAATTATATGTACTGATGCATTAGCAGCTCATCATATTTGTAATTAATATGCAAATTTGTAGAAAGTGTAATATGCAATTACATGTGAATATATTAAAAAATTCAAACATGGTAAAGCACTAGCCTAAAGGAAACTGAAAAACTGCCTCAAACCGTCGAGTATTTCAATTATTTTTATTTGGTTTGCTCGCTTGCAACAACCCACCCCCTCTTCATGTTGTTTAGTGTATACATAAAAACCGAGCAGTAATACGAAAATATTTGAACGCGCGCTAACTAAAAATATTTGCATGACATCATTCAGCGTCTATGCCGACGACAGCAGAGCAGAGCAGCAGAAACAACAACAACAGTTGGGGCGGCATCAATAATTTTCTCTGTTTTACTTTTTTGCATAGATTTTTTCTTTATGTCGGAAAATGTGCATACGTAAATATGTGTGTGTATTTTGTAAAAAGCTGCGATAAATGAAATTACTGCATTTTGTGGTCAGTTTGGCGAGGACAAGGACCATTAAAATGTATTTATTGGTCGGATCATTGAACTCTTGTAAATTGAACTAATTACTCTCTCTCTGTCTCTTTCCATTTGCAGGCCTCAAGCCTTACAAAATGAATAGCAATAGTACTTAATTACAAAACAATTTAATTTTTAAGGTTAGTTTTTTGGGTTAGAATCTGATATTGATAGCGATAACGATAAGTCTTAGGCGAGTGGAAAGTAAACAAACACGCCAAGCAGTAAAACAGAACTTGACTTGTTGTTTATCTCATTGTTCAAATGTTTGCGTTTCAAAATGTGCAATGAATATAGAGTGAATGATGTGTTAACATGCGCTCAATCAACCTTCGATTTATATTCTTCCTCTCTCTCTCTCTCTCTCTCTCCCTGACTCTCTCGTTCTCTTTTACGTTCTGCCAGCTGACCGACCTACTATCTATCGTATTTGTTGACAATTCTCTTGCATCACATGATGAGAACAGCGGTGAGCAAAAGAGAGAAAGAGAGAGAGAGAGAGAGAGCGCAAGTGAGTGAGCGAAGTAGAGAAACCACACCTTAAGCTGCTCTCTCAACTTTGCCGGATTGCGTCTTTATTTTTATTATTTTTGTAAGCTGCCAACTTACGCCATAATTGCTATAATTAAGTTGTGTTTTTGTCAAAATTAAGTGATACTATGTGTCATACATTTATAATTTGTTTGGCGCTGAGCTGGAAATGATGACTTGATTTTCTTTCGACTTTCTTCTCCTCTCTATCACTTCTACTTCTCACAAAACATAATCAGCAAAGTTAAACAGTCGGCAAATGATGTCACTCAGCGAAAACAAGTTTACACTATTGTTATTGTTATTGTTGTAGTTAACTAACAACTTATATAAATATTTACAAACATTTATAATATATTCAAGCTAGAAATTCCGGTTGTCTTACTTATAGTTAGGCCATCATTTTACTTTCATTTAATGGCAAAGTTCTTTTAAATTTATAAGTTCATATGAACCTTTATTCTTTTATAATTTTATTTAAGTTATGCAAGACATCGCTGAAAAAACGACCTCTAATTGAATTAAGCTTGACCTTTGCTCTCGAATTGTTTGTCTCCGTAAAGGGATATCTTTTATTTCAAGAATTTACTCAATTTCAATTGTTTTTTTTTTTTGCCACTTAAGCGTAAATTTGACTAAAACAGATTTTTATTTATTAAATAATTGTTAAGGAATTTTAAATGTTCTTATAAGACAAACTATTGAGAATATGCCAAAATATAAAGTTGTTGAATAAACGAAGACAATACAATAATAAAGTTCTTTCGGTAAACTTGAAATTTGGCTCGCTTGTGGCCCAAAGTCCATTTAGGCCAACTCAACCGAGCACTCAAATAAATGGGTCAATGAACTGGGCAAACTTCTTTTACCTCTTATTTGATTTTATTATCACACAGAAATTTGTGTTTTAGTTTTTCTTTTTCTTTTTGGCTATAAAAACAGTTTCTTCTTGAGCTTTACAGTCCATTAAGTAATTAAACTCATGATGACGTTTGTTGAGCTTATCTAAATAAATATAGAAATTAAATATAGTAATAGTAATAATAATAGGTAATAATAATAGTACTGCGTAATTGACGTTTATAATATTTTTTTTTAAAAATGGTATAAATAAATATGAATATTTATAAATAGTAACTAAGTCCTTATCGTTGTCTGTGTAGCTTGTGACCCGGCAACGACCTCTTGGCCATCACACTATATTTAGTTGTCAAGTATGACATCATTCCTCATTACATGACATGGCCTAGAACCCCAGCTCCGCTCCGTTGTCGTTTCACCCACCCCCAAATGGAAAACAAGGCTGGCACTTGAACCGGCAAATAAAAATTTCACCCCCAAGCGAGATGACGTCACTTCCTGTCATTAAGTCAAAACACAAGCGCCCTCCTCCCTCCCTCCAAAAAGGATATTTTTACGAGTCGCGTGAGGAAACTTCCCTTTTCTCCTGCCACAACCGGAGACTTGGCGCCACATTTCTATGATTTGACGATGGCGCCGGCAACAAATTTCATAATGGCAGCCGGCGAACATTTCTGCCGGCATAAGCAAACAGGCGGAGTCCCTATAAAAAATGTAGGGGATTGGGAAAGTTGCAGGAGAAGGAGAAAATGGAGCAGGTATTTAGCTTTGCGCTCGATTTCCATAGTATAGTATGGGGAAGTGGGTGTTGGGTTTAGCTCGGAGGATTGTTATTGGGGGTTGTTCACTTGTCGGTGGGCTTGGCCCGTGTCGTTGAACTTGTGCTCCTGCTCCTGCCTGGCAACACGCGATTTCCGTCGCACACATGTGTCAATGGGAAGTTTGACGCTCGATGCGTGTTTACTGTTAGTTTAAGGCCCAGATAATCAATGGCCAGGAGAGACAAGCGTGTTGGTAAATGCCACATATCCATATACATACAAACAAACAATGCACATGTCCTTAACGACTGTAATTAGATACCGGCTAGTCGCATATTTGCCGCTCTAAATGGATCTTTAATGGCTCTGCACTATCAAAATATTCCATGACTGTTAAAGGACTTCCGTTTTCCGAGCATTTAATTCAGTGTAGAGCATGTCAACCTCTACCTTCATTTGGAATAATTAGTTTAATTAAAAATCTGTAAGAATATATACATTGTATATTCCTGATGTTGTTTATATATATAGATAAAAGTATATATGAATATATTTTGGCTTTTGTCCCAGTGAGTCAACATTTGTACTCGATGACAATACTACAAAACTTTTGACAGCTCATTGAAAAATCATTTGGAGCTTAGGTGGAACATCAAACAAACAAAGATACGTACAAACTGTGAACATTAATTGTTTGTTGTCAGCAACCACACGCCAAGTCTTATTTTCACTTGTCTGAGTTTTCATACATATTTTTGTATCATATATTCATCACTTAAATCATTTCATTCGAAAGAAATCGGGTAATCTTCCTCGTCATGCAACGGCGCCAACTTCTTGACTCAAAGATTTATGTGAGATTTTTTGCATTGTAATTCAAGCCACGCGACTTACACGCGACTCACACGCGACTCAGAAATAAACAGGCAGCTGTTTAGCAAAACAAACAAAAATTAGCAAGATACTGAGGAGAACAGTCGAAACAGTCAGAAGAGAAGACAAGACAGTAAAAGTCAAAACGAGACACCTGCAAGCATTTTTACCATATTAAGAAATTCCAAACACGGCACAATACCAGTAATAAAATGTGACATATAAATACCTAATACAGCAAATAAGATAGTAGCTAAGATAGATAATAGGTAAAAGTTCGTATCAATAGAATTGAGTTTTGGTTACAATTATGTTTAGTTAAATTAAAAATGTGCTAAAAAATTTAAAAATAAAAAAATTCAACCTGTTTCCGCCCGGGATCGAACCGGGGGCCTTCTGCGTGTTAGGCAGATGTGATAACCGCTACACCACGGAAACAGCTGTGTGTATGCTGGCCAAATGCGAACCAGTTTTCTACACAGGGCATTGAGACAGTCTCTGAACTGAATTGGATTCGTAATGCAGAAATATAAATACACATCTGTATTTGTTTACTTATAACAAGTAAATCCTTATCTAATAATATTGCATCTCTTTAAAAAATGTGGAGCAAAGCGTAAATATTTTGTTATATGCTTTATTGTTCGCGTCGGCCTCTTTAATGACAAAGTAAAGCACACCGCACAATATTAAATATAGAGTTTACAATGATTGTGATAGCCTAAATATTTTAAAAGTTGAAAAAATTATTTTTGCCGAAAATTAAAAAAAGTAGAATCTGTTTCCGCCCGGGATCGAACCGGGGGCCTTCTGCGTGTTAGGCAGATGTGATAACCGCTACACCACGGAAACAGCTGAAAGTTGACTGACTCAATACCAAGCAGTTGCTTGCTTGAAATATGTGAAACTTTAATAAGTTTCGACCTCAACAGAGATTTATAGATATTTTAAAACTATTTGGTTGTATTGCAGAAATGCAAACTAACGAAAGGTATGGCTCCTTCCTTAACCTTTGCCTTTTTTTTTTTTTTAATACTGTATTAATTAAAAACAATAAGTATAGGTCATAAAAGTATAGTTAATTTTTTATTATTCTGATTAAATTTTAATTGTTTGCTTTAATGTTTCAAAACAAAAATATTAACAAAAAAAAAAGAATTATCGAATCGCAGCCGGTAGGATTCGAACCTACGCTCCCAGAGGGAATCTGATTTCGAGTCAGACGCCTTAACCACTCGGCCACGACTGCTTGTGAAAGTCGAGAGTCTAAAGCGTTGTATATACCAGTAAACAACATTCTTCATGTTCTGTGTTGTGTATCTTGCGTGCTGCTTGTCGTTGTTGTTCTCCTGTTACGAAGCAATCTACTGCAAACTTTGCTACAATCCGAGTGCAAATTTTGTTGAACACTGTTTCGCATATTAAAATTTAATGTTTATTTTTTTTTTATTACGTTGTATGTCTATTTAATGGACTTTGACGTTAAAGATATCCAACATTTAATTAAATAAATAAATATTGCATGAGAAGCAAAGTGTAGAATTATAAAGTTCTATGTAAATCAAATATATATTTAAAGTAGTGGTCAACGGGTTAATTATTTGATAGTAATTCTTTTTTCTAGTTTAATTCAGCAAACTTTCATCCCATTCATAGCGATTGTTCACTATTAATAAAGCCTAATCCAAGGCACAGTCACTAATTTGCACAATAACAATATGAATGAGTGTACAATATTTCATATTTGCTCATTGGAAGTAAAAAAGTCACTGACAGCTACAAATTATCATTATTTACACTTAGTGCTCTGCTTTTATGGTTTATTGCACTCGGCGTCATTTGAAATTTGTTGCCTTTTTTATTTGATATGTATGGATGAATATTTGTTATTTGTCAGCACATTGTGTATTCCAATGTCTTTCCCCTCGACGCTCTCGATGATGATGTCTGCGTGTATGTTTGTTGTGTTCTCGTCTTTACTCCTCGTACATTTGTATTTGCTCCAGTAAACTGAACGATCTTTATGCAACGATGACTGCCCCACTGACTGAATGACTTGTTGCGTTATTAAAACTGAATGGAATCATTTGCTCATTGATGATGTTCAAGATGCTGTTGATGATGATGATGATGACCTTATTGCAGGTTCTTTGTGCTCCGGATGTCTGAAATATTACGTAAGATTTCTTCAGTCGCGATAATTGAATATGTACTTGAGAAATTTAATTAACGCTGTCGTATGTGTGAAAATTAAATAGAGGGTGTCTATTCTGGGGTTAATTGACTGCCATCAAAAGTGTCGACTGATAATTAACAATATCAATGCATATATAATTTGATTTTTAAACTCTGTAACTTTTTCTCAATGCTTTAAAATTAAATCTTCTACTTTATCAGTACGCTTGAAGTTGTTAAGCTTTATTTATAAATGGGCGTGTTTCTTTTTCGACCGACTAAAGTGTGATGTAATTGCATAATGTCAACAACCGACTGATAATAGACTGTCAGCCGGCCAACCAGGCAGCCAGGCTAAAGCAAACAAATTTAATTGTTCTCTTCCGTGCAAAAAGGTCATCCTACATAGTCGGATATATACATATATATACATATCTGTAGGTTTGTATGTGCACATGCAACAGCGACAATTGTCACAGTTTTTTTTTTTTATTAAAATCTAACCGCAAGCTCCAATGCTAAATTACGTCACATCGCATCACATGATAAGTTAATTTGATTTGTGTATAGTTGTCAATGTTTCTCTTTGGACTAATGTAATCTGATTAGACAAGTAGCGTGAATGCCTGGCATTGCCAAAGGTCAATAAACTGTGCAGTAAGCAAAATATTTACATGAAACATATGTAATTTGTTGATGACCTGGCACAATTGGCCATCTAAGGTAACCAGTGTTGCCATAACGGAGAGTCATTTGTGTCCAGTTTACAGCTAAACTGCGTGAACACAGTTAACGTTTGCAAGTTAAAGTAGTTCTGAGCATTTATCCAAGCCACAAATTTTTTATTTTGTGATTTTACTGTTTTTCTTTAATTAAAAAAAAAGAGAGTTGTACTTTTTGCATCACTGCAGATTCGCCTTAAGTAAACTCACACACACACCTAACAACCTACACATAATTTGATTTGTAGGGCAACACTGGCAGACGGGCACGCAACACCTACGCACCAGTAAATGGCTCGTTAAGTTTATTGTTCGCTGCCCACACGTACAGAGGCACTGAGGCACTTGAAAACCGTTTATTTTCTGTTTGATTTCCACCAAACTTCTTCTCATCGTCGCCCACGCACTCAGTGAGCGCATCCAGTAAAAGTTCAATTACCTGGCAACGCTATAGTTCTCTGTCTGTAGTTGTAGTTGTCATTGTCATTCTCCCTCTTTCTCTCTCTCTTGCTGTTTCTGAGCTGTCACTCAAAATGTACGGCACGCGTTCAGTCAGCCGTAAGCAGCACTCATGTCATAATTAGCAAACAGCAGAAATAAAAACAACAAAAATGAAAGAAAACACCCGTTGAAATGCAGTTTAAATATGCACATTTGTATGGTCAATGGACAATTGTCAAGGCAACAGAAACCAATGTGCCTAGAGGTTTTTGCTCTTTACCTCTTTACCCTTTCCTCTCAATAACAATACAGCAATAAGCTGACTACAAAGCAACCGCCGTTTCGATAGGTGCACACTTTCTTTTTTTTTACTGTAGAACAACACTGTGCAAACATATCTTTTTTTCACTTTTTTTGCATTCTTATTGTGGCTTCCTCTTTAAATTGTCATTACGTTTATCTTAATTAAGATGGTGAACAAATACACAAACAACAATTGAAACTACGTGTGGGTGAAGTAAATGGAAATACATGTCTTTGTAAAAGTATTGTGTCTTTTATATTAGCATATTTATTGCCATACACTTAATTATTTTACTAGTAAAAAAAAGCACTCAAATTGACGAATTATAGTTTATATTATTATTATTTTAGCCTCTGATAAGTATATAGGAAGTTAGCTTGGATTTATATATACATTTATTTATGTACTTGTTTGAAATTTAGACTGGTGCACACACAACAGATACATCAGATAAATGTATCTGCATGTTGCACACAGCAGCGAAATCTAAATTGAAGGTTAATACCATTCAAACCACCACCACGCCTAAAATTAAGCGAGCAACGCACTTTTTGTTGTTTTTGTTTTTACTTGTTTATTTGTTTTAAGTGGCGCAGCGGCGACGACGTCGCTGCTCTTTACGCTTGAGATGCGATCTGCAGTCTTATCTGTGAGTGTGTGTCTGTGCATGTATTTTTGTTGCCACTTTCTTCATTTTGTTTTCAGCCGTCAATCGGAATTCGTAAAAAGCCAAATACATTCATATTAAAATAAAAGAAAATTATCTTAAAATAGTTTTTCCATTTCTATTGCCGCACATTTTATGTTCACACTTCCGTGGGCAGAGGCAGCGTCGTTGGCTCCTCGCGCTCCACTGCACGCTCCACACCCCACAAAATATTTTACCAACGCTTTTACTTTGCAACTGTCAAAAAACCGATATTTATTTTATCCAAAATTAGACTTGTGTTGGGGTTGTAAAATAAATATAATCATATATAGATAGAAAGAAAGCGAAATATGGAAGAGAGGTTGACCGACTCTCAGAACTTTTGCCATTCACAGCGCACGCAGACATAAATATATGTATGTATGCGTGTATAAATTGCCCCTTTTGCTAGTTCGCTCTGACAATTTCACTGTGCATTCGCTCTTCTCTGCCGCTCTTCCACTCGCCCACTCTCTCGTGCTCTTGACATATGTATGCTCTCTGAGTCGGCAAATGTGCCATTGGCTGGTTGGGTGGTTCACTTTGCGCCCTGCCTTGCAGTTTTTATGTTGGGCGTCCACACTGACTCTCTTTCTGACACTTTCTCTCTTTCCTTTGCTCTCTGCGCCATCCCCTTTTCAATAACGAAAAGGAAACCGAAAATGCTGCGCTGCAGTTTTGAGGGTCAGTTGAGAATTTTCAGCTGAACGCATCGCAAGCAAAAATAATTGTAATTAATATTTAACCAAAAGTGTAATAAACAAACTAAATGTTAATTTTTGTGTTCTTTGCTTTCAGCTTTTTAATTAAAATATAAACAACAAACTCAAAAATGACTGAATTAGAGCAACCGCCACAAAATGGCATAGATCCCACAGCGGGCGAAGATGATGACAACAATAAAGCGCGTCCCGCGGACATTGAACAGGTAATTAACTAATTAAAATATGCAATATAAAATAAGCAAAATAAACAATATATTCTTGCAGGATATGCGTGAAATGGAGCGACGCAAACGTGTGGAGGCCATCATGGGTTCAAAACTGTTTCGCGAGGAATTGGAGCGCATTGTGGATTCGGCACGTGAAGGAGGCGCTGGCGCCAGTGGAATATTGCAGCACTTATCAGATATTGTGGGCGTGCCCGTGAATCGAGTTAGCAATGTGTTTAAGAGCAGCAGCTGCATGGTGCCCATCAATGATATCCGTGGCGTGGAGTCCATGGGCTATGCCAAGGGTGAGAAGATACTCAGATGCAAATTGGCGGCCACATTCCGTTTGCTGGACCTGTACGGCTGGACCCAAGGTCTAGGAGCACAGATCACGGCACGCCTCAAGGTCGATCAGGAGTACTTTTTGGTTAATCCCTACGGACTGATGTACCATGAGATGACCGCATCGGCTCTGAATAAAGTCGACATGCAGGGACACATTGTGGAGCAGGGTACCACCAACTTTGGAGTGAACAAGAGCCGTAAATAACTGCCAAGATTTGAGAAGAGAATCGATTTTTAATCATTTGCATTTCCTTACAGACTTTATGTTGCACTCGGTGGTGCATGCAGCTCGTCCGGATATTCGCTGTGCCATCTATATTGGCTGCAGTACCGTGGTGGCCGTCTCCTCGCTGAAGTCAGGCCTGCTGCCCCTTACCAAGGATGCCTGCGTATTGGGCGAGGTTAGCACACACATCTACACCGGATTGTTTGATGAGGACGAGCGCAATCGTCTGGTTCGCAGCCTGGGACCCAACTCCAAGGTCATGCTGCTGACCAACCATGGTGCTCTGTGCTGTGGCGAGACCATCGAGGAGGCTTTCTATGCCGCCTGTCACCTTGTCAAGACGTGCGAGACGCAACTGAAGCTGCTGCCCATCGGTCTTGACAATCTGGTGCTTATACCCGAGGAATCACGCAAGCTAATCTACGATCAGTCGCGTCGTCCACCAGAGGATTTGGAAAAGAAATTTGCCGCTGTCACAGCGGACGATGATGCAGCTGGCGCTAGCAAAGAGGAAGCTGCTGCTCCACCTAAGATCGGCAGTCCACCCAAGTGGCGTGTGGGTGGTGCCGAATTTGAGGCATTAATGCGAATGCTGGATAATGTTGGCTATCGAACTGGTTACATCTATCGTCATCCATTGATCAAGTCGGATCCGCCAAAGCCTAAGAATGATGTGGAACTGCCACCAGCTGTGTCCTCGTTGGGTTATCTGCTCGAGGAGGAGGAGCTCTTCAGACAGGGGTAAGAAAACAATTGCAAATATTAAAAAGAAAAACAACATTAATATAATTTGTTTCTCTCTTTCTTGACAGCATTTGGAAGAAGGGTGATCTGCGCAAGGGCGGCGATCGCAGTCGCTGGCTGAACTCTCCCAATGTTTACCAGAAGGTCGAGGTACTGGAAACGGGCACTCCAGATCCCAAGAAAATCACAAAGGTAGAGATCATAACATTTGAAGATAGGCAATCGACACAACAGCAAACACAAAAAGTTGTTAACCTCAAGGAAATCGAGGGAAATTAGACGATATACCCACTAAATCCTCCTTTAATCCTAAAACAAATAGGGACAATTTTTAAATAAACCACAGACAAGCAGCAAAAACATTCCAAGCAGCCATCTATAGAAATAATAATATTAATTTCCACTCTGATAACTTTTCTACTTGCTTTCAAAACAACAAATTATTCACGCATAATCTATACATTTTATAATATTTAAGTAAATATGAAAGTGAAGGGAAATCTGCAATATTTTGTATTCAAAATGAAAATGCAGCTGAATCGCCACTAAATTAATATTACTAAATCACAAAAAAAATAAAATACTACATATATGAAATGCTTTATAAATTGTAATTGCGCATTAATCAAATAAATATATACATATTTAACTAAATCGCATAATTGATGATGATTTTGTGCCTTCTTAGGGTTTTTCCAATTATTATTATTTGCCTTTAAAACAAATGAACAGAAAAACAATGCAAAGAAAGAGAAAGACATTTGTTACTAAATATTAAATAAATAATTTTTAAATAATAATCAAATAAATCGAGATCTCTAATTCCATCCAATCATGCATGTCTTCTAATTTCTTATTATTTAACTCATGTTTTATACATTTATTTCTTTGCATGTTTTGTCTTTTGTCTGTTTTATTATTTATTTATTTAAGGCACAAAATCATTTATGCTTGTTATATTTCATTTATTATAATAACATTACATTTGCTTGCAATTGTCTATAAAAGTATATATATATGGTGGTGTATTCATCCTAGGGAAGACATGAGATTTAATGTTTACCGCAACGTAAACTAATTATAATTACAAATAATTATTTAGAGTAGAAAGTTAAGCTTTTTTGCATTTCAAGTCTAAATAAAACAAATTTCTTTCTCTTTCTTTTTGAATTGCATTCTATAAACACAACTCGTACGTTTGTGTAATTCCTTTTGACCAAAACCAAATCCAAAAAAACCTGACAACTTGTATAGTGGGTTGCTGAAGGTTCACCCACTCACTCAACTCCAGTGCGGATCGAGGATCCTTTGCAGTTTGTGCCAGCTGGAACCACAACCAAGGAGTTTAAGCGCGTCCAACAACAAGTCAGTAATTGGAATTTTAAAATTTGCAGATTTCTGTTATCGATATCTAATAATTCATTCCTTTGATAGATCAAGGATAATCGACGTGCTGATAAAATCTCGGCCGGTCCACAATCGCACATATTGGAGGGCGTTACCTGGGATGAGGCAAATCGCATCAAAGATGCAACTGTCTCGCAAACTGGCGACCATGTGGTGCTCATGGGTGCTGCTTCCAAGGGAATCATACAGCGTGGCTTCCAGCATAATGCAACAGTCTACAAGGCACCGTACGCCAAGAATCCATTCGATAATGTGACAGACGATGAGCTCAACGAGTACAAACGCACCGTAGAGCGCAAAAAGAAGAGCATTCATGGCGAATGTAAGAATTAATCAGTCAATCAATCGATTAATCGAGTAATTTTTCGATTCTAAGCCAATTTTCTATACTTACCCCTTGACATTTTTTCAAAAACTTTGATCTCTCATAACTTCATCAAAAGTTACCCGATTTTCAAGCTGAATGTCATTTTGAACTTGATTTGGCCCCCAAAATGATTCTGCATTTAAATATTTATCATCTCGAAAATTTTATAATTTTTCGATTCTAAGCCAATTTTCCATACTTACCCCTTGACATTTTTTCAAAAACTTCAAAACGTCATAACTTTGTCAAATTTGCACCGAATACCTTCCGGATCATTTTTACCATTATTTGACCTCTGTTTTCATTCTGCACCCAAATTGTAAAATCTAATTTTTCTTCCTTTACTGTCCATTTTTTCCAAACCACCATACGGAGTATACTTGACTATAGTTTTGTTAATATTATTATTTACTTTCAGATACCGATACGGACTTCTCGGAGTCTGAGGCACTCAACTCGATGCAAGCAGCAGGAGCACATGCACATGCAAAACACGCACAGAGTGAACCAGAAACGGGTAAGTGATCGAAATTTAAATTACTATTAAATTGAGATTAATGTAGAATCTCTGCTCTCTTTTAGAACACCAAGTCATACAGATCCAAACGCAGCAGGCGCCAATTCCCAGCCAGGCTGAGGTTGTGCTGAGCGATGGTAAGTCCAAAACTATTCCCAATTCCTCCTGTTTCCGTTTCCTCTTGTTTTATGTCTATATGGCCATTTATTATTATAATATTTTCAAACACACAGCGTTATGTCTCCCATTATTATCATATCGAAAACAATTCTCAGATTTGTGATACAAAAATTGTTTAAAGTTCTCTTATTATTTTATATGCATTTCGTTTTATGTTATAATTTGAGTTTTATTTATGTCTTTATTTTAAATATTTAGTTTAAAGTAGAAATTGATTTACATATATATTTACATGTATATTTAACGCATTTATTTAATTATTAATCTATTGTATTAATTTGAAAATTGACTTTTATTCTAACCTTAATTTAAACTTATGCTATTTTCCTTACTTTATTTTTTGCCTTTACTCCACCACTTCAACATAAAAACACACACACAAAAAAAAATAATAAAATAAAAAAAAACAACAACAACTTCATAAAAATTACTATCAAAAGTTAACAAAAAAGTACTCGTAGCACTCGATACCATATCGATATCCTTTCTGTAAAAATCAACTACAATCGCTTCTATTTACGATACAACGATACTTCTGTTAAATACAACTCTGTCTATCTGCTACTACTACTATTCTGTCTACTACTTATTTAAGGGATCACCTGTTGTACATCGTGTATTAAGTGATTTTTAGTTCCACAACAACCGCAACAACAGAGCAACAACAATAACAACAGAAAACGAGTTTCAAACGGGATTTCCCCCCTCCCATTACAAATTATTTATTTTGATCACAGCTGCAGTTTTGATTTGTATATTTGCTAACTTATTGTATTCTTTAGTTTCTTCTTTGTACACTTTTATCTATTTGAAAACCAATTCGACAAATTGTAAATCAAAATTTTTTAAAATTTGTATACCTTTTTGATCCTTTTTTTATATTTATCCTATAAACCTGTAGACAAAAGCAGGCGCAAATGAATTGGCGGCTAAAATTGCTATTATTTTGTTGTTTTACAAGTTTATAGAATGTGTGTAGGGTAAAAAAAAAAAACAAAAACAGGCTAAAACAGCTAAAACAACAGCGAAGCTCAACAAAACACGAAAACTACTTCTACTACTTCTACTTCTACTTCTACTACATACTACTACCTTTTTACTACCATAAACAAACTACATGTGTGTGTGTGCAATGCTGCTGCTGCTCTTTTAATTATCTACACTCTCAAAAAAAAAAAAAACAAAAAACCAAATAAAAACCAAATATAAATGCAGTTTAGTACCATACATTTAATGTTTTAGAGGTGAGTGCAGCCCAAAGGATTAGTGTGTAGTATAAATGCAAACACAACAACTACAACAACAAGCATTATAATTCTCGTATACTCTAGTTTATAGATCAGCGCAAGAATAATCTGGGCATATGCATTTCATTACACTTCAACAAACATAATCCACAGCTGTCTAACATGCTCTGTTAATTAACATTCTGCATTCAGTTGGCTTTACTTCATCACTGTTAATTTACATACTGCATTCAGTTTGCTTTGCTGCGCTCTTATCTCTACCCTGCTAATTAACATTGCTCGTCATGTTAACAGAATACGCTAGCTGTTTGTTTTACATAAAGCTTATTTCTGTTAGTTTACATGCTAGTTATTTTGGAATGTGCTTGACAAGGGAGCTCTGCAACCTTGTTACCAAGTCTAATTAATAAAACTCTACGCACATTTAGTTAGTTTTATAAATTAACTGCAGCTGTTTAACGTTTGCTTTGCCTTCTCAGTTGTTTTAGCCCTTAAATTTCTTAACACTACTATAACAGCCGACTAACATAATTTCTAACTTAAACAAGCATGCATAAATTTTTCGTAAAATAATACTAATAACTATTTAATCTTAACTTGTATGATATTTTAAATATACTATTTTAAGTGCTAAGTATGTTGTATATTTTTTTAAGGATATTTTTATCTGAAAAAGAGAAAAGACAAGAAGAAAACTGCACATGCGAATTTATTTATGTAATTTTATTTCTCAATACTATTTTAGCCACACTTAGTTTTATTAACGGCGAACGCTCTCATACAGCCACAAATCGCAAGCCGCCAACTGGCCGAGGTAACGAACATGTTCTTTTCCCGATTCTACCCTGAATAGCACAATATACGCGCATTGTTGCTGCATTTCTGTATATATACATATATATCCTCATACATACATGAACTAATTCCCAAAGTTTACATTGTTATTGGTGTTTTAATAACCCCCAACAAAAACAATTCACTTGGTTTTTAGTTGCACCCACTTAACCTAATTTTAGATGATATAATCTCAATATAAACATAATGCCCTTTTAAAATAAATGTACATTCATGTTAGCTGCTTGTTAGGAATTGAAGGGATATTATCAAAATATAGATTATAATTTCAGATATATCTAATTTATATATGATGCGGTAAATAATTCTTATAGACATTTTTATAAGCTCTTTTTAGTGATCCCTTATTATTAGATTTCAATAATTTGTGATCTATGAATCTGTATATATATAAAATTGTTTGTCCAACTGACTGACTGATTTAGCATTGTATTATTAGTTGATTATCTACGTATTTGTATGTATTTTATCACAGCGAGTAGCAAGTCATACATGCCGCAATCTTCAGCTGCGGATTTGTCGGCTTTGTAGACTTGAGTTGCGCTTGAGAGTAAGTCTTGATATCCGCCTTGATATCCTTGTTAGTCATCCTTTAGCCAATTTACTGATGTTCCTTTCTTTCGCCTTCCCCAAACACACACTCTACACTCATAAAAGAAGCGCAAGTTGAAGTTGAAGTTCAAGATCAAGATCAAGATGAGAGGCAGAGCATCATCTACGATGAGGTGGACAAGGAGAATCATAATGAGAAGCAGCATAGTTCATCCTCGACTAGCAAGTGTCGTCGTGATTTAAACTCAGCATTTGTTAATCCTAATCTTAGCACAGCTCCTTGTACTAGTTTCCGTCCAGACTTGACACAGAGATCCGATCAAAGACAGCTGCAAAATGATTTCTATAGTTATGCCTATGGTGAGGGTGGATCTGGGGGTGGTGGGGGGACTGTGTCTTTGGGTCGCTGTTGTCAGCCGCAGATTTGTTCGCTGCTCCTAAATGCTCTACACTCGGACCACTTGAATCCCATGTCCTATCATCGCAATAGTCCCACTTCGAGCATTGTGACCAGCAACACCAATGAATCCTTGACACCACGTCGTCCCTTGCAGTTGGCCAATGTTGTTTTGAGTGTTCCCGCTCCGTATCGCACCTGTTCCCACTTTGGCTTCAATTCGCCGCGTCAGACGCCACGGATGGAGCACCGACATATGCCTGGAGCTGGAGCGGAGTGTGTTCGCTATCGTCCGATGCAGCGTGTGATTAGCTATGAGGAGATCTTTGCCACACCGCGTTACGAGCAGCTGTGCCACTCGTGCTTCGATCAATTGCTGCGTCTCAAGCCGGAGCTACAACGTCGCAGTGCTCCAAGCAGCAGTCTCGATGATCCCGATGAACTGATTAGCTATCCCAGCAGCTCGGTTACGCCACGGAAACTGACCACTTTAACGGAGACAAATGATGAGGGAGGCGAGGAGGAGCAGGAGCAGGAATATGCTGAGATCTCGGATCATCCAGCTGCTCCGTGTCATGTTAGCACTCAGACCGGTTCCAGTTTCCTGCGACAACTCGAGCGTTTCAACTACTCGGAGGAATCGACCAATGTAAGCTATGTGCCAGGTCTGCAGATCAGTGACCTCAGCTTGCCAGGTGTCCCCACCATGTCCAGTCCAGCGGCCAGTGCAACGAGCGAGCCTCCGTTGAAATCCTTGCCGGGATTGCAAACCAAGTCCACCATAACGGACATTACCGAGGTGTGGAACTTTGGCAACTGGCAGCAGGAATCCCAGCAAGATCAGCAGAAGCAACAGCCGCTCACTGAACGTCATATAACCCTAGAGATAACACAGCAATTTAATGCCACACAAAATGAGGATCAGGAGCAGGATCAGCAGGCTGAAAGACAGTTGATGTCACGGGATGAGCGACAGCGTCGGAAGACGGAATTCGAAGAACTCTGGCAGGATCATGTGCAGTACTTTGGCGCCAAGGACCAAATGGAAGAGGAAACGTCACCAAAAGCTATTGAGCATCCGCAGGAGGAGGAAACTCTATGGACTTTTGTGCCGGCAGCAGCTCAACCAGAGGAAGTGCAAATTCTAGCTCAAGACTCCTCCAATGAGGAGGCACAACAACAACAACAGGTGAGAGACGAAGAGTTGCCAAAGATGTTGCAAGATTTTGAAGAGAGTCTCAGTGCAGCCGGTGAGAATCTGGAGAAACTGGTGGCCATAGCCAAGAAGCTGCAAGTGGAGGAAACGAAAGAGGAAGAAGAGGAAATTGTAGAAGAGGAATCTATGGAGAATGGCTCGCTATTTCGTGCCATAAGCTTGGAGAACATAGCCGAAGCTGATGATGCGGCATCTGTGTCGGAGCCACAACTTATGGTGACCTACACAGATGATGATGATGATGCGGATGAAGAGCAGGAGGAGGAGGAGGAGCAGGTGGAACAAGAGGAGCAGGAGCTTCATGAGGAGAAGCGAGATGATGAGAAGCCAGTGACACCTTTGCCCGAAGTAAATTACACGGAAAAAAACAATGCCGAGTGCACAGAAACCGATGAGAAGGATGTCGATGAAAATGAAGTAGATAAAGTAGAGGAAGAGAAAGAGAAGCAGCAGCAGGAGGAAAAAAAGGTGGAGAAGAAGGAGTCGGAATCGGAATCGGAGCAAAAGATTACCTCTGCAGACAATGCAGCAAGTGGTTGCTCCACAGATAATAACATCTTCTCGCCATTGGAACGCGAGATTCTCGATCGCATCGAGACGGGCAAGCTGAAGGAAAGGGAATCAATCTTTGGTCGGATTGATGAGAGCATACGCAACAAGCTGACGCCTGGCAGACTTCAGAACATGGTCAGCGATGTGGAAGAAACCTTCTCGACATGCACACACATCTTTAGGAGTCCACCGTCAAAGAAGACGACGCCAACTTCGACGCCGCAGCCGCATCTGTTTCAATTCAGCAGCGAACCGCGTCCCTCCGCCTACAGCATGCACAACATTGAGGCACCGAGCAGCAGCTCGGCCCATGTCCACCTGATTACGGGTCAGGCGCCACGGCTATCACGTTCCTGGACCAGCTATCCGGCGGAGAGCAGTGAGCAGGCGTCGCCGTCACCCTCGCCGTCCACCTCGTCGCTGGAGAGCGGCATGTCCTCCAAGACATTTGTGTGTCGCAGCACGCCGCGACAGAAGCGCAACTTTATCCAGGAGAACATCCGGAATGCCAGCAAGCCACGTGCATACGCCTCAACGATGAGCTCGATTGCAAATCGGAAGACTCGCACACGGGAAACTCCCAATGATGCAACTCCTGTGTGCACATTTCAGGCGGAGGAGCGTGGAAGCAGCGCTCGTCTTTGGGTCACATTGCCCATGAGTCCGCGGAGTCCACGTAGTGTCATTGGTCAAAAGCGCCGATCACCAAGTCCAAATCGTATTTATCCAACTTCTCACTCCTCCTGCTCGGCCTACGGCAAGCGTCGTAAACCCATTGGGATTCATCTGGCCCGGATGCGACGTATTCCTCACTCCGTCTCCGTGCTGCAGAAATCCATATCGAGTAGCACTTTCTTTGCTGATACCTGTGAATTATCCGATAATATCGGATTGATGCAGGTCCAATCTAATACCACATTTGAGCTGGAAGAAGAAGAAGAACTGCGAAATGAAACCCTCAAGCCGGAAACTGTTAAGGAAGAGGATGAAACCGGAGAGGATAAAATGAACGCAACTAATAGCACCACTTATTACAGTGCAAACGATAGTACACTGACAGAGACACAAAGAAGAAGCCAGGAAATGGAAATGACAATGAGGAATAATGGTAATAAAAAAATACAAACGCGACTATCCGGCGGAGAAACAACAGATGTTGGCAGTCAAGAAACTGAACAGGAATATGTGGAGACTGAGGCTACAACCGAGGAATATACGGAGTATACAAGCTATAATGATGAAATGTCTGATCCCGATGCAGTTGCAGTGGAAGAAAATAATGGTAATCAAAAATTAGAGGAAATTGATGAAACTTCAGAACCCGAAGAACCTGATAATCCAAACACAACTGATGATGAAGATCGAGAGAAAGAAAACCCCACAGACAATCCAGTAACTTCCAACGATCTAGAAATAGTTCCTTACTCTATTGACAATGCCCAAACTTCCAGTTTGGAGAATATATCTATCGCCTTGGCAAGTGAATCAAATATTGACATTGTCATCTTGGAAGAGATTCAGGAAAGTACGAGTAATATAACAGAAAGCGAAGGTGAAATTATTTCCGCCGATCAAAATGATGACAGGAATGTTATTAACATTTTAGAAATCGATAGTTTTGACTCATTTTCTCTAAGCTCGGTGCCAGCAGCCTTTAATCTCGGCAACCAGAAGCTCGACTCTATAGATCATGATAGTGATGATGATAGTAGTTCTGTTGATAAGGAATACTTGCTCTCTAAAGATGAGAATTTACAAATTTCAACTCAGGATGAATCGGAGGAGGATGATAATAAACCAAACACATCTGCGGCAGCTGCTAAGAAAAGAAAGTCAAAAAGAAAGTCCAGAAACACTCAAGAGGATGCAGTTGTTGAATTAAGAACACAGTGTAAGATCAAGGAGGGAACGCTACATATAACCGAAAAAGAACCTTTGGAAGATATTCAAATGCCTCGTTGTGAAAATGGTGATAGGAATAGGATAAATTCCTACAATCCATTTTTCGAATACGAAGATTGGAATATATTCGATATGGTAGATGATGAACCAATTGCTAACGAAGATGATGATGATTATGAGTTGGAGGAATCTTTAAATGAATTTGAGATGACAATAGAAAAAGATTCTGATACAGATCATGATGATGAAAGTAATGAAAATGAACAGTTACGCATCGAACTTGATACAAATATTCTGTATCCCATTAGCTCCGAAGAGGATTCCTCATATCTAAGATTGTCGCCAGGCATCTATGACTTTGGTTCCTTTATTCTGGAATGCATCATAAGCGAAGAGCACACAACAGACGACGAAAACGACGAAACTGATCCTAAAAACTCATCACAAACTCTGGAAATATCTCAAAACGAGGCAAATCAATCGATGGTTTTGCAAGAGGAAATACAAATCGATAACTTTGATAATTTGGATCTCGACGATTCACTTTCAGCTAAACCCAAAGACTAATGCCCCACTCCACCCATTTCTATTTTTTCCCTTGATAATTCACCAAATATTTTACTTCTATACTGTGTCAAGTCTCTTAACTTAAAGTCTTTTTTTGGCAAACTTGAAATATTAAGAATTTTTTATATTTTATGCCTCTATTCACTTTGCATTCATATTAAAGCATGTGTTATTAATAAACATGTACTATATCATAAATACTAACCAGACATTTGGAAAATGGTCAACTAAATGGTAAAAGGAAGAAAAATAAAATTTGTTTATTATTACAGTATTATTACAGTATATTGAATTTAATTAGTTGTATCTTTTATTAATAGTCTATATTTTGTTTCAATAATGGTAAAAGGAAGTACAAACCAAATTTTGTATTCTATTTAATTATTAATATTATAAAAGAGACAGCCAAAAATAATGTTTATGTTAAGACTCTGTTAATTTTAGTACTACTGTTAAGCTCTCTTTTGTTGTACTGTTAAATTTAGTTGTGACTGTTAGTAAGCGTTTATGTTAAGACTGTTTATGTTAAGGACTCTGTTAATTTGAGTGCTACTGTTAAGCTCTCTATTGTTGTAATGTTAAATGTAGATGTGAGTGTTGGTAAGCGTTGAGAGATCCATTCCCCCTCATTGTCCGTTTTGTCAAGTGTTTGTCCCGCTCACGCACACATGCACACTCATTGCAAACTGCACCATTCTCGCTCTCTCACTCTTCCCCTCTCTCTCAGCGAGCTGTGCTTTATTGGCACTGAAATACGCTTTTCTCTATATGCCGAGCACTCAGCGTTATTTGAATCTGTGCGTTGAGCAATTTCAACGCATTCACGTGAATGTCATATACAAAGTGGATGCTACAAACAGATACCACAACTATCCGCCGCTTATTAATTCCAACAACAACAATAATAATAATAATAACTCAACTGTGGGTAATCCGGAGAGCTTTGGCGTAAACGATTCAGCGTGCAGCACACCGGTTAGAGGATCCACTCGTCAAACTGATGATTGTAACAACATTAATAATAATAATATTATTAATAATAGTAATAATGCTAGTCCACATCGCACTTGCTCCCACTACGGCTACAACTGTCCGCTCACGAATGCACCCAACATAATGCTGCATCCGGAGAATCGAAGTATCTGGTTATCGGTGGTCGAACAGCGTGAGAAAGTTGTCTCCTTTATTGATCTGACTGCACTGAGCTTTGCCAAGCGTCAAATGTTGCATGTGCTCAGCGGATGTGGCAAGACTACGTCTACGCCTACCTCTCCGGTTAATGCTACTACGGATCCGCAGACTCCCTCCTACGTCTCTGCTATGGAAATTAAATTGGAACCGCGTTCGCAGCGAAAGAATCGCAACAACAACAGCGCCAATGAATCTTTGGACGATATTATGATGCAGCTCAACTCCAAGATGACCACATCAACTATGATTTCACAGCCGGAACCGGAGTCGGAGAGAGAAGTCGACAGCTGTCAGCAGAGCGCCAACGATTCGCTGGACGAATTTATTGAACTGTTCACTTCCAAGTTGTCCATAAACACATCGCCCAAGATTTTACAGCCGGAGCCTGAGCCGGAACCGGAGCCGGAACGGGACGATGACAGCCTCTATCCGTGTAGTTATGTTTCGCGTAACTTTTTGCCGGACAATCATGCCATGGCCAAGGATACGGGCACAGGTGCGGATAAGCCCGAGGCGGAGCAGGTGATGTACCAAAACGGCGACGACAGCGGACTGGGATTGGGCAGTAGCCGTGGAGCGGGACGACGCCAACGTCTGAACACAACCAGCAACGAGTCGTCCACACAGGAGGCGGAAGCCTACAGCCAAGGCAAACACATACGGCTGACATTAAGCAGCTCCCCGGAAGTGGAAACCCAATTGAAGTCCTCCTCCATTGAGATTCTCATCAATGTATCGCTGCGCAACTCGGAATGCATGCAGACGGTGCAACAACACGAGCAGGAATTCCGATCCAAGCTCGAGAAGGTCATCGATGATGAGATCCATTACATATCCCAGCAGCTGGCCATGCAGCATCGCACTGCACACCTGTTGCATTCAACGGAGCAGCGTGCTCCGCTTGCCACGCCCATACCGACGCCTACGCCCTCCACTTCGCTGCTGCTGCAGCGCAGCAATTCGGCACCAGCACTGTGCCACACCTACAGCTATGTAGCACTGCCGTTACCACCACCACATGCACCGCCATCGACTCCCACTTTCAGTAACAGTCACGGCCATAATTGTAGTGCCGAGCCAGATGAGTTGCAGCGTCTGCAAATGTCGCTGGATCTGGAGTTGCAGCATCTGTTAAATAACATAATGCGAGCTCATGCTCTGCACAATCGAGCTGTTATCGAATGTCACACGCGAATCTCGCAGATCTGTGAGGATATTATTAGTGGGGTGGCTAACAGAGCTAGGGCCAAGTAAAAAGTTAGTCAAGTAATTGTTTTGAGAATAAGATTCTCTTAATATACAGATATTTTTTTTGTCAAAACAATTCCTATACGCACTGTGTTTTATTACGCATATCTTTTGTATTACTTAAACTGAGCACATGAATAGTGTTGTTAATTTCAAATAAACCCTACTATTGTATTATTATCTAAACTAAGCACATGAATATATTTTTTTGTTTATTGTTAACCATATCTATGTTACACATACACATCTTGTTTTAAAATTTAAATAAATGTAATCTTTATTCATAAACTTCATTTAAAAAGTTAACTACATATTTAAAAAATATCATTCCTTATAAGTCACCAAATCAAAAAGAAGCACAGGTAACATTTTTTGCACTTTTCATTTTTGAATGTTTTTTACGCTTTGCATGTTTTTTATGGTATTTTTTGGCTCTAATTTTGAATGCATGTTTGTGTTTTGTCTAACTAATATCTGTGTACTAAAACTTCGACTCGTTACATTATCATACTGACACTCTACATCTTTTAGTTGTAACATCATTTTTGTGTTCATTTAATGTGTGCGTGTGTGTATCTAACGGTGAAGAATTATGTATACATACATACATAGTAGTGTGTATGTATGTGTGATTTTGTGTGCGTCCATTGAGTTACATGTGTGTATGTAAATATTTTTGACAATCCAATTAATTTAATTTTATCTATTTTCTGTGCAATCAACAGGTGAGAACGTACAAAATGGCGATCACTCGGAGGCGCATTTAAGCACCTTTTCACAGAGCAGTAAAGAGGTAAGTAGTAAAAAGAGAGAAAGAGCGGAGAGAGCAGTTGCAGATACTCTCTCCCTTTGCCTCCTACGCATTCATCGCATTCTATCATTCGATAATATCGATAACTTTGAAATCGAGCTTTCGATTCATGTCGCCTATCACAATTCACAATCAATCATCGTTTTAACGGCATTTCCCATTGCGCGCCTACTAAACCAAATGCAAACGATATTCTCATTGCAAATTTCTATTACGGTTCCAGGATGTATCCACGGACGGTTCACCCAAGAAAGACAAGAAGAAGAAGAAGGGCCTGCGCACACCATCGTTTTTGAAAAAGAAGAAGGAGAAGAAGAAGGCAGAGGCTTAAATTGAACACAATCAGCAAGCTGCGCGGGCGGGGACGACAGTGTAACCGAGTAAAAACGAGAGAGCGAGAGAGAGAGAGAGATCGTGACGAGGGACAGAGTTAAGAGAGTAACGAAGATTGTAAACGACAAAGAGAAATCAGCAAATAATATATGAATGAGGCATAAAACAGCAACAAATGAGCAGCTACATCTGATCAAGTTAAAGATGGCTATAATATGACGACGATGAAAGAGACAACATCAGATAAAAAGGCATTAAAACAAAAACAAAAGTTTATATAAAACACAAAACTGAAACACTCAATTCAAATTCAATTCTTTATACGCATTCAACACAATTGCCGCTGTTCTATACAAAAACAAAAAAAAAATAAGAAAACAAATCTAATAGTTCTCTAAGCGCTTAAATATACTACGTAAAAGCATTACATAGTAACCAAAAGAAAAAACAAACAACAAATAAATCAAGATTCGAGAGTGTGTGACATTGAACAACAAATTGCAAATATTATTATATACAAGAAATTGTTTAAGAAAAAAATGAAATTTTTGTAATTTATGTGCTAGTTTATTTTATAAACAAAAATGATCAATTGCCACACAGATATACACACACACACAAATACATTTATGCAATATTTTTATAAACGCAATAACAAGCAACAAACATTTTGATATTCTTTGCATGAGTGTGTGTGTCGAAATATTATTATTATTGCTTTGAATGTTTTATGTTTTATAATTATGAACTATTATTCTATTTTTTAGTTTCGTTTATTTCCATTTTTTTTATTTAAATAAAAGAAGCCAATTTCACACACACATAAAAATAATAAATAATAGAGAGATGTATACATGCATGTATTAGTTTTTTATATAAATAATTATATATTTTTATGTACGTAAAACTGTTTATATATATGGATTTGTATATGTACAACACAAATAAATTATGAAGAAAGAATGCAAAATGCACAGAAAAGCAGAAGCAGAGAGTAATATAACTGATAAAAAACACACAAAAAATGGCCAGAACTCTTTGATGCTGATAAAAATGTCCGTTTTTCTTTGATAGTAAGTAAATGTTGCCAGTTTCGTATATCTCCAAAATTCGTTAAACAGCATAAGAAGGACAAGAAGAAGAAGAAGGATAATGAACAAAACTCCCAACAATTAAAACTGCCATAGCATGTAAAGTTGTAAGGCACAAAGTCGTCAAATTGCATTTCAAATGTTTATTACAAAATAATAATTATCATCAGACTTATTACCAACAGTTTCTGCTTTTCATTGCATAACAAAAACAATCACACACACTTAAACAAATAAATAAACACACAACAAAAAAAACAATCGTGCATATAATATACAAGCATTGCCTGAGCCTTAGAAAACGGTTAAAACATTATAATAAAACCTAATATTTAAATCATTTAATAATTATCGATTATTTGCGCAACGACAGAAGCTTATTTCTAGCAACTTTTTTATGTGCGATTTTAAAAAAGTTTGTACAATTATTTTCGACTTATCTTAGAAATATGTGAATATTCTCAGTGCAAATAATGCAAATTTCAAAATAACAGCAAATTCAAAACCATATGTGGATATGATGAGAAAATGGAACCACGAAGAAGAATATAAAGAACTGTTTTTCTGAATATATTCGTTAGATTTTAAGTAAATGCATATATATTTAAATTCGTATTATATAATTATATAAAACACACACGACACACAAAAGCAAAACATTATTAATAAACACTTGGAAATTGTACAAAACTTTCGCAACTTTTTGGAACTTGTTATAAAACTAAACAATCTACAATATTGGGAAGTATTAATTTGTCAAACAGGAAAGACTTCATTTGGGTTGAAGTAAAAATGCTACTGTGCAATAGATGGCGCTTTACGCTAAATAACTTGTCTGCTTATGATGCAAATTGAAATGCAGTTTTTCAGATTAGATAAAGAGTGCGGACAGAATTTAAATCGCTTGAAATCCTTGAGTATTAATTTGAGTATAATTTTTGTTGATTTCCTCAAAAAATGCATTATTTTATTAAGCAATAAAATAAATCATTTAAATTAATAATTATTCCTTGAGTTTTATGTGTTTGCTCAAAAATAATGATAACTTTTTAGTTAAAAATAAATCTGTCGTTTTGAACCCAATTTTAAGTTTAAGAAAAGAGTCAAAAAAGTCGAAATCAAATAAACTTTATTCTTATCGATAGGGACTATAGCTACACAGTATACTTAGACATATGTACACATAAGATGACCCATTCTAATGATGGTCTTCTTCCTCTTCTGGGGCAGTAGATTTCTTTCCTCCAGCCAGGATGTGCTGAATCTCGAGCAGAGATTTGCCCTTCGTCTCGGGCACACAAAACAGTGAGTAGACAAAGGCGATGACAGCGATGACTGTGAAGATCCAGAATGTTGGCGCCGATCCAATGCTATTCTTCAGTATGGGAAACAATTTGGTGACCAGAAAGGCGGAGAACCAGTTACTGGTGCCGGCAATGGAACCAGCGACACTTTTCACATCTTCGGTGAACAACTCAGCCATAATAATCCAAGGCACGGGTCCAAAGCCAATCGAAAAGAATACGATAAAGAGCAGGATGCTGGTGATGGGCAACCAACCTATGGATGTCACCGAATCCGGATCGCTCTCCTTCATTTGAAAGTAGACGCCCATGAGGCAGGTAGTAATGGCCATGAAGATGGAGGAGATGAGCAGGAGAATGCGTCGTCCAGCCTTATCAATGATCATCGTGGCCACCAGGGTCATCACCACCTGGGTGCCACCAATGAGAATGGTGCAGATGCGTCCGCTGAGACCAGCGCCCACATCCTCGAAAATGGAAGTGGAATAGAACATGATGGCATTGATACCCGTCCACTGCTGCAGCGCTTGAAGGATCACCGCAATGGCGATGCCCTTGAGTGTGATGGGACGACGCAGTGCCGCAAAAACATTGACCTTGGGCTCATCCACATTCTTGTTGGTCTCCTCCATGATTTCCTTGAGCTCATCACTGATATCGCAATCCTTGCCACGCAGCCACTTCAAGGATCGGACTACATCATCGGGACGATTCTTCATGGCCAAATAAACCGGGGATTCCGGCATAAAGAAGTGCACCACGACAAAGATTATCGGCAGAATGGCGCACAATATGTTGATGTACAGTAGCTCTAAATAGCCGCCAACGATATAGCCATATAGCAATCCCGACACGGTGTTCAGCTGAAAGAAGCTGCCCAGTTTGCCACGCGTGTCAATGGTCGAGATCTCCGTGGAGTACATGGAAGCCGTCACACAGAAGGCGCCACCACAAACTCCCAGAATGAAGCGTCCAAAGTACAGCATGGTCACATTGCTGGCGAAGATCATGAGCAACCAGCCAACCATATAGGGTGGTATTAACGCCAACATTGTCGGTCTGCGTCCGATCCAATCGATGACAAATCCCGCCGGAATACACACAACGGTCGCACCCAATGTCAGCAGCGAGGAGACCCATCCGAACTGATCACCCGACACTGGAAACCCGTAGGCTTCCTCCTCCGTCAGCATTTTCTCGACGGGCGCTGACCAACCCATGCTGGAACCCATGCAAAAGGCTCCGAATGCCGCCGATAAACCGGCTATATATTGTGGTAACACCTTTGCCTTGGCCATCTTTTCTACTGCCATCTTTCACTTATTTACGGTTCGGTTCGGTTCCGTTCTGTTCTCTTCCTTTTGATGGTTGAAATTAAACTGATTGTTGACCGGCAATTTTAACTTGGCTGGAAAAATCGTTGCATCGGACATGCTGATAACTGCGACGTTGACTGCGACGTCGGCGTCGACGTCGACGCCTCGAAGCATCTTCCGCTTACAGCGCAGAGAGGCCATAAATCAGGTGCACTCGCTTCTGAAGTGGGCAATGAATTCCCAATGACCTAATAAACACTCATCCTATTTTTTTAAATAGCTTAGGGTTTCAATAAAATTATTTTTTTTATTTTAAAATTTTTAACTGAGATATAAAATATAAGTTAAAAGCTTAAAACTATCAAACCCGACAAAAGTAATCTAGTTGAATAAGAGAAACAGAGATCACCTTCGATTGGAGGGAATCATACTTTAAAATTAAAAAAAAAAAAAATAAGATTTTATTTCTCGATTTAATTAAAAAAAAAAAAAATTATTAACGTAATAATAAAAATTTAATTTTTATATATAAATAATTAAATAATCAACTCTAACTTTAATTTTTTAAGTAAGAAGTTATTGCAAATATATGCAAAAAAATTTGAATATTGAAAAATAACTCTAATTTTTAAGTTTTATTTTATTTAAAATTTGTATATCAATATCTATTACTACTCTACTATACTATATATATTTATCTATTTATATATATTTAAAAAAATATAATTCCTGATTTTAAATAATATTATTATGACGTAGTTGACGGAATATAAATACATAAATTATAGAAAATTTGATTAAAGGGCAATCTGTTCAACTGGAATGTTGGAACTATTGTTGTTGTTATTGTTATTGACTGCGTGTGAAAAGTACAGGTGGTTAAAGTATTCCCCCCCGTCCGCACTTAGTAAATCGGTTAACGTGGATCTAATCTAGTACCGAGTACGGAAAATGCACACAAATTAAACGGCAACGGTCATCTGTCGGTCATCGTTGGAAGCAAGCAGCGCAGTGAAGTGGGAAGACAGATACCAGATACACTCAATGGTGAGTGCGAGTGAGTCGTCATAACACGCGGTACTTGTGGATCTTGGGGACAGTGGGACAAGTGGATGTCATCGATAATGGCAGGAGCGCAGAGAGTGTTTAACTAAATGATTCCAGCTCCATTGATAAGTACCTTGTTTTGCCTAAGGGCATGTAGGACTTTATTTACTATCCATTGAGTCACATAATCGTAATGCCGGTTCAGTTGATAAAATTCAGTTAGCACTCGAAGAGTTCCCGTTAAAATATAAGCGGAGGTAAACATTGAAAGATAACCTCACACATTTGTTTATTTACACCTTAAATAGCTGGTTTAACGAATTTCTGACGCAGTTACAATGGCGAAATATTTAATTACATATTTATTTAATGAGACATTGCCACTTTTGATGCCACTTGTCTTATATAATCTAAATTCTGATATCAAATATATTTAGCAATGTGACGGCGTCAAACAAAGCTTTACTTCTTGCGTTCTGCCTCCTCCATGGCACGCATCATTGCCGCATCGTGCTTCTGGTGGTGCTCACGTATGGCCCGCTGCAGTTCCTCGTGATGGCTCTTGCTTTCCGGCGGATAAAGCTCCCGCTTCTTCTTGGTCACCCACTCCTCAAAGTATTCAGGCTGATTGAATATGTGAAACAGTGCAACGGGGAACGTCATGTACATGCCCATTTTGGCCACCTCCAGTATCCAGGTGCCCATGTTGATATACAATGCAATTTCTTAATTACTTGCACAAATTTTAATTAAAACTTATCCAATTCTTGATAATTCGTTGTCCAGCGGCTATCAACAAAAATCAGCTGTCTTATGAGTATTGTGTAATGCTGATTTCGAAACTGTGAGTCAGTGTTGTAAGTAGTTAAAAAAAACAATTATTTATCGATACCGATACAAAATAAAACTTAACGGATTTTTAAATTTGCAGTAAGAATTAAATTATAAAACAATATTAATTCGAAATTAGATTAAATAAGAGTGGGTAAGATTGTATGTTATATACAAAATATATACAGAATTCTATGTTCAAATTAAGAGAAATTATCAAAGATATTAATATACTTTGTGAAACTAAAATTAACCAAACTGTGCGTAAAGTCTATAGGCTTTGAAATGGAAAAATAAAGTACTTGAAAGGAATTACTTCAATTATGTCGCTTTCAAGTAGATGACACACCACCAATGAACATTGATAATTATTGACATTCTAAGTCGAGTGTTCTGATTTTGGTTTGAAGTGTGGGATTTGGAATATTAAAAATCACTTGAACGTTATGATTAATAAAATATTTTTATTAAATGTAAATGTGTTATAATATGTAAGGTTTTGTGCAATATTATTTGAATATTTATCGGGCATGCATTTATAATGTTAATTCTTAGACTTACTATAAGAGTTTTGTGGAAAACGCGTGCAATTACAAAGCGAAAACGTAATTCCTACAACTAAATAAACGAACATTTCTTTTAGCTCGTTTTGTTTTCGAAAACAATTTCACGGAAGCAATATGTTTGAGATAAGAGATATTTTTTAAAACCGTACAACGGTTTTAACGTTCAATGGTGCAAAATCTGTTAATGTTTAAAACTAAAGTGCGGTTTCTCCCGGATACTCCTCATGAGAAGTAATCAGTAACTTTTTAGTACGCAAATGCTCATCCGAATCCCCGCTTGAAATGTTCTCCTTATTGTCAGAATCATCCGACACAAGGGCTGACTTTCGAGGTGTGTCCGCTGACCGTTTGCGGCCACTGTTGAAGCTGCCCAAAGGCGAGGCGACTGCTGGTTCATTGCCATCCAAGCAGTACAGCAAACTGGGACTCAGCTCGGACTCTTCAAAATCCTCAATGTCCTGGGTTGTGTTGGCGCCACCAAAGTCATCAGAGCGACTGGCAAATGACAAATCTGCCGGACTGGCAGTCAAAACACTGCGTGTGAGCAAATACTCCCTAAGGAGTATAATTATTTGTTGTTGTAGTTAAAATAGATACAGTCAAAGAGAGAATAAACTCACTTGAAATCGCTTGTGAGAGCATTGTGCGGTTTCCCCTCCATTGAGGGCTCCGTTTCCAGATCCGTGCTGTTGCTGTTACTGCTGCTGCTGCTAGAGCACTGCCTGGAGGACATAATGGTGCCGTTTATATACTGACGTCTTAATATATCCGCATAGCCGCCCAGCGAGGTAGCATCCTCGCTGTGTAGAGCCGGTGGCTCCAGTTGCTTGCTGACCATCAGCTCATCCTGATCCGGCTGTTCGGGTTGCTCGGCAAAACAGAGATTTGTCTGCTTGTCGCCATTGCCCAATGCTGTGAGCATCATAACGGGCTTACGGGAACGCGGGGTCATAATGGATTCCTGCAAGAATTGCCGGGATTAGCTGATGTTATAATAAGTCATGAAATGGGACATGCCAAGCAACTAATCATGCTCCACTTACCTGCATTGCCTTGGGCATGCGTTGTGTGGATTTGGTGATGGGAGACATCGATCGTCGACCCATTCGAAGTGATGGTGTACTCGTTATCAGATCCAGATTACGATAAACGCTGCTCTGCAGCAGCTGCTGATGATGATAGGCAGCATCCACGGTCATGCCTAAACCACTGGGCAGTTCATTGGACAAGGTGTCATCATCGATCGCATCGATCGCATCCATATCCTCCAGCAATGGAGCATCTGCTGTCTGCAAGTGGCATCCAGTCTGCTTGGGCTCATCACTGCCACTGGGACGACGTTTAAGTGTGGCCGATACACTGCGCACCAAGCGCTTTGTCGTCTCCGGCGTGCTGAAGGGAAAGCGCAGATTGCCCATGCTGACGCCCTTCATCAGCTTGCGGGTCAGGGACTTGCCCATGCCGCTGCTCGTTGTCGCCGACACCTCCACAATGGGCGTAAGTGCAGCATCCTCGTAGCCGTCGCCGTCGTCAGCGTCATGAATCTGTGGTCGTAGACTACACAGATTAGGCTCAGATTTGTAGCGTGAGGATTGCTGTACAGGTGTACAGGGATTCGAGTATTCCTCGATCTCCTGCAGACGCCGATCATTCCATGCCACAGTCTTCTTCTCAGCCACACTGATCAGCTGCTGTGCCGCTGCCGAGATGACCTTCAGCGGCGTCACACAGCATGTGTCGATCTCGTCCAGCTCTGGCACAACAGACGGCACCGTGGACAATTCATGTGACTGCTGGCGACTGACAGGAGCTGAATGGCTGCTTGAAGCACAGCTGCTACTGTCCGATGATGAATCTTGTGCTATCTTGAGCGATGTGGATGAAATGGACTTGTGAAGCGTGTGCAGTGGGTTAGTGCCGGATGTTGTGGTTGTTATCGATGCAGGAGCCAGAGGCATCGCTGGCGTGGGACTTTGGAACAGCACGCGCATTTTGGGCGCCTTGGCATGCGATAGATTAGGCGTCTGCTCAAGGACAAAAACATGCGGTTAGTTTACAAACATAAACGAAGCTTTGCAGACATATTTTATAAGTATCTTATACTTTGTAAGTAGCTTAAATTAAAGATATATCTGCAAAGTTATAGGTAGTATAAAATAATCCAGTGATAACCCACCTCTGGTCCACCCATAACTTGCAAAGCAGGCGCCCGTTTGGGAGTACGCGACATGAGGCTCTTGTGGAATATATGCTTTTTAATGGAGTCTCCCAAAGATTTGGCACTCCGAGTCGCCTCATTGTTCTTCAGTCGATTCATAACGACTAACTGCAACGGCGTACCTGAATGTTGATGATAAATGGGTTAAGTTTATAGAAAAATGAATAAATCTTTCATTCATACCCTGTCCGTTTTGTTTGTTAAACTGTTTGATAAGTCGCCGTTTCTTGGATGATTCCGGTAGACTTTGTATATGGGCGTAAAGCTGAGCGAGTTCAGTATCCGTATTGTTGGAATTGGTGGCCGCTGCGGTGGCAGCTCGATCTACAAAAGTGTACACCGTGTTGACCGTCGAGATGTCCGAGATGGATTCGTCGAGCGTTTGCTCCGGCGACATTGTTTTCTTGCGTTTGCGTTCAAGAAAGTACGCCCGGATATCGGTTGCCAGCTTGGCGGGCACGGCAAATATGTCCAGATTACGAGTAATCATATAGGCAATAATGCTGGACATGCGCTTGGCCGTATAATGGAGCACCTCGGGCGGCAGATTGCGTGGACAGATGAGATGTGGTGTAAATATTGTCGCCAGATTGGCAGCTGTCATCTTGTTGCTCTGCTCATGCAAGGATACGGAGTGCAGCATTTCAATGATGTGCTGCAGCAGTTCGCGATGATCCTCGGACAGCAACAGGAGCAGCAACTGCACCGAGTTCAACAAATGCTGCTGTCGTTCCAACGAGGCCTGAGTCCGTTCGTTCAGATCCTGGCACAACGGCGCAATTTGCAGATGCGCCGGATAGTGAGCATCCGTGAGTAAAGGCTCCGGCAGTTCGGCCAAAAAGCTCTTGAAAACTGTCGCACAATCGTGCGCCGAGAATCCCGTCTGCTCTAGCTCCAGTGGCTTGTCCTGTTGTATGTGCAAACGCAGTTCGTTCTGTCGCGAAACGGCTCCCGTTTTACGAAATAATCCTTCCTGGGTGAGATCTATGAGAAATGTCATGGTTAAACTGAAGTATGTATAATGTATAGTGACTTACTCTTCTCCAGCATAAGGAACTCCTTGAGCTCCAGGAGATGCATTTGAAAGCCAGCATCGATTTGCTGCTGCAAACACTCTGTTGGACTGTTGCCCACGGATTTGTTGCCTGCTCCTCCGGCAGCACATCCTGTGACAGTGGCAACGCTTGCAGCGTTGCCAACGTGTCCCAACCTATGCTTCTTGGACAGACGATTCCATTTCTTGAGTTTGCCTTTGTCCTCGTAGACAATCTCGTGGCAGGGTAAATCGAATCTACAATTGTTACAACAGTTAACACACACACACACACATATACACAATCTCCATTCACTTACTCATCGGTGTTCAATTCAAGCTCAAATGAGAGATGCATGCGCACGAGAGATTTGTATTTCTCATAGTTGCAGGTGCGCATGCGCGTCGCCAGTTCGAGGTCGTTAAATTCATTGATATTCACGTATTCCATGTCCATTGTTGGATATGATGAGACGTTCTCGCCCAATCGAATGTATGTACATATATATATGTGTGAATGTGTGTCTGTGTGTGTACGTTAGCAGCTGCAGCAGCAAAAACAATAAAAACAACAAAGAAAACGAATCGGATCGGAAGTAGCGCACAGGATAACGACAATTGCTAGCGTATGGTCACGCGACAAACCATGCACTCCGATTGTTGTTTTACATTTAATCACTACAACTAATTAACTATGCACACTACTTAATATGTCCCATGTTCGCTCTTTAGCTGCGTAAATTAATTGTCGAGAAAAATGCAAGACGCTCTCTATCCAACCGCTGTGAATTGAAATTCCAGAGTTGCTGCGCTCTGCAAAAACACAAAACAGTGTAGGAAAACGTCAGAAATGATCGCATGCCAAGACCTATCGGAAAATATTAATTTAATTTTTTTTAATTTTAATTAAAAGGCACTCTAAATTCAAAAAATAGTGGACATATATATGTAAAAGAATATTTCGTTCAATTATCGCATTTAATAAAATTTCTTTGTTACTTTTTTTACACTTGACGTTTACCAACACCGCTTGCATTTACCGCTGCCAGACGGACTGCAAATTTGTTTATTGTGGTGTGTTTTTTGCACAGTTTTCTATTAAAATGGTATTAATAATGCCCATTAGCCCACCAGAGCACGGTCTCTTATATACCGCTAATAATATAAAGCTCAAGCTTGGCGATAAGGTGGTAGGCCAAGGCACTGTATACATTTCACAAAAGTGAGTGCAAAAATTGTCGGCAATGCTTGAAATGATTATACTGAAATACTTTTTTTTTTGTTTTCTACGCAGCACGCTTTCTTGGCAGCCAGTAGATCTACAAGAGGGCATTTCCATCGAATGGAAGCAAGTTAGCCTGCATGGCATTTCATCGAATCCCAGAAAGTGCATTTATTTCATGCTCGACCGAAAAGTGGAGTGGGAAGGCGTTTATATGGGACGCAGTCTTGAAGTTAATGGACAGAACGGTGGTGGGGATGAGATACAGCGAAATGCTAATAATGTTGCTAATAACGATGTTGATGAGGGCAACGGCAGTGATGAGCCCGACGATGATGACGAGGACGATGATAACTTTGAGGATGCAGTCGACCAGCAACTGGACGATGTTACCGAGTGTTGGCTCCTGCCCGATGATATACACACCGTGGACACAATGTACAATGCTATGACCACTTGCCAGGCATTGCACCCAGACTCGGCGGACAGCAACTCCGAGGACAGTGATCCCATGGAGGATGCTGGCGGCATGGCCTTTGATGACCAGGACATGGTAGAGGACGCTCTTACACTGGGACGGAATGGCGGTGAAGTTGGTGGCATGCAGAATCTAAGCCTGGACGATGATGATGAACGCTTTGAGGATGCGGACGAATAAGGCTGCTACAACGTGAACTAACAACTACTCCAAATAACCATTACATCCATATACATACATACGTATTTATATTTGAATCTTTTATACAAATTGTAAGTCTAAAGTGTACGAATTGTGAACATATTTGATTAGCTTTTGGAATACTATATACTAAACGCTGTAAGCGCTCAAAAATCTAAGCGTTTTCCTTTTTTGCCTGTTGGATCAGCTTCAGCTCCTCTTCAAGCGCCTCCTCGCTAACGGGAGCCGCTAACTGAAAGTTGTTATAATATAGTATTTATACAAATGTTCTTTAATGCATTACAATCTTACCGCCTCGGCCACATCCAACATGATCGCGGCCTGTTGATATCCATCGCTTTTTGAGGGAACTTTATCATAGTTCCAGTATGTAAATTCCTGAAAGGTGCCTGTGAGTCGCAGTTGTCGATCTGCCAAGTGTGGGTCAGTCTCCTGTAGTACTACCCCTTTGTATCCCTTTGGCAGTGACTCTCGCTTCCCAAGCAGTGGATAGCCTCTCAGTGCGTTTGTCAACACGCCGCTGCCATATTCGGGATTTTCACGCGTATAATTGTTGAAATATTTATCCACATTCGTGCATTCGCCGTCACCAACGATCTTGGCTGGTAAATAGTGCAGCTGCATTGGTCTTTTATTATCCACTTGCTTAACATCGAAATCCAAAGTAATTGACATTATGATCAGATAAAATTAAAATAAATACCGATGAAAACAACAGAGCATAAACAAACAGCGCCAAAATGTTTAGTGCTGTGCAACAGTAAATTATCGATATCTGGTTAGAAGTGTAGGAAAATAAGTTCACCAACACTGGTTTTGTTTTGCTAGAATTTTTTAACTGCTCTTCCCAACGGCTGACGAACTTCAAAACTTTTTTAAAATGTTAACCTTCAGTTTTCCTAATTTATAAATTTTAATTTTCACCAAATTTATGAGTTTTTTGCGAATATAAATTTGCAATTTTTATCAGTGATAGGCGAAAATATCGACAAAATAAGTTCCATCGCCAAAATGTTTAGTGCTGTGCAACACGATATCTGCGGCAGCGTTCACCAGCACTGTGTTTCGGGAACCAACAATAAAAATGGCGTTTCTCGTCGAACAAGAACTGATTTCTGCGCGATATTAGCATTAGTTAGTAATAAACAAAATTGAAGCGTGGGCAATGCAACATTAATGACGTTAAATAATGTAGTTTAACTAACTGTAATCGAATCAATTGTTGCTAAATCGAACGGTTCGCGCAGCTAACGTGCTTTATCCGCATTCAGTCTTCGTCGTCGTCGTCGTCGTTGTTCATAGTTTCATTCGCTCTCTCGTCGTCTCTCCGTAAGTATAAAACGAGAGCAGTGCGTAAAAAAAGCGAAAGAATATATTTGTTTGCAAATGTTGATGCTGTCGACTACGTTAGTGTATTGTTCATAATTCTATATGTGTGTAAACAAGCATACAATGTGTAGAAGTATGCAAATTTTATAATAACTAACAAGTGTGTGGTGCGGCCCAGCCTTTATTTTATTGCAATTTCTGAGGCACACAGACACACACAACACAAACACCGACACAATCAAAATAGTATGCACCCATACAAAGGCAGGAAACAAATTAAAGTTAATTAAGCAACTGCTGAAATACATATTGATGTGTATATACTATATACATATGTACATAATTTAATAAAATTTATGAAATAATCAAAGTTAGTACTCGGTAAATTGCCAACGCGCTGCTCTGCCTGCAACGTGCGTGTGTTTATGTGTGTGCCTGCATGTGTGTGTGTGTGACATGTGCGTGTGAAATTGTTTCAAAGCAACAACAACAGCAGCAGTAACAACAACAACTGCAGCAGCAGCAGCAACAACAACAGAGGCAAAACAATTTCGGGTGAGTTGTGTGCTACCTGCCAAAGCTGTTTTATTTTTCATTTCATTATTTCCTCTTTCGTTTCGTATCTCGCATGCTCGTTCGTTCGCCGGCAGTTTGCACGCCCTGACACACACACACACACATATATAGACAGACAGACAGACGCACATATAAATGCCCTAATACTTACGCACTCCATTCATTTTTAAGAGCTCAGAGAACCACCTACACAGATACAGATACATGTACAGATACAGATACAGATACATGTGCTTATCTTAAACGAAGCGAGCGAGCGAGGCGAACGTTTTAGTTATCAAAAATGTGTGTGTTAATAAAGCAATTCGTATAAATTCAATTATAAAACTCGTAAATAATCAGTTTTGTCGCTTTTCTATTGCAGTGTGCATTTGCAGCGCCAGCGTTAACCAATAACCAACAACAATCCACGAATTATAAATATTTCTCTGTACAAACAATGACACACAACTGCAGTGGGAACAACAACAACAGTAACGGCAAAACTCAAGGCTACAACCACAACAACAGCAACAACAACAACAACTGCAGCACCTGCGACCGAAACAACAAGAACTGAGATACATTTCATTCTATTTGGTTTCTTTCTGTTGTATCTCTACCTCCTCCCAGCTTCACCTGTTTATTTATGCTGCCAGCAAACAATTTTAACTACACAAACATATTTAATTTAATGCCCAAAAATGATCAACACAATTGTCCGACTGACCAATTGCTTTATAAATCAATAACAATAGTTCAACTATACTTTTTGAAAACTATATAAAAAAACAACCAAAATTAAAAGTCTGAAATTATGAATAAATTGGATTATCCACGTCGCAATGGTACACACAAAGTTCGAGTAACGCGTAAGTTCTTATTCCACTTAATTTGGAATAATTCTTACTAATTTTTTATTCTTTACTTTTACAGTATTGTGTGCAAGAAACTTGGCGCGCAAGGATTTATTTCGTAAGTATTTATTAATTGTTTATATGGGAGTAAAATACATGTAGACACTTTGAATTTTTCTTAATTCTTATGTAAACAAATGTTTAATTGCATATTTATTGCCCGTACATCAACCATTTGCTTTTGGGCGGTTTTTCGAGTGCTTTTCTTTGTATACCAAAAATTTAGTATTTCCTTTTTTGTCTACTTTCATTTTTGAACCGATCCCCTCTCTTGGCCACCTTTTTAACGGTTGCCAACCGTCGAGTTGTTGTTATTATTTTTTGTTTACACATAACAAAAAATGATTATTACTAATTTGCTTTTCATGTAGCTGCATCTCTTTCGCACACTTGCACACACACACACGCACATTAGCATCTGTGTATTATTATTATTATTATATTTTCTATTTTTCTCATTCATTTTTTACACATCGTTGCACTTAAATCACGCGGCCAACCGTCGACGGTGTCCGCATTGCCTAATGCCGTCTTTAATGATATACTATGTGTGTCTGAAACTATATACAGTTAGTCTAGCAATTGTTTTGACAGATATAAAAATGCACATATATTAATTTGTAAAAAAAACATTTATTTAAAAGTTGCTTATGAATTTTAGAACACTTTTCAATAAAAATATAAAGGGTTTTTTTTTTTAATGAATGAAATTGAAATTAAATGAATGCTTTGTTAAAATAATAATTTGATTAACTGTACACATTTATATAGATTGTTAGATATAGGTTTCATTCCGAAATACGCGTCAGACAGGTGTTCGTGAGGGTGTCCAAAGAAGGAGTTGCTATCGATGTCGTCGACGATTTCTATGCCCAATGAAATGGCGTATTAATGTTAATGTATAATTAACAACGGCATGCCAAGTAGCAATCGACAGACAGACAAACTGACTCACTGATTGAGTGACCGATTCTTTATGAACTTGTCCCCATCTATCCTATCCTATAGTACAGATCCAAATCGACGCACTTGGCTTACATTTGTCACGGCTGTATTTCTTATATGCCCATGCAAATAAGTTGAAGGCAAAAAAGTTGTTCGCTAGACGTTTATCGGTTCGCTGATTAGATTTGTTCTACGAGTATATATATAAATATATTTTGCGGGCACAAAAACTATGAAAAATCGTTGGGAAAAACCGCAACTACTAAATGGCTACAAATGTATTTTTTTTTTGGGTCTTACGAACGGGACTTTGGGGCGCTATCGATAGGCGTTTAACACAATTTGTCGACTGATATAAATAGATATTATGGGCGAGGGATTTATGGAGTTCGACTAGTAACATACAAATGTTATGACTAAGTTGCCGGACGTTTTCATAAATCAATAAAATAATGATGCTTGAACAGATTTGAAGTTGCCAGAACTTGACAACCAAATAATTATAATAAATAAATATAATATGCCAACAAAGAGGCTAAACTTAAGACCACTTAAACCTAAAAATAGCAAATAATTTATTATGTTATCCACAACATATTCCTTATCGTCATTTGTGTATATTTCTCCATATTTCGAATTTCAATTTATATAAATCAGGGTAAATTATAATCGCATCAAATGTATATTTGTTATCAACTTTGGGGTCATTTTAAAAATGCTTATAGCTTTTAAAAAATATGAACTGAGTCTAGGATATCATATGTTTCCATTAGTTTTTCAACAAGAAAATCAAAGTTAACATTGCTATTGTTGTTACAGCTGATAGGTGAAAGGAAGAGAAAACAATTTCAATTGTTCAAAGTGTATATTTAAAGTAGAACAATGAATACTTTGTTGTTGCGTCATCAGCTGTCGCTCAATTATAGAAAATCCTTTGCGTTTCCCTATCTGCAAAGTGCGCTGGGAAATGCATTGAAATCGCGAGGAAATGACAAATCCATTGACAAGGAGCAGGAGTTAATTGAGATGCGCAGAAAGATCAATGAGCTGAGAACATTTACACTCGCTTCGGCATTATTGGGATACACAAGTGAGACTAAGCTCGAGCAGAGTATTCGGAAATGGTCAAGACTAAGAAACGTATCGGGTATAATGCAGGTTATGGCCATGTCCAGCGAGAAAGGAAGTAAATCTGAAGATGATGAAAGCCATTCAAACACATCCAATTTGAAAGAGTCGGCGGAGGAACCTAAGAGAAACTTTTGCTCCGAAAAGATACCTTCGATACATTCCATGTCCAAGCCGGAAGCATCTGCGCTGAGAAAAGAGAGAATGCTGGCTTTGATTAAGAAGAAGCAAAGTGAAATGATAACCAAGGAACCCGAAAGAGTCGAAGAGATTGTTAAATACAAGGAGTACACCAAATTTCCCGTGCGTGCTGAGCGGAATCCAACAAAATTCCCCTTAAACGAGAGATTACTAGAGACCAAAGATAGCGAATTAGCTGAAGTACTCGCGGAAGCCAAGAGGAAAGCTAAGAAGTCAAAGACTCTAAGGGAACCAAACGAATTTGCAGCCAAGGGTTGTGGAAAAACCAATAAGAAGTTAGCTGGGGATAAATATGATAATCCCAAAAAGCCTTCGGGTTCAAGATCTTTTTCTACAACCGCACCGCCACCGCCTGCTGCCAAGGATCTTCCACCCGGAACACCGCCCCCGCAAACGAAGACAACTTTTGGTCCCTTGGCCGATGCGGATCGAATATTCACAAATCTCTATGGACGCCACGACTGGCGACTAAAGGAGGCGATGAAGCGTGGAGATTGGTACAAAACCCGTGAGATTGTGGAGAAGGGTTCACCGTGGATCATCAATGAGATCAAAACGTCTGGGCTGCGTGGCCGCGGTGGAGCAGGATTCCCCAGTGGTCTGAAGTGGTCGTTTATGATTAAACCACCCGATGGTCGTCCCAAGTTTCTGCTCGTGAATGCCGACGAGGGTGAGCCGGGCACCTGCAAGGATCGCGAGATAATTCGCCATGATCCGCACAAGCTGATTGAGGGTTGTCTCATCGCCGGATGTGCGATGGGCGCCAACACCGGCTACATCTACATACGTGGCGAGTTCTTCAACGAGGCCTGCAATCTGCAGTATGCCATCCTGGAGGCCTACAAGGCAGGCTATCTGGGCAAGAATGCCTGTGGCTCCGGCTACGAGTTTGATCTTTACGTGCAGCGTGGAGCCGGAGCCTATGTGTGCGGGGAGGAGACGTCGCTCATTGAATCGCTGGAGGGCAAGGCGGGCAAGCCGCGGAATAAGCCACCATTTCCGGCGGACATCGGCGCCTTTGGCTGCCCCTCGACGGTCACCAATGTGGAGACGGTGGCTGTGGCGCCCACAATCTGTCGACGTGGCGGCAAATGGTTCGCCAGCTTTGGACGCACCCGCAACTCGGGCACCAAGCTGTTCAATATATCGGGGCATGTGAATCATCCCTGCACCTTTGAGGAGGAGATGTCCATGTCCACCCGGGAACTGATTGAGCGTCATGCGGGTGGAGTTTGTGGCGGTTGGGATAATCTGCTGGCCATCATACCCGGTGGCTCCTCCACACCCTGCATACCCCAGAAGGTGGCCGAGACATCCATCCACGACTACGACGGACTGATGGCTGTGCAATCCTCTCTAGGCACCGGCGCCATGATTGTGATGAGCAAGGATACGGACATTATCAAGGCAATCGCCCGTCTCTCCGAGTTCTACAAGCACGAGAGCTGTGGCCAGTGTACGCCATGTCGCGAGGGTCTCCACTGGGTGAATCTCATCATGCAGAGATTCGTCACTGGCCGTGCTCAACCCTCGGAGATCGATATGCTCTGGGAGATTACGAAGCAGATTGAGGGACACACCATTTGTGCGTTGGGAGATGGCGCCGCCTGGCCACCGCAGGGACTCATCCGTCACTTTCGACCCCTCATCGAGCAGCGAATGCGAGATCGCGAAGCGTGCGACAAGGCTGAAGCGGAAGCCAAGGCTAATCACACCAAAAACTCCCCATAAATGTCGAGTCGAGTGTAAAACATAATTTGCAATAAAATACAAAATACAGTGGGGCAAAAACGATTTATGTGCCTGCAATTCTTCATGCAACAACGACTTCCGTTGCCAGTTGCCAGTACCCATTTTCCAGTAAGCACCAAGTGAAAGTGCCGGGTAATTTTGAATTGTTGCACGTAGTGTTAAGGCCACAAATGGGGTTGAACGACGACAGGTGGCAAGTCGATTGAAAGTGAAGTAAAGAGCGTTGAAATGTAACCCCTTTTAGGTGGTAATGCATTTTTATTTTTGTTCATTCCTTATAGGATTGGTGATGGGGAGCGTTTCAAAAACACCATTCGGTTATAGAAAATTTAGATTAATAAGTATGACATCAAAATAAATAGCTATACCTAGAGTAAAAAATTTAAAAGTTTAAAAATCTTTGAATGCAGATTGAATTAAGAGGCCAAATCATGATTAAAATGTCATTCCACTTAAAAATCGGTTCAGTTTTGATCAAGTTATGTTTAAGAATTTTATTTGATTTAAAAAAAAACATCTTATTATAATTGACTATTATTCTAGAACTTATATTTAAGCTCTTCTACGTAATGAGTAAACGAATGTAAGAGTAAACGCTAGTCGACTATTCTTTTAGAATATTTGCTTTTACTTTTCGCTTTTGCTGTTACTTTTGCTTTGCTGTATGGCTTTTGGGTTCTCTAGAGCATAAAATCAATCAACAGCTGCTGTTGTCGTCCACAGCTCAAATTACACACACTCAAGCATACAAACACACACACACATACACACACTCACATGCAGGAATACAGGTATATTTGCAGGTAGAGATAGAAGTACAGGTAAAGTGCAAGCAGGAGAACGAACTTATAGCTTTAGTTAGTGATGTGGGAATAACCTTGATGTCGTTGTGAGTTATCTGAGTCAGCAGCTGTTCACATAACCATAATCATGTCCAGATACAGCGGGAGGAGAGCGAGAGAAAGAGAGAGAGAGTATTAACATGCGTCGTCTTGACCCAGTTGAATGACACTTGACCCAAGACACTTAGCCCCCCAATAAAACAATTGTTTGAGTGTTGTTGAGATTTAATTGAAGCTCATTTATAAACTAGATCAATTGACTGGATCATAATGTTGTTTCTGTCCCCGTTCCATCTTCATTTGCCGTGGGGATTGAAAGGCGGCGTTCTGGGAAAGTTTGGAGGTATTCCTGTGCGACGATTGCTGCTTCTGTCGACGAAGGGCGTGGCAGTTGTCAATGTGGCACACAGTGCCAGGAGGACGAGAGCCAAACAGGCGAAGAAGCTGCTGAAGCTTATGGCAACCATGACTAAAGCGGATTATGTCGATTCCACACTTGAAGGCGGCTTATATACGGATCAGTCTGTCAGTCAGTCAGTCGATGTCAGTCTGTGTCAGTTGGTGATTTCCCTTTCAGCTAGAAGATAGAGAGCGCGGGGGATCCACAATCAGTTGACAAACAAATGGCGTCATCGAGGTGAATTTGTTCTTAAAGATTAGGCATCGATTGTTGTTGTTGTTGTGATGACCTCGTTGTAGCTGCTTGTTGCTGTTGTTGTTGCTTCGATTTGCTGTTGTGGTTGTTGCTGTTGCTGTTTCAAGCAGCTTCTTGGATCGATAGTCAAACGATTCGGAAAACCAGGATGTGGATGTGGCTCATAGCAGCAGGTGGGAGTTGTCACAAGGAGTTGAAGTAGAAGTTGGAGTAGGAGTAAGCACAACAAGCGCATCATGTCGATGAAACTGACAGCAATTGTATCTCATTAAAAATTAATCGAATTATTAATTAAAGTATAGCTGTATGTATATATATTTATTCCAAGTATGTTATATAATAGAAAGAAAAGTACTTAATCTACGGTTGTGGTTAAGGAGTTGACCAACTTCAAACTGTCATAACTTGATCAAAACTGAACCGATTTTCAAACGGAATGTCATTTTAATCAGGGTTGGCCTCTAAATTCATTCTGCATTTAAATTTTATTAACTTTAAAAAAAAAATTATTTTTTGCTAAAATTCGATTTTTATGCCAATACCCCCCCCTTTGAAATTTTGAAAATTCAAAATTTTAAAACTCAAGTTTTCACTTTTAATCAACTCCTTATAACGTAATTAGTATAAAACAACACTTTAAACTTGATTCTGAGACCTTTCATTATTTTGTCAAAAATCATGTGAAATTGAACAAAAATTTTGACTTGTAAAGTTACTAGATCCAATGTCTGACCAACTTCAATCCGCCGTAACTTTGTCAAAACTAAACCGATTTTCAAAAGGAATGTCATTTTAATCATGGTTTGGCCTCTAAATTCATTCTGCATTTAAATTTTATTAACTTTAAAAAAAAAATTATTATTTGCTAAAATTCGATTTTGATGCCAATAGTATTTCATGATATATAGTATTTTAAGAAAGCACAAAGTTTTTCGTACTACTTAATATTGTTTTACTTAATTAATATGCTTACGTATTAAATATACGCTTTAGTTACTAGTTGTAAAAAGAAATACTCGAAACATTTTTATATAACACTCAATCACACTTGAAATCAGCGTTTGAAAATGCTACGCTACTCCGTAGTTTTTCGATTTGCTCTGGCTACCGCTCTCACTTTTGACGAGAGCCGTAGCAGAGCCATAGCCGAACGAAAAAATGTATTAGCTCTGCTATGCTCTCGGATTTTGTCGTGTTAAAATCTGTAGCAATAGCAATAGCACAAAACGAAATGAGCGACTATGCGTAGCCGGAGCGATAGCCAAAAAACGAGAGCGAGATGAGAGCAGAGCATACGCAATTGTTTTTTTTGCTACGGCTCTCTTGTGTATGTATTTGTTGTCGTTGCTGCGTTGCTGCAATTCGGCGATCGTTTGTTATTGCTGGTTCGTATTATGAGATAGAACTTATGAGATTATGAGAAAAAAAATTCAAAAATTTTCAAAATAACAAAATTTATAAAGTTTTATTCAGTCGAAATTACAAGAAAATAATAAAATAAAAAAAAAAAAACTCATACGTATAGTTAAAAGTTTATGGTTAGATGTCGTTTTCAAACAAACTTAGGTTGTCGATGGCACTATCTAAGTGTGTTGAATTTAGCTTGACAAGAAGTATATTTTCTAAGGTTTCGTGGCTTAATCTATTTCGGTTATCCGACAACACCAGTTTCATAGATGAAAAAGCTCGCTCTATTGTAACCTGGAAATATTAAAAAATTTAACCACTTGTTTATTAATTTTTTTTTTATAAATTAGTAATTTTTGAATTTTTTTTCTCATAATCTCATAAGTTCTATCTCATAATACGAACCAGCAATAACAAACGATCGCCGAATTGCAGCAACGCAGCAACGACAACAAATACATACACAAGAGAGCCGTAGCAAAAAAAACAATTGCGTATGCTCTGCTCTCATCTCGCTCTCGTTTTTTGGCTATCGCTCCGGCTACGCATAGTCGCTCATTTCGTTTTGTGCTATTGCTATTGCTACAGATTTTAACACGACAAAATCCGAGAGCATAGCAGAGCTAATACATTTTTTCGTTCGGCTATGGCTCTGCTACGGCTCTCGTCAAAAGTGAGAGCGGTAGCCAGAGCATAGTAAAATTTTTATTGCTCTTGCTGCTACGGAGCAGTTTTTGCAAACGCTGCTTGAAATATATCGGCAAAAAATATCAAAGTTTTTTTTATCATAAAACCTGATGAATGATGATAAATAAATTGTAATATTTATAGTTTCATAAACAAGTTCAACTAGTTATTACTGTTTTGTTATATCTTGTAGCGAACTTGTTGTTGTTGAAAGTAGATTGCAATGTAGACTAATGCCAGAGCTATAGAAACTTTATGATCGGGCATTATTTGGATAATTTTAATACCAATTGTTGACATGCAACTACGATTACTATATAATAAACTAATGGCATGTATTATATTTGAATATTTGCAGGTTTACCCGATCCGTTTGCCAAGGTTCAGGTGGATGGCACCGGACAGGTGTACTCGACGGAGATAAGCAAATCCTCGCTAGATCCCAAATGGAATGCACACTACGATCTGTTTCTGGGACGTGGCGATTCGATAACCATAACGGTGTGGAATCAGCGCAAGATTCACAAGGGGAGTGGATTCCTGGGCTGTGTGCGGATTCCCGCTCTGACCATACAAAGTCTGAAGGGTGCGGGATGTAAGTAAAAAATAGATATAATTACCAATTGAATCTAAGTTTAAACCAATTTAAATTTACAGTTCAACGACTGGATTTGGGCAAATTGTCGCCAGACGACGATGAGTTGGTGCGTGGTCAGATCATCATCTCGCTGCTGCCCAAGGATGGACCCTGCAGCGGCAATCCACTAGCGATAGTCGGTCCCAGCGGGGATGTGCGGGGTCCCTCGGAAGAGGACACGACGGAGGACTGTCTGCCCGAGGGTTGGGAGGAGCGACGCACGGACAACGGGCGCATTTACTATGTGAATCATGCAACCAAATCAACGCAATGGGATCGACCCAGAGCGGGCACAAAGTCGCCGCAGCAGCGACAACAACAACACAATGGCAACAACATTGACAGGCAACAACAGCAACAACCGGCGGGTCCAACACGATCAACAACTTGCACGAATCTGCTCAATGGCCATGGGAATCGTCAGGGATCAAGAGAGCCGCCAGACGAGCGACGTCACTCGACTGAGATACTCTCCAGTGTAGGCGTCTCTGGTGCCAAGGAGAACACAAATCCCAGCTCGGGCACAACGGCAACAAAGACAACAACAACGACGCCGGGCAAGAACGCCAAGCTGAGCTCCAGTCGGTCTGGCAATGCGGTGCTGGAACCTGCCAATCCCAATCACAGCAGCAGCAACAATAGCAGTAGTAACAACAGCAGCAGCAGCAACAACACAGCAGCAACAAATACGAATACAACTGCAACAACTGCAACAACAACAACGGCGACTGGTCGCCTGCACAACAGCAACAATGACAATCATCTGAAAACGCCAAAGCATCAAACAAATGGACATGTCACGGGCGAGGCGACACCTGTTTCCACACCCACGGGACAGCAACAGAACTATGTGAATGGCAATCCGCAGGCACAAAGTGGCCAAGAGGCGCAGCCGCAGCAGGCCAACAATGGCTGGTCAATGGAGGAAGGCAACACAACGGGAACAGGAACGGCAACAAGTACAACAACACCGGCAACAACACCGCCCAGACAAAGTCCAACAACAGCAGCAACAGTGACAACACCAACGACGCCCATATCGCCCACAACGCACAGTGGGAGCAATGGGAATGGCAATGGCAATGGGAATGTCAACAGCAATGGACACGTGCACAGTCCCAATGCCAATAGTCAGCCAGTGGGCAGCAGATCAGAGAGAGCAACTGCAGCAACAACAACTGGCGCACCAACAACACAGCGCTCTCAGCGTCGCAGCTCGCGTCAGGCTGTGGAGGAGGTGGCGTCGTCGCGTCGTCGATCCTCGCGTGGCACACGCAACGCTGCTGGCGGTGGCGGTGGAGGTGGCAGTGGAGGAGGAGCACTGCGTTATGCTTCTGCCGCCTTGGCAGCGGCTAATCAGGCGGCGCGTCCATTTCTAGATCTGCCGCCTGGTTATGAAATGCGAACCACGCAACAGGGTCAGGTGTATTTCTATCACATACCCACAGGTGTGTCCACATGGCATGATCCACGCATACCACGCGACTTTGACACGCAGCATCTGACGCTTGATGCGATTGGACCGCTGCCCAGTGGCTGGGAGCAGCGCCGGACGGCCTCGGGGCGTGTGTACTTTGTGGATCACAACAATCGCACCACACAGTTTACAGATCCGCGTCTCAGCGGCACCATACTGCAGATAATACGACGTGGTGGCAGTGTGCCGCCAGCGACACCAAATACAGCGGCAGGAGCAGCAGTCACAGCTGCGCCAACAACAGCAGCAGCAGCAACTGCAGCTCATCCAGCAACAGCAGCTCCTCCTGCTTCAGCTGCTCCTCCCGCAACAGCTGCACCGCCTGCCACGCCCAATTCTGGAGGCGGCACAGCGTCAACAGCGACCACGCCACATCGCCACATTGTGGTGCCGGATCTGCCGCAAGGACTGCTCGAGGGTGCGGATCTGTTGCCCAAGTATCGACGGGATCTGGTGGGCAAGATGCGGGCGCTGCGCTCGGAGCTGCAGACAATGCAGCCGCAGTCGGGACACTGTCGGCTGGAGGTGTCCAGGAGCGAGATATTCGAGGAGAGCTACAGACTGATTATGAAGATGCGTGCCAAGGACATGCGCAAGCGGCTCATGGTCAAGTTCAAGGGCGAGGAGGGTCTGGATTATGGTGGTGTGGCAAGGGAATGGCTTCATCTGCTCTCCCGCGAGATGCTCAATCCGCAGTACGGACTCTTTCAATACAGTCGCGATGATCACTATACGCTGCAAATAAATCCCGACTCTGGTGTCAATCCGGATCATTTGTCCTATTTCCATTTTGTGGGACGCACGCTGGGCATTGCTGTGTTCCATGGCCACTGTCTCGATGGGGGATTCACCACGCCCTTTTACAAGCAACTGCTGAACAAGCCCATCACACTGGGCGACATTGAGGGCGTGGATCCCGAGCTGCATCGCAGCCTCACTTGGATGCTGTAAGTGTCCTATAAAATTATCTATGATTATCTATTCCTAATCCCTGTTTATCCTACAGAGAGAGCAACATTAGCGGCATTATCGAGTCCACTTTTAGCGTGGAGAACAACAGCTTTGGCGCTTTGGTGGTGCATGAACTGAAGCCTGGAGGTGCAACGATTCCCGTCACCGAGGAGAACAAGCGGGAATATGTGAAGCTCTATGTCAACTATCGTTTTATGCGTGGCATAGAGCAGCAGTTCCTGGCACTGCAAAAGGGTCAGTAGTGTCTTCAATAACCTGTTAAATATCATTTCTTTACATTATTTTCTGCTTGACAGGCTTTTGCGAACTGATTCCCAGTCATCTGCTGCGACCCTTTGATGAGCGCGAATTGGAATTGGTCATTGGCGGCATCTCAAGCATAGATGTCAATGATTGGCGCAACAATACGAGACTGAAGCACTGCACCAACGAAACGACACAAGTCCTCTGGTTCTGGCAGGTTAGTTGAACTCTGAATAGATATATCTATTTTATTTATATTTTCAACTTTTAATACGTTATCTTATCCCATTTTCAGGTGGTCGAGTCGTACAGCTCTGAGATGCGAGCGCGTTTGCTGCAATTTGTGACGGGATCGTCGCGTGTGCCGCTGCAGGGATTCCGTGCACTGCAGGGATCAACGGGAGCGGTTGGTCCACGACTCTTTACCATACACCTCACAGCGGATGTGCCGACACAGAATTTGCCCAAGGCACACACCTGTTTTAATCGCATCGACTTGCCACCCTACGAAAACTATCAGCTGCTCTGCGATAAGCTGACACAGGCCGTGGAGGAGACCTGTGGATTTGCTGTGGAGTAGTTTGCAACGCACACACCCCCACATTCTTATACACACACACATTATATCATATATATATATATATAGACAAAAGCGATTTGAAATCAAAATTATAATGAACCATTTGCATTGGAATTTGTCTGTTGAAATATGCTCGGCAATGCTGTTTATTCTTTTGCTGCGCCTTTTGCAGTTAAATTAAAATTTAAATTTAAAATAAACAAAAAATGTAATGATAGTACACACAGACTTATTACGTACATATTTATGTGTTGCTTTAAGGCAACAAACGTTCTTATACATAGTTACCAAGTGCATATACACCCCAACGTAAATACATGACGTATATATAGTACATATATCTACTTGTATTTTGCTGTCTGCCCTTGGCCTTTGTTTGTTTACGTCGTGTTATCAATTGTAGTTTTTAAAACCCGTATATATTATAAATTTACAAACATCTATTTATATATATATATACCAATAAATATATATATATATATATTTGCATATATCATAGTCGATAATTAGGCCTAATAAAACAAAACAAAAACCAATATCAAATTTTAAAATTGTAGGCATTGAACCAGCAATTATGATGTGCTTTTGTTTAGTTCTTATTGCATTTTTTATGTTTATTATTAATTATATTTTGTACATTTATAAATGAATCAAACTCACTGATAAGTTTTTAATTATTGTTAAAATTGTCCTTAAATACACACACACATACACACATACAAATATAAATAGATAAACATTCATTGCATATTCGATAAGTATATTATCAAATTAATTGCCCATACCCAAAAAATTAAAACACAAAAAGAAAGTAAAGAAAACACACAAATGCTTGAAAAATTACTCAATTATTATAATTAGTTATTTTTTTAAATTTTTAAATAAATGAAAATTATTTAATTTGCATTCGGTTAACATTTTATTTTGCAGCTGGTTCGACTTGTCCACACTATTATTATTTTACGCCAAATCTATTGAAAAACAAATAATACACATATTCATAATTACATAACATTCATACATAGTAGGAACTCACGTCATAACATTGATATTGATACGAATTGGACAAATTTCTAGAAAGTGATATTAGTGAAAATTTTTAACTGTCTTTAAATCAAATTGTAACAATTGGTAGTTATCTAAGAGATAGAGAGAGAGAGAGATCCCCTTGGACGTGTATTTCAAATTTATATACCATTGATTTTATGAGATTGAGAAAACATAATAAAGTTAAATTAAGCATAGCATAGCCCCAACAAACAACAACAAAACACAACACAAATCGAACGTTAACTTTTTAGCTTTAGAGAGCTCTAGGGTGTGAAATCCAATTGAATTTGAAATTAAGCAGAAGTTCTGCTTAATAATTGACAAAGGGTTAATAAAGGAATATAAAATATGTAAAAAATATCCGAGTTGATTGTTTTATTTCACAAATCCTTCGCCCAATTTGTCTACTCGGAGAATGCATAAGAAATTTAAATCGTGTGGGAAGAAAATCTGATTTAGACACAGTCAGAACAACTGCCGAAATAGCTCAGTTGGGAGAGCGTTAGACTGAAGATCTAAAGGTCCCCGGTTCAATCCCGGGTTTCGGCAATGAATAATTTTTTATTTTTATATTTTCTTTTAATTTTAACAAAGAAAAATAATGTTATAGAAATTATTTTTATTATTACAATCGAATAGTAATTAAATACAGTACGCTTGGTTAAAGTCTAATGTTTACTTTTCATTTGCGTCAAGTAGGACATTGGAGCCAAGAATACCAACTGCCGAAATAGCTCAGTTGGGAGAGCGTTAGACTGAAGATCTAAAGGTCCCCGGTTCAATCCCGGGTTTCGGCATTGACCAATTTTTTACTTTTTATTATTTTTTCACTTTTTAAAATTGTATACAACAGAAAAAATAAGGGAAAATAATTCTATCATGCGAATCGATTTTGTTCCCCCTAGCAACGGAAAAGAAGTAACAAAAATAGAAAATGTGGCTCCTCAGATTTAATTCGTTTGACAACTTAGATTTACAAACAATACATATGTCGAATTTCTGTTAATTTTATTTTTATTTTTTTAATTAGAATTTTCATGAAATTGCAAACTTTTCACCTACTTAGCAGAGACACAAACCATTCTTATGATACCTACTTACCTTAACGACAAGTAAGCAAATTGCTAGCAACACACCAACTGCCGAAATAGCTCAGTTGGGAGAGCGTTAGACTGAAGATCTAAAGGTCCCCGGTTCAATCCCGGGTTTCGGCAATGAATATCTTTGTTTTTTAATTAAAAGTGTTGAGTTTTTGATTTTTTTATATTTATTTTATTACTGTTTTATTCATTGTCTAAATATAGACATTGGTAAGTAGTGTGGTTTTAAGCCGCCATTAATTAAATTATTCAAAATGTCTAAAATGAAATTACAAACTAGTATTAACTAAAAGTGCATGACTATTTACTTTCTGAGAGCACAAAATGGATGCTCCCAATTTCCATATACATACAATACATACGTAGAATAATCATTTGAATAGATTTAGTAAAGAATAAAAAAATGGAAGAAGATAGCTGGGAGTAAAAGTAAGAGTATGCTTGCATAAATAGTTTTTATACCTGTCTTATAATTGTACACTTGTACACATTCAAGTATGTATACACATATATATTATATTATATGTTACTGAGCAGCAGTATATAATTAACTGATACGTATAAACTTTCGCAACACATAATCGGTTGCCAGTTCCTAAAGCTAGAGCATTGTTAGTCTGTTGGACGGACTAGAAGTCCGGGTCGTAGTCCCTCGCATAACGCGTCCGACTCGCATGATTGTTATAGCTGTACATCTGGTGGGCATCGGCGAAGGCATCGGGATATTGATGGCCATGGCCATATCCCTGCTGCTGCTGCTGATGGCCGCCGGGATAAGGCTGATGCTGATGCTGCTGGTGCTGATGATGATGCTGATGGCCGAGATGTGGCCGCTTCAGTGAGTCGCCCTTCTGCGAGTAGGCCGGCTGTTGGTCGTAGAAATAGTCACCGCTGTTCTGAGCATGACGTGTCGATCTCCAGCTGTCGTAGATGTTGGAGCTGTTGCTGCCGTGCATTGAATTTGTGAAGCGCTGCAATGAAAATTTATTATTAATTTCAGCTGCGCTTTTCATTAGTTTAAATGCACTGCTTGCATTTTTGCAAATGCACTGCTTGTACGCAAACGTTACGTGTGCGCTAACGAATATACTGCTTGCTTGCATATGCTTACGAGTGCGAATGCACTTACCTTTGGCTTGATGGGCTGCTTGGTGTCGTTCCAGGGATCATCAATGTTGTAGAAATCGTCCACTCCGTAATTGTCAGCACCTCCCATGTGATTGACCTTGAGTTCGTTCAGCATGTCATTGGTGAGAGGAATGGGCGTCTTCTTAGCGCGTTTCTGGCGATTCAGCAGCTGAAGGGTGAATATATATAAATGTAAAGAAATGAGGAAAGAAGCAGATGCTCGAGATCTTACCACTGTGACCCCAAAGATAATGACAAAGACCAGGGAGCCGACACCAATGACAATGACGACAATGGCCCACTGTGGAATGGGTAGATCATCCTCAGTGCTCTCCGGATTCGTGTGCTGATTCTTGGCAATGACTGTCGAGAAACAGATGGAGATGGTAAAGGATTCAGTAGGACAGTGTGGACTAGATACTCACCACTGAACTCGGTGGCCACCGGATCGATGGTGTATTTGCCCATCTGATAGCTGGCCTTGACCAGCTGCTCCTCCTGCGGACTGGACACACTATCCGTCTCATTCTCCTGGGCATCCTTGTCGGGCAGCATGGACATCATGGGCTTGCTGAGGGCGTCGTGGAACAGCTGCTTGATCTCCAGCGTGTCCACGTCCTCAGTGATGTTGGCTAGCTCCACATAATAGTCAACCAGGACGCTGCCTCTGCTGAAGCTATCGATGCGCACCTTTTTGTACCATTTGCTCAGTTGGGCGGCATTGGAGTAGACCTCATTGAGCTGCAGAGCGAGAGAGAGAGAGAGAGAGAGAGAAGGAACAGAAAAAGTCATATAAAGTTTATTTATAGTGTTATAGGGCTCTTATGGCGGATTGAAATTATTTAATTTATTGACATTCAACTTAGAAGATAAATAACAGCTTAAAATGCAAATAATGCATGTAGTTCACCACTTTGCATAATATAATTCATAATATGCACTCACTGTGTGCACTGCATTCATTTACTGCAAGCAGTGCGTCTGAGATTTGCACTGCAAGTTTGCATATTCAAGCAGTAAAAATAATTTTTTTTAACTACTTTTGAAAACCGAGTGAATTTAGAGACCAAATAATGACCAAGACGATATTCCGCATGAAAATCGGGCAAGTTTTGGCAAAGTTATGCATGTTTATGCTTATGGGTATGTCTTAGTCTATGTCTAAGTCTAAGTCTAAATGAAAATAGAAGGAACAGATAAAGCCAAATTAAGTTTTTTTATAGTGTTATAGGGCTCTTATGGCGGATTAAAATTATTTAATTTATTGACATTCAACTTAGAAGATAGACTTAGAAGAGGGAGGGATGGAGTGGGCGGTTTGATGGCGGTTTGAGGGCGGTTTGATGGCGGTTTGAGGGCGGGAGAGGGAGGGAGAGGGAGGGAGGGAGTGGGCGGGAGAGGGCGGTTTGAGGGAGGGAGAGGGACGGAGGGAGTGGGCGGGAGAGGGCGGTTTGAGGGCGGTTTTAGGGCGGTTTGGGGGCGGTTTGAGGGCGGGAGAGGGAGGGAGTGGGAGAGGGAGAGGGAGGGAGGCAGAGAGAGGCAGAGAGAGGGAGGCAGAGGGAGGGAGGTAGAGGGAGGGAGGCAGAGGGATAGAGGCAGAGGGATAGAGGCACAGGGACAAAGGGACAGGGAGAGAGCGAGAGGGAGGGAGCGAGAGGGAGGGTGAAAGAGGGAGGGTGAAAGAGGGAGGGTGGGTGAGGGAGGGAGGGAGAGGAAGGTAGGGAGGGAGAGGGACAGAGGGACAGGAACAGAGCGAGAGGGAGGGAGGAAGAGGGAGAGGGAGGGAGGGTGGTAGAGGGAGAGGGACAGAAGCACAGGGACAGGAACAGAGGGACAGAAACAGAGCGAGAGGGAGGGAGCGAGGGACAAGGAGAGAAAGATAAGAAGATGCTGAGAGAGTAGGGTAAGATGGATGGACTTACCTGCGCTTCCAGTTCGTGTGCGAGATTCTTCCACTCGACGGTGTTGTGATCGAGAAGCTCCGGCTTCCAGGCCACGCCTTCGATTATCCGGATGGTCGCCTCCAGATCACAGTCGGTGGTGCAGTGTCCTGGCTTAGTGGGTCGTGGTGTGGTGGTTGTTGTGGTGGTGGTAGTGGTGCTGGTTGTTGTTGTGGTACTGCTGCTGCCCGCCGCTGTCAGGAGATCCTCAAAGTTGATGGTCTGGGCATTGAGCTTGTCAATCGACAGTGGAGTCGTCGGTGGAGTGGGCCAACCCGTAAACTCGGTAGTTGCACGCATCGGCGGACCCTTCCGGATTACCAGAGAGGGCGACGAGGAGGCGGAGGGCGCCTCGTCGGCTCCGTCAAGTGGAGTATGTGGCGTGGTCAGACGATGGGAGCCTAGGCGCTTGTGGAATCCCTTGGGGAAGACGACCTTCAAGCCGCCAGTTGCCTCCGTCGAGCTGACTGCCGGAGCCGGTGTACTAGCTGTACTAGCTGTTGTCTTGGGCTTGCCCGTAGTGCTAGTTGAGGCCGGATGTAGAGGTGCCTTCGACTTGTAGCCGGGGGGAAGCAACGAGGCGAGCAGATCATCATCCTCTGAAGAACTTGAAGACTTGAGGGTGTCGTTCAACTTGAAGCCCGGAGGCAGCAGACTGCTCAAGTCATCCACCTTAAGCGGAGTTAAGGAAATGGGCAGCTTTGGCTCCACTTGCTCCTTCGGCGGCTTATAACCCGGAGGCAGGAAACTGCTCAGATCATCGAAGGGAACGGCGACGGCGGGAGAACGCTGAGTAGTCGATGTCGTAGTCACTTTAGTCGAGGGACTGAAGCCCGGAGGCAGGAACTTGGATATGTCATCGACCAAGGCAATCGCTGGCTTTGACGTTGTCGAGTTCAGCTTGTAGTCCTTGGGCAACAAGGCGGCCAGGCTGTCGTCAAACTGGCTGAAGAGACTCTCCAAAACCGGACTCTGTGTGGTAGTCGTGGATGAGGTCGTTGTTGTTGTCCTAGGTGGTTTATAACCCTTGGGCAGCAGTCCTGCCAAGGCGACATCCTGCACGGCAACCACGCCGTTCTTGAAGGAGCGACTAATGGTGGAGTTCCTCGCTGGTTTTTTGCTTTGATCCTCGCCTGGTGACTCCGTCGTTGTCGTCGTCGTTGTTGTTGTGGTGATCTTGCGGTTCTTATAGCTCGATTTGGGCTTGAATCCCACAGGTAGCAGACTGGCCAGCTCGTCCATTTCGGCCTCGTCAAAGTGTTGTACCTTCAGCTTGGATCCGCTGCTCGTGGTGCTCGGAGCAGCTGTGGTGCGAGGCTGGAACTTGCGAATGTTCGGCACAAATCTGGAGCCAGCTCCCGTGGACATGGTCGAGGCGGGCGTGGAGGCGTCCATCTGACTGACAATGGGATACTTGCCGGAGAGTACTCCATTGGACAACTCGGACTGCACGCGATCCAGCTTATCGATGATGCTCTCTGTGGAGACACCTTGGACGGGCAAGGATCTCTCCGTGGTCGAGGTAGGGACAGAGACAGAGACGGATACGGTGGACATGGTCGTCGTACTCGGCTCCTCGCTGCTCTCGTTCAGCTCGCTTAATTTCTGCTGCTGCTTGGAGTGCACCTTCCGCTCCAGCTCCGACAGCGTCTGCTTTGTCTCCTCCTGCTCGATGGCGGGGAAGGGCAGAAAGCGAGCGCCATTGATGCTTCTGCTGGTCTGAATGGATGCCACAACCACATAGCTCTCGGTCACATTCTCGATGGGCTGTGACGTCGTTGTTTCCACAATTTCTACCCTAGGTGACTCGGTGTGTTCCTCCTCCGGCTGTGGAGCTGGTTGACTGTCGGCGAGAGTCGTTCCCAGGCTGCTAGGCGTTACAGGAGGAGCCGGATACGCCGTGGAGCCATTGACTACGCTCTTTGTGGTCACCACTGAGATGATCTCTCGTCCGTCCTCGAACTTGTGCTCGCGACTTGGCGTAGATTCATTTTCCGACTCGGTTGTGGCATCACTGTGTTGCTCCTCCTCCTGCTCTCCCTCTCCCTCCTCTTCCTCGTCGTAGTACTCCTCGTCACCTTTAATGGCATGATTAGTAATGGAAAATATAGACATGGATCTACTCTTACCTTCCTCACCCTCTTCATCATCGTACTCGGACTCTTCCTCCTGCTTGGACGTTGTCTTGATCTCCTTTTGGGTTTCGGGTGCCTGTTGTTTTGGTGTTGTGGCCTGAGTTGTGGTTTCTCTTATGGTTTCTCCGGCGGATTCGGTTGTCTCTGCTTCGAGTTCCGTTTGATGCTCCTCCGTCGACTCATTCTGTCTAGGTAACGCGGTGGTTGCCTTCTCCTTCTCTTTATCCTCCTCCTCCACATACTCGTACTCATGTGCGACATTTGGGAGAGTTGTCTCCTCTGAGACGTCACTGGTCTCCGAGTAGTCTGTCTGGGATTCCTCGGTGCTTGTGGTGCTGGTGGACTTGTCGAAGTCATCCTCGTTGCTGGTCACTGTGTCCAGTGCCTCAGAGGTGTGCTCCTCCTTGTTTATTCCCTCCGTCTTGGCAATTGTAATGGGTGTGATTGTCTCCTCCTGCAATGGCAGTTTCTCTAGGCTTGAGGCCACTTCATGGGTCAGCTGCTGCTCTTGCTCTTGGTCCTTCTCCAGCGACTCCTGCTGGTACTCTACCTCATCATCCTCTCCTTCTTCCACACCCTCTGTGGTGCTTGTTGTGCTGGACGTAGGTCTGGGCAGCTTCAGTCTCGCGTTAGCGCTGTTGTAGTTGAAGGGTCGCTTGCTGACCACACTCACGGGCTCGTTGATCTCGCGACTGATGAACACGGGACGACGCGGATTCGGCGCTTTGCGACCAAAGCTGGGACGTTCTGAAGATGCATTTGGCGTGGTTGAACTGCTTGTTGTACTGCTTGTTGTCTTTGCAGCTGCTCGATTGCTGCCGAAGCGATTGTACCGCTTGCTGCTCCCCGCTTGCTCTGCACTGCTTCCAGTCGTTGTCGATGGCGTTGAGGAAGCAGTGCTAGTCGAAGGCTGATAGCGACTGCGTATGCGATAAGGCGTTGCAGCTGAAACTGCTTGGGGCGTGGCATCGTCCGCTGGAGGCGCTTGAGTGCGAGTGCGCGTCGAGCTGGGCGAGAAGCCACCGTTGCCAAAGGGACGCACGGCTGCACTGCTTGCCGCCAAACGCTTTTCGCTCTGTGAGGAGACAGAAGAGAAGATTGAGAGTCAGTGTTGTTGATTTAGCCTTTTTTTTTTTTAGATCTTTTCTTTACTAAACTAAATACTTAAGCTGAAAGTAAACAAATTAGTTAGCCTTATTTTTGATAGATCTTTTTTTTTATTAAACTACATACTTAAGCTGAAAATAAAGAAATTTAATAAAATTTTAATGCAGAATAAAGCCATCAGAAAAATAAATTTCGCTTTTCAGTTCCCGAATTAATTTGGGTAAAATCGGACTATATTATCAGAGATAGCTGTTATAGGAATCATCAGCTTAGCAGAAGCATCTACAAGGCTTTCAATTCTTCGAAGAGTCGATGTGAACAGTCTTTTTCATTTAAGTATATTTTTCTTCCTCTTAAATTTTTTTTTTTTATGGTATTTTTGTAGGGTACATGCCTGACTGTACTTATCTAATGGTTACTAATGTGGGATAATTGGCGGGGTGTCAAGCAGTGCAATGTCGTGCTACGCATTGTTACAATTTTTTTAGCTACAGTTACAGTTTCTACAGTTATTAAATTTGGCGATTGGCAAAGCTGAGACAGCTGAGAAAACTGAGACAACTGTGCAACTGTGCAACAACTGTGCTTCTGTGGTCATATGTTATCGTCGTCATGGGAAACTGTTACAGTTCCACTTGCAACACACTCACAATTATACCCACACACACACACACACACACACACACACACACACACACACACACACACACAGACACATTCACAATCTCTGCGGTTCGTCTGTCAATTGTTTTGCGTGCGAACTCTTCTCTTCCCACCCCTTAACCCCTTAAATCATCCTCTCTCATCCAACAGTCTCTTCATCATCTCTTTCGAGTGATTCTCAAATTTGTCTAAAGCGTTTTGTGCAAATTTCCAACTTGTTGTCTGTTTTGGTGTTTTTTGTATTTTGTGTTCCATTTGCCAGTTTTGGCGTCTTTAATTTATGCGCTCGTATTTATTTAATTTGGCTGTGAAGGCAACGAGAAAAAGAAGAGGAGACTCGTAATAGAGACTGAGACTCCAACTGAGACTTCGACCTGTGACTTCTTTTCAAAAATCTGCAGACATTTCAACTATTGAAAGCTGTTGGATTGAGTGTTGCATGATGACATTTGGGTCGTTGCCAAGTGCCAAGCAGATGCAAGCAGTAAGTTGACAGTTGACAGCACTTGTTAGAGTGTGGTAACCAAGCAGTGCCGATAGAACACTTCAACTGCTTGTGGCAAGGTGTGCAAATATGTGTATTTCGCATATTTTGCATAATTTCGAAATTAATTATCATGAAATGCATATATTTTATGAGCACTTTTATCTCAATTTTATCACTAATTACTCAAACAATTTGGTGAGCGATGTTTGTTAATTGCTGACTAATTGTTATTGTGGGCGTTTAATTTATCTTATAAACCAAGATTAATCATGCGAATACACTTTCGCTCAAATTCGGCAACAAATTGTGGCAATTAGTTTTTAATCAAAATTGTAATCAGCCAAATTAAGAGCTGTATGACACAGTGATTCCCTGTAAGCAATTATTATCCAAAATTTATAAAAATTTTATAAAAAATTTGACTTGTAAAGTGGTTAAATCCAAAATCTAACCAAATTCAATCCGTCATAACTTTGTCAAAACTAACCCGATTTTCAAACGGAATGTCATTTTGATCATGGGTTGGCCTGTAAATTCATTCTGCATTTAAATTTTATTAACTTTTTAAAAAAAATTTGTTTTGCTGGAATTCGATTTTGATGCTAATACCCTAATACCCCAGTTACAGGGTATATCAACGAAAAGAAATGTGTAAGGGGGCGTTTGTTGGGACGGAGAAAAGAGTTGAGTAAAAAATCGTGAGGAAAGTATTTAACAAGAGAAACATTTCAATTATGCGAGGGAAGCTCACATTCAATATTATTATTATTATTTTAATGGTAATGTAAATAAACAAATGCGAAAATCTGTTAGAAATGCCTTTTAATACTTTTAACAATTGTTGTTGAAGATATAAACAAATTAAATGCTCCAGATCTGTTAAAGGCAATAAACCAGGTGAAAGGTAAAGCTGATTTCATTGATAAATAGATAGAGAGAGAGAGAGAGAGAGAGAGAGAGAGAGAGAGAGAGAGAGAGAGAGAGCGAGAGCGAGTAGGCATTCAAGTATGCGGTTTGCAACTGGTTCTGGGACTTAGCTGAATTTTGTGGCTGTGTTTTTTGCTATGGGCCAAAAAAACTTTGCCGTTTCATTTGGCGTCACGTAAGTGAGAGTCAGAGCCAACTCTAATATTGGCCAAATCAGAGCATGGCCAATTGTTTGGTTAAATGTTATGCAATGCCAAAAATTGTTGTGTTGTTCCTTTTGTTGCTTTTACTTTTCGACGTCTATCTGTCTTTCTCTCTGTCTCTTTCTCTCTCTATCGCTCTGTCTCTCTTTCAAGTGACAGCTGCTGATGAACGAGATCTCAATTGGCATTTCCTTACCGTTGTTGGCTCATTGAAGTGGGCCAAAAACTGCGTCTGCTGATGGGGAACATTGACGCGCTGCGTCTGCGGTTGGAAACCGTTCAGACTGTTCCCTAAGCTGCCTCCACTGCTTACTCCACTGCTTACCCCGCTGCGTATCGCCTTGGAGCGTGTAAATCCATTCGATGGCGTTGCGGACGTTGCGCCACCTCCACTAACGGGCACACCAAAGGGGCGTGGCGAGATATCGTAATAATCCGACTGACGATTCGGTTTCTGTGGCAAGCAAAACAAAAAAAAAAAAAAAAGAAAATGAAAAAAGAAGGAACAGAAAAAGCCAAATTAAGTTTATTTATAGTGTTATAGGACTCTTATGGCGGATTAAAATTATTTAATTTATTGACATTCAACTTAGAAGATAAATAACAGCTTAAAATGTAAATAATGCAATTAGTTCACCACTTTTCATAATATAATTCATAATATGCACTCACTGTGTGCACTGCATTCATTTACTGCAAGCAGTGCGTCTGAGATTTGCACAGCAAGTTTGCATATTCAAGCAGTAAAAATAATTTTCTTTTAACTACTTTTGAAAACCGAATGAATTTAGAGACCAAATAATGACCAAGACGATATTCCGCATGAAAATCGGGCAAGTTTTAGCAAAGTTATGCGTGTTTATGTTTATGGGTATGTCAAAGTCTATAACTATAAATACGTGGCTTATGAGGTTAACAAAAATTTTTTTTTTTTTAACTAATTTTGAATATCGAATGAATTTAGAGAACAAATAATGACCAAAACGATATATTTTTGACGTATAGCTATTCATGACTTATGATATATAACATATTTTGCATTAATGTTCGTCTTTAATGTTACAAAAACTTTTAAATCTCTTAATGAAGGCTGATTGACAGCGCTGATCACAGCAAGCAGTGCGTGCTGAGAAGAGACTGACAACTTAAGAAGCTAAGCAGACTTAAAGCTGCATTTGAAATAGTGCTGGAATAAATCGTTATAAGTCGAATTTCAGTCCAATTTCAAAATACTCGCAAGTTGACAACGAAACTCTTATGATCATTTGCCTGTCCAAACATAAGGGGAGCACTCATCGTTGCACCTGACTGTCCCTACTCAACTATATAGACATATATAGACATGTGAAAAGGGCCTTCATTTCACGTGTTGCACGTGTTGCAGGCAATGCCAAAGCGCTTTAAAAATCAAGCTAAGGCAACGGTAAAGTTGATTACAAATGGATTGAATCGAAATCGGAATTGAAAGCAGCAACAATAACAAGAAATCAAACAATGGAAATCTATCAAAAGTATTTGATTGAAGTGTATCAAGGTCGAAATTCGACTGGCCGCTAATTACAGAAATCGCTGTCAGTTGCCAGTTGCCAGTTTCGCCTTTAAAGTGGTAAGTACTTGTTGTTATTATGCATTATTATTGTTGTTTGGTATTTGTGTTTATTTCTTAGTTTATTTATTGCCTTTTTTTTTTGAAAGTGCTTCTAATGTTGGGTGCAGTACGATCAGAAGGAAGGGGAGGGAAAGGGGAAACAAGTTTTGCTCTGTTAAACAAATTGCATACAAAACGCAAGTTTTGTTGCTAGCAGGCGAATTTCAATTGCAGTTGTTGTTTTCCGCTTTATGCTTCAGAGAATACCCTACAAGTCAAAATTCTACAAACAAACTGCAGGCAATTTGTGAAGAGAGCTCTTTCATTTCTCCAGCAATTAGACAGTAACAAAAATAAGAGTCTTAGTCTGATTAACCGTCAGTAATTCATGGTAACTTTGACTAAACAATGCCAACTTGTATGTGAATGCTTTCCCAGTAAATTTCACCAGAAATGTCAAATGGAGTGGGTGCAATAGGCAAATAGACGGGGAAGAAATTGTCGGTCAAATAATTAAAAAGAGCTCTTAAGTCGTTTGTCAATATGGCTGCCATAAACAAACTATGAAAAAGCTGCTCACGTATTGACTTTCACTCTAAAAATAGGCAAACATTAAGAAATTACAATTAAACAATTCAATAATATTTAAATTTTTAGGTATATTTTCTACAATAAACTTCACTGCTTGTCCATTTAAAGCAGCACAGATCAATTAGAACCAAGAACAAGTGGTGCATAAATAAGCCTGCTTTCTTTAGACTCTATACATAGCAAGCTGTCAGCTCCGCCTACCCCAAAGGTGTGAGAAGTGCAGTAAACAATGCAGAGCAAGATCTCCTGCTGTGCGCTGACAGCACTGCTTGCAGCCCGAGTTCAACTGAATTGAGGCCGTGACATGTTATTTCAATTAGGTCCAAAACTGGAAGCTTCAGCTAAGTGCGTGCTCATGATCGCAAGCTGCTAATAAACAATATGATTAAACACTTTTTTCTTCAGCTTCGTCTTTTCAATTAGAAACACGTTTTCCAAATGCAGTTCAACGAATCAACGCTATTTATTTATTATGATTCGTTGAAATGCAGAAGGCACTTTGTCTTTTGTCTGCATCTTTTGTTTGGCTTTAACAAAGTGAAAGTGAAATGCTTCCAGCTCTGGCCACTGATCGAATAGCCGTGTTACGAATACACCCACCCCAAATTTATTTATTCATTCAATAGCGTACGAGTAATACTTTAAGTATTTCGATTTGCGTGAATCGTTTCGTTTTTTTTTCTGTTGTTTGACCAACAACGACTTTAACTTCAATTTCAGCCTAAAAGGAAACCGCGTGTTGCACGCAGCAAGCAGTGGGAGACGGGAGAGGGGAGAAGGTGGAGACTCGTGAGTCGCATTCCGTTGATATAAAAACCTATTTCTGCTTCCCGTTACGCTCTGCAACACTTCTCGTGATCGTGATTGTGATTGAAACTGTTTCCTATCAATTACCAACGTGCCACAGACCCATTTAATAGAGCCTAGGGAAATACATGTAAATACTTAAGATTACGTGTAAGAATTTCGACTAATCTTTCTGAGAATTCTAGAACACAATTAGGAGCACAAAACTAGGAAAATGTAAATCAGGAAATAAGAACTAAACCAAAATAAAGACAACTTTTATGAGGAATTAAAAAATAAAAAAACAAAAATTACTTTTTTTGTCTTTCTTTTGTAATTCTTACAAAAATATTGGAAATTCGTTGCAGTTACAGTTGAAAGAGAGAGGAGAAGAATTCTAAGAAGAATCTTTGCTATGTATTGCTAAACGCACTCGTGTCACGCGCTCATCTCTAAATGCAGCTCACAATTCTCCTTTAACAAGTATTGCAATGTGGCTTAATCAAATTTGAAATTTCATATGTGGCATGTGGCAAGTTGTTATTTATAAATTTAATTTGATTTGATTTTGTTTTTTTTATTTTTGGCGTTGATTGGCAACGGTTGTGGACCTAGACACGGAAAGGAGAGACAGAGAGAGAGAGAGAGAGAGAGGAGGAGGAGAACAGACAGAGAGTGAGGAGGACAGACAGAGAGAGAGGAGGTGGGACAGAGAGAGAGGGGAGGACAGGCAGAGTTAGAGAGAGATAAAACAAGTTACTTAATTGCCTTAAGCATAGTTTGGGTTGCATGCATATTTGTGTGGCAGGTTGTTTGCCACCCCAACCCACTTGCCAACTACCAATTTGGAAATGGCCAAAACCTGAATATTAACATAAGTAGGAGCTAAAATTGGAGCTTGGAGGATTTAATAGAGACTAGAAAACTTACTGCAAACTGTGAACTGCTTCCAAATGGTGAACCGTATGGCGAGTTGCCTGCTATGACACTTTGTTTGTTGTTGTTGCCGTTGTTGTTCTCGTTGGATATAAAAAGCAGTTGCTCCTGATAGGATCCGGGGGCGGGAGAGAATCCATTGTTGGCGCCGCGAAAACCATTTAAATTTGACTGCGACTGCTGCAGTTGGCGGGGAAACGATCCGGCAGAGGGTACAAATCGATTTTGCGAGGGAAAATAATAGCTGGATGCATCTGAAAGCAAATAAAAGAAGAAGAAAGCCAACAATTAGTTAAGGGTAAACTGCTTTCAATGCGACGCTGACAGCCAACAGCCACAGCGGCTTCACTTATTCAGTTAGCCATGAAACGCACTCAACTTCAAAATCATTGTACATAATTGTCAATTAATTGTAATAAATAAATAAATAAGCTCGGGGCAATAATTTGTCATGGTCTGTCACTCACTCACTCGTGTACTGCTTTGTCGCTGTGTTTGGCACTGCTTTGACCTCTTTTGCGAATACTTACATACAAGCTGCTTGATATGAGACAACAGCACTACAAGCAACTGCTTGTCGCGTAATGCAAGCCTGTTAGACAGGACATGTTAAATGATTGATATGAAAATGTAGATAACATAACAGTGATCCTATCACTGCTTTTTTACATAAAATGCAACTCAGTAGCTGCTGTTATTCTCCTAACATATTTATGTTTAACATTAATAATATATTTATTTAAACCATTTTTACAAGCTTATCAGCAAGTCCGCCTGTTGACATAACATTTGCTGTATTGTTAGCAGTGCCATTTCACTCTGGTTGCGTGAACAAAGAAATTGTAACAAGCTGCAAGCAGTTATTAACATCATTTTAAGCTGGCAATTGGCCTCGTTGAGTTTTTTTTTGGCAACTGCCAAAGAGATACTTATGTAAATATAGCGTGGGCACCCAAAATAGACTGCAAACAACTACAGCAACTCCAAATAACTTCCAGCTGCAATATCGCATGCGTCACTCTGTGGCTTTTTGACCCACAATGTCTAGGCATAAAAAGCTGCTGCACCACGCGAAAAAACAAAAACAAAAACAAACGTTGCCACTAATTGAAAATTGAAATATCATACAGGCGCAATATTTCAAACGAAAATGCAGAGCGTTGAAAATTTTATCAGGCGAATTTATGCAGTCGTCGTCAAGAGAGGCAACGCCTACGTGGGGATTGAGGCAGAAGAGGGGCAAAGAGTTGTGCCCCAAAGCTAACATTACTTAAGTTTCACACCTTGTTTTTCGACACATGTATGAGTATGTGTTGAGAGTCAACTGTGGGGTGTGGAATATATGCAAGTGTTGACGCGATAAGTTTAACTTTTGATTAATAGACGAAAAGAAGTGTATTTTATTGGGCCAAGGCAAGCGAAACAGAACAGCAAAGTGCGCTGCTTGAGTGTCAACTGCTTATCAACTGCTTGACGAAGACACATGAACAGAACGAGAACGAGAACGAGAACAAGTAGTCGGATGTTAAGCAGTCGTCTTGCGATTTCCGTTGTGGCGGCGCGCGTTGAGTTGACGCCAGTTTTCTACGAGTAAATCGAGGGTCGCGGGTTCGAATCTCGCTGGGTGAATTTTGATTTCTTAGTAAGATTCACATTTATAAATTAAATTTTATTAGCAGCTCGCCGCGCCCATTATTACGGGTTTCTTGTTGTTGTTAGCCTTTCTGCGCTTGGGCAAGAGTTGCTTGGTAAATTGCCAGCCGGCTAACTCTAATCCGCTGAAGGTAGATTAAATCGTTCGGTCTCCATTGCCGTTGACACTGCACTATTGTTCCGTTTCATAAGTGGACATTGCAGTTCGAACGTGACTGAATACACTATTATTTTACAATTATTTATTAAACATTTTTCTATAAATACACAATTATTTTATAATTATTTAATAATCATTCTTTCTATAAACTACCCATGTGTTTGTTGGATTATTCTATATTTGTTCGTTAATATTCCCCACGCACACGACCCAAAATTGGAAAACCAATCAATACGTGAGCATTGTGACCCACTTATCTGCCTATTTTTATAGACTATTTCTGGATAGAAGCTAAAATCTAACAGCGACAACCTTCAGCAAACTGTCTGTTAAACAGATTCATGTAAATTGTCGATCGATCGCATTGGAATTTATTGTAATGTGAATGTGAAATGTCAGTTGAATATCAAACAGATGGACAAAAGAGGTTCAACTGCTTGCGAATTGAGTCACAATTAGAAGACGTATTCAAAGAAATTACCAGAGCAACTGAACTGCTTGCGTCACAATTGAGTCACAATTAGGTAACCAGAAGTTACCAGAATTTTATTTCTTTTTCATTCAAATAAGAGTAATTAAATATGAAAATTAATAATACTTGATTGAATCTCTCATTTATAAACATAATAAACATTGAAAATGGACGTTTTCCTTACATAAAATTTCGAATTTTACATAAAATTTCGAATCTTACATAAAATTTCGAGTAAAAGATATGCTACTTTAAACGCTGTCTATATTCCTGTTCGATTTGTTAGTCTTCCGCTTCTGGCTTAAACGCTTGTTGTTTTTGCCTTTAGAGCGAGATTTCTTTGACTTCACAGAAGTTCCTCGCTTTTTGATCGCTCTGGATGCAAGATTTGAAATCGGCGGTAAGCTTGACTGATTTTTGTTGAAACCGCCAAGAGTGTTGTAATCTCGGGGTAACGCCGTTCCACGAGGTTGTTCATAGGGACGCAGGGACCTTATAACGTAGTCGAACATCTGGCAGGGAGTAAGCTGATCCCAGAACTGATGGGCCATAATGATCAGCTGGTGATCAGTCAGCCAGCGGGCAAAGTCCTTGTAGAATATATCAAATGGCTTGCAGGACTTTTCGTCCGAAGTCCCCTCCGTACAGTGAACCCTCTTGGTAACGGGCTGTTGTTTGGCCAGCCAGCTGGAGAAGTCTTCGAAGAGCAGCTGGGAGGGCATGGGACGGAAAAAGTGTGACTTCAACATGTTGTAAATACGTAAAACTAAAATTTATTTTTATTTCCTTTTGTTTTTTATATAATTTAGATGCTTAAACAACAATAGTTTGAATTAAAAATGGCAACTGACAAAAGTCTACGCTGACAACAAAAACAACGACAACAACAACAATGCCTTTAAATGTTGTTTCAACTTTGCCGCACGGCCTTTAGTCAAGTGCCTCCCAAACTGTCTGCATGCAACCAAAGCATTTGGCATTTGGCCCAAAGAGACAACAGGCCAAAAAACAATGAGGCAGACTCAAACCATTTTTAGCTTTTTCGCATGTCGAATGTCCAAAGTGGACGGCGCTGCACTGTGGTTACAAACTGCAAGTGAACTGAATAAATTCGAAACACCCTATTGATGGAATTAAAATAGTTTTTCTGCATTGTTTTCATTTATTATTCACATCGATTACATGCAATCATATTTGCCCCACTGTGCCTTTTTCTCCCGCCTGCACTGACAGCTTGACATTTACAAGAAGTTCAAAACTTCTTGCCACTGCTTTTTGGCCTGCTTGTTAAACTGGACGCGCTCATTCTCCCTTGAGGATAATTATTCAATTACATTATGATATTGTGCGATTTATTGCAACTTGAAGATTTCCCATTGCCGCAACAAATTGCAAAATAAAAGCATGAAGCATCTTGCAGCCAACAACAAACAACATTTTCTTCTTTTGTTGTTGTTAGTGCGAAATGCCAAGTCGCCAAGCGAAAAGTCATTCAGAAGTGCAATAGCGCACAGCAAGCAGTATAAGAAGCAGTAACAATTACAACAACTGCAAGCAGATGAAACAACAACAACAGCGCTAAAACAAGTTGAACTTTAAGTTTTCTTAACTACTTGTATAATCAAGTTTCTGTTGCTTGCAAATTGTTGCTTCTTCACTGTGATTGAAGGTCGTGCTAGTGAAGTCTACAGTTTTACAGTCACTGCTCACAATCTGTGATTTGTAAGCCAATTTGACAGACAGTTGTTCCAGTTTCCAACTAACAACTATTACTATGCGAATTTTCATCTAATATATAAAATCAATGCTGCAAGCTTGTTAAGAAAATTATATTTTATTTCTCAAAATATTTTCGCTATGTTAAAATCAAGCTATAATAAAATTATAGATACTAAAGTATATAATAGTATTATGAAATTTAAGTAATTCATTTTTATTCTGAACCTATTTTAAAGTTGTATAAAATCCGTTATTGGATAAACAAAATGTTGGGGTAATAAATCTTTGGCTTGTCCAATATAAAATCTTTAGTATCATGTTTTAAAATTAAATTCGAGTTGTTAGGCTATAAAACACACCCCGTATATAGACTTATAGATAGACTGACCATGTTGTAATCATCATGTGATCACAGCTCAAAGTTCTGGCCAACTGTGTGACATCATGCCACTCCCAGACAATATTGCTAAGTCCCTTGTCTTGTCTTGTCTTGTGTTTTTGCCAAATTGATAGATAATTTCATTTAATATACTCGCTTTTAATGGACTCTCTCAACGAGGTGACAGAGCCCACAAAATTGCCAAAAAAAAATCACAAAAATAAAGTGAGAACAATAAAAACCAGCAGAGATCGTTATGATAGCTGTTGACTTTGGCCAAAACAAAGTTGAGAATTGAGTTCAAGAAGTGGACAACGACTATTTACTCCCTTCTCTCCCCCTTCTTTTATTCTCTTCACTCAACTGCTAATTAGAAAATAATAATGCGCTGCTGAAGGTCAATGCCAAGAGCAGAAGAATGGAGGAGAAGCTGATGGAAATGGTGAAAAGTGACTCAGCTGATTTCTACAGTTCTCTGATCTGTTCAGCACCCACGAATGTTACGTCTTGAATCTGATGTTAGACGTAATGTAAGACGATCTGTTGAGGTTGACAAATGTCAACTGCTGCCCACGCCACTGCTTGCTGTCTGCCCGTCGACTGCTTGCTGTCTGTCTATCTGCTTTATTCTGCTGTTAAATTTCGAGGTGCGATGCTTGCATCACTTGGAGAGGTTTGTGCTACTCGCAATGCATTCCATTTACCTCGTTTATGTTTTTAGGCCCTGTACTTAGGAAGAATAAGGGGTCTATTGAGTTAACTGGGTTAACAGGCTTTATTTATTAATTATTTATTTATATTTATTGCTTCCTGATGCTGCAAGTAATAAACTTATAATTTAATGCATCAACCAGAATGAATTGTATATAAAACAGTAAGTTTTATTATAAAAATTATATCAAGTTAAGACAATTTAATTTGCAACAGAATAAATACAGGGTTTTCCACAGTTGAGTTTATATGTTTAAATTTTCTACTAGTCTACTTGTTGTTTTTGTGTGTTATAATTATATTTACTAATACATGCTGTGCGGTTGTTGCTGCTGCTGCTTGTTGTTTGTTATTGTTGTTTGGTGTTTGTTAATCACATATCACATACTCGACGTATGCAAACTTGTTACACAAACAGAGCAAACGCCAAGCGCGAAGCAGGCGTAAAGCAGATCAGAGTAGAGCAGTGCAGACCACAACACAAAGCAGTGTTAAAAGCAAAGCGCAAGCAGAAGCAAAACAAAAGCGAAACAACAACCATAAAGACAGCAGCAACAACAATAGCTAAAAGTGTTGCATGAAAAATCGCCAGCTGTTTTGGCTATTGTTGTTTGGCTTGCACAAACACTCGAATGAGGAAGAGGGAGAGGTATTCACACATACACACATACATACACATGCATAGAAGCAAGTTGCAGATTTCTGTAACATATGTAAAAATGTTAAGTTTGAAATTTCGAATGCAATTCTAGAATGAAATAAGTTAAAGTTGTTAGTGCACGCAATACATTTTTTAAAAAGTAAAAAGACTGCTTGAGTGTGCTCGACTGTAAAAAAGCCTGTAATTATACATAAAATTATAAAAACTACACCTATTGAAAGTCTTAAACATATTTTCATATAAACATTTTAACAAAATTATTAAAAACTGGTAATTTTAGTATTAATAATAATAATAAAAATAATTAAATACAAACAAGTTAAGAAGCTAACGGTTTAACAAATTAAGAAACGTCCAAGTAAATGGAATTTTGAACCAGTTTAAAATATGTTTAGTCAATGTCTATTTAGTTGCTATTCATAATGGCCAAAAGGCAAAAGATTTTCAGTTCGATTTGCCGAGCAATTTCCGCAGTTCAAGATATCCGGCATTTCGGCCATAAATACTTGTACATAATCAATCATTTAGCCAGGGACAAAGCAACAATTGTTAACTGGAAATGGAACAATGTGGCCAACACCCGCACAAAACCCAAAGCACAAATAATAACAACAATAATTCCATTTTCAAACCGTGGCAACATTCTAAAACTGCAATTCGATCATAAAGAACCTGTTTATGAGTCGTGCTTTGAATTGACTTAACTTGGCCAATTACAGTATTGGCTGAAGTCAATTACACGCCAGAGACACTTGACTCTCTCAATTGAGACTGGAGATTAGAGGGTGTGTTATGTGTTGGCCTTTTTTATTAACTGTTTGTCTGTCTGTCTGTCGTCTGGCATTTTTGTCAAACGCTTTCAATAACATTTTACTCGACCACATTCCAGGGCCAAGACAACTGTTGGCCAAGTTCCCGTTGTCAGCGATCGGAACCAAACAAAGAAACTGCACAAGTGTCTTGAATACCCTGGGAAAAAAAACACGGTCTAAAATTCATTCAAAAAACACAAAAAGAAGCAACAAAATGAATAAAAATCATTTTTGTTGGCAGTGGAAAGCGCATAAATTTATACAATTTGTAAAGCATTTAAATTTAAATCTATATTTATAAGCAACATCAACAGTAGTGCCGACTTCTGGGCGTGTCAATTAAGGCGGAACTTACGTAACTCTGAGGGTCAGTTTCAAGCCAACTGAAAACGAAAGAGAAAAACAAAAACAAAAAGAAAAAGAGAAAAAGAAAGGCAGCAAACGAAAGTGAAATTTTCTTGACTCCGCTCAACTGATGATTAACAGAGTTGCCCCCGTTTGGGGCAGTTGGAATTATAACCCATCGATGAGGCCGTTCGAGATTTGAGGCAGTGGAACCAAACAAAATTAAATTAAATTGATTTCACGCACAAGTTGAGAAAGGGAAATCACAGATTTGAAGATTGTACTCATGAAATCAGAGAAATATGTTTACAATTTAATTAGGCATCGATTTTAACATAATAGGCTGTGAGTTGTAACCTGCTGTTATTAACAGCTGTTTAATTGAGATGTACAATTTATTTACTGATGTAAACACTGTAAAGTTTACAGTGTAAACTTAAATAAAACTCGGAAGCTATTTTATATCGAAGCAAAATTGTCTTTGAATATTTAATACTCTTGCTTCAGTTTTAAATTAAAGCCCATAAAATATGTAACTAATTAACAACAGCGTGCTGTTAGCAGCATTACTGCCTTAACAGCAAAATAAAATCGCACTGTTATAACGAATTCTGTTTGCAGAACTAAACTCGATGGAGTTAGAGTAAGTGAGAGAGAGAGAGAGAGAGAGATTGAGCTCGAGTGAGTGAGAGAGAGAGAGAGAGAAAGAGAAAGAGAGGGGACATTTTATTTAAATTAAGTTACTCATTAACGATAGCATGCTGTTATTAACATTAATGCCTTAACAGCGAAATAAGAGCGCACTGTTAAAACGAATTCTGTTTGCAGAACAAAACTAGATAGAGCTGGAGTGAGTGAGAGAGATAGAGAGGGAGACAGAGAAAGAGAGCGAGAGGGACACTTAAAAAGTCAAAGCCCGATTTGCAACTTTGTAAATGGCAAACGAACATGAAAAACTTCTTAGTTAGGAAATTCTTTTAGCCGGTTTTCGATTACCACTCCCGCAATGCCTGAAACCGAATCCGAAACTGAAACTGGTTCAATTCCAACTTTGGCCAACAGCGTGTGCGGGTGGCAAATGTCCGCTAGTGTTCCCCTCTCCCTCCCCTCCCCTTGGAGTCCACATTCCCCACTTGGAATCACGACTCTTGTCTCAGTGTTGAAAATAGTTCCCTGTCCCTTTATTAACTCGGCTCGTGCGGGGTCAAAACTGCAGTCGAAGCGGGTGAAAGGCCGACAATCATTTTGGCCAGTTAGTTTGTTCAGTTAACCATCATCAGCAACATCACAAACATCATCGATATTCTATCAATTATTTGTGGTAATTTTTGATTTGTCTTCCTTTTGATTTTGGCCAAGTCAACGTCGTCTTCATTGCGATTTGGCCAGTTTGGGGCAAGTTTATTTTGTGTTTTGAGGTGCGACTGCGTTTTGTTTACGTTTCGTTAGCTTTGTTTACTATTTTTTTTTTGGTTTATGTAATTGGCAAAGCGTGCTTAACTCTTTACTCTCTGCTCTAATAAAGGCAGCAGCAAATAAAAAAATACAGGAAAAAAAAATTATATTGCAAATATTATAAATAAATTACGAGTACGAGCGTAAGTGCAAACGAGTTTTTTGCATTGCAAAAACTTCAACTCGGAACTCGAAATGGGAGCTAAAACTGAAACTGAAACCGAAACTGACAAAGTAGTTGTGGTTGTTATAGTTATTTTTGTTGTTGTTACTGTTGAACTGGGCTTGGCCACAACATGTGGCAATAAATTGTGGCCAATAAAAGAGCAAATTGTTAGAAATGCAAGAAAACAAAGACAACATTGACTGACATCCATAACAGCTGAGATTTAAGTACTTGAATTCATGCTGTGCTTACAATCAATTAACTTTAGTTAAGCATTCTAATTTATTTATGTTAGTTGCTTAGTTTAAAAATTCAAAGAACTGAATTAAGAGTGAGAATAAATTAAAGACAAAATCTTTCCATATATGACTCACATTTGAGGGAGGTAGTTTCATATCTAGATAGACATCTCAGCTTTTTTCTCACTTTGATCCAATTCCAGCCACTGACTAGATTACAAATCACACATAATTTACTTTTGCTCCACTTGAAAAGCCTTAATTAACAATTCTGGCAACGCACAAACATAGCTCTTTACAAGCAGTGTACATAATACTGCTTGTACAGACAAGTGGTTCTATTCAGTGCTGACACTTAAGCTATTTCATAGCTACTCTTAGCTAATGTAAAATTGCACTTCCTATGAAATTTAAAGAAATTTCTTTCGATAGTAATCTAAAAAAAAAATTCAATGAAGAAGATATTGAGGAATTAAGAATGTTTTGCTTAAATATCCATTAATTTGCTGCAGAGGCTCTAAAATATATTCTAATAATATAATATAGTAATGTCAAATAGAATAAAATGGAAAATAAAAGATAAGTTGACTAACCTAATATTACAATCCTAATATTAAACTATTACACTTAATTTTGCTTAGTTATTGAGATAACTTTTAAATTCTGGCTATTTTTTGTCTGTTTAAAATTAGCTATATCCCTTGAAATTCTGGCAACACTGGCAACTCGACTCGCAAGTGTGAAAAACTGTGAACTATCTGCGGCATTTGGACGCCTACCACTTCTTTTGGCATTTTCTATTTAGAGTTAGAGTTAGAGCCAAGCGTGTTGCCTTTCTAAACCAGGTCTTGGAAGTCGTGGCCCAAACGTTGATTGAATGTTGCCTTTCTGACTGTTTTTTCCCACTGATCCGGAGACTTTTTGTGTTGGGTATTGTTGAGTGAATGGTCTGGCTGAATGGAACGGGGAATGAGAATGGAACTGGAATTGGAATTGTGCCTGCCTCCACGTCCAAGTCGCACTCATTATCATCATGATCATGATCATGATTATCATCATCATTATTGTAGTTGTCTTCGTGCTGCCATTGTTCGCATTAGTGTTGCATATTAAGTAATAGAACTGTTTTGTGCCTGAGTTTGGGTTGGCACTTTGAGTACTTTGAGTACTTCAAATGGCGTAACTCTAGTACTTATGCCACTATTTGAATGCTGTTGTTGTTATTGCTGCAGTTGCAGTTACAGTTAGTGTTGGCGGTGTCGTTGTCGTGGCTGTTAAAATGCAAGTGGCAAGAAATGCACAAAGCATGCCACAAATAACAAAGGAATCGCTCTAAAATTTGTTCATTTTCTGCTACTCAAATGGTGAAACAGCTTATGTAAAATTTTAGTAAGAATTGTATAAATAAATAGAGCCATTCATTTAATTTAGAAAGTTCATTTGAGTTTGTATATATTTGGCTTATGGCAAATTGATTAAAAATTTTGACTTGTAAAAGTCAAGTTAAAGTTACTAGATCCAATGTCTTACCGACTTCAATCCGTCATAACTTTGTCAAAACTAAACCGATTTTCAAACGGAATGTCATTTTGATCATGGTTTGGCCTCTAAATTCGTTCTGCATTTAAATTTTTTTAACTTTTAAGAAAAAGTTATTTTTTGCCAAAATTCGATTTTTTTGCTAAGGGGGGACCCTTGGAAATTTTGAAAATTCAAGATTTTAAATCTCAAGTTTTCACTTTTAATCAACTCCTTATATCGTAATTAGTATAAAACAACACTTTAAATTTGTTTCTGACACCTTTCAAAATTCTGTAAAAAATCATGTGAAATTTGACAAAAATTTGGACTTGTAAAGTTGTGAGATCCAATGTCTGACCAACTTCAATCTCTCGTAACTTTGTCAAAACTAAACCGATTTTCAAACGGAATGTCATTTTGATCATGGTTGGGTCACTAAATTCGTTCTGCATTTAAATTTTTTTAACTTTTAAGAAAAAGTTATTTTTTGCCAAAATTCGATTTTTATGCTAAGGGGGGACCCTTGGAAATTTTGAAAATTCAAGATTTTAAATCTCAAGTTTTCACTTTTAATCAACTCCTTATATCGTAATTAGTATAAAACAACACTTTAAATTTGTTTCTGACACCTTTCAAAATTCTGTAAAAAATCATGTGAAATTTGACAAAAATTTGGACTTGTAAAGTTGTGAGATCCAAGGTCTGACCAACTTCAAACTTCCATAACTTTGTCAAAACTGAAGCGATTTTCAAGCGGAATGTCATTTTGATCAAAGTTTGGCCATTTAATTCATTCTGCATTTAAATTTAATTAATTTTCTAAAAATTTTAATTTTTCTCAAAATCATGGATTCGATGCATGTGGTCCCCCCTTTGATATTTTGTAAATTCAAAATTTTAATTCTCAAGTTTTCACGTTTAATCAACTCCTTATATCGTAATTAGTATAAAACAACACTTTAAACTTGTTTCTGACACCTTTCAAAATTCTGTAAAAAATCATGTGAAATTTGACAAAAATTTGGACTTGTAAAGTTGTTAGATCCAAAGTCTGACCAACTTCAATCCATCATAACTTTGTCAAAACTAAACCGATTTTCAAACGGAATGTCATTTTGATCATGGTTTGGCCTCTAAATTCATTCTGCATTTAAATTTTATTAACTTTAAAAAAAAATTATTTCTTGCTAAAATTCGATTTTGATTCCTTCTTTGGAATATTGAAAATTCAAAGTTTTGTACAAAAATATTGAACAAATTTGTTTCCCGAGACTTGCGCGTTTCCCTTTTGCAAGTTTACCGTTGAGAAACCTGCATAAAATGTTGTTTTCCTTGAGAATACGGTTAAGCAAGCAGTCCAATAAATGTGCACACACACACACACAAATATAGCTGTGTTTGTATGTGAAATTCCCTTGTACTTTAGGAGTTTTTAAGCAGTCCCATTGACTGCTTGTTGTTGTTATTGTTAATAAACAGGAAACAAGATGCCCAAAAGCAGCAACAACGAAAACGACAACAGAAGCGACAGCAACAACAATAGCAGCATCCAGAGTAAATGCATTTTAGCTGGATCCCAGAGGCAATTTGGCTTGATCAGTTTTCCAGTTGGCTGTTTAACGAGCGGCATGCATAAAATATGCCCTTTGTTCGTAAACATTTTTAATAAAAATGTCAAGATATACACAGATATATATGTATAGGAGGAGAGTAGGAGGAGGAAGAGGAGTAGAAGTAGGAGGAGGAGAAAGAGAAGTAGGAGGAGAAGAATCAGCTGCCGCTTCCCTTTTGAGACATGGCGACAATGAATTGCAATTTGCGCCGGTTTTTTGGTCCTTGACTTGTGCATCAATTGATTCAGTCGTTGATTCGAATTCGCATTCGAAGATCTGCAGATCTGGAGATGCGGAGGCGTTCGAGGAGACACTCGAAGAGCGCCGTCAACGCTGTGATTGATGGCTGGAATTGTGCTTTTCAGCCAACTCTTCAGTGCCAAGTTGTTTGCTCGCATAACACTTCAAATTGCAAGGCAGTCAGTGGGGCATTGAACTGCTTCTTACCACTGCTTCTTTCCACTTCTTCTTCTCTGCTTCTGCTTCTTCTTCTTATGTTTAAACTGCTTCAGTGGAAGCCAATTTCAGGCACTTTTGTGTGCTCGTTGAGAGTGCCAAACCACTTAGTTGCCAAATGATCCATTGACTATATGGCTTCTAGGCAAATGCTCACGCATTATTAGCGGCCACGCCTCTTTTAAGTGGTCAACACACCCACCCACAAACGTGGCCCAAAGCGTTGGCAACTAGTATGCAAATGTGTTGAACACGAAACAAGAACAAATGGATAGAAATGGAACCCTATTCTTCACACAATCAATCAAAAGCAGCAACGTTTCTAATTACAATAACGACAACAACAACAACAACAGTCAGCTGAATGGCCAACAAATCTAAGCCAAGACTGTTGACCATTTTGGCAAACGGCAAAACTATGTTACGTTTTACTTTTTTGCCTTTTTGCTATTGTTAATTCGGCTATACGAAAATTATGCGGAAAATTACAATGCACAGAAATTCAAAAGATTAAATCTTGTCTTATTGTAAACTTTAATAAACGTTAAGAGTTTGGCTTTTATGTAGGCGACGCGACGGTTACATAAAAGCCAAACAGTGAAAGAAGCCACAAAAAAAGGGGGATTTCTGATTTTGCACTCAAGTCGAACAAGTTGAGTAATCGAATTAAAAAAAGAACAAGAAAATGTTGAATGGAATCCCAGAGAGTTTGATGAGTGGTTTCACTGTCAGAATTCTCGAAAAGTAGAATGTAAGATTATTATTGTGAAGTCATTCAAGGTGTCCAAGTGTGAATCAACTTGAACTTAATCTTAACAAAATTCCCCATTTTTCGAAATCACTGTTTCGCGCATTATCATTTGTATTAATCATTGATCAGTATATATTTTAATATGAAATTTCAAGAACTTTCAGATGAACTTTATTTAAATTATATTCCAAATATTCCCATAAATTATTTTATTTAAGCCTAATGGATCTCATTCTATCTTTATTTTAAACATGTTCTAAGAACAATACAAAACTATATTATAATAAATTTATAATGGAATAAAAAAATAATAAAAGGCTTAATACTTTTTTAAAATAAACATTTTAATTATTTTCTTTGATTTTTCATTGAGTATTTTATTTTGTTTAAAAAATATTTTGACAGAAAAGAAAATTTCTAAGACAAATTTTTATATTTCTTAAGGAAAGTTTCAAATTTTTGCTATAAAAACATAGCCATATATCTGCAGATATTTTCTGAATTGGGGCAATGTATCTGTTAGATTGCACAATCCGCTGTCTGCAATTTAAATACAGGCAGATACAAGTGCCAAGTTGCAAATGAGTATTAAGAGTGCTTTAAAAAGAAAAGCTAATAAAATAAAAAACAACCACAAACCACACGCAAATTCACCTTGAAATTGGTTGAAAAAAAGGTTGCAATGGGGCGTTTGCTGGTTAAAATGTGTTTTAGGTATATAATTTAAGACAGAAGAAAAAACGCATTAATGCCGCTGAAAAAAAGGCAACTTTTATGTTTGCCATGTGCCATTTGCACTTTGCAACCAAAACGGAAACGTCAAAAGAGAGTTGAGAGGAGAAGCATATGAAAAAGTCGTACGCTGGCATTTATGGGTCAAGGATTTTGCAGCTGTAATCAATTTGGCCACACTCCATTGGATTTGGGTTTGACTCTGTCTCCGTCTCAGACTCTGACTCTTCTCAGACTCTGACTCTGTCTCCGACTCCCTCTCTGTCTCTCACTCTGTCTGGGTAGGGCGCAAAGTTCAGCAAACTTAAGAGAGCCCTCTAGATCCAACAGCTCCATCGACTCCATCGACTCGTTTCAGCATATGTCACTGCACACTGCACACCTGGCCAAGTTACAACTGCAACTCTTTTGTATTTTCAAAATATTTGTGCCTGTTATGTCATTTAACGTTAGCTCGACTTTGACTGCTGCTCCCTTCAAGCATCTAACCAAATACTCCATGGGGGGGAGTTTTATTCATTGGCTCAATTGAAGCCATGTATTTTGGCTGTGAGTCATGTTAAAGTTTGGCCAGTTGTTGTTGCTTTGAACGCTTTAATGAATCAAAAACATTTATATGCTTGACAAAGAGTATCAGTTGCATTTTTATTTGTACTTTTTGGCAGCTTAATTGAGCGATTTTGTTGCAGTTGAAAAACTTTTCTTCTTAGAAAATTTTCCAAGTCTGTAAATACGATTCTCTTAGGTATAAAATCCTATCGGATACTATTTATTTATTTATTTATGCACGACTAAAAGCAGTCGGCAAGAAACAAAAAAATCCAAGTATAAAAATTAAATTAAAGTTTAAAAATAAAAACAAAATAAATATAAATTTTGAACTGTAAAGAAAAAATTAAATTATAATTAGATCTGGGGTATGTAAAAATTATAAATAATCCAACATTTGTTGCAAGGATTGGGGAAAACCCAGAAAAACCGAATTTCTGGGTTTATTTCGTTATCAACAGGGCATTTCAAATTACGATACAAAGAAAACTAATAATCATACACAAATATCTAAAAGACTTTAAATTTGCAAAGGGTGAACTTGTTGAATGATTTGTAATTTACTTTCGCCCAATTGCTAACTTGGCAACTAGCTATGGGCCAGGCCAATAACTTGGCACTTCCGTTAAGGCGTCAACGCTTTCTTTTCGGCCAATGTTTTGCCTTTGTTTATGATTTATGGCCTGACCATTTGTCAAACGAAATCAAAGTTTTGCGCCGCGTTCTGCTTGACAGCGTCGACGTCAACGTAAGCGTCAGCGGCGACGTCAGCGTCAACGTCAGCGCAGGCCAAAGCCCGATTTGAAGCCATTAAATGACTCAAATCTCTGCTGAAGTCAAGCGAACTGGACAGTGGCATAATTGCAACAAGTTGTGGACGCGAAAGTAAAACAAAGCATGAGGAAAAACTCAAATCAAAACATAAGAAACACCAATTAAAAGGAAAAGCAAAAATGTGTGTTGAAAAGCGAGCAATGCAGCAGCGAAAGAGAAACGAGCGAAATAAATGCGTTCAATGCACTCAATGCAACACTGAAAAAGGCAATGGCAAAAAGAAAGAAAGAAAACTTCAATTGCTGATTGTCGACTGTCTACTCACTTCTCTCTCTCTCTCTCTCTCACTCTCTCGCTCTGTCTCTCCATGACTCAGGGAACAAACGTGCAACGCTTTGCATACAGCAAATGTTAAAATTACATTCCTCAATAGTTGGTAACTACCAATTGGTAAACTCTGTTGTTGTAAGCGGAAGTTGTAGGTGCAACAAGTCAATAACAGACTACAGACTACGCAGTACACTAGGAAATTGAGGATTGGCAATTTACTTGTCTCCTATAATTGTAATTGATATCTTAAGACGGAAATAGTAACTGGAAAATGTTAGATATTCATACTGTTGAAGATACAGTATCTTTATCAAAGCGTACTTTAATTACTGTCAATTATTCCATACTATATACTGCATATTTATCAAGTCAAGACATTTGACATACATACTCCCATTTTTTTTTATATTCAAATGCACCCACCCGAAGAATGCAATGACTGCAAATTAACATACAAAACTCATTTTTATCAATGGGGTCGCAGAAACACACCCTGAAAACCGAAAATAAATGCCCATACAAATATAATGGTATTTTATTCAACGGTGCATTTTTTGGGGCGCTGCTTTTCAAGAAATATTTGAAAAAGTCAAGCAAAAATGTCAAGCGATCGGGGGAGACTTGAATTTTAAATTTGAATTACAATTACAACAAATGACATTTAAAATGTGCATGCAAGAGTTACTTTAAGAAGTATGTATTAAACAAAAAGAAATTTGAAACTACTTGATAGACATGGTCTAAAAGACGAATAAAATATTATAAGAATTTTTATTTTATTATATGGAAGTATATAATTGTATATATACGTATATAAAGTCGACTTTTTACTAAATGTCAAATGTCCTTTTTCACTACAGAAGTAATGTAGATTTTTTAACACATATTTTTCATTTTTTATAAATGATTGTGTTTATACATTAATAGTATCTTTTTGACTTCAAGAATAAATGTGTTTAAATGTATAAATATATACATGATTTTTGTAGTGAAAAGAAAATTTATCAATCGCATTTGGAACTTGAGAATTGTACTCCAATTTCCAGATATTCTCTTATCGCCGAAGACATCAAAGTAGTGATTTTTTTCTCCTTGACCCTTCAGCTGCATCTGAGTGAGTGTATCCGAGTATGTGTGTGTTATATATCTGGTCTATTGTTTTCTTGATTCATTATGAGAACTGTTTGTTAACTTGGCCAAGCGTTGAATTGGGCTTACCTAAAATGAAATAAGCGATAAAAAGCATTTAGAAACGGTTTAATTTCGGCTTAGCCAAAGCACATAAACTAATGAAATGAAAAGTTAAATGTTTTTAATTAGTTTTCTGTGGAATTGTGCTCAACTCTACAGGTTCTTGGGGCGTGGCGACAACAACAACAACAACAGCAAAAACAATGCAAGGTCATTTGCTTTTGAGTTATACTTAAAACAAGAAAACGGAACACATCAACTTGTCGGAGAAAGATCAGTTTTTTACGAATATTACTGCCGGGCATTGTTATTATCATGGTTGTGGCTTAGATAAAGTGTTGGGTATACTTATTTGGATATATATATTTCACATAATAATAATACAGACAACGATGGGAATCGAGTTCACAGTTCAGATGGTCAAGGTTAAAATTATAACAGACAAATGATAACAGATTAGAGCTCATTAAAAGTTACCCTTGTAAAATTTTTAACAAGATTTGCACAATAAAATTACACCATTAAGAGATGGATTCATCAGATGTGCTTCATTCTTTATCAAAAATATTGGACAATCAAGTTCAACCACAACGTGAAATTGCTGTTCCAATAACCCGTAACCTGAAGGCAGATAAAATAATAACACTACATGGCTCGTGCCACACAAATAAATATATTAGACTGTCAAAAAAAAAGAGGCAAAACAAGTTAATAAATTGCTGGACACACCCGCAACAACTCGCTGGACAAGTTGAAAATGATGTTGCAGGAAAACCCGTTGGATTTTCGAGAGCTCCTAAGAAAAACAAAGTGCGGAAGGGAGAGGAAACAGTGCGGGTTGAGATCTGCATAAAGACGTTCATGAATTAGTGCAATAGTGGCTGTCATGGCTTAAATATACTCTAACTTATAAGAAAAATATTTAATTTTAAAGCAGAGTTTGTAGCTTATGGAATATATATTTTAGATGATAGTATTTCCATCTCAAATTTTATATCAGGTTGATTTTTAAAAAGTGAAAAATCATTATCTTAAAGAATAGACTTTAAAATGAAGTTAATTTTGATTTTATAAGGATTTTATAAGCTTAAAAATATCAAGACTACATGAAAAACAATTGAGAAAATAAAATAATGTTTCTAATTTAAAAGTGAAATAATCTTTGAACCAAAAGCTTTCAGAATTTTCTACAATATGAGCTGTTTTTATTGGCCATAATGACCAACACTTTCAGTCTTTAGTAGTGTATCTGTTGTTCATTGTGTCTGTTAGAGTTTCTTCACTGCTCGCTGCTGTAATTCATTCGGCTAACTGACAACCTACGCGACTACAGTGTTGTACCCCTACAACAAACTCAACTACAACAACTACAACAAACACACCAACGATGACGAGCGACTGTTTTTGGTAATAAACGAAGCGTTAAACAAATTGCATTACAGCAACTACAGCTACAACAACAACATCTACAACTACAACATGTCCAGATTTGTTGCCGTTGTATGCAAAGCGTCATAAATGAGGGCGACTGACGGCAACGACGCCTTGGGCGTAATTACATCAACTACCAAAAATGGTCAAAAGAGCGAAAAGTTATTACATGTGTTGCTGTTGCTGCAGATGTTGTTGTTGTTGTAATAACATTTGAACCGACAGCAGCAGCAACAACAACAACAGCTTAGGGAAATGCCAGACAAAATTAAATGCAAACGATTGCCAAAAATGTGGTTGAAAAATTTCAAAATTTTTGTTTTCCATGTCTGGACATTTTTGGATATTGCACAGGAAATTAAAAATTATAGCAAAGGTATTAATCAAATATGCAATTTTAATTGTTAGGCAATTTATTAATGTCCGTAAAAATAAAGAAAACTAAAATTGAAATACTGCTATTAGTAAATACCCTGTATTTTTAATTATGAAACAAATATCTTCGAATTTTTCTACTACAAAAGCTATGAAATTTGTTTACTTCTAAAATCGGAAGTATTTTTTATAATAAAGAGTAATTTGCAAAGAATTAAAGCTTTAGTAATCTTTTTACTACCAATCTTTATGAAATAACAATGATTTATATTAAAACCAAATGATACAAACTAATCTATAGTATGAAGCATACATAGAATTGTTTGATTTCATTATACAATCCAAACCAGTACCATTTTTAGTATGATATGCAAAAAGGCTGCAGCTAAACATGAAAAACTAGTTTAATGTTGTAAATTATAGCGAAGGCGAACATAAATCAACTGGGCTGGGTAGGAAAATCAAAAACAAAGTCGATGTTGAAGTCAAGACAACAAAGAGCAAAACTAACTGCATACCAATCATAGGAAATAATAACAGAGCACAGCACTGAGATACAAATCTAAGCAGCAAACGTGGCTTAAAAATGAAAATTGATTAAATTATGGCAAAGAATTAAAATCAACACACAAGTCGCAAATTGCGCACTGAAATCTAATTGCAGGAATCGAAGTTAGCGATCTGATGGGAACTGAACATGAGTTGGATTCCTAGAGACAGGAAACATGCCAAAAAGTGTAGATACATTACAAAAGGTCACAATTAAATAAGTAACCATGAAAGTTTGATAATAATATGTATTATTGTAACTCTAATCGCAATATCTTTCTTAATTTAATTATAAGTTTAATGAGTACCTTGCTTGAAATAATAAAAATTAGTGTAAAACAGCATGTATATATCTTAAAATAATCCATTAAATCTTAATATACTTAACTCTAACCCTGACTAAGCATTTATGTAGCTTTTAGCGGATTTTAAACTTATATTAAGCGTTACAGAAACTCAATTTACAAGCTGCTTAAGGCCTTCAACGCCCAAAATAATCTTAGACAGGTACACGGAGGGAAAAATCATTTACAGATGGCCTAAGCGGAAAGTTAGTTAATGGTTTTTGGGCTTGATAAATTCAACTAACTTGGCAAATTGCTCAAAAATGCAATCAGCGATTCGAGGCAGCTGAAACACAGCTTACAAATGACATTGAAATTGCACAACAACAACAGTAATAAATGGACACATTAGCCAAGGCAGTAGCAAAACTGTCAGCCACTCATTGAGCCACTCACTCACTCACACACAAACACACACTCCCAGTTAGTGTGTGTGTGTGGCGATGAGGTGTGTCTTGGGCTGGTCCAGCAAGCTGACGAAGGTTGCGCCAATAAACAGCAACAGAAGAGAAGCAAGAGAAGGCACAACAACACACCACACAACAACACACTGTGGTGCTTAATTTGTCGAACAGATCAAGACAATTTGGTTGCCATTTTTTGTTGGCCAGTTGAATGAACTGAACAAACGCCCACAGTTTAAACGGGTTGGGAGGGGATGTTCACTGTACACTGTACGAGTAATGTCTGGCCAAATGAACATGTCACTAGATAGAGAGACTCCTAAACCCGCACACACACTCGCACACACACACTCTCAGTTGCTAAGTCGCAGAGTTCAAAGCGAAGGCGTCGTGTTATTGTTGCTGTTGTCGCCAGCTGTCAACAGATGCCAGCGATAAGCAGTCAACAGGCAAATGGCTAAAAGCAAAGCAGTCAACTGCCAAACAGCCAACAAGCTTCTTAGCCTCATAACTTGCACGTTGATCTTCAGCATAAAATCTGCAATTGGAGCTAGGAGACGCACAATTTACAACCTGACAATCTGGCGACAACTGAACTCCCTGCACTATTAAATCAAGCTATATAATTTTATATTCTACTCCAATAAGCGACAAGCGAATAACTGTAAATTATAACAACTGATAAAATACTTATAAAATCTGCTTTAAATTGGCAAGAAATTAACAAATTTAAGTAGGTTTTTATGACAACTAATACTAATTTAACAAAAATCTGTATATTCTTATTAGAAACAGTAATAATTATATTATTTATCCAAAAATATTAGCATTTGAAGAAATTATATAATGAAAAATTTAAGTTGAAGTTGATTTCTAATCTTTAAAGGACTATATCTGACTGACTGATCATTGTACAGCCCTACAACCATAAATCCTAAGTATAAATTTCAAATAGAGAATCAAAGTGATTTCAATAAGAGAGATATTTCTTATAGTCATATAAGTGTAGGAGATTCACAAGAGTTCAGAGCCAACAAAGCTAAGCCAAGCACATATAATTCATAGGGTAACCTGACCATAAATCAGTTTGGCATCACGTTCTATGCTTTGTAGAGAGCCCAGAGAGAATGGGCTATACAATTTGTCATAAGGCTAGGCTCGCTCGCGTTATCAGTGATTTATGCAGATGACTGAACCGGGCAGAGGCAGAAGCTGCAGCTGCAGGTGCATGACTGCAAGCAAGCCAACAAGAAGCCATTAAATACTTTTGGCGATATCGACATTGTAGCCAAGTTCTGTTTGTAGCCAGCGGATGTCTGCGCTTTTTGGCGGCAAATTTATGTTGACCCAAACGCTAGCAAAGCTTTTCATGGCTCATGGCAATGTGAGCGTCGAACTGTAAAGTTATGGAAGCCGGTGCCAAACGGAAGCGCGTGTTTAAGGTTAAAGGCACAGGGCCAACACCAATAGACGGGCTTAAACTGCAAAAAACGACTTTAAATAGCAGCCAATTTGTTGTGCAGACTTACTTTTACTTTTGAGAGCGCAGCTCTAGTTTCTCATAGTATTGAATCATAACGTGGGGATATAGTTCCACCAATCGACTGGACGGCACAATATCGAGCGAAGCGCAGTTCTTCCATTTGGTTACCAGAAAAGTCTCGCCCATCAGTTTGAAGGCCTTCACAATTTTCTCCAATTGCAAGCCGCGTTCAAGTCCCTGCGGTTTTTCGGGCAGACGCAGATCATAATCCCATCTAGATTCATCGATTTCTACTTTGACATTGCTGCCACTGTTAGTATTAAAATCTGGCGGTTCGGAACCGGCTTTCTTAACAGTCTTCTGCTGATTGTGACCTTTGTTTACACGATCACTAGGACGAGTCTGACTTTTATCCTGACATAATGGGCGCTTTCCAGTGTTGGAAACCTTTCAATGTAGAAGCCATTAGATCAGTTGTATATATACATACACATTTCAATAGAAATTCGACTACTTACGCTCTCCATATTGACTTCGTTAAAATCAGCGTACATTGTCTTGCGTCGACTAAGATTATTCTTTTGTAGTTGTTGCTGTGGCTCATCCAGTTTAAGGGGTATTGTAGTTTTATAAGCCTTATTGTTGTCCTGCCATTGGCGTGCCTGCACCTTGATTGATTCTAAAGACAGCTTTGTGCCAGAAGTGCGCATTCCATGACACTTCGCTTGCTTCAGCTTTAGATGATCTTCGCCTTCATTGTCACTGTACGTGCAGCTGCTAACACTGCTATTGTCCGGAGTTGTGCTATCACTCAAATCAATGTCCTCACCGAGTCCTAGATTGTTATTCTGATTGGAAGGCGTTTGTTGTTGCTGCGACTGCGCAGCTGCAATACTTTTCTTGGCGCACTGTATTTCAAATTCAGTTACCAATCCCATACAATCGTTGGTCAAGTTCTCCATTGGCTCCCAGGTACTCTGCTCCTGGGGATAACCCATCCATTTCAATAATAGTTCACAGCGACCATTCACATAGCGTTTATCCAATACTTTTTCAACACTGTGAATCTCTTGCGACTTATTCTTCTTTCCCTTTTTGCCGCGTCCAAATGCTGCGGAATAATATTCGCGTCTCTTTTTGCCCGCGTTTGGTGATGGTTGGCGATTGAATTCTGCCATTTTTGAGATTGAGACTACAGATTATGCAGTTGGCAGACAATAAGAAACTACTTATATCAACCAGATAGCATAAAAAACAAATTAGTTAATATTTGACTATTTAATATCATTTGAGTAAAAGCTTACCCGAAGTGGAACAATCAGGCAGAATTTGAAGAGTAAAGAAAATGGACGAACGCACGATTGCATTGCAACAAGTGTTGCCAACTATTACGAGAAACAATAGTAATTCAAGGATGCCAGACATACAACATATTGCATTATCGATAACAAATGCGATATATGCATTTTTGCTTCCTCTTATTTGAATATTTAATTAAACGGAAAATAATTTGTAGAAATCAAATTACACTTTCTTGGTTGTTTGATACATATTTACTCGCAAGAAATGTTGTCTTTGTACGTGTACATACATAAACATACACCTATATTTCTACTTAGCTTATAACTCTTTTTTTATAATCAAAACTCGTTTTTCGAGCTCCTTTTAGTAACTGCAGTTAACTAAAGCGGAAATAATGTGAACTGCGCAAATGTAAGTATTTTAATTGGCCAATGGCAAAAATGCCTACCCGTTCATTTTGAATGCTTTACATTTTGCGGTGTAAATTGCATGTTTCTATTGTAGCAACTGTATGTAAATTTAACTTTTCACTATAATCCGCAAGTCGAGTTGAATTTTACATACTGTGGACAATGTCATTGGCATGTTTCTCATCATTATAGTGCAGAAAGCGGCAATTTCCAAAATAAAAGCTACACAAAAACGCAAAATCCACTACTAATTACTCAAATATGTACGTATATATGTATATTTGTGTGTAGGCATTCGACTCTTTCTTTTGATGAATGAGTCGTCATGTTTGGACGAATACAAAACGAGTACTAGACTTGTTTATCAACCCAAAGACTCATGTGTGACAGTTTGAAAAAATTCAGTTACGTTTTCTGCTCAGACTTGTGGAGCAACTTGCGCATTTCTTTCACTTTTTCTCATCATGAAGCATATCGGTAGTGCCATCTCTATTTACCGCATAGCGTAGCGTTTGTGTATGTATTTTAATTCGATAAAATTAACAACTTGATAGTTGGCTAGAAAAGAAAAGTGAAATGACGCGCTTTTGAGTGCGACAAGAGCAACATGAAGGGTTTTCAAAGTCAACACATGAGAGAAAGATTCACTTTCGTTTTTTTTTTTATTTTATTATTATTGTTACAAAATATCAACTCTCCATAGACAATTTCGTTGGACAATACATATTTAGTGTTTAATTTGCATAGTTGTCGGCAAAAATGCGCCCAGAAACTTGTTTTTTCTTTTTTAATATGTATGACAACAACACGCGCGACAAAATGTCTGCATATAAAATAAATGTAGATTTCCAAGAGCAGTATTTCTTGATTTTGAATATATACAGATGTGTGTGTATTTTCGGAGGCGAGATCATCAGCTCTTCATTAGTAAGTTAATTTTATTAACCCTGTTTTTGTTTGTCTTTATTTGTATTGAAATTCATTTGGTTTCTACGCTGTTTGATTTTTGTTTCGGTATTAAATATTTTGTTAGTAGAAAGGTTTTATCTACGCTATTTTCATTGGGAAGATGTTACGTAAGTATTTTGATTTTAATTTGTTGGTTTTTTTTGTCTTTTTTGTTAGTTTTGCTTTGTTTTCTATTGATTAAACATGCTCGTTTGTAGACCTCTTGCTGTTTCTTTTTTTTTTGGAATTTGTCAATCAACCAAATATTATGCAATATACACGGCATATCAACAGGAAAAAGATCAGAAAAAGACGGAAAGAAACTATGAACAATCAAAAAATGGACATAAAATAGAACAAAAAGAGGTTTTCTTGTTTAAACATTGGAAACTATTTAATAAGCAAAAAGATAATTTTTTTATACTCAAATTAGCACTTTTTGATAAGTTTTAAATTAAAAAAAAAACATTATAGAATATTATTAGGCTGAAGTAGTATTAAAAAAGACAGACCTCTCTTTGTAAAGCACTGACCGCAATCCGAATTCCTGTTTACATATGCTAATATTTATATACAAATATAAGAACGCCTTTATTTTGCATTCGCATTTAACCGTTAAGTTAACATTTGCACAGTAAATATTTAAGTTTACACTTGGATGATGATAATTTTTGACATGGTTTTTTTTAAAAACAAACTCATTTTATTACAGCAGCAGAAAAAGAAGCAGTAAAATTTTTTTTTTATAAAACATTGTCAAATTATAAACTAAGCATTGATGATTAACAATTGCTACTAAGACTGTTGAATACCGTTAACAGTTTAAGGTGTACTGCGGAAGTACGTGTTGTATTTTTATTTGTGCTTATTGGTTCTTTTTCTTTCCGTTTAGTAACATTTTTTCGTGACAAATAACACCAACTCATTGTATTTTACCATTTAATTTTAAACACGATTTTATTGTCTCATATCATTTTGTATTTCTTCATTTTTTTTAGGCTCTTTTGGTGGCCCAGACCTTGTCGAAGTTCCGGCTGGCAAAGGCCCGAAAAAAGATCTCATGGCTTAAAGAGCAGATGGCAGTATCAAGATAAATTAGCATGAAGCATGAATCAGCGTTAAGCAAGCTGTTATAGGGTCTTCTGCTTTTAATGAAAACACAAATTGTACTCCAAGATAATCCCAACAATAAAAAAGAACAACATTTGAAGCGACAACAACAAAAACAATGCTAATAACTGCGACAAAATATGATTATAAGCTTCGCAGTTTTTGAAAATTCAATTTAAATTTGTTGTTCACAAACATAAAACAAAAACAAGAAATCAGAAAAAAATCATATGTAAAACTCACTCACCTTGTGCGCTGCTGACGCTGACGCAGCAGAAGATGATGAAGACGCCGAGGCTCCACACTGTCATCCGCGTCGGCGTCGGCGTCGACGTCTGCGTCCGCGTCTGCGTCGACGCTCGCATCGACGCCCGCTTCGGTTTAACAGGCATTTTTTTGGGATTTAAAAGATATCCAATAGGCTTTTTGTTTCTCAAAATAGCGGCTTGCTTGTAATTTTTGTTGTTTTGTTTAGTGTTTAGCTTTCAATTTGTAAATTATTAGCAATTTATTTGTTTTCTCAGTATATGCAATTTTTTCTTTTTTATTTATGCTTATTTCACTTTAGCTGCCAAACTGGTTTGCATCTGCTGTATATATACTTTTTTTGTGAATTAAAAAAAAATACACTTGAAATATAAGCGAACAAGTCGATTTAGATACCGTTAAAATATAATTAATAATGTTGTGTTCGAATTTCTTTAACATTATTATGTTGTTGTTTTATTGTGTTTTTTTTTAAATCTCGAAAAGTTCAAGGCAACGTTGCGTATGATGAATATTTAGAACTGTGTGTGAGTGGGACAAACTTAATTCGAAAATGTAGTTTGTCTAAGATATATTTAAACTTAATGATGACCATAAATTAAACTTGATTTAATGGAGAAATTCTACAAGCTGACATTTATTTATGAAAATAATTAAATTATATTGGCCGTTTAGGATATTGGATTTATATTACGATAGCTATTAGTACGTCGTATTTAAAAAGTGATAAATACACTGCAAACATGTTCGTTATTTATTTAAATTACATTTCAAGTTATTTATGATCTTTGGTATTTGATATTTGCTTCTTTTTACTCTAAGCCATTATCTTTAATTTTGACTTTGGCAAGACAGCGAAAAAAGTGGTAATAAATTTTCACCTGTTGTCAAAAATTAATGGCAAGCTTCACCTTGAATTTGTCATGCTGTATATTTATAACAATATTGCGAAGATTCACATTATTTATGCGCTGCTTTTTGTGCACTTTTCTGCTGTCATTTCTATTTCTATTTGGAATTTAATGAAACTAATTGTTTATGAAAACATGGTAAGAGTTTGAGCCAACTTTGTATCTTCCCTCTCTTGGTGACGACCTTCGATATTTAAGTTTTTTTTATTTTTTTTATTTAATTTGGTCTTTTGTAGCTGCAAGTGTTTAATTAATATTTTTAATTAATTTGTTTTAATGCATTATTCTTGGCAGTTTCTAATTGGAGGCCGTCAAAATCGACAAAGCCGAAGGGAAAGCGTAGGTAACTAAATTCTATGTTAATTCTCTAATACAGCTTAGAAACTAAAGGTCTCTTTGAATGGGCTTTTAATTGGCTAATGAGTGCAGTGAGGCAAAAACAGCAACATGCACAGTGACCACACACCGACAAATAAAAAACACACAGTGTGATTTGAGTTCAGTTCAGTAAAACTGAAACTTGATTTCAATGCAAAGTGAAATTTTCCAAATACAAACACACACTCACACACAAGTAAAAGCGCTTAAAGACAAGTTGCAGCAACACAACAAATTCGAAATCAACAATAATAACAACAACAACAACAAGTAATGACCGAGTGACTGAACTGTTTATGGTGTGGTAAGGAGGGAGGGGAATATTATTGTACAGGGGGGGAGGGTCACTTTTATGACGTTGGATCCCGCCGTAATGCGAAATTACGCGTTTTGCATACGTAAAAAGCAACAAATGACAAATAACAAATAAGAAACGAATTACAATTTAAGCCGCACTCTGTTTTTTTAATGGAAACCGTTTGACGACCGAACGTTGATCAAACGAACAATCATTAAGGTTGCGGCGGACGCACTTGCTCCACTCACACACACACAAACACACACATAAACACACTTATATGCATACACGCACGTACACAGACCTACAGAAACTGGCGACTTAAGTCGGACCAAGAAAGACGAAATCGAAATCGGAGTCGAAGACGAAGTCGAAGTCGAACCGTGGGCAACAACCAAACTGAGACGCGTTTCGAATTGAACTGAAGCTGAAACTGAAGAATGGCAACGAACGACGCGACGGTGAGCGAGTCAAGACGTTGGCTAAAACACGTTTTAAGCCCAGACAAGTGCACTGCGAGCAGCGAAGAAAGAGAGCGGGAGAGAGAGAGAGACAGCAGAAGAGACAGTGAGCGAGAGAGAGTTGAAGCTGAGCGCGTGGACACCTTTAGTAGTCACATTAGGCCAAGACATAGCAAGTGTTGTTGTTTTTGTTTCTTTTGTAGGGTTGCCAAGTGATCTAGAGTTAATGAAATATTACTAACGTATATCACTTTTTCTTAAACTAAGCTGTTAGTTGAAAATTTAATAAAAAAACTCTTTTAAAACTTCAAAATGTGTTTTCTTTAAACGTTTCTCAAAAATTACTTTACAAATAGTATATGATTAAAAATCATTTAAGCTTTCTGTTTTGTTTTTTTTATTTATTTAATTTACAAAGTTGATGCACTCAGCTAGCACGTACAAGAACCCAGTCATGGTGAGTTATGCTCTTATCGAACACACACTTAACTTAACGATGTGTGCACACACTTAACGAATTATGCTTTAGCCAAGACACTAACCGCAGCGGCCATTTACGTAAGCTTTTAAAATAGTCGTTACAAATATATTCTCTTATGATTTATTGATACATAATTGCTTAAATTATTGGATAATATATCGTGAATAAATTTAAATTTGACCTGCAATGTGCTAGTCAAAAGACTGCATAATCTTACTGCGAATTTGAATTGTCAATGAGTTTTCGAAATCCCATTGCAGTCGAAAGTCTAATAAATTCCGTTTTTAAGCTGAGTGTGTGCCTGAGTGTGGCAGGGTCACCTTTAGGGCCAATGCTCATAAGCATTCAAAGGCTGCAGGCAGTGAGGCTAACGATTTTTGTGTGTTTCGTCCATGGATATCGATGTGACATAAGAGCCGATGAGGTACGACGAGTTGGTCGTATGCGAATGACAACTTCCTGTCTCGTTCAACGTTGAAGGTGCAAAGAAAAAGTAAGCAAGTTGTAGTTGAGTCTCCGACTATGAAATACCCGGTATACAGTTGACGATAATTTATGAAGATATATTTGGGATAGCAATTAATGCCAAAAATAATAAAAGAAGGCTGTGTGTCATATTTAATTGCTCTAGCTAATAATAGCTATAGCTATAGAGACTATAAAGTCTCTAAGATCGAGAATCTGAACAGATGATATCGACTAGGCTATTGATGCTGATTAAGAATATACTACAAGTAAGTTTAAGGTGTTTAACTGTTACTTACATTTCAACTCACACAACATACCCTAGCATCCTCCGGGTACCGGGTATATAAAACTCTGTTGCATATGGCTAGGGGCAAAGCTGTCCACCTGTAGCCTAAGAGTATGCAATAGCCATCAAAGTGTGTGTATCTGAGTGTGTGTATGTCTGTGTGTGTATAGATGTGTGTCCTCGATTGTCTGTTACAGCATCAGGATTCGATATTTTAATCTATTCGCTGGCAACTGATGCTGACAGCCTTAAGACGATATTCGCGCAATTTCTTTCTTTCAGTTTAAATCGAAAAAATTGCTCTTGACACTTTTTGTCAGTTATCTTGTCAGCTTTCCACTCTCCACTCTTCACTCCTCTCTTCTCCCATTTCCAATTTGTTTTCATACTTGTTTTGCAGTCTATTCAGTTTGTGTAACCGCGCGATATGAATAATATATATGGAATAATCTGGAAAAGCACAAAATATTATTTATTTCGTGCGTGTCTTTGACCTCGACAGTTGAGTGTGTGTGACGGTGTGTGTGTGTGTCAGTGTGTGTGTGTATGTGTAAGAACGTGTATTTTTTTGGATACAATCTGTTTGGTGTTCCTAAAACTAAATAAATTCAGACATTGTAGACCAAAAAAAAATCGAGAAATTAAATGAAATATATTATGATAAATTATAAGTAAAAGAACATTTAAGAAATTCTAAGATAAACAGCAAATAGATATTCAAATTTTGTTTTTCTCAAACAGTTTAATTATGATTCAAGTATCTTCCTTTATAGATATTTATAGACAGACAGAGAATTAGATTCGTAAGTACTATGAGAATTATCCCTTTGAATAAATAAATATTTAAATGCTTTATAAATATGTGCATGAAACGTGATTTCTCATGCAAACATGTGCGCCATAAAATTGTCATAACTCAAAACACAAAAAGAAAAAAAAAATAAATAGAAATAAAATTATGAAAAAGAAGAAAAACCAAAATTCAGTCAAGCGTTTTCCACGGAGAATCCACAAAACACGTACTTAACGCTCACTTGGGTCGTCGATTGTCTGTCTCCCCGGAGAAGGACGGAGAAAGGGGACTGAAGAAAAAGGCCAAAATAATTTGTCATTATTTTGCATGCAGCCGAGTGGAAATTGGAAGTGGGAAATGGGAACTGAGAACTCAACTCCAACCGAAAACTTGGTCAAAACTTGCAAAGTTCTCAAGGCGACGACTTCAGTTGTCAAGACTTGAAATGTCATCATTGCAGCTGTTGTTCCCTCTCTCTTACTCTCCCTCACTCACTCCCACTCACTCTCTCTCTCTCTTTCACTCTCTCTCTCTCTCTCTCTTTGTCCCTCTCTAAATATGGTTTTGGTAAATGATGGCAGTCAAAGCTGTCAACATGTCAATTGAGGGCAACTCCAATGGGGAGCAAATTCAACTGTCGCTTACTGCCATTAAGAACAACAACTTAGTAACAATTCAAGAGTCATGTTGGCTTTTCCCCCTTCCTTTCTCTTTTCCTTTCCCCATTCCCTCTCCAGACATTCCTCTCTTGGCTTAGTGAATCGATTGCTGGCTTAATGAAACAAACTGCCGTTTAAAGCGACTCCCACAAAATTCCAAGCACATCAATAAACCCAAACTGTAGTTAAGTTGTAAAGTAAAAAGTAAATGTTGAAATTTTCATGTGAAAACCACATTGTGAATGCCAAATTTTTAAACATAAAGTCGCCAAGTGTTCTGCTTTTCACCATATAAATCAAAGACAGATTTTCTCGCGTTTTAATGAGTTTGTCATCAAGTGGTTCTGATCTTAGAATTTGTTAAGTATTTAGCAAAGACAAACTATGGTTCTTGTCTAAGCTGTAGATCAGAGTGTATTTTAGATAGCTCGTTCACTCCTCGAGATCTCTTTCAATTTATTTCCTTTTTTATTGTTCTCTGAATTTATCGCCCGCTCGCTCTCTCTCTTTCTCTCTCTCTCTCTCTCTCTCTCTCTCTCTCTCTTTCTCTCTCTCTCCTTAAGTCGAATTTTCGTTCTATTCCATATAACTCAACATCTTATTAAGATTTTTATATATCAATTTTCTCTTAAATTGTTTTTTTTTCCTCTTAGATATTTCAATGATTATCTCACATCTTATAACATATCCTAAAATCTTTTTTAAAGATATCCTCCTCTTCCCTTACATCTCAGAACAATAAATACTTACTTAAATACTTGACTAAACACAAGTGATTTTTATCAATTTATTATATGTTCGACGAAGTCATTCTAATCACTGCGGACGGCAGTTCGCGTTAGTGACGAAAGCAGCACGAAGGGTGCGAAAGGCGACTAACAATATATACAGCTAAGTTGGAAAATTTGCTACGACTGTCCGATCAGATTGAGTTATATACCGATCGAAAGGTTTAGTCCTAACTTACAAAATGGCATACTAAAACTTTTGCTAATTCACCTGGGTCATGAGATACGAGGGTGTAAGTGGGAGGGGAAAAATTTATATGATCGCAGCTTATGGAGCCGTTGGGGCTTTTACGTAAAACTTTTTATTTTTTAAAAATTCTTATCAAAAATACGCGTCGTTTGATACCTTGATGACCCAAATCCGATAACTGGTTCAAAAGATAAATAAATTTGAAAATTTTAGTAGAATACTAAAAATGAAGTGAAAAAGTTTCTTTGTTTGTCTGTTTGTCTGTTTGTATCAAAGCGCTAAAAAAGCGTAGATGTTATGATGGGGATTTGTTCATTTTTGAAAATCTAGAAATGTTTGTTTTACGACTTTTTCAATTTCCCGCTAGTTTAGCGGGAAATCGCTAAATCCCGCTAAATTTGAAACCTCACCAGTTTCCATACCATAGTAGCTATAGATATGTTCTGGGTATCATTGGAAAGGTGTGCTTGAGGGCTTTTAGGCGTACCTTTAAACTTTTTTTCTAAAGTACTCAGGTAACATTTTACAGGTGAAATAAAGTTTTTTAGCTTACATTTTGGCGATTTCTGACAAAACGGCTCTAACGATTTTTATTAAATTTTAGTATGTTGTAGTACGTAGAATTTTGCGTTTTTTAGTATATGAAACATAAACTTTGACCAAGGGATTTGGAAGATATTGCTTGTTAACTGAATGTATACATTTTTCTATCGGTCGAAAATCAGGTTTTAGTACGAAAAACTTTTTGGTTGTATGAGATATCTCAAACAAACTGACACAATAAGCATTTAACTTGGTTTTATATATTCTGTGCAAAGTTGGTTCAAATCGGACTACTATAACATATAGCTGTCATAGGACCGATCGGGGGAAAATGGAGTCTTAGTACGAAAAACTTTTTTGTTTTATGAGATATCTCAACCAAACTGATAAAATATGCATTTAACTTCGTTTTATATATCCTGGCCAAAGTTGGTTCAAATCGGACCACTATATCATATAGCTGTCATAGGACCGATCGGGCGAAAATCAAGTCTTAGCATAAAAGACTTTTTTTTCACGAGATATCGTAACAAAACTAATAGAATATGCATTTAAGTTAGACTTATAGATCCTGAAGAAAGTTGGTTCTAATCGAACCACTATATCATATAACTGTCATAGGACCGATCGGGCGAAGTCTAAGTCTTAGTATGAGAAACTTTTTTTTCTCACAGTAGGTACGGGGCTTCCGACAGTAGAGTAGCAACTTAAGCGATGCGAGCAGGGGGCGGAGCCCCCTACTTTTCTTTATAATTAAAAAAAATTTTTTTTTAAATATGAAAAAATATTCAACAACGATAAATTTATAATGTCAAAAGCAAAAGCAATTGCAAAAATTTCTGATATCCCACAAAAAAAACCTCTAAACGAGGTAAAAGTCTAGTGACGAAAGCAATTTCCAGCCCCAAAATTTCTGATATCCAATTTTGTGACGAACATAATTGAGTTTAATATAAAAATTTTAAATAAAAATATAAATTATTAAAAAAAAACAATTGGCATTCGGCACTGCGCAAAAAGTAATTTTTATGTACAAAGAAGCTCACCCTTTTTGCGCACAGTGCACAAGGCCAATTGTTTTTTTTTATTAATTTATATTTTTATTTAAAATTTTTATATTAAACTCAATTTTGTTCGTCACAAAATTGGATATCAGAAATTTTGGGGCTGGAAATTGCTTTCGTCACTAGACTTTTACCTCGTTTAGAGGTTTTTTTTGTGGGATTTTATAACTCACTAAACACAAGAGATATCCACTCACAACTGACAACGGAGAACGGATAACTGAGAACTGACAACTGAGAACTAACAACTTAGAATTCGCCCTTAATCCTTGGTTCTTCGTCCTTCGTCTACCATCATGTTCTCTGTGTGTCCTGTCGATACTATATATTTCAATTTTATCAGCTGCAGCTCAAAAGTGATTGAGCATCTCGGTTTGCAGCAGCTAATTTGATTGAAAAGGGTTTTGTTCCATTTATCTCCCTTTCCATTAAAGGAAAAGCAAACAAATAAAATCAACGATGCGCATAAGTCGAAAAACAAAAGCGAAAAACAAAATTCACTTCATCAGCCTTTTTTTTATGATTATTATGTATTTCTTAAATTCCAGTAAAAAGTTCGCTAGGGCCAAAGTTTTAAAAGTGCAGAACAGGGTCTAAATTTGAAATTAATTAAAGAAGGGCATTAAAATTGTGAGAGGGAATTGAATGTGAAAGGTTCTTGAATAGAGAGTAGATTAAATGATTTAACCTAACTCATAAATACTTTAATATATTATTATAATTTACAATATTTTTCTATCTTGAGTTCCGTAACATATAGATGTAAAAAATAATATTTAAAAGAATGTAACATAGTAAGAATATGCAAATCATATTTAAACTCACAAAATTATATATTTTTTAAGTCGAATAAGTCTTTAAGTTTTTCATACAAGACTCTAATTTGAAACGATTGTTTTTTTTATACAGTCTTATTTTCAACAAATTTATTCAAAGTATGTAAATTCCAAATTTATGAGCTGAATTTAGTAAAACAAAACAAATTTGTACATATTAAAATTATGTTCTTGACATATCTTTTATTTGACAGTTTTATGGTATGATATATTTACATAGATAAAGGAATTTCAACATAATTTGGAAATGCTGAGTTCAGCAGAACAGCTTCAAAATATGTTCGATAATTTAAATAACAAAAATGTTGGCAAATAATTTAAGAAATGCTTTGAGCATATGGAAATGTCTTAGCAAATTTAAGGAATGCCACTAAGAGAGAGAGACAGAGGGAGAGAGAGAGAGAGAGGGAGAGGGAAAAAGAGAGCTTGTCCAGTTGAATGGCATCGTTTCAGTTTGACCTTATGACTGAAATTATTCAGACATTTAATTCATAGCGAGCACACATGAGTTTATGCAAATTTACAAACTGAATTGAATTTTGTATGAATTTGTTGAGGGGAAAAAATGTTGAACTTGTGATAAGGACTTTGACTTTTCCAATATGGTATTTTTTATATTATTTTGCTGTCGTTTAATCTTTAGAATGCTTGTGCAACTTAACTGTGAGACAATTCAGGCGAATGTCCTTTTTACTATACGAATGCGAATTGTCCTTGTGTGAATCTGTGAATCTGTGAATCTCCATTTATGGTCGGCGTGTGTCTTTCAACTGACAATTCTCGCTGTGATGTGGGTCGTCTACTTGGGTACTTCTATTTTTATACGCTCCCTAAATTTCAGCTCAGCTTCTTTTATATTGCTCGGGCAATAAACGCAATCAATTTAAGTGTCGCAATTTTCGATATCTGTGACAATTTCTAACGAATTTGCCACGCATCAACGAATTTTTTTTGCTGGCCAGAGGCTGAGAATTTGAGAGTTGAGTTCGTTTGAGTTCACTTCATTTCCATAATTAGTCTAATCCTTTCTTTTTTTTTTGGTCACATTTAATTGGGTACATGCATACTTAATTACTGTCAAGCTGCTATTTTTCTGAACTTTACTTTATTCTTGTGTCGCACGTTGCGTATACTTAATTCCACAAGAGTTTTGAAATTACACTGATAAAAAAAAGTGTTTTAAAATCAAGTTTTTGGTCTCTGAACTAAGATTTTTGGTCTAAAAAATGCGTTAAGAACATAAAATTATTAAATTAAGAGAACACATCTTGATTTTAAGAACATTTTAAATAAGAATATATTGAGAATATTTTAAGAATAAATGTTTTTAAAGTTAAAATCACAAGAATTAAATAAATAAAAATTATTTTTATTTTAAAATTTTTATTTTTTTACATCTTATTCTGTTTTAGTTTTTTTATTAATCTTATAAATGTTATTTAAATTTGTTACTAGTAGGATTCGAACCGCCGCCCGCTGCTTCACAACTGAAGAGCTTTATCTACCCATTCGAAATAGTACCTATTTATTTTCCTAACAACTTAAGATTTTTATTCTTATATTAAGATTTAAAGATATTTTAGATTAATAATCTTAGTTTTAGTAATTTGGTTTTGAAATAATCTTATTTTAAGAACAAAATAATTCAGATGAATCTCTTGATTTTAGAAGTTCGTCATTTTTTTCAGTGTACAGTTGTCCACATTGTGTCACATTTGCTGCTTCTCTTTTCACAGAAACTTTGTATCTGTTCTCTGCAATTAGGCAATAGCCAAAGTGGAAAGGGGATTCCCCTTTTGGTCACGAATCAAGTTCAAACCACATAAACCACCCATTGAGATTGTTCCCAAAACGGAAGTTGACCTACTCGAATTCTCAATGGTTGCCCAGGACAACGGCCAGGATAAGACGAGGATTTGGCTTGTGGACTTGACTTGACTTGACTTGACTTGGCCACATGACCGAAGGGTAATAAAGTTGTAAATGCCTAAAATAGACTCGACTCTCGAGTGGCCAGCTTAAATTGGTAGGATGTGTGTGGGACGCAGGCCTATAATAAACTCTGTAACTCTAACTTTTTGGAAGGAGACAATCCCCCTTAGCGGGGGGTGTAATTTCATCTTAATATATATCGCAAGTCAGCAGGTGATGATTTCTGCTTGTGCGTGATGATTTCCGAATTAACCAAATAGACCTTTAAATGGAGCGTGTGATTGTACTTAAATAAATATTGTGGGTAGATGAAAGATTTTTATAGGTTTTTGGTCTTAAGAATGACTTAATGGAAATGTGTGTTAAAGCTACGTGCTAATGCTAAGGTTAAACAATTGAGATTAATGTATAAATATATAATTTATACAAATGGGTTAAAAAATATTTATAGCTAAAAAGTTTTTTTTTCATTTAAATGCAGTTTAGCTGTAGTCAGATTTCGATTAAAGAATGTTTCAATTTCTACAAGATAAAACAAGTTGGAAGTCTAATTTGGTTTTTCTTACTACGTATATTAATTTTGAATAAAAGTATTTTGTTAAAAATGGCATCTTTGACATTTAAAGGCATTTAACAAATCTGATAATTAAAATGTTTGCGATATCAATGAACCACATTATTTGCTTAGGAATACGGCTTTTTTCTTTTATATTTTTTGTTACAGTAACTTGCTCAACTTGCTCAGCGGGTAGCTTAATTTAATAATTAATTAATTTATCAATTCTTTCTTCGGTCTCGATTTCAATTTTAGCTTTAGTTCAATTTTAAGCAATCGACGTTGCGGTTGTGTATCTTAAAACATATTCGTATTAAATAAGATATTTTTAACTAATAGAATAATATGAAGAAGTTGGTTGTGTTTTTGGTTGTCGCGTATCTTCATGGGGTTTTTGCAAATACCGAGCCTAACTTGGTGTGCTTTTATAATTCAGCAAGTGCCTTACGTGAAGGTAAATTTAAGATTCCTTGTAATTTGTAAATTTTTAAAAAATTTGTAAATTTTTTAAATCATTTTGATAATACTAATAAACTTAATTTTCATACATTATATTCAGATTTTTTATCAAAGTCTTTAATTATGAAGCAATATAAAAGACTCATGAAATTATTTTTAAAAGAGTAAAAATTTCTTTCTTACATTTATTGACACAGGTGAAGCCAAGTTCTCGAATTCAGATTTGGAAATCGGTCTACAATTCTGCACACACTTGATATATGGATATGCCGGCATTCATGGCGATAATTATGAGGTGCACAGCTTAAATGAGGATCTGGACATTAAGAAACATCAGTACTTAGAAGTAATTGGTCTTAAGAGCAGATATCCAAAGTTGAAAGTTCTATTAAGTGTGGGAGGTGATCGAGATATTAATGAGGATCATCCAAATAAGTACATTGAACTGCTTGAAAAAGAGAAGCTCCATCAAACGGCCTTTATTGAATCAGCTTACGCTCTGATCAAGAAATACGGTTTTGATGGACTAGATCTCGCTTATCAGTTTCCCCGGAATAAACCTCGTAAAGTGCACGGCGCTGTTGGTTCGTTTTTTAAGAGTATTAAGAAGGCTTTCACTGACGACTTTGTTGTGGATCCCAAGGCAGCTGAACACAAGGAACAATTCACTGCACTCGTTAATGATGTCAAGAATGTTCTGAATCGTGATAATCTTCTACTAAGTTTGACAGTTCTTCCCAATGTTAACTCTACTTGTAAGCATAACATGTTTATTATTATCTTTTATTAATATTTCTTTATCCTTAGGGTATTTTAACATTCCCGCTTTAAATGGCCTCCTTGACTTTGTGAATCTTGCCGCTTTTGATTTTCTGACGCCCGAGCGGAATCCCGAGGAAGCGGACTATACGGCTCCCCTAATTATCCCAAAAAAAGACCAGAATCGACTTGCTCACTATAGTGCTAAATTCCAGGCGAAATACTGGCTAGATCATGGATTCGCCTCAAAGAAAATCCATTTGGGTGTGGCTAGCTATGGCAATGCTTGGAAACTTACCTCCGATTCTGGAAAAACTGGAAAGCCCGTTGTGTCCGATACCGACGGTCCTGCTCCGGAAGGCCCACTTTCCAAAAAAGCCGGACTGCTGAGTTATCCAGAGATATGCGTTAAAGTTAAGAATCCAGAAAACACATTTTTAAAAAGCAATGGAAGTGGGATAGTTCAGGCGAAAAAGGGTAACTACGTCTTCCATCCAGCAAAGGGATCCAAATCTGACGGCATCTGGATAAGCTTCGATGGTATCGATACCGTAGGCTATAAAGCTGTCTATGCTAAGGGCTCTCTGGGAGGCGTGGCCCTATTCGATCTGGCATACGATGATTTCCGTGGTACTTGTGACGAGAAGTTTCCACTACTTCGCTCTATCAAATATCGTTTGACTACAAATGATCGTAAATTCCGAAAACATGTAAAGTTTTAACATTCATTGATTGTTAATTTATTATTTTTATTTTATTATTATAAACAGAAAAATAATTAAATCTCAGATGTGTTTCTGTCAATACAATTGTTCGACTTTGCTTTGCCATTTGCTTTGCTTACAGCTAGGTACCAAATGTGACAGTCCGGCAACTCTGTGGATGTGGATAACTGCTTGTCCATCAATCTCATCTCTAGAATAGACACTCTCTTTTTTCCCTACAGGACCACTAGCATCATTTAGCTAATTCTTTCACCATTTGTTTTTAACAGTTCGGACACCAAGGCAATTCGAAAGCTTAAAATGACAAAGTGCGATCGCTAAATGAAACCTTTAAGTGATTTGTAAGGACTATTTATGTATTTAAAATACATAGCCAGTTTTTAAGAGGACACGTCGTCCTGGCGACTATTTGAAAAATTACAATGCCTTCAGCTTACGACGCTTACGAAGATGCTCTCACGGAAAAAGGCCTGCATACAGTGACTCCCAGTATATTTGACCTACTACTATTACTACTACTACTTTAAATTTGAAAAAAAACCCGACCTTAATTCGCTCAAATTTTTTATAGCATACTTTTTGGGGAGCCTTTAAAATTCACCTGAATTCGTTTCACTTTTCATAGCATACTTTTGGGGGAGCAAATATTTTAATATTAAAATTAAACAATTAAATAAATTTAAATTGAATTTCTCATCTATTTAAAAGAAGAAATAAATAAAAATATGTATAATCTATTAATCTTTATACTTAATTAATATATTTGTATTTAATATTTTAACGCTATACCTGAATTAAGCTATAAAAACTAAACCTAGCTAAAAATACAGTGTGTCAAATAAACTGAGAGCCACTGTACTTGTGTGTCGCCCCAAAAGTGCCCTCTTGCTTATTGAGTGCCAATTTTTATATCGTTAATGTGTTTATAAGAGTGTAAGTAAGTATGTGTGTGAGCGTGTGTGTGCGTGTGTGGATTAGGCGTCTTTCTGCTTTCCTTGTTGTTCTTATGGAACACAATTTACGATTAGCAGTCCCTCTCCAATCTCTCCTCCCTCACTCTCCTTCCCTTTTGCACCTTGAGGTTTTTTCGTATTTACATTTACATTTGTATTGTGGCATCTGAAATCGTTTTATTTATTTACCACAGTGAACCTTATAGTCCCCCCTCCCCCCTCCCACTGTATACTCATAAACCTACACACAAATTGCCTTACTACTCGTATTTATATATGTATGTATATACAACCACACATATGTTTTATATGCCTTTGCCATTATTATTATTTTATGTGGGGTGTGTGTGTGTGTGTGTGTGTGTGTGTGTGTGTGTGTGTGGTGTGGGAGATGAATGAAGTGTTTTATTTGTATGCGTTTGTTATTGTATGTACATTCATTATGGCTTCTCTTATTGTTGTTGTTATTGTTGTTGTTGCGGCTTTTAAGTGTCAAGACACTTGGCGCATTTCTCTAAATTAATATTAATGTGCTTTTAAATAAGAAATGAACAACTAAACGCTTTATTTATTATTCGCACCTTTCAGCTAATGAAATATAAGTATATAACTTAATTTAACTTTAAAAGAATTTTCTATACAAAATAATTTTCTTTAGCTTTTGTTATCAAGGTAAGTTCAAACATATTTTTTAGGCTTCATTGTTTTTCAATATTTCTTGCATATTTGAATAATGTTTAGTTCCTGAATTCGCTTTACTTTTTATAGCATACTTTTTGGGGAACCTTTAACATTCGCCTGAATTCGGTAAAAAATTTTATAGCATACTTTTTGGGGGCCTTTAAAATTCGCCTTAATTCGCAAAACTCTTTAAATATAAATTAATTGAAGATATCTAGGTGCTAAATCATTCTAGAGATGTGCAAACCTTTAGCTTAAAATATCCACACAATTTCCAGCCTGTTGAACTCAATACTCTACAGGGGTGAAATATATATCAGCTAATTACGGCAATTTAATTGCATTTGCATATTTGATAAGCATTTGGTCATCTAATTAGTGCTACCACAATATCAAATTATTATTCCATTGATGTAGCTACAAATTGCGAATAAAGTGAGCAACTGAATTTCAAAATTCTGAAGAAAACAAATCAACATAATAAAGAATGGAAATTTAAAACCATCAAACCAAAAAAAAGTAAGCAATGTTGCTGGCAGAGCGTAAAACATCTGAGAAAGTTAATATAGCCAAGGATAAACACTTGAGCTGTCCTGATGACAACTTGACGTAGTAGCTGAAGCATCATTATCATTGTCAACATCATCATCATTATCATAATTATTCCATTCCAAATGCAGACAAGCTGAAAACGCGAGTGCGGTTTTATTTTTTTTTTTTTAATAAGTCAGAAGAAAATAAATATGAGCAGAAAAAAATAAGTGACTTTATACTCAGTCATTTTGAGTTGCTTGGCACGGATGAGATGACAACTCTGTTGCTGTTGTTGTTGTTGTATGTGCTGATGTTGATTGTGACGTTGCACAGTGGGACAATCTGTCATTTTGCGTTGCAAAAATCATATCTTTTGAACTAGTTAAGATATTTTCAAAATTTAAAAAGCATTGGATATAAAACTTCATAAGGCTTAAAATAAATGCTTACACAGGGTGTTTGGCTTTCAGGGCGACTCAGAGATGTTGATCAAAGTTGAAATATATTTTCTGTGCATATTTTGCATGTTAAATAAAAATTATAAATCTATTTTACAAATCTAATTTTAAAAAAAATATATTCCTTTCGTCAAAAAAATGATTTTTCCCACGCTTTTTGGCCTGCTGCCCCACTGTGCGTTGTTGCTGTGTCTAAGAAATCTGCCACAATTTGCTGACAGATCAACGACTCTTTTACTTGCCAAGAGGTAATTTAATTTCTGTGCCTGTCACGGCAACCAAACTTAATCAAATACAGCCTAGAAAATGCGAGATTTAAGCTGATTGAGTCAACATAATGCGTCAAAGCCGGAAATCGAATGGGGAGAAAACCAACCAAACAAACAGTGCTTAAAAGCCGCACAGTTTTCTTAATCCCACACCTTGCAGGCAAGCCAATTAATCTCCTTCTTGTTTATCGTGTGCTGGCCAAGAAATAGTCCAAACAAACCCAATTCAAATTTCTAACCCAAAGCCACTTTTTTGACGCTCCCTTTTCCGGTTTCAAATTTGAGGTCGCGTACCCAATATCAGTCAACATTTACGTTCAAAGTTTCAGGACTTAAAGTTGCCCATAAAAGTCACAGCTGCAGAGGGAGATAGCTAAACAGAGAGAGAGAGAGAGAGATAACAATGGTTTGGCATGCTGAAAAGTAGGCAACATTGTTAACAGCATTTGACATACAATATATTATCAAATGGCGGGCATTAAAACTAATTTTATTGCTTAACGCACACAAATTTACATTTATTGCAGAATCGTTTAAAATCTTTTGGACATTCAATACACATTTATTATATATTTTTAAATATATTTACACAGTTTTTTTTTGATCAAACTCTTATGTACAAGGGGCACAATATAATATATATATAGTATAATGGAGATTAATTTGCTTTTGTGAGTGCATGCAAAGCACGTAACTTGCTTAAATCTTAGTTATAAGTCTTAGCGTAATCATTTTAATTAAATTTCGTTAGCTTAAAGCCGTGCAACGGCTGCAATACTTTAGTATGGACACAGACACTGTTTTACCACCTTATTAAAGACTACAATACAATAAAACGACTACTGGACTAGACCATGGAACATGAAAAACGCATAAAATTCTTGCATATTTATGCTTTTATATATACAAGCTGAGGAACTAGAGAATCTCTCATCAACTTTATATTAAATTTGTAATGTTCTTTAAATCACTTTCTACTGCAAATGTTAACCGACCTGATTTCGCTACACTTTTTATAGCATACTTTTTGGGGAGCCTTTGAAATTCGCCAGAATTCACGCCAATTTTTTATAGCATACTTTTTGAAGAGTCTTTAAAATTCATCTGAATTCGTTATAACTTTTCATAGCATACTTTTTGGGGAGCCTCTAAAAATCGCTGAATTTGCTCCACTTTTCAAAGCATACTTTTTGGGGCGTCTTTAAAATTCGCCTGAATTCGGTCAAATTTAGCATAGCATACTTTTTGGGTAGTCTTTAAAATTAATCTGGTCAAGCTTTCATTTCTCGCAAATTTCGTTGTAATTAAGTTCTCGATTTTCAACGAATTTCTGACAGTCTTTCCTTACTGAATATTTGAATGCATTCTAGTTTTTTGGTGTTTTCCAGAACATCTTTAATATTATGCTTAATTTGGCTAAAGTTGACTTCCTGTAAGCTCCGTGGAGAGGTAACTACCTGGACCTGGACCGCTTAGTTTAATGGCGACTCCTGTATCCTGTGTGCCAGCTGTGAGTCCTTCACTGAACCAAACTCACCGAGGGGCGCAAACTCATAACCCGGCGGATCATTATGGGAAACGGCCGTAATGGCTGACGCTCCATTAAGCCCGCCATTGGGCAGCGTTGTAATTGTTGTCTCCTGCAGGCGACAGCTACTATGAGATGGAGTCCGTTAGCTTGTCAGTGTCATCATCATCATCACAGTTCAAAGGTCACTCACCTGCGCACGGTGCTCTGATAACAGGAGTGACGGGACTGATAACGCTTCGAGGCTGTGCTGGTCAGCGATGTATCCCGATGCATGCAGAACGTGTCTCGCTTCTTGCGACGTCCACTTGCTCCCCGACAGAACAGATATCTGGATATATATATGGAGTGAAGCAGGGATTGGCATTGATGGGAATTGGGTATTGATGTTATTGCATGTTATTGAATTGACCGAATGTTAAAATGAGAAAGCAATCAAATACGAGTTCAAGCATAAAGTACATTTCAAAAAACAATTTATTGTCTGCGATTTTTTATTGCAATTCGCGAAGGAAATTGTAACCAGTTCAGTGAATGAATCTATCAAATACTCAAAACAATAACAAATTTCATATTTCCGTAGTCAATCAGTCAGTCTGTCTGTCAGTTTCCGTATTAACTTCCTGTTACCTTGCGTTCTTGTAATCTTTTTAGTTCCTGTTTTGTTTTGACAAAAATAAAAAATTTACAAGATTTATTTTGCAAAAAAAAACCTATTCTTGGAATTTAATTTTTCTTCTCTTTTTTTCTTTTCAACAATAAATACTTCTAAGAAGTTAAAAAAAAATGAATAAATAATATTATTACATTTTATATTCTATTCTAAAATTTTAATAACAAATATGTGATTTTTTTTCTTTATCAAAACAATTATTTGACTAACTGTATGTGTAAAGTAAAGTGTCGAATTATTATTAGATTGTTTTGATTTATATTACATTTTTACCACAATTTTCTATTCAAATAATAAGTACAGAGTCTCTTACAGTCGAGCTCATTCGACTTTAACCTTTCCCACTACAACTAAATATTTTCAATATTTACAAGTCTCTATTTGCCAAACAATGTCATACAAAATTCAATTAAATTCATATGAAGTGAAAAACTGATTTTCTTGCTCGTCTTTTATGCAATCAATGCAAAAGTTCAATAAATTCCAACAGAATTGCAATCAAAAATCAACAGAACAATTCTAAAAATGATTCGAGAGTGATTTAAGTTGGAGGACTTAAAGGAAAAGTTAAAAGTGTCTGCATGTTTTGTTTCATTGTTTTGTTTGTTTGTTTGTTTGTTTGTTAGTTGGGAGTTGAAGATACAAATTGCAGTTTGTTTACGCTTACAGTTACAGTAATATTGACAGTTAGCGGTTATCGTTATCGGTTATCGTAATCGTTATCATGCTGTTTATCGTTAGTCAGCTGCAGTGATGTGAATGAACAAATACCTATTGAAATGCTTGCGAAACGCCCCGCTCACAAAGTAGAGGGCCACAGGATTGGCACAGCTGTTGGCAAAGGACATGCAGAATCCGAGGATACGCAGCACATGCCAGAACGTGTTATAATCCTGTTGTGCAGTTGGCCTGTGTGAAACGGAAACGGAAAATGAAACAGAATGGAAAGAGAATGCAAAACTGTAACCATGTGCATATATGTACACTGATAAAAACAATGTTCTAAAATTAAGATTTTGGTCTTAAAGCTATGAATTTTGGTCTAAAAAATGCGTCGAGAACATAAAATTCTTAGATTAAAAAAACACATCTTGAGAACATTTAAAATAAGACCAAGTTGTCATTATAAAAATAAACTTAAAATTATTTTAATTATTTATTATTTTATTTTAAATTTTAAACAAAAAATAAAAATTTAAAAATAATTTTTTTAATTTATTATTTTTATTTTTTTTAATATTTAAAAAATATTTTTTTTAAATTTAGTATTTTTATTTTATTTTTAATTTTGATTTTTATTCATTTTTATTTTTAACAACTTAAGATTTTTAATTCTTGTATTAAGAACTTTAATTTTTTTTATTTATATTCGTAGTTTTTAGAAGTCGGTCCTTTTTTTCAGTGCATGTATGTATCTTAACCTAATGGAGACATAAGCCAACGACAAGCTAGAAATTGATTGACCAGAGTAAAACGGGTCGCAACGAATGATGAACACATTACTCATACGCAATGTGAGCCCTTATTCGATTCTCTCTTTCTATCTTTCTTTGACAAAGTCAACTTCGCTAGCTGTCGCATGGTCAGTCATAAATCCCAGGCATCCTTTTTGTATATCCTTGCATATTTCCGACGCTTGTCGTTGTTATTGTTGTTGTGTAAAAATGTCACACTTACCAGTAGTAGAACCAGAGAAAGAAGACGTGATAGGGCAGAAAACAAATACCAAAGATGACAACAAATGCCAATACCGTTACGGCAACTTTGCGACGCGCTCGAACCTGCAACGAAAAAAAATACAATAGAAAATATACATATACTATAAAGTATACAAAATGCATAAATATTATTTATTTATTGCGCTAGTAAATCTTAACGCTTAAACATGCTTTGAATAAAAGAGATGTTAAAGTAGAAAAGTTAATAAGTTACAGCTTAGTTTATAAAGAAAATTATTATGTATTTGGAATTTCAATCTTCATCAATCCCCAACTGTTAAATTGTATCTGATTTAAAATCAATCATCAATCTTAATATACTACAACAGCTCAATCAATCATCAATCATGCTAAACATAATTTATGTTTTTTTCACAGCGACTATTTACATAATTTATTTTTATTGTTATCAATCAACATCAATCGCAATCAATCATGCATCAATCATTTTACCAAAATTTCAGCCATAGTATTTTTTTATGGCTTTCAATCAAAATAAATCGCATTCAATCAAATCAATCAATCTATCAATCAATCAATCAATATATATTTGTTAAACGCTGTCAATCAATATAAATCGTCATCAATCATGTTTAATCAACACCACTTACTAAAATAAATCTAGAGCTACAGACTACAACTATTACTAAAGTAGCATCAATCACAATCAATCATAACTCACCTGCCGAACCGCTCCCTGCATTTCGCCGGGTACATTTGCCGAGTACATCAAGTGTAGGGCAATCAGGACATAGAACACGGCTATAATCACCAGTGGAATGGCGTAGTAGACCAGAAAGTGCAACGTGACCATCAGCTTGGCATAGTTATAGCCCCAGGCCTCCGGAAACGGATAACAGATGACAATCGATTTGCCCTGATTGATGCCAATGGGCTTAAAAACAAGGATATTAAAAGTTAGATATAATTTAAAATGAAAAGTATGCAATCAACACCTTTAAGTTGCTGCCAATCAGAGCTGGCAAACCGCAGAGAATGGCCAGTAGCCAAATGGAAACGGCAATGGCCAAAGTCATGCGAGTAGCACGACGTCCTCCGCCTACAGGATAAAGGATAACTTGAATTGATTGAATTTAATATTAAATGGATCAGGTTTCTTACCATGCGCATGAAACTTGCGTAACGGATCGACAATAGCAAAGTATCGATCACTGGAGAGAGCTGTCAGTGTGAAAACGGATACGCCAATGGACACATCCTTCATGAACTCCGAGACGCTGCAAAGGAAACTGCCAAAGGGCCAATACTCGATGGTGTAGATGGTGGACACCAGCGGTACAGTGGTCACTATCACCAGCAGATCAGCCAGCGCCAGGGAAAGTATATAGCTGAAAAGGAAGATATGGAGAGAAGGCTATTAATAGTGGGAATTCCCTTTTTACCACCACACTCTCAGTTTTTAAGATAGTACAGTTTTTATGGCTATTAAAGTTGTATTTTAATATTATCTATAATCTCACTTAACCGCAGTAAGATCGGACAAGTAGAACGGGAGTAATAACTAACCAAAGTTATTACTGAAATTATTATTTCAATACAATCGCCTTAAAGTATGCAGTAGTTTTTTTATTAGGTAGTAATTTCGTTAAAGTATTTTTATATATATTGACTCAATTACTTAAAAGTATGCAATAGTTTATATTGGGTAGCTATTTCCATAAAGTGATTTTATATATATTGAATTAATCACCTAAAAGTATGCAGTAGTTTTTTCCCCACTTGTTAAAAACTGTTTCTCAGCAAAGTATCGATTTTAACAGCGAAGTTACTCCCACATTACTTTTCTTTTACTTGAATGATTTCAATTAATCAGATTTCAAGTGGTCATTTTATGCCTCGATTGTAATAGATGTCAACCCACCACACTGTATCTATTTTAGGAATACCATAATTTTCTACAACCTCCGGGACTTGAAGTAATTTAATGATTGGAATTTAAAGTAGAAAATTCAGCCGCAAAGTCTTGACAAAGTCCCAAAGCCAACACGTTAGCGATTTTGACATTCCCTCTTGATATAAAACAGGCTGACCCTTATTTTTTGCGAGGGTCGCTTGCACGTATTACTTCTCGACCTCGTTGATTTATGTAGTTGAACTTCAGGAACATTTGCGCGCCCTTGTCATTGAATTGAGGCTAATGTTTTCAGTGGAGTCAGCTCGTGATGATAAAGTTGATTTATATTCAGATTATATTAAAAATTATTCATGATAAAAATATTTTAAATGCTCGTAATGCGAACATCTTCATACTACGCATTTTTAAAGAGAGAGCGAGTCCAAAAATTAAGTATACGACATGCTGTGCATAGCTATGTTTTTTGTAGAGCACTTTTTAATATATTTTTAAAAGTTCAAGTTTTAAGATTCAAGAGTTAGTTAAGCTTAAGTGGATGTAGAGAATGCAATGTAAATGAATCATTCTATTTTATCATCAGACATCAGGCTGAGATGAAAATGAATTGCAGCTGTAATTCAGAGTGTGATCTCATATATGTATAGTTATTTTACTTTTATGCCACGTCCCTTGCAATAAATAAGCTGCATGTGGCACTTTGTTAGTGCAACATCAAATTACATTTCTGTGACCGATAAGCATTTCCCATCTGGCCAAAAGAGGAGCTCACGCTGCTGTTGTTGTTGTTGTCTCCTAACTGTGGCCAACTGATTCCGGTGTCTTGTTTCTGGCCATGAAAAGCAATTTTAACTTAATGTGATCAGTTGACATTTCCGTTGGCTTTTTGCTGAATTATAAGTATGCAAGTTTTTTTATGGCAAACGTGTGGCAAGTGCAGCTGTACTTGGCTTACAACGAGCTTTAGATTCTAAAAATACTCTGTATTCAAGCTAATAAAAGATAACTTTACAGAAAACTTTTTACAGGGTAACTACTAGTTGTCACTTCCCATTTATTTTTGGTCTCTCTTTAGCAAACGCTTTATCGATAACAAAGTTATAAGTACTTAAATGCAACTACTTTAATATCCTTCAATTAGTTGCTCTTTAATCATCGAGTAGCAAAGTTCAGAGCAATATTGCAATATTTTCACATTTACAAGTGGTTAAAACTCCTGGCAAGTTACACACCAGTTGACAGTTAACTGTCCCATTTAAAATGTCAGTTAAGTTTAAAATTTTAATTGGACGCTTGCGGGATGTTGACAAGTTGTTGTTGACGGTCCATAACAAGGGTTAACACAGGTAACAGCCTCCAGCGTATTAATGATGGAATTGTGTCCACGGACAAAGAAAAATGCGTAGATTTATTGAAAATAATATTAAATTTATGCCATGAAATAATTTAACTTAGTTAACAAGCAAAATCCTTATTTGAATCATTTCTTGAAACTAACTCAATACTAAACTAAAGGACAGAGCGAGACAACTATCTATGCACAAGATGTCCACTGATCAATTACTTACAGAATTACAAACTGTAATGTTACTTAGCAGATATGTTAACATACAAGCAAACTGTAAGTTATTTAACAGATACGTTAACATACAAGCAAACTGTTAAGTTACTTAGCAGATATCTTAACATAAGCACTAGCTGCACAGTTAACAGCTGTTAAGAGCAGCTATTCATGAAGGTCAAGACACTTCCGATTAAATAGATAAAATACCACTTTAGTGCTGCATAAACTGTAGACAATGTTACGACCACAAAGATTAATAAACTCAAGCAAAATTGATACACAAAGTGCAGCTCATAAAAACAAATTATATAAAGCTGAGCTGGATTTAAAACAAGCTTACATCATGATATTCTTAAAGGGCACAAAAGTTGGCAACATCTTTGTGGCAAGTCGCATACGTAAGCATTTTGGTGGCACGTGAACAGACGGTACATGTATGGTTTTAGCCATGACTGAATCGCATTAAATGCTACGTCTAACAATAACCTGATTTATGGCATTCAATTTATGCAAAAACAAAAATTCCGAAATACAAATACACACACGCACACAAACATGGCTAATTAGTATACACAACAAGCCAAAGATTATTTTTGCCATTTTGTGACAACATTTGCAGTAACAAGAGTTAAGAATGCGAGTACGAGTATCTGTGGCGACAGTGAAAATTGTAAGTAATTTTCCAGGCAACAACATGCGGAATTCAACACAACCACAGCCTTAATTAGGTGCGTTGACATTTTCTGGCCACATAAAATTTGAATCTGTGTGCATAATTTGGCATACTCATACACTTTATGCACAGAGGTTGCGCATAATTAAATTCACTTAAAGTTGGCCATAAATCAAAAAGCCATTTTTAAGCTAAAGTTCTAGAATTAGTTGACTGAATAATACTCTATAATCAACACTAAAAATATATAGTATCAGAAAATATATTATATATTAAAATATCTAACAGCACCAAAGCAAAATTGTTGAAAGATTTGACAAAATTAAATATTTATTGAATTAACCTAAATTAAATTTTAAACTGAATAAAAATGCATAAAATACATTTTTTATAATTTTGCTCTTATTGTACAAAATGTTCTTTAACCTAAAAATGTTGTTGAAAATGGAACTGCGCAAAAAAGAAATTAATCTCTGACATTTCAAACGGTTGTTTTCAAAAGTAATTTTCTTAAAAAACTCTTGAGATTTCTGGAATACTCCTAAGCGTATGCTACAAAAAATTATCAACTATGATTTCAATAATGATAAAATTCTAAAATGGCTTGACTAGATAATATTTTACAATCAAGAATTGAATAATATCATATTTTAAAATAGGTACTTTTTAAATTCCGAAGTTTCCTTTTTAATATTTCAGTAGGAAGTTAGTCTAAATATACATAATTTATATTTATTTATATCTTTCAATCTGATTTTTCCTCGAATATAAAATCTTCACATGACTTGACTAGCTAATACCCTGTTACTTAAAGTGGGAAAATTTTGTAATAATGGTTTGGTAAGTATTATTTGTTCAATCTACTATCAATATCTATATTTTAGTCGCTCATTTTCATTTCTCCTATTTAAAATGGCTTCGGAAAATCAAAGATGCCATTTTGTTTTAAGCTTTATAGGGTATTTAAAAAACTTTTGACCACTAGACTCACGTGTTTGGGACATTGCGCATCTGTCGCACGCTGAGAAAGACGACAATCAGAGTTCCATTGCCGAGCACGCCCACCACAAAGATAATGGCGAACAGGATGGGCACAATATAGGTCTCGGGTCGTCGACCATAGGGTACATAGGGCGTCTCGGTGGTGGCCATCATGCTGATGTTATCATCAAAGAGCGACGTCGTTTGAACCGTTGTCGTCATGGCCAACTCCAGGAGCATCCGTGTGCTGTTCAAGTGCTCACAGTGACAGTGGTGACTCTGAACTCATAACGCTATTCACATCCAGATCCAGATCCATTTCCTTGGAGAGGTTGTTAAAGTCGCTGAGCAATAGATTTGTCATCGTAGCACAAATTGTTTTCTATTTGTTTGGCTTCGCTTTCGATGTTTCTCTATCACAAATGAAACGGCAAACAATTTAAGCGTAAACTATTAATTTAATTTCCTTTCGCCTCGTTTCCTCTTTCATTTTTTTTTCGACTTCCTCCCTTGTGAGTTTTTTATTCCCGCTTGTTTGCAAATGCAAGCAACTGATTTTTTTGCTTCCTTCAATTTTTTTTGTGCTCAATTTTTAATGTAAATTCGTAGCGATAAATTTTACAGATACTTTTGCTGTTATAGTTGTTGTTGTTTTGTTGTGCTGTAAACAAAATAAATGGAAACAAACGTACTGTGAAATGGATTTAATTGTAGATATTCGTTTAAATCAAATCGGGCATATTTAAATTAAATTTTTCAGCTAACGAAAATATGTGTTGAACTAAATTTTTGTTGATTCCGATTTAATGAAAAAGTCGAGATACTATATATTAACAGGCAAAGATACATTTTAAATAATATTTGTAATTTATAATATAAATATTTATAAAGTTACTATTTATATTGGAAGTATGTAAAACAACATTTAAATAATATTAGGCAAAATTAACAGGCAAACATACATTTTTAAGAAATATTTTTTTAAAGTTACCAATATAGTTTCTATAAAACAACATTTAAATAGTATTACCAAATATTTAATTAAATAGAATTCTCATTTGTCGGTCGACCCATTTTTATCCTTTTTCATGTAGATTTTGTTTGTGTTTTTCTGGCCTTTTATAATAATTTAAGAGCTCAATAATTTCAAACAAAAACAAAATATAAAAACTACTCACACGGAGGAGTTTGAATACCTGATCTGTGGGCAAATGACAGACCATTCATATTTTTATGGCAAAGTAATGTCAGTGGACTGCTAAAGGAAGCAGAGATTTCAATTATCTGGATTTCTTTCATTGCTTCTCCTTTTCAACTGAGCGAAGAAAAGATTCTGAAGCGTCATTGAAATTTGCCAGGGCGTCAGTAACATTTTATGACCCACTGTATGTGTGTGTGTGTGTGCGGTTAATGGCTGGAAATGTAATGACAGTGTGCGAGAGGATTTGTCCTCGAGCAGCAGCTTGATAAGAATATAAAGTCGCCGGGGTCATAATTCTGCAACTTAAATCTGCCGTCGTTGTCGGTGAGAAACTCTTTTGCCATTAGCAACAAAAACACACACACACACATACACACACACACACACACCCACACAGTCAATTCATTTTAATTTCCCTGTGTTTGCTTTAATTAGAAAGTCTTCTACAAACTCACATCACATACAAAACTTGCACTCACATCATATATTTATTTTCAGTTTAAAGTTTTTGTCGACTGCCGAAAAATTGTCGACAAAATGCAGACAAAAGTCCATTGAGCTTTAGTCTCCAAAGAGAGAGTTGAAAGCAAGATTGTTGCGAGGCATGCAACCGGATGTTGCACGGTGAACTGAACTTTTAAACCTGACAAAGGTGAAAACAAAAGCGTTTCAAAAGCATTCTGAGATTACACGAAATCATTTGTGATTACAATCCTTTTGCTAAAATATTTACAAACAAATGGCAGTTAATAAAGACAACACTGCGTATGAGCAATATCGAGGTATTTTCTTTAAATGTCAGAGATAAATAGACAGAATTAATTTTGAATTCCGCAGATTTCGAAGATCGGCTTATTTGTTATTGATATATTTAGAAAAAAACATTTTTTTTCTATTAATTTATAAGTAAGTTTAATGAGTAATTGTGAGAAGATGTTTAACTTAAATCACGATGTTATCTGTGTCTTTTTTGGGATCTCGACCAATCTTGTTATTTAAAAGCCAAAAATAAATTATAATTATTATAATTTATAAAAGTTGTGTTTTTCTACCCAGGTCAACTGTTAAGCAGCTCTCTAAATTTTAAAATCTAAAATACATATTTATAACAGACATGCCGCTTTCATTTTATTTATACTATAATAATTATTGCAAGAGTATACAAGACTTTTCGGTTATAAGAACAAGAATATTTCATAAAACTTTAACTTCAAACATTTGTTAAACTTTTAACATTCATAGTGAAGCAACACATACAAATCAAATTGAATTTAATTAAAGTAAAAATATTTTAAAAGGTCAAAGGTATTTACTTTGCCGTAGTGTTTTCCATCTTAATGAATAAATATCAAAAGATAGTTTGAAAACAAGTATAAATTCAAAAGGAAAACTACGTAAGATTACCACAAGATATATGTACTCGTATACTCCCATTATAAACTCCCATTGTACATTGTATCTAATTGGGGTACTCCATCAATGTGGCAAGCAGTTTATGCCGCAGCTAATTAAGTTTACTTGCAAATCACCGAGAAGCGTTCAATGAAGTCACGTGAAAAGTTTTGTAAGAAAACTCGTTCAGCTTCAACATTGTCTTGGAAATATGTTATAAAATTAAAGAATAGCTAAAGTTTCCACCGACACGAACAAGTTTCAAGTTTGCGAGAATTTCATGTTTATCTTTTTGCAAAGCAATTTCAGTTTTATTGTGTATCTTCTCTGGGCCATTCTGCGGCAGATCTAATGATGAAAATTGATTTTTAATGAATTTATGACATTGTGCAGTTTTTCCCTAATTGATGAGCTCAATTAAAAAACAATTTGGGGCCATTGAAATTATAACAGACATGGAAATAATCTAGTTGAAAGTGCTCAAGTCAATTAACATGACAATGTGATATCATCTATCGAGCATAGTTCAAAACTAATTTCATTTTTCATCCTTGACAATGAATTTAATACAAACGAGTTGTGTGGTAAATTTAGCTTTATACTGAAAATTGTTTTAATTTATATTAGAGATAATAATTTAATTTGTCCCTTTAATATGGTATTTCTATAAATTTAAACGATGATAAGAGATTGCACAATATTTACATTTTTAATGATAAATTCTTAAAATTAAGCCCACTTTTAAAGTGTTGGAAAATTATAATTAGTGTCCAACTGATGAATAAATTGGTTTGAGTAAAAAGTATTAAATCAAATATTTCATTTATAATAAACGGAATAATTATTTTTAGCGTATTTTACTGAGAACTAATTCTATTTATATTTTGTTCAAAAATAATCTCCATTAAAATAAGTTACCATGAAACTAAAATTGTGAGAAATCATTAAATTAAAGTGTAAAGTATCGCATTTAATTGAGGCGAGAGGTAAATGTAAACTGAATAAAGTGTAACTTTTGATTTCAGTGAGGAACAAAGAGAACTAATTAAGTAACTTGAATGGGCAGTCGAAACCATTTGCATTGTTTTCATTTCATTTTCAATCATTTGCTAAAGTTACAGACGAAAGTCTTTTTGCATAATTTTCCGTAAGTTGTAAGTAAAACCTTTGATAAAGTTGTGCGCCCAACAAAATGTCAACGTTGTCGCATTGTTTGTCGCTCTTGTAATTAATTTGTTAACACAATGCCCGAACAGCCTCAAGGATGTCAGCATGGACACGTACATAAGTTTATTACTACACAGCGATACATACTTCATACATATATTTGTGTTTGCTATTCAATTAGCCTAATTGAAATTTACAAATTGCACGGAAATGTAATTTGCATAAAGGATCATAAAGCTTCGGTTATAGCTGCGGACTTAGCTTTAGAACTGGATCAAATTCCATTGCACAATTCAATTTATAATACACATGGACAGTAAATAATGATTTTTTTTTTTCTTTAAATAAAAAAAACACCAACCTTTAATTTTTTCAATGATAATTTCTAGTGTTGAGTAATTTAATAAAACTGATGTAAGTACTTAATAATTATTTTTAATAAAAAATAAAATATTATTATTATTTTTGATCAATAAAATTAAAATAAAAAATAATTATTATTATTGATCAAAAAAATATAATGATTAAACATTATTTTTATTTTTTACGCTCAAAATAAAACCCAACAGTAATTTACGGATTCTGTGTTCGACTTTTCACCAATATTATTGAAATTCCTTATACTTTAAATACTTAGGTAGCTCTATTCTAATCTATTCTATTCTAGCTAACCTGTTAGCCTATATCGATACTCAAAAAAAGGGGAAAAACAAAACCGGAAAAAGAAAAGTCTATTGATTTATGACAAGTCGCTTATCTGACGACCATCTGGATGCCACGTATTTATGGACTCCCATTGGGTGTGTTGCCCTTTTACACACACATAAGCACACACATACACACACACGAGTAAGTGCGAGTGAGTAGATTTGATAAATCAATGCAATTTATCAACAGTTCACTTAAAATCTGTCGCATGTTTTTTCGGGCACCCGACAGTTTTATCTCAACACAAACATTCCGCACACGTCCCTGGTAACCACTCCACTCCACTCTCCTTCACTCCACTCCCCTCTAATCCACTCCACTCGATTCCAGTTCAGTTTTAGTACGAGTTTGAGTATCTGAGTGAATGCGAATCTTATCTGTCAGCCGTTGGAGCTTAGTGCGTCTCCAAATAAATACAGTTAAGTCTTTGGCTCGCCCCAAAAAAATATTATGTTATAAATAACGCGACTCAGCAGCATTTTACAGTCGTTATACTCATTGTTTTTGTTAGTTATGTGTGTCTGAGGATTCCTTGAAATATGCGTTGACTACCTATACACATGAGTATCCTTTTTCGCGCCCTTCAGACTAAGATTTGTGACTGGGCATTTGTTTTGCTCCATGTAATTGAATATGCCCGGGGCGAGAGTTACTCGCAAGACATGAGAAATATTACCCAAAATATATTTGTTATGGTAGAGTAATAATTTACAAAATGCCATAAAATAATGAGTAAGATAATAAGAATAACATAGCGTTGAAATATGAAAAAGTTAAAGCTCTGACATTTGAATAAACATAAACAAAAATTCAATTTACATACTAAACGAGTCAAAATCCCTGTTTGGCTTGTTTGTTGTTTATGTGCGTTACAAATTAACGTATTTATATATTATTTAAAGTTGCAAATGTAATAGGGTGGCAACGCTGGACACTTTGATCATCATTAGTATGTCAAACATCTAGTCATCTCGCTCTGTCCTTCATGGCGACATATGACAGCCACCACAAAAGTCATTTAGTAATTTTCATAATAAACTGAGACAAACTTTAAGCAAAAGATAAACGTCAAATTTTATTTGAATTACAAGCAGCAGAATGTGAATAAATATACGTACACTCAGTCTGAGTAGTTAAGTTTTCATGCGAGTATTCAGACACATTTCGGACTTTTACGCAATAAAAAATCAAATTTAAATCAGCTTTTAACCCATTTAAATACTTAGTTGGATTTCCATACATATTCAAAATCTCTTCACATGACTAATGGAATTTGCGGTTTATTTGCGACTTTTAATCTGTTTCATGTTGTGCTCATGAAAATTGCACTGGATTTAAAATATAGAGCGTGCTTGATAGCTACTATCCACATAATTTATCTAATAGCTGAAGCATTATCATTGTCAATATTCCAGCCTGAAAGTATGCTTTAAAATTGCTCGCGCCGGAAATCGACTGTCAAAGCGAATCGTGATAAGACTTTTGACTCCCCTTTGGGCAGCATAATCATTTATACGATAATTTTATTGAACAATTTGAACAGCATGGAAATGCAATTTAAAGCGACTAAAGTGGGCGTGGCACAATATCCCACAATCAATGGCCATATAAGTGGAAGAAACTTTAGATAACAGCTGTGCCTGCATCTAATGCCGTTAAATAACAATGCTTGGGATTTACAATGGAAATTTCAATACAACTCCGCCCAGACTATGTACGAGGGTAGTCTAATAAGTCATTGGTCTTAGTAGAACTTAATAAAATTGAACACTGTAATTTATCTACTGAAAGCTGGCTAAGTTTTATGGAGTACGGTCACACTATTTAATATTGGCTACCAGTAAATATTACCAATTTTAAAATTTAAAAAAAGGTGAAAAATAATTACCAAAAAATGATCAAGTTATCCTACAAAACCAATATATAGAATTCATAAAATTCATAAATATAATAAAGGATCGTCAAATAAAGTATTTGTAAGTAATTTTCTTTTGAAACCAAATTGTGTTGAAGATTTGTTCATGCGTTTTCCAAAAACTTATAAGTCTACCCTCGAACATATATATGTATGTAATCCAAGTGCAATTAGAGAGTGCATTAGTTTAGGCAAAAAGTTTATCTGGGCTACAATGGCAATTTCAATTGTAATTGTTGCAATTGTCTATCAAATAAAAGTCTCGAGCTCATTGCATATGCATGTATATAAAACTTTTCAACACGCAACGACTGCAAATTGCGAGGACCCAAAAACCGTGTGCTCGAAATCAATTTCGCCCTAATTTCTCTATAGTCAGCATTACTTACTCGTATGGCAATTATTTTACTATTAGCAAATAAATGAACATATTATATTATTTAAGTGATGCAATCATGATAAAAATCTTTTATTGGAATACATGTGGAACGTAATGAAGACATGAACATTAAAATTCTGCAGCTGCTGCTGTTGTCATCATTGGCATCCGGGTACTCAGTTTTCAGCCTTATTTAATTACTATAAAAATCATTTAGTGCTGGTATTTAATTTTTGCCAATGGGTTTTGCACCATTTGCTTTTTTATAAGCGTAAATTCTCAGCACTTTCACTTGTCATTGACACTGGCTAATTGTGCACTAAAAGTGGCCATTTTTTAATATACCCTCACAAAGAATATATTACATTTGTGACTCAATATGTCAAAAGGGATAATTCTAACTTAATAGTATCAAAATATATTTAAAAATTAAATCAGATACCAATTATAATATTTGAATTAAATTAAGATATTTAATCAAACACATTTATTTTTTACTAAGAATATTAAATCGTCGGTATACCGAATAAAACCGTTTCTTCTTGTTTTTTTTAAGTCCCACACTTGGTTATGTCCTTGCGCATGTAAATGAAGTCCCTGCCTGTGATTTATGCACTTGAGTAATGGTGTTTTCACATAAGTCCAGTAGACGACAGACTCTGTTATTGTGCCCGACAATATAAATAACCAACAACAGTGAAGCAAAGAAACTACTCAGAATACTTATGATTCAAATGTAAAATGGACAAGTTTTGGTCAATTTCACCGAGTGAATTGCTAAGAAATTAAATTTAAACGAGAAAACATTTAAAAAAAAAAGACTTTCAATTGATGGATTTGTAATGCTACATCGATAAATTAATCGATTTCCACTTACTGGCATCTGTAAAGGACATCAAAACCCGCTGAGCCAATATTAAAATCCCTAGACATCGATTGATGCCTGTCTGAGAAAAGTTGCCTACTTTTAGGCTGGCAGATTTCCGACATTAATTCAAATTTCTTCTTTTATGTGTTGGCACTTTTTATTTTGAGCATATTCTTGCTAAAGAACCTAAATGCCGTCAATTTGCATAATTCGTCGCATTCTGTGAGTTTCAGTTTTTTTTTTTCTACTGTAGTTTGCTGACATCTCTTTGATGGCCGCAATGAAAAGCGCTTCATCAACAGCAACAGTTTGAATTTGAATCGCTCTCGACACTCGACACATAAATTATGCTGGATAGTCGTTTGCCAAGTGACAGTCACTCTCTTTGTATCTCTGTCTCGGCCACCTCCTCAATCACCGCCAACATCCCAGCACCCCAACACACAGACAGCAGCAGATACATAGATACATATATCATTTTCATTTTGTAATTTGTCTCCCATTCCTCCCGATTCTCTTTCCCTTAGACTATAGGTCCATTTGTGCCCAGCGGCCCACAGTTAATTGGTTGGGTGGGTCGGCAATGTCCCTGCTAGTATTAAATTACATGACAGCATACATGAAAGGTAAGGGGGCGGGGAGGTACCGACGACAAACAGACAGACACTCATTAAATGTGTGAGAAAAAAAATAAGAAACGCCTGTGGGCTGTCATTTATGAATAATGCGGCAGATTCAATTTGGCTTATGCAATTTACAATGGCGATAAGGTTCCGGCTTTGACTTTTGGCCTAGTTAACACCGAGGATTTAAAGTGAATTACGTAATTTGATTAACACCAAGTTTACAAGTCACTTAATTTGGACTGAACCAAAATTGGAGTGACTTCAACACATTTTTTTTAAGTGTTTAATGCTAATACTTTTAATTCGATTGTGTTTTTATCAAGACTGAACCCTTTCAAAATGTTGTAAAATAATGAGTCTGATTATTTGAATTTTAATTTTACATTTTTAAAGAATTACTTCAATAGATTTCCGATTTCCCGTGACATTATAACTTAATTAGGACATAATCAATTTTGACTTGTCTAACCAACTTCAATCCTTCACAACTGTGTCAAAACTAGTCAGATTTTCAAGCGGAATGTCATTTTGATCATGATTTGGTCTCTAAATTGATTCTGCATTTAAATTTTTATCATCCAGAAAATTTGGTCAAAATCGAAAAAATATCAAATTTTCTATATTAACCCCTTGACATTTTTTCAAAAACTTTGATCTCTCATAACTTCATCAAAAATTAACCGATTATCACGCGGAATGTCATTTTGATCATGATTTGACCTCTAAATTGCATTTAAATTTTATTAATTTTTATAAAAAAATTGTTTTTTGCTAGAATTCGATTTTTATCCTTTGAAATTTTGAAAATCCAAAATTTTTAATCTAAAGATTTCACTTTTAATCAGCTCCTTATTTTAAAATTAGTATAAAACATTACTTAAAACATTATTCTGAGACGTTTCATTTTCTTGCCAAAAATCATGGGAAATTGAACAAAAATTTGGACTTGTAAAAGATTTATTAATAACCCTTGCTTATCTCATAAAGACAAATTTCTGCTTTTGGTTTACTTTATTTTAGCCAATTTGACTGCAGGGAATTAAAATGTAACTTTTAAGTAAAAAGTAAATTGCAAAACAATATCTCAAGTGCTTTTAATAATTCAACATTGTTTTGGTTGCCACAACAATCCACAGAAGGGTCAGTTACAAATGCCATAACTTGAGAACTTTATTTTCGAACCGAAATGGAATGAGACATGTAATGATAAATTAATTTCAACTCAGACAAAACACCAAAAACACACTTAATCTATAGTAATCCTTTTATGCACGGATGCGAAGCAGAAGTCGCTGCCATTTCATTAATTCCAAACGCGTGCGCTTATCAAAATTGTCTTGGGGAAAGTATTAAAAACGTCAGCTTCAGTTAGTTAATTAATGAGATTGTCGACACATTTCTGGCACGCGCCAAAATAGTAAACACTTAACAAAGTGCTTGAATATGAATTTTGGAAGCTCACAAAAAAATCTGACAAATTGAATATTAGCCAATTTGGTGGCCAAAGTTAATTGTTAATGTGCTGACAATCTAATAATGCTAATTGCATTTTCGCTACTCTGCAGAGTCTCAAAATACTGCATACTCTTTGGAGCCAACTTTGGGAAATTTACCACTTTTAAAGCATAATCACTTAACAACTTAGGATTGCAAGCAAAACTAGTAATTCTAACTAAAATTAGTTCTTATAATATTATACAAATAAAATACTATAATAAACTTTTTAATTTTTTATGTTTCAATGCTAAAAATTATATCTTCACTATATATTTTAAATCATTTAAAATTAAGTTTTATTTTTCATCAATTACTAGAAATTGTAAAACAAATACACTATTTAAATGATGGAGTGAGCTCCAATTAAAATTTAATTAGAATTTTCAAGCAAATAAGGTTTTAGTTAAGAATTTCTCTACACATAAATATTTAGCTGGAATTTTCATTAGCACTAAATATAATGCTGGTATTTCTACTACCATCAAATTTTTAGTTGAAAATTCTCAGCACCAATTTATTATTTGTTGTAAATTTTATGCTGTGCTTGCAGAGTTTTTTTTACCAACAAAAAAGAAGGTAACGTTCTACTGCAATATGATTTTCGAGAAACCTATACAGAGGAGTACTTGCAAGGACACTTAATTTAGTATTAAACATAATTATAAATAAAACGGTCAGATTAACTCATTGATAACTTCATTAATAATGTACTATAATTAGAATACCAATAGATTACAGATAATTTAATACTGTAATACAATATTTATATCTATTAAATTTACGACTACTTTCGTGACTATCGTATCTGTCGTTCAAAGTGATTAAGCCATGCCTATGTAACATTTATTATCTACTAATATTCCACATTGCTTTGATTAGACTCGTACTTCACTGCCTTTAATACACATATCATATATATTTGGGTTTTTTAAAAGTTGAATGACAATTGAATCTTTCGCAGTGCAAACTTCCTATACTATTTTTATTTTTCAAAGATAAAATAAACTTGACTTTAATCTTCAGCTTTTCAGCACCGGTAAAAACAATGAAATCGTAGAGCTTTTTATTCAATTTCAACAACTGATTTAAGTTAATGGTATGATAACAATGGGGAATACTACAAGTAATATCAATAGGAGGCTGACAATGCCACAAAGATGGAGACAAAAGCCACTTGCGTAGTTCAGCATCATTAGCTTTGTGTTTTGTGGTGATTGGCATTGTTGTGTGCACTCACTCTCAAACACACACATCGCACTCTAAACGGATCCTGGCATCGACTCCAGCGTCACTTTTAGCAGCCAGTTTGGTAAACAGAACCAAAGTGAAGTCAAGCAAAATGCCAGACTGCAGCCTCAGAGTGGTAAGAGGAGTGTGGTAAGAGGAGTGTGGTAAGGGGACTGTGGTAATCGGTGAGTGGTGAGTAAACACAACGCTTAGGCAATGCCGTTCGTCATGGCCATGTTTGATAGCACTTATTAAGCATACGACGCGTGTGCACAAAGCCTTAAATACGACACAAAGCCATACACACAAAAAGAACCATCGAATAAATACACAAAACAAAACCGAATACCACTCGATTACCATAAATTTAGTGCTATGAATGCCTATCAAAAAGTTTTGTCTACACACTTCGAATACAGATGATTTAGCTGTACTCCAAATTGGGTATATTTAAAAAGTTTTAGTTCTGTTCTCTAAGAACCAATTATTTATACACATCAACACTAAAGTCTAACTAATACTTAAAGTAAAGTTAAAGTCAAATCTCTTAAATATGTATATAGTACGTTATTTGAGACAGGTATGTTATCCATAATGCAAAAGTCCGGCAACTCCATAAAAAACTGCTCACCATGCTAGCTTTTCCAACACTATCTTGCCTAGCATATAGCTATCTCGCTTTGCCCTTCAGCTTGGCTAAGAGTCACTCTTGCCAGTAGAAACAATAAAAGGTAGAAATTATAAAATTAAGCTAAAATAAAGAGCACTTTGTGGTATTAGTGTTATTCTTAAATTTAAAATGCTTTTAAAGAGCTTTTAAAATTGCTACAAAGTATTTCTGGGAACAGAATTTCGCATAGTTCTTGAGCGAATTAATGAAAATATGTTTGTGGCTAATTAACTGCAATTGTTTGTTGTTCTACTATTAGCAGAGACTGTGTACTGCTTACATCACAGTCGCATGCAGCGAGATACACACACTGATGTTTATAGGAATCTAACGAATGTGCATTATAAAAATTTATGACTCATAGAAATTAAATGACAGCCATTCGTAAGCATTAACAGCGAAATTAGCTCAGTGGCCAAGTAAATTAATGATAGTCAGTGGTGCCTGTACTACAGTCGTACAATAAATGAAGTTACACTAAATTGGTAGCATATTGTCAGATATCAACAACAAGTGACCATTAAAGTCAAGGCCGACAAAACTATGTTTGCTCACATCTGATGATGAATCTCAATTTAAATGGCTTGCTTAATAGGACTAGAACTACTTATTTATAGAACATAATAACTGAATACATAATTGCATATATTATGCTGGAATGGGGATTTAGTTAATGATAATTATAACCCATGAATTAAGTAAACTTTATTTTCTTTGAGCCAAAAGCAGGAATAATAAGTTTTAATGCAGCCCTCGACTGCGGAATACTCTGATTACATCGGTAGATGGCGCCAGTATATACTTTTACCGCACTATAAATTACAATTTCTTGAATAACTCTTGCGATTATTATCATATTGTAATGGAATATTTTTTTCTATAATACAAAATACAAAATTAAAATCACTTATCCAGAATATTCTTTGTGGGAGTTGATTTCTCTTGCTTTTTACATACATAATTTATTTTTCTGAACCTACATATGAATCCATTCACTTAAGTACAGAGTATACAAACTTATAATATGCATAAAAATAGACATCATAAAGTACTTTCTAGTGCCATATCGTATCCTACATACTTAGTATATAGTATACACAGTCCAGACAATGTCTGTGTTAACGCTTCAATCTCAGAGATTATAAGAGCTGGATACATAACGTAAAATTGTATATTATGAGAGAACGTCGCCTGTCATAAGCTAAACGAGTTTATTTAAAATTTAGCAAATTTACTTTTCACCCTTAGTCGATACAAGTGGAGAATGGGCACAATATGATAATATTGAGCCCAAAAATAGGATCTAATGGCTTCGACACGAGCGCGTCCGGTAAATATTACCGTGTGATTCAGGTGAGTAGTTTTTACGATTTTGCTACTTTTGTTTATTTTTGCTGGACGCTATCTGTTTAGCGCTGTCGCGTCGGTTAATTATAAACAAATTTTAAAGCACAACTAGCAATGTCTGAGGCACGCCTCCAATTTACTATATATACGGCCAGCATCCATCAGGTTGCAGTCAACCTGAACTCGTGGATATCTTATAGATATAAAAAATGTACAGTGTCCAACAATTAGACAGACACCATAAACATTTCCATAAACAGTCGTTTGCTACTTGAAATTGCTTTTAATAGTTTTGACCAAAAAGCACGTTTAAGCCACGCGCATCTCTTGCTGCCAAAGTCAACTAAATTCCACCCACTTTTCCACCAGCGGTAGTTGCACTTTTCCAATTGGCAAGTACACTGCAACCACAAACCCACAAACTCTTACTAACCTTGGACTTCTGAATGGCGAAAGGTTATTCGCGTTGTTTTTCTCTCTGGCATTTTTTAAAGGGTTCACAACTTTTGCAACTGGGAAAGGTGGCTTTATTGTGGTTTTCTTGTTCATAAATTGAGAAAGAGCAGCACTTTCCGAATCCAATTCCATGTTCATATTTTGGTATTCTTTCTTAGCTAATTTATTTATTGAATCTGAGGTTTTATTCGTTTAAAATATATATGAAAACTAAAGCTATTTACCATACTTCTCCCTTGATTTCCTAAAACTTCAAAATGTCATAACTTTGTCAAATTTTATCCGATTTCCTTCCGGATTGTCAATTTTATCATTATTTGACCTATATTTTCATTCTGCATCAAAATTGGAAAACCTAATTTTTCTTCCTTTACTGTCCATTTTTTGCATACTGTTCCCTTGACACATTTCCAAAAACAAAAAATTAGATAATTTTTATTAATTTATTTCCAATTGTATTATTCGTGTCTTTGTTTCGTCGAACAAGTTAAAATAAATGAAAACTTACTTTCATTAACATATTTTAAAAGATAAAAAAAAAAACAGATATGTATGCGTATTTTGATTTTATCAAAACACTTTCTTGACTAACTGTATTTGCATATAAGCTTTTCCTGTTTGTGTGATTTATTAGTATTATTGCATTTTGCCTGATGCGAAAATGCATTTCTGTGGTGCAGAGGCCCATAAAATAAGGGCATAAACATGAGGAGGATATCCTTTATATATTGCCAAGTGAAAAATGCAAAATGCATTTAATGTCGCACATTTATTTTACGTATAAACAATACATTAATTTGCCAATCAATTCTCGCGTATCTGTGCCATGTCAGCTGTCAGATGTTAAAAGCTATTCGTAAGTAATTGGCCGGAATACACCTGGTCAATTTATGATTTCCATTTCATTCACTTTGAGCGACATAGATAAACACATTTACATCAATTTTCAATTATTATTTATTATGCTTACATTTGCGTTTCAGTATTTCCTTGTTTTGGGAATCTGGGATTTAAGTACACGTGCCGGAAAGCACTTGGCTAATTTAGTTTAAATTTATACTTTGTATCACTTTACGATTTGAATTCGCACAGACACCAAAAACGAAACCGGAAACTGACTTCAACGCTTGAATTTCGCGCTATGTGCGAGAGAGATTGCCGCTTCCGCCAATTGGCAGCTGGTGAACTGGCCACGACAAGCGAACGCAGGCGACTTGTTGGCGCGCGCAAAGTCGTCGGCATGTTGGCCCATAGTTCACAATGCTCACTCACACACATACAATGATTGTATGGTACACAGATTGGCAACGGGAAGCGTTGGGACAAGGGAACGCTATGTTTGTGCAAAATGCCGGCTCTTGAATGCGCATGCGCATGTCTATTTTACATTTTAAATATTTAGCGGCCAACAATCTCCCCCTGAAAACTTGGCAGCACTACTGGTGTGCAAACACTGATTGGCCCAAAGGTTGCCACCCTACAAACAGCTATTTTTGCACTACACAGTTGGCAGCCCTAGTTTCGATACAACTCTAATGCATACATGACACATATCGATAACCGAAAACTTGTATTATTCCTCTTTTCTTTGATGTCTTGTGAATGACATCGTTTTGCTGTAATAATTGTGAGTTATTGTTAAAAGCGTGGCTAATAGCTAACAAAAGTTGTGTCGCAGTTAAAAGCAGCGAACGCGGCGGGTATACCACGTCGCAAACGTGTGGATAATTGTTGTAATTGTGTCAAATTTTTGCAGTCAATATTTTGCAAACGCCATGTTGGCCGCTTGCACATAACCTCAACCGCCAAGTGACAGCCCAATATTGAAAGCAGTTAAAAATTTGTGTACGTTTTTGTATATATATTTATAATATTTATTTCAGAAAGCGGCATAAGCAGAAGTAAACAACATGTCACGTTTCTTTGCCAACGGATCCGACTCGGAATCCGAGTCAAGCGAGGAGGAGGTCCAAGCGCAAAACTACAATAAAGCCGCCAACTTTGTAAGTATCAATAAAATTGGACAGCAAAAATCAAGAAATAATCAAATAAATCACACTTTCTGCACAGCAATTCAGCGATGACGAGGAAGAGGTGAAACGTGTCGTTCGCTCCACCAAGGAGAAGCGATATGAGAGCCTCACCGGCATCATTAAAACGATACGCAACCACAAGAAGATTAAGGACATTCCCAACACGCTGAGCAGCTTTGAGGATTTGACGCGCGCTTATACAAAGGCACTGCCCGTTATCTCCAAGGAGGAGAACGGCATTACTCCGCGCTTCTACCTTCGTTGCTTGGCCGAGCTGGAGGACTTCATCAATGAGGTGTGGGAGGATCGGGAGGGACGCAAAAACCTCTCGAAGAACAACTCGAAGTCGCTGGGAACGCTGCGTCAAAAGGTGCGCAAGTATATCAAAGATTTCGAGGATGATTTGGTGCGTTTCCGCGAAGCACCCGACCAGGAGAGTGACGTGGAGGAGGGCGAGGGTGAGGCGCACGACAGCGACGCGGATCGTGCTGGAGCGGATAGCGATGGTGGTGTTGTTGGCGTCGGCAGCGGCAAGCTGCCCGAGCAGCCGAAGGCAGCGAAATCGGTGCCTTCGAAAGTGATTGCCGACGATGACGACGATTCGGATGATTCAATCGACTGGGATTCGGACACCGAATCGGAAACCGAGTCCTCGGAGGATGAGAATCAGTACCAGAACATGCGTGAGCGTTTCCTTAAGCGCACCACCGAAAAGGAGGACAAGGACGACGACAAGCGAAAGGACAAACGCAAGGAGCAGAAGCACAAGATTCGCAAGCGTGCCGACGACGATGAGGATGGTGAATGGGAGACCGTCGTCAAGGGCAATGTCGTGGAGAAGCCCAAAATGTTTGAAAAGGACGCTGAGATCGATATTCCTCTGGTGCTGGCCAAGCTCATTGAGATTATGTCCGCACGTGGCAAGAAGCGCACCGATCGCCGCCTGCAAATCGATCTGTTGTTTGAGCTGCGCGACATCTCGGAGCAGCACGCTCTGGGCACGCCCATCAGCGTCAAGATTCACTTTAACATCATTTCGGCCATATTCGACTACAATCAGAAGATATCGGAGCCCATGAAGCTGGAGCACTGGGCCTTGTTGCTGGAGGTGATGCAGAGCATGCTGAAACTGCTGCTGGCCAATCCGGAGATCAATTTGAGTGAGAGCGTTGCCGAGGAACACGAGGAGTATGTGACGGCTCCGTTCTTCATTCGCGGTTGTCCGCTGGCAGCCGTTGAGCGTCTGGACGATGAGTTCACCAAGCTGCTGAAGGAGTGCGATCCCCACTCGAATGACTACGTCTCCCGCCTCAAGGACGAGATCAACGTGGTGAAAACCATTGAGCTGGTCGTGCAGTACTTTGAACGCTCCGGCAGCAATAACGAACGTTGCCGCATCTATCTGCGCAAGATCGAGCATCTGTACTACAAGTTCGATCCAGAGGTGCTGAAGCGCAAGCGTGGCGAACAGCCAGCAGCGGGCACAGCTCCATCCTCTGTGGAGGTGATGGACAAGCTCTGCAAGTTCATCTATGCCAAGGACGACACGGATCGCATACGTACCCGGGCCATTCTGGCGCATATCTATCACCATGCGATGCACGACAATTGGTTCCAGGCTCGCGATCTTGTGCTGATGTCGCATCTGCAGGACAACATCGATGCAGCGGATCCCTCGACTCGCATTCTCTACAATCGCATGATGGCCAATCTGGGTCTGTGCGCCTTCCGTCAGGAGAACATCAAGGATGCACACCACTGTCTGGTCGATCTGATGGTCACCGGCAAGCCCAAGGAATTGCTCGCCCAGGGATTGCTGCCCCAGCGTCAGCATGAACGCTCAGCGGAACAGGAGAAGATTGAGAAGCAGCGTCAAATGCCATTCCATATGCACATCAATCTAGAGCTGCTTGAGTGCGTCTATCTGGTATCGGCAATGCTTCTCGAAATACCCTACATCGCAGCGCATGAGTTCGATGCCCGTCGTCGCATGATCAGCAAGACCTTCTATCAGCAGTTGCGCTCCTCAGAACGCCAATCGCTGGTGGGACCTCCAGAGTCGATGAGGGAGCATGTGGTGGCCGCCGCCAAGGCGATGCGTTGTGGCAACTGGCAGGCGTGTGCCAACTTCATTGTCAACAAGAAGATGAACACCAAGGTGTGGGATCTGTTCTACGAGTCGGAGCGTGTCCGTGAAATGCTGGTCAAGTTCATCAAGGAGGAATCGCTGCGCACGTATCTGTTCACCTACTCGAATGTGTACACCTCGATAAGCATACCATCGCTGTCGCAGATGTACGATCTGCCGCTGCCCAAGGTGCATTCGATTATCAGCAAAATGATCATCAATGAGGAGCTGATGGCCAGCCTGGATGATCCCAGCGAAACTGTGGTCATGCACCGCTCGGAGCCATCGCGTCTACAGGCCTTGGCCATGCAGTTCGTTGACAAGGTGACCAATCTGGTGGATGTCAACGAGAAGGTGTTCGACATGAAGCAGGGCAACTTCTTCCAGCGCGGCAACATGGGCAATCGCGATCGCGGCTATAATCGCAACCAGAACAACCAGGGTGGCAATTGGGGTGGTCAGCGACGCGACAATCGCAATCAGCGCAACCGCAATCAACGTGGACACCACAAGAACCAGCAGCAGCAACAGCAGCAACAACAAGTCCAGACCATCGAAGAGGAGTAGACACCACAGTTCACAGCGCAACACAAACAAATCCACGGCAATGGCTCGACGATTGAGGCAACCGAACAAGCAAACAACAAGGAGGAGAGAGCCTGTTAACAACTGTGGCCAGACCTCCGGTTCAGTTCAGTTCACCTCTGAATCGGAGGTCTACGCTCTTCTCAAGCCTTATCAATTACCCTGTACTGTGAATTTGTTTTAACGCTCATTTTATGCTTAAAAACTATATTGATAAATGCATTTTTGTATGAATTTAAATCTAAAGTGCGCAAGTCTATGATTAAAATAAACTGAAAAAGAAAACTACAAACAGAAGCAAAACTCGTTCGTTTTAAATATGAAAAAAAAACAATATTAAGATCATATAAGAAAATTAATTTCATTCTAAGCTGTCCTTTTTTACATTCGATCAATAAAAACCGAGTTTATTAGTTAATAAATGTATAAGTAATAATGACAGTTATAATTAGCTATTACAAGTTTAAATTAATTAATTTAAAATATTATTATCGATAAATAAAAATTAGGGTGGGTCGATTAACGTCGACAACTCACGCGTTTAAAGATTGTTAAACTGTTAAGTGAGGAGCAAATTACTAATGAGGAGTAACGAAAACGATAACGTTGCTGAATTTAATTTTAAGTTAATTTTGCTGGGTGGCAACCTTTTGGGTCAGCGCTTCCACAGCAGTGCTGTCAACTTTAGAGAGAAAAATAGCTCTTTTCGACTGGAAATCATTTAAATTTGTTGCTGTGGGCCCTTTTGCACAGATTAAGAAGAAATATTAATTGCAAAACACAGCTGAAAACATATTTAATATATCCATTTTTCCGGCAAATAGCAATTTTTAAATATTTCTAACAACGAACTTTGAAAGTAGCCAGTGCTAGCTATAAAATAGCTAAGCTGCCAGCAGTGGACAAAAACAACACGCACACACACATACGCAGTTATAGAGCGTATTGCTCTCTCAAACTGGGGGCCCAAATAACCATAATTTATATTAAAATATACTAATAAATGACAATAAAATGTAAATCGGCCAGTGTGTGCTACGAGTGTTTAGTTATTAGTAATAAAAGTAATAACAATTTCATTGAATTACAAGCAAGCTTTTTTTTTTGCTGCGTAGCTACGGACTGTGTGTGTAACAAAGACAGACGTTGGCGTACGGCCAAAGCATATGCAAGGGCTAACGTCAGAAAGAGTCAACTCCATGTAGCACAAGAAGCAGAAAAAGAATCCAAAATTTTTAGCTCTCTGCTTCTGCTTTTGTTTGTGTCTTTGCAACATGCATTCAATATTTTAATTTAGATTAAGTGCATGGAAACTAACAATAAATATGTGCAAGTGCTGAAACAAAATAATCAATGGCTTTATTATAACGCACTAGATAAAAGTCAAAACAAACCACGCAAAAAGTTTTATTTTATATGTGCGTGCGTGCGCCTGTGAGTATAAGTTTGTGTGTGTGTGTGCGCATTATAATTATATGTGTATGTATGTATGTACATATGTATGTATTATTCCTGCAGGGGCAAAAGCAACAAACCAACCAACTTTGCTCTTTTCTTGTTGTGTTTGTTATTGTAGGCAACAAATTCACGGCGTACACAAATACATACATGAATGTACATAGCATATATGGAAAAGGAAAGGCGCAGAGAATCAACTGAAAATTAGCGTGTGTAATAAACGAACGAGAAAAGTGACTGGGAGTAAGGGTAACTGTAAGACACACGACTATTAACTGTAACGTTTGTAATAAGAGGGGAGCACAACGCTCAAAAATTGGATACCGCTCGGGCTCGGGTTGTGTTGTCCCCGCCCCATTGAAATGGCTAAAACTGCTGCTGGCCAGGTTAGTGGAGTGTGAATGTGTACGAATTTTATTTATTCATTTACTACTATTTTATTTTATTGTTCCATCTATTTGCTGATGTTTAGTATGTTCGGAAGAAACCAGTAAACTGCCTCCGCACCAACGCCTGACATGGACACAATAATAATAACAACAAGACACATAGCTGAGAGTAGTTGTAAATAGCTATATACGTATATTTAAAAAATATGAAAACCATAACGCCGGATACATCCACATCAGCAGCGCCGCAGCAGCAGCATCCACAACAACAACATCTACAACAACAACAAATGCCCATGCAAGGCGCCATCATTCCACAACAACAACATATTACACCTGTGATTATGGAAGCAACAGCGCATGTGAATCTCGTGGATGATGATGATGAAAAGGATCCACTGGCATTGGACGCCACAATGCATCAGACGTTGGCATTAGAGACGCCACAACATCAACATCAACCGGCAAACAACTCAACGTTAGCGTCACCCAACAAGCACACACATAGTCTGAGGTACGCGTAATCAACTCTCTCTCATAATATTTTCAATTATTTATTAATGTGATTACTTATTTGCAACAGGCGTCACCTGCCGCGCATCATTGTGAAACCCATACCACCTGAGAAAAAGTCAACGGCCAGCGATGATTTGTTGCATAACGCTGGAATACCGTCGACACTAACACCAGCGCTGCCTGTGCCCGTGTCCGTGCCCATCGCCACCTCCTCCTCCTCCACCACCTCCACGACGTCGTTGACAGCTGCAGCTCCAGTGCGTGGCATCAGCAGTCGTCGCATACAACAACAGCAGCAGGCCAAGGCAGCCGCAGCGGCGGCAGCTGCAGCAGCGGCGGCGGCGGCGGCAGCAGCAGCAGCAGCTGCTACAGCAGCTGCAGCATCTGCCACATCCTCGCCGAGCTCTGCCAAGGGCGTAACACAAGCGTCCACGATGCGTGAGGTGCTGGCCTCCATACCGGGATTCAGTGTGAAGCCTCGTCGTCGCAGCAACAAGAAACTGACAACTGCCGCGCAAATCGAACAGTTTAAGGATGGTAAAATCGATCTGGAAACACCAGACTCGATATTGGCATCGACAAATCTGCGGGCACTGCTCAACAAGCAAACATTCTCATTGTTGCCGCCACTGTATCAGCATAATCTCATTCAACTGTTGCCGAGCGTGGATCGTGAGGCGAGTGAGATGGTGCAGCCACTGGCGCTGCCGGAGCAGCCAAGTACAAGCAGCGGCGGATGTGGCAGCAGCAATAGCAATAGCTCCCATGAAGCCATACGTCTAAGCGCCTCCTGCCTAAATAACGAGTTCTTTGCACGCGCCTGTCTGGAATGGCGGGAGCGTCTTAGCGAAGGTGAATTTACGCCAGAGAATCAAATCAAGCTGAAAACGGAAGCGGAGCGCGAAAAGAATAAAGTTGATCCCTGGAAGCTAAAGCATTTTGAGCCATATTGGGGCGAGAAGATTGCGAAGCGTGCACCGAATCCAAACCCGCCAACCAGCAAGCTTAAGCTGGAGCCGGCAAGGCAGCAGCAGCAGTCAATACCACCAGCAACTCCACCAGCAGCAGCACCACCACCACCACAGCAGCAGCTCCAACAGAAGCAAGAACAACCACAACAACAACAACTACAACAAGCAACATGTGATAATGAGACTGAACTGAAATTTAATATTGTAAGTAATATACTTCTGTCATGTAATCCTCACTAAATGATTTAAATGATTGCAGAGCACAAAGTGCGAATCAACAACCACGACAACAGCAACAGCCACAGCAGCAACAACAACAGCAGCAGCAGCCAGCGTGAATACTTCAACAGTAGTAGCAGCAACAAGAGCGACAACTAATCACGCAACCACTGAAACATTAAGCAATTGCAACAACAACATCAACAACAGCAACAGCAATGTTGTAACGGAACAACAACGGCGTATTCTGAAGCGCCCTTCGAACAGCCCATCGCGACGCAAACGCAGTGATCTAACAACGACACCATCAGTCAATGTCAATATCAGTGAGCTGCCAACAACGTCGAAGGAATGCAAGCAAATCAAGCGCGACATTATTGAGATTGAGATTGTTCCTAATGTGACAGCAAATGTGACAGTGGTTGAAAATGCTGTAACAACGTTGAATGCAACAAACAACCAGCAGCCACTTATCAACAGTACCTGTGTTAAAACTAATGAGGCAACTGATGCAGAGACATTCACTACAGCAGCGACAACGACAACATCAGCAATAACAACAAACGTTATGCCTGCAGCAGCAACTGCAACTATGCCCGAAGATGTCAACAACTTTGCTGGATATTTGCAGGATGTTGAACTAGTTGAAGGTATGTTAATTAATTCAACACTTATATATATTTATTACATAAATTAATGTACAATTGTTAGATACCAAAGCCACACCTAATGAGGTGCCAACAACCACATCGACAACTGCAGCAGCAACAACAGCAACAAACCATGACTATGTGTTTGCAGATACAATAGATCACGGTAAGCTTAACTTGAGTTTTATCATTTCAATAAATGTCTTAATCATTTGTTTCTTCACCAAAGCTTACTTCCATGATCACCAAGCAGTTATCAGTCACAACTATTATTCTTCATCATCATCGCCAAATTGTAATTACATTGAATCGTTCTTTAAACTGAGCTCAAACTCTAATCATATCTTTATCTTTTGATACACAGCGACAGCAACAATCAGCAAAGTGGAGGATCATTGTGATAAGCAGCTGGAGGAGTCACCAATTACTTTGACAATGAACATGACAATGGCCAGCAACTCGTTGTCAACAACAACGCCTTCGAGTTCGCTGGCATCCAGCAGCTGTGCATCATCATCGTTGTCATCTTCCATGTCATCATCCTGTTCCAGCAGCAACTCCTCCACAACAGCAGCTACAACAACAACTTCAGCAGCAGGAGTGGCATCGGCAGCAACATCATTATCACTGGCAACAGCAACAGAAACAACGCTCGCTGATATGCATGCGATGCTTAGCACAGTGGCAACACTTCAACAACAAGATCAAGAACAATCAACGCCCGCTGTGGAGTTGCCGGTGGAGTTAAACTCCAATGAAATGTTTCAGCATGTGCAACACGATTGGAATTTTGGTGGCATCAAGTTGATGACGTCAACGACATCGAATAATGCAACAGCAACAGTCGAACAACTGCAGGCGGCGGAGCATCATTTGAATCATGAGGCTATCCATTTGATGGACGTAGTGCAAGAAGCAGAGGAGGTCATCGATGACATGGTCGAGTGTCACAATTTGCTAGACAATGATGTTGCCGAGACAGTGGCCGATGAGATAGATGAAGACGACGATATTGTTGATGACGATGACGATGTTGTTGAGTGCATTGATGCGGAGCAACAGGATCAGGATGATGTAATGAGTGCAATGGTCGATCATGTTATGGATGACAGCGATGGCGATGCTGTACGCGATATTGTGGATAAGCTGCAGCAGCATCAACAGCAGCAGCAGCAGCAACAACGGCAACAATTGCAGGCTCAACTGCAGGAGGTGGTTCAACTAGCTCAGCATTCCTTTATGCCCCAAGCACACAGTGGCGACTATTCCAATGAGGTAAGCATCAAGTAGGATATTTTTAATTGTTCTTTATTAATCTTTGTCATTTATAGATTACACACGAGCTACTTTGCGATGCGGTGCCAATGTCTGCGGCTGAAATGGAGGTATCTAGCACGGTTATAACGAACAGCAGCAACAGCAACGACAGCAGCAACAATTTGAGCTTATGCAGCAGCAGTAGCAGCAATATCGCAATCAATCAGCTGTCGCAGCAACCCACAGCAGCTGCTGCTCCACCGACTGTACCACCGCAGCAACAACAGCGTCAGATTCTGGTCGATTCAAATGGTCAGATAATTGGAAATTTTCTACTGCAACAACAGCAGCAGCAGCAACAACAGCGCCAGCAGCAGCAACTGCAACAGCAGCAACTATTGCAGCAGTTCACTTTGCAAGCGGCCGCACAGCAGCAGCAACAACATCAGCAGCAGCAGGTACAACAACAGCAGGTACAACAACAGCCAACCAGCAGCAATGCCTTGCAAAAAACACATCAAGCGTTGCCTGTAACGTTGCGCAAACCGTTTGAGATCAACAGCAATGGAGCACAGCAGTTTTTGGCACCTAATCTCATTGCACAGCAGCAACTCGAACAGCAGCAGCAACAGGCGCAGCAAAAGCAACAACAATTACAGCAGTTTGCATTACAGCAGGCGCAGTTGCATCAGCGACAGCTGCTGGCACAGGCAGCCAACAACAATCTGCTGCAGCAACAACAGCAACTCCAGCAGCAGCAGCAGCAACAACAACAACAGCAAGTTTATCCGCAACAGCAGCAACAAAGCGTTGTGCCGCCCAAGTTCATTGCAAAACCGTTGAATATAATATCAATGACACGACCTGCAAATGCCTCGCCGAACACAGCTGCAACACCAACAGCAATTGCAACAACAGCAGCAGCAGCAGTTGCAACAGCAGCGGCAAATAATCCACAGATTCCGTCCACCTATGCCAATGTTGTTGCCGCAGTACAACAGCACCAGCAACAACAGCAGCAGCAACCAGTAGCAGCCCAACAACAGCAACAGCTCAATCACGCCAGCAACTTACAGCCGCAACAATCTCTCCAGCTACCAGTTGCAACAGTTAACAATGTGCTGACCATGAAAACACTGCCTCCATCAGGTGTGCCCACGACAATTGCCCAGCAGCGATTGCAGCCAAAGATGCCGACGGGGAAGGGACGCAAGGCGACCACCAATCGATTGCCACCGGGTGCTGTTAATCTGGAGCGAAGCTATCAGATTTGCCAGGCTGTCATACAGAATAGTCCGAATCGGGAAAACCTAAAGGCGCAACTGCGTCCACCGGCGGCCATCCTCAGTCAGCAGCAACAGACAACGACAACGACTGTTAGCAGTAGCAGCAGCAATGCAACATTGAATGTATCCACAGTGGCTGCCACACCGATGAGCAATCTGAGCACAGTTAGCAGCAATGTCACGGCAACAACTGCTGCTGCTGCTCCGCCGCAGAATCTGATCAAACAAGACGAACTGTTGGTCAGTGGTGCGGCAACTGTTGCCACGTCTCAAGCACTGCCCGCCGGCTTGCCACCCAATGTTATGGGTGTGGGCAGACCAGGTGTCTATAAGGTAATTCAATTATCCATGCACTTCTAGCGAATGTTATTTAATCCATCTCTTGTTTGATTGCAGGTAATTGGGCCACGTATGGGAGGCTTTCCCCGGAAGAAGTATGTGCAAAGGAAACCTTCGCCCACAACGGTAATCCGACATATGTTGACAGCGGCGCCTGGTGCGCCCAGTGGCAACCCACAGCAGCTGCAGGTGGGACAGCAGACGCAGCCAGCAACACAAGAGCAGCTGCTGCATCAAAATGGAACTGGGCAATATGTGTTGGTGCATCGCGCCAATGTTGGTGCCGCCGACAATCAGGCGCCACGTGCCTCCAGTGCACCACCATTGCATCAGAATCAGGTGAGTTGCAAAGCCGAATACTTGAACGCCAACAGCACAAATAACTAATCCTTCCTATTGTTGCACAGTTTGTTACCGTACAGAATCCGTTGCACAATCTTAATGGCATAACAATGGGCGGACGCGGGCGTCCGGCATCTGTTGACAATAACACGGCTGGCAATGGTGCGCCAGTGATTGTTAACAATGACGTACTGCATCATCACGAGCTGCATTCACAGCAGCAGCATTCACAGCATCAACAGCAGCTGGGCAATGTCAACACGGCCGCGAATATTGTGCGGCGCAATATCGCTGCAGGTAAATTGGTGTATTATTAGTGCTTAGCGAGGTACGTCTTTTAAATCCATCGCCTGTAAAACAATCAATCAATCTAATTGGCACGCAATTATAATTATTTATAATCACATAGATTTATTAGATTTACCTTTCGTTTCGTATCTACGTAACCCATTTGAGTATGCGTATGTGTATCGAGTATGTAAATTGCATGATTTCTTTTTAATTAATATTTAATTTAGACAGTAATAAAATAGGAAATTAACTCTTTTTAAATTTTCTTACTAATGATGTGTTATGATTCCCTTAGGTACCAATATAACCTACATTGACGGCAGCAACAACAGCAACTCGACGCCGGCGGCAGCTCTAATGGAAGCTGGCAACAACTTTATTGTGACAACCACAACAACAGCTGCTGGTGGCGGTTCCGCAAATCAGGTGCAAACACAACAACAGCAGACAACACAACAGCAACATCCTCTATTGCAACTGCAGCAAAGCGGAGAGAACACGCCACCGGGCAACGAGGCAACAACGAACAACAGCTGCGCCTGTGCTCTGAATGCGATGGTCATCTGCCAGCAATGTGGTGCCTTCTGCCACGATGACTGCATCAGTGCGGCGAAGCTGTGTGTCGCCTGTGTGATCAGATGAAAGCTACGCCTGCAGATGCAACTTGACAACGTATTATAGTAATATATAGAGATAATAACCATATTTAGATGCAATGGCTATATTATTATGTAATGTATTGTATATTGTGAGTGTGAGAGAGGACAGACATTTGACTCACCAGCAAATCATCTTTTTTACTCGACAAATTTGTAAGCTATAGACTTTAAACAACAAACACAATTCAAAGTGCAGAGAAGGCTTGTGCGCACACATACCGACACACACTCACATATACATATACCCATGTAAATTAAGGCATTTTGCAACTCTCTAAAACTTTTGTATAAAGAATAAACTACATGAACTACATACTTATATATACAGATATATATAAGACGAATTCTAAGCAAGTGTTGTGTACTTTGTGCTTTTTGCATATCCTTAAAATACGCGTTGTTTTAGTGGTTGTGTTTAAAGGATATCGCAGGAGCACAAGCTAATTGAAAATGAACAGAAGTTAAAAAAGAAACTCTTATTGTAATTAAAAATATTATAATTAAAAAAAGGCAGCAACAAAATCAATAAGATGGAAAAAGCTAATGTAAATATTTATGTTTAATATTAATTCTAATTTATAAACAAACAAAAAATTATATAGTATATATGAATAAAAACAAACATATATAATATATATATATATATTTATTATTAAGCTAGAATTGAAAAACTTCAAACTTAGGTTGGACATATGCCAGAAGACTATATTTTTTATAATTTGTCGCTGCATATGCGTGATGATAATTATTCAGTTGGTTCGTTTTTAAACAACAAAGCAGATTATATAAGCAACTACGACTACAACATACATACATATATATTTTACTGTGTAATTTATTACTAAGCATATATTTTCCCTAATCTTAAGTTTATCATTCTTCATAAACACACACCGTACACACACACATCTCTAGCATATACATAAAATATAACGCATAAAAATAATTGTAATTTGCATATAAAATGATTTAAAATGCATAAAACTGTTGATAAATCACACACAAATATACACCGCAAAAATTATAAAATGAAACACGAGAACTAAAATGCAATTAAACAAGCAACAAAAAAATACTATAATGACATGAGGAACAAAATTCAAAAATAATAATAAAACGAAGAAAATCATTTTGCTCCTAGACGCACTCAAAATTAACCAATAAACATTATTACAAATAAAATGAAAAACAAAATTGTATAATTATTTATATTATTGACATTCTTATTCGCTCAAAAATTAAAAATCTGGGGTATATAGATGAAGCAGTCTATTCTTAAAATCACTTATTTTGAATAGCAAACAGAAAATAATTCGCACAAACTCGCATAATTTTATTTAACAATTTCTAAAAAATATTTACAAAGGCAACTGAAAAGTTGAAACAACAGACTCTACAATAGTGGGAACCTCGGCCATGGCACCATTCCCAGTGTCGCCACACATAAGGGTCTTTGAAATACAGGGTATCTCCTTGTAGCCCCAACTAATTAGTTTATCAATTTGTTCTCGGGTTATGGGATGATCGTACATGCGAGTATTCATAGCCGGAGCAAACATTAGAGGCTTCTGCAGGTCCCAAGCGCGCACCACGCACATGAGTATATTATCGCAAATACCCTGTAATAAATTACCTAGTTATATACCTTCATATCTATATTTAAACTTAGATAAAAGCGCCTTACAGTAGCTATTTTGGCCAGAGAGTTGGCACTGAGCGGAGCTATTAATAGCATGTGTGCCCACTTGCCAAGCTCAATGTGGAGCACGGGGTCACCGCGCTGGTTCCAAGTCAGCCACTCGTCGCGATTGTGCAGAACGGGCACGCTCTCCGGCACCAGCTCCAGTTCAAAGAAGTGCTTGGCACTCTCCGTAATGATGATTTTTATCTAGCAACCAAATATTTGTTAAATTAAATTTAATATTATTGTATATTGCACTTACATTAAATTTGTAGGGTAGCTCTTCATTACTCAGTTCGGATATCAATTGAACTAATTTTATGGTAGCCACACTCCCTGTGGCTGCAATGAGTAAATTGCGTTCTGGTTTTATTGTTGTTGTTGTTGCTGTGATTTTGGTTGCTGCTATGTCTGCTGCTGCTCCTTGAGCGGCGTCTTGTCCGAAAATCCCAGTTTCTCCCATTCTGTTTTTTCCATAAGATTGTTCTCCATGCGACAGCCCAAGTAATCTTTGGCCTCTAGCCGACACTTGCCGTTGTCGTTGTCGTTGCGCCTCAAGCAACTGGCATAGATTAAAAAGTGTCTCTTGCACAAGCTCTCGTGATCTAATGGAAAGCTGCCCTTCTCCGGCGCCGTGGGAATAAACTTCTTTTGACTGTAGATCTGTGAAGTCATTTGTACAGTTGTTGCCTCAAGATCTTATCTTAAATCATGAAGTAATGAGCATTTACAATTATGAAATAGATAAAAAGGTAAATAGCAAATAAAAACAACTGTCAATCGGCCATGCTTAAGGCTGCCACCCTTTCCACAAACATCATAGTGGCAGCACGATAACGATATGTTATTATCGTTAATCGATTGACGGCAGTTTACATACGAAGCCGGCAGAATGCAGTGGCTTAAATTATTTATTTACTTAATTTCCATACTAATATTAACAGTTGAAGCCGAGTTTGAACGTGATCCAAATGGCTATGTCACATATTGTCCTTGTATGGGTGAGTTTGACTCCTATTTGATGTTAGCAATTAATTACAGGTGTGTTTTTACGCCCCCAGGACGTTTTGGTAACCAGGCGGACCACTTTTTGGGATCTTTGGCATTTGCTAAGGCTCTGAATCGAACCCTTATACTGCCTCCTTGGGTTGAGTACCGCAAAGGTGAAATGCGCTCCCGCCAAGTGTCTTTCGAGACCTACTTTGAGGTGGAACCTCTGCGGGAGTATCATCGCGTCATTCTCATGTCCGACTTCATGTCCCACTTGGCTGATGACGTGTGGCCTGAAGTGGAGCGTGTGTCCTTCTGTTACATGGAACGCAAGAGCTTGCAGCAGGAGAAAAACGATCCGGACGCTCCCAACTGTCATGCAAAGGATGGCAATCCGTTTGGGCCATTCTGGGACACCTACAATATCGATTTTGTGGCATCAGAGTTCTATGGCCCTCTGCATTTCGATGTGCATCACAGCACCATAGCAACCAAGTGGCAAAACAACTATACCGCCGATAAATGGCCAGTTCTGGCGTTCACCGGCGCACCAGCCAGTTTCCCCGTGCAGCTAGAGAATCGCGAGCTCCAGAAGTACTTGAAGTGGAACCGAAAGTATAGGGAAGGGACTCGTGAATTCATACGAAACGTTTTGCCGCGTGGCGCCTTCATTGGGCTGCATCTGCGGAATGGCATCGATTGGGTGCGAGCCTGTGATCACATCAAGGACAGCCAGCAACTGTTCGCTTCGCCCCAGTGTCTGGGCTACAAGAATGAGCGCGGTCAACTCTTTCCCGAGCTGTGTATGCCCACCAAGGAGGCGATTGTGCGTCAGCTGAAGCGTATCATCAAAAATGTACGACAAACTCAGCCAAAGAACGAGGTCAAGTCCGTGTTTGTCGCCTCCGATGCGAATCATATGATTGGCGAACTCACATCCGCTCTTAGTCGCATGGACATAAGTGTTCACAAGTTGCCCGAGGATGATCCTTACTTGGATTTGGCCATATTGGGACAATCGAATCACTTTATTGGCAACTGCATCTCTTCCTACAGCGCATTTGTTAAACGTGAGCGGGATTCTCATGGTTTTCCTTCATATTTCTGGTCTTTCCCCAAGGAGAAAGAACGCCAGCAGACCAAGGTGCATGAGGAGCTGTAAAGCATCGCGAAAATCTCTGACAATTCTTATACAATCTCTGACACGTAACCGTAGCATTAGCAATTAAGATGACACTAGTATTTATCAAATTATATACTCTACATTCGATTTTACTTAGAAATTTATTCAAGCTTGGTTTTCCACGCATTTCCTCAAATAATAATTTAATATATAAACTTTTCACGGCGCTTTTTATTTGATCTTGACGTCACGGTATCTTGGTATCTTGTATTTCTAATGTATTAGCTTTTGGGTGCGCGCTAGATCCAGTTGTGCGGATGATACATTCGTCAAGCCCTCGCGCACTGAGCTGAGGTTCTCCTTCCAGGCCTGCAGCAGATCGCGCAGCTGCTCCCACTGTGGTGCACCAAAGGTGCGGTGCATTGTCGACGAGATGTGCACCTTGCGGTTGGCCTGATCGAGACGGGCACGAACCAGTTTTGTCTTCAGCACTTCAATGACAAATGGCTCCACTTCGTCCTCGCCAATTTGCAGCTCCTTGGTCAGAGTGTCGAAGGTCATCTCGGGAAAGCTTTCGGCCAGCTGCATGAACGTCAGCAGACGCATCTTCTTCATGTTCTGTTCGTGGTTCAGGCCTTGAGAGTTGACAAACTCCTTATGATCCTCATAGAACTGCACATACGATGGCAATTTGTCCGAAACGAAGATGGACAATAAATCGTGTATAAGATCGCCCTCCAGGAAGCGCACCGGTTTCAGTGACAGCAAGGGATCAAGCAGGAATGTATTGGGATCGGCCAGAGCGGTGACAATGCACTTCATGGCATCCTCGCGAGCGACGCACGCATTGTCGGCCGTGTAGGTGCCCAACAGCTCGATCATCACCTTGGAAGACAGCTCCAGATTGGTGTCCTTGGTCACATCGTGCAACAGACGATACAGCTTTTGCATCTGCTCACTGGACGGCGGGCAGTTGGCAAACTGCGACTTCAGCTGATCCACGCCAGTGAAAACCTCGAGAACTTGATCGCACTGCTTGGCCACCTGCACCAGATGATAGTAGACATGGTAGCGCAACGGTGAGGCTGTGTCCAGATTGTTGAACAGACGCCACAGTGACTGCAAGCACACTTTGGCCAGCGGCTGGTTGGGCGCCTTCGTCATCTTTTCGCAGTAGGCCAGAACAATGTTCTCACCACGATCCAAGGGTATCTAAAAGCGCATACATTATCAAATGTCAACTATTTGGCAACTCTGTGTCACTACTCACCGTTATCATAATGGACACAATGCTGTTCAGGATTCCGTCAATCTGGGCGGGTTCTCCGTCTTTGAAGCAAACTTCGCAGACGCCGATAATTTTGTGCAAATCATCTTCAACGCCTTTGTTCGACTTCTCTGATGAGATTTCAGCGCCTAGTTTCTTGAAATACTTGCGTAGCTCTTGCACCTGAAAAATTACAAATACAAATCAATATTAATAAATTTAATATTTACAAATTTGTTTTCACAGCCATACACATCATAACCTCACTTTTATGATGAACGCGGCATAGGCGAAACATTTAAGCTTTGCTGTATCCTTACCTGTTCATCCAACGACAGGTCTATGAACACCGGATGGGAAGCCATGGTTTTATTCAATATTTAATTATTTATATTCGCGAAAGTATAAACAATTTGCACGCACACGTCGTCGTCGTCTTCGCTGAATTGACAACTCGAAAGGAAAGGGCAAAACAATAGTAGAGTTGCCACACTGCTTTACAAATATATCGATAGCAAATTTCGTCGATGACGATTACACAATATATATTTCGAGAAGTTTGGTAAATCACCCGGGTTAAATGGACGACTTAAATGACGATTCGTTTGACGATGTCTTGGCTTCCATGGAAATGCCCACGGCTCCAAAACAGGCCAAATTGCAGACGCCTTCAGAGTCGGCAGCAGAGTCCTCAAGCAGCAGCGGGAGCAGCTCCATTGCAGGCGCAGTTAAATTACCTCCTTCCAATCCGCACAGCGTTTTAGTTCACAGTAAACAACGCGGTAATCCTATACTGAAATGTATTCTCAACGTTCCCCTGGAGTTTCGGGATGACATTGTGCCTGACTATGTAGTGGGTCGCACTTCGTGTATTCTGTTCCTGTCACTCAAGTACCACAATCTGAATCCCGATTACATTTGCCAACGACTCAAGAGTCTGGGCAAGATGTATGAGCTGCGGGTGCTTCTGGTGCAAGTGGACACACCGGAACCACACAATGCCCTAAAGAGTTTGACGCGCATTGCGCTGCTGGCTGATCTAACTATGATGCTGGCCTGGAATGCCGAGGAGGCCGGCAAGATCATAGAAACCTATAAGCAGTTTGAGAAACGTCCGCCTGACTTGATTATGGAGCGCGTGGATTCCAATCCCCATCAAAAGGTTAGTTGTTGAGTCTCTCTATTAAATATGTATTAAATTAAGTTTATTTTAAAGCTTGTGGCGGCTCTTACCAACATAAAACCAGTGAACAAAACGGATGCAGTGACTCTGCTGCAGATCTTTGGCAATCTGGAGAACCTGATCAAGGCCAGTGAGGAACGGCTGTCACAGGTGATGGGCCTAGGTCCTCGGAAGGCCAAGAAACTATACAAAACACTGCATGAACCCTTTCTAAGCAAATAGCATTATATACTGTAACAATTATTTATTACAATCCAATATACCTAAACATATATGTACATATAACCAACACACAGTTACTCAATTAGTTTCCATATTTTGATGGTGCCATCGTCGCTGCAGGAGATCAGTTGTCCGGCTGTGACGGGATTCCATTCCACGGCATTCACATCCTGTTCGTGTGCACTTTCCTCCGCAGTCAGCATCTCGAATGTGGGTTCATCCCGTTTGGAATCGCTGGTCTCCTTGAAAATACGTATTCCATCATCGCCACAAGCGCTGGCAATGAGACCCGTCAACTTGCACCAGGACACATCGTAGATGGCACGCGAGTGTTGACCTGACAAGGTGCACACGCACTTCCAGACAGTTGTCTTGTCCGGCGTGGCAATGCCAGCATCGTTGCCCGGATGATAGGCACGCCAGATCTTCAGAGTGGCATCATCGCTGCAGGAAACCAATCGATCACCATCCGCATCAAAGTCAATGCTCCACACTGTGCTCGTGTGGGAGCTCAGCGTGGCCGTGCAATCCCAGTCACTGTCCAAGGCGCTTTCGGCAAACATCTTGATGGTGTTGTCATACGATGCAGATGCCAAGATCTCCAGTTTCGGATGCCACACCACACGCTTCACATCCTGGCTATGTGCATTTAGAACGGCGGCGCATTCGAACTCATCATCGCCAGCCACTTCCCATATCCACACGGACTTGTCGCGGGAGCATGTGGCCAACAGTCCTCCGCTGCGGGACCAGCTCACACTCTTCACCTCGTTCTCGTGTCCCTCCAAAGTTGCATTGCACTCGTGCTTGGACCAAATGGCCGTGGTGGCATCGAAACTGGCGGATGCCAAGTACTCACCGCACGGCGACCACTGTACTTCGCGTATTGTTCGCTTGTGTCCATCCGATAATATGGTCTTGGTACTCCATGTATTGCCAGACAGGGACCACACTCTGATCGCCTTATCTTCGCCGCACGAGGCGAAACTGTTGCCCTTGGGATGCCACGCGACGCCCCAGATGCGTCCTTTGTGTCCCTGCAGTGTGTGCTCCAGAATTAAACGGCCCATGGCGATACTTGTTTCGTTTAAGGCGATGTGTTTATTTAATTATGAAGAATTTTGAGATAACAAAACTCTTTTCTTTATGGAACGGTGAAGACTAGAGGCTGCCACCCTACAGAATTTCCCGATCTGGCTTCTTTACTTCTATTGAACTAATCACTAAACCAGTGATGGGCACAGTCACGCACGCGTGCAGATCAGCTGTTCGATTTAAGAATACAAACGCATACCCGAGCGCATCGAGCACCACGAAATCAGTAGCAGCCAGAACGTCGAACGGGGAGATAACGCGCGTGCTTAGCCTAAAAAACATTAAATATGCACTGCGAGATATATATAGTAGTTAAACGATTTTGCATAGAAATCATGTACAATTTGCAATGTTTGTGATTCAAGTACTAAAATAAACATTGTTAAAAATAAAACAGCTATAAAACTATTCTATATTAAATATTATATATAAAACTATATTTTATATAAAACCATTATATATAAAACTTTGTTATATATAAAACTTTATTATATATAAAACTATATTATATATAAAACTATATTATATATAAAACTATATTATATATAAAACTTTATTATATATATTCTAATTAAATAATTTTTAAGCTTACAAAATAATGGTTAATAATTTTTATAATTAGCTTATAAGGAACTGCTTTTAATGCTACGAAGTTGCCCGCCATTGCTGATCCGCCATTGCTGATCCGCCACACGATCCACACCAAGAGTTGGTTCCACTTGTCACTTCACTTCACTTCACTTGCCACTTCCCGTTGATCCGCCTTCTTCGAGCGCCGAACATTAACTGCCTGCCTACTGCGAGATGACCTCCTTTTATATGCTGCGTGGGTGGTCATTTAGCAGAGCTCTGTTATCTTAGCAGTGCCAATGTTAGTTTAACAGTGCCAATGTGAGCTTAACAGTGTCAATCGAATTTAACAGTGCCAATGTGAGTTGAACAGTGACAATCGATTTTAACAGTGCCAATGTGAGTTTAACAGTGCCAATGTAAGTTTAACAGTGACAATCGAGTTTAACAGTGCCAATGTGAGTTTAACAGTGACAATCGATTTTAACAGTGCCAATGTGAGTTTAACAGTGCCAATGTAAGTTTAACAGTGACAATCGAGGTTAACAGAGCCAATGTGAGTTTAACAGTGCCAATGAGAGTTGGCACTGCTTAGATAACAGAGTTCTGCTAACTGACCAACCACGCAGCATATAAAAGGAGGTTATCTCGCAGTAATCAGGCAGTTAGTGTTCGACGCTCGAAGAAGGCGGATCAACGGAAAGTGGCAAGTGAAGTGAAGTGGCAAGTGGAACCAACTCTTGTGGCGGATCAGCAATGGCGGGCAACTTCGTAGCATTAGAAGCAGATCGTTATAAGCTAATTATAAAAATTATTAACCATTATTTTGTAAGCTTAAAAATTATTTAATTAGAATATATATAACATAGTTTTTTATATAATATAGTTTTATATATAATATAGTTTTATATATAATATAGTTTTATATATAATAAAGTTTTATATATAACAAAGTTTTATATATAATTGTTTTATATAAAATATAGTTTTATATATAATATTTAATATAGAATAGTTTTATAGCTGTTTTATTTCTAACAATGTTTATTTTAGTACTTGAATCACAAACATTGCAAATTGTACATGATTTTTATGCAAAATCGTTTAATTTATTCCTCCTCAAATTCTTAACTACTATATATATATCTCGCAGTGCATATTTAATGTTTTTTAGGCTAAGCACGCGCGTAGCTTCCCCGTTCGACGTTCTGGCTGCTACTGATTTCGCGTTGCTCGATGCGCTCGGATTTGCGTTTGGATTGGAAAATCGAACAGCTGATTTGCACGCGTGCGAGAACTATGCCCATCACAGAAGTGAACGAACAAAATCCCTGATTGTACGTCGCTAAGTTCATTCTCATTTTTAGATCAAATCTGATTCTTAAGACATGTGGCAAAGTCTAAAGCTTATCACTAACGGACACATTCCAACACTTGGCAACACTAGAAAGAAAGTTGTGTATTTATTGTGTTGTTTTCTTCGCACAATATGTGCGCTGATAAGAAAATGAACGGTTTAATTGTATTTAACAGTGCCAACGATGTGGTCTATCAGAATCTAAATGGAAAATTAACCGAGAAGATCTGCAATATAGCCATCACGCAGGGTTTACTGCCAGCTGGCAGTGTAACGACACCCGGAGCAGCACTGGACAGCAATGTTCTATTGCAAATCTTTAGTCCCATTATCAGCTCGCAGCGGATAATGCATTGTCAGTTTGACAACGCTTATGCTAGTTTCCAGTGCGAGAATGGTTTCAATTTGGTGTTTGGCGAACTCTTGGGCTTCAGTTTCTTGAAGATCGGACAAATTGAGATAGAGCAGCTGATGCGGCAGCTGGGCGTGGCCATGACCCTCACCCGTTACTGCTATGGCGCCAACTTGTTTGGCTCACAGACGGGGGTCATGCAACAGGAGCTGCTGACGCAGTGCCTCAACTGCTACGAGTCCCAGCTGTGCCAGGAGGAGCAGGCTTATTTGCTGGAGGCAATACCCAAGCTGTTGATTAACCCGGAGCTGAAGCGGACCGTGCACATCACACTGGATGCGACACTGGAGCAGCTGCGACAGACTGGAGGTCAGCAACGGACACACGCTTTGCTGCTGGTCTCTCACAAGCTGGTGGCGTTGAACAGCACTCGCCAGGCACTTCCCCTGGCTCCTGCCGATCTCCTCTTTCTGGCCATCCTGGCACGAGCTCTGCAGTCCCAGAAATCTCAACGTGCCGTGGCCGTATTCCTGCAGGGCGTCTCCCACGACGTCAACTCCGGGTGTGTGCCAACCATTGTGCACATCTCGCGCCTCCACGGCCACCAGGTTCTGCTGCAGCTCATCGAGTACGGCCACATGCCACTGACCAGCAGCATCTACGACACCTTCTTTGTGCTGCAGAAGATTGTCGCCGTGCAGCAACAAGGGGATTCGGATGCACTGAAGCCCGCCTACGAGAGCCTCGAATCGTTTGTCAGCCAAACATTAACAGCTCTCAAGCGACACCTGAAGCAGAAGCACGAGGAGATGGACAACTGTGTGAAGAAATTCACGGCCCGTTGGGAGAATCTACGCAAGATGTACGTCGAGTTCTTCAAAAGCTACGAGCGGGAGATGCTTGTCCGCATCGAGTCCAATCTGCCGGCCTTTGTCGAGGAGCTAAAGCAGCTGTTCACGCTCTCCCTCGCCAGCTGCGATAGCGCCAGTAATCATCAGCTGGATCAGCTCGCCGACTCTGCGGCTGTGGTGGAGGCCAAGCTTCTGGAATTTGCCGAATTTCTGGCCGTTAAGGCGGCGCGCAACATATCAATTGATGCTTATCTGGAGGACTTTCCGGGTCTGGTGCACTTTATGTACGTGAATCGCAGCTCTGGCCAAATGCTGGCTCCGGATTTGCGACAAACTAATCCACAGCTGGTACCCAAGTCGAAACTCTGGAACATGGTGGAGTTTACGCGCGGATATTTGAAGAAAGGACAGACCACGGTCATGTGGAAGGATCGTACATTCCATTACTCGTACTTTCTCTGGTTCGAGGATCTCTCTGGCGGCATCTTGAAATGTGCACTTGATCTGCAGCAGCATTTCCTCTCCACCGGCTTTGGAGCCAACGGCAATGGACAGAAGCCACCTGCAGAGCCAGGCTCCTTGCCCATGGACTACTACAGCGAACTGGCCGAGCTTTGCTTTCCCAAACTGGCGCCGGGTAAAGTACGCGTCTACGAACTGTACTGCATACATTTAGGACTCGTTACCGCCACCTGTGCCGTGGAGCATGCCCGACGCTTGGTTGCTACCATCAGTGATGTTGTTGGCGAGGAGACATTTTAAAATACATTACATTATTAGATACATTCCAAAATCATGCCGCACGATGCTAGTCAACTTTATGGATCAAACTGAGCGGGAAAGAGGACTGTTGACTTTTTAATCGATAATATATTTTTGAGCTATAGTTATTCTGATGATAACTTCACTATCAATTTAAAGTGGGAACACCACTAATTTTAATAATGATATCGATTATATAAATATGTTATTTTTATATCGAGCTATTATCGACATTGTTAATTTTGAAAATAGCACCTATTTTTTGATTTTTTTAATGTTTACAGTGGCACTGAAACCTTTTTAATTTATTATTTGTTTGGTGTAAGCTAGTTTCATAAGAATAAATTAACCAACACAATTTTAACAAACGCTTATGACAAGTATTTAAATTATATTATTGGGTACTTTGTAGCTCTTCCCACTTATTCTCGAAGAATGATTTGCGCGCCGTCAGCGGCATTGATTTTTGACGCAGCAAATAGTTTTCATTGCCCAAGGCAGTGTAGGTATTATCGCCAATAAGATGTCTTAATGCCATGTTCTTCTTTAGATGCTTGTCGTAGAAGGTGACACCCGCGGCCACAAATTGTGGACCGAGTGTGGCCAGCTTTTTATCAATATCAGCATCGGTGGTCACCTGGTTAAAGTCCTTCATAAAGGACCAGCTGCCAATGCCAAACAGACCCAAAATGCTGTACAAAACAAATCGCGTCTGCAAACCAAAAGGAAAATGATTACAAGAAGATTCATTAAAATCAAATTTAATAAACTTACGCTGCCATGACGCGCGAAGAGATTAAGGCGCATGTTTAGATAACGTCCCATGGTGTATACCATGAGGAAGCTCACGCTGGGGAAGATCGAGTTCAACAACACCCGATGAGTTTGCAGCTGGAGTACTGCTTTGCTAAGTCCAAACACCTGTTCATCTTCGGTTAAGACAATTGCCTCTTCCAGCAGTCTACCGTTGTCCGAGTTCCAGTTTATTTGCTTATCGCGAAAGCGTATATCCGACCGCTTGATCTCGTCAGTGCTGCCATATGCATAGTTCACGGGGATTCCCAGAGCGGCTCCAAAGCGATATTTCGTAGTGCCTGCTTGAAATAGATCAAATCCAAAAACGGTGAATGGCTTCACGAATTTCGCTTCTCGCGGATCCACGTCCAGTTTTTCCAAGGCTTTATCCAGACGTTGCTGCACTGACTCCGGCACGCTTCTTGCAATACCATTTCTGGATTAAACGGGATATAAATTGGTAAACATTGCGACACGCTGCCAGCATTCGCTCACCCACTGATAACATGACACAAAGTCGCGGTAGTATTTCAGTCCAAATGTGTGTGGCACAAAGTTGGCCAAAAACAGACCAACCGTGGTTATTCCCGCTGCATAAAACACCACCTTTCGTCCGGCTTCGGTCTTAAAAAAGCCCAAAATTCCGCTGCCGGTTTTGTTTTGCATGTTGCCTGTTTTGTAACCAACTAGTAAGTGTTGCCAACTTAGCTATTTTATAGCTATAACAAATTTAGATGCTTTTTCAGCCAGAAACAGCAGTGTCTGCCACCTTCTATCAAAAATAAATCGAGCGACCTCCACAAAATAATAACGATAACTACACATATATCGATAAGAAAATCAGTTAAAATCATTTAAAAATATTCACTCTTTTTTTTTATTCACATAAACCGAGAAGTCTCCACTATGAACAACTTTATTAAGCTTACATTTAACTTATTTGCTGGATGTGCTTTGTAACTTAATGTCAACTATAACTATGTTGTTTTTGGCATCTTTGTGCCGCCACCAACGCCCCAACCTATGCTCCTGGCCAACAGCCACATACAGCTTTGTGCCATCGGCATTAAAAGCCAGGCCATTTATGAAGCCTCCAATGGATATGCTGCTAATCTGCTGAAGCTTACGTGCATTTGGATTTGATTGCCATAATCTCACACAGCCGTCGCATGAGCCTGAAATACTTTAAAGTTATAACTTCAATTGAAACTTTTTATTTGACGATTCGCACCTGTTGCTACTAAATCCGTATTGACCACGACAGCTATGGCTGTGATCCAGTTCGCCACGCCATTGTCACCCAGTCCATGGGCAAGCTGTGTGGTGCAAATTGGTTTCTTCTTCATGGCACTCCACAGACTAATAGCACTGTAAATATATAAAGAGTCTGTAGTAATTCAGATCCTTGTGTCCAGTACGATGTATATTTACCCATCAACGCCGCCGGAGACGAAGTGCTCGTCATTTATTAACTTGACACACTCAATGCCATCCTTATGTCCGTTGTATATCAGCTGGGATTCTTCCGTAATCTTCCATATGCGCAGCGAGCAGTCCGATCCACCGGCAGTAATAGCTCGCTCCCGACTCAAAGCATCTATACTCGTAACAGCAGTTTGGTGACCAAATCTGTAGAGGATGCAGAGTTGTATAATATATTTTTAAGAGGAGAAATTCATCACTTACAAGCTCTCCACATAGGCCAGCTCATCGACCGACCAAATCTTCACAGAGCGATCCTTAGCTGCCGAGTACAGCTCGTGGGTTCCCTTGCGAAACACAAGCCCTGAGACGCTATCCCTGTGTCCCTTGAAAGTCTTCACATGCTTCATGGTTTGTGGACACCAGATCTGTATGTGTGGTCCACCCTCTGCCACTGCCATGAACTTCATGTCTGTGGACAGGCAGATGGCGATGACATGCGATCTTCGTTTCTTGCCGGTTTCGGGTTCCTCGCGATGCGGCAACACATCACATTTGTCCAGCACTTTTCCCGTTTCCGTGCACCATTTGAGTACATATTGCGATTTGGCTCCCGTAAACAGCAGCTTTCCGTCCGTGCTGAGCGCCAGAGCACATAGAGGTGTGTGATGAAGCTTGTGCTTCAGTACGCCTTGGATTGTACACGATTTGATGCCACCGGCAATATTGCGACGTAATCGACCCACACTATCCAAATACTCAGTCTGTAGACGTTGTTCGACGGTCTTGCTCAGCTCACGATCCTCAGCGCGCTCCGATTCCTGTTTCTCAATTTCCGACAGATATTGTTTGGCCAAACGCAATCGCTTGTCCTGTGCTGTTTCCTGCTCTTCTTCATCAGAGAAGGCCAATGCACTTCCGCCCACGTCGCTGTTATACTCCTCATCATCGCTGGCAATTTCCTCGTCGTCCGCCTTGGATCTACGTTGTTTTTTCGGCCCTGGAGCTGGTGCAGTTTGATTTCGTTTTCCTGGCTTTGCGACGCCTTTGGATTTCGTCGCATTTATCTATGGTACAAATATGCAATCAATTTAATCTTTCTTCCTGTGTGTGCGTTACTCACCTTGCGTTTTTTGTTGGCTAGTTTGGCGGCACCCGGCTTCAGGAAAAACGATGAGGACATTTTTAAAATTGTAATTTCTATAAATTTTAAACGCTAAACAGGCCCACGTGCATAGTATTACGCGTTTTGGCTTTTTTAGTACATTTTGAGTACATCAGCTGTCTGCATCGTGAAAGAGGGTGCTTGCTATGAGCCTAACCAGCCACAAAACTTGAAAATTATACAGCACTGATATTGCGCGCCATGATTAAAAATTCTGAACTCAGTTCTTAAATAAGCTGCGAATGCTTTCTTTAAAATTAACATGATTTAAATAAAACAAACTCTTTTTGGTATTGCCCATATGTTTATTGAAATAATCAAGTATGTTAAATATAAGTAAGCATATAAGGATTAATTAACTCGAATATATTGTTGAATTCAGCTTTTTATTTATTGTTTCAGATTTGCAGACGCACATTACATGATCATATGAATTGGGCTCGACTTGTGTAACTGAATTTGTTCTCAGGTGTTATAAAATTATCACAAATTATGTATACTATAGTTTTTTATTTGTTGTGTAATATTTTCTTTTTATTTGCATTATTATCGTAATAAAATAAGTTAAGTGTTGCGTCCTTAGCGCCGCCCAGGCAATATGGATGCTGAAGCTTGGTACCTACAGAGAACAAAAACGCACTTCGGTCGCACGTCTGTAAATTGTTTAAAACTAATTAACGTTCTAAAGTAATTTTTAAAATTGCTAATTAAAAATGTAAATGAGAAGAGGAATAACATGTAAGTGCCTCCACACACACACACATCTACATGATCGAGCAAAGACCCGATGTTTCGATGCCATTTTGAACTTTCTTCGTCTTCTTTAACGTGACATTTCGCAACGCTGGCTTTTGTTCGATAACAGGCTCAGGCTCAGCTTCGACTGCAGCGGCGGCCGGTGGCGGTGTTATCGATTTTTGGGCAACGGGCGCTGATGTCGTTGATATCGATGACATTGGCGTTCCCATTGACGATGTGACTGTTGTTGTGGGTAAACGCGAAGCGCCATTACTGTTGTTGTTATTGGCGTTGCTGCTGCTGCTGCTGCCGTAACTGCTGCCAATAACCGAAATGGAACTAATGTTAGCAGGCGGCGCATTTGTGGAACTGCTGCTGGTGGCAATCTTGGGCACAAATGTGTTGCCTCCGCACAGCACTGGAATTGTGGAAATGGTTTGTATTGAACTTTGTTGCTGCTGCTGCTGCTGCTGCACATCGGTATTTCCACAGCTGCCAATAACGCTAATTGCCGAGACTTGCGACTCCGTTGCTGTTACTGCTGCTGCCTGCGTCGCTGATGTTGTTGTCGTAGTTGTTGTTGAGGCACTATTATGACTATTACTACTTGTATTCTTAGTGATATTTATTTTTATTTTATTAACTATGCTAGCCAAAGGTAACGCTGGCCCCGGTCCCGCTGCACTCAGATTATGTGTCTCCTGCGGATTCTCACCGTTAAAATCAGCCTCGGATGTTAACGCCATCTGCTCCAGTTCTAGTTCATCCTCATTTGGCGGCATTGAGAGCGATGCAACGGATGCTGGACGCTCCAAAGTCGCCGGCGAGGCAGATGAATCAATTGTTTGCGTTTGGGTTTCTAGCCAATATGAATCAATGTTAATATTGATAGATAAAAAGATCATATAATTCAGTAAGTCAATTAATTCTTGTTCTTTAATTTTTAAGCATGTGTCTAAATAATTACTTGACCAACTGTATGTGCAAAAGAGACACTTACCACTGCTGTTGATTGATATCTCATCTTCTGGTAGCGGCAGCAGTGTCACCACTGTGCCCACATCTTCGAAGCCATCATCTTCATCTTCCTCATCATCATCTTTGGGCTCCTCTTTAATCTTAACATTGAGCATTGGCACCGGCTCCTTTTCAACATATGTGTCCAGATCGGTAAAGGGAATGTTTGGCTCCTGGATCTCCACATCTGACTCGTTGGCATTCTCAGCCTTTTGATGTTGGTCGTTCTTCTGCTCCTTATCGTTCTCTTTCTCCTGCTCCTGCTCTTTCGGCTGCTTATCTTCAGTGCTTGACGCTGATGTTGCTGCTTCCTTCTCTTTCTGTGACTCGACATCTGTTTCCGTTCGTGTCACAGAGACCGGCACATACTCCTCATCATCATCATCATCGACGATCTCTGTTACGCTTGGCTCCTCATTGGGCAGCACAATAACATCATCGTCATCATCATCCATCATCGTGTTTGATGATTTCTTGCCATCATCTGTAAGCGAATTGCAGTTAATTTACGATTAAAATATAGTCTTAATTGTTATCAACACTTCAACAGAAACAGAGTAACAAATTTAATTTATTTCTTCTTTTTGATTTGAGTATAAAAATAAATAAATAAGTAACTACATAATAAGAACCATTTCATTTCTCAATAAAATAAAAAATTTAAGTTAAGTATTAAACACCTATTTTATGTTTTTTATACTGAGATTTATAGTCACTACTTGATAAATAGTTACTTTTGACGTTGATTTTTAAATAAAAATTTAATAGTTATTCCCATTTTAATTATTAAGATTAAAAACATGAATTGCAATAATTTCTTATACTAAAAATCAACAAATAACTTGAGGTTAAATAAGAGAAAATGACACTCACCTGAATCATCCTCAAGTTTGATAAGCGTATCCATAGCATTGTCATCGCTGGCATTGAGCATATCCACATCTCCATTGGCAGCACTGTCACTGGCAACGGGAGCCGGAGGATTTAAGGAGCTCTTGTAGTCCTCATAGCACAAAGGATGATAGATCTTCTCTTCGACGCGTATAGCTGAACGGAGATGCCATTCCTCCAGCTCTTCGTTGTAGAACTGCTCGAATTTCTCATGGCACATGTCACAGCTGCGATCCACGTCATCCGTTCCAGCGGCACAACTGGGCATTGGTGAGTCCAGGGAGCGTTGCTGCGACACCTCATCGGCGGCATCTGGGCCAAGTTGTTGGCCTTGTGCTTCCAAAAAGTTCTTTTCACGCTCCTCAACATCTTCGATTTCCTCGTATTGCCGCCAATCATTGAGATCATAGAACCAGCGTTTGGAAGTCGCCTTCCGGGTTGAGTCCCGTTCACGTCGGTTCTGTCGGAAATGCCAATCCAAGTGCTGGCTATATTTGATGGTCTGCTCGGGTGGGAAGCGCACGCCGCAGCTGCTGCACTGCATCCCCAGATACAGTGTTGCTATTACCGCCGTTTGTCGCGTCTTGATCGTGTCTGGTTTGTGTAGATCAATCCGCTTAATGGGCTCTGTGGGCGGTGCTGCTGGAGCGGGAGCGGCAGCTGGAACAGACGCATCTTTGCTTGAGCTGGAAGTCACCTCCAGGGCAGGTACATTAACTGTATTATTGCTGCTGTTGCTGTTGTTGTTGCTTGTGACGGGCGCTGTGGTTGTGCCAGGTCCACCAATTATGCCTGAAGAGACGAGCTTCTTGAACAGCTCGTCTATATTCAGATTGCCAAGTGCTGCTGCTGCCACCGGAAGTGGCACTGCTGCTACTCCACCTCCTCCGGTTGCTGCAGCATTTGGAGCTGCCGTTGATTGCTCCAGAGAAGGTATTACTGGCACTGGAGCAATTACAGGCACTGGTAACGGTGGCGGCTGTGGTGGCTCCGCAGGTGCCTCGGTCTTAATGTACACCATATCCTGGACATGTGCCTTGCCAGCTTGTACACCCTTGGGCAGCGTGCCAAAACGTATGAAACAGTTGCGTCCCCCATTTAACTTCATGCTCTTGGGCAATCCGCCGTATTCCAGCTTTTGCAGCTGTCCGTCGAGCAGAGCATACAGAAAGCTGTCCACAAACTGTAGCGAATGCTGCTCGGCACCCAAAAGGAACGTCTGCTGTCGCCCGTCCAGGAAGAGGGGCACAATCGTGTGGGCGTCGACAATCATATTGATTTTGCCCACAACCAGATCACGGCGCACGCGTCCAATGTCCACATTTGGAGGTGGTCCCTCTGCCTTCAACACATGTAGTTTATTGCCAATGGGCAATGAAACAGGAGGACCACCAAAGTAGATCTCATACCAGTGATCATCGATGTACAATTCTCGGGACGGATGACCGAAGCGAATGCGATGCAATTGTCCATCCAACTGGAAGGGTTTGTAGTCATCATTAAAGCTCAATGCCAGCGGCTCATTGTGATCAATAAAGATGGACCGTTGGCCATGCTGGAAGCCAATCTCGTGAGGTTCATCGCCAGCCATAAAAATGATTGCCACTTGGTTATAGAAACGTATCTCCTTGCTACCCCCATCAATTGTTATGCTGCGCACCACATCCGCCATAGGATTATCCAGGGAATTGATGGCTTTGGTTATGGATACTTGAGCCACGGGCGGCATATTCATCATGGAAGGTGGTTGTGGTGGCGGAGGCACCGCTGATTGTGACATAACCAGCGGTGGATGCTGCCAGGGCATGTTACGGAAACCACCGCCAGCTCCAAGATTTGCACCAGGCATACGCTTGTTACCGTTACCATTATTATTGTTATTATTATTGTTGTTGTTATTGTTGTTTTGAGCCAATTGCCAGGCAGCACGCTGAGCTGCAGCTGGATCCACCTGCTCGCCCCATTTGCTCGGCTTTCGCCGCTTGCCATCTCGCTTGATCTTGGACTGCTTGGCCAGCGGCTGAGGCTTGTCACCGACTGACGGTTGTTGTTGCTCCTCGTATCTGTTGTCGCCGTCACTGCGTGGCGAGCTGGAGGCGTGATTCTCGTTTCCCTTGAGCTTGGGAATACGCTTGCGTAACACTGCATCGCGTGCTGCATTTCTGTCAACATCCACATCCTCGTCATCCACAACGATACCATCGCGTCGTCGATTGTCCTTCAGTTTGCTGCTCTCGTTCATGGCCACCACTTTGGTGACCAGATCTTTGTACTGTTCCTGATTCATGCCATGATTCTCGAACATCTCCTGCGCTTGACTTAGTATCGTGCGCATTGTCTCATCGTGTGCTTCCTGGGAGTCATCATTGGGCTTCAACTCCGACAACTGTTTCAGTCGCTGCGTCACGGGATGTTCCTTGGATTTATCTGTAAGTGGATATATTGGATTGTTTACTGCAATCTCTACTCCATCTTGTACGTTTACTTACCACCCTTGGACAGCTTTTGGTTGTGGCGCACAGTCTTGGCCAGCTTGGCACGCAGCTCATCCAGAGTTGGCTTCTTGGCAACGGATTTTGAGGATTGCTACACAGAGGTCAAAGTATTGATTAGTTTTGTTTTAATTATTTTATTATGCTACAAGGAATAAAAATCACTGACTATAAGAGCTAAAGCTATAAAATGTGGAAATGAGGAACCTTTTTATAAATTTAAATAAAGAAAGAATTAAGAAGCCAAACCATGACAAAATGACAAAATTGGATGATAGATGGCTTAAGATCAAAAAAATAACAAATTTTCTAGATTATAAAAATTTAAATGCAGAATCATTATAGAGGCCAAATCATGAACAAAATGACATTCCGATTGAAAATCGGTTAATTTTTGATGAAGTTATGAGAGATCAAAGTTTTTGAAAATATGTCAAGGGGTCGGTATGCAAAATTAGATGATAGATGGCTTAGGATCGAAAATATATCAAATTTTCTAGATGATTAAAATTTAAATGCAGAATCATTATAGAGGCCAAATCATAAACATAATGACATTCCGATCGAAAATCGGATTGGTTTTGACAAAGTTATGAGGGATTGAAAATGGTCAGATATTTGATCTAGTAAAATTCTGACATTTGGGACATTTTGGATTGCGCCATAAACATTATTTGATTTCTACTAAGCCCGACCTAAAAAGTAAAGGGTCTCTTACGGTCAAGTTGCTCTTTCTACTAATTTATAATAAGAGATTTAACTCACTTTGTCGGCTTCCCAGATTTCCATAGAGTCATCTTCGACGACGATGACACCACTCGATGCCATGGCAGATGGTTTGCCTGGCAGCACTCGACGCAAATCTACATCTTCGCTGCCAAAGAGACTGCAGAAATAGGTAGGAACAATAGGTTTTAGTTAAGGTATCAGTCAAGGATTCGTTAACACTTACGCATCCAATTTGGCGGATTTGCTGCGCTTCTGCTGAGGTTGTTGTAGTCTATCATCATCATCATCATCAACGTTGATGTCGTCTTGATCTAGTGGCAGCTGACCAGCCGGACGCTTCTCACCGACGATGCCCTGCGTCTGGACAGGATTCAACAGCTTGCTGATGGATTGCTGCAGTGACTCCGATGAGGGTGTCGGCGAGGATTGCTTTAAGTTGCCGGTAGCTGCAGTGGCAATACTTGTTGCTGCTGCAGCGGATGCTGTTGTTGCTGCTAGCAGTGATGCTGTTGATAAATGCGCTGTAGATTTTTCTAATTTATTAAACGGTTTTTGTATTTTGAACGACACTTTTGTGGGCAATTTGGAGGAATTGTTCGATGCGTTGGAGGCGCTGCTAGCATTTGTTGTGCTGGTGATGTTGTTGCTCGATTCTTCATTAGTTGTTGTTGTTGTTGCTGCTGCTGTTGGTCTGTTGATTGTTATTGTTGGAGGCGGCGGCGTCGCTGGCCTGGCCAACGACAACGAGCCAAATGGCCTCATATCGACGTCCATAATTGATGCCTCTAAATGCGGCGTCGCACTGGAAGCAGCAGCAACAGGAGGAGCTGAAGGTCGAGGCCCTGGTTCAAGTATTTGAAATTTATCTAAAATTCTTTTATGCTTGCAACAAACAGTTAAGGCTTTTTGGTTGTACCAAATGAAAACTATGATATTACGAAATTACTCACGGCCTATTTACAAAATCAGTTAAATGTAACAAGGAAATCATAAGAAATGAAAGGAAAAATTAAGATAATAAACGTTGGGGCATCAACAATCACCAGGCACAGCAATTAGGCTAGAAAAATTAGTGGAAAATTATGACAAATCATAATATTAAATATGATTGAGTTCCGTTAAGGAACCAGGTTAGAATAATTAAAAATAAGAGAATAAAAAAAATAAATAATCTTTTAAAAAGTGCCGTTCTACAAATACAAAAAATAATAACAATAATAATAAAAATCATATATAAGATATATACATATTTAGAAAAAAAGAGACGTATAATCAGAGGATTGTATTATAACAATACAATTACAACAATACGCTTAAATAAATATGTATTTTTTTGTGAAATGTTTTAATATTATCAAGTGTTTTCTTTTAGGCGTTAACAACAACAATTTAAAAACTGCAGTCTTTATTTTTTCTTAGTTTTTATCAACTGATTATATCAGGTACAATGTCTTGACAGTTATTTATCTGTTTATCACGGATTTATACTTTTCATTAGTTTCTTTTTACAATAACACACAGTAAGTAGACTTAAAATTACACCAAAGGCGGCACCTGGCTACATTTTGCATTTTTTAATTAAAACAACTGGAATGCAAAAGGTTTTCAAACTCATTTTTATTGGATTTGTTTTTCGTTTCTTTTCATTTTATCTCTTAGTATTTTTTCTTTCTTTTTTTTTTTGTTAATTGAGCTTTAGTATTGATCTTAAGTATTAAAAAAATTTCCTAAATATTATATGATTATGTAGATATTTGGTTTTAAAATTTTAGAATATATTTTAAAAAACTAAAAAACGGCCCCAAAAAGTGTGTCAAGTGAAGCAACGAAACATTTTAGAGGCAAAAATATCACAGAACGACAACTCCAGAGTTTCCACCAGTTGGAATATCACCAAGCTCTTTAGTAAAGCGCAAAAAGTTCAATAACAATATGAAATAATTTAAAATACTTAACGAACTTTTGATGATTTTTTTTATTTTTTTTTTGCTTACTTTTTGCAATTTACTTACAATTCTTGGACAAGTGGAAAGTTGAACTGTATGGAGTAGAGCAGAGAATATCAACACACGCCCACAACAACCGCCCCCTGCCATTGGCCAGATGTGAGCCTACAGTGCCGCCAATTTGGTTTGTAATTTCTGATTATTTCAACTACTTGGTCATTTGCATGTCTTTGGCTGTTGGCTAACAAATGTGAGATTAGAATTAAAAATTGTTTCTTACGTTTCTCTAAATCATTGACGTTGACGGCATTAACTGGAGCTGATGATGCTGCTGCTGCTGTAGCGGCAACTGTTGCTGCTGCTGATGCTGTTGTTGTAGCACTTGGAATCTTGCCTAATGCTGTTGACTCTGGTGATTTGCTCTGTCTCACGCTGCGCATGTCCACATCTTTGTAAATGGGCGAACGGCTGCGGGAACGAGCATTGCTGGAGCTTCCGGATTTGCTACTCGCTCCATCACGTCGCGTGTTTGATGACGATGACGTTGAGGATTTGTTTGTGGCATTGCTGCGTTTTGATTTCGATGGTGAGCTGGCAGGTGAGCTGCTCTTGCGCTTGGATGCCCCAGGTGATCCTCCATTGAGTGCATAGCGTTCGTTTTGCTCCTTGCTGGTGTGTTTGTCGCGCGAGCTGGACGCACGCTTGACCGGCGATAGGCTGGAGCTGCTGCCCTTGTGCCGACTATCAGAGCCAGAGGACGATGTTGAAGCAGTGGAACTCTTAGACTCGCTCCTCTTGCGACTGTTGCTGCTCGAAGAACTGTGATGGTTACTGCTGCTCTTGTTGGAACGACTGCTACCAGAGTTACGCAGTGGAGACTTGCTGCGCGAGCGACTAGATTTGTGGTTGGATGATGAGGATGAGGCCTTATGGCTCTCCAGGCGCGGATCATTGGTGCGCATGGGCGCGGCCATTTGTGACGGTGCCTGCGGCTGCATTTGTCGTGCAAGTCGAGGATCCCGTGGACGTACCGAGTTAAGCATAGCGGCGTTAACCGGATGCACCTTTGGTTTGTTGGCAAAGGGCTGTAAGCAAGTCACGGATTAGGTAAAGTTGTTGGAAAACTACAATATTAACTTACCGGTTGCTGGCCAACTCCGGGTATCATGCCACCAGCCGCTGCAGGCATCACGGGACGCATGTGACGCATTCCACCGGGATACATTGACGGCTGAGGAGCTCCGACTGGAGGTAGAATGGTCTCCATGCCCGGCGGACGCAGTGTGGCCGCTGGCACGGGCATGCCCATAGGAGTGACGGAAATGGCATCGGTTGCCTGACTTAGTTGACGCTCCTGTTCCTTTAAATGCAGTTTAGTTTGCTCCAATTCCAGCTCTAGCTTGCGCTTCTTCAGCTCCAACAGCTCACGTGTCTTCGCCTGAAGTATCTCCTCCATGTCGGTTTGCAGTGTGGTGTTTACTACCATGCCCTGTGGATGCACAAGTGTGTCAAGTGGATTCTTAGATTACTTATCACCCTGCAGTTTAGCTTACCGTTTTTAGAAAATCAGGATTTACATGTATGGCCGGATTAATGTGTATTTTGGTTGCCGGGTTTGCCGTTATTGGTTTTGCTGTGATGGGCCAATTGTTATCCAGACGCTTAACCTTCACATCCAGCGCATACATCTTGGAGGCGGGGAACACATCGTTCCATGTCTGACGAAGCAGATACATGCGCTCCCTAACTTTCTCCAGGACCTGTGACGGTGAGTGCTGCACCTGAAGATTATAAGGTAGATAGAGAAACTCATTAATGATATTGAGAACATATTTAGCTTTGAATAGATTGAACTTACCGACTCGAATGCGTTGAGAAATATATTGACTATACATTGTCCAAACAGCTGGACGTAGGCTTTTTTCACATTCTTAATTATGGAATCAATTAAATATAGTATGGGCAATTTGAATTCTGGCGGCACCTGTTTGATTTGGTAAGATAGGTAAAAATAAATAGAACATAAGTTTCTACAACGTCGCTAGCGAAGTGTGTGGACACAGATTGAGGCACATCATCAATTCACATAGTCCTGGTCACGATTAACAACGATGACGGTCACGATAACCACAACGACGACGACAGCTGCTGGACACAGATGCATCTCCATGTTATTGAGTGGGTGCAGTTGATCAAAGCAAACACCAACAGTCTAACTATCAAACTATAGGATTTCAAAACAAGTCTTGAGACTAGATTGGATTTCAGACATCCTCCTAATTTTAAATAAATATGTATAAATATAAATTTATACGAAATACACTTATCAACTCTTCTAGCACAATACATTTATATCGAAAATGGTTTTATATTATTAGTGTTTTATTACGAATTTTTAGTTTTTTTTCTTGTTTAACAAAGAGATGGAAAGCTTACGATTTTATATTCCTTTTTTTTTTTGGCCAAATTGTTCTGGTTTCTTCTCTCTTTTTTGCAATACAGAGAACGCTGCGTGTTTTGGTATTTGGTATTATTTGTTTGTCAATGTTTTTGTATAAAATAAAAGACAACTTGTTGACAATTGTTTAAGTATTTTTTTATTGCAATTTTCTTTTCGATTTCTTTTTGTATTTTATTTACTTCAAGGTTATCGAGGCAAAAGAAGAATAGAAGTATATATAGTAAACGAAACGTCTTACCTTGTAGAGGATAGATAAATCAGTCTCTGCTTAAAACCCAAATAAATATTTTAATACGAGTTACGCATTAGTTTAATTCTAAAGTTTAAAAACACAAACCAATACAAATCTAGTTATAATTGGTAGCGTGAATAATCTTTAAAATTGTTGCTGTTTGAGGTCCAATAACAAAAGAAACAAAGCATTTAATTATGCAATAATTGAAATTTGTAACGCTTTTGTTGATTGTACTCCATTGAAGACTGAGATGAAAACCGATTGATAGTATCTTTTGTCTTTTTAAGAAATAACACAAATTTTTACAGATAATGATGTAATCAATTAATAATCAATTGATTTACAACTCAGGAATGTGTTGTGGATTGAGAGCCTATATTCCTAACACACATTTTGGACATGGAGATCATGTGCTAACACAACTGCCGTACGGGCGGCATTCGTTACGAGGACTCGGAACACATTTCAAAGTGTGTTTGTATGAATATGTATATATAGGTGTATGTGTGTGTTTGTGTCTCTCTCTTTGTGTGGTGGCTGTTAATTAATAATGCTTTATTTGTTAACCTGGCTGATGTGATATTCCACCACGCGCACAATGACTGCAGCATAGTTGATGTTCTCATCGGCGAGCATTGTGAGCATATTGATGAGCGGCTTGCTATTGCAATTCAAATCCGTTAGACTGGATAAATACTCTTCGCCAATGCGGCGTGCATCCTCCGGATATGATTGGAATATATTCTCCATATTTTGATTTTCCTCTTCTTCGATTTCGATTCCAATCTATTCCGTATCACTTTCTTCAGCGATTTACAAAATAATTGCAGACGTTAAGCTGCAAAAGGAAAATTGAAAAACAAATTAGAATCCATATACAACAAAGATGTGATTAAAGATTATTTAATTGTCATTTATCGATATGCAATATTTTCATCCCTGGTCATGTGGTCACTCTTGTGGCACATACAAACACACATATTTCTGTATACATATATCGCGACCACATAAAACAAAGAAATTACGGTATACAAGTGCATATATATGCGAATATACTTTATTGTTGATGAGGCTTCGCTGTCATAGCACACAAAAACACATGTAAACAAGCACAAAACAACCATATACATATATATTAAATATACGTATGTATATGCACAAACAAACATACACGCTGTTTATGGGCGAACAATAAACACACAAGGCAACGGGGCTGCAAGACTTTTCAGCAAAAATTCAAAATGGCGGACGCCAGACAAGCAAGCACGCATTATTTTTTTCACACTTGCAAAACACATTTGTATCTTGATAATATGGATATTTTAAACACTTTGCACATTAACCATTTTGGCAATCATCCAATACACACTTTTATGGCCATATTTAATTGCTTGATTGTCGATTTTTTAACTTTTCCACAATAATTTCCAACGATGAAGCCACGTTTATACTGTACACGCATTCAACCTCCCTTAAAAATAATTTGCAAGCTTTGAAAACGTTGGCAAACATACCTTTTTACATTAGAACATTTGTACAATTAGTTTAACGCACTTTAATGCTGTGAAAAATATTTATTAAGCACTTTTAAACTAATTAAATTCAGCCTTTGACAACTTTTTCACGTAACACAACTGGCGATGCCGATGTTTATGAGACAACTCTACGCACAACGTTGCCACCGGGCCCAAATGCTGTCACCCGGCCGAAAAGCTGCCACCCTGTTCAATTCACCGGTCTGGCAATAAGTACCATTTTGGGTCAATAAATCGGGAATCTAGACAATCGATATATACAAATATCGAAACTGTTAGCATACTATCGTATGGTTCAGTTGGCAACGCCGCGCCCACCAACCAGCTGTTGATTTTTTTTGATAGGGGAAAAATTGGGGGTGCATAAAATCGCATATTAAAGCGATTAAAATATTAGTTTGTAGTTCAATTTGTTTTCAAGAGCTTGGTAAAATGGATGAGAGCGACACTTACGTGCACAGCGCCTACCAGGTGTCGATAATTCCAACGGATCTACATCACGAGGAAACTATAATCAGAGCAGCACAGTCGCTCGACTGCCTAAACAAAACAATCAACTCAATTTTTGGGCGTATCGATGCTCGGTTAGAAAGAAATGGTGCCAAGGTCCAGCAGATAAATGAGCGTGTCATGCGTGCGCAGGCGAAAATTAATGCCCTCGTTGGATCCAAAAAATCAATTAAAATCTTTGCGCCCGCTCGTTTCCCCGGCAGCGCGATTCTAGGCAACATACCGGCCACCTTTCCGCCGGTGGTGGCACAGGAGCCAATGGATCCACCGTCGTCGTCGTTGGATCAACAGCAGCCACGGCTGCGGAATCGTGACGATGAAGCAGCCAGTGAACAGGAATCGGCTGCGGGTCTGGACTCCGTCAGCTTTCATGTGCGTGGTGAGGATCAGCTTGAGATGCCGCTGGTTGTCGAGCGTCAAATGACTAATCGAACAGCCGGTTTGGGCTCGTTGCCAGCTGTCAAATCAATGCCCACCCTCATGCGCTTCAATTCCAATGAGTTTGCCTATACGGGCGGCCGCAACGGAACCATCGATCTAAATGCCTGGAAGCGCACACTGCCGCCACAGAGTTCCAGACGAGCTGCTGCCCACAAGACCAGGCCAATTGCATCTGAGCTGCTGGCGCCGGCACCACATTCACTGGCCCATGGCACCACTAAGCTGGCGACTCCGGCGGGAGATTTGCGTTACACTCCAGCTGCACTGGCAGCACCAGCCATTGATGTTCCTCTGGACTTGCCCGATTTGCCAGGCATCGCCAATGACCTGCAATATGAGCCGGTGGAGGAGCAAACTCCAATTGCACCATCGCATCAGTTTGTCGATTTGCCCGATTTACCTGGTTTGACAGAGCCGGAGATAAATATGGATTTGGATATCACGGTGCAAGCTCTAGCTGCCCAGACGCATACAGTGAGAAAAGTGCCGCAGATGCAGTCGATGAGTATGCCACCGCCAAGAACATTGGCACCACCGCCTCCGCCGCCACCACCAACACTAGCACCGCCACCGCCACCTCCGCCGCCCCCACCTTCCCAAATGGCCTTAAAGCTGCCCAATGATGACGTGATCAAGCCATTATCGCCGTCTATTGAAACACCACTGAACATACCGCAATCTCGGGCACCACCAGCACCAGATCCACGCTCTGAGCTCATGGCTGCCATACGTAACGCTGGCGGTGCACTTGGTGGACGCTTACGTTCGCCGGCAGCAGCGCCCATCAACCTGGACGTAGTGGATACCCAAAGCACAAGTCGCTCAAGGGCAGGTGGACCGGCCACGGGAGGGAATCTCATGGCGGATTTGCACAACAAGCTTATGCTGCGTCGCAAGGGCATCTCCGGTAGTCAGAATCCAGCGGAAGAATCGGGCAATCCCATAATGCGCCAATTGTCCAAGTTAATCGAGTCACCAATGGAGAAGAGCAAGGGTTCTATGTCCAGCGATGAGGGCAATTCAGAGGAAGACGGTGATTGGGAGTAGTAGCACATTAATTAAATCCAAATTTGTTCCAACTAAGTGCCTTGGCTTTAAGCATTAGTATAAATTATTAAATCATTAATTAGGCAGATCGAGCATTAAAAACTTTGGCTATTATTTTTTCAAGTGTTGGGCAACGTATCAAGTTTGTTTGCTTTATTATCGTGAGTTATCGATAAGGGCCACTTCGATTAACTTAGTGCAGCCACATTTCAACGATGTCCACTGCATCGAGAGATATTAACGATCTCTTCGACGACATAGTGCTTACCGAGGAAGAACACGCACGCCGTGGCTACGAGGAGGGTATCGCTGACGGCCGTGCTCAGGGTAATCAGGAGGGATATCAGCTGGGTTACGCTCAGGGCGTACAACTTGGTGAGGAACTGGGTATCATATACGGCGAAGTGGTGGCCCAACAGCAGTTACCACATACGGACAAGGTTCTGCGGACGCTGCAACAGCTGCGTACGCTAATCGAACAGTTTCCCCGCCACAACGATCCTGAGGCGGACATCATTGGCACTGTGGAGCTCATCCGCAACACGCATCGTCGATTGGTTGCCTTACTGGGCACAAAGAAAGGAATCAACGGACCACAGAGTTCAGCCAACGAGGAGCGCAAAGATTTCAGTTTCTAGAGGAATGGGGAGCGTGGGCGTGGCAGAGTTGAGGCGGTCACTCGATGGCTTGTTGACCTATCTGGAACCTCACTGGGATTTTGTCAACTGCCACATGGTCAACTACTTAACGGACGATCACTGGCAGCACTTTGTGCCCGAACACCTACGTTTAGAGCTCCACACTGCCAAAGACATAAATGAGGCAATAGACACACTATTTTGGCAGTCGAATCGACAGAGTCAACAGTTTCCCGCCCTTGCAAGTTTACTGGCTGCTGGCGAGCGTCAGCGTCTGGAAAACTGTGAGCAGCTATTGACTACAGTGGAGCAGTTGGAGCAACAATTGACATCTACAACACAAACTCAGCTGAGCATCAAGGAATTTATGAGCGCCAAGAAATGTCATGAGGTAAGTTTCATTTACAAAATGAAATATATTAGAAACTGTCTCTAGAGTGATTTCCATTATCAGGTGGAGTTGACAGCGGCCTTGGTAGACAAACTAGTTCAAAGCATAAGTACCCCAAACTCGACTTCCTTCATTGTTGATGCTGGCGATGGAAAAGGTTATCTCTCATCCAGATTGGCACTGCAGTATGGACATCGCGTGCTCGGCATTGATGCCAATACGACAAACACTGAAAATGCCTTATCACGCAATCGCAAGCTACAGGTAAGTTTTTACTACAAAATAAATACATGTTTATTTCATTACTTTCGATACTTAATGTAAGTTTTGCTTGCGACGTCTTGTACTGAGAATGGCGCCCATTGTAGCCGTGGTTTTTAATCGCGCATTTCCCCCTCCTCATCGTCATCCTCCATGCCTTTAATATAGAGCACATTGTTGCAGCGTATAAGCACTTCGCCAAGATTTCCAGTCACTGAACCCTCGATCACTTCCTCCGTGTTGGCCAGCTGCATGTTCATGTATCCGTCCACCGACACCAGGAAGCCCTTGTATTCCTGTCCCCATTTCAGTTTCACCAGCACAGGTTTTCCAGTCAGACCATTCAGAAATGGTTTAGGATTAATTGGCATGCCAGCTGACATTTTGTTTGTTTATTTTTTGCAACTTTTTGGAATGAATTTGTAAATTTGCGTTAAAAATGCCGGCTAAAACGTTTTTGCGTCGGGCAAGCAGAAGTAAGAAGAAGAGCATGTGACAGCTGAGAGACAGGGTTGTTCTTACAGATTTTTCAGTGTTGCGCAACAGATGTTATGATATTTCTATGCCATTTATCAACACTGTTTTTTTTTTAATTTGAAATAGCGCGCTTGGAATGGTTTAACGGAACGCGCTGAACTGCAGAGTCAAGGAATAATACCAGCACGCCGCGGAAAAAAATCAAACCAACGAGATGCATCTATAATTCCACCCTCGCTGGAAAATTACAAAACTACATCAAGGTTCATAACTACAGAACTGAACCTGAGTGATTTACTGACAGAGCACTTTGATCAGCAGTCCAATAACATATGCCTGACGGGCCTGCACACCTGTGGGAATCTTGCGGCCACCTGCTTACAGGTGTTCCATGCCCAGGACAACTGTCGCATCTTATGTAATGTCGGCTGTTGTTATCATTTATTGCGGGAACGTTTCTCCCAGCAAGAGTTCTTTGGCAACAAAGCGTTAATGGACCAGCAAATAGATTGTGGATTCCCACTTAGTTGCTATCTGCAGGAGCGAAGAGTAAAATTGGGTCGCAATGCAAGAATGCTTGCTGCCCAATCCATTGAACGCACCTTGGCGGCCAAGGAGTTGCCCAATATAACACTTTACTATCGGGCACTGCTCGAACTTTTGGTTTGTCGGCATGCCCCACACCTGAAAAACGAATTGCAGGTGGGCAAAGTTAAAAAATTTGACTCTTTTCCGGAATATGTTAAAAAATGCGCAGATAAGCTGAATGTACCTTGGTTGGCAGCTGTAGAGGAAGAGGAACTGCTGTTGTTGCTGGAGAAACATGAAATAGATCGTCAATACTTGGAGCTCTTCTATCTGCTCCGTATGTCCTTTGCTCCCGTTCTGGAGAGTGTTATACTGTTGGATCGTCTCCTGTACCTCAAGGAGCTCGGCTATGAGCACAGCTATTTGATTGACTTGTTTGACGCGGTTATATCACCACGTCACTATGCAATTGTTGCTATCAAGCAATAGGCGCTAAATCTGATCGGAATCTGGATTTTGACGTATAAATGATTATCACTTAAATCAATTGAGAGACGTGCAATAGAAAGACTTGTAAATATGTTTTTCTTAATGCAATAGTAACAACAGTTGTAAAGTACAAATTTAAAGTTTTTGACTGGCAGATACCCTATGAAAACCCGCAAATTTTCAAATTGATTGTAACATTCTTTTGTAATTTGTGCGATATATTAAAAATTTCCAAAAAATGTTTATAGTTACTTTTCTTTGTCAGTGACAAGATTTGTTCATTTACTAAAACAAATGTAATTAAAATTTGTGAGTCTAAGAAACATACAATCATTTTATTAATCCAAACACTTCTCATTCATAACGTAATTGTATTTTTTAATCCCTTTTATTTTGTGTTTATGGTAATACATTGTATTTTAAAATTTGTATTGTTTTTATCTTTCTTCTATATACGTAGATTGCTTTCCAAGCATATTTCTTAACTCTTATTTTTATCTAAATTTTCAAATAATCTTGCTTAACGCTTAGTTTTTTATAATTAGTGTGTCAACAAGATTTTTGCTATAAATGGTCCCAGTTTTGTGTTAACTTTGCGAGTGCTGTGTGAGAAGTGAAAATTGTCGGTCATTCGCTCGCGATTCGATAATATTAAAGGTATATAATCTAAAGGTTGTGTTAAATAAAGAATTGAATAGAAAATATATAAAATGTATATTATGAAGTGAAAACAAAGGAATTAATGTGTCTTGAGGTTGATAGATAACTAATCGGCGAATAAGTAAAAACCAATGACCTCCAATCAAATTGTTTTTATATATTAAAGAATTAATATTGAGTTTTGCATGAGAAACCTTCGGATTTAAAAGCTTCTAATAGTTATAAATAAAACATATTTTCTGCAGCTTTCAAAATGATTATAACTGCAATACTTTTCCTGCTACTAACCGCATTGAGCGCCATCTACATGTGGTTTCAACGAAATCACAGCTACTGGAAGCGCAAAGGAATTCCTTATATAAAGCCTACTCCCATTTTGGGTAATACCTTGACGGTGTTCCGTCAGAAGAGGTTCTTTGGCATGCATATCTCGGACATTTATAGGGATCCCCGGATGGAGAATGAGGCTGTAGTGGGCATCTATGTGTTTAATAAACCTGCTCTAGTTATTCGGGAGCCAGAACTCATTAAGTCCGTGCTGATCAAAGATTTTAATCGATTTTCGAATCGGTATGCACGCTGTGATCCTCATGGCGATGTCCTTGGCTCAAATAATCTCTTTCTTGTGCGCAATCCACAGTGGAAGGAGATTCGCACCAAGTTGACGCCCGTTTTTACCAGTGGTAAACTTAAAGCTATGTATCCTCTGATGCAGGAGGTGAGTAATCCCTATGTAAATCATAAAGAACAGATCTAATGATTTCTCTTTTAGATAGGCGCAGATTTGGAATCGCATTTAACACGACATAATCCCGGCATAGATGTCCCATATATTTTAGATGTTAAAGATGTTTGCTCCATGTTCACAGCAGACTCTATCGCAACTATTGCATTTGGTATTCGGGCTGACAGCTTGCAGAATCCTCATGCCGAGTTCCATACTCAGGGAACCAAGGCCTTAAAGCCAACGCTAATGCGCAGCAAGGATTTCTTTGTGGTCTTTTTTTTGCCAAAACTCGTGGCCCTCCTCCGTGCCAAGTTCTTCACAGACGAATATTCCGATTTCTTACGAAAGAGCATCAACCATGTTATGGCGGAACGGGAGCGATCATCAACCATACGCAATGATCTCATTGATGTATTGGTGGGACTGAAAAAGGAGGCAGCCCAGGATCCTTCAAAGCCACATTTAGCCAGCAACAACGATTTTCTGGTTGCCCAGGCCAGTGTCTTCTTTACCGCTGGATTTGAGACATCCTCATCGGCCATGAGCTTTGGTCTCCTGGAACTGGCCAAACAGCCGGTCCTTCAGGATCGTTTGAGGCAGGAAATCAATGAAGCTCTGCTGAAGGATGGGGGCAAATTGAACTACGAGACAATTAATTCACTGGAATATCTCAGCATGGTGGTGGATGAAATACTCCGCATGTATCCAGTGTTGCCCTTTCTCGATCGAGAGTATCAAGGCATCAAGGGTCAGCCGGATCTCTGCTTGGAACCCTACTGCAACTACAAGTTGGAGACGGGTACTCCAGTTTTCATACCTGTCTATGGACTGCAGCGTGATCCCAAGGTAGGAAAATAATACTCCTCTTTAGATCTTATTCTAATCGATATTATTGTCAGTACTGGCCAAATCCGGATCACTTTGATCCTGAACGCTTCTCGCCTCAGAACCGCAAGTCAATCGTCGCCATGGCCTATCAACCCTTTGGTCTGGGTCCTCACAACTGCATTGGTAGTCGAATTGGTCTTCTTCAGGCTAAGTTGGGTCTGGTACACTTCCTCAAGAATCACTACGTGCGTTGCTGTTCCAAGACTGTTCAAGGATGTGGAGTTCGATCCAAATACCTTTGTACTGCAACTGAATACGGGCCCCTTCCTGGAGATTATTCACGATGGACTTTATGATGATAAGGCAAAGATGCTCTGAATCTAATCTTGCGAATATTATAAATAAATCAAATTATCCGACAAACCTAAATGTATCTGTTTGCTTAGGCTGAATTGGGAGCCGTTTTGTCTGTTATTTAAAATGGCTTATCATAGGAATTATTTTTATTTTTTCTAATTTTATAACTATACTTGAGAGATGTAAACAACTGTCTGATAAGCTGGACAAAGATAAGAAGTACGTTGTATTATAATTAAAAAGGTTTTATGTACGATTTTGTTTGTGTGAAGTCCTCGTCTTTTTCCACTCACAAAGAAATGATAACCATTATGAAATAGAATGGCTCTTAAAACTGTTATTAAAAGATTTTATTGCGTGACAGCCACTCAAAGAATAAACATATACATGGAAATTTTGTTAAGTGCCTTCTCAAGATCGATTTAATTTAATAAATAAAAGTCGTTGAACTATTTATAAATATTTAAACTCTATCCGGAAGAATCAAATATAATAGGACTAAATATTTACATAAAAATTGACAACAAAAAACACATTATACCCTTTTTTGGCTATTTTTAATGTACACAGGGTATAAAACTCGCAATATAATTGTAAAGAGATTAGAACAGTGTGTCACACTGACGCGTGCGATCGACTGTAATCTATTCGAATTGTTTTAATCAGCAGTTACAAATAATCTTGATTTTCATTTAGATTTTTATAATTACATACATATTTATGTACAAGATTTTGCCTATAAAAGACCCAGCACAATCTCAACTGAACAAGAGCTGTTCGAGAAGTGTTAATGATCGGTCCTCTGCTCGCGATTCGATAATATAACGATTTTTAAACTGGTAGGTGAAAATAAAAGTGTTTTTATTCAAGATTTTTAAACTGTTTGTTGAAAAGAAAAACCACCTAAATATTTTGAACTGAGAGGATATGGATATGCCAATTATACAACAATATGAGTGAAAGTGTACCTACATACATACAAATTTAATCACAATAAATTTAAAAAAACAAAATTATTTTACGGGTATCAACAGGAATTGGTCAAGCTCTCAGCCAAGATCACAAAGTTATCATGTAAACTCTCTACCGACTGACCTATTGCAACATAGTGATAATGACAGTGAAAAAAAAAATAATAAACGCAGTATTATAATTCTGATTTTGTTTTTGTTTACAGTAGTTATGCAAGTATAATTTGCTGCAATAAGCTATTTATTGGTTGATTTTTAATAAAATAAATATGTAACAAATCTTTTTCTTAGCTCATAAAATGATTCTGACTGCAATACTTTTTGTGCTTGTGGGCGCATTGAGCGCCATCTACATGTGGTTTCAACGGAATCACAGCTACTGGAAGCGCAAAGGAATTCCTTATATAAAGCCTACTCCCATTTTGGGTAATACCTTGACGGTGTTTAAGCAGGCGAACTCCTTTGGCATGCATATCTCGAATATATACAAGGATCCTCGAATGGAGCACGAGCCTGTCGTGGGCATCTATGTAATCAATAAGCCGGCTCTGATCATCCGGGAGCCGGAACTCATCAAATCTGTTTTGATTAAAGATTTTAATCGTTTCTCGAATCGCTATGGGCGCTGTGATCCTCATGGAGATCCCCTAGGTGCAAACCAGCTCTTTTTTGTGCGCAATCCCCAGTGGAAGGAGATTCGCACCAAGTTGACTCCCGTTTTTACCAGTGGTAAACTTAAAGCTATGTATCCTCTGATGCAGGAGGTGAGTAATCCCTTAACCCCAAATCATAGAAAATAGATCTAATAATTTCTTTTTCAGATTGGCGCAGATCTGGAAACGCATTTGGCAAGACATAATCCCGGCAAGAATGTCCCTTATATCTCCGATGTTAAAAGTGTTTGCTCGAGGTTCACAGCAGATTCGATTGCAACAATTGCCTTTGGTATTCGGGCTGAAAGCTTGCAGAATCCGGATGCTGAATTCCACAAACAGGGTCGGAAGGTTTTGGAGGCAACTCTACTGCGTAGCAAGGATTTCTTTGTGGCCTTCTTTCTACCGAAGCTCGTGTCCCTGCTTCGTGTCAAGTTCTTCACACAGGAGTATACCGAATTTATACGCAAGAGCATCAACCATGTGATGGCGGAACGGGAGCGATCATCCACTATACGCAATGATCTCATTGATGTATTGGTAGGACTAAAAAAAGAGGCAGCCCAGGATCCTTCAAAGCCGCATTTAGCCAGAAACAAAGATTTTCTGCTTGCTCAGGCTAGTGTCTTCTTCACCGCTGGATTTGAGACATCCTCATCTGCCATGAGCTTTGGTCTCCTGGAACTGGCCAAACAGCCGGTCCTTCAGGATCGTTTGAGGCAGGAAATCAATGAAGCTCTGCTGAAGGATGGCGGCAAATTAAGCTACGAGACAATCAATTCAATGGAATATCTCGATATGGTGCTGAATGAGGTACTCCGAATGTATCCAGTGTTGCCCTTCCTCGATCGGGAGTACCAAGGCATCAAGGGTCAGCCAGATCTCTCCTTGGAACCCTACTGTAACTACAAGTTGGAGACGGGCATTCCAGTCTTCATACCTGTCTTTGGTCTGCAGCGTGATCCCAAGGTAGGTCAATGACACTTCTCTTTAGACCTAATTCTAATCGGTCTTTTTATCAGTACTGGAAAAATCCGGATCTCTTTGATCCTGAACGCTTCTCGCCTGAGAATCGCAAGTCAATCGTCGCCATGGCCTATCAACCCTTTGGTCTGGGTCCTCACAACTGCATTGGTAGTCGAATTGGTCTTCTTCAGGCTAAGCTGGGTTTGGTGCACTTCCTTAAGAATCACTACGTGCGTTGCTGTTCCAAGACTGTTAAAAATGTAGAATTCGATCCAAATACCTTTATACTGCAACTGAAAACGGGCCCCTTCATGGAGATTATTCACGATGGACTATACGAAGATAAGGCTTAAATACTCTGATTCTAATCTTGGAAACAAAATAAATAAAATAATAAATATATTATTAAATAATATATTAAAGATTGGTTATCATAACATTTATTTCTTTATTTTTTAGTTTTCAAAACATATATTAAAGATGTTAACAATGTTCCGATAAGCTGGAAAAATATAAAAATTATTATGTCATATATTTAATGGTATTTTTATCTGTTACCCCCGTTGAGTGCCCGCTTGACTTGATGCAAATTGCAAATAAAGTGATTAATCATTATAAAATCGCGTTTGACAGCTGCTCTTGAAAGATTACTATATTGCGTGATAGGCGCCACTTAAAGATCGATTTAACTTAAGATTGATGGCAATATTATGGCAAACAAAGTCGATTAACTGTAACAGATTCAAATATTATATAAGATGCGGTTATACAGTTGAAAATTCGAGATTTTAAACCGTTTTTACTATTCAAAATAAATTTTGCTTTATTTAATTTTGAATAGTTTTACTTTATTTTATTGTGATATTTTAAGATTTAAATACACATCTAATATATTTTATTTAACACTACAATTTCAAGACTTTGTAATAATTTGTTTTTGTTTTATACAAAACTAAATTTTTGTTGTCAATTTACTTTAAATTATTTGAGGTGTGCAATTAAGTATTGTTGCAATTAAGCGAATTACACTGTGATTAACTTTCAATTATTTTGTAACACACATGAATAGCACAGTTTAATCGGGCATATAATAGTTGGAGTGTGCTTTAAAGTCAAGTTAGTTTGTTTCGTTTCATATAACGGAGAGATTCTAGACACTGAGCACTACTTCCCCCCTTTCCTAACGCTTTCCCATCCCATTTTCCAATGAGAACAACGACACGCAAGTCGTCAATCAAAATGCATTTTCGAAGATGTCATATAAAGAATTTGATTTGGTCGGAGAGAAAAAAAAAACCAATTTAAAGTGACATCTCACGCGAGTCTCCCAGTTAGTTCCAAGTGAATCGCTGACAGGTGTATTGCTCGCAAACGATCCTCCAGAGGTCCGTCACGTAAGTTACTACACTCCCAGGGGATCACGCACTAGCCTCAGATGTATTCCACCTTTGGCTTGGAGTATTATTGCCTTGGGATCCAGTTTCATGCGTCGTTGTGTCCGCTCCGAGGTGGTGACCAGATGATTGCGCAGCACATAAACCAAACCCACCTTGGCCTGCAGGAAACCATAACGTTCCCCAATGCAGCCATGTGGTCCCAGGCCAAAGGGCATATAGGTGTAAGGGGTGAGGAGCTTGCGATTGACGGGGGAGAAACGCTCCGGCTGAAACTGACGTGGCTGGGGAAAGTACTGGAAAGGAATAAAAAGAGGAAAAGTCAGGGAATAATACTGAAAGAAGGCCTTTAACATTATTTAAATTCAGGGAATAACACCGGAACCGATACCGCAACCATTAACCAAAACTAACCGTTTCTTATTTAGTACCGGAACTAAAACCGTAAACGTATAAAAATTCTGTGTCAAGAAACGAATGCCGAAACGTTTGTACCGGTATGGTTGTGGTCAAAGAGCTTACCAACTTTCAGCTGTCATAACTTTGTCAAAACTAAACCAATTTTCAAGCGAAATGTCATTTTTATCATGACTTGGACTCTAAATTCATTCTGCATTTAAATTTTATTAACTTTTTTAAAAAAAATAATTTTTTGCTAAAATTCGATTTTTATGCTAAGGGGGGACCCTTGGAAATTTTGAAAATTCAAAATTGTAAATCCAAAGTTTTCACTTATATCATAATTAGTATAAATCAACACTTTAAACTTGATTCTGAGACCTTTCATTATTTTGTCAAAAATCATGGGAAATTGAACAAAAATTTTGACTTGTAAAGTTACTAGATCCAATGTCTGACCAACTTCAATCCGTCGTAACTTTGTCAAAACTAAACCGATTTTTAAACGGAATGTCATTTTAATCATGGTTTGGCCTCTAAATTCATTCTGCATTTAAATTTTCTTAACTTTTAAGAAAAAGTTATTTTTTGCCAAAATTCGATTTTTATGCTAAGGGGGGACCCTTGGAAATTTTGAAAATTCAAAATTTTAAAACTTAAGTTTTCGCTTTTAATCAACTCCTTATAACGTAATTAGTATAAAACAACACTTTAAACTTGATTCTGAGACCTTTCATTATTTTGTAAAAAATCATGGGAAATTGAACAAAAAATTTGACTTGTAAAGTGACTAACTCCGAAGTCTGACCAACTTCAAACTGTCATAACTTGATCAAAACTGAACCGATTTTCAAGTGGAATGTCATTTTGATCATGGTTTGGCCTCTTAATTCATTCTGCATTTATATTTTCTTAACTTTTAAGAAAAAGTTATTTTTTGCCAAAATTCGATTTTGATGCTAAGGGGGGACCCTTGGAAATTTTGAAAATTCAAAATTTTAAAACTTAAGTTTTCGCTTTTAATCAACTCCTTATATCATAATTAGTGTAAAACAACACTTTAAACTTGATTTTGAGGACTTTCATTATTTTGTAAAAAATCATGGGAAATTGAACAAAAATTTTGACTTGTAAAGTGACTAACTCCGAAGTCTGACCAACTTCAAACTGTCATAACTTGATCAAAACTGAACCGATTTTCAAGTGGAATGTCATTATGACCATGACTTGGACTCTAAATTCATTCTGCATTTATATTTTATTAACTTTTAAAAAAAAATTATTTTTTGCTAGAATTCTACTAGAAATTTCGAATAATGAGCGATTTTTATTAGTTTTCGGTATTTCGGTATTTCCTAGAAAAGGATTAGAATGCAAGAGAGAGATGTGTAATCTATTATTCTCTCACCTGAGGATCCATATGAAGTGCATAGGCTGGAATGTAGATGGGCATGCCCTTAGGGACACTGAACTTATGGAAGGGTGTCAGAGGGTAACCATTCTCCAGGGTACACTCGCGATCGAGGAACGGCAACGGAGGATACATGCGCAGCACCTCCTGGAGTATCATGTGCATGTACTCTAAGGAGTCGATCAACTGTTGGGTAACCTGCCCGCCACTGGAAATCAAGGCATCTTTAATCTCTTGTCGCAAACGTTGCTGCACCTCTGGATTCCTGGCCAGCTCGAACATGGCAAAGGCCATTGTGGAAGAGGACGACTCGAAGCCGGCGGTAAAGAACAGTACAGCCTGTGCCACCAAGATGTCGCCCTCGAATACAAACTGATCCGAGTTGCCTTCGGCCTTGGCCTTCAGTGTGCTCCGCTTGAAGTCGATGAGGAGATCGATTAGATCATTGCGGGTCTGATTCGTTCTCTCCCGCTCGGCCATCACATAGTTGATGGTGTTGCGCAGAAACTTGGTGGGTCCGGCTGGCACCACCTTGAACCCCAGATGTGGCACCAGCTGTGGCATAAAGAACACCAAGGTGAACTCCGCCGCACGCATCAGACTAAATTCAAAGACGGCACGTCCATGACGACGGAACTCGCTGTTGGGCTGGGTGAAGCTGTTGGCCTGGACGCCATAAGCCACCGTGGCAATCACATCTGTGGTGAACAGTGCACACAGCTCCTTGGCCTCCAGATCGAAGCAACGCATCCGCTCATTGTGCAGCGGCTGTTGGCGGAGAAAGGCGTCCAGATTGCAACCCACCTCGTCGATTAGCGGGAACATGTTCTTCAGTCGGTTGCTGGTGAAGAATGGCGATAGCTTCAGACGCACCTCCTTCCATGCCGGATTCTTCAAGAAGAATATATTCTGTGATCCCAACGGATCCCCTTTATAGTCGGAATTTGAATAGCGATTGGAGAACTTGGGAAAATCCTTGACCATAATCCTTTTAATCAACTCCGGATCACGTAAGAGCAACGCCGGCTTATGAAACACATGGATGCCGACAAATGGTTTATCCTGCGCATCCGGATGATTGTACAGCTGTTGAATGAAATCCGCCGGACTGCTCCTCAAGCTCAGCATGCCCGCCAGGTTGCCCAACAGGATGCTGGGACGCAATTCCGGCACTCCTCGACGTCTCCAGTAGGCATAGTGTTGCCTCAGCAGACAGTATATAGCCAACAGCAGGACGATCCCAAGCAGAAGCCACATTGCAAGCGACATCTTCACAGTTCCAACCACGTCGAGCAACTGACTCGGATAAAGCGAACTCATTGCCAGTTTAAGCCGATCTCGAATAGAAGATTACCAGCTAGGTTCAGGCAAAGGTTGCTTCTATTTTGTAAATGAATAATGCTTCATTGTGTTTTCCATTTTCTTACTTTAAAGAATATAAGAGAATATATGAGGTTATTGTTAGGTTATGTGGAATAAGAGAAATAATAATTAGATGCAAATATTTAAATCTTTACCTCGTCTAAGTTGAAATTTTTCTAAAATATGAAAAAATTTACATTATTAGGTCATGAGAAATAGAAAAAATAATAATTACATGCAAATATTCGAATCTTTACCTCAATATGACTAAAAATATCTGGATATTTTAAAAATATTTCATGTCAAGAACCAAATAATGCATTGGAAATATGTGAAAAGGAAAGTATTTACGTTATTAAGGTTATGTTAAATAGGCAAAAAAATAATTAGATGCCACAATTCATATCTGTAGCTCTATTGACTGAAAATAGCAAAATATCTTAAAAATATTATATGACAGTAGCCAAAAGAGTTGGAAAAATGGGAAAGGAAAACGTATACCAATCTTGATATCTTTTAAATATTCGTTTGTCCTACAAATTTATGCGATATTTAAATTGTTTTTGGGTTTTCTTTTCTTTGCTATTATCTAAATTTTATTAACTTAAGGTCTTAAAATATTTTCAATATCAACAAAAATAACTTGAAGAAAAAGATAAAATGAAGCATAACCTAAAAAAAAAACCAATTCTAATTCATGTACAGTCGCCATGCTGCCTTTTTGGTTGTTCCTGCTGCTCCTCACGATCCTTTTCAGCTATGTCCACCTGCAGTATTCGTATGGCTACTTTGGACGCCATAGTTTACCCTATTTGTCCAACTCCAACTGGCTGCCATTGGGTCATCTGAAGGAGCTGCTGTTCCTGCGCATCTCATTTGGAGATCTCTTCCAGAATATCTACGCGAATGCAGGGATCAGTCAGGAGAAGCTAGCAGGCTTCTTTATCTTTCGAACGCCTGCACTGATCCTAAGGGATCCGGAGCTAATACGTCTAGTGCTTATCAAGCGATTCGATAGCTTCTTAAATCGATATGAAGCCGCCGATGCAGTCAAGGATTCGATGGGTTCACTGACGCTGCCATTGGCCAAGTATCATCAGTGGCGGGAGAGTCGCCAGTGCATGTCCCAGCTGTTTACCAGCGGACGGATGAAGCATCGAATGTATCCATTGATGCAGCAGGTGCTTCACGATCTGGAGCAGCATCTGCATAGGAAAATGGGTGGACAAATGCAGCGAGTGCTGCCATTAAGTGAGATGTGTCAGCTCTATACGACGGATGTGACGGGCAAGCTATTCTACAGCTGGGATGTGGGTGGACTGCGTCATTCCTATTCCCCATTGAGGCAACAGACCAAGGAGCTCTTTAGGCCCAGCCTGAGGAAGGTGCTGCACTTCATGTGCGTCTTCTTTCTACCCCAATGGACGGGCTACTTGCATGCCAAGGTCTTCTCCGAGCCATATGCCCGGTTCATGCGACAGCTGGTGAAACAGCATCCTGGCCAGCATCACGGTGATCTTATCGATCAATTGGAGGAGCTACAACATAATCGACCTGGCACACATTATGCCCAGCATCCGGATTTCATTGCCTCCCAGGCTGGCATCATTTTGCTGGCGGGATTTGAGACATCCTCCGCCTTGTTGGGATTCACTCTCTTTGAGCTGGCCAAGCAGCCGGAGCTGCAGCAGCGACTGAGGCAGGAACTGTGTTCCGCCTTTGGAAACGACACCTTGCTCAGCTATGAAGTGGCAGTTGCTTTGCCGTATCTCAAGATGGTCTGCCTGGAGGCACTGCGTCTTTATCCCGCTGCCGCCTTTATCAATCGGGAATGCACTCCCGGCAAGAGCGAAGGCTTCTCCCTGCAACCACATGTGGATTTTGTGATACCCGCCGGCATGCCAGCTTATATATCCATTTTAGGATTGCATCGCGATGCAAAGGTAAGTTAAGAATTGATTCCCAATCTCAACTGTAAGTCTTCCATTCTCAGTACTGGCCCAATCCCTTGCACTTTGACCCCGAACGCTTTGCACCCGAGCAGATTGAAAGCATTGAGCCGATGACATATATACCCTTTGGAGCTGGTCCTCATGGTTGCATTGGAAGTCGTCTCGGTCTACTGCAACTCAAGTTAGGAGTTGCCCAAATCCTGAGATCGCATCGTGTGGAGATTTGTGAGCAAACAATATCTGAAATCCGCTTCAATCCCAAGACATTCATGCTGGAGTCTTTGGATGAGATATATTTACGATTCTGTAAAGATCCCTGCTAGATACTATATATCATTCATTCCGCAATTACTATCTGGCTGTGATACCAACGAATCATCTTCAATAAACGCTTAATAAATCATCCAATTATCTATTATACACGTGTTTTCATGATCGAATCAAGTTTTCAGTCAAAAAATCGAAAGTACACAAAATTGGAAAAGTACGAGTATTTTGTTGTCACGCAAGGTCGGGAGTATTACGTATTATATTTATATATAAAGTATAATTACAGTCGCACTTTTCCAATCTTACCTAATCTGGCTATATGAACTTATGAACTGTAAGATAACTTTCAGAAAATAATGTAACCATTTTAACAAATGAGATAAACTATTATCTAAAGATGCTAATGTTTAAAATTTTTAAATTAAAGAAAGATATTTTGCCCTTAGTTCAGAATAGTATAAATATTATATTTTTTGTTTTCATAAAATCATTACATAAATATTTGAAGCTGATCCTTCTCCTGTTAAGTATTTATTCACTTTTATATTTTTGAATTTTATGCACAGTTTTTGGCAAAATTAGATCGCAGTGCTCCTCAATTGTTGTGGTCCAGTTTGCCTAGCTTTTCCTCAATGTCCTTGATGCGACAGCGGACTTCGGGTGCAGAGTCTCGTTGGAATTTGGTAAGATTCGTTTCGAAGTTTTCTTTGAGCAGCGCCAAAGTTGCCTGATCCCGGTTTGGACTGAGACGCTTGATCAGCATAAGGACAATGTTGAGGGCTTCCTTTTTAAGACCCGTGTGGGGTACAGCAGAGGCTAGGGTGACTGCGGCCAGGACATCGCTGCAGATTTTCTGAACGATTGCCTCGCGTGTTTGCAGTGGCGGCGGTGCATCCGTTTTGGGTTTCTTCTCTAGGTTGTTGCGCTCCAGCGGCAACTCCGGCAGCTTGGCTGCCTCGTCGAAGATGTACAGACGCTCAATGTACTTGGTGAGGGCGGCCAGGAGACTCACTTGAACGGGACGCGTGCTCTCGCTCAGGATGTTGGTGCAGTTCTCGGCAAAGAAGAGCTGATATCTGTGCTGGGTTACGATGGCATGCTTGGGCCAAGATTTGCCCAGCGTCTCCCAGACAATCTCCTTCAGCTTGTTCAGGATTTGAGCGCGCTTGTTGCGCTCATCCGCTGTCAACTCTTTTTTAGCTAAGCTGGTGCTGGGCTCGTCATCATCATCAGAGTCAGCGGCACGCAGCTCCTTCTTCTCTATCAGATACCAGATCATATTGTACACCTCCTCGAAGCGATCCGCCTCGAGCACATCCAGAATATCACCCAGTGCCCCCAGAGCCATGGTGCGATACAGTGGCTCCTGTTTGCGTGCCTCTCGCATGGCGGCTTCAATGATGCTGCCACAGATCTCGTGCTGGCGATCGAGATTCTTGCAGAGTGCAGCCAGAGCCTGCAGCAATCGCTCCTTGCCCTCGAAGGTGCGTCCCTGCAGGCCACTGAGTAGCAGCTTGATGAGACGCACGCGGTCCGCTTCCTCCAAGGAACTGCTCAGTCGCGTGGCAATGTTCTGGATAACGTTGGCTGCCTGCGCCTTGCGTGACCAACTGGCATCAGTCAGAGAAGACTCCAGCTTGGGTATGATGACATGTAGATTGAGACGAATGCCAGCATCGCCTGGACTAATATCATTCCACAGATCCTTCCACAATTCAATGTTTGCCTTGTTCTCCTCCGTTTGCTCCTCGTGCATGCCAAAGAATATTAACGGCAGCATGCAGTCCATGTAATCCTTGAGCAGCTCATGATGACGTTTATTTATCGCTTGTATGGTCAATGGAATGGAACGATTGCTTGGCTGTTCCACATACAGGTCATCCAGCTTGCCAAAGAGATTCTTAATGGATTGCTCCTGCGAAGGTTATGAAAATGTAGTTTAGTTATTTATTAATATTAAGATAGTCATTTCTATCCCACCTTGGCCAGACCCATGAGGTGTCCAATGGCACTGGCATTATATTTGCGCACTGTCATATTGCGATCCTTGATGCCTACAAAGCAGGCGCCCAGATATTTGCCCACCAGTGGCGTCATTTCTTTGCCCAATCGAATGCTGATCTGTAAGGAGAGAGATTGGAATGAGTAAAGAGTATTCAATGAGAAACAACTAACTCACCAGACACACAAAGTGTGCACAACCAATTTTGGTGCCCAGATTGACGCTGGTTTTCATCAGCTCCAGCAATTCAGGTGTCATCCGCTCCAGCACTTGGTAATCAATGAATCGCACACACTTGTTGATCGTCTCCATGGTATGATGCGATTTGGCAGCCTCGGCACGCAAGCTGTCAACGGCTTCCTGGGCTTCATTGTCAGCGCCCAAGCGTGTGGACACATAGGATAGCTTGGTGTTCTCCAGTTCGCCGGTGGCACGCAGCAGACATGGTATGAGCGTTGCTAGATGTGGAGCAATTAGTGCACCCGACGAATCAATCATATCCGAGATGGTCTTAATGCTGACCTTGCGAATGTCGGCCACCTTGTGACCAACACCCACCTCCAGCAAATAGGGTAGTATGGAAGCAGCTACAGCTGTGCCCGACTTGCCATGCTCCAGGGAAGAAGCCAGCACGCATAGCTTGCCCAGAAACGAGGCTGTGCCATGAGCGGTCATGCGTGTGCCCTCGTGTATATCATCCATGACACGGAATAGCTGATACCAAAGCTCTCGTAGCTCTGGCTCCGGCAACTCATCCACATCCATGGTCTCGGGTGTCACACGACGCGGACTGGCCGACGGATTGGAAGTGGAAGCTATTGGCAGCTGTTCCTCGGTGCGAAGACGCAGTCCATTGGGACGCTTGAGCAGATCTCGGACAGCCAGGCAACAGGCAATGCGCACCCGCCACTCAGTACAGGTAAGATTATCGAGCAGTTCCCGCAATATTTCCCAATAGTATTGCTCCGTTATCTCCTTGGAATCGCTGACAATGGTGTCCCAAATGGATATCATGGAGTTCTGTATCTTGGGCGTGGGATCATATTTATAACGATACAGGCGGGGTATAATCTTTCCCAGATACGGTTGCATCTTCTGGCGCGACTCCGCCGAGAGAGTTTTCAATCCAAAGGCAGCGCCCAGTTTACTGGTCCACGTGGCATTATGATTCGCCAGCTGCATAAACTGATAGATCATGTCCGGCTGATTAAGATCAGAGGCCAGGGAACAAAGCTCCTTATAGGTGGTTATGTTGCCACCCGTTGGTGTCTTGCCCAGCATGCCTTCGGCAAAGAGTTCCGTATCCCCAGAGACTTGATTCACCTGACGTTTTCCCCCAATTAGCTGATCCAGCAAGGAGTTAGCCAACTCCCCTTGGCTATTTGCATCGGAGAGCGCATAGACAAGGCCCAAACCACGTGAAGCAACATCCTGCACGAATTCTGTGAATGCATAAATAAGATTAGATAATGTACAATGAATCTGATTCGGTTTAACCTACCGCTGTCATCGGAGAGCAGCTCGGTGAAGGCAAACTGGAGTAGTTGCTTCTTGCTGAGCACTGCTGGTCGATTGCTGCAGTGCTTCACCACCGCCAGGAGCCACACAGAGATGGCCTGACGTGACTGAGGATTGGGTTCAGTCACCAGGCGTATCAATGCATTCAGAAACTGCTCGAAATCCTCATTGGTGCAGTGTACATTCTGGAATGTCTCCGTCGGCGGACCCTTGTTCACATCATAGCCACACAAGGTGATCACAATGGCCTCCGAGATGGCAATATTCAATGCCGCATCCTTTTGCACCTTGGCCAACGTTAGAAACTTCTCCAGATTGCGTTTGGTGAAGTGGGCACCATCACCAATGGCCAAATAACCCAAACATTTGGCCGCTTCCTCGCGAATCTTCTGTCGGGCCGAGGTGCTTCGAAGCAACTGAAAGACGACGCCGAAGATGACCATTTTGGTGGATGCCTCAATGCTCTTGTACTCGGCCAACTCCTCATCATCCTCGTCGTCATTGTTGCTGCACGGCACTTGGATTTCCACCTGCACGTTGGGAATCTCCACCGTCTTGCCAATCATCGAGGTGCACTTCACAGCCGCCGAGACGAGCAGCCAACGCGTCTCACAGAGCATTTTGGCTGGAAAAGAATGAAGGAAACTTTAGTAAAGAACGACTATGAGATACCCTGCAAAAACTTAAATAAAACTATAGATTGTCTAAATAAGTTCCTGAGTGTGCTAATTTACTTACCAATAACTTTGACGGCGTTTATAAACTGTGTCCAGTTGCCGTAATCCTTGTTCGACTTTTGCTCCTTCAACTGCTCGATTTTCCGATTGAAAGTGTGTCCCAGCACAAGAAGCCAGCCGTGCTTGTGCTCCAACGTTCTCTGCGGTAGACTGGTTAGACACTCACCCACCTCCAGATCAAACTTATCGTCCTGCAGCCCATAAGCCCACAGTATACCATAGACCTGGGCGACATTAATGCGCATGACTTCGGACACATCCTTTAGCGAATTGCCCAGTGGTTCGAGCAGATGCAGTTGTTTGGATGCAAACAGCTCGGGTGCAGCATTCAATAGGTCATACAGACAGAGCAGACTTGATTCAGCTGTGAGTTCCAGATAATGTTAAGTACAGATCAGAAAAGAGTTTAGCTTATGAAACTTACTGCGTTTGGCTTCGACGCCGCGTTGCACGAATTGCAGATATTGATGGAGAGCATTGGTCTCCTCCTCGCTGTAGTTGATCTTTATATAGTTGCGAAGTTCATGCGTGTACTTCTCATCGCCAGGAGCGGCGACAACTCCCGCCGAGTACCATAAACAGATGCGCAAATAGTCGAGCATCTCCTCGTATACCTCCAGACTGTATGGCAACTTGGTGCGTCCAACGACAACACAGCAGCTGCTCTTCTTCAGCCTTTTGTTGGCCATTTCATGGACATGTGCCATCATGACATGGAAACTGGGCAACACTACACGTCGCTGTTCCAGCGACAGATGATTAAAGTCACTAATGGACTCGCTGTTGTGTTTGCCCGTCTGGTCAATGGAGGAAAGCATGCTGTAGTTGACATGATCCTTCTTGGAAGTACCATACAGATAGGTGGTGACATTCTCGCGCAATGAATTGCTGGAAAGGATAAAATGGATAGATTAGTAAATGGTATATTATTGTCAATTTTATCATTATTTGACCTCTGTTTTCATTCTGCATCAAAACTGGAAAACTTAATATTTCTTCCTATCCTGTCCATTTTTTCTATACTCTTCCCTTGACACATTTTCAAAAACTTCAAAATGTAATAACTTTGTCAATTTTTATCCGATTCCCTTCCGGATTGTCAATTTTATCATTATTTGACCTGTATTTTCATTCAGCATCAAAATTGGAAAACTTAATTTTTCCTCCTATATTGTCTATTTTTTCTATACTCTTCCCTTGACACGTTTTCAAAAACTTCAATATGTCATAACTTTGCCAATTTTTATCCGATTCCCTTCCGGATAAACAATTTTATCATTATTTGGCCTCTATTTTCATTCTGCATCAAAATTGGAAAACTTAATTTTTCTTCCTATACTGTCCATTTTTTCTATACTCTTCCCACGACACATTTTCAAAAACTTCAAAATGTCATAACTTTGTCAATTTTTATCCGATTCCCTTCCGGATTGTCAATTTTATCATTATTTGATCTCTATTTTCATTCTGCATCAAAATTGGAAAATGTATTTTTTTGGCCCATACTGTCTATTTTATCCATACTCTTCTCTTAATGCTTTTTCGAAAATTTCAAACTATCATAACTTTGTCAAATCCTAACCGATTTCCTTGCGGAATATCAATTTTATCATTATTTGGCCTCTATTTTTATTCTGCATCGAAATTGGAAAATGGTTTTTTTTGGCATAAAACCTTCTATTTTTTTGGTATTAGTTGTCAACATTCGTATAGTAATTTGTTGAACTCACCGTTCTCCAGCGATGAGCAGCAACAAGTAACGAGCTGGCGCATAGAATTCCGGATAGCAGCTAGTTAGGAAGACGCTAGTAACATTCTGTACAATCTGTATTTTCGACTCGGCATTGTCCAGTAGCATGGCCAGCAGCAGATGCTGTTGTCCGTCTAACTGCACCTCCGATGGATCACCATCGCTGTCCACGTCCATGGCATCGGATTTGGTCTTTGTTTTCCAGGCAAATGCCGGTGCCATGGAGACCAATGCCTCGCGTATGGAACTATGCAGATTGGGTTCACAGGTGGCCAGATTATTGAAGTAGCCCAGCACCAGTTTCAGATCCTGACTGACATCCTGTGGAAAACTGCGTGCATGCTGAGCCAATGCGGAATATGCTGCATTCTGCACATCATTCGGCTCCACAGAGTCACGGGCAATAACCTTTGTGATGCCCGTCAGTATTACCTTGGATACCTTGGACACCACTTCGCGAGGACCACTGCAAATGGACATAATGAAAATCAGAGAATCGATTCTATTAATTCTATACTTACTCTTTTAGTACAAGTTCCACGAACTGAAGCGCCAACACCTTGCATTTCTGATTTGTATTGGTGCCAAAGAGTCCATCGAAGATCACCTGCAGACCCTTACCCACATTAATGCCCTTGCTGCGACACTTGATCAGATACTGCAGTAGCTTCTGACGCACTCGGGCACAGCAGGGACGTGACTGTCGCTCTGTCAGCTGATTCTGGTTACCAATGAAGAGCGTGTAGAGCGCTGAGGTGACGGTTGGATTGTTAAAGTCCAGCATGGTGCACAGCTTGCTCAGCTCGGCGATGGCGGGCGTGGCGACACTGAAGCGTGTGTCGGCAGAGGCAACCACGAGAAGCACAAAGATTTCGTTGTCGGTGAAGACGCTGGCGCAGAGGAAGCGTACAATGCCCTTCTTAATCTTCTCCAGCTCCTCGGCACGCCAATTGTTGGCAATGACACGCTTAAAACTGTACGGACTGAGTCCAGGCGGCACATCCTGCTCCTGTGTGATGCCGTACGGCAATAACAACACATCCTGCAGCAATGATAAAAAACTGGCACCAATTGCCGGCTTATCCTTAAGTTTAAGCAATTCGGCCCGCTGTGCCGGATCATCGGGAATCTTGATGTCGCTCAATATGGGCAACAGCAGCGTAAATAGCTTGTCCTGGTAGTTCTCCACTTTACCCTCACAGCCCACCACCTTGGCGGCCAGAGCAGCTTGTTGTTCCAGCGGCAAACGAGGAAATCCCATGGTGATAAAAATGATGGCAAAGTTCTTGAGAATTGTGGTGCTGTCGTTAGCCGCATACTGATCCAGGAGTGCTTCCACAGGTATTTGCACCTGACCACGCGATGTTATGCGCCGCTTTATGTGTGTCAGCACCTCAACAACCTGACAAAATTATTATTAGACAACTTTTGCATTCTATTTTTGCAGCGTCATTCAGGATGCAATTTCTATGCAATTTACTACTTGCCTTTGTGCGTACCACATTGTGGGGCGAATTGATTTTGAGAATAACAGGCGTCAGGAACTTGCCCACAGTGTTCTCCAGCTTCCCATCGCTATCCGCATTTCCCAGACGCAGTAGAACGCGCTCGAGAAGCTCTGCAAAAGTTTGTAGACTGAACTTAGAATGTGTTTCTAGTGTATGTAAGCAATAAATAGAATTGCTCACGGCACCAAGTCATGCCAATTATTGTTGCTTTGCATATTGCATTGTATAAAGCAAGCTGTTGGCTTAATTGCATTGTATTTTTACCAATTTCTGCACCAGGTCCCGCTGTTTCCATTTTGATTATTTTTCTTTTTTGTTTAGCGTCTGACAGTGTTGCCAGCGAGCTGCAACAGCTGAGTCATCAAGCGTTGCCAGACTACTGAATAGCAAGTCATTCACTTTGCTTCAGCCCTTTTGACAGTGAAGGCGCGCATTTTAAATGCCAAATAAGAATAAATTACAATAAACTTTTCAAATATTGATAAAACACCCCCTTATCGAAGTAAATAAACTTGAGAGCATTTGTTAACTTTAAACGGATTTATTTAAAATAAAAAGTAGAACAAAAAGTGCATTTAATCGAGGTCTGGTCTTCGGTGTCTTCAACGATTAAGAGGCTGCAAAAACATAAGCAAATAAAATATTGAATTAGTAAAGGAAAAAAATTATCATTAATTGCTAGACTCTGTTGATAATTTCAGTTATTTTACATTTTGTAAAATAGAGTCAAGGTTCCTCAGCAATTTGTTTTATGAAGACCGTCATGATTTTATCATCAGAATAAGCATTTTAAAACTATAAGTTATAAGAATTTAATACACACCTTTCTAATATATGAAGAAACTGCTCAGAGTGCTGAAAAGGCTGAAATAAACTTTATAGATACAAATTGATTAAATTTACATGTTTTAGTTTTTTTTTTTTATTCAAAAAGAATAATGCTACAGTTATTGTTTTCTTCCGCTGTGGTTGTCCTCACTTAAAACTTCCTGAAGCTCTTCTTGGCGCCCTGACCCTTGCTGACTTTCAAAACATTGAAACGCACGGTCTTTGAGAGGGGACGGCACTCGCCAATGGTGACGATATCGCCGTGCTCAACATCTCTGCAAATATAAAGAGAGCAAAAGTAAATGATTAATGAGATGCATTTGTTTAGTAGGAACAGATACTTTTGCTTAATAATGGTCAGTTTTTTTACATTTTGTAAAAAAGAGTCAAGGTTCCTCAGCAATTTGTTTTATGAAGACCGTCATGATTTTATCATCATAATAAGCAAAAGTGGAAATATCTGAGTGGGAATAGATGCACATACCTGAAGGCGGGCGAGCAGTGGACGCTCATGTTGCGGTGACGCTTCTCGAAACGACTGTATTTGCGAACAAAGTGCAGATAATCACGACGAATGACAATGGTACGCTGCATCTTAGTTTTGCGGACAACACCGGTCAGAATGCGGCCACGGATTCTTACATCTCCGGTCCATGGGCACTTCTTGTCAATGTAGGTGCCATCGATGGCCTGCAGCGGGAAGATAACAGCATTAGTAGGGATTAAAGCTGGTGCTGAAGCAAGTGGTGGAGTAGGCGGTGTCGTTTAAGGAGCATGCATACCTCACGTGGGGTTTTGAAACCCAGACCAACATCACGGTAACGGCGGAGCACCTTCTTCTTGGTGATGCCGGGTTTCACCTTACGGTTTAGGTTAACACCGAACTGCTTTTGGAAGGCGCGTTCGTTCTGTGTTCGTTAGCGTTCGCATTCGACAAGTTATAGGACCAGGGCCGGGTACACAACGTGCGAGGGAGGCAGGGCGTTTATGTTTGTGTTGTTGTTGTGATGGTGGTTGTGGAAGAGAGGGAACAAAAAAGGGGGACGCAACATTAGTTACATTTGCACTGGAACTCTTACCTCGGCTGGCGTCTTAAAGCCTAACCCAATTTGGCGATGCAAACGCAATCGCTTCTTGCCATTGACGCTCTTGCGACGCGTTGTTGGCACCGAGTGTTGTTTGCGAAATGAACGTTCAGTTTGCTAAAATAAAATAATATGCGAGTGTGTAGATTGTGAGACACCAACGTACACAGCATGCGTACAAGTGTGGTTATGTTGAAACTGGTTGCCTGGGTGTAAATCTCGCTTCACTAAACAAAAGACTTGTGGATTTCTCACTGTACAGCAAAATGTGTAGTTGAGCTCACAATGCACTTAATATCACGTTTCACAATGCATTTCTTTTATAGCAGCGCAATAAATGCTGTATTTTATTTAATTTCGAACACATTTTTGCTGCCTTACCTGATCAGCCATGTTGGAGCAAGAGGAAAGAAAGAGCACGCGTTAAATTAGAGATGAGCGATACTTCGGTACTCGGTACTTGCAAAGTACTTTATGGTACATACGTGATACCTGTGAATAGATACTAGGAACGGTGATTGGTAAGATATCGAAACCAGGGGCGATAATATTTATCGATACATCGTCAAATGAAATTCAGCAGAAAGTATCGATACAATAAAACCAGAGTTGCTTCTTTAGGCGCACTTTTTAAATATTTAAATAGTTTTCGCAGATGGTAAATCTAAATTCAATTTATTTTATGAATTGCAGGGCTGATATATTTTCGCGCGTTGTTTGAGTTTAAAATTAAATACTTTGCCGCCCTCAAGAAACGTTTATGTTAAATTCGTACGTTTACCCTGAAACTACACTCTTTGCACAGCTATTGACCTTCTGTTTTTGCTGACATTGACTTTGATTTTTGTTGAATGCTAAGATTTTAAACCACAGCCACGCTCCATTCACTTGAGTATACACTTAAGTGGCTTTCGAAAAATGTCTTTTGTGTGTTCGTCTTTCGCTTTTTGTGCAACACACAAATTCTACAGACAACAGCAAATAGCTGCGCACATAAAAAAAGTACTTTAAAGACAAGGCAAATTAAGAAATGCGTCAGCGCTTAATCCTGGCATAAGGAAGTGGAATAATAAAACAGCGGAGAAGGGAAAATATGTCGGATTAAAAATAATGGCAGCATAAACAAGTGCAAGTAGAGGAAGGCAATTGCATTGCCTTGAAAAAAAGATGCGCCTGCTCCGAGTCCAAGGCGAAAGCAGCTGCGCTGGCGTTGCTATAAATCCGTTTACAGCTAAACGTCACTAAAGAGGACCAGGGAGAGAAAGAGGCTCAGGACCAGGAGCAGGAACAGGACGAGGACGAGGCTCAGGTCCAGTCAGGGCTCGACTGCATTTCATTGCCATTGTTAGTGCGGCTGTTTGTCTGCAGCATAAAATAACGGCCAACTGGCGTTCTCTGCTGCTCTGCTGCTGATGGGTGGTGACCTTAACCTGCAGCTGCTGTTGCTGCTGCTGTTGGCCGTTGGGCGTGGCATCTGTACCAGCCAGCATGCTGTGCCGTCAAGGTTTTCCATCGGCCTTACTCGTTGGCAAGGTAAAAATGCTGCGCAACTGCAATGAAATCCCTTTGTCGTGCTTTCGCTGAAGGTTTCCCCATATTCATTTTTCGCATATTTCACTGCAGGTACACACACACACACTCACGCACACAAATACACAAACAGTATGCCAAGTCATTTTTTTGACAATGAAAATATCAGCATATTTTTTCTACAAAAAAAGCCCTTGGTGTCTTATTTCCTTCTTCTTTTATTAAATTGATTCTATAGTGTTTAAAGCAAGTTAACTAAAATGAATAACAACATTCATTAAGTTAAAAAATTTTTTTTTAAACAAAAATTGTATTTTTATATTTTATTTAATAAAACAATTACTTGACTAACTGTATTTCTGATTGAATTTACAATATGGCCGCTGGTGGCGCTCTATTTTAATCAAAATGCGAAAAAAGCTTATAACTTTTTCAGTTATAATATTTTTATGTTAATTGTTGTTGTTTTTTCAACTGATGCAGCTGAACTTTGTTGTAAAATGAAAAAAGTTTGATGGGCGAAAGTTTGTTAAATATGCCAAATGCAAATTGTACAATATGCGGCCATCATTTCAAATTCAATGCTTAAATATTTATTATAAACACTTTAAAGTCAGCCACCCCCATTACCACACCCCCTTGGTCAATGAGCACTTCAAAGTAAATTAAGAAAATAATTTCCATGGCGCATGAGAGACAATGACAAAAGACGAGCACAAAAAGATAACGGCATTAAGTGTACAGCTTAACGGTACATTAGGTAAACAGTGTTGTCAACTTGGGTGCCGCAAAAACAAAAGTGTGTACACATAAAACTTTCAAGTGGCTGTATGGGCGCCCAAGCCATTGACCCTGTCAAGGAGCTGGCTTTAAGGGGTTTACAGCCACCCTGATCTCTTCACCTCTGCCTCTCTCCCTCTCTGCTCTGCTCAGCTTCGTTCTGCTCTGTTCCGTTCTGTTCTCTTGGGTTGTGTGTAAGTGTGCGTGCATTTGAAAAGTGACCGAGATAATTTTTGGTATGCTTTGTTTGGTTTTACTTTTGCTGTGGCAACACCAAACAAAAAACCCATTTCCTCCTTTCCATCCCTCCGACTCACAGACACGGCCATAAAATTTTGATGAGCAGCAGCTGGCTGCGGCTTTAGCTATGGGGTTTTTGGGAATCTGGGGGCTACTCATCGGATGGCTGGTGTTCAACAAATAAATTTATTCGCTTTGGTGTGGGTGGATTTTTGGGTTTGTACTTGTAGTACGAGTACCTTCATCGGCAGTCCAGCGTCAAAAAACAAACGCAACGAAATTATTATGATGCCAGACTTGGGTTTCCTTTTGGTTTTTGGGACATTGTTGCTCCTGCCATAGTTATGTATGTATATACGCATTTATTTTCCCCCATTTGTAAAGGGTTGATGCTGTAATTATGCTAATTCCTGTATACACAACATTCCACAAACACAAATACAAATACAAATACTGATAAATATAGATACCATGCGCAGAGAATTATTCTAGCATCCCTCACGTTTAAAGTCTAACTGTATTCAACGGATGTTGCTTTAAGACTTTGACACAATTTCCGGTTAAGAGCCACTGCTGTTTATTAGGAAACGCACACTTATTTACCTGACAAGTAAATGGATTGGTCTTTTATTTCACTTTATCTTGAAGCAAATGAAAATTGTCTTGTTCAAACAAAGTCTAGCAAAAGCGTTGCTTAGCTTAGTTAAACTCATTTACTAACTATAATTCAGCATTAGCAACTTTTGTTTAAGTTCATTCCCCTACTTGAATGTTACCTGACTCCTAAATAAACTCGTACCATCCATCATCGCCAAATGAAGCCTAAATTCAGTTCACTTCCCAACTAATTGAAAACTTTTAGTCCTTAACTGGCCGTGACGCCTACAACAAATCCCCCAAAAACCCCAAGTTCCAACCCCATCATCCATCAGCCGATTCACTGGTAACCCCACTGACTGTCTGTTTTATAACGACCGCAGACCCAACCAGAATTACCCTCTGGATATATTAACCTGTTCTTTTGCTCTCTTTAGTGCCCGCTTTTCTGCTTTTATAGTCTCACCAAATGCTGTAAAGTTGCCGTACATGGTGTCTTACATTTTGGGCACGGTGTCTGAACTTGGACTTCCGTTTTCTTCGACTCTGTTTGCGCACGACATCCGTTTCCGCCCTAGACTTGCCTCGGATCTGAGCGGCTGGTCAATAGAGTTGCCAGAACAGCGGTTTCCTGTTAAACCTGCCCTAAAGTTCAATTACTTAAAAAATTTGAGAACAAAGTGCAGTGGGCAGCAGGAAAAAATGTCAAGCATGGAAAATTGGACGATAGATGACTTAGAATCGAAAAATTATCAAATTTTCTAGATGATAAGAATTTAAATGCAGAATGAATTAAGAGGCCAAACCATGATCAAAATGAAATTCCGCTTGAAAATCGGTAAAGTTTTGATAAAGTTATGAGAGATCAAAGTTTTTGAAAAAATGTCAAGGGGTCTATATAGAAAATTTGACAAAAATCGAAAATATATTAAATTTTTTAGATGATAAAAATTTAAATGCAGAATCAATTTAGAGGCCAAATCATGAACAAAATGACATTCCGCTTGAAAATCGGTTAATTTTTGATGAAAATATGAGAGATCAAAGTTTTTGATAAAATGTCAAGGGGTAAGTATAGAAAATTGGCTTAAAATCGAAAATATATCAAATTTTCTAGATGATAAAAATTTAAATGCAGAATGAATTAAGAGGCCAAATCATGAACAAAATGACATTCCGCTTGAAAATCGGATAATTTTTGATGAAGTTATGAGGGATTAAAGTTTATATATAAGTATCACCATTATCAGATTTTTTGTTAGAAAATTCAGCTATTTCCGAACCAAAAACTGTTATATTTGGCGTCTTCAAAGTTGTCAACACTGCTGGTCAGCTTCGTTTTTCTTTTTCTCCCTCTCTAGCTTAGTTTTGTCTCAGTCGCACGCGCTGTGCCTAGATTTATTGCTTTCGCCCGCGCTCGCTCGCGTACCCAAAAAAGGAATTCACATTAATTTCTTAAATTGAAGCGCCCACCATCAGAACTTTTGGCCGCATACAAATAATTCTTGCTCTTTGTTGGCGCTGTCTTCGAGAGAATAAAAATCGATTAGAATTACTTGCCAACAATTTGTGCTGGCGTCGTCGATCTGAACATAATCAAATTGTATTTCTATCGTATCTATTAGCATTTTCTATTGTTTGATGTCTGCTAATTGTGGATAAAGTATTTGGTTTATTTAATTTCATTTATTTAATTTGCTGCGATAATTCAGCAAAGTGCATTTCTGATCAGAAATTTTCGTGGTTCTTGATTAAAAACTGTCAAGTGGCAACGCTCGAAGTGCTTAACTTGCTCCTAAGCAGTGTTGCACAACATTAACAGTTTTCGATTAACCGCCTATCGAACATCATTTGAAGTAATTGAAATTCAAATTTTGAATATCAATTGCCCTGCTGAGTATATAAAAAAATGAAACGTTAGATAAAATCTTTTAAAAATATATTATAGCATACTTTTATGCTGCAAAAAAAGGATTTAATACTAGCATATATAGCATACTTTTATGCTGCAATGAAAAGGATTTAATTCTACAGATTTTCGTATTAGTATTCCAGTCTAAAGCTGCATCGATATTTGGGACAACTAGAGCGTTGCGTCACTGGCACAATAGTTTGTTTATGTTTATGGCTTTTGCCTGCTGGCCATGCGATGAATGCGTCGATTCGTGGCGCCCCAAAAAAAAAAGAACTATTGTGTTGCATGCTTCGAAGAAGATTTACGAGCTGCATTTATGAGCAAGTCTGGAAGCGGGTCTCGGGAGTCTGTGGGGTTTGAGTAATGCATGTTGTGTAATTGCCGCCATATATCAATTGTTAGCAGCCAATTTGGCGTTCGATATAAAAACGCATGCGTTGGCCATTAACACATAATCATCAGAAACAGCAGCAGCAGCAGCAGCCACATGGATATGGACATGGTCCTGGCTTTGGGATTGGGATTGGAATTGGAGCAAAGTGGTGTACATAAAGTGCGGGGCAGTAAAAACGGACGATTGGCCCGCATACGAGTTTTTCTGTTGGCTTTACTTTCACTCTGTTGTCCTTCGCCTTGTTGTTGTTGTTGTTACCTTCATTAAATTACATACTAAGAGGCAGCCATGTGCGTGAGTGTGTGTGTGTGTGTGTGTCGCATCGTGTCCTTTGGCTTTCAAGGATTTGCTGTGGCTCTGTTAACAGATTCTCAGCCATTTATAGTAGCCATATCCCATAGCCCGCACTTGCTGCCGTGTAATCGCAAATAATCATCCACTTAGCGTCATGAAACTTTATATGCCAAATGCCCATCCGGCTTTGCTTCACAAGTCCGTGTAGTCAGCTTCCCGGACTACTGAAATGTCGTTGCGTTAAGAGACTCTTTCGAGAGTCAGCATACACGTAAAGTGCCTGGACATAGTCATAATAATGTGTATTATTGTTGGCAATTGAGCACATGCCAACTGTTTGTTGTGTGTCTTTGCGCTGCTTCTTCGCATAAAAGATACAAATGGTACTCATATAGGATATACGAATATACTTGAACTGCAGCTTATAGTTTGACTTGCCAGAATATTTAAGCTCTATATATTTAATAAGTGCGTTTATTAAATATTCAACTATATGGCAACGCTTTGTCGTCAAGCTGCCAGCACCGCCATATTGCTAAACCAGGGCTACCAAAACATATGTGGCAGCCATTGCTGCAATATTTTTTTGTCAGCAACATATAAAATAAGAATGTAATCGAAAGTAACAGCAGTGTCAGCATTTAATAACTAGCTTAACTGCTGGTTAACTTTGAAAAAGGCAGTTAAGAAAAAGGTTATGATTAAGCGGGAAGTTTTATTTATATTTTGTAACAGTAAGATTGAATCAGTTACTATCAGTTACCTTATTAAATTCAGCTAATCTATCAGCTTTATTTATTTATTAATTTTTTTAAATATGTAAGCTGGATTTTAGCTTTTTAACTCTTAGACTAAATAAGTTATATCCACTTATCTTTTTTTTCAATATATTATCAGAAAACGATACCAACCGAAAATCTCTTAAAAATTAATGGAGTTTTGGTAGATTTTCCGTTGATTTCGCTTTCTGTGACACTCCTGTAAGTATATAATACAATTCTTGACTATCTAACAGCATATTGGCTTTTCTAGATTTTCAAATTCCAACTAAACAGACCGTTATATTATATATTGTACGATGTTGTATTTTATTGCTTGCTCTCTCAAGTGTCCACTTCTCATTCAATCAAACACAAAGGAATTTAATTAAAATATATTCACACTGAAACTCTGGTTTCATTATCGTTCCGTTGCCAGTCCGCATTATCTGTGTCCAGCCCACTAATGAAAACCATTTTGTGGCATTCCGTTTCCAGTCGATTGCACAATTTTAGTTTGAAGTGGTACACTCTCCAGCCCTCAGGCAACAATTCCAATACCAATCTCAATACCCAGTGGTTCCTCATAGATGCTGTTTGGGGGGATATTACACAAGGCTCATTATGGTCAAAAATCAGAAACACTTGAATGCAATAGGCTGGAATAATTTGCAGTGGAAGGCGATGAGCTCAATGGAGCGTTAATGAAATAATTAACGCATAAATACGAGCGGAATGCTAGAGAGGAAGGGAAACACTGTGAGAAAAACTGACCAACAATTTAATACAGCAACTGCTACAAAGTCATCAATTTTATGCCCTTGGATGGGAAGGAGTTGAGCAGGAAGAAACTTGGACGCTTGGATGCTCCGCTGAGTCAGCCAAGCATGCAATTTGTTGTTTATTTATGAGGCCCAAGACGGTTCCCAAGGAAGGGACAGTCGGACTAGAACCAACTCAATTCCCAAGTCGAGGCCGGAAGCATAAAGAAAACTTGCAAAATAAAACTTTTCCGCTATTTGATTTGTTGGTCAATGGGTTAGGGTATGGGTTTGTGTTTGGATTGGAGTTTGAGGCTAACTCAATCTATTGACCCAAACCGTTAAAAGTTTTGGTTTGGGCTTAAAAAAAAATGCCACAGTTGGATAGATAGTTGCTGCAAATAAAACTTGGTAATGCAACTGTAACTGTAACTATAACTGGTTCGCTGGTCGGTCTGCTTTTCTGCTGCCCCGCCCCTATTTTACGCCCACATCCTGGCGCGCTTTTGTTTGTCCGCAACGAAAATTTACAATTTCTGGCCCGAGTTCGGCGGATGCTCGTTGTTGCTGCTGCAGGATGCGCTAGAAATGGCTGCACTTCCTTTCCGCTGCTTTATGACTTGGACCAGCGATTTATTTTATTTTTTATTTTATTCTATAATTTCTTATTTGTTTTTCAACAAAATTTAAGTGCCTTTCACAGTTTGTTTATTTTTTAAATGTTTCGTTCTAAATTTTGGAAATATAGATGGTTAAATCATTTAGAATTATTGGTAAAAGAAAATGGTTAATATAAATTCTAGTATGTATATTTTATAATGTGAAAATAACCTCTTTTGTCACAGATTTAACGCATTTCTTAGTTGTCTTTATATTTTTAACAAATGATCATTTTAATAATAGAAATAAAATTTGAATAGAATATTCGAGCTTCCAAATTTAGCCTTCGACATAAATGTAAACTTTCGATTCAAGTAAAAAAAATGTAGCATACTTTTTTGGTACGGCAACAAATTATATAGCATAAGTATGTCTATTTAAAAAAAAAACTATATAAAATTAAATTAAAACCCATTTGACATCTCAATTAATTGATATTTAGATAGATTTAAAGAAATACATACATTTTAGATTATTTTCTTATTTTAAGTTACAATTTTCACTTTCGATTCAATTAAAAAAATGTAGCATACTTTTTAGAGCGGAAACAAATTTCAGTGAGCATCTTTATACTCAAAAGAAATTCAGAGCAGGCCTGATTGGGATACGTTTGCTGTCTATACTATCATCATTAAAGATGCTTCTTTGCCCGATTAAAAGAAAACTGACTTAAGACGAAAAGAATGAGAGAAAACAAACTAAAAGAAAAGAAAAGAAAAGCGACGTTTATGTGATGTGCCCGCATCATCCTGTCAGTTTTTCATCCCCCTGCTGTGTGAGATGTTGGTTGGTTTTGTTGTTGTTGTTGTTGTTTGTTTTCATATTGTTTCTTGGCCAGGCTAAATTGATGGCAAACAAAATTGGGGCAGCTGCCGAGCGGCATTTTGATTTTTGGCCATGTGGTTGCTGTTGCCTTTATTTTGGCAGGCAGGCAGGCAGCAAACGGAATGAAAGGAAGCTTTTAGCAGATACTTTACGCAAATCCCAAGAGAAAACATTGGCACACTTTCACAGAAGCTGACGTCGCTGTCGCAGTCGCAGTCGCAGTCGCAGTCGCCGTCGCCGTCGACGTTGGCAGGCATCATTAAAAGTTAAAAAGGATTTTCAACGGATTTGCGAGTTTTCGGCGTGCTTACCAAATTCTCCAAAGACAAACAGAAACCATCAATTTGCATATAAGCGAGAGCGAAGCGAGAGCTACACAAAATACATATTTAGTTAAAGCGAAAAATACAAATAGATTTAAGATGCGTCGCAGCGCCGTAAAGTATGCAACGGAATGAAAACAAAGAACTGAACTCAAGTTAGCGACTGTCAAGTAGTCGCATAGTTGTAGTTGTCGTTGTTATCGTTGTTGTTGCCGTTGCCACTGACACTCGACACTCGACGTCCTGCAAGGACCTTGAGCTCTGCCCAGCCTTTGTTTTGCTTCAACTTGTGCCATGGATTAAGCTAAATGCAGAGACTGCACTGATAAAAACAATGTTCTAAAATCAAGATTTTGAACTCAGAACTAAGATTTTTGGTCTAAAAAATTCGTCGAAAACATAGAATTCTTAAATTAAAGAAAACTCATGTTGATTTTAGGAACATTTTTAATTAGCCCAAGTTCTTATTTTAAAGATCAAAGAGTAAAATAAATAAAAATTATTTTTTATATTCATAATTTTTTCTATTTTTAAATTTCGATTTTATTTACATTAAAATAATTAAGATAATTGTTCTTGATTTTAGAAGTTGGTCTTTTCTTTCAGTGTACTGACAATGCCAAGCCAAGGTATGCAACTACCATTTCCTCCTCTTTCTTCTTCCCATTTCCATTCCTTCCACTTCTTCCTTCTCGCATCCTTGCCCTTTGGGTTCTGCACACCCTTCAAGCTAAACATTTCGCCTTCTTGAGTATTTCTATGAGCTGCTTTTTCGTTTAGTTACACCTGCTGCTTAGCTTATTTTTACTCACACTAAATTTCTCGCCCTCTCTCTCTCTCTTTCGCCGTCTGTCTCTCACTCTCTCTCTCACCTGCGACGACGTTGAGTAATGACGTTGCAAGTCTGTTCGAGGCCGAATCTGCGTGGCATCTTGCTAGTGCCACAACAAAATTTATCATTATCTCCACGTCCAATTACAGCTAATTGAACAGAAACTGATTCGCCGTGTTATCAACAGTTAAACAGGAAAAATTTCAAAAATTAAACAGCACATTTTTTAAGAAAATTCCTGTTTAATTTTTAAATTAAGAGATCGATGGGACAGATGTTCAATATATTTAATTTATAGGGCTTAACGAGCTGACTTTTTATGTCTGTTTCATATTTTTCAGCAAATTTATACATTTTATAGTATTTAGACTTGAAATTTAACTTTGTAAAAAATCAAACAACTCTTAAATTTTGATTATAAATTGTATCTTTTCGATTTTTTATAATACTATATATGCCCATGACTTGTCTTAATATTGAAAAACTGTTACTTAAATTAGCTTATCATAAAAAAATAAATTTTACTTTATTGTGTTTCTTATTCAAGATGTAGCATTTATTTTCCACTCCCAATAATTTCACTTTTTATTTTAACTACCGTTCGTTTGGTTTATTATCTTTCCTTTCACTTCTTTCTGGTATTGCTACATTTCGTTACATTTATCCCCAAATTTTCAATGCTACTTGTATAATTTCCACAACATTTGCTCGACAATTAAATGGTTGCTTTGAGGAATTGCTGCTGTGAAACAGAACACTTAAAATTATATGGCACCTTTTCATATTCAGTGGTCGTTAAAATTTAATTGCGTTCGCCAGGCGCCTGTTTCAATCACCAATTTGTTCATATTTGATTACATGCCAACGACGAATGTTCGCACTTGTATGTATGCTATCTTGTCGAGAAACATCACATCATAAAGTGACATCTCTAATACCAACAGTGTTGCCACTATACGCGTTTTAACCGCCAAATTTGGCTTCTGAAATTCGTAGCGTATACGCAATATTAATATTATATTACGTCATATTAAGTATACGCAGCGTATACGAAATATAAAGTATACGTAGCGTATACGCATTTTTAAGAATACGTGGCGTATACGCAATATTAAATATACGTAGCGTATACGTCATATTAAGTATACGCAGCGTATACGCAATATGAAGTATACGCAGCGTATACGCAATATAAAGTATACGTGTCGTATACGCAATATTAAGTATACGCAGTGTATACGCAATATTAAGTATACGCAGCGTAAACTCAATATTAGGTATACATTGCGTATACGAAATCTTAAGTATACGCAGCGTATACGCAATATTAAGTATACGTAGCGTATACGCGAATACGCAATATTAAGCTAGGAAAACTGACATCACTGGTTGCCATATGGTTATCTGGTCCAAGGACATACACAATTTCCAGCACGTGCCCAAAGTTATCAGTAGACAACCGCTTGAATAAAATAACCGCTGCAAAGAGATAGACGCATAAACAATGACAAAGCCAGAAACTGGCTGAACTCAAGACACATCCATCGAAAGGGAGACTGAGACTAATCTCATTAATTATAACAAATGCCATTGCCCGAACTGGCCATGAATACAACAATGTATTCTAGGAGTTTATGTGATTGTATTGTATTTATAATCAACTTTACCGATGATGCTCATCAACATTAAACATGTTTTATGTACGATTCGATTGTTCAAGCTTAGGGTTCTCATTAATATCAAGTTGTGTGCGAAATAGTTTGCTCATTAGTCAACACTGACATTTGTAAGAGTCTGTTTATAATATTTAAGGAATTTAATAACACGTAAATTATGTTGCAAATTTTGATATACGGAAAGGTAATTTAATAACTCTAAAATACAGCTGACTTAGGCTCGATAAATTGAGATTTTTTATGACATATGAGAGTAAGTTCTTCAAATAAGTAAGAAGTGTTTAAATACGGTGTTTTTAAATAGAACCTAGTTCTCATTTTTAATTAGCCAAGCTCATTTTTATATTTTAATAAATTTTATTTTATAAAGAAAATAATCTTTTAGCTATTTGAAAATACATCCTTTGTATGTGCTTGATCTGCTTAAATTATTTTTCCATGTCGAATGTAAAATAATATTACTGTGACTCTGTTATGGTAATTTTCAGCAGTTGCTGTCAATGTTGGGATCTAATAAGTTTTTTAGCTTGATTTATTGTTTGTGTTTGAGTGACATTTACATGGCTCTTTGGTGTCAACTACAAATGTCGGCTTAACAGGCAAACTTCAATCATTTGTCCCCAGTATTTTGCAGTCGAAAGCATTAATCAAAATCTATCTATTAGGCAGCTAAAATAACAACGCCATTTGAGAGTGGATAAAGTGTCAGAGGTTGAACCTGACATTGTCATCGAACACGAAATAAGTAAATGTGTGACAAGTGCAGACATTTCTTCGATTTGAGATTGGTGACTGGTACAGACAGAATCGACATAATAATAGAAAATACTAGAAAATAATGAAAATGTAAAATAATCTTTATTTTTTTGAAGATCTTTGTTTTTTTTTTAAAGTAATTTGAGTCTATAACAAGGCTAATCTGTATTAAAAACTAAATTTAAGATTCGCAGGTCTTTGGATTTATTTTCTTCCTTCATTTCGTTTTATTTTAACTTTGATGACAAATTTAATATGCTCTCTGCAGGATGTAAAGTAATTTGCACGCAGTTTGCTGACAGCGTGTTACCTTGTTATACCCTAACAATGGGGCATATAAATTTTATGCGAAACATGTAACATCTTTAAAAGAAACAAAAATATATTAATTGTTCAAATTATATGAATTCTTCGTATTAGATGTTGTGACTTTTTATAGGGAAGAATTTTTTATTAAAAGATAAGTTCTTTAGTTTTCATGATTTACTTAAGTTTTTTTTTTTAATTTTTAAAATCAAATATTTATTTATATTATTAGTCAAAGAATTATTATAACACAAGCAAAATATCCAAAAATTTGTTTTACAGTTTTATCAAAAATAGTTAATCTTTGAATAATATTTTAAAAAATCAAAATATATACCGTTATTTATAAACATAAGAGACATGTTTAAAAATAAAGTTTAAAGCTATAAAGAGTATTTAATCAAAGTTCTGTCTGAACCTTATCGATAGCGTATTGAAACTTCGTAGATATCTCTCAATATATATTTACATACATAATATGCATATATATGTATATATCCTGCTGTAAGAATTGGCTGGCGTGTGTCGGAAATTAAAGCTGCCAGCAGGCAGTTTTTCCCCCAAGGCCATTCCAGGGGCCATTTCCATTCCAGTTGGTGACAGCCGTTGTCGTTATTGTTGTTGTTTTCTGATGTTTTGGCTCAAAGGCATTTTAATGATTTTAATTAACTGCATGTTTGCCAGTAATTACAACGGCAACAATGCAATTATGAGTCTAGTTCGACCCGTAAACAACAGATTGATGGGTTGGGGTTGAGGTAACAGGATCTGACTCTGGCTTAGGACCTGCATCAAGGACATTGGCTTTTGTCTCTGTGTCTGGCCCCGTGACACACACCTCAGTTGGCAGAATAATTACATGCACACAGGTACACACCTCTGTCCACCATAAAACCTCCATACTCAATCTCCCTCTTTTTTATTTCCTACTTTTACTGTGCACAGCAGGACATAGGCGTATGTCAGAGGTCGGCTGGGGACAACGGTTACGAGAATAGTTCATAAAAGCATTTGCCATTTGTTGTTGACAGTTTGCAGCCACGATTGATGTGGCACAGTGGGACAGCCCATCAAATTGTGCACAAGTTAATGTGCCCAGTTGGAAGTTTAGACAGTAACTATACTGTGGATCTCAAAACTTTATAGACTATAACTATTATTACTAGACTACTATTCTTGTCAGACTATACTCATTAGTTAACGTTGTTATTGCCCCACTGTGCAGGCGGACACTTATAGCTGTGTGCTTATTAATGTTGTTACTCTTATTTAGAATTTAAAAAGAAGTTTGATGTGAGTCTGGAAATTTAAGAGTTTAATCAATTTTGTTTACTAAACCATAATTTATTACTCATTAGATATGTTATGTTTCTTAGTTAGAAGTCTAGAAAAAATTTTTACCATGGATTTAAAAACTGTATCTCATTTTTTATATAATTTTCTTAGCTATGTTGTGCCCAAATTTCAACCTCCTCTGCCTAACCGTTTGGACTCCACGAATATCAGTCAGTCAGTTACTACATCATAACTTTTCATATAACGTCATATTAAGTGTACGCAGCGTATACGCAATGTTAAGTATACGTGGCGTATACGCAATATTAAGTATACGTAGCGTATTCGCAATATTAATTATACGCAGCGTATACGCAATATTAAGTATACGCAGCGTATACGCAATATTAAGTATACGTATCGTATACGCAATATTAAGTATACGTATCGTATACGCAATATTAAGTATACGCAGCGTATACGCAATATTAAGTATACGTATCGTATACGCAATATTAGGTATACGTATCGTATATGAAATATTATATATATATTAAGTCATATTAAGTTTACGTAGCGTATTCGAAATATTAAGTATACGGGCCGTAAACGCAATGTTAAGTATACGCAGCGTATACGCAGTCAATCGGTCATCTGTTAGTCAGTCAGTTAATCAGTCACTCAGTCAGGACAAACAGTTTAAAAATATTGATATATTGATAACTATAATAATATATATTTACCAGATCATAATTTTAACTATTTCATTATTTTGGATTAATTCTCATTGCGATTGCCCCACTGTGCAGATGGATACTTATTACTAATACGACATGTGGCACACTCAAAGATGGAACATGTGTAATTATGGCCAACAATGATGCTGTCCTTGAGTGTCATTGATGCTAGCTAAACTTGTTGCTCGATTGACGTTGATGGGCGTGGCACATCATCAACATGAACATCATTATCAACATTATGATCATTATGATCATCATTATCATGATTGGCATCATCAACATAGCTGTTGCCATGTGGCCCAATGACTTTTCTCTTTGTGTGTGCGCTGACCGTAAATATTAAGTAATTTTCTGCAATTTTTCTACACTGTCAATTGATTTATGGCTTGTTGCTGCCACCACCCCCGTTTTCCCCCTTCCCCTTCCCCCACTAGTACGCTTTACGCTCGGCTTTGGCTTTGTTTGGAAAACAAAAAGGGAAAAGCCAAGTGAACGTTGTCCTTCTGAAATATTGCGCCTGTGGCCTGTGGCTGTCAAGTGTTCGCCATTCCTTCTGATCCTCTCTTCCTCCTCCTCATCCCTTTCCTCCTTCTGTTGCCATTGTATGCAAAATGTGTCGCCGTTGTCATTTGTGCTGACCACCCACCGCTTACTCACCCCCTTTTCCTACCCTCGTCCTTTGTTTAAGGACCTCCCGCCTGGGTGTGACCATTTTACAAGAAAATTCGTTTAGTGAATTTCATTTACATACACAGTTTTTTTTTTTTTGCTAAAATACTTGTTAAAAAAAAGAAGAAAATGCGAGAATGCTTAATATTTGAATGCGTGTTTTTTGTTGTTGTACGCCTGTTTACTAAGGCGTTACTCATACGCCACGCGGCACAAGGAAGCAGATTTTATCTGTGTAATTGGATCACGGGAATTTCCGCAGAAGTGCCCTTAATGGAGCTTTAGCTATGTCAGTCGTATGACTTTAATACGCTTTCTCTTCTTTTATTTATGTAAATTGCATTATTCAATTGCCTTGTAATTGCCAGGCAGTTAATTAGTTCTTGTTGTGGAAAAAGTTCTTGACAGCAAATGTCCGAGTTTACATATAGGTGACATAGATGTGCTGGTTGCGATATGAAAATAAACATAATAATTAATACTTAAAGTGAATTTTATAATGAACTATTTTAATTTTTTAATGAATTATATAATTTTAATAGCTAAGGGACGCCTCTAAATTACTTTTAGAGATTAGTTAGTGAAATGTTAGAAATGTTAATTGTCATAATTAAATTTATTTAAACATTTATTTAAGTTTATTTTATCAGCATATTAATTTTTTTCAGTATATCTTGATTACTTTTTGCGTTTTCGTACTCTTTTTAATTACAAGAATTTCAACTAATTCAAATTAATATTTGTCAGAGTGCTTATCCGTTTTCAGCTTTCCAAATCAAAAACTTTTTTAAATTAGAGTATTATTGCTATAATTTTGAAAGAAATAGTTTGTTTTAAAATAGATAAGCAAATATAAATCATAAATGACAGCAATATGATAGTATCTAAGCTTATCTAGTGATATATATACTTACTTGAATTTATTTTATATATGACGTGTGTATATATAATTTTTATCTATTGCCTAATGTCTGTCTGCCTGCCACAGTGGCTGCAACAAATTGCCGCCTTGGATGCACTAACAAGCAGCTCAGTTCGCTCGTAATTTAAAACCGTTGCGCTGACCACAGCGAGTCACATGCAACCAGAGTCACAACCAGAGTCACAACCAGAGTCACAACCAACCACAACTAGATCCCACCGCAGGACGCGTCACGCTGACCTTTTGCCTGTGGCCAGTGTGTGCTTCTAGGCGCAATAACGACCTAACACATTAAAATGCAGGTCCCGTGTGTTTGCCAGTGTGTGTGTGTGGTGTGTGTGGTGTGTGTGCTTGCAAAGTGGAAAACTCAAGGCAAACTGAGTTGTGCATTTTTCATTTTTATCCGCATTCTCATTTTATTTTATTTCTTGTTTTTTGTTGCCTTTTTGGCCTGCAGTGTTAACGTTTTATTTATGACGCCCACATGAACCATGGAACTGCACCTTGGAGATTTATGGGGCGTGTCTTATTAAGCAATGAGTTTAGCAGTAGCTTTTACCCTCAGCTTGCGATCAAATTAAGTCGCTTTTGAAGTCACAGCTAAAGTTAATCGCATTTTCAGCAATCAAATATAAACACAGCCAAAACATACACCGAATCCCCAAATCAGTCAATTGCACAGTGATCAAAGATGTTTAATTAGCAGGTAAATATAAAATTTAAAAAAAATTGAGAAAATTGTAGAAACAGATTAATTTGTAGTCTACTTGCAGGCTGAATCCGAAAAAAAACAGTTTTAAAAACACAACCTTAATTAAAACTAGTGGGAAGGGATATAGCCGAGATCATGACCATAGAATACCCGTTACTCATTTCAATATATGTATATTAAAGTTGTTTATAGAAATTACTAAAAAAAAAACTGCTGCATACTTTTAGGCAATTGTACGGAATTAATTATTGATAACTTTGGTTAGCTATTACTGGCGTTCTACTTGTCCGATCTTGCAAGAGATCCCGACCATAGAATACCCGTTTCTTATTTTAAAATATGTATATTAAAGTTGTTTATAGAAATAACTACAAAAAAACTACTGCATACTTTTAGGTAATTGTATTGGATTAAATATTAATAACTTTGATAAGCTATTACTGGCGTTCTAATTGTCCGATCTTACAATGGTTAAGTAAGATAACATATAAAAAATTATTGGATCTGTAATATGATAATTTTTTATAAATTGGAATAAATTCAAATTAATCGCTACTTTATCCACTGTAAATTGAAAGCATTTTCCATTAACGCATTACAGGGCTGAGCTGGTGACTTGTGTGCTCCATTTTCCATGTGACTTGGGCCCAAATTTCCTGCTTTTCCACTTGTGTTAACCAATAATGTATGCAAATCCAATTTTGCGCTCCATAAGCTTTATTAGAAACCAAAGTTGACACAAGTCGCTTCCCCTGACTAGTTGATTGACTGACGGAATGACAGACAGACAGACTGACAGACAGACAGACTGACTGATTGACATACTGGTTTCTGTCTACCTTAACTCAGCATTTAGTATACTGCGTAATTTCATTTCGTGCCAAGTCTTGCAGTCAATCATACGACCCGTTGACCAGGTGACTGAAAAAACGTGCTCCAGTTCATCTTCAAATAACAAACAGCAACCACATCACGTTTGAGGACTTCCGACTTATTGCCAGAGTTATAAAAAGAATACTTTTATGTGGAAACATGTGCGCGAGTTAATTTTATGAGCTCGACATTTGTGTTGTCTCAGCAAAAAAAGTTTACTTTTATTAGAAGCTGACAATTTGTGCTGGATTCTAACCTTAAACGAATTTTCACACTTAACCAGGGCTGAAAGAATATTAAGGAAGACTTAAGTTTTTAAAAATAATCTTAATAATCATATAGTAAAAAAATAGTTCAAATGGTCTTTTTTAGAAGAAAACTAAATACGGCCCTGCAATATTTTTAATTACCTTTTGTCAGATAAATGGAAATCAATTATTTACCTGTTTGATTTGATTGGCTTACTGTTATTTGATTTTTATTCCGACTTGTGTCTTTATGTGTCATTGGTCTTTATCCCATGCATTAACTTTAATCAAAGGCAAATTCAATTGCTTGTGTTTGCTTTTTACTTTTCTTTTGTTTTTTTTTTTATGCCACAATGCTCTCTAATTTAGCTGCAATCCATCATTGGACTTATCCCAGCTGTCCTTTTGCTTGAATTAGGCCTGTGTCGGGATATCAGTATGTTAATTTCATTTACATTGGCTGTACAATGATTCCCTTACACTGAAAAAAAGAACTATTTCTATAATCAAGAATGTATAAATATAAAAGAAAATGTATATATAAAAAAAAGTTTATAAAAAATATATAATTTTTTTTAATTCTTGACTTAAATTTAAAGAAATTTATTCTTTTTTTAAGAACTTTTATTCTTATAACAAGAACTTCGTTTTATTTGAAACGTTCGTTAGACCAAGATGTGTTTTCTTTTTTAAGAATTGTATGTTCTCGACGTATTTTTTTGGTAAAAATTCTTAGTTTTGACATAAAAATCTTATTTTTATAGCATTTTTTCCCTCAGTGTAGTTTTGTGCATCAGCTTCAGTTTAGTATCTCATCTTTCTCTCTCTCTCTTTCACTCACTTTCTCTTTGTGTTTGCTTATGCGTGTGGCATAAGCGTACAAGAGACGGCGGCTACGTGTCCTCCAGGTAGATAATAAAAGCAACAATGCCACACACACACACACATACACACATGCACAGAGGCACATACATTAGCCTGCCTCAGCCTTGATGATGATATACGAGTGCGCCCAGACCATTCCAGATATTCCATTTGGGGGCCCAGTTTCATTTTGTCCAACTTATCTGGAGGCAGAAACGTGCCCGTGTGTCCTTTGGATAGCTCCTGTTTCTGTTTCTGTTACTGTTCCTCCATCCTATCTTCTTTTCCCTTCGTGGCAGCTGCGCAAAATCCAAACTAATAATGACATTTTGCAAATTATTCCACATCGCACGCTGCTTGACACACTGACACTGAACTGGCAACAGCAGCAGAAATAGTAGCAGAAATAGTAGCAGAAATAGTAGCAGAAATAGAAGTGAGTATGGAGAAGGGTGAATGGAGTAAGGGGCAGCTTGTGGCTTTGGCGTGAAATTTATTTGCTGCCAGGACTTTGGTACGTTCTCGTCACGTTGGCAGTGCAATTTTCACGTATATGTTGCATACAATTTTACACTTGCCACACAACGTCAGCGTAAAATGAAAATATTTACCGGTTGGCATTCTAATATGTTTTCGAGGGTATCAAGAATGTGCTATGCGGTTTGTATAACCTTGATATTCTCTCAGGGATGTATAAAGACAACATACATGTGGCAAGACTGATATATAATAAAATATAAAATAAATACCAGGATATAAAATACTTAACAGCTTTATAACAGCATTATAACAGCATTATAGCAGCATTATAACAGCATTATAGCAGCTTTATAACAGCATTATAACAGCATTATAACAGCATTATAACAGCATTATAGCAGCATTATAACAGCATTATAGCAGCATTATAATAGCATTATAACAGCATTATAACAGCTCAGTTTAACATATGTTAAATATGTATTATCTGAGTACACAATATTGTACTATACGAATTACATTTGAATAACAAAAATTGTATATAAAAAACTGTCTAGTTTTGCATTAATTGTTGGTCTGTCAGATTATCTGATGGTATTACAAATTGCAAATGCCCAGCAGAATAAATAGAAATATGTTTAACATAAATTTTGATCTTTGCTGGTCTGTGGTATTTGCATAACTTCTCTCTCTGAGCTCTGCATAATCCCAACTTGTGACCTAAATCTAGGCTTGACGTTTGTCAAATAAATTACTTTAAAGAATTTATCTTACTAAAGCCGAAAGTTGAAAGATTAAATATTTGTTTAGTTTATTGATGGCTTGGCAAATTTCAAAGGACATTTAAAAAACACATTTTCCTTCAACTGAAAATGGGTTAATAAGTTATTTGTAGGTAATTTACTGTTCTCACATTAAAATTCGTTGATTAACTCTAAAATATGGATGTCGCTTTCTAAACTTATTTGTCTGTTATGGTTTTTATCAGAAAATAACACCGGAATCGATACCGGAAAAAAGTTGCTAGCTCGAAGAGTTGACCAAGTTCACACAGTCATAACTTCATCAAAACTGAACCGATTTTCAAGCGGAATGTCATTTTGATCATAATTTGGCCTCTAAATTCATTCTGCATTTAAATTTTTATCATCTAAAAAATTTGATACATTTTCGATTTTTGTCAAATTTTCTATATAGACCCCTTGACATTTTTTCAAAAACTTTGATCTTTCATAACTTCATCAAAAATTAACCGATTTTCAAGCGGAATGCCATTTTGATCGTGATTTGGCCTCTAAATTGATTCTGCATTTAAATTTTTATTATTTAGAAAATTTGATATATTTTCAATATTAAGCCATCTATCATCCAATTTTTCATACTTAGTTTTTACCGAAATAGTTATTTCGGGATGTACCAGAATCGAAACCGTTACATATAGTTGCTGCGATTTGATTCCCTGGTATTTAAAATTAGATGATTTTTACTGACTCTGACAGGACTTAAATAAAATGCAATAAAAATAAAGGACTAAGTGAAAATATGTCGCAACTAGACTGGAATTGAATTTATAATACATATTTATGCGCATATATTTATATAGTTGGCATTCTTGCATGAGTTCTATAGTCCGGCGGGGCTGTAATTCCATTGTTTAGTGCCCGATAAAAGCGTTCCCTTTAGGAGTGTAGACACATGCCACAACACAGAGTCGGGTTTGAGTTGCGTTTAGTTGCGCATTTTACTGTTAAGTTGCATTCCCTTTTAACAGCACTTGTTGACTTGCCCCCTGCCTCCCTCCCTCCCTCTCTCCCCTCTCCCTACTGTACTAACTCCCTAACTGCAGGGGAGCCCAGGCAGCTTTTTATTTTAATTTAGCTGCTTCAACTAATGGATTTGGGGCTTACGTAACTTCAACACTTTTGCTGCTGTTGTTGTTCTATTATACCCGTCCTAGTTACGCCCACTTTAGGGAGTAACATAATAGCAACAACAATAACAACCACAACAACAACGATAGCAACTTAATTTGCATTTACAGCAAGAAGTAAATGTATGTAAATATATGTATATAAATACATAGTTATGTGTCTACAGTAAGTGCAAACTATTGTTGTACGTGACTGAGAAGCTTGCCTGTATATGTTTAACCGTCTAAATATTAAGTATACGCAGTGTGTGTGTGTGCGTGCGTGTTTAAATTACAAAATGAACAAAGTGAAGCAAAGTCTCTAATGACCACTTTGAGGGTTTAAAATGTGCGACAGGCATTCGCCACATAAATAACACTCCTACGGGGAAAGGAGAGTGGGAGTAGGAGGAGAAGGTAGAGGGGGGATCTGGTAAAAAGGAACCGCAACGCGGCCAGGATAAAATTAACTTATTCATTAGCAAATGGCAACCTGGGGCATACTTTATATATACTATATGTGTGTATATACCCTATACTATAAATGTATTATGTCTATACGGTTTCAACCTTCAAGCTGTGTTTTAATTAAAAACACGTAACAAGACACAACCATGAACAGAATGAACGACTAGTTAATACCCTGTACACTACTTTGAGCTTTGGATGAATTTTATTTAAATAAAACCATTTTTATTTTGTCAAATGTTTTTCTTTTTTCTAGATTGAAAAAAAAATTACCTAATAATATGATACCAAATTTTACCAGCATTTAATTAAGGATAGGGATTTTATGAATACTTTTCCACTGTTTCAAAAATAAGTTAAAATAAAATTTATTTTTGAACATTTAAAATAGTATGTAAATTATGTATTAGTTCTTTTATTTTTTGCAGATAAAATATCTTTTGTCTATTGTCTATATTTGAAACTGGTTCACACTTTAAATTTTATTACAGGGTATAAGTAAAAAACTTTCTTGCATTGCAAGGTGCAAAATGTCTGTTAAATTGCATAAACAGAAAATCCTCCCCAAGACATTTTGATAAGCTGACTGACTGACTCAGTTTGTTGTTAAACAGATACATACTTTTACAAAATATACATATATATCTCCAGAATATATATGTATGTGTGTGTATATAACACAATTAGCGCTGTTGTTGCTCCTGTTTGACATCCTCTGACTTTATTGTTCTTTTCCTCTTTTTTCGGCTCAACAAAAGAAAAAAGTTTAATTAAGTTTTCAAGTTTATTTTTAGCATTTCTCATTGTTTGCATGCGTTGCCTGGCTAACAGCAACAACAATAATAATAATAACAATAACAACAATGCACAACAACAATTGTGAATTTTGACAGCTGGCTGTAATTTATGACGGCATTTAGTTGCAGATTTTTGACATGTTGCAACAGCAAGCGGCACGGAACATTTTCGTAGGGCTTAAAAAGGAAAAGTTTCACATTTTGATTTATTTATGACCTGCATATTAAACAATGAGCAGCCATTACAATGGTTAAAAAGTGCTCTTAGAGCTCGTTCTTTTTATAAGCGAACAAAGAGAATTTTGAATTGAAATGATTATCATTAAAATTCATTAGTTAACTAAGAGCATCAGTTCAATATGGACAGCAAATAAAATAAAGGGATTTATTATATTACAGATTTTATGGTGATTAACGTTATCTATTAATATTATTTATAATCTCACTTAACCGCAACAAGATCGGTCAAGTAGAACGGCAGTAATAGCTAACCAAAGTTATTAATAAAGTTAGTATTTAAATACAATCACCTAAAAGTATGCAGTAGTTTTTTAAATAGTAATTTCTTTAAAGTATTTTTATATATATTTAAGTAAGTAACGGGTCAGGATCTCGACAATAGCCTGTCTCACTTGTTTTTATTTTTTTTTTTAAATAAATTTAATATAAACAGAGAAACTTATCTATTTATAGGTGAAAATGTAACTCTCGTTTCGGGCATTATCATGTACCATATCTTTGGTTGTCTTTTTTCCAAATGCCTCGTTAGTCTTTACTCAAATGTGATTTATTCAAAGTTTCATTGAACTGCAATCGCCATTAAATGTGCAAATTTCACAACGAAATTTACAATTTTTTTTATTTGAATTTCGCCTAGAAAGGCCCAGCCTTCAATATAGAAAAGACACCTGACATTTTAAGTTCTTTTTGCAGGCAGTGACAACGTTGTGAAATCCGCTTAAAATGTCGGAACAGAGTTTTTACAAAATATAGTAATTCAGAAAACGCAAACGCTTAAAATATGCAAAAAAAATACAATGTTTCAAGTTATATACTTATTTTAAATCTGAAAAAAGTCTGACAAATTTGGCAGTTAAATGTGTAAAACGTTGAAATTGAGTTGAATTTGTTTTCTGGAATGCCCGCTGATTGGCTGTCAGTTGTCGTCCAGTTGCACATTGCAAATTGAACACTTTTTTGTAGCAGGCAGTGTGAAAGTTTTCGCACACGTTGCGCCGTCAGAACTTTACTTCGGTTCAATTCAGTGAAGTGCGAAATATTCTCGCTGCGATTTGCATGTTCACATAAAAAGAGAGACTGTCAGAGGGAAGGGGCAAAGTGGCAAGGAGGGAAGGGGGAAAAATGTGGCGCCGCACATAAATGCAAATACTAATGGGAGCACTTGGTGGTGGCTGGAGGAGACTCGCTTTGAGGCACTGTAGCAGAAAGTGTGGCATACATTTAGGCGCCATCGTCACCGCATGCAAATGTTTGACGTTGTACAATAATAAAAGCAAATCCAAGCATACAAAAAATAAAGAAAGCAAAGAAAAAGAAAGAAATATATTTTTAGTCTTTCTTTCTTTATTTGAGTTCCCACTTTTCCATTCATTTTTTGATATTTTTTATGCGTTTCATTTTGCATATTTTCTTGTTCGATTTTTATGGCCGCGTCTGTGACGATGTTTGAAAATGTTGCGCAAATATTTGCGCTTTTATGTGCATTTTCCAACTGAATCGAACACACTAACACGATACCCTGTAAAAAGCATTAAAAGGAGAACAAATTAAATCAATTGAAAAAATTCAGCTAAAGCAGAGCTAAATATTATTTAGAGCGTATCTCTTATTCGATCAATTTTATAGTAATCTTCTTACATTTTATGCATGTTGGATTTGCTTGCGTTTTTTTCTGTTCGCTTTTTACGATTTACTTGCGCTTTGTATTTGTTCTCTCATTCGTATTTGTGTTTGTATTTGTGCTCCTATTGCTATTGGTATTAGTATTGGGTATTGGTATTGGTATTAGTATTGGTATTGGTGCTATTGCGAAAGGTAAATTGGATTGAGAAATTGAAATCGCATTCACAGCGAATGGAAAATGCTGCAAAAAAAAAGAAAGAAAGAAGCAAACTTATTTGCCAGCGAGTGAAAAGTTCTTGTCTTATTTGTCTTATCGATTTTATATATAGTACTTATGTACATAGTCGTGCTCATACATAAGTAAGAATAAATATATATATATAGGGAGAGAGAGCGAGAACATATGTTTGTAGTTGTGTGTTCGATCCCGTTTGTCTAGCTGATGTAACAGATAATCATCCCCAAGTTCCATTTTCAGCCATAAAGTTTAATGAGTTTGCCAAAAGCAATGCAGAAAAATTCTGTTAAACAGTCCAAAGAAATAACTTGAAGTGAACTTTTCGACCTAGATGTAATCAGGTTCGTTTGAACAGAAAATAAGGGTTTTCTTTCGACAGAAACTGACTTTTACTTAGAGACCATTTTAAACTGTAAGGTTTGGATTTCAATTAGTGTTTTAATGCACAAAAATGTACAAATTAATACCGGATGTAAATAAAATAAATAAAAAAAAAATATATATGCATGAAATAATAATATTTAAATAGTAAATTTAAAAATTTAAAATAATCCAAAAACATTATAAATTCAACTTTTTTTCCTAATTTATACATACCTTTTTTATGGAATTGAACTAAGTTTTCTTTCTCGGACAGCATGATCTCATGGCATATCCGCATTAGCTTTAATGTCATTCATTCAGGAGTTATTCACTTACCGTTCCATTTAAGCTGCCTGTGCATAATTTAGTTAGTTGCTGCCTTGTAGCTGCTAATTAACGTCGTCTGATGTGTCCAATTCGCAGCAGCTTTTTAACAAATTACATGTTTTGTGAAGCCAGAACTCCCCTGACTAATTTATGCGCCCATTGCAACAAAGCAGGCTCAAAAAAAAACGAGATAAAATTTAATTTGGGGTTGTTGAAAAATGAATACCCTTATATTAAAAATAACCAGTTAAAATCAAAAAATTAAATTTTTTATGATAAAATATCATTTTTATATGATATATTAAATATATTATTACGAAGTTCTATAGAATAAACCAATTTTAGTTGTGCAATTTTAACCATTTTCTTTTATTTTAAATATATTTCTGTAAGAGTATAAATCTAAGGACTTTGAAACTAATTTACATGGTTTCACTTTAATTAATTATGACGTCATCATTTCTCTGTTCTTTCTTTCACCACACGAGGTGACCAATTAGGAAAACTCACTTAACACACGACGTCATCTGATTTGACAATTTTCGAAAAACATTGAAAACGTTTTTGCCGCTGACTTTGATGAATTTAGCTGCTCATTTTGGATACAATTTAGTTCCAGCGTATTTCTGATTAATGGACCTAATAGTTTAGGTGTAATATGCTAATTCGAAAAGAATATTAAGTAATGCAGCTTAGCAACAAAAAATGTATTTCACATATGAAAAACTGTGTTGCCTAAAAGTAGGCAACACAATTCACACTGTTATATGAAGAGCGCATAAAAGTAGGCAACATATTTCTCACTGTTATTTGAAGAACGCATAAAAGTAGGCAACACATTTTACACTGTTATTTGAAGAGCGCATAAAAGTAGGCAACATTTATTTCAAAAGTATAATCTTGTCTTAAATTAAATATTTATGTAAGTAAAGAAATAAAGATATATAAATATAAAATATTAGATTAATTTTTGAGTCCTTTTTCATATATAAAATTTTAAATTTTATTTGATTAATTTCACGACTTGAATACAGACTAAAATAATGATACTAAAATTAATAAAAAATTGTATTATTTGGTACGAATTTGTTGTTGTGTAGGTGAGTGTGTGTGTGTGTATTTGAGCGATATGTTTATGACTTAAGTGGGGATTTTAAGTTGATCTTTGATCTTAACTAAGAATAGTTTAACTAGAGACTAAACCAAACCCAAGACCAAGCGCTGAGTACAGTACAGTAGTCACTCAGTAATGACGACCCATGACACGGTCCAAGTCATTCCAGCTGCAGGAGTAATCAATTTGCAGCAGACCCTTCTTGCTCAAGCCAAATTTACGTGCATAAATTCCGGCGTAGAGCGATGAGTCACTTGGCGAATCGCATTGCGGAAACGCTCGTCCTCCGGCCAAAGTGCCGTAGAGTGTCGATGGTGCGGCATAGATGAGGGATGTCGCCTGTTGTTGGCACTCCGTGCAATCCGGAAGGCTGCAATACGGCATTGTAGCATAGGGATTGCAATAGTCGTAGGCGGGCAGTGGTGACAGCGGCGGTGGTGCGGGGAAATCAATCTGCGGTGCAAGCGCTGCTGCTGTCAACGATTTCATTTGACTTGTCGACGTCGACGTCGACGTCGCCGTCGCAGCGCCGCTTCGCTTGCGTCGCGGATGCGGAGCTGTGCCATAACCGTTGCCATAACTGTTCCTAGTCTCCTTGCTCGGACTGAGCACGGCACGGCGTTGCAAGGTAGCCGCTCGTCGTGGCAGCGGCATTGAGGGCATCTCATCGCCGCCAATCGACGAGTGCTGCTCGGTGGAACTGGCACTGGAGATGCCTGTTTGAAAGAGAGCGACAGCGACAAAAGGAGAAAAAGGAAAAGATATTATTTCATTTCTTCAAAAACCATTTTCTTAATAATTATGAATAATTACAGCTGTGAAATTTTAAAAGACTGCTTTTATTTTCCGCCTTCGCAAATCGGTAAAAACTTTACCATATTCACTATTTTTTAAATAAAAAAAAATAACTGTTGCCAGAAGAAAAAAAAGATAATACAAAAGAAAAAGGATTAAAATTGTTTTGACCGCTAAAAATAGCCAAATTTTAAAGAAGTAATTTTGAGAAAATAAGATAATATATAAAGAAAAAGGGCTTAAAACCGTTTTTACCGCAAAAAATAGCCAGATTTTAATAAAGCAATTTAAAGAAAAAAGATAAAATAAAAAGAAAAAGGCTTAAAAATTATTTGACCGCTAAAAATAGCGAGATTTTAAAGAAGGAATTTAAAGAAACGAGATGAAATTAAAAGGAAAAATGCTTAAATGAATTTGACCGCTAAAAATAGCTAGATACTAACAAAGTAATTTAAAGAACAGAGATTAAATAAATAGAAAAAGGCTGGAAAATGATAAGCATATCTTTTTGATTTTATTGCATTTTTTAATTTAAAAAAATTTTAAAGCCTGTGAAAAATTAAAAGTAAAAATAGCTGAAATGACTGTAGTGCATTTAACTGTAATTTCGAAAACTAAACTTAAATTTTTTTCTTTACTAATCATCCTATTAAGATTAAAATTGGTTAAATATAAGGACAGCTATGCCTGTTTAAAGTTTTTTAGCCTGAAAAAATATTGTAATTATACTGTTACTGTTCTCGAAAAAAAGATAGACAAATAAATAGAGACAGTCTTACCCCCATAGCCATTGTAAAGCTGTCGCTGCTCCGAGTAGAGCTCCTGCTCCTGCTGATAGTCATCGTCCAGATGCAGTTGCCTGGTCATGGTGGCCATGTAGTCATCATAGCGATTGGATCTTTGTGGTGCCCCATAGAGTTCACTGCGTGCCGCATAAAGTGGCTCCTTGCGGGTGCTGTGATTGCGATTAAGACTGCGACTTGGCAGACGACAGCACTCCAGCTGGCATTGATTGCGCGAGAGGCGTCTCGTGTGTGGGCGTGGCATGGTGGAGGCCAGTGTCAAACCGGTGCCGGCATAGCCATAAGCCGGACTCACAGCCGTTGGACTCGGCGACTGTGATGTCTGCTCGTAATCCAGAGCCGTTTCATAGTCGGGAGCAATCACATCATTGTCCATTTTCTTGCGCACATAATCGTAATTCTCCAGATCCCAGGGATCCACATAGCAACGTTGCGAGGGCAGCAACGTAGTGCCATAAATATCCTCGGTGTTATCGATGTTATAGGGTGATTCCACCATAGGTAATGCCTGTTTGGGACCCGCTCGACGTCTCCGCGGAGTTGTTTGACTGCGTTCCCGCATGCTGCAGACAGAGAGAGAGAGGAGAGTAAGTGAGAGAGAGAGAGAGAGAGAAAGAGAGAGATGGTGGGAGTGAGAAAGAGAGAGTGGGAAAGTGCGTAACTGGTTATATTTTCAATGGCTCGCTTATGTAATCGAAACGTCTTCCGCGAAACCATCTACCATCCAACCATCAACCATCCAACCATCCAACCAGTTGAGCTGGTAAATCTTGTCAACACAAATCTCTGACAATGTTGCATGCCACAACATAAATGTCGCGAGTTCATGTAGCTGCCACAAGCTCACCTTCGTCTAACAGGTGTTACAATTAACTGAATCTCAATCAGATCTAAAGCTCAGCTTGCTAATGGGTTTTACCATTGACTAAAACTGGTTAAAAAACCAATATTAATTCATTCATTCATTTGCCCATATTTACTTCTTTTTATTTATATTTAAATTGACCACAAAAGTAAAGTCAACCTGTTCTTTTTTTTCTGCATAAAATGAACATCAACTATAATTGGCTTATTTACTTTTGAGCTTCGCAGCTGACAAATTCATAAAGTTTTTTAATTAAAAATCGGTAAACTCTTCCGCAGAATGTAAATACGCGTAAATGCAATTGACACCGAAAAATTGTGCAAAGCATTGCATAAATTTAATTAAAATGTGTAAATCGTTCAGTTGGAAAATCAAATAGTTATCGTTTACAGGGTGTCACCGCAGGGGTTTTAGTGGATTAAATACACATTGTTTTAAATGACAGTTAATTAATTTGATTACTGAACTTTGTCCTATTTTCTATTTAATTTCTATTTTGAATGGAAACAATCATTTATTTAATTAAACAAAAGCTTTTTTCAATATAAAATTAATGGCTCAACTTTTTTTTAACATGCAGTTTAAACTTTTTATTTTTTCTCTATTTATATAAACAACAGCTATTTTTTCTATAATGATGACTTAATATCTTTTTTTTAATTAAAGTTAAAGCTTTTTATTTTTTCTAAAGTCGGAAATGCAATTTTTTTCGCAATTTTTTTTTCTGCGATTGGATTGTTTCTTTTAACCTTATAAATTCCCGAATTTTCAGGTATTTGAATTTAATATATACATCTTATATTTAAAGCCAATTAAAAAACTAATGACATATATTTTAACTTGGTGAATCAGTTGTAAATAATTTATAATCTTTCAAAATAATTTAATTTACATATTTATAGAGTTCGTTTTATGTGTAACATGTAAAAATCTAGTTTAAATTGTGTAAATTAAATGATCGTTCAAACTGGAAAGAAAGGAAAAATAACCTTGTAATAAATACTCTAAGATTTATGGTTGTAAAAATAACAAGCTACTCTAAATTCTTAATCAGCATTAATTAATAAAAACTTTTAATGTATGATCTCACACATCTTTAAGAGCTATAATAACATATAGACAGATCATGTTTATTTTAAATTTAAATCAATAATTTTAATAATTAGCATCAACTCTTTGACTGAGGTTTATTTTTATGGCTACTCATCGATTTGTTTGGCTTTTTGTTTAGCATTAATATTTTGAAATATGTCAGAGATATAGACGATTGGTTATTGGTTATTGGTTATTGGATATTGGGTTTATTTGTACCCCACGCCCATTCCAGTTGAGGCTTATGCAATTTTCGCAGACATTGGCAATTTGTATTCATTTGCATAGTTTTTGTTTTTATGTTTGGTTTTTTGTTTTAATTTCTTGGACGATCGATTAACATTTCTATGGGTTTCATGTTCAACTGGCAAGACACCTAGACAACTAGACAACAAGCTGGGTGACAACGTGTTGTTGTTATTGTTATTGTTGTTTTCTATTGTTTTTCAACAGAAATATTTTTAAAATACACAACATAAATTGCAGTATAAATAATTCAACGTGACTTTGGTTTGGCACGCAAATCAAATTGTCTGGCAACGAATATTTACAAGGCATATATCAACGACATCGATAAAGAAAACCCCTTAAATAGATATATCTATAGAAATTGATATAGGTAGATTGATAAATGGGAAACTGGCACGTTATTTTATCAATGCACGCAAATAAATGGAATCTTGTTGGTTAGAACTTTGATTTATTCTCTTAAGCAACAGGGCTTAATGATACAGTAAAAATGTATATTACGTATACGCCATGTGTGTCCCACAGCAACAGCGATTGCTTTAACTTCTATTTATCTATATATCAATTTATGCATAATACATGTTCTTAGCTTCAATCTACAGTTAATTAATAGCCATCAGTGCAGAAAAGTGTTCTGATCAACGTTGTTCTCATTTGCATACCAAATATGTCAAGTTCAACTCAGATTTCATTTTCTATTTTCATAAAAGTTGCTGTAATTTATAGTGCAATTGAATTTAAAGTGCTTTAATTTATTTAAAAGCAATATTAAAAGCTTGAATTTAACGCACAAACATAAACATAATTTTATTTCTGCCATAAAAAAATTAAAAATATTGGAAAACTCGTTATATAAATTTATGGCAGCCAAATGACTGTGAAAGATGCACTCAAAATATGAGTATAGTTATACGAAGTGTAAAAAAAATCTTATTTTTAGTTAAAGAGTAAATAAATAAACCAAAAGATTTTTAATAAACGAGCTATTACTACACGCAAAGTCTTATTGTTTTCTTGATTCGGTAAATTAAAATTCAATTCTACTTGTCGAATTTAAATTGTAAGTTGCAAATATTTTTCTTATAAATGATTTTTTTATTTATTCAAAAATATAATATGAATCATACATTTTATATAGATTTTTTATGAAAATATTGCAAACATTTAATATAAACTTTGTTTGACCAGACAATGGACTAAATATTTTCAATGGGATTAATTTAAATGCATGACAAATTTGTTTCCTTAATTTTATCATATATATTTCTAAAAATTTTGTTTGACTATAAGGCTATAATAAATATAAAATTGACTATATAGCTGATTATTATTCTAATTATCTGCATATTTTGACTGCGACTAAGATATTTTAGTCAGAAAAGAAAAAACATGTTTTTTCTTAGACACTTGGTCTAACGACCTTGCGAATTATGCAAAATGTGCAAATTAAAAGACGACGAATTCCAAAGCAATGAATAATATTAATTAGCTGCGTGAAATCATCCAAGTTCAAGAGCTCTGAAAGCGGATAGATAAATTATGCAACTGAGGAGATGGATGTATCTTTAACTTATAAGTGTCTTCCTTTTCTTTTAAATGAAGATATAAATATATAAAGCTGAAAATATACATATACTTTCTAGAATTTTCTTCTTTTTTTTATAAATTAAGGTATAAATATATACAGCTGAAAATATAAATATACTATCTAGAAAACATAATTTGTTTAATCATCTTTTGGGGATATTTGCTTCTAGTTCTAAAAAGAAACAACAAAAGTTCCTAAATTTCTATATTTGTTTATCAAATTCGCAGCACGCTTTTATCGCGCCCTAAAAAAGTCTGCAAAAGAACAAAAAGCTCAAGAGATCTTTTAGAACTGCTTTCTAGATAGAAGATTTATATCTCTAAGACTTTTTCATGGCTTCATCATCAGTTTGGAATGCTTTCTTTTAGATTTACACCACAACAGAAGTTTCTTAAGTTCTTTAAATTCACATCACGCTTCTGTCGCGCCCTAAAAAAAAAAGAAATACATCCAGAAGAACAGCAAGTGTCTGAAGAAGTGACTCAGAAGAATCAAGACTATAGCTCGCAAATGTCTGGGCGTATGACAATTGCCAACGCATCCATCATTAGCCATGAGTGTACCCAAAATGGTCTTCTTTACATTGGAATTGCAACTGTTGCAACCCACATCGACAACGTCAAGCCCCTGCATATAGTAAAGTCTGAAATCAACCCACAATCAGTTGTTGATGCTGATGATCTTCTTTCTTTTATTTCTTATAAAAGTTGTCATTTGTTTGTCAACAGTTTCTTAAATTTCTTTAAATTTGACACAATTTGCCATTTCGGTAAGTTCCATTACCTTTTAATTTTTATTAATTTTGGCTGCTTTATTTTCTATTTTCTTTCTTTTTTGGTTGTTAACACTTTTGCTGTTCTATTTATTTCTGTTTGTTTGCGAATTTCAAACACGTTTCAAACGCGGCACAAAGTAACCATTTATGCGCTTGGCGGGCATATCAATACCTATGGTTAAATGATATAGTATCGCTATAAGACCGAACGAAACCGATTCCAATTGGAGTTTAACGAACACGTCGCGCATGCGCTGCAAAAGACGCTCGCGACTCGACTGACAACAAAAACTGTTGGTGGACTTCGTTTGAGGTTCGAGGTTGCAACAGGTTCGACAGACATGTTGGGCTTGAGATATCTTCAAGCTAGGTTTGAGCTTGGCTTTGGAGTTGACCGGGAATTTTTAATATTAAATTTTTATTATACAAATTAAAAATGATAATTCATTTTAATTTTTATTATTATAATCAAAATTAAAATTATTTGTCAATTTCTATTATAAAAATTGAATATTATAAAAATTTAATAAAAATTGAATGCGAACATCCTTTGAACCAAGTGGTGTATTTCAAATATCTATAAATATTTATAAATTGTTGCTCAATACTTTTTATATGATACTTAGAATATTTAAGGTATTGATATATACATTAAATTTTTCTCTTTCAATTTTTATATTAGAAATTGAAAAATAATTTTTATATTATGATTTTTATAATATAAAAAAAATTAGTTATTATTTTCAATTATATTTTTCTTTTTGTATTTTTATTATAAAATAATATAAGTTTAAAGTAATTATTATTTTTTTTTTTATAAAAAATTAAAAATAATTTAAAATTATATTATTATTAAAAATTATTAAATTTTTTTTATAAAAACGGTTTTGTATTCAACTTTTTTAAATTCATAACTATTATTTGCAGTCTCAGGAATTGATCTGTCACATTGGAGTTCTCTTTTCCAACATGCTCAACAACTTCTTGCAACATGTTTGATCGTTATGTTGCATTTGCTGATGAAATTCATTGAGAAGCTGTAGAGTTACAACCTGTGTGTTCCAACTTTGACCCAGCGCATGCAACGCTTGGCTTAAATTAATTAACAACCCATTTAACTGATTATATCACTGTCAGCGTCTTTCAGAGGTTCCTCCATTGATATGTAAATTTGCTCGCGTAAGCGCGTTTATACGAGAAACCCAACAGCCAAGTTCAAATTGTGGCCCAAAAAGAAATGCAAGACATTATTACATCATGTGTAGCCTTTAAACTTCAACCGGCTAAAAAGTCAACAGGGGAAAGGGACAGAGAGCAGTTTTAATGAATCGGCAATAATTTGACAACAACAGAGCGCCAAATAGTTACATTCCGTAGTTGTCAACTGTCTCTTTCTGCCCCTCCCTCTTACTCTTTAACTTTAACATGTGAGTTTTAAAATTCAAAATAATTTATGCACATTTTTTGGTTTTTTTTTCTTTAATTTTTACCTTTCAGTGTGCATTGTTTATTAACAAAAACAAATAATTGCCCTGGCAACAACACTTCACTTTCACTTTCAATGCGTTGGCGGCGTTCATTGATTTATCCAATTTGTTAGCTAAACTATTGAGTCTATTGCCGTATTTATTATTGGCCAGGTCAGTTATTTCGTATTTCGGTTGCGGCTTAAATGACACACAATTGTGTTGCCTGTCGTTGAGTGCAAATCGAAAATAGAAAATGCCATTCATGTCAATTAATCAATGCAAATCGTTTGATTTATTTTTATTTTTTTTGCTGGATTTCAGTTTCAGTTTTATGGCATATAAATACAAACACGAGTTGGATTTTGCTATATGAGAATTTATTTTATATTGAGTTTTCTGAATTATTTTATTTATAAATTGAGAGTGCTTGATTATGTGTTACTATCTGAGATGTATCTGATAAATTTTCCATTATATGTTTTATCATAAATAGTTTTCTGAATAAAATATCTTTATATCTTTTAAATAAAATATCTTTATATCAATATCTTTATATCCGGTTGATACCGGATAGAAATGAAACTTATGATTAAAAATACTACAAATTCAAAAATTTGTCGAAAAATGACAAAGCACAAAAATACTTAAAATAAAAAAGTACTTAGAATACCTTTCTTATTTAAATATCTTAGACTTTCTTTTATTTTTCTGTATCCTTACAAAGTTTTTAGCTGACTTTCTCATTATTCTGATCAATGTTTTTGTTATTCTCTTAAAAATAATTAAAATTTACACGATAATAGTATAAGCTTTTAGTTTGAGCTATTTTTATCCGAAATAAAATATATATTAATTTCACAAAACCCAATTAATATCTATTAAAACTACAAATTGCCACATATTAATTAAATGGTTCTACTAGCATGAATCTTTGAGATACTTCAGAGCAATTTGTGGATCTTAAAAAGTGCAGCAAGTTAAGGTGCGTGTTCCAAATAACTGTAAGCATATGGTGCTTACGTTTATGGTAAATGCTTCAGTTTACAGTTACAGTTACAGTTATGAGTGTGTGGCACAGGAAACCGGTTGCAGGTTGGTGCACCCAATAGGCCCGCTTTAGGCCCAGCAGAAATACTCATAGCAGCTGCCTCTAAATTTGCTCGGCGGCAGCTCGTTGATTTGATCGCTGCTCCAATTTTTCGCACCAACTTTGGCATTGTGCAACATTGTGGGGCAGGCTGCCGTTAGAGGCACAGCTGCACCCAAGTCGAGGGATCATACTATACTCATTCTATGACTGGTCCCCCCATTGATTTTATTTTTGCAAGTGCTGTCTCTTTCCCCCCCCCTTTCCCTGTCCCCTTCCCCCTTTCCTCTCCCCGTTTGTGAATTGTGCATACTTTCGATTTTTCATATGTTGTTTTATGTTCGCATTTATCGTTTTATCGCTTTATGCGTTTTATTGCAACACGTTCGATTTTTATACCCGTTACTTAAAAAATAAGTAAAAGGGTTTATTGTGTTCGTTGGAATGTATGTAACAGAGAGAAGGAGGCATGTCCGACACTATATAGTATATATATTCTTGATCATCATCAACAGCCGAGTCGATATAGCAATGCCCGTCAACCGCAGCAAGATCGGACAATTAGAACGGCTGTGATAGCTAACTAAAGAAATAAAAAATTAAGGCAATTTAAGCTCCCAAAAGTATGCAGTAATTTTTTTTAAGTAGTAATTTCTATATTTATTAATATTATCTATTATTCCAATCAACCGCAGCAAGATCGAACAAGTAGAAAGGCAGAAATAGCTAACCAAAGTTATTAAAAATTAAGGCAATACAAGCACCCAAAAGTATGCAGTAGTTTTTTTTCGGTAGTAATTTCTATAACGTATTTTAAAATATTTTGAAATAAGTAAGGGGTGTTCTATGATCGGTATCTCAACTATAGCTTTACCGACAAGTTTTATTATATATTTCATTCATTTTTTTTTTTTGCTTTTTGTGTAGTTCGAAGTTTGGCTCGGCATTTGCGAGATGAATGTAAGTGGATTTGGACCTGCACCTTTATGGCCTTTTTCCTCATGCTACATGGGCAACACATGCTCTTATTTCCCATTGTCATTGTTGTGGGATTCGCACGTGTGCGGCACACAAAACCACAAGAAATTTGTCTTGTTATTGTCGCTTGTTTCCCCATTTCTTTAGCCGAGTCAGCAAAAAAGTTTTCCAAGTGCCCATTGGACGACCAGTGGGTTGGGCAAATAACAAATAACGAATAACGAATAGGAACAGGAACAGGGCACGTAATGTGAGGAACGAGGAACGAGGAAACAATACATTAACTCAATGTGTCTTTTGGATAGAAGCGTATACACGTACAAAATATATTTTGAAATTAAATTAAGCAAACTTTTAAACAAGCCATAAAAAAAAGTTCAATCTCTGTTTGTTTCTTCATCTGAAACGTTTTAAAAGGCAGCTTTCAATTTATTTAAAAGTAAGGAACTTAGAGCTGGAAGATTGAGACTACAATGTGATAGAATTTGTATAATTTTAATAATATTAAAATGGAATAAAATAAAAGCAACTTTAAATAACTTTTATGTTAGTAGACTGGGTGTAAGACCATTATATATATAATAATAGGCATTAGATAAATCGAACATAATATAAAAGTTAAAACAAACTGATTAGACCTCTTTACATTTGTTAAATGACAAAGTATTTATAAGTCTAAAGAAAAAATATTTAACAGAATAAAAATATTGTAAAATAAAGTGATAATAGAGAACAAAAAAAAATTAAAATAGAAAGATTAATAATAAAATTAGTTCATATATTTTTATTATAACCAATAATAAAATTAATGATAACAATGTGTTTTTGGAGATACATATAGATAGGATGGTCGACTGTTAATATATCAATAGAGATCATTGACATTATTTCTTCATAATTATTCTAATCATTAAATATAAGTATATTTAAATGCATACATTGCACAATTGCTGAGATGATGCATTAAACAAAATAAAATAAATATATACGTGTAAGTCAGTTGTATTACAAGACAAAAACAAGCATAAATAACAACTTGAACATCTGCTGAGGGCCAAAGAATTGAAGATCTTACAGATGCCCAACCAAAAAGAGCTGAAGATTGTTGAAGATGATGTTGGTTGGGTTCAAGTGGCACTGGCACAAATCATCTCTAAAAATACAACAACAACAAAAACAACAACTGCAACCTTAATAGCAACAACAACAACAATGACAACAACAATATCTGCAACTGCAAGTCAAAAACATCAGCTCCAACTTTGGCATAATTTGGTCAAATCTTTGAGTTGTTGCTGTTGTCTTTTGTTGTTTTTTGTTGTTTTTTGTTGTCTGTCGTTTTTGTTTGCCTTTGACGAGTTTTAATTTGTTTTTGCTGATTGCTGTTTGGCTTAGTGCGTTACATTGTTGTTGTTTGTTGTTGTTGTGTATTAAGTGCTGAGCTTGCTTAATCTTCGTTTTGTTGCTGCAAATCAAAAACTTTTTCCACTTTGTTTATTTTTGGGTGTGTGCAGGGCTGAAATCAAAATTTTAAATAATTAAACAAACCGAGAAAGTTGCATTTTGCAACCGTCAGGATTTATTTAGTTTGAAAATAGTTTAAACATTTTCATTGCAACTTTACAAACATTGTTTAATTAAGACAACTGTCCTGAAAACAAAGTTGTACTTACAGAACTTTAAATGAGCATGTTGTTAGAAAAATAGGATTAAGGCATTATTTTTAATTTTAAACTATTTAATTTGTTGACAGATAATCCACTTAATTCCTGAAAAAAAATAAATTGAATATTACTTTTTTTGACGGCTTTGAATACGGGAAATATAGATTTAAAATTTTTTATTTATTTTAGTTATTAAGGATAAAAAAAAATTACCTATAATACTATAAACTTTCTATAAGAAAAGATTTTTTTTTGGAGAAAAAGATCATAAGAAAAAAAGAAAAAAAAAAAAAAATTTTTTAAAAATATAAATAAAGTAAATAATAGGAAAAGTTTAAAAAAAATGTGCTGAACCTTGTGAATAACTAGGAAATACAAATTTTATAAGAGACAAAAATTTAGATAATGCTAAAATTAACTAATTTATTTGAAAAGTTACTTTAATTCTTAACGCTAGCAAACGAGCTGTATCTGATTATATTAAGATATTTATCCTAAAAGCAAAATTTAATTGCCACGAAGACCAACTAAGTTTAATTTGAATTCCTAGTTAGATGCTATCTTTTTAATTGTTATTAACATAATTGTTAACACTTGTATGAAATTAATAGAAGTGTAAATACACTTGGCTATTAAATTGACTTAAGACAAAGAAACTATTGTTTAAATACTATAGCAACTAATAGTAATAGATATATTATCTCTATGAAGTGAGCTATTTCCTAGAAAGAAAACAAAGTCTAACCAGCTGACAGTCACACCCAATAAGATAGATGTGCTGTTGTTGGCAACACCCACTGTTAAGTCCCACACACACCCACAAATACACACACACCCACAAAACACACACACACACTCAGACATGTTGTCTGATGCTGCCTCAAGTTCAAGATACAAATTTGTATAAACAATTTCGTGTGTGGTACTTGTACATTGTGCATTGTTTTATGTTTTCTGTTGCTGGTTTTGTTTTATTTTTTTTTTTCATCCAATTTTTTGGGAAGCCGCAAAAAAAGTTTTTTTTTGCGTTTCCGCGTGCCGCAAAAAGAAACATCTTTTTCTTTTCCAAGATGCAAAGCTAAAGATACTCTTGTTTTTCTTGTTGTTGATGTAGTTGTTTTGTGTGTTGTTTGTTGTGTGTGGGTTGCGTTTTTCACAGCGCTTATCACACACTTCATTAATTTTGTTTCGCTTTTCATTTTCATTTTCATTTTTGCATGCCGTACTTGTAATTATGGGTACAGTTATGCTTGTGTATCTGCCAGATACACATCAAGTTTCACTTTTAATTTCGTATCTGCGGCCTTCTTCTGTTTCTGCTTCTTCTGCTTCTTCTCAACGCGTCTTCTCTTATTGCAACATTGCATGCTGCACTTGAAACTGAACTGAAATTGAAATTAAAAATTGAAAATTGACACGCGTGAAGAGCTTTGCGGTTCAGTTCAACTAAACTAAACTCAACTCAACTCAGTTTGTATCTATGAGATACTCATATTTGTTAAACAGCGACTAACTAAATGCTGTTACAGTTTGTTGCCACTTAGCTGCCACTTTTCATGTATTTGCAACGCTTCGTTAACAAAATAATAAACAAAATTATTAAAAACTTAAAAAAAATAACCTTTGTTGTATTTTAAAGAAATCATTAAAATGCTTAATGTTCCACGAAGCAAGCAGATTTCTAAAAACTAGATTCAACAAACATAAAAAATGTGTTTATGATATCAATCTATTATATATATTTTTATGATCTAGAACAAAATAAAGCATTCAATGACATTAACTGAATATATTTAATTTTAAAAATTGTCATAAGTTGAATAAATATCAAAAACTTCTATAAAGTTCTAAACAATTTTTTAAAGCTTTCTGTGAGTTTATTTAAGTTTTTACTCCTATTGTAATTAGTAAACTTCAGATAATTATTTTTCCTATTTTTTTATAAGCATTTTTAGCTAGTATCTTATATATTAAAAAAAAACATCTGTTTATTTTAATTGAATTTTCAAAAACTATACATTATTACCAATTTTTAAGAGGTACAGTTTACATAAATAAATCACATTTATCATCTGAAAGATATTCATTTACAGTTGAGCTTTACAGCTAATCAACTTGTAGCTACAACATGAAATGAATTGCATTTTTTAAATACTTACACGGAAACTGAGAAAACACAAATTTGAATAAATTATAAATAACATGAAAAGTGCAATCAATGATGCAGTTTCCAAACGGGTTGTTTGAACTCCTTGTTATTTTCCTTCATTCCTTTAATTATTCAACCCATGAGAGAGTTGTTGGCGTGTAAAAGACGTTAGCGACAAGTTCAATGGCTGATCTGGCAAACACGGCGTATGCGCAATTTGCATTGTGCATTATACATTAAGCGTTCCATTTTAATTAGCCAAGCATAATTACGCATACGACGCGTTGTACGCCATTGGAGATATGCATAATTAAGCTCAATTTAATTATGCTTTTTAATGACTGTTACTGCCGACAGTTTTTGAAAAGCCGCTTGGAAAGTTGCAAATTAAATTGAATTCGATACGATTATTGCCTGATGCCAGCTATTAAAATTAATGCCTAGGTTAATGCAATGAAAATAGATTTGTATTTATCTGCATGTCCAGTTCATTTTCATTTTAATAAACAAACTGTTTCAAGCGCTGGATTAAAATTAAAAATTTCTGTGGGCTTATTTCTTTTTATTTATTTATTAAAACTCGACTTAAAGCAGTTGGCAATTAAAAATATTTAGATAACAGAATAAGACTAAGTTATATTTAATTATATTATATTATGAATTAACAATTTTTTCTAAGTACTTATTAGAAAGTTGTTGCTGTATCTGAGAATAATAATAATATTACAAATTATAAGATTTGTGTTAAATATTGTTTACATATATATATCGATTTTTAAGCTAGCTTTAAAGTCTATTAAGTCTGAAAAAAATAGAATAAGATGTGGAAGTCATAACTGTTTTACTCTTGAAATCTGAGCCAAAATGCTTATAGAGTTTCCTGTGTTAATTTTCTGGCTTAAATGAGATCTCTTTTATTTATTTTCATTCGTTCAGTCTCTTCAATTGTTTTGTGCGTCTTCCCAAGCTTAGTTTTACAGCTTTACAACTTAATTGAGATTGAGCTTGAGCTTTCAACAGTTTTAGTTACCCAATTCGCATTTGGTGGCATAATTAACACGCTCACTGTCAATTGTCTGGTGCTTAAAATACGCACAAGGTCAACAAAATTTGGTAATGCAAAAGAAAGAGATGTTTTTACAGGCCAAGAGTTAATAATACTTAAACATAATAATTATTAAATCTTATATGAGAGCCACTATCATTACAATTTGAGTTGATTTATTGATTTTTATACTGCTTTTCAGTCTGTCAAGAAAATGGAACCACAGCCCACTGTAATCAGCGATTTTATTTGCTTTGCCTCGAAACCATGAAAATCACATAGATAAATATCAACAATATTAGCAAGCAAAGTTTGTTAAAGTCTTTTTTCGCATTCTCATCATCATTATGAGTATCACCTTAATTATTGTGATATCATATCATCATCATTGTGATATTGATCTTGACGCTGTGTCTCTAAAATCGCGACATTTTCAACACCTTTTGCTGATTTATAGATATTCAAACAGTTTGCACTGAGGTAATCACTGGCTATAAGGAAATCACTCATTTTGTTTTATTTCCGTTTTATTTGCTCTTTAGTATCTATGCAAATTTATAGCTATCACTTTTTATGTATTATTATATCTGTTATTTTAAGTATTTTGACACTAAATTAACAAATAATCATCATAAACATTCTAGAGGGCAGTTAACAATCGCAGAATCAACTAAAAATATTAGATTGAAGCAGAGAATAATCGGAACCTTTAACCAAACCTAACCGTTTCGTTTTTTGTACCGGAAATTCCAACTGTCATAACTTGATGAAAACTGATCCAATTTTCAATCGGAATATGATTTTAATCATGATTTGACCACCTTATTGATTCTGCATTCAAATTTTTTATCATCTAGAAAATTTGATAAATTTTCGATACTAAGCCATCTATCATCCAATTTTCCTTGACATTTTTTCAAAAACTTTGATCTCTCATAAATTTGTCGAAACTTAACCGATTTTCAAACGGAATTTCATTTTGTTCATGATTTGGTCTCTAAATTGAGTCTGCATTTAAACTTTTGTCATCTAGAAAATTTGATCAAAATCGAAAAAATTTCAAATTTTTCATACTTGACATTTTTTCGAAAACTTTGATCTCTCATTACTTTGTCGAAACTTAACCGATTTTCAAGCGGAATATCATTTTGTTCATGATTTGGTCTCTAAATTGATTCTGCATTTAAATTTTTGTCATCTAGAAAATTTGATCAAAATCGAAAAAATTTCAAATTTTCCCCCTTGACATTTTTTCGAAAACTTTGATCTCTCATAAATTTGTCAAAACTTAACCGATTTTCAAGCGGAATATCATTTTGTTCATGATTTGGTCTCTAAATTCATTCTGCATTCCAATTTATATCATTTAGAAAATTTTATAATTTTTCGACTATTGAAGTCAGTGTTTAAGGCTGATGCTGGTCCTTCCAGGAACATCTTTATAAATCTAGCTCAGAGTGTCATCTTCAGATTCAAATTCTTTACCCTCACAGTTAATCAATGTTTTATCTTAAGAATTCAGAGCACAATTTTGTACCCATTTATATGATTACATCAGTTGCAGATTTCAGAAATGTTAATATACTTTCTTTGAAAATACACTCATGACATTCATTAACTTGGCTAAGACCTCACAATGTCAGCTGTTATTTATTGAGGGGAGACTTTATTAATATTCTGCGTATTGTCACAGCAAATAAATAACAAAAACAAGAAATAAAGTATTTTGCAATCTTAACTGTGGCCTACACAAAACAAACATGGACACATAAAGAAGAAGCAGAAGCAGATGGGAAGGAGAGAAGAAGAGGAGGAGAGAAGAGTCAAATTGAATGGTAATTAGCAAACACAGCACGTAACACTTTTGTGGTTCTTGGGCTGCCACAAACGCAAAAACCGCAATGACATTTAGAGACTCTTAATATGGCGATATATTTGTCGGTCAAATGGGAACCGTTAAGTACACACACACACACACACACTTACACACACTCATTTAGCCGTTAAACAAATTTGGCAGTGGCCAAAGCGTCAACAGACTGTTGATTTGCATTGAGCAGCAGTTGCTGTGGCTTGACATCGAACATGTTGCAAGTGTGGCATGCCACTTATGGGTCAACAAACACACACACTCAACAAATAAAACAGCTGTGTTGTGTGTTGCCACGCCTGCGCATGACTTGGCTTGGCTCTAAGCTTGACTAACTTGGCCATAACTCTAATTAGCGTCAAGCCGAAAATAACATTAATTAAACAACAGGCGACACAGACATAGAAAGAGATAGAGATACAGATAGAGACACAGATAGAGATACAAATACAGACACAGATAGAGATACAAATACAGACACAGATAAAGATACAGATGCAGATAGAGATAGAAATACAGATATAGATACAGATACAGACACAGATAGAGATAGAGATACAGATACAGTTAAAGATTCAGATACAGATGCAGATAGAGATACAATACAGACACAGATGCAGACACAGATAGAGATAGAGATACAGATACAGATGCAGATAGAGATACAAATACAGACACAAATACAGATACATTTACAGACACAGATAGATTTACAGACGATGACGCTTTTTTGTTGTTGTAGTATAAATTAGACAGGCTCAAAATTGTTTTATGGTCATTCTTGCCACACATGCCACAGCCTCTAAGATTGCAACTGCAACTGCAACTAAAATTGCAACTGTTCATTATTGCGACAAATGCACAGTTTTGGACACACAACCGTTCACCATGGCGTATGAGCAATTAAAGACTGCAATTGCCCAATCTTAACCAACTGTGTATTGGGGCAGGAGGGAAGGGGGATCAGGGGGACAGAGGGAAGGGGGAAGGTGGACAGTGTGCTCTGGGTCTCATTAGGGCACTGAACCATTTGACATTTAAGTGCGATGACCTCATACATGGGCTGGTTATGGTCAACAGAGCCAGAGGGCCGAAAGTTTATGAGTCCAAACACGCTTTTCAATTTGCCTACACTGAGCGAAAAAATCAAGTACTTTTTACTTAAAAATATTAAAGTCAAGAACTTGAATTAATGAATTAAAATTTCTTGCGTCTGCAAATTGAAGTATTTTAGAACTGCCGTATTTGGTATTAATAATCTTAAAAGTTACACTGCACTATAGGAAAACGTCCGATATTTTTGTCTTTAATTAAAAGTTTTTATTGTGAAGTATCTTGAAAGTTTTTTAATTAATTAAAAAATTAAAAGTTTACATTAATCTTACTTATGTCCATGCCAAATTTCAAGTTTCTAGCGCGTAGTGCACTGTCGAAATAAGAGCAGAGTCTTAAGCAAACATGAAACGATTTAATAAAATTTGAATATCTTGATTTACAATTCTTTCTATGAATATTCGCTTAAAAAAATTGCCTTTCAAACTAGTTTTTAAAAAAAGTTAGAATTTATTTTTTTTTTAATATTTTATTTTTCGTATAATAATTTTTCATTTCAATAATTTGTATATTATTTTCAGTACTTGGTACATGCATCAAATATGAGTTTTAAAAATATATTATATAATAATATATATAATAATAATTTTAGTACAATTTTTTTCTCTCAGTGCACCAGTTTGATATTGAACAGAGAAAAGCCTTCAACAGTTGACCATATTAACTCGGTTTGGGCTTGTTTGCCTTTTGGCACTTGCTTAATTGGTAAACTAGTGGCAAGCTAGTGGCTATAATGAACACTGTACAGCATGGATCATAGACTGAATTTATTGTAGACTTGATCAAAGTGCAGCATTTCAATATTAGCTACTGCATTTGAATCATATCTTTAATTCACATCTGTTGCCCACTGTCGATTTGATCTTTAACGCTTTAACGCCCAAAGTCTTCAACTTGGGCCAAATAATTACACAAATTGTGTGTTCAATTTCAGCTTAACTGGCACTCAAAAAACTTTAAGTGCTTCAAGCACTTTCATTTAAAAGCTCAAAACGCCCCAAATAATAAAAATTTAAAAACAACAAAAAAGCAGAAGAAAAAGCTACAATAACGTGCAACAAAAATTGTATAATCAACATAAAGCGGCGGCAATTGGCAATCATTTCTGGTACAAATTAAAATTATATTACAACATTTTGTTAGCCAGAGTCCAAGCACAATTTGCAGCCAAAATGCGGACTTAGACTCTGGCTAAAACTCTAACTCTAACTATGACTATGAGTATGACTATGACTCTGGTTCAGGCTTAGGCCTTATATCAGTTGGTTAACAAAAGCAAACAAGTGAATACTGTATTGATTAAGAGTGAAAGACTAGAAGTTATTCTGTAATTGGTTTATTAAATTACAAAAAAAAACTGCTCTTCTAAAATTACAATAAATTGAGAGTAAAGTGTTTGAATCAAGGCTGAAAATCTGTTCTGAACCGAACTTCGTAGAACCGGTTCAAAAATTGAACCACTTTCTTAAATAAATGGTTCAGATTGAAAATAAAATAATTACTTAAATTTTATATTTTTCCAATATGTATAAATAAACAATTTAGAACCTCGGATAAAAATAAGTCATATTTAAATCTCCAACAAAATATAATTTTTTTTAAATTTAAATAATTTCTTTATAAAAAATATTTAGTTTATTTTTAAATTTAAATAATTTTTTTATAAAAAAATTAATTGGCTTAAAATATCAAAAAAATAATTAAAACAATAAAAAATATTTTTTTATTAAATTTAACAAAGGCTCGAATGTAGACCTTCGGTTTAGGGGGTATAAAAACCGGTTCGCGAACCGAAACTAAAGCTTGCTCTCAAACCGAACCTTTTCCAAAGTTTTTATGACTTGCCGCCTTGGTTTAAGTTATTTTAATATATCAACTTGTTGCATTAAGTTTAGAATACCCCACTTTGGACATTTTTTTATGTGAATTTACTGGGTATTAAAACACAATAATTATATGAGCTCGATACGCGGCCCAATTCGAAAATGCAGTGAAGCATTGCAAACTGTTTTTCAAACTGTCTTAGCCTGCGACTTGTGCTTTGAGCCAAGTCTACACATAACTGACCTGCCCAAAAACGAAACGGTCGAAAGTGAAAGTTTGTTGCAGTTGCAGTTGTTGTTGCTGTTGTTGTAGCGGATTGTTGTTGTTGCTGCTGTGGCTGTTAAATGGGGGAGCTGCCGCATTTTAAGCATCACATGAACTGTAATTGCAGCCGGACCAATGAATTAGCCGCATCCACAAACTAAATTAAACAATTTTATTGCAGTTGGCATCAAAATGGAGCGTTGCAATCAATTGCATTTTGTTGACCAAAAATCACACACGATGATGGCATCAACTTGCAACTTCCTGCATTGCTAAAACCCGTTAAATGGCCAACAGTTAAGGCCACAAATGATGCGTCTTCAACATGATCATCATGATCATCAGGAGTACGATTTATTTTCAAGTTTAACAACATTCATTTTCATTCATTCAGATTCCCATTTCAATTCCCATTTTAATTCCCATTGGCATTCGCATTTTCAATTTGTTTTCTGTTTTTTGTTTTAATCGTTAATTTCTACACTCTTTTCATCTGTTTTTTATTTAATTTGTGGCCTCTTGTTTTTACCACCTTTTTTTATTGACCCACTCGAATTGAATGACTTTAACTAATTAACATTAAAAATCAAAATTAAAGCAATAAAATAAAAGCTTTGAATTTTATACCTTAATAATAAATGCGTGAGGTAATCATTTAACTTTAACATTCATTTAATTATAAAGGGCACTAATTTAGCTATTCAATCCAAGCCAATATTTATAAAAAATAATGAAAATACAACTTGAAATAAATTATAGTAATTTATTAAGAAACAGCGTAATTAATTGCTTACTGATTTGAAACTAATTTATGTCCAAATATTGAAAATTTAGATAATCAAAATTGGGTAGGATAAGTAATTATTTACTCTGTTTCTTAATTTAAAACTATAATTTATTTTAATTTGTTAATAAAAAATTGTTAGACAATAGGAATATATATGATAGAAAACTGATATAATAAATATGGAATTTCTTTAAGTATTTTCCCAATGAAAGTTCCCTTCAATTTAATATAATTTACTTACAGTGTACTTTAGATAGTTTTAGAAATTTCCAACTTGTGTCAACAATTATGATAATTGTTGTTAAGAAATTCATAGTAACGTTTTACATATACGACAATTAAATTGCCTGTCAATATTTTATGTCACCTAATTGACTTTCCGCTAACAATTTAAATGGTTTTTTTGCAGCCTACGAAAGTGGAGTGTTACCAAGTTTTAAGGCCTCAAATAATTGTCTTGTCTTGGCTAACATGTCATGTCTAAGGAGCGCTGCCACGCCCCTTTAAACGCAACGCCTTTATATATGACACAGTTTATTAAAACGAAATTTAAACTGCTGGAAAAAAAACATTTAATGCTACACATTTTTGGCATTTAGTTCTAACATGGCCAATGCTTCAATTCAGCAATATTTGAGCCAAGTAATTTATCAATTTGAAGCCAATTAATACAACACATTCAGTTTGCCTTGACCAAAGCCCAACGGCATTTTATAAAAGTGCGTTTATGGAATTTTAAAAACGAACAAAAACCGTAAGAAATCTGCAAGTTTTGCAGTGGTCGAAGATTAAATACCCTAGCATTTAAAATATATGTAGATAAAATAAATAAAATAATAAAATAAAAAAATAACTAAAGTCGAGAGGAGAACTATATAAAATGATGAATACACTTTATATAAAAAATATTTAATTGTTTAAAAGTGACTCGAATTTTTAATCTCCTAGATTTCATATATAGGCATTTAAATCAAAATAGCCGCTGTAAGGGAATCTAAAAAAATGCAGACAAGGAGCAAAAACAAACTACACTTTAAATGTTTTTATTTGCTTTTATTTATAATTTTTTTTTGGTTTGTTTTATAATGTTTTCAACGCAGCGCTTCAAGAAGCCGCTCAAAAGCTGCGCATGGCTATGAAATTTAATTTGATGTTTGGGCCAAACACTGACAGGGTCGAGTTGGTCAAATGACGTTGTCAGACACAGTAAAAAACTGTGTGTATGTGTGTGTAATTGTTGTTGCTTGACTTTGAGTTGTGTGTTGATGTAAATACTCAGCTGAGAGCACTAAATACTGAAGAATGGATCGACTTTAAGTGGCCCTTTAAGTTAACCTTCTTATCTGATCTGCAGCTAAAGAAACTGAATTTCAATTGATTTGCTCTTAATGCTAAACTAAGTGGTAATAACAAACAATCAAGCAGCGCGTGTTGTAACTTATAAATAAATAAAAATTTCGATTGCCACTCAAAAGTATGCAACAATTTTTGTTTTACCAACGAAAATATATTTTTAGAGGTCCAGTGATGACCTTGACCTCGATAGATTTTGCAGCTGTGTTTATATTTATATACCATGTTATTAATAAATTTATAAAGGTTTCTAGGTATATAAATTCTATTTTTTTGTAGTCAAAATGGTTATTTTATTGTAATAAATACATGTGTTTTATTTTATATAACATTATTTAATACATAAATAATTATTTAAAAGCTGAAATACATTTACTTTTATGTAGTTACCTCTTTTTTTTAATGAATAAATTAAACATAAATTAGTGTCTCTTTGTATTGTTAAAATTTATACACTTTCCATTTTAATTTGTGGCTGCAAATGCGAATTAAAATATTGTAGCATACTTTTAAGTGCTGGAGAAATTAACATTTGTGGCAGCAGATGCAAATTAAAATATTTTGTTGCATACTTTTAAGTGCTGCAGAAATTAACATTTAATTGGTTAAACTGTAATTGATTGTGTTGTGGCATTTTAGGCCTTATAGAATTAAACTTTAATGAATTTGTTAAATAATAAATAATACTTGAGTTCGCCACATTTGTTTATTCAAGTGCTTGCAAAAAGTTTTGCCAAAATAACATTTCAATGACGATTAAAGGCCAATCATTTAAGCTGTTTAGAATTTAGCTATAAATAGCGACAAGTTGAAGATATAGAAACACAAAGTGAACCCAACTGATAAAGATGAAACACGCATTGGTTATCTCGGCACTGTTTATGCTGCTCTACACCGTTCTGATAGATGGCCTAAAAAATTCGAACACCGGTCTTAACAACAATGGACCCAAGATCTGTGTACTGAACAACTGCAACTATAACGCTGTGAACAATGTCTGTGGTCGCTTTGGAAGCTCCAATCTCTGCAAACGCTTCAACAACAGTTGCATGCTTCGCTACGACAATTGTATTAATTCGGTGGCCTACAACCAAGTCTCCCTGTCCATGTGCTCGGGAATAACTGTGGGAACACGCAGAGGGTGCTCAGGCACCTCCTCAACATTCTCAGGATCGTCGACAGCATCGAATACGGCACCCATTTATATAAGCGGACTTCGCGGTTAAGCAACACACTTTAATTCCTATAAATTGTTAATTAATAAAAATTTCTCAGAAGTTATTCCTGAGTTGCAATAGTTAAAATCTTTTAAGTGCTCTTCCTGGAAAATATTAACTAAAGTGGTTTCAATTAAAATCAACTTAATCACTTTATTGCCGTAACACGACTGTTAGCGCTCGACGATAGATCTCTGTTAATTCCATGACAGCTGTTAAACTCTACAGAGAAGATATTCTATCTCTGTTAATTCCATAACATCTGTTAATTTCTACAGAGAAGATATTCTATCTCTGTTAAGTCCATGACAGCTGTTAAACTCTACAGAGAAGATATTCTGTCTCTGTTAATTCCATGCCAGCTGTTAAACTCTACAGAGAAGTTATTCCATCAGAATTTTATTATTTGCAAGCTTTAAATTATTTTAAATGTTTGTACAACTGCTGTCAATTAATGTTTGAAAATAGACATTTAATTAAAATTTCATATTTGTTGGGCAACATAAATACAGATGCTACAATAATTTTTTACAGCAAATTCCCTATAAAATTGTAAGAATAACTGAATAAAATCTCATTTAATATTTTAATTTCACTTGGCGGACAATGAGAGCTGCTCTGTTGATTTGTTTGGCTCTGACGATGGTTCAGCTGGCCAAGTCCATTGATTTGACTACAAAGACGACGGAATTAAAACGCTGTCGAAGCAGAGCTCTGTTGAATTGCAATAAAAATGGTAGAATTTGCATGCGTTCTTCTCGCATTAATCTCTGTGAATATTTCCAAAGCGAATGCCAACAAAAGTTGGCCAGTTGTAACAAGAGAGGCGTAACACAAGCATGTGAGTGAGCCAAGTTATTCAGCAACGTCATATGTGTATAAAAAAATGAAATCAATATTCAATTTCAGTTTATGAAAAGGTTAACTTGAAATATTGCATCGGCATGCCAATGAATCAAAGGTTACAGTGTGGTTACAGTTCCAACAAAAACAACAACAACAATAGATCTAACAAAAACAACAACAACAACAAGAGGAGACTCAACAATACTCGCAATTTATTTGCATGAATTTGTTTAATTGTTATTTGCATATTAAATTATTATATAAATATATATGACAATAAAAGTAGCTTTGATATTCAGATTCCGGTGGAAATTTATTTACAAATATTAGAATATAAAATTTCCTTATTTATTTATTTATATATAATATTAAACATATATATTAAACAGTTTTAAAATAAAGTGAAATATTCTATAACAAAGTAATTAAAATTTATTTGCGCATTTTATTCATATTCTTAGTATTATTTGTCAATATTTAATCTCTGGTATTTATTTTATAAACAAAATTTAAAGACAACCTTCACAGTGGCAAGTACTATATTTTTCTACAGCTTAAAATTAACAGCATAATAACATATATTAACAGTAAAACACTATCAAATAAATAACTAACAAATTGTTCAAAGACTATTACAAAGCTTAAGTAATCGCATATTAGTTTTTAGATAGAATTTTTGGTCTCTTTCTCCATCTCTCAGCCACTTTAACTCAGCTCTTATCTTTATGTATCTTACAGCCTTTTGTTGCTGTATTCTAATTGCATCCGGAGGCGGGTTTTGTTAACCAAGGCAAAATGGAAAATGGAAAATGAAAAACTAAAAGCGTACTTTCATAAATTTACGCTCTTAGTTCAGTGTGTGTGTGTGTGTGTGTGTCAACTAGAACCACAACTCTTGCTCGTTTTATTGTGTTTTGCCTTGAAAATGTGCAATTTATGGTAAATTCGCTTTCATGTTTTGCGATTGCAATTAAAAATCAGCGCACACAAAAACTGTAGCATATATCATGGCGCTGTGTGTCTGTGTGTGTGTGTGTGTGTGTGTGTGTGTTGGTGTGTGTGTGTGTGTGTGTGTGTGTGTGTGTGTTGTACAATGCCACAAAAAACTGAGCTCGCTGCAAACGCCAAATGCTAAAATGAATAATTGTTCCGTTTTTCTCTTTTTCTGTTGTGCAAACGCAATCGGAAACACAATCATCAAAATGGACGCACTGCTGTTTCCGGTTTGACAAACGTGCATCGGATGCTTAGATGAACGATTTATGCATCGCACATGCAACATTTTCACTTACACCAACAAAAAAAAAACAGATGACACTTTAAAATTATAACATTAAGAGTGATCTATTTCGTAGTATCCTAAAAAGTAATTTACTCAAAGCTGCAACAAAATTGTATTACATACTGATGTAAAAGTTTTCAAGCAGCTTAAATAGACTTATTATAAAAATAAACACTTGTATTTAATTTTTTACTGTAATTATTTATGTTCCTGAAATCTAAATCGACCGAAAACCAACCAAAAATTGATTGGTTAGCTATGAATAGTAATTTTAAAAAATATCTTAGTATTTTTTAAATAGTACATATGTTAGGTTTATATAGTACTTTTTTATAAGTTATAGATATAGATACAAATATCGCTGAATATCTGTTTGACCTAAAGTTTCTACAGTTAATTAAATCCTTATATAATTTTTCTTTGTAATTATTTATGTTCCAGAAATCTAAACCGACCGAAAACCAACCAAAAATTCAAAGGTTAGTAACGAAAAGTAATTTTGTAAAATATCTTAGTATTTATAAATAAATAGTAGATATTTTACTCTTTTTATACCATAAAAGATTAATGACCAGTTATATTTTAAAATTTGTAAGGAATGCAAAAAAACAGAGTTCACATTTTGGTGATTTTATTAAAAATAAAAGTTATACGTTAAAAGCTGCTAAATATTGTCTTGATAAACTCAATTTTTGTTAAATATTGCTTGCTAAATAATGCACATTTTACAGAGCTATAAATATATAAAAAAATTTATATAAATAAATTTATTTAAAATTTCTATGCACAATTTCCGGTTAATCCCACTGAAATAGGAGAAGTAGCACTAGTACAATCTGTCGCAGCTACTGGTGAACCATTACGCCCATATTCTGCAGATGAAATTCAAGAAACATATTTATAAGATTTGGATAAATATTGTAGTTATTTTAGCTGTCAGTACTTACGCGTTTTTCCCAGACAGTTTTCAATCATATATTGGCATTCGTTTTTATAGTATTTGCAAAGATTTGAATTTGCTGTCGTAGCTGCCGTCATGATTTTCACACAGAGGGGGGAAACTTTATCACATGATCTTCTAGCGCTCAGTTTGCAATATATAGCATTGTTTCTCGTAAACAAAAGTCCGGCCTGAATTGCCACAATCAGGTTAAAAAGTAAAAGGCCAAAGACAAAGAGTTGAGTAAATGTCTTCATTTTGAGTTGGAACACTTTTGACTGATCCAGATACTTCAAATAGACGCGTCTTTTATAGTCAAATGGTATCTTCGAATGTTGCATAAATATTTGCTAATGAAAGTGAAAGATAATACGCAATTTGACAACGATTTTATTTGGCAAATGTGGAGTGAGTAAAAGCTAAAATCAATATTGTGACTAAACAAATAAATAATACTAACATGAGCATACGAGTAAATCTGTAAACTTATCAGGTTTTCACAACTTTATCTATTTATATAAATTACATACAAAAATAACGTTACTTTCTTATACCTATTATATTAGCAAGTACAAGAACAGAACTAGCTAGTTAGTTCCCTAGTAATTAGAGAGCTACATTCAAACTAAAGTGTGACATGAGCTTATGTTTGTTATACCTTGCAATCTTGACTGAAAATAGGGTATGCAAAATATATTAATGTATTCTTAATCAATGCTTTTTTCCTTAAGTTTTCTCGATTTTTAAAAAAACACCCTACTCCATTCAAGATTCCCTTATAAATTTCAACTTATAAGAAAAAAATATAAGTTTTGAAAACAATAAATAGAATAACCAAAACTAAAGAGTATGTTATTAAAAAATTAAAATAAATTAAACTAATATTAAGAAGAATATTAGAGGGAAATTAAAATAAGAAAAAGAAATATTGGCTGGCCAAAAATCTGAAAAATAGTATTTATTTTCGATATACCCAACCTGTTAATCGATAATCGATTTTTCCAATTTTTTTGTACTTTAAGAGATTTTTTTAATTGATTTTCAAAGCTTAAGCTACCTTAAATTTTTTGCCTTAGTTTGGTTGGGTAAAATCTGTTTTTTTTATATATTGTTTTATAAAATTCTTTATATTGGGAAATTTTTTTTTTTACAAAATTCTTTACACAAATATTCGGAATTCGTATGAGGCACCCTACTTAAACTGATTATAGGATATCTTTCTGTTGTACACTCTGAACTAAATACTTAATTTTAGCTGTAACTTTTTTTAGTTTTCTGAGTTCTCAGTTCGTTCATCATGCCAGTCCACACACCCATGTGAGTACTCACACTCACACTCATATATGTAAGTATACTCACACTCATTCTCTTGAGTACTGTGCACATTTCATGTCAGAACCGTTGGCATGTCATGTTAGGCGTTCATTTTGTTGCATGTTTCACTGTACAAGTACACCGCCCACCTGACAACCCTGCACTTATGTATGTATGTATTCATGTGTGTGTGTGTGTGTGTGTTGTTACCTAAGTGCGTCTTGGCGTATACTCTAACAAATACAAATTGCATTAAATACATTCGAAATCAGAATTTCCGTATGATAAATATTTAATCTCAATTTGAGGAGCTAAAGTATTCAGTGCTTTTAAGCTGCTTAAATTGCAAAGCTTTGCAAGCAATTTAAACATGAAAATCTCTGTAATTTATAAATCAGGGACTTTAAAAAATAAGTTATATTATAAAAATTACTTGATAATGATAATATTTAAATTTTCTGTTATTGTTTTTAATGACAATCATTTGTTTTAATAAAACTAACACCATAATCATTATATTTGATAAAAAAAAAATAAATCGAAAATATTAAAAATAAAAAATAAAAAATAAAAAATAAAAAATTAAATATAAGAAATAAAATATAAAAAATAAAAAAATAAAAAATAAAAAATTATGAACAAAAAAGATATATATATTTTTCATGAATCATAAGTAATGTTATAATCTTTACAAAAATAAAAAATAAAATTTAAGCTAACATAAAATATAACTCAAATTAAAATATTAAAAAATAATAAATATTAAATTTAAAATAAAAAATAAAAAACAAGAATAGTACTTATAAATAAAAATAAAATAAAAATAAAACAAGACAATTAAATTAAGAAATTAAAATTAATATTAAATTAAATTATGAACTGGAGTGAGATTAAGAATTATAATTAATAATTTTATAAGCCTTTATAAATTTGTTAAATTGCTCAGATTAAAATATTGCCTATGCTCTTATTTAGATATTTCCCGATTGTTAGGGTATTCAAAGAGTCACAGTGACATAAAAGACTTATTTTTCCATTTTCTTTCACTGTTGTTATTTGTGCTGCAGTTTCTGTTGTTTCGGGTTGTTCTTTATGTTGTTGTTGCTGTTGTTTCTGCTCGGGTTGCTTGTTTTATTTTATCGCACCTTAAGGCCATGCCAAGAGGAAAGTGGAAAGTGGAAAGGCGATAAAGTTGAGGTTGAGGTTTTTTCTTTCGTTCTTTCGTTCTTTCTCCTATCGCATTTCCCTTGCCAATTTCCTGTGGCATGCAATGCAAAAATGATTAACAATGGTCACGACGCTGCCTGGCAAGTTGAACCTCAAGTATTTTCATTTACACTGCATAATAAAAATAATAAAAACAACAACAACAACAACAAAATAGAACTCGGCTTTAATTAGTCGCACGGTTGCACAGTTGCACAGTTGCATGTCATACAAATTACAAATGTTTTATCGTTGTTTTTTTACCCGTTTTTTACAGTTTCAGTTATTCAGACAAGGTCGAGCACTCGGGCAAAATAATATGAAAATGTCATAAAAAAAATTAAAACTAAATATAATAATAGCAATCAGTGCAACATTACAACAACCCTTTAATTTTTGCGCTGCAGTTTTATTATCCTGTAAAGAGGTCTTAAAAAAAATAAAAAAAAACTCAAAGTGTGAAGTAAACTTTATTAGTGATACTATCAAAATTAATCCATTTATTTCATTTTTAAATAATGGTTTTAGCACAACTAAAGCTTAACTAATTTTATTAATTTAAAGCTCTAATATCAATCATAATTCTATTGTGGCTTCTATATTAGCTCTTGTTAAAATTGTTAAGTAATTAACAAAATTGAGATTTTATAGGGTATCTATACTCCTTGACACTTCCTTTAAAAAGCTGATTTCAATTGTCAACATTGCTAATTATTTTACACTTTCATTTTATACTTATTCAACGATTTTTTGCTGCTGACTTCCGTTTGCATTATTAATGCTCTTTTTGCCAGCATGTTTTTGTTATATTATATACCCTATAATTTTAGACATGTCATGAGTATAAAAAAATTAGTAAAAGTTCATAGCTTTGGTTTGGTATAATTTATATAAAGTAGATGCTGCTTTTAAAATCCTAGTGCACATCTTTAAAAGGTATCTGTGAGTCTGTCAATGACATTTATTCTGTTTCTTTAGCATTGTTTGCTTTCTTGGCGTCTATTTACAGATCGTTCATTATGCATGAGCCGCGTTTGTCACGCTAATTGAATAATAGCCCTTCGATTTATGCGTACACATACTGACACACCGAACTGTACCCGTAGTCATATAATATTCAGCCAGCCCTGAAATAATATCAATAATTTTGTTAATCAAGTAAAGCTTTCATTGTTTTGATTTGTTTGTTATGAAAGTAACTTATTAGATATTCTATTGTTTTTATTTGTTTTGTTTTACTGAATATACAATTTTTAAATAGAATACTATCTTAAGTTTCTTAATATGGATTTACTTTATTTTCCAATGTTCTTTTTGAATATTCTCAGTTATTTTTAACAAGTCAAAATATTTTCAAGGTAATTTTAAATCTTTCTTACTCCCATCTTTCATTTTACAATATCTAAATCAAAATCTCTCTCTTAATAATTTTCTGGATATTAATGATTAATGAATATTATTTGTCCGGGTACAGCTGTCACTTCCGGCACTTATCGATTGAAAAACTTTAATATGACCACTGTTGTCCTATCAAAGGGTGTGTCCATGTCTGTCTATATAATGATCTATATGTATCTGTACACAAGCCGCTTTTTAGGGACAAACCAATTGCCGTTAAACAAATAAATCAAACCCATATAGAAAGTTTTTGTCATTTGCAGCAATAAAATTCAAATTATTTTTAGCTTTATTTGGGCGATTATACAGAGACCCCAAAGACAAGACACAAAAGCACGCAATCGTAGACGAAAGGGAAATTATATACATAAAGATACACTGAAAAAAAGAGACCAACTTCGAAAATCAAGAACATTCATCTTAAATATTTCGTTCTCAAAATAAGATTATTTTAAGATCAAATTACTAAGACTAGGAACATTTTTTCTTAAAATAAGAACATTTGTTCTTAAAATAAGAATTTTTATTCTTAAAATAAGAACATTTGTTCTTAAAATAAGAACATTTGTTCTTAAAATAAGAACATTTGTTCTTAAAATAAGAACATTTGTTCTTAAAATAAGAACTTGGTCTGATTTAAAATATTCCTAAAAACAAGATGTGTTCTCTTAATTTAAGAATTTTATGTTCTCGACGCATTTTTTAGACCAAAAATCTTAGTTTTGGGAATAAAATCTTGATTTTAGCACTCTTTTTTGTCAGTGTACAGGTTTATATATGTTTGTATGTACATATGTACGATATCAAAGTATCTCTGTCTATTTGCTAATAACACGAGCCCATTTTCATGCTGGCTTCAGTTTTATTGAGGCCTTTGCTTTTGTCTTTGTCTTTGCTTTGTTTTCCATTTTCTTTCTTCCTTTTCTTTCTCTATTTTTTTTTTTTGCAACTCAACACGCGGCGCGTCAATGGCAATCTAAAGTTTTGTGGTTTGTGAAAGCATCGTCCTAATATCTGCCTGTCTGCCGGTCCCAATTTCCTGTCAATACTCATAAACGTTGCTACTCGTGCTCGTTTATACCCTGCACACAAACACACCAGAGTATCTGTCTATCTAGCTAAGGGCTCCTGTTTTCCCCCATTTCTCCATTTGGGTCCTGTACTGGGTTTCGTGCCAGTTGTGCGTCCGCAAAAACCGATTTTCAGATGGCAAACAAAAGAAAATCGACAACCAGTCAAAATGTGTGACAAGTGTAGTTTGCTAAATAACACCCTATAGGTAAAGAATATTCTCTGAAATCGATGAAAACCTTATCCAAAACTCAAATTTAATTATGTATCTATTACAACATTATATAAATCATTAATTATATAAATTATTAGTTATGTATCACAATTTCTAAATAAATTATAAACACTTTAATTTAACCTTTCTTACAATTATAGAAATGAATTATTAGAAAATAATAGTCAAATAAAATGTACATAAATTTTAACTAATCAAAATCAATAAATAAATAATATATGATTATACATTTCCATACCAACTATCCTTGCATTTATGTTACTGTTAAGATTAATAAGCAGTCCTGTTCCGGTTTCACTATCGACAAAATTTAGCGGAAGTGAAAATCTTAAACCTGTTGTAATTAAATTTTGAAAATATTTGTAGTATTTAAATTACTTTGAGTTGGTGAATTAGGTGATAAAGTGAAAAAGAATAGTTTTAAATTATACAACTTGAAAGAATACATTTTATGAAATTCTATAAAATGGGAATTGAAAGCCGGTACAGGAATAAATATAAAATATTAATTTAATATAATACGTTTTTTTAACTTTAGCATAAAAGAATATTTATTTAGAAACATGTATGTACATGAATAAATATAAAATATTAATATAATAAAATACGTTTTTTAACTTAAGCATAAAAGTATATTTATCCAGAAACATGTATTTACTTTAGTACAATTTGACATTTACTAAAAAGAATAACATAATCCAAATACCAAATTACAAGGTATTATAGTAATATCAAACTACACAACTTGATGCTACCCATTTTCTAAACATTTTGTACGTAGTGGGTATAAAAGGGAAATGGGAAATGGAATGGAACGGAACGGAAAATGCGGCGCCTGCCAGTTACAAAATTGTTGTTTAGGACTGTGGGAGGGGGGAATCCCCCCTCGGGCGCTCCTTCAAATTCAGCGTCGCACTCACGGTGTATCGATAAAACATGTGCACGGTCGAAAGGCGGGGGCGGTAGGCGTGGCACGTCTCATTACGCCCACGATAAGAGAGTGTATGAGGCCAGAAAAAAATTGAAAAAGGCCTAAAACGAAAACGTCAACATTTTGTTTACACTCGCAAATATGTTTTTGGGTTTCTTGATTTTATATACAATATATTTGTTTCTTGTTTGCAAAATCAAATTATTGCATGTGCCACCAATTCCAATTTAAATGGGTGCTAAAAAACAAAACAATTCCGAAATATCCTTTCTACATATTTGTATACTGTATGTGTGATGACATATAACCACACTTATATGGTACATGTGTGTGGATGTGTGTGGGTGTTTGTGTGTCTATAAATTGCCAGTCAATTGGCCATTGCCTTTGCTCGCCTTCACAGCAAACTTTTCTTCATAAATGCCTGTCGAAAGTTTCTCCAGTCATGTAGAAAAATGACTCGCAAACACTAAAAAAAAAAAAAAAGAAAAGGAAAAGGTTGAAATGAAACTTTGATGAGCTATTAGTCATTTTGGCATGTGCTTTACGAGCTTCCCCTTCTAACAACTTACAGTTCTACAGTAGATCTGAACAGAGAGTATGTTAGCAGAACATGAGTCGGGCAGATAACAGCGTAAGCTAGCTTAACAGTAGATATGTAAAGAGAGAATGTTAGCAGCTCTTACAGTTAAATCTAACAGATCGCGAAGGGTGAACAGTGTAAGCTAGCTTAACAGTAGATCTGTAACAGAGAGAATGTAAGCGGCTCTTACTGTTAAATCTAACATAGCCAGATCGCGAGAGAATGTTAACATTGTGAGAGAGCTTAGCAGAATAACAGCAATTATAACACGTGAATGTAAAATGTAGATACTGTAGATGTTATGGTAAATATTGAAGCATACTTTTAAGAGCTTGCAGTATGTTGGATATGTTAAATTCAATTCCTGTCGAAAGTTTTTCCAGTCATGTAGAAAAATGTCTTGCAAACACTGAAAAAAAAATAAAGAGAAAAAGGTTGAAATGAAACTTTGATGAGCTATTAGTCATTTTGGCATGTGCTTTATGAGCTTCCCTTCTAACAACTTACAGTTCCCCTCCTTTCACCCCTCACCGCCATTTTATAACATTTGTCTAGACTCTGAAGCATGATTGCATAGTTTGCCACATTGCGCATACGCACTGTGTTACATCGAGTCAAAATAGTTAATAAACATGCAAGACTTCCTTAAGAAAAATGATCAATTTGCATAAAATATAAAAATTATGTTTATAGCCTATGCAAATTATATTTCTAACAACTTCTATTATGCAAATTCATATTCTTAAGTTTCGAATTTATTATTATAAAAACAATTAAATAGTCCTGCCAGTTTTCAATTTTAAAACATTAATTTTTAATTAAGCAACTCAATTGATTGCCAACTTTTTATCGGATGAGCAAACTTGTTCGGAAACTTTTGCGCATTTTGCACATATTTTCAAATAACAAATTGGCACAGACAATTCGCATAAAGTTAAATATCTTGGCAACACGCACATAGCCAGAAAATGTAGAAGAAAAAGAGTGAATGAGGAAGAGCACTTAAGTTCTGGCTCGTAACCCAGCTGGACCCAAAAACTTTATCCCCAAAAACTCGACTCCACTCCGCAAATAGACGGCAACCAGAATGTGCAACGTCACTTAGCCTGATTGCAAATTATTGTCATTGGCCAAGACGAGAGATGGCTTAAGGCTGGCATTGGAACATCATTGGAAAATGTAGTTTGAGACATTTAAGGCATGCCAAATAAATAACATCGAATGGTCAAAAGAAATGCAGCAGCTACATTATTTTTTTTTTTTGGCAGAGTAACTGGGTCAACAAAATGTTGCAGCTAAGTGCACTGTAAAACCAATTTGGTTTTTTATTATTTTCAACTCACGTTCAGGGTGAAAGAAAATTGTAGAAAAGCAGCAAACAATAAAGAAAATATAGCAAAAGTGAGTGATTGATAAGCAAACACACAGTGATAACTGCCTTAAGCTTTAACATAAGTCAGGCAGATAACATAGCAGTCAAAATGGCAAAGGTTAACAGTAGATCTGTAAGAGAGTATGTTAGCAGAACATAAGTCAGGCAGATAACATAGCAGACAAAATAGCAATGGTTAACAGAGTAAGCTAGCTTAACAGTAGCTCTGTAACAGAGAGAGTGCCAGCAGCTCTTACTGTTAAATCTAACATAACTAGATCGCGAGAGGTTAACAGCGTAAGCTAGCTTAACAGTAGATCTGTAACAGAGAGAATGTTAGCAGCTCTTACTGTTAAATCTAACATAACCAGATCGCGAGAGAATGTTAACATTGTGAGAGAGCTTAGCAGAATAACAGGAATTATACCACGCGAATGTAAAATGTAGATACAGTAGATGTTAAGTTAAATATTGAAGCATACTTTTAAGAGCTTGCAATAAAAGCACCTTTGTTACATTATTATTCAATTGATTAACATTCAAGGATTAAAATTTATTTAAATGCGCGAATAAAGAAAATAAATTGAAGCTTATTTATGGCGTTCTCAGCATATACATAGTATATGTTGGATGTGTAAAATTCAACACACCCCAAAGTACTCGCAGAGTTCAAGTAATGAGGTGGGAGGTGGAGTTGGAGGTGGAGGTAAGTAAAGCCACTCAAGCGCTCAGCTCAACACATGCGACACGTCAACATTCAATTTTGTAATGAAATTTTCATTATAATAAGCATGAGGCAGTTGATGAGCACGCCCCATAATCAGATATGACAGAGTATCGGAGTCTGGGACTGGAACCGGATACGAAGAACGGCAAGAGGACTGAGTTAGAGTCCTTGTTCTGTGTGCCTGCCACGCCCCATGCTACATAAAGTATTCATGACACCAAAGTCCATACTCTCTCTTACTCTGTTGTGCCCCGGAAAATGTGTGTGTATGTATGTGTGTGTGTGTGTATGTGTGTGTGAGTGTGTGTGGGAAATGTTGAGAGTGCAGAGTTCAAATGGAACGCAGCTCGAATTTTCCCAGCCCAACATGACCTACATTTTCGACTGTAGCTCCGTAGCTAAGCAACCCCATTTCGGCAGTCAACCTCCCTCCCCCCAAACAGAAAAAGCAACAAAAAAAATTTATATATATATTTATATGTACATCTAAATGAAATGTATGAGGCACCAGACGTGCACGCGGCACGCATAGGCAACTAAGGCAGCTCTCTCTCCTCTCTCCCTCTCTCCCTTTCTCACTCCTTACTCCTCACTCCCATTAACTTGTCCCTGGTTCCTTGTTCCCAGCTCCCAGTTTCTTGCAAGCCATATAAAAATTGTTTTCGGTTGCTTATTGGCAACAAATTTGCGTGCCGCGCATGCACAAAAAGCCTCTACACTGATAAAAAAAAGAGTACTGAAATTAAGATTTTAGTTCCAAAACTAAGAATTTTGGAAATGCGTCGAGAGCATGAAATTCTTTAATAAGGAAACCATATCTTAATTTTAAGAACATTTTAAATAAGACTAAGTTCTTATTTTAAGAATAAATGTTCTTAAAATATAAATCAAAAAATAAGAAAATTAAAAATGATTTCGATAATTTTAATTTTCGTTATTTTTTAATTTTTGACTTTTTAACATTTTATTCTGGCTTAGTAATTTTAATTTGTTACGAGTGGGACTCGAACCGGCGTCTACTGCTTCTCAACTGAAGAAGTTTTATTTAAAATAGTACATATTTATACTATCCCAACTATTTAAGATATTTATTCTCATATTAAGAACTTTGATTTTTAAGATTAATGAACTTAGTAACAGTAGTATGGTCTTAAAATGTTCTTATTTAAAAGACAAAATATTTAAATTTAATGTTCTTGATTTAGCTTGTTTTTTTTTCAGTGTAAGTATTTTCTTTCCTGCAGCTTTTCAGCAACTTCATTACAAGGCAAATTTGAGCTGGATTTGTATTTTGCATTTTCATTACTTTTTTTATTTCTTTATATTTTTTAATAAACTTAAGGCGCTAAACTAGACTCGGATTTGGACTCAGACTCAGTCTAAGACTTACAAGATACGAGCTGCGAATTACGATATTCTAATGGACTCTGTGGGCGGCAGACTGTGGGCGTGGCGCTTTCAACGTGTTTGCTGTGCTGTTGACAACTGAGTTTCGTACATGGCAAACTCATCAATCACTTGCCAGCATGTTCCTTGTTCCTTGTTGGCCCAAATTCAAATTCAACTGACCTCGTCCTCTGTCCTTTGACATTGCACGTGCGAGCATTTTGCCATTTGAACATTTTGTTGACGTTCACTTTGGCCAAATATATCCATGGTTGGCCACAAATATTATCATACAATCATCAATGTTTGTCCACATTTGATATATATGCATTTGTCAAAAGGTTTGCTTAACCTATCTTCTTCTTCTATTTCTTTACAGAGTATGTTATAATCGCTTATAGAGTATGTTATGTTATTTACAGTGTATGTTGTACACTTAACAGCGAGCTGTTATATTTCTGCTACAATAAAAATGTCGAATTACTAAAAATTAACGTACAATTTTTTTATATTTTCAGTATTAAAAATAATTACACGTATAAAACTATGTTTATTCAAAAAATGCATTATTTAATATTAAAATCAAGTCAATGCATTGATTCTGGACAAATAATAGTAATAATAGTTTTGGGAACATAATAAAAAAAAGGAAAACATTATATGACTCACATAATGTCAAAATATCTGTAGAAATTTACGTGCTCTTTGATCACATGTTTAACTCAAATTGCAGGGCAGAAATATGCTTGGATGATCTATTATTATAACTACTTTCAATTACCATTAAGACTTGAATATTAACAGGGCTATAAAACTGGCTAAATGCGAAATGCGTTTATTGATAAAACGAAAAGGAAATTTCAATTTTTATTGCATAGTTTTCGGCGCGTGTTAAAGCACACAAAATCGAAGCTTACGAGAAATTACAACACAAAAAAATCTATATAAAAAAGTTTTACGACTTTGTTTTTTTTTCTGCTTCTCTTCAATTGCGTTTCCCCTAAAAATCCCCACTTTCTCCATCCCTGGCAAAACATGTGTAACAGCAGACAAAAATAAATTAACGAGCTGCCCAAAAATTGAAAAGAGACAGAGTATGTGTGCACTTAGCGCTATCTCTCTCCAACATCAAAGTTTGTTGGCCAAATGTCAATCAAAGAAAATTTTGTCGTTTGTTTTTTTTCTGCGCAAAAGAAATTCAACAAAAATTCAATTTAATTGCTGTTGGAGAAGCGAAAAGTTTTGCGATTTCTGCGCTCATAAATGAAATGTAGGGCAACTTTTTGCCAGTTTATTAAATTATACACAAAAAATCAGAGTAGAAAAAGCGAAGAACAAAACTTTTTTAATACCATCCAAATGTTGAACACACACACACACACACACACACACACAGAGTTTATTAGATAACTTAACTCTTGCTTTTTTGGGTACGTGAATAGCTGTGGGCCATAATCAACCCTAGAAAGACCCGAGAGAACCTATTCTGGCTTCACAGTTGAAAAAATTCAAATTACAGGCAAGCCAAAAGGTTGGCAAAAGGCTGAAGACTGAAGCACAAGCCAAAGCCAAAGGACAAAAGTTCGAGAGCAACTTGAGCAGAGTCCTGAAAGAAACTCAACTGAAAAATAAAAAAAAAAATGAAAACTGTAGACTGTAGACTGAAAACTGAAAACATGGCCAATGGGAAACGCTTTGAAAGAAAAACTTTGGCCAGAAACAAACGTATAAAGCAAACTAAGCAAGTGGAAATAAGAATGATGAAAAATTTAGTGGCAAGTTTCACTGCAAATTGTTGTTAAGTTTTACTACTACGAGTATCTACTGTCTACGGGGTTGCATTATCAAGTATGTGGATCTCTTAGTTATTATTATGCTTGAGCACAATGGAATTTCAAATTGTTCAACTGACACTTGAGGTTATTCTTACAGAAAACTTTGTATTGTTTCAATTATAAAAGGGTAAATTAATAGAAAAGTATTCGTAGTCTACTTTAAATACGCTACAGATCTCTGAAGACTCTAGAATTACAATTCAAGTTAAAAAAAATTGGATATTTTAATTATAGAATTACTTAAAACTGTCATTTATATTTTTAAATAGATAGATTTTTAATTATAAAATATAATATGAATTTGAATAGATATTTTTATATTTTTTTAGTGCTAGAATAAGTTAATAAATTAAATTGATTTAAATGAATTTAAATTAATAACTATTATTCGGTATTTAAATCCGTAAAAGCAATTAAAATGGTTTATTAAATAAAAACAATTTAAAAGAAGCAAGCCGAATTTTTATATATTGCTTAAAGCATAATAATAATATTTTATAATTTTCAAGAGATATGCTTAAGCATCCAACTATAATCAATAGCTTTATTTTTATTTTTTTAAACCCAATACCACCTTATAACTAAATTTTATTCTATTTCAAAATAAACATGATACTTTATCCAACTGCTTTTCACAGACTGTATACCCTGCAATTCTATAACTTTATTTTTATTTATTTAAACCAAATATTATACGAATTGAAAGGGGATAATACAATTTTATTCAATTTCAAAATAAACATGATACTTTATCCAACTGTTTATTATAGCTTATAGACCCTGCATTTCCCTCACTTGATCCACATACCGCAACACCAAATCTCAAGGCAGCTCTGCTAATGCCTCTGCCTCCGCCTCTGCTCTCTGCCTCCGCCTCTGCTCTGCTGCTGTTTTGCCGCTTTGTGACCAAAAAGTCAACTTCCAAGGCGAATGCAAACCACAAATTTATAGCTGCAATGCGGCCAGGCGAAGCGTAACAGCAAAATTTGCTGTGAAACGTCGCAGTCATAGATAGTCATGAAAATAAAGTAAGGACAATAAAAATATATAACATTAAACAGCAATGCTACCAATGTTGACGTCGGTGTCGACGCTGACTGCGACAGCGACAGCGGCAGCCACGACATAATGAGCAGTCGAAACGGTAAAAGTCAGCCACAGCTGAGCCTTGCAAATGTGGGACATGCAGTAAAAGAGAGTGAGAGAGTGGGAGAGAGAGAGAGAGAGAGAGCGCGCGCTCAATTACTCTCTCTTTGTAAGTTTGCTTTTGCGCTGCACATTCTTTGCAGTACCGTTAACGTTGTTCTGCGGTGCCGCTTTGCATGGCCATTTGTTACGTAGGACGAGGCCAGCGCTAAACTGCTGCATACATCTGGGCGCTCGCTCTCACTCTCTCTCGCTGCCACTGTCGCTCTGTCTCTCTGCTTCTCTGTGTGCTTCTTTTGCTGCTTATGCGTCATTTTTTCATGCTTCAAATCATTGCCCAGCGCCTTTCTTACCATCTTTATCACGCATTTACATTGTAGGCTTCGCTTTCGCTGCCAGCAGCAACAATAACAAATGTTGTTGTTGTTCTTCAGCATTGCAGCATTTTACGCAGACAAGTAAAAAACATAGAAGAAGAAAAATGTTGTGTCGACTTTTGCTTCTCGATGTTACTGTTGTTGTTGTTGTTGCTCCTTGTGCTTGCCCAATTATTTGACAGTTTGCTTCAACCTCTTTGTCCCATTGTTTCTTCTTACTTGTTGCGCTGACGCTGACGCAGCTGTCACTGCGGCTGCTTCTTTCTCTCCCTCTCTCTCTCTCACTCTCTCTCTCACATGCATATGTGCATGTGTGTGTGCTTTTTGGAGGTCTTTCATATTCACCTGCAAATTGTGCGTCATATGGTGGAAGAGAGAGAGAGAGAGAGAGAGAGAGAGAGAGAGAGAGAGTGAGAGAGTGAAACAAGTGCCGAGGACTGCAGCTATTTCAGTAACATACTCGTATCTTTCAGTAACTGTCTAGAACCTTTTACCAAGAGCTTAGCGTAATATATAAACACCCAAGGTTATACTAATAATGCATCTTGTTTATCTTACATGCATGTTCCGAAATTCGTATCTCCCTGCATTTTATTTAATTTCGTTAAATATATGCGTATAATTTCCTTAATTAAATAAATCTGTATACAACAGATATTTGAATTAATTTATTTACAATTTTAAATATAAATATATAAATTATATAGAACTGTATAAAACAGGTATTTTAATTGATTTATTTTTATAAATATACAGTAAATAATGTATTTAAATGCCAAATCAATTAAAAATCTTGTTTATTTGGAATGCTAATAAATTTAACTAAACTAGATATTCTTATTAAAAAAAATAGAAATATTGTTACTATCGTTTTTGTTCAAGTCATATCCCTTCACACTTTTGTAAAACTTTTAATAATTTTGCTTCAGTTTTGTCGGCGCTTTGTACGCTAGTTACATAGTTGGATTACACTTAAGGATCCTTCTTGGCCGGGGACACGCCCATTTCAGCTGGTCCTGGCAAACACATGCAGTCAACGGAAATGCCTCTAGCGTTTGTAGTTGTAGTTGCCATTGTAGTTGTAGTTGTAGTTGTCGTTGTAGTTGCCGTTGTTTCTGGCTGTCGCAGCTTTCATTCATGCCACGCCAGTTGACATAATGCGACACAGCCCCACAGACAAACTGACACGTCACCCCTCGCCGTCTTCTTCTCCCTCTCACTCTCCCATTCACTCTCCCACTCACCCGCCCACTCTTTCTCAGCTTAAAACGCCAAGACCCAAATATAACTGAAGCTAACTGCAAGGAAAAAACCCCACCCACCACCCACCATCATTTTACAGTTTAGCATACTGCAACTAACGTCCAAGTTGCTTCTCTCTCCTCTCTTTCCTCTCCCCTCTCTTTTCTCTCTCCCACCGCCCCTCTCTTCTCTCACCACCCACATATACACACACTTCGCGGCATACGCAAACTATTTTTAGCTCAAACTACGATTTTATACCCTAAGTGCAAGGATTCAAAAGGGTATGTTAGTTTCGTGAAATCATTTGTAATAACTTAAAGTATTTCATAAATATAGTATTCGGTTGGTTTACATTTCTGAAACCCATGATTATGTATTATATTTTGTTTTAGTAAAGTCAAATAATTTTAATATATTTGTTAAATATTTAAAAAAAAATTCCTGGTGTTCTTTAAAAAAAGAAGCCATTGTTTTTAAATGTTTTTAAAAAAATTTAAGAGTTTTGACAATATTAAATATTTATTAAATTGAATTTAAATATCTTTAAATTAAATAAATATGCATAAAAAATATCTTAGAAAATATGAAATCTCTAGAATTTTAGAAACACCAACATTTCGAACGGATATTTTCAAAAATATTTCTCTTCTAAATCTCTAGAGACTTCTGGAACACACCAGATACACATAACTCACAAAATAACATTTCAACAGTCAGGAAAACAATCTTAGCTTTTATTGTTTCTTAGCAACAGTAAACAAAGCAACAGACTTGTTGTCCCTACACATAAATAATATTCAGTATTCAATAACACTTACACAGAGCACAAATAGACACGTAGATTTCTAGAAAACACAAAAAAACAGAAGGAAAATGCAGAACGCACAAGCAAACGAAGATGCCAGATATGCTGAGGGTAAGTTTCAGAGTTTATATAGAGGAAATATTGAAGATCTGATTTTCAGATTTTGCACGTATACGGGATACACAAATTGAAAATGTTTTGCGGATCATTTCGACTGCCATTGAAAGGATTAAAATGTCACTGATATTGCCAAAGTTAGGCGATGATATGGATCACTTGAGGGATATATTGCATGGAACATCATATGAGCCGGCAATAGGATTAATAGAAAAACTACACACATTGGATACCGTTAAGGTTCAGATATTGAATCATGATGTGCTCAAGATAATCGATTACTTTCATCGTAACTATCAAATCTATACGCTGTTTCCACGCCTCGTGAATTTGTTATCGAATGAAGATAAGAAACTGATTGTAGCTTGTGATACTATCTTAAAAGTTGCGACCCGTCATCTATGGCGTACCGCAAAGAGCGAGATTAGCATGGAACGTCAACTCCATGTCATGTATCATGAACGGGAAGAGCTACGATCCCGTACAGCATATTATCATAAGAAACTCAAGTCTAGGTACGCTGTTCTTCGCTGGAAACAGGCTGTGAAGTTCTTGATATTGGAGAAACTTGAAACCGATTTGGCCAATAGAAAATGGAAAAACAGTGTGCGGATCCAGAATGAGATGTAAGTAACATTTTCACTTTTGGATCTACTTTAAATTTCCATTTTCTGCAGTGAGAAACGAGGTCGTATTCTACGGGATGTCCATAAGAACACAATACAGAAACAAAAGGATCTGGAGGAGGAACTGGAAAAAGCTCGATTTGAATATGATCATCTAATTCAAAGTATTACCATCAACGAAAAAGAAGCAAGGGCTGAAAAGTACATTTATAAAGAGTGTAGTAACTTTCCCTATTCTTATACCATAATATTTTTTACAGAAACAAGCTACTGATCCAGCTAGAGAATATACTCCAAAAGTTTGATACAAATATTGGTGAGAAGATTCGCGAGAATCTGGAACTAGAGGATCAGTATAAAGCAGCCAAAAAAGAATTGGACATTTTTATGGTATCGTACCGCAAGGAGGAGGCAATCTATAACAAGATTGTGGTTAAGTACGAACAAGAGGAACAGCGCAAACAGCAACAACGTATCCTATTGTTCATGATGAATCGTGCGGCGCGACAGATACAGAAATATTGGCTCAAATGGCGCCGAGATCAGCGTCTGAAGGCCCGGCGTGCTAATAAAAAGAAGAGAAAGTAAACCTAAATTTGTTTAAAAAATTAGAAGGTTTATTTGTAATTGATTACATTCTATTACTCGTTAAAAAGTAAACTCTGAATTGGATGTCTTGAAGATATATTTGAAGTTCTTTTCGAAAGCTAAATCTCCATTTTTTTTGAATATTTATTCTAGATGGTATTTAATTTGTATTTACTTTGTACACTTCATACATTTTCATCAATCTCTTTGTTGTCAGCTGACATTTAACCGATACTCGTAGGAAGTAGAGTATTACGACTAAACTATCATAAAATTAACTTAATGGCTTTTAGTCAGCTTCTACCTATACTTAAATGTGCATAAATATTACATCACAACATAGTAGTTAGACCACTTTTTAGTAGGTCTATTAAAATCCCATTCTCTGGCGTAATTGCAGCGGTTTATTTCGCTGACAATTAGCAAGCTCACACTGAGAAAGTTCCGACTGTTTTATGGCCAAATGTGCCAAGGTAATTGGCCCTCTTCCGTCACACAAAAAGTGTGTAAAATGTTCAAGAGACTTATACATATTTTAGGTTGTAATTTAAGGCACACATCTAGAAAATTCTTGGACTCTTTAAAAATATATGAAACTCTGTGTAAAGATTATCTGATTTCAAATTGTTAAATGTTTTATTCAGAATAATTTGGATTTTTATTGAAATAATCTTTCAATTTTTTAAGAACCGAAAAATTATCAAATTTTCTAGATGATAAAAATTTGAATGCAGAATCAATTTGGGGCCCAAATCATGATCAAAATGATATTCCGCTTGAAAATCGATTAAGTTTTAATAAAGTTATGAGAGATCAAAGTTTTTGAAAAAATGTCAAGGGGTAAGTATGAAAAATTAGATAATAGATGGCTTAGTATCGAAAAATTATCAAATTTTCTAGATGATAAAAATTTGAATGCAGAATCAATTTGGGGCCCAAATCATGATCAAAATGATATTCCGCTTGAAAATCGATTAAGTTTTAATAAAGTTATGAGAGATCAAAGTTTTTTAAAAAATGTCAAGGGGTAAGTATAAAAAATTAGATAATAGATGGCTTAGTATCGAAAAATTATCAAATTTTTTAGATGATAAAAATTTAAATGCAGAATGAATTTAGAGACCAAATCATGAACAAAATGACATTCCGCTTGAAAATCGGTTAATTTTTGATGAAGTTATAAGAGATCAAAGTTTTTGAAAAAATGTCAAGGGGTAAGTATGGAAAATTTGAATTTTTTCGATTTTGATCAAATTTTCTAGATGACAAAAATTTAAATGCAGAATCAATTAAGAGATCAAATCATGAACAAAATGATATTCCGCTTGAAAATCGGTTAAGTTTTGACAAAGTTATGAGAGATCAAAGTTTTCGAAAAAATGTCAAGGGGTAAGTATGGAAAATCGGATGATAGATGGCTTAAAATCGAAAAATTATCAAATTTTCTAGATGATATAAATTTGAATGCAGAATCAATTTGGGGCCCAAATCATGATCAAAATGATATTCCGCTTGAAAATCGGTTAAGTTTTGACAAGGGGTAAGTATGGAAAATTGGATAATAGATGGCTTAGTATCGAAAAATTATCAAATTTTTTAGATGATAAAAATTTAAATGCAGAATCAATTTATAGGCGAAATCATGATCAAAATGACATTCCGCTTGAAAATCGATTAAGTTTTAATGAAGTTATGGCAGTTGGAAGTTGGACAACTCTCTGATCTAACACCATCGCCCGGGGCGGTTGCCCTCCTTGCCCCCCTCTTGAAACGGTGCTGAGGGGAAGACTTGAAATTGAGAACTGACCGAAGAATTTTGAACGCATTGCGACGAAAGCATTGACAAGTCACAAAACACGATGGTTTTGGGATTGCTTGTGGGGCTTCTGCTTTGGGGCTAGAAAAATGTTTACCCAACACACTCACACTCACACTTAGCTCAAACAGACTGACGGGCAGGCTGACAGACAGACGGATGGACAGACAGACAGCAAAAGGACTGAAAGACATCCCCAACCGAATTTCATGGCGAAAAATGGCGCATTGCTGTCGTCGCTGTCGCCGTCGTCGTCGCTGTCGCCAGTGACGACGCGACGTCAGCGCCGCAGTTCGGCCAATAGCCAATGTTGCTGCATTGTTACTTCATTTTCATTGCGCCTTTTCCCATCCCACCAACCATTCCACCACACCACACCACAGCACACCACATCTCAACCCACCACAGCCTTAGCCGCAGTTGCTTGTCTAATTTGCAGAGGTTAACATACTTAACTTGTTGGCATGCGTTGAATTGAACGACATTGCAACAAAGAAAGAATCACATTGCGACAATTCGCTGCGGCAAAAAAATGTAAAGAAACGGACAATGGAAATGACCGAAAACCGACTAAAACAAAATACATACAAGCATATGTGTATGTGTGTAGATATCTGTGTGCAATATGTATCTGTGTGTTGTTATGATATTTTAAGCAGATAAACCTTTTTAAAAATTATATGAATTTGTATAATTTAAAATATTTATTTAATTTAATTATTTCAATATTCATTCAATAAAATTATTAGTACATATTTTATATTTAATTTAACAAATATGGCATTAAATTTGCAAGTTGGGATATATTTTTTTGAAAGATATAGTAACATTTTAGACCAATATTAGTCAAAGCAACTAAAAATGTTTCTAAAATGTATTGCAGTTTTCTTTTTATTTCAAAGCGCCGGCGCGACCGTTACAAAAATCCCCAATTTCGGAATTTCAATATTTCTCACTCGCTGAACCGCAAACAGAACCAAAAAAAGCAAGAAATCGCCAATGAGAGCGACTAAAACCGTTTCGCTCGCTAACCGGTTCGCTCATTTGCAGCAGTGAGCGTCTAATAACAGGGTCTATGTTAACTAGCAGCGCTGTGGAGCATTGCGATTGGTCGGCAGTTCATTCGAGTAGTTAACAACGTGGAAGCAGTTCAATTGAGCAGCGCTAACAGCAGGTTTGCAGCCATAGATTAACATTCGCTGTGCAGCGAACTAACAGCACGAAAGTGCAAAAAATATTGTAGTACGCTTACGGGTTTTAAACGGTACAGTTACAATTGAGTTGTCAACCGTTACGGACGCAAGTTCTGATTAGGATCGTGAGTTACCTTCAAATAAATTCTTTACAACTTACAAATTTTGTAGAGGACTCCAAAACTGGCTAAATATATTTCGTGATATAAATAAAAAATTTTTAACAAAATAAAAAAACAAAAAAATCGAGCAGTTTTTATATGTATTTGAATTAACGAGTGTGCGCGCGTGTGTTTCGCATATTAAATCGCACAATAGAAAACCCCAAAAGAAAAAGCAACAGCAAAAAAAAAAGAAAAGAAAGAAAAACGCAAATTATACAAAATTCGGCAGATTAACAAAATAGCAACAAAAAATTTGCCACGGCGAGAAAAAAAAAGTAGCGTCGCTGCGACGCCGACTGCGACGGTGACGGCAACGTCAACATTTTGTCGCTTTAGCTTTGCTCCGCCGTTTTATTTGAATTCCTTCATTTCATTTGATTCGCCGCCGGCAACGACGCTACTTCATTTTCGCCCAGTGTTTCAAATTGTTGTTGCTGTTTTTACAACAGTTTTTGAGTTGCATATGTTTTTCTAAAAAATCATTGTGTATTTCTCCTCTCCTCATCCTCATCTTCTTGATCTTTGCAGTGTGTTATAAATTTGTGCTTAAAACGCAAATTAAATTCTAGTTAAACGTAGAACGCGCGTCGTCCGTCGTCCACGTTAATTCCACTTACACATACATACCACAGCAGCAGCAGCAAACGCAGCAGCGCCGCCGGCAGAAGCAGAGCAGCAGCAGCGGATTAACCCTTAGCTACATTTCTTTCCAAACACAACAAAAACCCAACAACTACAAAAATGGTAAGTACATTTATTTATACTGAATTTTTCATTGTTTACCATTAAATTTACATGAAAATTTGCAACAGTTTTGTCAAAAATCAAAGACACAAAGCTTTAAATTAAATGTGCCAATTGGTACTAACCCATTCCAATTGGTTTTCGTTGAACTGAACTTAACCCCTTAGAACCTGACTTTTTTGCTGTGGGTAAACAGCTGTGCCAAAAATCACACCCCAAAAATCGTCAGCTGAAACTGGTTTTTCATTAGTTTTTTAAATGATACATACCCCTATTTGAGAGGTAGATATAAAAAAAAATAATATAAAGAAATATCAAAATGAGTCATGAATAAGCAGTATTAGTTACCTCCGAAAAATCTCTGATAAAAAGACTTCTTTATCATATCTCTAAAGATAGCGCTTAGCGCGTCATTCTTTATTATTTACTTAGGAGCTTTTCTTACAACTTTTAATATTAATTGTAAAAATAAAGAAAACTGAATTTGTAACTTGTATTTTATTTTATTTCAATTTTCCTAATACAAACTTTGTTATTTTAATAATTTGGAAATAAAGATAATATCTTACATATTATTTAACTAATGTTTATTAAAGCTTACTTAAGGCGCATATTAAAAAAGTTTTGAATAGATACTTTATGTTTATACGATTTTTATTGTTATAAACTTGACAATAATTGTAAATCAATTATTTGATCAAACAGAAATTTCTCTTGGAATTAAAATGCAATCTAAAAATCGCAAAGTTTTAAAATATTTATCATTTGTTTTATTTTAGAAATATAAAACTGAATAGTTATTTATTTTTTAAGGTTTGTTGTTATTATTTATGAACAAATTTAATAATCTACACAAAAATTCAAGTCGGCAATTAACACGTTTTTTTTTGTAACCAAAGTCCAAAACTTCGCGACCCTGACAGTTATATTCCATAACGGCAATTGTTCGAGGGTTTTTTCACCTGAAAGCAACTCAATCTAACCTACCCCGCCCTCCCCCCCTGCCACGCCCCTTGGTAATTGAGTGCAGAAAACGTGAAACTAAAACTAAAAACGAAACAAGCAACAAAAACTTGTTATCAGGAATTCTCAAAGACAACCCTCTCTTCCCCACTCCCCTTCCCCCTTCCATCAACCCCTTCAACGTTGGCAGCTGTATTACACACACATATAAACACACACACACATACACACGCGTGTATTTAAAGGTGTGCGTATCCAGAATTTGCTTTATTGCGCCAAATGTGGCGCCCATAAAAAGTTGAGAATTGAGAAAAAATAAAAAGCCATTTCTATTGCCACTTTATCAGCCATATTTGTATTTGAACTGCTAATAAATAGTTGCTGTTCTTGTTATTGTTATTGCACTAAATTTGATTTGCTTATCAGCGTGTTTCCAATACAACAACAGCAACAACAACGGCTGTTCCAGCAACGCCGGCATTATTGGCTTTTCCTTTTGCTTTTCGTTTCGTTTCGCTTTATTTACCGCAAAAAATTGAGGTTAGATTCGCATGACAAAAAAATTCGTGAAGAAAAAACGAAACGGCGAAAAATTCTTTAGCTTTTGGAATTTCTGTTCTCGCCGTCGCGTCGCGTTGCGTCGCTTTGTCGCGTTTCGTTGTATTTGCTCAGTTTAACCGTTTCGTATGCACACGAACAGCACAGGGCGCTGTGCTCTTTTAACCGTTTCGCTCTCTCGCATTTGGCTCGCATAACCGTTTCACACAGTTTTTTGCCTGGTTCGTCTTGCTCTGCACAGATTGTTATCACTTTTGCCTTTTGCACTGCGTCTCTCGCTCTCTCTCTTTATTCTCGCTCTTGGTGTCGCACTTTTATCTGCGTGCGCTTTCTTTTGCGTTTTCGTTGTCGTTAGGGGATTTTCTGTTGCTCTCTCTCTCTCGGTTGCGGCACCTACGTTTTGTTGTTTTCTTCTATAACCGTTTCATTTGCCGCATTGCGGTTATTTTGCTGTTTCGCTTTCTGTTTAGCTTTTGAGCTCTGCTGGCGCGCTGCCGCCAATGCTGCTGCTGCTGTTGTTGGTGTTGTGTTGACTTGGCCATGTTGTTGCTGTTAATTCTGCTGCTTGTTCCACTTTGCCATTCGCCCAAGAATTTCATTGTAACGGGGCAAACGTGTGTGCAGCGTGCAGCATAATGAAGAAATACGAAAATGAAAAGAAAAGAAAAATTTCTGCTCAGACGCCAAACGTGGCGACGTCGCCACATTAACCGCACATAATCCAATTTTTTCTCATCTTTTCTTTTCTATTTTCTTTTTTATTATATGTATGTATTTATTTTACTGCTGTCTCTTCTACTTTTTATTTGGCTTTAGCGCTTGCTGCGTTTGCCTTCTGATAAGAAAATACCAGCAGATACTTCCCCCTCTCCCTTTTACACCCACACCTACATACATATATATGTATCTACGTCTCTAGCTGCGAACGTCGCTTAATTTAATTAGCGCTTTTACAGCTCACGCAAAATGCAAACAGTTTTTAATTAAAACAAATCGTTTTACGTGCTCAATATTTTGTTTTGCATTAATCGTGATTCATCTTCTTTCTCCCTCTCTTTATAAGAAGAGGGTGTGATTGAATGTGTGTGTGTGTGTAGATAAACAGAAGCTTGATCTTCAAAGTTTGTTGACTGCAAAGACGACTGCATTATCTCATCAAATACGTATAACAGTATTATTTATTCAGACTGCAATATCTCATCAAACACATGTATAACAGTATAACAGTATTATTTATTCAGACTGCAATATCTCATCAAATACGTATAACAGTATAACAATATTATTTATTCATTTCCGTTTTGTGTTTCATATCTTCTTCATAAAGAATTTCAATGATTGTTATTTGTATACCCTGCATTAATTGTAATATAATAATTTATAAACAATATAATTTCCAATTTAATAAGTATTTTTCATAGCAAAGCAGATACAGGGTATTTCTTTAGCGATCACTCTTGACTGCAGCACCCTTTGTTTTTAATTCTCCTTTTTTTTATTGCTTTTGTGAGTCATTTGTTGAGTTCATCATAAAAAACAACAAATATGTTTCTTATTTCGCGTTTTTCATACAGTTTTTGCATTCAAATTGTTTGTTTCGAATATGAAATTGAATCCGACGAAGAAGAAAACCGGTTAATACCGGCTTATTGTCAACTCTCTTTTATGCATAAAATGTTGATAAAAAAATTTATATTTTAATAAGCTGGCAACTTGTTTTTGTTTGCAATACCGGCAAAAAGACGATTAAACCAGTTAAACGAAATTATAGAGAAAATACGGAAAGGAGAGAGAGAGAGAGAGAACAAGAGTGGAAGTCGAAACGAGAGAAAGCTATTAAAAGTAATGTTTATGCTTCGTTTGAATCACATGTGCAATCTCTGAAAGCAAAATTCAATGTACACAACACACAGATACACACTAATACATGGACAGGTGCCAATATGGTCTGGTTTGGAGGTGGGCGTCATAAATATACATATATGCATATGCATTGGTATAACATATATGGCTTGACAATTAGGTAGTTTCCCCCACACCCAAATGCCATTAAAGGTGGGTTATATTGTTAATGCTGTTGCCATTTAAATCGTTGAGCTTTAATCAGCTTTGGGCTTAAACAGTTAGTCATAAATTCATGACATAACCAGCGTACTACTGTGCAAAACGTTTATCAGGCCAAAAGCGATAAGCCACAACGAAAATTCAATTCACACCCACAGATATACACACACACACACTCGAATTGCAATCGAAGATTAGATAAAGTATCCTATGGCTAAGCAGAAAACCTAACATAAGTTTTGTGTGTGTGTGTGTTGAGAAAGTCAGCAAACATTTTGACATACATTTTATATAAGACTTTTAGAGAGATAGAGAGAGAGGGAGACAGAGAAAATCGAATAGTTGACTTCAAGTGTAGCTACGTGTGTTGACCAAGTTATGGCATAATTCCCACTTCTATTGATTAGATAGCAAATATTTGGACTTATCGAGGAAACTCTTAAACCTTAAGCACACTTGCACTTAATTCTGAAAGCTCTAGAATAGAGAGAGAGAAAAAGCAAGCTAAGTTTAAAAGTAATCCATAAAAACGTCTAGAATTTCTATTTAAATTGATCTATTTGTATTGCTTGTCTGAGATAAATATCTGACTCAAATCTGAACCGAGTAGTACAAAACAATAACATGTAACATGCAAATTGTTTTGTCATACAAATTAATCATCAACTTAATCCATATCTCAACAGAACTTACGAGACGTTTGGCAATCGATCAATAATAGTTTTTATTGCAATTTATTTCTGACGTAGGTGGAGGTATTTATTCATATTTGTTATGTGAGTCGTTATTATGCTTTATAGGGGTTATTTAATTATTTTGCGACCTTATCGCTGGGTATGCTATATATAAATTGTAAATATATATAAATAAATAAACAAATTAAATGCACAATGCTTCAAATTGACAGAGAGTGAGACGGAACTTATAGCAATAGAAATGGAAGTTTTGGTAATTGTAGCTTTGGCTATTTCCCGAACCTTGTAGTCTGGTTTTGTGTATCCAAAATAAAAAAAAACTAACTCAAATAACAACTGACGTCAGCGAAACTTAACACCTTTCAGATAGCTCTGTGGAGATATGAGATACAATTGTATCTATGTGTTTAAATGCGTGTGTGTGTGTGTGTGAGAGTGTGTGTGTTCTCGGTGGGTCTGTCTGGCGCCTTTTGTTGAGTTTGAGTGCAAACAATATGCGAAATTATTCAAATGAATCCCAATGTGCCGCTATTCTTTGACGTTTTGCTTCCTCTAAATACGATATGTGCATAGATCTTGTATCTTTCGGATGAGAGATTCTTTGTATTGTAATTTCATACAAAAAAAAGGAGAAAAAAACAAAAACAGTTTCAAATATGTGTTTCTCTTTTCTATTTCATTTTCTTCTCTTTTTTTTATTTATGGCGTTTTGGCATTGAGAATAGATCAAGTAGTCGTCGCCTATGTCATCATTCATAAACACATCATAAAAGCTGACAGCAATTAATTATTAGTTATACAAATAGAAGCAAGAGCGTGTTCAATCATAAGCTTAATTATGGTAATAATATCTCAAAAGTTGTCGTTTCATATTTGCATTATAATTAATACCTTTTCCATCTGTCTGACTTTTATTTTTATAGGCCGATCAGCTGACAGAGGAACAAATTGCTGAGTTCAAAGAGGCGTTCTCGCTATTCGACAAAGACGGTGATGGCACCATCACAACAAAGGAGTTGGGAACAGTTATGCGCTCCCTGGGACAGAACCCCACAGAGGCTGAGCTCCAGGACATGATAAACGAGGTCGATGCCGATGGTAAGTTGAATAAAGATTGTAATAAAGATTTTTACTCTCCAAAGAGCGTAAGATTTTTACTCTCCGAAGAGCGTAAGATTTTTCCTCTCCGAAGAGCGTAAGATTTTTCATATTACTCTTTGTGTTGCATTCGTAAACGTTTTAGAACATTTCTTTATTTGTTAAGTTCTTGAGTTTTTTTTTTGCCAAATTCTTGAACTAGATTAATGTTAATTTGTCTTTGGGCTAATTTCTTTGAACCCTTTTCTCCTAACTAATTATAAACTTGTTCTATATGTTCGATCGATCTATTCTTAAATACAATGTATTCTGTAATCCCTCTGACAACGAACTGACAAATACGAAATAGAAGAAATTCTTTTTGTTTGCTTCTTGAGGTTTCTTGGCGATTGGCTAAAAATATGCAACAAAAACACGTCATAGCCATTAAAAATAGAAGACCAAAAATATTTGGCTCTTGTTCTGGCTAATGTTGTAGTAGTTGTTGTTGTTGTTGTTATTGTTGCTGTCAAAAATGCACAGGATTTTTGACAAAAGGTGGTTGGGGCTGAACTGGGACTGAAAAGAATCTCAAACAAAAAAAAAAAAAAAATAGAAGAAACTAAATTGAAAATAAAAATTATTATTTTTAACACTGAGTAAATGAAAAGAAAGAAATTGAGCGATAGGCGCCGCACGCCATTTCGGAAAATGAGAACCGTTTGAGGTTTTTCACCTTTCGCCAAAAACTACTCAACACATGAAAAGAGACGGAGCGAGTAGTGTGAGAAAGAGAGAGTGAGAAACAAAAAAAAACAGTGCTCGTGTGGCTTTTTATATGTATTTTTAGCATTTGTGAAATGTGTCGAGAATATATCGCACATACGTTATTTTTTTGTTTTTTTTTTTTTTGCTCTTTTCATTTTCGTTAATTTTTCACAAATTATAAATCATTTTTTTATTTATGTGCACATATACATACATATACTTGTCTTATACACGCGTCTGTGTATGTGTGTGTGTGTCGCTGTTTCGTTCTCGTGCAGTTTATGTTTGCATAATGCCCCAAAGCTCGACAATTAGCTTAAAAATAAAACAGGCCCCACCCAAGCAGAGTGACAAGAACAACAACAGTAACAGCAACACCATTACACCAATACATACAAACACGCACACGCACTGAAATCGCGACAAGCGAGCGACAAGTGCAAAGCGTAACAAGTAAAAAGTGCAAGGAGACGACAGCGAAATTCCAAAAACCCGAAATCAAGTCACCCACATCCGACAGTAGAAACAACAAAAACTAAAAGAACAGCAGCCGAAGGAAACGCTGCTCCACTCTCGCACTCTCTCACTCTCGCTCTCAGAAACAGAGCTGCTGCAGAGACGAAAGCAGTGCTGCCAAGGCAATGCTGCTGTCAAAGTAATCTGCAGAAGCAGCGCTGCGGCAGAGGCAGTTTCGCTCTATGTTGCTTACAGCGACAGCGCTGCCAGCGTTGTTACTTTCTCGTTTACTCATCGCTGTCACTGTTAAGCTGGTTGTTGTTGTTGTTGCTGTTGTTCTTTAGCACGTGCAGAATGCGCATGTGATGAAAAATCCAGGGCAAATCTGCAAATGTCTGCACAAAGTGAATACAGCGCATGCCTTACAAAGTAAAAAAAAGCCAAAGGACAACAGGCGCAAAAAGCACGTGGATAGGTGGCGACTAAGCCAAAGATGTTTGCAGCTGTAGCTGTGTGTGTATAGCCTCTCCCCCTCTGCCACCAGATTGGCAGGTGGGCGGACAAACTATGACTGACTGAACGACTGACTGACTGACTGATGCTTATCAGCACAGACCTAAAAATAGTCGCTTTGGCTCAAGAAGTACTTGAGAGGTTTTTGGTTCTTTTCTAAAGTGCCGCTCTTTAAGTGCACATGCATGTGTATGCGTGTGTGTGTGTAAGTGTAGAACAGTTGAGATTTACTTAAGCTGTTATACGCCTACATACATATTGGCAGTTGTAGTTATTGTGAAGCTTACAGCATATGGGAATTTTTAGGGAATTTTAATTATCTTTCAGAATAGTTTAAAAAAGTTAAAAAACACTATTATTTTCAATTTTTTAATATTGACAGTATTAGATATTATAAAGTTAACAGAATTAAATATGGGAGTTAGTGAAAAATTTATTTATCATATAGGATATTAACTTTTAAGGATTTAAATTATGAGCTCTTTTAAAAAATAACTTAAACAAAAATAGCGAAATATTTTCAAGTTTTAAAAATTTCTTAAAATTTATGAAGAAAATTGAAACCAAAGTAACATTTTGCTGTACTCTGAATAATTTGCTATGTCTTTCTGAGTATTATATCAACAACAGATTCCAACTATATATAATAAGAGCTATTAAATTTTCACTATACGCTTGGTTAATCATGGGATTCTACGTAACAGGTTATACGCGATTATCTGGCTTATTTTACGATCTTAGCAAGCAAATGGCATTTCGTTAATAAAATTATATAAAATATATACATGGACTGTTTGAAATGACACACACACATGCAGAGACAACACCCACATACTCGGTGGTAATTTTGTAGTCTCTGAACAACAGACGGAAACATTAAACATTCATTACTTAAAAATTTTGCTGGCGTCGCCAGTTGACGATGTCCAAAAACTGCAGCCGCATACAAACGACGCCATTAGACGTCCCCTTCTTCCCCCCTCCCTCTATATTTGCTCCCCTCTTACTCAAAATGACGTCTGGGGAGTTTTGACTGAGTTGAAATGCAAATAGCATAGCATAACAATTGTCCAGAAATACACATATAAAATAAAAAAATAAAAATAAAATAAAACGAATTGAAATGAAAACGAGCAAAGCTGCAGTTTTTGACCAAATGACCAAGCGAAACGCAACGAAATCAAGAAAGAAACCCCAATGTGTTATTTATAAAGACTCATTCCCCCAACACCTCCCAAAAACAAAAAAACAGAAACAACAACTAAATTTAGCGTTGCGAATGAGCGAAAAAAAATAAACGAAAAAAAGAATCTTATTAAAATTTTAAATTGTCTGCAAAAATTTGGGCAACGTTGCGAATCGTCAAGCGGGACGCTTGGATGAATGTGAAGAGGAGGAGAAGGAGGAGAAGGGGATGGGGTTGATGAGAGAGTAGAAAAAGAGAGAGGGGAAGGGGAAAGTTAAGAGGCGTCTGGTGAAATGGAAACCAAAACCCCTTAAGATATATATATATATATTGGCAGACATTGGCATCTTGGCGTCTCTTGGCCATCGTCTCATGAGCCTTGTCAATCGTTTTGTTAACGGCAGTCTGTCTAAGGCGCGTCTAACTCGTCTCGTTCAAGTATTTTCTTTTGGCCAACAAAAATGGCTAGAAATTTGACGTCGGGGGAAATCCTAATATGTTGGCCAATGCCGGAAAAGCCAAAAGCAGCGACAGAGTTCGCGTCAAATGTTTTAAATATAGAATTTATAAACAAGAGTGTGCCACACAGACACAGCCACAACAACAACAACAACAACAACAACAACAACAATGACAACCAACAAAATGAACCAAAATACAACTGAACCAAACTGAACCCCACAAATTATAAGCCAAAACAGTCTGACTGATTGACTAATAGATGCCCTGTTTATTTTTCAATGATTTAATTCGATTACTGCAAAGATAAAGTAATTTATTCTTGTTATAAAATAAATATACACAACTTTTATGGATTTTGACAATTACTAAAAAATGCTAGGGTATATATTAAAGCTATATGCTATGGATAACTCGCCTCTATTTGTTAAGCAATTTAATCCATTCATTATTATTAATATATGCTTCAATTAGAGGCACATTTATTCCATTAGATTATTGGATTTTTATGCATTTTTCATTGAGAATTCAAATGTTGCCCACTGCGTACAAATTGTTTCTGTTTTTAAGTATATTTGTATTTATTTTGTTTTTTGTTTTTCGAAGAGTTCATTATTTATTTTGCTGTTTGGAGGCGATTTTAATGTGGTTGTTAATAGCCTTGTTTTGAATGCTTCTGGTACTAGCTACATATGATATATGTATATATGTTACTATGAACTATAGAAGAGACTGTGTGAATTGATTTGTATTTGAACTTGAGAAAGAGTACAAACAATAATAAAACTTGAGTGGGGCCAACTTAAGTTTACATTCCTTATTTTTCTTAGGTGTGGTAGTATGGATTTTACTTGGGAAATAAAATAAAATGACTTAGTCAGTGTTGTTCAAATATGATATATAAAAGTATACTACTGGAAAACACTGCTCTTATCAAAGAGAACATTCTTTAATATTCTTTTGCAATATGTAAACACTGATTGTAACATGACTTGGGTGTGACTACACTGGATAATGGTATTGAAAAAAACTCAGAAATATCTTCAGCATAGACAAAGTTTGAATGGCCAAACTTACTGATGAACTGAACCCTTGAGACGCCCATAAAAACAATCTTAACTGTCTGCTTTATGCCACAATCATAACATTATATCTCAAATATGAGCCATGTTACATTTATTAAAACTTTGAAAACATGCACATAAGAGAGAGAGAGAGTGAGAGACAGAGAGGGGGAGAGAGGGAGCGAGAGAGCGAGAGAGAGAGAGAACAACCATTAGTTGGATATATGTATAAATATTTTATAGAATTGAGTTGAACTTTTTTTTGTAGAGTTGGCAAGAGAATGAGAGAGTCAATAACAATTAAGGCCTCAGCTTGGGCCAAAAGTTTTTTTTTTGGTTTGGCAAAAGTTTGTTTCTTTTCTTCATTTTTGTTTTTTTTTTTTGTTATGGAGAGCGAGCCATAAAAATGTGTAAGCCAAAGCGAAAAACTATTTGCAAACTTTAAACAGCAAAGTGAAGTGAAACTTTTTCAATTAGTCTAACAAGAATTTCGGTCAGAGAGGCCACTTCATTTATGCCCGGGTCCGGGTCTGGGTCTCTTCGGTCTCAAGGGTCGAGTAAACCTCAGAATTCCCAAGTGGCTTAGCAGCGGCTCAGCTTATCTTTTGGGCCAGCAGTTAAGTTATCAATGCTGCCACAAAGTTGCGCATACGCCACGTGTGCCACAAGATGAAAAATATGAAAATAAAAAACTAAAAGAGACGAGACGTGATGAATGAGAACTTGAACAAATATGAGAAATCTGCTTGATTATGGCCTGGCCAAGGGATTTCTCTCTGAGCCAAAAGGGATTTTTGAGCCAGTTTATACAGCCGACAGGTACACAGAAAAAAAATAAAAGGGCAAAAGAAGGCGTGGCCAGGCTCATAATAAAGATAAATGTTTGGCTCGTAAATTACCCAACTGGGGGCAAATGTTCAAATGTTGATGGAACGGAACATTTATTACAATTCAGCCTAACAGACATTTAAGCACTTTTTTATGGCATGTGCAGAGCGAATGCTTGAGCAAAGTATCTATATAATATATATATATAGATATATGTTCATAATTTACTACAGCGTGATTAATACTAAATTTTATATGCTTTCAATTCTGAAAAATACTGACAGTGACGAAGCAGTAAATAACTTAAAATAAACCTAAATATTTGTTCACAATTTGTGTTAGGTAAAGTTTTTTTAGACAACTATATTTAATAGATTTTGAAACAATGACCAGAAAAAAGTGCCTTTTTAAATGGTATTTAATTTTGTTATTTTGTGTGTCTATTTAATAGAAAATATTGCTATTTAAGCAGGGTAAACTTATTAATTTCTTAAACATATTCTTATTCCTTTCTTCAGGCAACGGTACAATTGATTTCCCAGAATTCCTTACCATGATGGCACGCAAAATGAAGGACACCGATAGCGAAGAGGAGATTCGGGAAGCCTTCAGAGTGTTCGATAAGGATGGCAACGGCTTCATTTCAGCGGCCGAATTGCGTCATGTGATGACAAATTTGGGCGAGAAATTAACAGACGAGGAGGTCGATGAGATGATCCGTGAGGCTGATATCGATGGTGATGGTCAGGTCAATTACGAAGGTAAGCATATCTATCATAATCTGCTCTTGAAATACTCATGCCCTATACCCTACACATACACTCTCTCTAAGCGGCTTACTTACCTATTTGTCGCGTGTCTATGTCGATACGTCGTCATGTCGTCTCATGTCGTTTCATGTCGTGTCATGTCATCCCACTAATTGGATATTCACACAACAGTTGCTGGCTTTGGTAATTGCCATGTAGTGTACACAATTGACTTTTGTTAGGTCATGTGTGTATGTGTGTGTGTGTGTGTGTGCCAAAACATTGGCATAACTCCCGATTGAATCATACACACACATATATATTTATATTTGAGTCACAATTGGCACTTGCTTTGTCATTCATTACTTTTCGTTGTTGCTCATGATATTTTTTCTATAAACTGATTCATTAGTCGCATTTAATGCGTGCACTAACAAAGTCTATATTCTATTCGTTTAGCTGTGCAGTAGCATCATATGAGCTAAGAAATTCCCTGTAATAAAAAAAGCGAAAGATTGTCAGATATAGATAGATTGTCAGATATAGATAGATTGTCAGATATGTATATCTTTATGAAGTTCTCTTAAATAAAACATTCAGTCTTTAGGAAAATGAAGCTCTATTATAAAAAGTATTTAAATACAGTAGAGTATTTCCTAGTCTATCATTTGACTTGGTTGTCAAACATTTTTCTGGCATTTTCTGTTTTGTGTTCTTCGAAATTTTTTAATTGCTTGAAAATTGAATATTCAATTGAGGGAAATTGAGTGAAAAACCTAATACTAAAAACAACTACAAAGGCAATACGAGTACACATATGTTGATTCAAGGTGCTAAAATCTGTTTTCACCCCTCCAAAACAAAAAAGAAGAATGAAAGATCATTGCTTTGATTGTACTTAAAAACAACAAACTGAAATATTGATGGCCCCCCTTCAATTCAATCGCTCACTCATTTACTCATTTACTCACTCACTCGCTCAGTCGATGGCAATCAAAGTCGGACAGATACAGATCTAGATTCTAGAACTATATATACGCATCGTATATATGTTTGTATGCGCATATATAATGAATACATCTCTCGTATCCGAGTTAAACAATGTGCCTCAAGTTCAAATAAAAATCGTTTGGCGCAAATCTCAGGCGGATCAAATAGATTAATCACAAGCAATTTATGAACACAACATAAAAAGAACAAAATGAAACGATATAAAAATAGGTACATTTTTCGTGTGAAAAGCAACAAGACAAGTTAAGAAATTAGACAACAAATTGTTAATGTCTATTGATTATAGCGAAGCAAATCTACTTGGGAAGTAAATGTGTCAAAAATGATTGCCAAATAAAATTTCGGTCTTTTTTTTTTTGGCCATTATAAGTGGATTGAGATAAGCAAGTGAGACGTCTATTTTGATAGGCCAGCATTATATATGTATGTGTGAGTTTCCTCATTGAAAAACCTTGCTGAAAAATATAAATCATATCTTATCTTAAAAATGCCTTAATCGTCATATAATGTTATTGATTTATGCACTCATATTGCCATTTTAGAGATTGGTTATCAGAATTCTAATCAAAAATCTACTGAAATTTAAAAATTCCATTAATTAAGATTAAGTTTTTTGTATTCATTAATGGTAATAAAGTAATTTAAAGCTTCTTGATCTATAAAAATAAATGGATGGATGGAATGTATCTCAATCTCTTTTTTGTATCTCAATCTCTTTTTGTATCTCAATCTGTACTTTATGTCCCTTATCTACTCTCTTAACATATGAGGCAGGTCAATTTCTCTTTAGTTTTGATCTTGTCAAGTCTAATAAAAGCTGCTTGCTATAGCACTCAGCTGTCAGCTGTTTTTCAGCTTTTGTTGCCGAGTTGAAAGGTTTTATGCGAGAGAAAACATAAATGTTGAAAATGCACAGAGTCGGGGAAAAACAATTAAAATCAAATATAAATATTGTGCAATAATTTGAATAACAAAAGAATACGATAAAAACAACAACAACAATAAGAATAAGAAGAGGAAGATGAACAAATGCGAGAACAATAACTAACAACAGGCAATTTGGCGAGCTGTTTGAACATTGACCGACAACCTAAGAGAGAGAGAGAGAGAGAGAGAGAGAAAAGAAAGAGACAGATATTAAGAGTATAGAGTATATATGTGTGTGTGTGGGTAGTGAAATGAGCATAACATAAATAAATGCGAGTTGTTGCCATTTGCTTATTGCCAATTAACCAAAGTCTTTATTGTTGTCTTGTCTCTTGTTTGGTAACGGGACCGGCATTTGGCCATGTTCGACGTTGGGGGCCGGGTTCGGTTCGGTTCCGGGAACGGAACGGAACGGAGCGGAGATATCTCGGACGGGGGCTTGGAATGTGAAAATTATATAGCGCAAACAATGGGCCGGACCCAACGACTATATAGATATATATTTATATGTATGAGACTTACTTTGGCCACTCGCCAAATATAAAAATGTTGTCAGAATATAAGAAAAAAGGCGAAAAAAAATAGAAGAAATTAAAACAAAAAGAAACCAAGTCGAAAAAATCAAATAAAATGTTAAGCAAAATACAAAAGAAAAACAAATTCAACATTAGCACAGAAGCGCGGCGATATAATGTACATATTATACCAAAAAAAAAAAAATAAAGAAATAGTACCTACATCTATACTATATAGAAGAGAGTGTGAAACACACACACCTACACATTAAGCTGGCGAATGTAAACAAAACGACGAAAGATAAACAGCAGAACCACAAAACACCAAAACGACCCCAAGTAAATACCGACCTATGCGAAAAACTATGGAAATTAAAATAAAAATACATGAAAATTGTACTAAAAATATATGCATTTTGCCAGCCAGTACGCAGCTCACAATTTTCGCACAAAGAGTTTGAACAATAGCAGTCTCGATACATTAGGGAAATTAGATCAAGAAAAGGGCGCAGGAAATGCCCCAAAATGTCAAGGCCCCGCCCAGAAGTCGAGCTCAAACTCTGAGAAAACTCATTTTTCTAGGCAACTCGATTTTGGGTTGGGTTCGAGCTAAATTCGTCGAGGTATTTGCATATTTGCAGCAAGGTTAAGAATTAGGCGGATGGTAATAACGTATAAAGGTCTTAAAGGCGTGCCCCCTGAACTTTTCACATGTATTTATGTCGAAAGTTGCGTTTCTGGTTATAATAACGTTTTATTTTTAAGCATTTTATTGGATAACAACTTTAGTTTCTTCTGTTTTACGAGCTAGGTGCGGAATTTAGTAAAGGAAATGGATGAAAGAATAAAAATTAATACTTACTAGTTGAATTTTTTTTTATTACAAAAAAACTAGGCTTGGAAAAATTATTGCTGTAAGATATGGTAATAATATCGGAATTATTTCTGTAAATGAGCCTTTTATGGATAACTTGAAATTTTAACAATTCTATAAAAAGAGTCAAGTTAAATTCAAAATTATGGACCTGTTAAATGCGAAATGAGACAAAAACAATTAACAAAGATATACACCTGATTCGTGTACAATATTAATTGGTTTGCATGCTTAAAAAGTTCATAAATACAATTAAAAAACGATGCCAATCTCATTGTCGCAATTCTTCCGACAGCTACTTAACGTTTACGTTTGCATTCTCGTTTATATTAACGTTTACCGCTACGTTCTACCCCTAATTGTCTGTCCACCCACTTAACACCTGCAATCAGGTGGCATGTGATGCCGTCGTACCCGATTGTTGGCCAAGAGGCCAGCGTTATTCACATGCTACAAATATTTAAAAAATGTGCGCACAACTGCAAAATAACAAATGCAGAAAATTAAAAGAGCAAAAATAATAGAATAATTGAATAAATAACAATAGACAATCCAATCAGCTGCATATGCACTGGGAATAACATCTAACTGATAGATGGAAAGGAGGTAAGGGAATAGAAACAGCGGCTGTCACCTGTCTATTTTTAGGCGCTGCATGCAAACACCTGATAAATCGGGGACACAACACTTTGAGGAAGCGTTTCAGCGGCCAACGCTCGCAGCAAACGTTGCCAATTTGCCGCCAACCTCTCGCCCCTCCCACTCCTTTCTCATCCTCCCACCTTTCCTCTTCTTCATTCACTGATTGCGTCGATGATGTTCAGTTTTTATCTTAAAAAAAAAGCAATTTATATCGCAAAATTAGCTGTTCCTCCCTTGGGAATCGGTTTTTCCTTTTCTTCTTTTTAGATGTTCCAGTTCAGATAAATTTGATATATGTCCCATTTTATAATTTTCCACAAATTCAGTATAGTAATATTTTCCCCAAACCTTTTTTTATATTTTAGTCTTCTTCTGCTTTTGTTTATATAGTTTTATCTTATTCTTAAAGAGCATTTAAATTTCGTTCAACTGCTTCCCTGGCTCGTTCTTCCCCACCCCATTAATTTTATATCGTTTTATTATCTGGCATGTCTGTCGGCGCACCTAATAAATTTTCCCCCGATTTTTTTTGGCCAAGCGAGAGCTTTGCATCAACCGATGTCGTAGGATCTTGTGACTAGACCGTTTATCTTGTTGATTAGTGGGATGAATTGATAGTAGATTCTATGATTATTTACAGGAAGAATTCTGTTCTTCACTTTCTCTGATATTTGTGAATCTATGTACATTAAACTCTTTATCCTGTAGTAAATATTTTTACATTAATTGTAAACTTTAAATTTTCTTTAATACTTATCGCATCCTTTTTTTGGTCTTTCTCTTTGCAGAATTCGTGACTATGATGACATCGAAGTGAAGCGTTAAATTATTTCTTTTTAAGCCTTTCTATTTTTTTAAGATGTTGACGAAGACTGTAGCTGTGCGCAATGACATCGCGCCACGCTGTTGCTATGGACCCCAGTAAAAGATCTTAAAAAAACAACAAAGAGTTAAGCGAAAAACAAAATAAATACATAAACATAAAAACAAAAACAAGAAGAATATAAAACCAAAAGCAAAAAAACAACATTTAAGAAACTTAAAAAAAGAAAAACTTACACTTAAACGAAAAGAAAAGAAAGAAAATAAAAAAGAGCAAAGAGAGAAAAGCAAACGCAAGAAAATTTAAACAAACATAAAATGAGAAAATGAAAACCCAGAAAATATAAAGATTACATGAAAATTATAAAAAACACACTTAATTTTAATGCAAAAATGGAGAAAAACCGAAAACCGCAGAGAAAGAAAGGAAAAACCAAACAACAACAAACAGCAAAACTTAATGAAGTCACCGTTTAAACAAAAAGCATGTTATAAGTAATACAAAAAAAATTAAACTATTACACTTAAATACAGGCATAAACAACAACACCACACTACAACAGCAATATCAAATTTTTTGAGTAGCCGCATAAATTGGGAAACGCAAAGCGCCATCTATGGGCCAACAGTGGGGCTATCAGCGCCATCTGGCGAGCGGCAGCAGCGGCGAAATGTAAAATGTAATTGTTTTAAAATATAAACAAGATTTGTCGAATTCGAATGCAAAAATAAAGGCAAAAAAAACACGAAATAAAATTAACATTATTTGTAATTTTTGCAAGAAAGTTAAAAAACTGACAAAGTTTATATAGACACCAAACAACAACAACAACAGCTACACAAATACACTTCACACACACTCACATGTCAAAAACAAAAAAACAACAACAACCAGAAATAAAATATATTATAAATACAACATATATATATTATAAATAATGTAAAATCAAACAACAACAAATTCTTCTTATTAAATTATATTTAAATTTAAAATTAATAAATATAAAGAAACAAACAAAAAAAATAAATAAAAATTATGAAAAAAAAACAAAAAACCAAAAACAAAACCAACTTACAAATACATTTTCGATATAAAATTAAATTAAAACAATGCGATATATATATATGTATATATAAATATATATATGGATATATATGTATGTGCTCTATTCAGTATATATATATGGTATTCTATGGCTGATCGGAGAGTCAAGCTTGGCGCGCTGAGAAGAAGGGATTACTTTTGAATGAGTAGGAAAGAGAGTTGAGTGCGTGAAAGGGCCCCAGCTTTAGTGTCAGCTTTACCAAAAATTTGTAGCACACCTAATTGGTATATCATCATATATATATATATATATATAAATGAGTGTGTATATCTATATATCTGAGAATGAGCAACAACTACACATTTCTCTAGCAACTAAGAAGCAGCAAAGCAAGTTAAAGCTATTAACTACCCTATAAATATATATATATATGTAAAAGCAAGTATATATTAATATAAAAATGGAAAAAAATTAACATAATTTTATTATAATGAATATACAAATTAAATATTTATATGCGGGACAGAGAAGAAGAAAGTGAAGATTTCATCAAACACACACATAAAAAATAAAATTTAAAGGATTACGAAGAAAAGACAGCAAACTAGACAAAGAAGAAGAAGAAGCAGCAACAACAGCAGCATAAATTTACAATATATATATATATATTTATAAATAAATTATATTACTAGACAAAACGTAAAATAAAGCAAAGACAAATTTGTCACAAAATCTTACTTATAAGGCTAAAAGGCAAACAAAAAAAAATGTGTAAGCAAAAGCAAACTCAATATAATATCCATGTATATTATTATATATGTATATCATAAACTATACATGTATGTATATAACAATATATATGTGAGAATTTGGTTAAAATTAAGTGAGCTTTTTATCGATTAACAAACCGAATCCCAAGTATCCTAAAATCGCAACTGCACCGCCTTTTGTAAGCCAGCTTTATACCCTTTCAAAAGGGGAAGGGGCAACTATAATTGATATCGGCGCGCAAAAGCCAAAGCTCGACCTTATCTAAAAAACAGAAAAACAAAAAACGAAACCGAAAATGTTAAGAATATAAACTGATCACAACTGTACCATTTGGTTAACTTGGTTATAATTTAATTTCATATCGAAAACGTTTCCTCTTGTTTCCTTTCTAAATCACTTTACTTGATTCCCTCAGCTATTGTTGCTATTGTTGAAAGTCTCTTCTAACTCTATCCACACACACCCACACCAATACACTCTTCACACACCCACACACACTCCATTTATCACATCTTTCGTTTCACTCTTCTCTCCACTGCATAGATCAACTGTGAGTATAAAAAATATATAAATATTATAATACGTTGTAAGTTCGGGGTGGAATACCTTTATATATATATATATATATAAAATAACGGTTATACATATATCATTTATGTTCGCTTGATCTTTTGGGAACGAGCCTGTTGCGTTCCTCGGGCAAACAACAACAACAAGAACAACACCATGCGAAATCAACTTTTCTATAACTTTTTTTAAACAAAACAAAAAAAAAACAAAACAAACAAAATATGAAATGAGAACATTTTGTAGCGAAATTTGTGCAAGTTTTAAAACCAGATTTAAACTAATGCAAAAACTTATTGTATGGCAACCAAAAAAACTCTATACTTAAATTTAACTTTAATTAACAAATAAACAAACACACGAATTTTTCTAACTAACAAAATGAAACAAAACACAAAAAACTAAAAGCAAAGCAAAATCCGTTTTGTGACAAAATTGTTTGTACGCGAATTTGTCAATAAAATTATTTATTTGAAACGATTGGGCAACTCTGGCAAAATGGCGCAATCACCAAACAAACAAAATTTGTCAGCAAAACTGCGACGCATTTCCATTGCAAATTGCAAAGAAGTTAACAAAGGAATACACGTATAGAAAAAGAGAAGGAAGTTGTCCCGAATTGAATAACCAATTGAATAATTTAGCTAATTTGCCTAACAAAAAAGAACTAGAGAAAAGCATACAAAAGAAAAAAAAAACAAATGCAACAAAACAACAAATTGTGTTAAATATTTATAAACTTATTTGCAAAATGTTAAAATTTGAGCAAAACTAAAGATATTACAATACTTGCCGGCATATAACTACATACAGACTATATATATATATATGTATATGTATATATATAATCTTATATATACTCGTATATATATATCTATGAATATATTGTAAAAGATTGATAAACAAAAATAATAGACAGCTAAACAAACAACAGAAACATTACAACAAAAAAAGGAAATTTCTTTAAAAAAAAAATACACAAACATTTTAAAAACCTCGAAACAAAACAAACCAAATTGTCGTTTTCTTTTAGTGCTATAATTTCTGTTTTTTTCTGAAACCCTTGCAGAGGAAACAATAGTACTCCTAACTATAGGATGTCAGTTCTAAGATGAGTTATTTAGCTGAAATTTTTCACAGTGGTTACTACTTATGAAATAAATATTTATAAGTACAAATCAAGCGGATTGTCTTGCTAAAATTTGAAAATTGGGTTTTTTAAATTTCTGTTTACTTTAAGACTGCAAGGGTTCAAAAACTTCGGCAGAACGAAGTTATTTCTTCTTTTTTTGTAGTTTTTTGGGCTTTGCAATTGGCTACGAATTTTGCATTTTACAGACACAACAACAACAACAATTCGGCTTGAACATTTGTCTTTAATCTGTCATTCGCCTGCTGCACTCGATTATCTTTATCTTTGTCGGCCGATGAGCTCCGAAAGTCAAGTAATTAGTAAAATCAGCTAAAAACGCCATTGGGATTATAGTAATGTGTGTTTGCAGAATCGTGACAAGAGGACTTCAGCTACAGCCTGCATTGTATCTATGAATTTATCAAGTTATACAAGTACATCAAATGTATCGACCTAAACAACCACCTATAAAAAAAAATTAAATGATTTCATAATAAATGAATATGACAAATCTTGAAAACCATATTTTTAATGTCAATATACATAGTTAATAAATTAAAAATAACTACATACATCTACGCATATATTAACCGTATGTACCTATAGTAAAATTCCAGACAAGTTGTTGGCCAACCCTCGAACGTAGTAGTATGCACTTTGAATAATTCTCAAAACTCAAATCATGATTCTTGACTGTTTTTTCCAGATTAGCTTTGCAAAAATTTGATGTATTTTTCGATTGTTGTACATAGAAAATTGTCTAAAAATAATCAATATATCCCAAATACATATATAAAGAGAATTACCAGATATACGCTACAGATATTGATGTTGTACTTAGTTTTTAGTCATTTTGTCAGAACATCTTGATGTCAACCTCTTGATGGTACATAAATTGGAATGAAAAGCAATTGTAGGCCTTGGATAATAAAATATCAAAGCATATATATATATATATTCTATATAGAATCTGTGTTGAGTTTCTGGTTCGCACTCTTTCCACAAAGTTGTCTTAAAAGCGGAATTTTTGCGAATGTGTTTGTCGGAATAAACACCTTGAGTACATACAATTATATACATATATTATTATAATCGATGCTGGAAAGAAATTGTTGAAATTATTTTCAAACTTAATATATTGCATAAATTTATTATTTATTTTAAATCTTTTATTTATCTAAAAAAAAATTGTCTTTTGAATGTATAACAATGTTAATTATTGTTAAATGTAAATTATTTATTTAATAATTTAAATATTCTGTATATGAATTTATTACTCAATTCATTTACTGATCAAAGCCTGAAAGTATGCAACAATTTTTGCGCTTGACTTAATTAAGATTAATTCAAATACAAGTTAAGTTACAATAGGTCGGACCGTTAAATTACATCCGGAAACACATAGATACATACCTATAAACAAACACGCACACGATCATCTAAAATTTCTGGGTTTTTGCAACATGTTGTGGACTGCAAATTTGTTCGAATTTTCTTCAAACAGCTACAAAAATAACGGCATCGAATTTTATGAAACAAAAATGAAAACAGAAAGCTAAAACAAAAAAAAGCGAATAATCTGTTAAACATAAGCATATACCGATAATATATATTACCAAACATATATATAAATCGAGTATGACACGATGACACACACAACAAAACTCAAAATAAATAAGTTTATCTTAGACAGCACAATACACTTACACTCATACACACACACACACACAAATACGTTCATAAAAAGTAATCAAAATTTTGGAAAGTGATCCAAGTAAGACAAGGAATACTGAACTTATGTAAACTGTAACTCTGTAACTTTTAAGCGCTGTAATCGACAAGTCTAACGATAAATAAACAGAACTGTTCCAAATTTCACTTTCGTCTTAGTTTCACTGGAATAAAATTATCTTCCGCTTTCAAAAAAGTATGCTAAAGTATGCTGTTCTGGGTACTAATCGAAAGTGTTATTTGAATTAGGTCTGATAAAGTTTTCTTTTGTAATTAACAATGAATTTCCGAATGAGAGAACTAGTTATGCCACAATGTAACAGCAGGTATAAAGAAACTTGAAAATAATAAATATAATAAGATCTATTTGCAGCATACAAAGTATTAAGGTGCATACCTAAAAATCAGTTAACTGAATTCAAAATCAAATGCGATACCAATTCCATAACCTAAAATCAATAAACACTTCCTAAAAAGAAGAAAACAGAAAATAAAAAATAAGAAAACTAACAATTTTAATAACAATTCTAATTAACTTAACAGCAAAGAAAACTAATAAAGAGAAAGCAGAAAATACAAATAAAATATCAAAGCGATTTGTTTAATTTGGAATAAAAGCAATTTATGGAATTTATTTAATAAGCAATTATCTCCAATGCATACAATGCGTATGCGTAATATTGTAGAGCGCCATCTATGGCTGATAGCTGAGTTGACATTTGCTAAAGCTTTACAACAGTTGTAGAAAAAGCTATAATTCCAATTCACTGTCAATCCTTGGACAACGCGGGACTTTGTGGAACTCCTTTGAAGCTTTTCCAAGGAAATGCAGCTTTCAAGCGCCAGTGTTTCATTCCATTCGAACTGTTGACTGTCTGGCAACGCTGCATAGCCTGTCTCATTTTGTGAATGAAAAAAGCTCACAACGCACGCACTCCAGCTGAAGTGAAACAAAGCAAAAGCTTCAGCGTTGCAGCAATGCACGAAAGAGAAGGGCATGAGTTGAGAGGCAAGCGGCATCTCTTTTTATTGCTTTGCTGCTTGTTGTTTTGCTTTGCATACGTTCGGCAATTGTCGTGCACTCGCACGACGAGACGAGAAGCTGACTTCGGCTGCTGCTCTGCTGCTGCGCTGCCTTCGTCTGCTTCGTCTGCTGCTTCCGCTGCTGCTGCTTCTGCTGCTGCGACGCTTGGCGCCTTTGCTCAGTTGCTGCCAGGATATTGACAGAGAAAGTTTTGCTGCGCGTTTTTATTGTTGTCATTTTTTAGTTGTCGTTAACGTTGTTGTAGTTGTTACTTTTGTAGTCATTGTTATTGTTGCTATTGCTGTTGCAGCTCAAAACTGAAACTAAAAATGCAGCTAAAGATGAAGTGAAGTGATGTAAAAAGAAGAAGAAGAGAGAGCGAAAAAGTGAAGTGCAGTTGAAGTTAAAGAGAGAGAGCACGCTTGTCGCGTGTCCTTGTCGCACCTCTGTTTAGCCTTGCTCAGGGTCAGAACAGCAACTGCAGTCGGTCCCAAAACGTTTCCAGCTTCAGTCAAAATTCAATTGCCACATGCAACATAAAGCCGCAGCTGGATTGACAACGTGCAGCATGCAATTGTTGCCATTGGCTTAGGAACAGTTACAAGTGAGGCACGTGTGGCATGGCCAGTGAACGTGCGGCCGGCGGGCGGCATGCACGCGTCAGTCCAACGCCGGGACGTGGTAGTAAAATTGCGTATACGCCATGTCCGCGCTCCGAGCCGCCACAGGATCTGCAACTGCCAGTTACAACGGCTCGCAACTGTCTCGCCATTCCCATGTCCTCGCTGCAGACCGCCAATGGACCCAGCAGCAAAGGTGAGCACACACTGAAAAAAAAATCCATTATAAAAATTAAGTTTTTTAAACAAGTTTAAAAAACAAGATTCAAAAACTTGATTTTAGCTAGAATTTTTTAAGTATGTATACGGAATAAAAAAAAATCCATTTTTAAAATCAAACATACATAGAAAAAAAAATCCATTCTAAAAATGAAGTATACACAGAAAAAAAATCCATTCTTAAAATCAAGTTTTTTAAACAAATTTAAAAAACAAGTTTAAAAAACCTAATTTTAGTTTGAATTTTTTAAGTATGTATTCGGGATATAATTCCTAAATTAAGATAATACGTTGATAAAATGGCAACGATATTAAAAAATCAACTTTAAAAAAGAAAAAAAAGCCTAAACTATTTGATCTAACTTAAAACAAATATTACAAATAAAATATTACAAAAAAATATAATATTTCAAAATAATATTACAAATTAAAATATTGTTGAGAAAAAGCGTGCTTAATTTAAGTATTTAATACTTGGTTTATAGGAATCCTGAAATATCGTACTTCTGACACCGCTGAAATTAATTTTAGCCCAGAATCCCGGAATTTTGCTGTGTAGCAGCTAATTAGCATTAAAGATTTCAGTCTAAGGGATGAAGCAGGCTGGCAGCAAGGGGTTAAGAGACATGCATATTTTTGGCATGCAATTATTGGTTGTGTTTTAAGCCAAAAAGGGCCGACGTCGACGTCGCTGTCGCCGTCTCTGTCGCCGTGTGCATTTGTGCCTGGCAATCAATTGAGATTCTCAAACTGATATTGTTTTATTTCTATTTATATTTCTATTTCTATAACTTTTTTTTTATTTTTATTTTTCACTTACCTTGACATGTTTTGTCTGTGTTTTGTTTGATGATTGTTCGTCTGCCTCTTTTTATTTTTATACCTCTTCCGTTTCTCTTTAAAAGTGGCAATTTACATGGCGAGATTCGCAGCTGACGCTGCCAACACGTGACTTTGATTGCCATTTCGTTGTCAATGCGAGATACAAATTGCAAATCAATTTCTTCTACGTCTCTTGAGAAGGCAGAGGCAGAGAGCTCAACAAATTGAGAGGGAGACATTTAGTGAACAGACAATTCATTAAGCACGATATTAAAATGATCTTTAAATATGGTTTGAGCCATATTGCGTATACGCAATGCTAAGTATACGTGGCTTATACGTCATATTATGTATACGTAGCGTATACGTCATATTAGGTATACGTAGCGTATACGTCATATTAGGTATACGTAGCGTATACGCAATATTAGGTATACGTGACGTATAAGCAATATTACACTTACGTGGTGTATACGCAATATTAAGTATACGAAACGTGCATCAAAATTGGAAAACTTAATTTTTCTTCCTTTACTGTCAATTTTTCAATACTCTTCCCTTGACACATTTCCAAAAACTTCAAAATGTCATAACTTTGTCAATTTTTATCCGATTTTCCTCCGGATTGTCAATTTTTTCATTATTAAGCGTCTATTTTCATTCTGCATCAAAATTGGAAAACTCAATTTTTCTTCCTTTATTGTCTATTTTTTTCATACTCTTCCCTTGTCAAGAAGGGTCTTTACTGTTACCGTACAAATTTCGGTAAAATAAAGCTCAAATATAATATTCAGATGCACTTCAGATTTTTTTATGACTATAATTGTTGCTTATTAATTAATAACAATAATTAATACAGAAATAAAGACAAAGTATCTGAGTATAAATAATTATTTTTAAAAATATTCCACAAATGATGCCTTTTTTATTTATGCATTCCCTAAAGGTTTATTGTTTCACTTATTACCGCATTTTAAAGTAATTTACTGCCATAACTTAACCGTTAAACGTTGTGAATGCAAAAATGCTCATCACTTATAATTAGCCAAGTTTTATTGCCGTCAACGAGGCTGTTGTATCCTGGCTGCTTAAAGCCGCTGACAGCAATGCAACATCATTTAAAATTTATGGTCCCAGCAGCAAAAGCAACAGCAACAACAACAACAACAAGAAAGCGACACAGTTGCAACCTGTATAGAATATAAGTATATATGTATAGACTGACTACTTTTACTTCCCAGTCACATAATTATGCTGCAAGTGACCCACAAAAACAGCTACTTACTTGCAAGACTGGGCCAAGTATCTTTTAAGCAGCTATTTTGACCCACTGATCGATGATGCAAATCGTAGACGACCCACAAAAACAAAACGTATGCAGGCAGATTAAGTCAGCTGCTTAATTAATATTTATGCACCGCAGGCAGCCCAACAGTCACAACAACAACGACAACAACAATAACAGAAAAAGTCAATAAAGTGGGCGGTGGCACGCCTATTTCAACTGAGCTGAGCTGAGCTGACTTTAGCTTCAACTGCCACTGTGCAACGTGCAACGCGGCGTATAATTTATGCAGCGTTTGATGCTGTTGCATATGCATGAAAGACAAAAAACAACAAATTGCGTATACGCCGCATAGCTAACAAATAAAAACGCTACAATCAAGCTGCTTCTGTATAAGTATGCATATCCCGCTTTTAGCCTCGCTGATTGCATTTTTAGCCAGTTTAAAAGCCTACCTAACCCTAACTTGTGTATCTGTTCAGCACAAGATTCTAATATTGATTTTTAAAACTGTCGCTTTTGTACTAAATTGAAACAGTTATAGTTTGTCTAGGAAGATACTTAAGGTTAGTGATATTTTAATTTTTTGTTAAAATAATAATCAGATTGTGACTTAAACTCCAAATTTAAATACAAAAAAATTTAATAATTTTTGCTTTTAAATTAAAAAATTTAAGATGACTGTAAATAGATAAGAAAGCACTGATTTCCATAATGCTGAAAAGTTTGGGAAGCACTTATCTTCAGATAGATCGTTAAGTCTGTTAACAGCTCAACATTAACAGTCAGCTGTTAACACAATTGCTCTTAGCAGAGATGTGCTTATCTTTTAACAGAGAATCAAAATGATAGATCGTTAATCTGTTGACAGCTCAACAATAACTATCAGCTGTTAACACAATTGCTTTTAGCAGAGATGTGTTTATTGTTTAACAGAGTATTAAAATAACAGAGTTTATTGCTTAACAGAGTATCAAAATGGCCGTTGCCCAACACAAAAGTTAAACTCGCACAATAGCAACAGTCAAAAAATGTGCTTTGTGCTTTGTTTTATTTTGTTTTGATTATTGTTGTTTTCGTTATTGTTTTGTGTATCTCTAACCATTGCTGGCCGAATGCCAAATGTGTAAATTATTGTGCGGGTTCTTCGCGCTGCTGTCTGCCGTCTGTTATTTGCTGTCTGTTGTCTGCCGTGTTGCCGGGCAACATTGATAAGTAGCCTGGCAACATGGCAGCTCACTTCATTTATCACAATTTATGGCCGCGTCGACATGCCAATTGAATCTGCAGGTGTTTTTTGTTTACTTTCTTTTATTTTGAAATGACTGCATCAATTGATAATTTGGCTGGACATGCAATTGACCTTGAACTTTTGCGCTGCCAAAGATTGTCAAAGTCAGCAGCCAAAATGGAGTTGCCAGACGTTAGGCAGCTGTGTTTAATGCCAAGGCTAAACACAGCTCGACTCAATTGGTTACTGCGTCAGTTTGCCTGACATTTGCTTTAAACTAATCTCAGCATCTTTAGCCATTATGTCATGTTAGTGGCCTCCTACTGGCTTCCTTCTCTGCCATTTATACGCTCCTTGAGTAAATAAGATAAATCAGTTTAAGTCTTTGATCTGACAACTGAATAGATAAATCCACTTTAAGGCAGTTTATTTAAAAGATTTGTGTACTTCATACAAGAAACTGAATACCCTTTTTGTCATTGGCTTTATCTTACATCTTAATCAAATGCTCTTGAGGTAAAAATTAAATATTTAACAGACAAAGATTGATTGAATTCTTAACATATTAACATAAATATACTAATAAATCTATGCTCTGTTACATTACAGAATGGGAAAATCAAATGCTATTAAGCTTAACATTAAATATTTAACAGATAAAGGCTGATTGAATCCTTAACATGTTGTTAACATAAATGTTCTTAAAAAGATATGCTCTGTTACATAACAGAATGGAAAAATCAAATGCTGTTGAGCTTAACATTAAATATTTAACAGACAAAGACTGTTTGAAATCTTAACATGTAGTTAACATAAATATTCTTACAAACCTATACTCTGATAGATATCAGAGTGAAGAAATTAAATGGTCTTGAGCTTAAAATTAAATATTTAATATAGACAAAGTCTGCTTGACTTTCAATACTTGTCAATCTCCAGTTAAAAGCGCATTACGTGTAACTACAATTATTTCTTAAACGTTTTCTTTAGCTACTTAATAATTTATTAAGCAATTTAGAATACTGCAGGTAACACTTGGAAAATCACCTGATGTTAGGCCTCATTTCGTTGCGCTGTGATTTATTAATGGCAAAAACGCAAATGCTATTAAAATGCTGAAAATCTGCAATTTTTATTGCATCCCAAAAGTCTAACAATAAAAATATTTAATGCATGCGCGAAGCGTACCACTAATGTCATTGTTTACAGTATACAGTGGGTTCCTCTTTTAACGCCCAAAGAGTAACAATATCTGGTCGTAAAACCCCTTTTTCGTGTAGATCGCCATTTATGTATGTGCGGCTCGTCCACATACGCCAAATTTATGGGCTTGCACTTGCCAAATGCCACGCCTACTACGCCTACTACTGTTTCTTCTTCTTCTGCTGCCTTTTTATGTTGGCTGCGCTGCTTATCCGCAGTCCGCGGCATTATTTTTTACTACCCTTCACATTGACTAGGGGTGGGGGTTGTTGGGGGCTTAAGAAAATGAAGAAATGCGCAAATAAAATGAATACCAAAGACGTTGTTGCCCCATTTACCCCCTTCCCCCCTTCTGCCCCCCTGAAAAGTCACGTAATGTGGCAAGTCCGAGTTGAAGCGTCTCCAATGCGAAGGCGCCACAAGCAACCGTAGCAATTGCAAGTTGCCAGTTGCCAGTTGCCTTATTAATAATTTAAAATTAATTAGATGCCTTTTTTACATATTCTCAACAACAAATTGCATGCCACTGTTGCAGTTGCAAAACTTATTGTTAGAAAAAATAAAATGTTACCTAAATATATAATATATAATACACAGAAAAAAAATTCTTTCTAAATTTAAGTTTAAAACAATGATTTTAGCTTTAATTTTTTAAGGATATAATTTCTAAATTAGAAAAATACGTAGATAAAATGACAACGATATAAATAAATCGACATTAAAAAAGTCAAAGAAGCCTGAATTATTTAATCTTACTGAAAACAATTATTACAGAACCCCAAAAATGAAAATATTGAATTAATCCGGCTTGAATTAAGTATTTCATACTTGGTTTATCAGAATCCGGGATTACCAAATTTCTGACACCATATTGGATTAATCTTAGCCCGGAATCCCGGATTTTTTTTTTCTGTGTAGTTCATTTTAAAGATAAATTGTTCAGGATTTCTTGTACTATAAGATAATACAATATCTACAATTTTCTATATAGTTTAATAAAGTAATCCAATCTAATAAGTGACGAAATTAGAATTCCCTTCAAAACGTATAAAAAGTAGCCAGTTTTTAACTGTCACCATAGCACATTCACCTGTTTACCTTTTTTTTAATACCCACTGTCAAATTAAAATAATTTTGATTAGTTTTGGCCTTAAAATGCGTAGTCATTTTGACACTTGGTTGGAGGTCTTTTTACCATGTGACTTGCTGATAAGTTCAATTAGAACATGACTAATTATAGAAAAGACAACAGGTCAGACTAAATGTCTGGCCTATATACGATATAAGCAATAAGTTTCAATATACGATTATGATCCTACGATAAAACATAAAGTTCAATTTCCGATAGCTTTAATTAAGTTGTGCGCAACGGAAATGCAAATCGAGTGTGAAACTTGTTAGCCAAATCTACATCGAAATTGTTGGCCATAATTGCGAGCAATTTCCCCAATATTTGACCACAATTATATGGTCGACTGAAAACTGTTTGGGCCATAAATATCTAACCAAATTGGCATTATAATCATACGCAAAACCAAATAATAATAACTAAGAATGAGGTTACCGAGAGTATACGACTCGGAGATACTCTGTGAATAAAAGTACTTAACAGAACTTGTTTCGAAAATGTTTCTTTCGCATATCTAATGTCATATTTTTGTGTTTAAATGCAACGTATACTTAATATTTAAATTAATCCTGAAATATGATGAATAAGTTAAGCTTTGAAATGGAAATAAATATAAAATTAAATTAGATTAAATAATATTATATATTCAATACTTAGGATACTATATATTATACCATTTTTAAAAAAATTTCCTTGGGTTGAAAGCAGGGAATAACGGGTGTGGTAAAGCTGTTAAGTCAAAGAGCTCACAAACTTCCAACTGTCATAACTTGAAGAAAACTGACCCGATTTTCAAGTGGAATATCATTTTGATCATGATTTGGCCTCTAAATTGATTCTGCATTTAAATTTTTATCATCTAGAAAATTTGATCATTTTTCGATTCTAAGCCAATTTTCTATACTTACCCCTTAACATTTTTTCGAAAACTTTGAACTCTCATAACTTCAACAAAAACTTACCGATTTTCATGTGGAATGTCATTTTGATCATGGTTTGGCCTCTATATTCATTCTGTAGTCAAATTTTTTTCATTTATAAAATTTTATAATTTTTCGAATATCGAAGCCATGGTTTTATGTTAATGGTAGGGTTATTTTGGAACGAACAGGAACCGAAACCGTAACCTTTTTTTGTTTCGTTTTAATTCTTTGGTAGAAAGTAATTTTTTAGAAATACTCCTACAGGCTTCATCTATTCTGCGCTTATCTACCTGCTCACTCAATAATTTGTCTACAGGGTATATCAAATATATATCATTTATTTAAATAAAGTATTCAATAAAAGAAAACTGTCATTGACAGCTCCTAAAAATGTGCATTAATTTACGACATTTGCATTTTGCATGATGAAAGCGCAAAGCAAAAGTTTTATAACAACGAATACGAGTATAAACACATATTGGATGGATGTGTGAATTGGGGACTGAGGATGAATTATATGGCTGATTTATCACCATTAAATTTTACAATGAACGCCTCTTTCGCCGAGCCAACCGAATGAATAATGACAGCAAAAATTAGCTGGGGATTTTTTATGTTTATGTGAAATTTGTGATTCCATTTTTTTTTTTTTTTTTTTTTTTTTTTTGTCGTGAGTAATTGAAAAGCTGTCGGAAAAAATACCCAATGTCAACTTTGATTGACATGGAGGAGTCGTCGTGTGGCATCGTCTGGTGCTATCTAACAATCTGGTGATTTAAAGTCTAAATTTACGATAGACACGAGGTGGAACTTATCAAAACAAGCAAACTCGCAAATTTAATTTAACCAGAGTCCAGCACAAAAACACAGACTGGACACACAGTTCTTCCACAAATGCCTGACAGTTAATAGTATCTGTACTCTACCCAAAATTAAAATAAACAAGTTTTGAATGTATCGCAACATCATGCAGCGTGCATTGGAATTAACCAAATTGGATGTCAGTTTTGAGTTCGAGCCAAGTGTCCTGAATTGTGAGAGGACCAACACAGGACGCAGCAAATTGGCCACATTGATGCACTGGCTCCGAAAGTTGCATGAAAAACCGCCGGAGCCTCTGCAATGTGACTATATTGGTGAGTTTGACCCGTACACTGAAAAAAAGACCAATTTTTAAGATCAAGAACACTCATCCTAAATATTTTAAATAAGATGATTTTAAGACCAAATTACTTAAACTAAGATTAATTTTCTAATAAACCTTCAAATCGTAATATAAGAATAAAAATCTTAAATTGTTATGAACAAATAAAATTAACATTTATAAAGTCACTAAGACAGAATTAAAATAAATTAATTTTTAAATTGAATAAAAGTGCATTAAATAAATTTTTTTTTGTTATTTTGTAAATTATATAAAATATTTTTCAACCTTAAAATTTTGTTAAAACTTAAAAAAAAACCCTTGTTTTTGACTTTGAAAATATGTTCGAAAAAACTTACTTGAGTTTTCAAAAGCAATTCTCTTTAAAAACTTTAGAAATTTCGGAAACACATCTAATATAAATAATAAATAATTTTTTGATATTAATTTAAAGTACATTTATTCTTAAAAAATATGAAATTGGTGTTATTTGAAATGTTCTTAAAACCAAGATGAGCTCTTTTAATTTAAGAATTTTTTAGGCTAAAAATCTTAGTTCTAAGACCAAAATATTGATTCTAGAACATTTATTTTTATCAGTGTATGCCAATTCTATAGGTCAGCATCTCAATAGTGGCTATTACAATCAAGCATAAATTGGTTTAAATGCGTAACTAGTTTTGGCAAAAAGAGGGAGCTGAAACTAAGAGGGGGAGGGGAGGGGAGGAGGGGAGGGGAGGGGGGTCTATTGTTTGTCCATTTGCTGTGCTTGACCTTTGGACAACAGAGCTGGGGATTTTTCGTCGTTTGGACATTTATGAAAGCTTTTTTGGCCATTGTGTCAGCAAGCTACAAATTATTTAGATATCAGCACATTTCGACATATGTGTAAATGGAAATGAATGTGTGTGTGTGTATCTGTGTGTGTGTGTGTGTGTGTGTCGTAATTGCATATGTGTGGCAAAGTTATGCAAATATGCAATCAGAAACTGTCAGCAATGAGTACAATAACCATAATCTATAGGATTTTCGGCAGTTTGCCAGATTCTGACACTACAAATAACAATTAGAAAATAAATATTTATAATTTGAGTTTATGACAGTTATAAAGTTGTCTTCAAGCTTCAGATCCTAGTGAATATGCGTTAAAATGTCTTGCTGTGTTCCCAATGCAATGTGCTTAAATGTTTTAATGCAATTTTAGACTTATTAATTTTGATATATTTTACTTTATTTATTTATTTCTTATTTTGTACATTTATCTTAGTTAAGAATTTAAAATATAAGTTATTTTCTTTTTACTAAATTTAAGTTGGTTTCTTACTTTTGATAATAAAAACTTTTTTGAAAATATAATGAAAATTTAAGTTTTTTTATGAATCATAATATAAGTGCCATATTACATTTTTATTAATATCTCAAAACCTTTCATATGTTACATCACATGTCCTTATTACATAGAATCAGAATAAAAATTAAAAATACTATAGATGTGATATTTGGCGACCTATCTTCGATACTTGGATATGATGTGGTTTTAGTTAGATAAAATATTTCTTATCTTTAATCTATATTTTAAAAATTGAAACCCATCTTTTATTACTCACTTTTATAACAAATTTTGAAAATAAAATTGAAATTTAATAAGTATTTAATATTTTTTTATATATCTAAAATTTAGAATTAGGATTTATTTTTATAATAATTGTAACTTTTATTTTCGATCCCTAATCTTAAGTAGTTCTTTAGGTGAGTGCCCGAAATTTTTATACTGTATTTGTATGTATTTATTCGGGTGTCTTTTAGTCAAACACTTCCTACTAAATAAAACTAACTTGAGTTGAATCTAATTGCATTAAATCATCTGCTTAGTTTTCTGCAAATATTTCTACAAATTTAATTCTTTAAAAAATTGTTCCATCTTTTCAAAAAAAAAACATCTTTTATATTTTATTTAGTAAGCATTGCGGTTTTAGGCTGCATTTAGATGTTGCATGCAACAGTCGCAGATGGATGTGGTAAGACCATAAACATTTCTGTGTCATGGAGAAGATAAAAAGTAAAAAACCAAAGGAAACTGTATAAAATACATGCATAAATATGTAGTTTTCCGGCCGCACGATTTTCACTGCGTACTCGCGTTTCACTTTTCTACCATTCTTTGTGGTATTTACGCGTAATTTGCACAACATTTTTCAATTTTATGACGGAAATGAATGACGTTGTAATTTATGTTGTATGTTGGGAGGGAAAGAGGAGAGGAGAGAGGGAATAATAAACTGGCCAAAAAGCAGCTGCCAAACTGAAACCGAAAGCTGACACAAAAGATTTACTTGCACTTTCGACAGATGCTCTTTTTTTTACCCCCATTATTTTTTTTACTTCCTCTTTGGTTGTTATTTCGTTTTGCGGTCAATAAATTGCAAATTTAAGCACATTTTTTTCAGTTTGGGGAATAACTACAAATTGAAAAGCTTCACTGAAAAAAAAGACCAACTTCTAAAATCAAGAAAATTAATCTTAAATATTTTGTTCTTAAAATTAGATTCTATTAAGACTAATTTATAAATATATAAAGTATAAAAAGGTACTATTTCAGTTGTGAACCAGTAGGCGGCGGTTCGAATCCCACTCGTAATCAATTAAAATAACATTTAAAAAATTACTAAAACTAAAATAGAATAAAATGTAAATAAATCAAAATTACAAAAAAAAATTACAAACTATAAATATAAAAAATAATTTTATTTTTTTATTTTAATTTTAAGAACATTTATTCTTAAAATAAGAAATTTGTGTTATTTAAGATGTTCTTAAAATCAAGATGTGTTCTCTTAATTTAAGAATTTTATGTTCTCCGCAAATTTTTTAGACCAAAAATCTTAGTTCGGAAACCAAAAATTGATTTTAGAACATTTTTTTTTATCAGTGTTGAAATGACTGCAAGAATGTGTGAAATAGCAGTTGAAGTGTTTGTTTTTGAGTGATAGCGATAAGTCTTGGGTGACGCAGGGAGTACCCCTAATTGATACCACAGGCTATCGAACTAAGCATGCCTATAGAACTATAAATGGTTACATCTGTGTTGACCCAAAACAATCGTATATCAATCATTGAGACTTAACGCTTATCGCTTATCGTTGGAGTTTATACAACTTTTTGACGAGTTCTATCAGCCTAATGACACTTTGACAGTGGCGTCGTTTAAGGGGTTGCTATGACTGGCCTCTACAGACTTAATTAGCTATTAGAAACGCTTAACTGTAGCTCAAGGCAAGTCAATACAACTAGCAATAACTTTTGCAATAAAAATAAACTTAACTCTGTTTAACATTGAACATTGTGTGCCAAGCACCAACTATAAAAGTTATTTTCCCCCCCTTAGATGAACAATTCATGCAGCTCATAATGGTAAACAGTATAAATATAAGTATAAGTATAAGCCAAGTTAAGTTCGCAACACTGCAACGCGACACTTTAGCTCTTTTAACCCAAGCCATGAAAACTAATTCATTTAAAATTTATGTGCCAACGAATTTCATTTAGATCATTACGTGCAGTATCCTTATAGTCTGTTTCACAGTACCAGGACATTCAAATAACCAACAAATAACAACAACAAACAGACAAACAACCAACAGGCACTTTCCTAAGTTGTTTATGGCTAGAATTCATTTGGCCTGGTTGCTTGGTAACCGTCAACTACATATTTCATTCTGTCCTCAAGCGTCTATCATGAGTTTCTCATTTACTTAAACGCAATAAAACTTACAATGGAATTCCATTTTTTAATTGGTCAATTATAATATATTATGTCTTATATTATAAGGAACTTTTGTATAACAAATATTAGAAAGAAAAAAATATTAAGTAGAATTCTAGAATTAATTTTTATCAATGACTTTGGTCTTCGTATTTTCATACGCAAGATATTGAGAATGAAATTAACATTTTTATAAATCCTAATATTTTATAATTGAAAATTTACTTGATAATAATCTTGAGAAAATTCTAGTTTAGTTCAGTTCACATTTGGAAAACTTTAAGAAATCTAAAAAATCCTTTTAAAATTAAAAAACTTACTCTCCAATATATATATAACCTATTTAAATAAAATTAAAATTAGACAGAGAAACCAAATTTGTAATCTCAAGCTGTTTATTTGTTTAGTTGCACATTTTTAATAAATTGTAATTAAAATAAATAAATCAATAAATACTACTCTTAATTTAAATAATAATAATTATAAAAATACTCTAAATTTAAATAAGTTATATATTTATTGGAGAGTTTGTATCCTAAAAACTTTAGCTCTTTATGTATTTATATCTTGTTAAAAAGGACTTTTAAGAGCTGCATGCAGGGTATCTCCTAGTCTAGCTATATTCCAGAGCAGTCTTTGTGCTTGTTATTCTTAAATTTATTGCAATTGCTGTATAGAGTATCAAGAGGGTCTCACAGCTTGTTTACAGTTGTCTTCTGACTGTCTTCACTTGCTGCCACTTCGGGACAATAGCATGTGGCATGTGGCATGTGGCAAGTTGCGTGCTGCAACTGTGCAACAAGACTTCTGTGGCATTACAATAAAAAATGCAGTTGGCTTTTCCCAGAATATATAGATTCAGCTCTTAGCCTCAGCTGAGCTACGTTTGATGCATGACACCACTGCAGAGATGGACAATGTGGCAACGCCGTGCACAGTGTTGCTGTGCTGCTGCAGTTGGATTAGGAGTTGTCCCATTGTGGGTTCCAAATGTACAGCTTAGACACATGTAAATCACTTGTTCTCTCACGGGGCAAATAGAATGCAAAGCTGCATTTGAATACATGACACATGACGCATGCCACATGACGCATGCCACACCATGGCAGGCAAAAACAACAAATTTATAACAGACAAAAATCAGATAAACCTAACTAAGTGTTTCAAATAAATTTGATTTTAACTCAGATACTAACTATTTACATTTCTTTTTTAATTACATTTCCAATAAATCTTAAAGCTTTAATTACTCATCATTAATATTTTTGTTTTCTGCAGACAATCAACATTTGTAATTGTCTTTGTAATTTATTGAATTATTCGCGGCACGTGCTAAAATTTGCTATGAAAATGGCAAACAAAGTTCTGCGGTTTTATGGCTGCAAATTAGTCAGAAGCCAGCAAAAACCAAAAAAAAGAAAATATTGGAAGCAAAAACCAGATAAAAAGCAGCAAAAGGCGAATGACTTTAGCGCCAGTTCTGAACTTCCCAAACTGTTGCCAGTCACTTGTTCCGTAGTCCGAGGTCGGGAGCTACGGGAATTGTCAGTTGGCAGGCAGCATAATCAATAAAACGCTAGGAAAAGCACGCAGTAATACACAGGATAAAGGCAGAAAATAAAAAAGAAACAAACAACAACAACGACAAGCAAAATACACACAAGATACAAAAACAAAATATTACTTGATGGAATACCCATATTTGTTACGTTTTTACATAGGGTATTTAACTGTTTCCTGTTTAACAGCTTACTGATAATTACTGCAGCAATTCTGTTAACGTTACAGTGGCTGTTATTGTTTCTGCTAATTTAAATGTTATGAATTCTGTAACTGTTATTAACACATGTTAGCATTACAGTTTCTGTTACGACTGACACTACAGTTTCCTGTTATTAACCATATCCCTTAAAATATGCAATAATTTTTTAAAGATTTCCCTTATTATTCTGTATTAATTTTTTCCCTTCGATTAATAATATTAATACAATTTTTTACGGTTTTTATTCCTATATAATTATAATTTTTAGATTGTTTTTATTAATTTAATTAAAACGTAAGGTTCCAATAGGGTATTACACAGTTTAGCATTGCATTTGATATGCTATACATATTAAATTGTTTGTGTTTTTGTTACGTTTTGTGCTCTTGTTTTTTTTTTTTATTTTTTGTGGGTGTCCTACGCTTTTTAGCTTGTATACATACGAAGTGATAGCTGTAGTACTCGTATAACATTTCATTTCATTTCATTTGACGTTAATTTGCTGCGATGTGCGGTACTTTGAAGCGGCGAATGAAAAATCTATAAAATTGTATAATAAATATTTAATAAACTCACAATATCAGCGCCGACAAAATGTTTAAATGCTTAAATAAAAAGTGTCGCAAAATGTGTACGCGAACGGCTCACACGGCGTATGCGCAACAAGTGACGAAAGCTTTTTTTGTTTCTCACATTTTTCACATTTCATTTTTCACTTTTCATTTTTGCTAAGTGCAAGTTTTGAATTCTGATGTCGTCATATATATTTGAGTTAATGAAAAGCATACTACAACTGAGAGATTCGGCTAACGAAAAACGTTGCGAAAAGCTTACCAATTTGCCAGTTGAATTCTAAACGCAACATTGTCGAAACGTATTCGCATCGTATTCGCATTCGCATTCGCATTCGTATTCGTATTCGCATTTATTCATATTCATTTGTCGAGTTGTAAGCTAAATTCAAATTAAATGAACAAATGGCTTTATTCATGTGACAAAAAGTGTATGTGTGTATATGCGTGTGTGTGTGTGTGTGAGTGTGTGTGAGTGTATTCAACGGAGGCGTGTGAAATTGCGTGTTGTGTTAGGCTACTTGACGTGTGTGAATTATTTATAAGGTGTTCGATTATTCCCTCAACATTTATAAGCGACATTGAATAATTCACTCAGTCCCACTGTAATTAACCATATAATTATATTGATTTCTATGCCAAAAACTATGCGAAACTGTCGCTAATTGCTTGGCAAACAACAAAAAAAGAAAACCACATAAATATTACGTAGCCGACCCGGCTGACAGTGAATTTCATATTAAGGTCGCGCAAAAGCTGCTCTGGTTGTGTCCTGCGGCAGGATAGAAAAAAAAACCAACAACAAAATACAATTTACCTTAAATAGAAAGTTTTTTTATATAGACAAAGCATGCTACGAATAAATGTGATTTAAGTGTTATAATATTAAGTATACGCTCGGTAAAAACAGAAAATGTGCGCTATACATTGAAAAAAAATTGAAAAAATGTTAAAGTGAATAAATTAAAATTATTCAATTATTTTATAAGCAATTAAACAATTTTCTAAAAATTAAAATAAATAAGCATATATTAAAAACACATTTATTATGTACATATAAAAATTATTGCATATAAATTCAAATAAAAACTATATAAACAATATTCTAAAATAATAATCAGCTTCAAATACAAATAAATTAGTGCTGATATTTTATTCAATAGTTAAACAGACTTAATGTAAAATACAACAATTAAACTTGTAATTATAACAAAACAACGCCAAATATTTGATTATAGAAACTGCCTGCACTAAATCGCCAACAATTTACTTTTTCAGCTATTAATTGGCCTAACCCAAGAGCCTAAGCATATGTATCTATATGTATGTACAAGTAGCTGCTATAATTAATAATAATTTATTTAATCATATGCACAAGGAATTACACAAAATGCTTTAGCAAACACATTGTCAATTCAACAAATTTAATGCCAAGCTGCCGAATCATTCAACAACTAACTAGCACACATACACACACACAGGCATATAAAGACACACTCTTAAACACACACACATTATTTTACACGCACACACATGGGATATTTGTACGTAGTACACGCCCACAAGGTCAAGGGCCGTCTGCCTCTGTCTCTGCCTAGGTCATGTCATAAGCACAACTTGAATGCAGCCCTCACGAATATTCAAATTTACTTGTAATGCTTTCGTTTTGAATTTGATTCTACTCTATACCCTGTAAACCTGACTAAGCTGGTTGTAGTACTCTAATAAAATAAAAAATCATTTAAAATAAAAATAGGAGACTGATTTTAAGTAAACCTCAAACTGATTTTAAAACCAGAATATTTTATAATATTTATTTAATTTTTAATGCTTTCTTCTTAATTTTGATTCTTCTCTATACCCTGCAAACGTGACTAAGCTGGTTGTAATATTCTACTAAAATCAAAAATCATATATAAAAAAAATAGGAGATTTTATAATGATATGATTTTAAGTAAATCTCAAACTAATTTTCATAGCAGAATATTTTATTAAATTAATTTAGCAAACACGGAAGTAACCATATCTAGAAACTACAGGGAAACTGCTAGTCGACTCTCTTTTTATTTTAAAAAACGTGCCTCTATTTTAAGATATATATATATACACATCAAATATATATATCTGTTATACCTACATCAGTATTTTATTTATTTTTAGCACTGGCACAAAACGAATTTGGGAATTGAGCGAAATTTAATTTTTATGGTTATTATCTCTCACTCTTCTGGGTTTTTCTTTTTGGCCGCTTGATTGTTTCATTGTTTGTTTTGATCATTTTGCAGTGGTGTATGTGTGTGAGTGTGTGTAAACATTATTGCTGTAACTTGTGCCATTAAAACAATTAATTATAGCTACTTTTGCTGGCCAATGCAATGTCCATTTCCACAGGCACTTGAGAATGGAATGCTGTAAAAACTTTATGATCCATTTGTTATTGGATCGTTGGGGTTGTGTTTATATGCTTCCTATTTTCTCCCTCTATTTTCTACATTCTGTATCACTTGATGTGTGCTTAGATTAAGTGTGTGCTGACAGGCAGCATTTTCTGCCAGTGTAATGTGATAATATCACTCATACGCCATGTATGCTGCTTATGAGCAGCTTATGACTAAATCGTTGTCTATAGAAACCACAGCTAGAAATAAAAAATTGATGCTTATACTTAAGTTAAGCTACAGTTTTAATGAGAAAACTTATTAAAATTGTTTTACTTTAGGATCTGACTATAATTTTCTGTAATTACTGTCAGCTGCTTAAAGGAATATTGTTCATTAAATTTAATCAGATTTTTGTTTATAGATTCCTGAATTAATTTATAGAGTCCTTAAGTCTCACTTAATTCTCATTTGATAGCCTTTTTATTCCTCCTTAATTTACTTTTTATGATTTATGTTTAAGTAATTTAGGTTTTTTGATTTGTATATATTTCACTTTATTAATTAACTTATGTTTTGAGTTCTTTTTAATATGTTTTCGTTTATATTTTTACTTTGGGTCCTAAGCGTTTTTCTTATACCATAAATCAGAAAAGTGTTTTCCAAATCCTTTTTAATCGTTTCTCTTGTTTTGCGATCGTTATGTCCAACAGTTGTTATAAATTACTTGAGAACTTTTCAATTTGCTGACTGAACCTTTTTTTGGACTGCGATTTCGATGCTGCTGTTGGAATTTATCGCACAATGGCAATCAATAAGCGGCAGTAAAGCTAATTGAGCCATGTCTTGAACTAATTAAACACACACAAATATACACACACTCAAAGAAATCCTCACAGATACTCACACACACACACACACAACACACACAGAGGGAGAAAGAACTCTTTCGACTGCAAATAATTGCTGGCTCTTTACAATTTGATTTTTCGGTGTTGGTCGCTTGCGTGTCCAAGTAAAAATAAATAGAACCTTGGACTGCTGGACTATGTTATACCCTCTTTATTTTTTTAAATAAATATATATATAATATAAATATATTTTTAAAATTTTAAATTCAACTGGAAGTTGACAAGTTAGCAAAATTTTCAAGGATTTTACTAGAGTTCTAAGTATTGAGTAAAAGAGTTCACATTTACCAGCTGTTACAAAAATGTCTATATGTAATATACCCAATTGTGTTTGTGTTATCCGATATAAAAACGTTAAGTTAAGCTGCTAGCAACTTAAGGCTCATGTTTGAGTTTCCGACCTGTGTGCGTTGAGTAATTTTGAGCTGCTTAGCACCGGAAATGGGTAATTTCCGCAGCTGTTGCTACAAAAAAAAAAAAAAACACATAAAAACAATACACACACGATAATATTATGGAATAATCGTTGTTGATTTTTTGTTTGCCTTTTTGTTAAGTTGCAGTCAATGAAGACCAAAAGCTGATTAAATCAAGTCAATTAGGCTAATCAGTAGAATGATTGGCTATAAGATACCCTATATGAAAAGCTTGATCAATTATCTGAAACATTTCAAGCTCTTTTAAAACTGAAATACATAGAATATTCTGTTAAATTTAACATGCTGTAAATTTCTAACATACTTAGAATATTCTGTTAAATTTAACATGCTGTAAATTTCGCTTGAATAAAATAAATAATATTCTGTTAAATTTAACATGCTGTAAATTTCTAAAATACTTAGAATATTCTGTTAAATTTAACATGCTGTAAATTTCGCTTGCATTAAAATAAATTAAATGTGCGTTTGTGACATTTCCATGGCTATTTTGCTGACTAATTAAAATGTTTCTTCATGCTCTCATTTATTTGACACAAATTTTGCTTGAAACCGGTGAAAAGTTGTTTCTACCTGTTGCAAGTGCTTTGAAAATTGCTTTAAAATGAAACACTCCATTATCAGCAACATCAGTGTTTAAACAGGACAAAGGCAAATAAATTGTACCGCTGCTTAAAAATATAAATTAAAATGAATTTAACTCAATAACAAAGTAAATAAAAAAAGGTAAACTGTAAGTTGTTTCAAATGAAATATATACGAAATAGGGACCGTAAATAATGATTATTATTTTTTTATTTAAATAAAAAAAACACCAACTTATAATTGTCCTAGAAAAATATTTACACCAAAGTCTTTATAGTTTTAAAATCTCTGCATTTCTGCCATGATTTTTAACATTTTGAGTTTTTACGTTTTTTTTTCAATGATGATCATTATTGTTGAGTAATTTAATAAAACTAACACATCGTGGTGTATTATTTTTGATAAAAAATTCCAAATAATTATTATTTTCGATCAAAAAAAAATTAAAATCAATTTATCAAAAATAATGATTATTTTTTATTTTTCTTTTTGTTTTGGTTAAAAATAATGATTATAATGAAAATTTTATTAAATTACTCAAAACTAATGATTTTTCTTGATGAAAAATATAAAAAATTTAAATATAATCATTACCAAGTAATTTTTACACTATAACTTATAATGATTACGGTCCCTGATACAAACAGATTCACACACACAGATACACACACACGCAGACACACACAGAGAGTATATGCAAATAAGTAAAGTGTGGCAAGTGGAAGTACAGTAAACACAAATACACAACGACCACTCACCAACCAATTTGTCCATTGTATTCACCTCACTCACAATCCAGGCGTCAACAACAAATACAAATTCAAATACAAATTAATCAAGTGTGCGGACAACAACAGCAGCACCACCACCATTAAAACGAACCACCACAACATTCAGTTCAGCACCATTCAGCCACATTCAGGACATTCATAAACATTCTTGCAACAACAACAACAACAACAACAAAATGAATTTAATGTTTCGCAAGAATTTTCGCGAGGGCGCCAGCAAATCGGGCGGCGGTGGCGGCAAACTTCAATCGAAGGCGAATCGCACTAAGCGATCCAGAGATATGGGTCTCGTCCAGCAGCCGGAGGAGATACATTATCGTACCCATCTATTTTTCTCACCCAATCGACCTGGTTATGACGTCGGCGAAGGTAAATTGTCGACATGCAATTACATTGATACACACACTCTCTCTCTCTCTCTCTCTCTGTCTCTCTTAATTTTTGTCTCTGTCTATTATGTTTGCTTCAGCCTTCGCCTCAGTTAAATGCGCTCCATTAACCCATTAACCCCCAACCTTTTATACTTCATCTACGTTTTACATTTCATTCACTTGCATTGCATTCAATTCAAATATTTCTAACTATATTACAAATCAGCTCAAAAGGATCGACAGAAGGACACTTGAGTCGGCAATTGAAATGTAGTTGAGTTGCAATTGAAATTGAGCTGCTTATTTATAGACTCATGTAACTGAACATAATAGAATTATAACAAAATAGATTTGTAGTCGTATACGTAATAAATGAGAATATTAAGTATACGTAGCGGGGTTTGAGGAAATGTTATCTAAAATAAAATGGGCTTAGTTTGTCAGCATTATTATTTATTATGAAGGTGTTTAGTTATTGCTAATTCTTCCATTAGAAGAATTATGTCACCTTACATAAAAGAATTATACCAAATAGATTTGCAGTCGTATACGTAATAAATTAGAATATTAAGTATACGTAGCGTGGTCTGAGGCAATGCTATCTAAAAAAAAATAGTCTCAGCTTGTCAAAGTAGCTTGAATTAAATATACTATTATTATTTAAAGGTGTTTAGTGAATGCTTACCTTTCAATTAAAATATATTAAGTATACGTCACAGGGAATTAAATTTGTACTTGTGCAATTATAAAATATCAAGTATACGTTACAGAAAATTATATTTAATTTTAGAAAACTTGTGCACACAAAGCAGCTTCAAATTAATAAAATTCTACATATTCTATTATAATATTTTTGTATTACTTTTTAGTAAATTAATATCAAGTATACGTTACAGATAATTATATTAAAACTTGTGAAATTTGCACACAGAGCAGCTAATAATTAATAAAATTCTATTTATGAGAATATTAAGTATACGTAGCATTCTTTAAATTATAAAATTGAAATATTAAGTATACGTAGCATACTTTCAATTATAAAATTGAGACATTGCACATAACTTAAAACATGAACATCTGTTACATTTCAGTCGATTGAATCACAATTCCTAATCACAACTTGTTCATAGTATTTGACACTGAAATTCGCAGGCTTTCTTAGGCACGCATGAAGGAATTTCTTAGGCACGCATGAAGGAATCATTGAAAGTGTGTATAAATAACTGATTTTCGGTAGTTTTGGCAATATGAAAGTCACAACGTTTATTGAAAGTTCACGTGTAAGCTAATCTTAAAACTTCCAGTTGACTTGGCTTTTAGGGCAACTGGACTTTGGCAATGTGCAATGGTAATGGCCTTGAATGTGCATATAACAATTAAGTTTTCAAAGTTATTTAGAGGCGAGGAGAGAATGAAATTTGTTCCAAGTATGTATATAAAATGTAGCTAACAGTTAGTTGTAGTAATGCGACGCCTACTAATCCAAAAAAGGTGATGAATATGTCTAGTTTGGTGTAAATATGTCTATATAAGTATTTCCAATGTGCCTAACTGCAACAACAGAAAACAATGAAAAATGAAAATAAATTAATAGAAAATAATATAGATTAATAGAATCATTTTAGCACTTTCCTTATGTTCCTAAATCACACAAATCGAATTGAATTAAAATCAATTGAAATGTTGTTATGTTTTGTTTTGTTTTTCGTGTTGTGTGTCCATATAAAATATCGACAGAATCCATTGCAGAACGCTGTAGCGCACTATCGGGCATACCCGGTACCCCGACCACATCCACGTCCTTTACACTGCCATCCAATCCATATGAGGTGGACTTACCGCAGCCGCTCGTCGATCGATCCGTCTCACTAATGCGTTGGAACAGCAACAGCACAAATAACAGTCTCATCCGATTGCAGCAACAGTTGCAGCCGCAACAACAGCAGCAACAGCAACAGCAGCAACATCAACAGCAGCAACAGCAACAACACGCCTACTTCTATCAACAACAACAACAGCAACAACAAACGTGCAGTCCGACGAGCACTTTGCTTACAGCTGCCGCAGCGGCAACGCGGCAAGGTTTGAACTCTTCAACATTGTCCACATTGTTGTTGTTGCTGCCTCTAAATCGAATACACTGCAAGAAAACTACCCTAAAAAAAAACCTAAGCAAAACACAAAACTAATGTCATTGCTAAGCTCACAACTACGAATGTTGCACTGATCCTTTAAACTCCTATCTTCCCTCTCCCTCTATACACACACACATACACAGACACATATTATTCTCCCTAACCTCAAATAGTGATCTCTCTTTCTTCTTATTGTGGTTGTTGTTCTTCCTCAAATTTTGTTGTTGTTGGTGCAAGTTCTATATTGTTTTGAACGAATACTGAAAGCTAGACATGTTTGAACTTGCTTAAAAGCTTTTGCGCTTTCTTGCCTCGTTTTTTAAACGAAAGCTTTCAATGTGAAAAGTTTTCAGTATTTCTAGCAAGCCAAAGGAACATCACAATCTAACAAAAAGCTCACAAAAGCTCACAAAAGCTCGCAAAAGCTTTTAAAAGCTCACTTAAAGCTCACTAATTAATGATCAACACTATACTACTGTAAACTCTATGGGCACTTTTATTTAAGGACTCTCAGCAAAAGCTTTACGTGTTGCAATTAATTGCTCTCAACAAAAAGCTTTCAAAAGCTCTTGAATTTATAATCTTTAAGCCAAAATGCGCCAGTAATTAAAGTTTTACTTAATGAAATCTATTTAAACATTGCAATGCATATTTATTTAACTCTCTAAGATAAGAGCTTTAAATATAAATTTTTTAAAAAGGTTTTTTAAATTTTTTAGGTCATTTTGGAGGCGGTGGTACCGTGGGAACAACACGTGCAGAGCCCATCTCATTGGCTACGCTGGATCGAGACTGTTTCATCATTCCAGTGCATAGTGTCGAACGCTTTTTACCAGCCGGAATACCGGTAATACTATCCCTATTAATCTATTAATTAAAGAGCTTAAAGTTCAATTATTTATTCTTCTTCACTCCAGTTACCTGCTTTAAATGCCGAGGGTAAAGCCACCAGCCCTCTTAGTGTGTTGGAAGTCTCAGATCCCAAATTGTGTATACTTGTGCATCTGATGAGTCCTCTGGAAGCCATAGATCCCGTTATGGAGTCACCGCTCTCACATCCGCTGCTCAAGCAACGTTCTATTGCCGCAGAGCTTTTAACGGAGGTGCAACAGGCCAACACTGCCGTCGGCGGCATGATTTTAGCCAATATGGAGAAAACAGGTAAGTACTCCATCTCATTCCTTTTAACTGTCTCTCTTCAACTAATTTAATTGTCCTTTCGTATAGCCGAATTTCCATTTATATCGTATTATCTGATTAATACGATGCAAACGGATCCATCGAATTTCTACTCCAACCTGCGCGTCTCATCGCTCTCTAAGTTCGAGCCCAAAGCTCTCAAGTAAGATTATGTTAAAAATTACAAAGTCAATTGAAATTATAATTTTAGGATTGATTTCAAAAAAGTCGGTTATACTTATAAATATATGTTTTGAAATTCAAAATACTATTTGTATATATATATATTTTTAAAGGTATACGCAAGATTCATATTATATTACGTCTTATTAAGTATACGTATACGTGTACGCAATATTAAGTAAACGTGGCGTAAACGCAATATTAAGTATACGTAGCGTGTACGCAATATTAGGTATAAGCAGCGTATACGCAATATTAAGTATACGTGGCGTATACGCAATATTAAGTATACGTAGCGTATACGCAATATTAGGTATAAGCAGTGTATACGCAATATTAAGTATACGTAGCGTATACGCAGTATTAAGTATACGCAGCGTATACGCAATATTAATATTATAGAACGTCATATTGGAAAAATTGAAATTACATTACAAGTTTAAAAAAAAACAACTTATAAAAGTGATTTTTTTTAATAGTTCTCGTATCAATTTCGTATATTATTTATTAAACTAATATTTTGAAATTTCTGGTCATTTCAGATTCGACTATTTAACAGAAATTTAAGCTTAGTTCTGAAGTAATTTCTTTATTCAATTAAATTCCCATTCTTTTAAGGAATTTTGTAATATAATGGAAATAACGCATTCGATCAACGTTTCTGTAGCTTTTTTCCTTTCAATTACGAATTTCTATCTCACTTTCAGATACACTGCCGCCCATACCCTGGATCTTTATAGTGAGGTTGCTTCGATTTGTCGACCTCCGCTTGTGTTGCCCTCAAATGAAGCCGGCAGCTTTAAGAAATCACAGACGCCGGCCACGGGCTACATTATCAGCGTGTTCAAGGTGAGCGGAAATTGACTTGACCCTTGACCCCCAGTTTGTAGATTACATGCATAAATGCAAAATTTAATTTCAGGTCTTTGAGGGCGACGACGGCGAACGTTTTGAAAAGAATTGGCTCTATTGGACAGGAGCTCGCATGTTGTACAGGCAAGTTGAAGTTGAAATTGTCTGAAATATATACTTATATGTAAATATTTATTTTTTGTATTTGCTTTTCACAGATATTTGCCACGTGCTGCGGGCTTGCGACGAATTGCACTGCATAAAAGTACCTCACAGAAGGGCGATAAAATGTATCTGTTGGTTTGCGAGTGTGCGGATCTGTTGAAAGATATATCATTGGCCGCCTTTTTGATACCTGCACTGCGAGCACGTCTCTGCGGCTATACGGGACTCTATCGACCAATTCAGACTTTCTAGAGCCGATCTATAAAGAAAACGATATTTAAAACTATATTTTTCTATGCTGTAAATAGTTGAGGACTTAACTAAACGGCAATGGCAACAATTGCAATCGATTTTTAATTAATTAACAACTGATATATAGTGCTAAAATCAAAACTTTGATTATAATAGACACACACACACAGACACAGGCAATATCATTAGCAAGTAGACAATATACTCAAGGTAACTCATATCGTATATGTTAAAATTTTCTATATAAGCATATAGACGAAACAATTAATAGGACCATATCTAGTATGAAATGTTAAAAACAACTTCCATTTTTTAGCCAGTACATATAGATTTTCGATTCAAACAATATTATATCCAAGTTACGCTGAATTTTAAAAACTTATTAACAAAAATTACGCTGAGATGTAGGCTATGAAAATTACAAGTCAATTCTTAACACAATCTCAAACACACACACACACGCACACACACACACATACACACACAAAATATATAGAAATGAAATCACATTTAATGGGTTTCAAACTAATCAAAATGAAGTGCTGCATATAAATGTGAGAACATTGCCCAAATCTAACATAGATCTGCCAACAAAATGATGATTAATAGTTAAATTAATAAAAAGCTCTAATTAAAATCTTAGACAATTCAATAACTTGAAAGCAAGCCAAATAATTTTAATATTAAATGCAATTCTATAATTTTATTTAATAATTTTACCAAATTGCTGGAAAACTTTTACATGCGTCTACAATTCTTAAATATAAGCTATGCATACTTTAATTACATTATCAAATTACTCTTATTTAAATTTGTTAATCAGCCCAAATGTATGCTACACTTATATTGAAGAATTTGTTACGAAAGTGAAAAGTAAATAAGGCTTTATAATAATAAAATCAAATGCAATAAGTAGCTTAGTATTTAACCATAAGTAATGCCCTGTAAATACATAAGTTTGACCTATTTTTTCAACTTTGTTCGGGATATCTAATTTTGCACAATAAAAGAAAATCAAAAAGTGCTGTGATAATTAACAAAACAGATTTAATGTAATATATGAAAGATGCGAATGCATTGAATTGCAGCAAAAATAAAACACAATAATAATATCAGTAATTATTAACTTCATCTATTTTATTTTTAAATTGTTGGGTTAATTTCTAAATATTAATTTTTGTACATTTAATTTTTGCAATAAATTGAGAATTAAATTGATGAATTGATGCATTATCAGTTTGGAGATTCTTTTTTATGTTTCAAAAAATTTTATCAGATCTAAAAAATGAAATATTTTCCAATATTTAATTAATTTTTACCTAATTAAATTGTTTTGATTTTAATATTGATTTATGCATCTCTATTAAAAATTTATTTAATTAAGCATTAGTTGTTAAGGTATAATATTTAATAAAAATCGCAGCTAAAACGCCTAGCATAAAAGCCAAAAAAGTAAATGAAATATTGCATAAAAAAATCTGCATTAAAATGTTTTAAATTTTTTCCTAAAAAGCTTTAAGCAAAGCAACAATTAAAATTTGCTGTTTATTGATAAATTATTAATAAAGCGTAAAAATCAAATATTTTAAAACTAACTGCCTTTTGCAATACTGCTTAAGTGTTGTTTAACTAACCAAAGATATTGTCCATAAAGTATACGCCACGTTGCACTTTGGAGTTTGTTTCCTTTTTGCGATGCAACAAATAAGCCTGAAGTTGTTGTGGCTGTCGAGGTCCCCAATCTGCAGTGGGTTGTAAGGCGAGTTTCAGTTTCTGGAGGGAAAAAATGTTTAATCAAGGGAATTTTCTAAAGAGAATTTTATAACTCACGCTGCTAAAACTGCTGCCCGGCTGTTGGTAGATGGTGTAGATGGCCCAGAAGGGCAATTGGGCTACACCTAGACCCCAGATAAGCCAGCCAGCTAAATATGCCGCTTGTGGATAGGCTACGTTCTTATAGGTCAAGGGTTCATAGCTAAAAAGCATGTAGACCAGCACAAGAAACATTAGACCAGGTGCCACAATCGCCCAACAGATGCGCCAATAGAAACTCGTCTTCACATTCAACATAAACTCAATATCGCTGCAAAGACGCTTCACACCATAGATCCAGCCAACGGCCAAAAGCTCAGCAATGGCCAAAACCAGAGCTATAAATGTACAGCCATAGAAATCCACCAGATTGAGCACAAACTGTCCACCAGGTGTCATATAGACCAGGCCACAGAGAAAACCCAACACGGAGGCGCCTATGGCCAGTTTCCAATGTGGCAACTGGGGAAAACGATCTTTGACCACGTTAATAACACTTGAGGCCATGCCAATATTGCTGCCAATGCCCAATACCAGCAGCATGAAGAAGAAGAGCGCCGCAAACAACTGTGGCAAGTACTTAAACTTGGCAATTGCCTCTGGATACGAAATAAATGCCAAACCAGCTCCTCCCTTGACTACCTTGGAAATATCCGTAGTATTTGTCTCGTGGGCCAGATTGCCCAGAATGCCAAAAATAATGCAGCCAGCCAGAATGGAAGTAAACGAATCTATAGAGGTGATAATGATGACGTCCCTGTAATGAACGAATGTGATATAATGATCAGTCAGGGATCGTAAAAGTTAAAATTTAGAAACAAAAAATTATAAAATAAAAATAATTTGCTGATTTTTATAACAAAGTTTAAAAATAACTATTAACTTCAATTTCAAATTTAAAAATTAAAAATAATTATTAACTTTAATTTTTAATTTAAAGTTATAATTAAAAATAAAAAAAATTATGAAACAAGAATTATTTGCTGATTTTTTTAAAAATGTTGAAAATTTACTATCAATTTAAATTTTTTATATTAAAAATTAAAAATATTAGTAATTAGTTTTAATTTTAATCAAAAAATAAATTTCAAAATTTTAAAAGATAAAATTTGAATAAAAATTGAATCTAAATATCATTTTTAAACCAAACATATCATTTTTAATTCAAAAAATTTAAAATAATTTTTAATATTCAATTTTTTTAAAATAATTGTTTTGAATTATGGTTTTTTAAAAAATTGTTTTGAAATAAAATTTGTTAAAGTCATAGCTATCCTAAGAACAGTCATAAAATGAATCTAAGGATATTCAAAAGTCCAACTTACTTGTGCACCTGTTTGTGGAAATCATTGAAGGAGGCATACATGACCAATGTACCGAAACAAATGGCCAAAGAGAAGAACATTTGGGTAATTGCCGCATACCAGACATGCGGATTCAGCAGCTGATCCCATTGAGGCTTCACAAAGTAGGCAATACCCTGCCAGGCACCCGGCAAGGTCACTGCTCTAACCAACAGGATCAGCATAATGACGTAGGGAAATAAGGCCAAAAAGTAGGATGCCTTGCCGGAGCTACGAATGCCCTTAAATAAAGTGATGGCAATGATGATCCAAGTGACCAACAGACACATCACCATCTCCCAGCTGGGTGTGCCAAGGCCTCCATCCTCTAGACTCTCCGGTTCACGTAGAACAGTGCGTCTAAAAAGAGAAAAAATCTCTTATTTAGTTGAGAAATATTTGAAACTTATTATAGTACTCACGTAAAATACAACTCGGCTGAGGAGATACCCTGTACTGCACGAGTGACATTGCTGCCTGTGGTCTTAGTGACAGTTGAATTAAAGGCTGTGGCTCCGGTGGCCACACACTGACTACCCCACTCCACAAGACAGTAGGTCCAGGGTAGCACATCCGAGAATGAAACCACCAAATAGCGAATGGTTAAAGCCATAATACAGGCGTAGTAGGTGGTCGCCAGAGCTGTCGAATACACCTGTCCATAGGCGACTCCTGCAATAAAAAAAATAAATTTTTATATGTAGATTAATTTTTTTTTAGATAAACATAAATAATTACTGATTAAATGATTCAATCGTGCTGAAAACTTCAGGATTGTTCGGTACTAGATATTTATTAATTGCCTATTCAAATTATATATTTAAAAAGAACAATAAGTGAGAGGTAGTAAAAATAAAAAGTTAAGTTGGTTTCTAAATTTCATGTGTCTAGCTCTTATAAGCTCTTAGATTGTTGGGCTTATACGGACGATTCGATTATTCGATTGTTAATAGTTTAGAATACATAAATATTTCATGGGGTAGAATATACCTCATCTTCTTCTTACATATATTTTTATAATATCCCCATAAAATCCCATTTTGATCTTATTTAAAGGAAGAGCTGTGTTTGTTCTTGTAAATTAACTCACCCTTCATAATGGGCACCATATCAAAGGCACGTATGCAACCGCGACTCGAGAACTGTCCAATAATAACTTCCATATAATAAATGGGTCTACCCACCAGCAGCAGCACCACAAGATAGGGTATGAGAAAGGCACCACCGCCGTTTTCCAGCGCTATGAAGGGAAAACGCCAGACATTTCCCAGACCCACGCTCAAAGCAATACAGGAGAAAAGAAATTCCACTCCTTTTCCCCACTGATCCCGAGTTGCAATCGGTTCCATCTCAGGCTGTTCTTCCACCTCTTCGTTATTTGTGTTTATCGTCAGCTGTGATTAACTTTATTAGTTATTTTATTTCATTTATTTGTTTATCACTTACCAATTCCGTAGTCGTCGCATAGACCACGCAATCCTTCTCATTCGATAGGTTTATGGAAATCTTTCCATTCATCAATCTATTTAATTTTCCGTACTCTGTCGCATCCATTTTAACGTGTGAACAGAAGAAGATGCACCCAAACTAAAGTGCATCTGCTGAAATCAGATGGAACTTTTATAGGTTTCACGCGTTTGCTAATCATAATACTGCCAAATAGGGTTTATAATTTAATCAACTACATTTGCATACATTGTACTCTTTTCCTTATTGTTGTTGCTAGATAACTGGTATCAAATATATCTACAGTTGATAAAGCAGTTGACAAATTTACAAAAATTCTTAATAAACTCTACAGATCATTAAAAATGCAATAAATTAAGTTTATTCAATAACTAGAATAGAATAACTAAACGTTCAAAAATTTTGAAACAAACTTGATTTTGGCTTGAATAATCGGTAAAAATATTTACATATTTGTCTTTATTCAATTTTATACAGTGTCTTTTATGAATATTTTGATAAACTAGAAGCAATAACCTGGTTTGTCGTACGTATTTCGACAGATTATATTTGTATTTCCAAAAAATTTTGGAAAAAAAAATGTATTTGAACCTTAAAAGAATGCATTTAAAATATGGTATAAATATCGGAAAAATTGTGTATAAGCATAAAAAAGTAATTGAAACTCTGAAGTCTACTCTATATATAGTTCAGAAACTTATCTAGAGTGTAACGGTCAAATCTCTTGATTGTTTATAAAAAAAAAAAAAATGCTCACCAAGTAAATCTGTAATAAGTCCACTTCACACACTATAAAAAAAAAACAGAGTAACTGATTTAGTTTTGATGAAGATAAATTTCTCTCTGTATATCATTAAGATTTCTAATCCAAAACATTCACCGAAAGTCAATATACAAGAAAAGTAACAAAAAAAAAATTCTTATCTTATAGTTGGTTTAAAGAGGGCTTAATCTTATCTTGAGATAAATCCACTTTCGTTGACAGACCTTAACATTTTTTAGTGTGAAACCTCGCATAATTCCTTAGATAAAGAGCATAACATAAAGTTTTACAACATCTTTAGTTAAATTGAATAAAATTATTTTAAATATAAGTTTTTTAAAATTTCCTGAGAAATATATATTTTTAATATGCAAAACTTTATTTTAATAAAATTAATTATTCACGTTTTAAAATCTTATGGAACTAAAGTTTAAAATCTTTGTCACTTGTGGTCAATTTGTTAATTAAAAAGTTATCTTAAACAAAATTTTAATACCAGTTTTGAAGTCACTCTGACATTTTTATAAAATACTGTACAACAACGGAGTCTCTGTAAGGACTAACCACTTGAAAAATTCCAAATAAATCAAATTTAAACAGTTTTAAATTCACAAAAATCACATTGCTTACAATTAAATATCTCAGAACTCTACTCTTTGTTTTTTAATCAACTGTCATTCACGAGCTTCCCGATGAGACTAACCCGAAACATAACTGATAATCCATGAAGAAATCTCTGTGATGCTGCGAGAAGTAACGAGTATGTACACTTGTTTAATAGGGTTGCCAATGTCTTCGAATATTATGCTAGACTTTTTAACTAGATGGAACTAGATTTCTGTGAGCGACCCTGCGCTCAAAATCTAAATCATTTTAATTAAACGGCTGTAAATTTATTTGCAATGCGATTGATTTATCTTTTTAAATTGCCGCCCAATAAATTCGCAACTTCTTACAACTACATAAAAGACAATCTATTAATTACAAATATATATGTTAATCATTTTACAAAGTTAGTAATTTAGACATATTCATATTCAATAAATTATTGAAATATAATATTCAATCGGCATCGAAAGCTTATTATATGTAATCCTATGTTTGGCTACACGTTTTTCTGATATTGTTGGTTATGATAACTTCTTAATATTGCTTTAGTTTTTGTCGTTTGTATTTCAGCTGTATTATTATTACTAGTCCAGAGCAGTCACTGGCTCAAAAATATTACTTCCATTATTGCCAATCAGAATTTTGACATAAAGGCGACTGCAAAGAAAGAGAAAAAAGTATTAATAATTATATTGAACAGAATAATGCATTCAGATATAAATTAGTATTCGAAAATAAAAGCATTTGATACCCTTACAAAGTTGGCTAGTACTCAGAGATCGACTCTTAAAAATCATCTAACTTGTAGGTATATTTTAGTATAATATGTATATTTCAATATATTTTAAATATTTTAAGAAAATTAACAATTAATTTGAATTACTCATTTTTTATATTAATTTTAATTAAATTGGTTGTAAAAATTAACTATGAGTATAAGTTTTGAAAATAATATTTGCCAATGTAAAGGTATTCAAATAATTTGGTTACACAAGTTCGCTAGTTTGTCAACAACTTACCATAAATCATTTGAAATTTTGGATATTATGTTCTATGTGTATTATTTGGCCTATTCCATCAGAATGTCTTTAACTTCCGCATCGTTGACTCCGCTGCCTAACATTAGGTTTTTTCTGTGAGCAAACAGAATTGAATTGAATTGTATGTTATCTGAAATATTCAAAAATTATTCAAAAATTGTAAAGATTTCTAGAACTCGTTGGTGACAATCTAGCGAACTTATAACGATTTGTGGAACTCTTTTAATTTGAAGAAACCTTTAACTTACACCGTACGCCGAAGATGTTCCAGCTCATCCTTGAGAAGAGCATTCTTCTCACCCAGTTTGGTATGGAGCTTCACACTGCGGGCATTGCTCTCCTCCAGCAATTTGATGACATGTTCCTGACTGTGCAGTTTCGTCTGCTTAATGCTTAAAGTTGAACACAGATTCTGGAACTGTTCGTTTGTGGAGGCCAACTCATTTGTAATCTGTTAACGAGATGAAAGTGACATAATAGAATTAAATGTTGGTCCATCACCTATTAATTTGCACCTGGGTAATAATTGTGTTCTTGTCGCTAGCTTGGGACATCACCTCATTCAGTTTTCGATTGCTCTCCTGCTCACGTTGTTTCATCTCCCGATCTAGGTAATTTATACGCTCGCCACGCACGGCCAACACCTGGCGATGATATTCAACTGACTCCTCTAGTCGGCTCACCTTCATTTCTGCCTTGGTCTGCAGCTCCCTCCTCCGCTCCAGTTCGTCTCGAAGCTGCTTTTCCTCCTGGATCATTGATTCCAACCGACTCTGATTTACAGCTAATTTGGCCTGCAGTTCACTGTTAAAATTAAAATTAAAAAAAAAAAAATAAAATAAAAAATTAAAAAAAATTCACTGTTAAAATTAAAATTAAAAAAAAATATAATAAAAAATTAAGTTCTCGTTCTTGAATCGACTGGTAATTAAATAAAAGGCTGCAACCTTCAAAATTTTGTTAAAGGTTCGATACCGCGGTTCGAACCATAGAGCAAGACATCGGTTAGGTTCTTGAATTGGTTTATATACCCCCTGAACCCAAGGTTTGGGTTCGAAACTTAGCTGAATTTCGTACAATAAAATATGTGAATTGTTATACATTTTTCTCTACATTTTTAACTAATTAAATATCTCTTTCAAAAAGAAATTTAAATTTTTTGAAGATTTAAACATGACTTATTTTAATCCGAAGTCTCAAATAATAATTGCGTATTATTAGAAAATCATAGAATGTATGTAACTATTTTTTTTTCGAACTGAACCTTTTATTTTAGAAAGCAAAGGTTCGGTTTATGCTTGGGCTCGCAAAGTAAATTTCAAGCGTTCTGTTCAGAACCGGTTTGCAGCCTTGGTTTAATTTACACTTACTTGATTTGAAGTTGATCCACACCGTGACTTGACGTTTGCTCTGTGCGAACATCCTGCCAATCCTTTTGTTCCTGTTCGAGATCCATAAGTTGCTTCTGCATTTCCGACAGCTGACGATCCTTTAGAGCAACGCTCTCAGTCAATTCCACAGATTTCATTATCGCTAGCTCTTTATCGGCTAGTGCCTGTTCAAGTTTCTGTTCCAGTTCAACGATCTTATCAGTGATCGTGGCATAAGACTGCTGCCGACTGTCTTCAATATCCTTGAGACGCTGCTGAATGATCTTGTTGCTATTTCATTGAAAAATAAAGAATACTTTAGTATAGTGTATAGTACAAGATTACTATAAAGACTTACACTTTCTTCAACTGTTTGACCTCATTGCGAAGATCATCCTCGACAACGGATTGCTCTACAAATGCAATATTCTTATCGGCCAATTCAATTGCCAGATCTTTATTCTTGTTATGCATTTCCTCCAATGCTTTTTTCAGCTCATCTCTATTTTTCCTTATGTCGACTATATCAACCTCTAGCTTGGAGATGGCATCCGTTAGATTATCAATTGTTTCAGTCAACTTTTTGTTCTGTTGCTTCAAAAGAGATGTATCCGTAATGCCCTCGGTGACACATAATTTATCAAGATCGCTTTTAATCATCGCCAGTTCTGTGTCCTACAATTAATTTGATTAATTAATTTAAATGTAAAAAAAAATAGACTTTACTTACAATTATTTCCTGCAACTTTAATCGCATGTCTTTGGAAGTATCTTTATTTGGTTTAAGCATCTCTAGCAATATATTAAAGCCACTATTAATGGCCTGCCCACAACGAGATAAAAAATCGCTCACCGATTGAACAGCTGAAAGAGATAACAAGATTTCAAAAAATGTGTAACTTTGGCATGCCGAAAAATCTATGATAAGGGTAAATATGGCTTAGTATCGAAAAATCATCAAATTTTTTAGATGATAAAAAATTTAAATGCAGAATGAATTTAGAGACCAAATCATGAACAAAATGACATTCCGCTTGAAAATCGGTGAATTTTTGATGAAGTTATGAGAGATGAAAGTTTTTGAAAAAACGTCAAGGGGTAAGTATAGAAAATTTGATATTTTTTCGATTTTGATCAAATTTTCTAAATGATAAAAATTTAAATGCAGAATCAATTTAGAGGCCAAATCATGATCAAAATGACATTCCGTTTGAAAATCGGTGAATTTTTGATGAAGTTATGAGGGATCAAAGTTATTGAAAAAATGTCAAGGGGTAAGTATAGAAAATTTGATATTTTTCGACTTTGATCAAATTTTCTATATGATAAAAATTTAAATGCAGAATCAATTTGGGGGCCAAATTATGAACAAAATGATATTCCGTTTGAAAATCGGTTAATTTTTGATGAAGTTGTGAGAGATCAAAATTTTCACTGTTTATCTTACGCATAAACTTACGAATATTATTCGGTAATGAGATGAGATCCTCTTTGCTTAAAATCAGCTGGCAATTTCCGTCTAGGACTAAGGAAACAAGCTTGCAGGAAATATTATGATCCTCTAGATGAAGGCCGTTCACTTTTTCTATAAATATGGATTGCAAGTCTTCCAAATTACTTCGCAAGGACATCACTTCTGGAGGTAGACAGGGAGGACAAGGTGTCGATGGAGGTGCACTCGACTGTGATGGACAGGTGGTAAATTCAACATCGCCGACTTCGGAGGACTGAAGACTTGTCGATGGATGTACAACGATGCTGGTCACTTTCTTCTTCGTCCTTTGCACGGGTTCCTTCGCCTTCTCATCTGAAGTGTTAAGAAAGAAATTCATTAAAGATGTGTCAGAATATATTCTATATATATATATATATTTACCATTAGCTGCATTCGTTTGCACAGTTTGTAATCGTTTAATGCGCAACTCTGTCAATCGATTCATTCGCGGTTGAGTGAATTTATTCTTTAGTTTAGCTGGCGATTCCTCAGAATTAAGATCGGTTCGACGGGAAAGTACACTCGTATTGGAAGACCTTCCAGTACCCAGAGTTGTGTCTCTAGGAGTATTACAACTTTTAATGCTTTTTGACTGCATCGAAGCTTTTGAAGGCGAACGTGACATTGTTTTTATCTGTAAATAACAATTCATTAAGGTTCTTTTAATTAAAATAAACCTACTTACTACACTTAGATTCGTAGAGCCTGCCTTGGAATTTTGCATATTGACAATGTTAATGGTCTGATGCTGTATCTATGTGTATTTAAGTGTTTTTATTCCAAAAGAGTAGCCAACTAACTGCAGAAATCGCTAAGTTCAAGTCTATAATCAAAACAAAAATGTATAATTTCGAAATACGAGGCGCAGCGGTGTACTGTTTTATGTTGAATGAACAAAATGTATAATAATACTTAATTAGATCGGACAGTTAAATGTCAGATGCTTATAAAGCCTGCTTTATATGACTAGAGTTTAAGTAATAAAAAAACACAATAACTCTATACGATCTATATTTCATTTATAAGTATTTTACTACCAATTGATAACGAGGAATCTCAGGTCATTTGAAGTCATTTGAGTGGTTTGGGTAGAAATGAGCGATCGAATAAGTCAATAAAAAAATGTATAGGAATGGTATGGTTCAAAAATGTGAATTATAAATAGATAAATATTAAATATTAAATATTAAATATTAAATATTAAATATTAAATATTAAATATTAAATATTAAATATTAAATATTAAATATTAAATATTAAATATTAAATATTAAATATTAAATATTAAATATTAAATATTAAATATTAAATATTAAATATTAAATATTAAATATTAAATATTAAATATTAAATATTAAATATTAAATATTAAATATTAAATATTAAATATTAAATATTAAATATTAAATATTAAATATTAAATATTAAATATTAAATATTAAATATTAAATATTAAATATTAAATATTAAATATTAAATATTAAATATTAAATATTAAATATTAAATATTAAATATTAAATATTAAATATTAAATATTAAATATTAAATATTAAATATTAAATATTAAATATTAAATATTAAATATTAAATATTAAATATTAAATATTAAATATTAAATATTAAATATTAAATATTAAATATTAAATATTAAATATTAAATATTAAATATTAAATAATATCAATTTGTTCAACCACTGTGCTAATATCGCATTTGACATTCGGTTTCTGCTCGGATTGTTTAGAATAAGCGCATAAAAACAAAAAACCAAAGTGTCAAAAAGTAATCAAATGCGAAGTGGGATACAGAGGGAGACAGAAAAAAACAGAGCACCCAAAAGCTCTTAGTGAGACATCCCCTTTCGCTCTGCCACATTCTCAATTTTCTTTCTTCATTCTCCCCCTCATTCACCCCAACAATTTTCCACTGTCGATTATCGCAACAATCGTGCAATTTGCATTTCAGTTGCGTTTCGACCGCTTGACGAGACGGTCGTGAATACTTTTGAATAACTATGAATAAATTGAGCATTTGAGTGTCCTCAAAAAAAAAACAACTTAATCAAGAAATCTAAAAACAAAAACAGATTAAATAATTCATGTGCAAATTGTAAATTTAGTGCAAAAACTTTGTTAAGTTTGACAAATTGTTTCAGATTTCACTGAAAATAAGTAAGTTTTCATGTGAAAATAAAATAAGTTTGGGGTCGCAGTGTCAAGTGAAACCCTAAAAGTGATTTTAATGATGTTTCTATTCGAATTGCTTTCGTTATTCTGTTTTATACCCTATTCACATAAACTAGCTAAAGAGAGTATTATTAATTGAGTACTATTCTATTCTTATTCTATTATAATTTTTAATATATGAAAAGTTTATCCTAATATTCTTAATATTTTTTAAAACTTCAATCTATAGTACAGCAATTAACAATTGTATTTTATTTAGATCTAATTGCAGAGTATCTGCTAGTTGAACAGACTAACATACTATAGTTACTTATTGTGCATACATTTCAAATGACGCTCGCCGCATTTTCAATTGAATTTAATCAGTGACGTCGCATAATAGGAACTATATTATAAAATCGGTTGCCTAGAGGGTCTCAAACAGCATTTAGATTAGTATCGAGCGAAATAGAAAGTGTATCTATAGATAGAGATAATTGAGAAATTTCTTATATTACTTAAGCTTTCTGCAATTCCTTCAGTTTTCTAACAAAACAATGCAATGTCAAGTTCAATTGCACTTAAGTGACATTCCTAACTATATTCATTTGGGTTTGTCATTGACATTCGATACAACCGATCATATTGAAAGCAATTAAAAGAGCCACGAGTTTTAAAATATAACACAAAATGGCTTCCGGAATAAAGCTGTACTGCGGGGTAGTAAAAATTATGAAAGCTGCCTGACAACAAACCCTGTCAAGGAAATTACTAGAAGCTTTAAAATCAGATTATATTGAGATTATATGCTAGTTTATAGGGCTGGAAAAACTAATTAAATTTTTTAATTAAAAACATGTTCACTTATAAAGAAATAATTTTTTAAATACTGAACTCTTTCCAGCGAAAAATAATTATTTTTAAAATTCAGTTAAGTATTTGAGTCTACAGTAAATTACTTTGAGAATAGTATTTTAAGCTTAATTCTTCATTCCAATTTCGACAATAAAATTTAAATTGGATGTATTTTAAAAATGTTCTAGAATGCAAAATGTTCAAGAAAAAGTTTTCTTTGGATTAAAAAATTGCTCATATATATACGTATTATATTATTAAGTTACTCAAATTACCGAAAGCTAAATATACATCATACAATAAATCATAATTTAATTGCAGCCCATTAAGCAAATAGTTACAGAGAAAGCGAAAGAGAAACATAGAGAAATAGAGAGTGAGAGAGAGGCAAAGAGAGAGAAGACAGTCCCACAATGTGCGGATTTGTGTGCCTTATCATTTTATTGGCATTCACATGCAACCTGCCACAAATCCAGGGCTGCAATCGCGTTCCTCTGGGCGCCACTGCAGCCAAGTCGCCAGTGGATGATAATTTTGCTCTTAACGTGGCCAACAATGCACAGAGCTATGTGCCCGGCCAGAAATACAATGGTGAGTCCAAATGGAAATTATGAGATTTAAGACAGAGTTTCATTTCAATTTTATAGTTTCATTGAACGCGTATTCGGGATTATCTTTTGTGAGCTTTATGCTGGCATTGGAAATGGAGACAGAGAATGCTGATGATGATTCTAATACGATGGGTGCTTTCGAGATCAGCGATTTGTCGGAGACTCGCTTCAGTCCGCGTTGTCCCAATCTCGTGGAGAACACAAATACGAACCTCAAGACGCATGTGGAAGTTGTCTGGGTTGCACCTTCGACGCCGGGCCAGGGTTGCATCCTGTTGAGGGCTACGGTGATGCAACATCGCGATGTTTGGTTCATGGATGATGGTTTACTTACCAAACGCCTGTGCGAGGAGGAAGTGGATGATATCAACACCCAGCCCAGCATTGTGGATCCCTGCTGTGCCTGTGATGAGGCCAAATATGAGGTATTTAGTGATAATATGAAAGGGTTCCAAAATCAGGAATCTTCATATTAAGAAGATCATTCGTCGTAAATATTTAATTTTTAAATATAGATAAAATATAGAAAAAGATACAAAATGTTTTCTTTTTTTTTAAATTATAGATCGCAGTTTTTAAGCGAAAGATCCTAAAATTTTATCCTAAAACTAAGAATTTTCATTGAGTTTCATTAAAGGTTCTTTTTTAATATTATGAGCATGATAGATTGGTAAATATCTAATTTTTAAATTAAGATAAAATATAGAAAAAGATACAAGATGTTCTCTTTTTCTTGAAAATTCTGGACCGCAGTTTTTAAGCGAAAGATCCTAAAATTGCATCTTAAAACTAAGAATTTTTATCGAGTATCATCTATTTTTTATTTATTTTTTTATGCACTTTCAGCTAACTTTTGAGGGTAAATGGTCCCGTCACACGCATCCCAAGGACTTTCCTGCCAACAGTTGGCGCACCAGATTCAGTGACATTATCGGTGCCTCCCACACCATCGACTATCGCTTTTGGCAATACGGGGAAATGGCCAGCGAGGGATTGCGTGAGGTGGCTGAACATGGATCCACACGCACCCTGGAGAGTGAGTTGAAGGATCAGAGCGAGCACATCAGGACCATTATTAAAGCCCGTGGAATTGCTTTTCCCAATGTAACCGGGAAGACATTTGCCGTGTTTCGCGTGGACTCCAATCATCATCTTATTTCTTTGGTATCTATGGTGGATCCATCACCAGATTGGATTGTGGGCGTGTCCGGACTGGAGCTTTGTTTGCCCAACTGCTCGTGGGTGGAGAGCAAAGTGCATAATCTATATCCATGGGATGCTGGCACCGACAGTGGTCCATCCTATATGGTAAGTTTAGAATAAGATATCATTGTACCAAAGAGCTAGAGACACCGAACTTAGCATGTAGGTACCTCAACATTCTTTTAATACCGAGCAACTCACAGTCGAGTTCGCTTACGAGTTAAATAGGAAGTTTTAACTGACTCTATTTCTTTGCTTTCAGTCCGCTGATCAACCCCAAGTGCCACCTGACGTTGTTCGTCGTATTAAGTCCAATTTTCCAAATGATCCACGTTCGCCTTTCTACGATCCAAATGGAGCTGAAATGAAACCTCTGGCCACACTGCACATCAACAGGCGTCGTCTTTACGAGAAGAACTGCGAAACAGCCGATGGTAAGTCTTGTTTACATGATGAACTTGATTTATTGACTATATTAATGATAATCCCTTAGCGGAGGAACTGCCTCCGGAGTGCGCTACGCTCAAATGGAGTCATTGGGATGAATGTAGTGCCAAGTGTGGACCTGGCAAGCAGTACAGAACGCGGGAGTTTAAGAATCCGACGCTAGCAATGGTATGATCTCTATAGAGATACTTTTCAGGGACCGTTAATTATGATTATATTTTTTTTTAAGTAAAAAAACACTAACTTATAATTGTCCTAGAAAAAACTTATAGCAGCAAAATCTTAATAATTTTAAAATCTCTGAATTTCCGCCATAATTTTTAAAACTTTGAGTTTTCTTCGTTATTTATCAATGATAATGATTATTTTTGAGTAATTTAATAAGTCTTACACCATAATCAATATTTTTGATAAAAAAAAAAAATAAAAATCAAAAATAATCATAATATGGTGTAAGTTTTATTAAATTACTCAGAACTTATGATTATTCTTGATAAAAACCATAAAAAATTTAAATATAATCATTACAAAGTAATTTTTAAAATATACCGCTTATAATGATTACGGTCCCTGATACTTTGACTTGATTTATCTTTAAGTTATACCTATCTTATAGCGACAGAGATGCAACAATGCACTGCGTGAGGAGAAACATTGCGTGGGTCGCAAGTGTGCCACCTTCAATGAGGAGTTGCCGGAAGGAGGTCAGCCGGAGGCGGAGTTTCCGGGTGCTGATCCCGAGTGCGGTCTTTCCGACTGGACGGAGTGGTCGTCGTGTACGGTGACGTGTGGTTCCGGTGAAATGATACGCACACGGCATTATCTCAATCGGCGGGCAAAGAAGAAGTGTCAGAAGGCGAGTAAGGCGCGTCTCCAGGAGACGAGGCCCTGTGAGGCGAGTGATTGCGGTGGTGAGATTGGCAACGAGGGAGGAGGAGGCGAGGGAGGAGGACGAGGCTGAGCCGGAAGATGCACAACCGGAGGGAGATGATGAGCAAGGTGGTGGGGAGAGACGTTCGCTGTTTCACAACTTCCAGAGCTACAGTCAACACAGCGAGGATTACATTCCACCAGTTTGTGGTGTTTCTCCGTGGTCGGACTTCTCGCCGTGCTTGGGTCCTTGTGGCGGTACCGGAAAACGCCGTCGCCTGCGCAAGGTGTGGAACAACAATGAGGTCTACGGCGTACGCGATCCCAATGACGATGGCAGTGATCCGTGTGCACATATCAAACTCCAGGAGGAGGTCAACTGTACGAATCCCAGCTGCGATACCATTGTACCCCATTATTGCTATGAGACCCTGCGCGACAGTCACTGTCGGGATAGCGATGTGGTCAATCACTGGTACTACGATCACGTGAGTGATCAGTGTGGCATTTACTGGTCCGATCGCTGTGACACGAACCAGAACAAGTTCAAGTCCAAGGCGGAGTGCGAGGAGACCTGTCGTCTGCCCAGACACAAGCAGGAGCTGCAGAGCGAGCGACTCAGCTCGGAGATGCCACAACGTGTGGACTGTCTCGTCTCCGAGTGGATCTCCCACAGCTGCAATGCCACCTGTGGCGATGGTGTCCAGTTGAAGACGCGTCGCGTTCTCCGCACACCCAAATTCGGTGGCAAGCCGTGTCCCAAGCACCTGGTTCGACTCGATCGTTGCTATCAACGCTGCGATGACATGTACTCCGTGAGTGGCTCCTCCTACGGCGAGCGACGTCATGTTCCGGCCAAGCTGCAGCCGCCGGAGACCCGCGATGAGTGCCGTTACTCCGAGTGGTCCGCCTGGACTCCCTGCACCGCCAGCTGCGGTGATAACTCCGTGCGTCAACGCACTCGCACTCTGCTCAACACGGACCTCAGCTACAAGTGCAAGGATCGAGTTCGCATCGAAAAGTGCGTCATGATGCCGTGTCTCCTAAACAGCAATGATGACACCGACAAATGGTGACCAGAGGTGGAATTTAATTTGATAAGCACTTTAAGCTTCAAGTATTAGCTGCTCCTTGTTTGCATGTGTGGGATCAACCCACACATATCTACCATATCTAATCGAATCGTTTTAATAAACAATAAAGTTATAAACCTATTTGTCTTTTGATGTGTAAATGCGGAAATCTAGGAACTTAGGTATTCAGGGAAAGAAAAAATATCTTATCCTGAGATAATTAGTTCAGTTGTACAAAACATACCTTATAATCTTTTATATCTGTATGATCTAACACTCAAAGAGTTCAAAACGAATTTTCCTAGGATTTTAACGTAAAAAAATCTAAAAAAAAAAAATTAAAAAAATCATAATTTTTTTAATTTAAAAAATCATAGCTCTAAAACTACTGGTTGAAATATTAGACTATGTAGGAATAAATTACAGATACATTCATTAGCTTTCGAAAAAAGTAAAGCTAAAGAAAATCGGTTTTGGCATTGTCGAGAAATGATGAAAAATGTGGACACACCTCCAAATAAAGGTAAGAAAAAAGTATCAAATTTAAAAAAATTCAAAAAAAAGACTCTCTTAATAAAATAAAATGTTTTTTGCCATATAAGGCCCCATGACTATCAAAAATAGTCTGTTTGGTTCAATTCAGATTTTGTTGCTTATTGAAAACTACTGACCTACATAAATGCCTGCAGAACATTCGCATAGCATCGTTTTTTTTTTAAATTTTAAGTGTTCCCTACTGTCTCGAAAGTTCAAAGAACCTAAGGAAATAAATTAATTGTCTACAGCTCTATATATATATACAAGTGTATACAGTTGAAAAAAGAGCAGTTATTGAAGAGCACAACTCAAAATACTTAAAGTAACGACTCAACTCAATTAAGATGAGACTGCGAAATAATTAAGATGTTTTGTCAATTACTTGACCAATGTTTGAATGTTTCACCCAATTTCATCAGTGATCGTCGAGCTGTGAATCGGACTAGAACAACAACGAATTGTGCGGTATCAAGAAATGTTTCAAGTTCTGATAATATATATAATTTGTGGGTTGTATGTTCAGAATGTTGAAGGTGGTTGCAGTAGGATTCCACTAGGTGCCAATGGTGAACGTTCGGCAGTCGATGATAACTTCAAGATATTGATCGATGGCAATCCCGAAACATATATACCAGATCATCCGTACAATGTGTCGTTGTCATGTCCCATTAATATGAAGTTTGTTGGCTTTACGCTGGTCGTGGAAAGTGAGGATCAGTCGGCTATATACAATGGACAGGATATGACGGGACACTTTGAGTTGTTTAGCGATTCTGATACGAAATTCAGTGTTGGCTGTGAGAACATGATCGAGGCCACAAATACCAATGCCAAGACCCGTATTGATGTCTCCTGGATAGCACCCAAAGGTCCAGATAGCGGTTGTGTCCTGATCAAGGCGGCCATAGCCCAACATCGGGATGTCTGGTTTATTGATGATGGTTTCCTAACCAAACGCATCTGTGCCGAGGAGATCGATGAGCTGAATAGTTTAACGCCTTCACTGCAAAATTGTTGTGCCTGCGATGAGGCCAAGTATGAGGTCGGTTTACTTTAAGATCCTCGCTTGCAGTATCTTTAACTCTTCTGTTACCATAACAGATTGTTTTGGAGCGTAAATGGACCAGGAATACGCATGCCAAGGACTTTCCTCCCGAGGCCTGGCGTACACGCATTGGGGAAATCATTGGCGCCTCTCACAGCTACAATTATCGATATTGGGCCTATGGACAACGAGCAAGTCTGGGAGTGCAGGAATTGGCCGAGCACGGCGCCACACGCACCTTGGAGCAGGAGATCAGAGAATATACACAGGTGAAGTTTTTGATAGGTCTTACCTTATAGGACATTGACTATAAGAGCTAGACGCTCTAAATTCAAACAAGCTCTATCAATTAAAAATAAACTGCAGCAGACTTAGTAGAGTAGTGTTCTAAGTCATTTAGCTATACGGCCATACCTCTTAGGACATAGGCTATAAGAGCTAGACGCTCTAAATTCAAACCATTTCTATTGGTTTCTAAAATTAAACTGCCCAGGCTTAGTATATTTAAGTCGAATATTCGACCTTAGTGTTCTTACTTGTTTTCTAGTCAATTTTCTGTACGACCATACCTTATAGTACATAGGCTATAAGAGCTAGACGCTCTAAATTTAAAGCAATTCTATAAATTAAAATTAAACTGCTCCTAACTCGTTTTCTAGTCAATCTGTAATTAATTGTGTAATGTAAATCCTTAACTCTATAGAATGGCGAGGTACGCACTATAATCAAGGCCCCTGGTATCGGATATCGTAAGAATGTCTATGGCACCACATTGGCTAATGCTCGAGTCGATCCCAAGCATCATCAGATATCGCTAGCCGCCAAAGTCGATCCCTCTCCAGATTGGATACTTGGTGTAGCTGGCTTGGAATTATGCTTGAGTAATTGCACTTGGCTGGAGCGTAAGGTATTGAATTTATATCCCTGGGACACTGGCACCGATTCGGGCCCTTCATACATGGTAAGATCCGCTCCCCGTTGATACATTATCCAATCAGTAACTGTCCTAATTTCCCCTCTCAGTCTGCCGATAGTCCGCAAGTGCCTCCAGATGTTATTCGACGCATTTCATCGACTTATCCCAGCGATTATCGTTCGCCTTTCTTTGATGATACGGGAGCACCAATGAAGCCGTTGGCCACTCTCTATGTCACTAGGAAAAAGTTATATGTACGCGAATGTGAGGAGGGTAAGGAAATTATATGTATTGTAGTTATTTAAATCAGGAAGAGAGTGTTCGTTGGTATGTATGTAACAAGTAGAAGGAGGCAACTCCGATCCCATAAAGTATATATATTCTTGATCAACATAAATAGCCCAGTTAATATAGCCATGTTCGTCTCTCCGATCTCAGAGACTATAAGAGATAGAGATACCAAATTTGGCACACAGATTTCTAAGATTGCACACAAATCGTGAAAAACCACCACACTCACAGTTTTTAAGATAATACAGTTTTTATGGTAATTAACGTTATCTATTAATATCATCCATAATCTTACTTAACAGCAGCAAGATCGGACAAGTAGAACGGCAGTAATAGCTAACCAAAGTTATTAATAAAGTTATTATTTCAATACAATCACCTAAAAGTATGCAATAGTTTTTATAATAAAAATAATAAAAACTATTGCATACTTTTAGATTTTATTAATAACTTTTCATGGCTTAAATTCTTCCTTCTTTTTGCTTCTCCCTCCCTTTAGTACCGCAGGAGGGTCCACTGGAGTGTGCGACTCATCCTTGGAACGAATGGAGCAACTGCAGCATGCGTTGTGGTCCTGGTTATTCCCAACGCATTCGCAGCTTCAAAAATCCAATGTTAGCGGCCAGTTATAATTGCGATCGTCATTTGGAGGAAACACGTGAATGTCAGGGCACACAATGCCGTACAGAAGAAGATCTAAACAATGGAGAACTCGATAGTAATAACAATTATGGCAATCTCAATAGTCCGGATTCGATGGCCAAATGTGAGTTAACCGCTTGGAGTGAATGGTCGTCCTGCTCGAAGACCTGTGGACATGGCTATATGAATCGTACCCGTGATTATTACAATCGCCAGGCGAAGATACATTGTCAGACAGTAATGAGATTGCCGCTGGAGGAAAGTCAGCCTTGCATAGGTTCCGATTGTGGCGGCATTATACCAGACAATGGTGAACTGGACGGTCTTCCAGAGCCCGACGCATTCGGCGATATCAACGAGTCCAACAAATATAATTCTGGAAACTCTTGGAGTAAATCCAACAGCCAAAATAGATTGGGAAGTGACAGAAGCAACCAAGGCTGGAACACTAACAATTTGTCACCATCAAATCCGGTTGAGACTCAACGTGGTTATGACAGCAATTGGCGACAACCTGTTGAGATGGAGAATCCCAAGGATTACAGACAGGATAACAGAGCCAATCTTAACTACAATCCCAAGGATTACAGGCAGGATAACAGAGCCAATTTCAACTACAATGAGAATGAGCAGGAAATGAATCCCAACAACTATGACTACAATAACAAACCACAATTAAAACCTGGTTTCAACTTCAATGACAATAACAAGCCACAATTGAATTCTGGCTTTAGCACTCGGGCTCCATTTATACCCTATCAGAATCGTGAGTACAATGAAAATAAGAACTACAATGTCGTGCAGGATTATTGCTATGAAAAGCCCTATGCCTCGACTCTACCCTGTCTGGCCAATCCGGTGATCGTGAAAAACTACTGGTACTATGATCATGATGCTAAAGAGTGCCGTATCTTTACCACGGACAACTGCGATCAGAATAAAAATCGATTTCGCACCTTGATGGCATGTGAAGGCACCTGTCTGCAACCCCAGATAAACCAGGCACGTACTGAGGACGACGGATTTGGTAACGTGCAGTCAAACGGTGGTGAATTCGGTGGTGAATTCACTGGTGAATTTGGTCAACCCATGTCACAGACACGTGGCAAGTACAATAATCCCCGACGTGGACACTATGGAAAATAGTTAAATGAAATAAAGTATAAAATTAAGAAATGTTGTACTAATTAAATGATTGATTTAATTTGGGTATGTAATACTTATGGGTCTGTAATACTAGAAGCCAAGTTCTTCAGTTGTACCGAAATACTTCTTACCAGTCTATCATCCTTTAAGTTTCCTAACTTTCTTAAGACTTACGTTCATAATGTCTTCAAATCAAATCAAATATTATAAAACTATAGATACAATGTATTTCTAAAATGAGTCACAGCACGTCGTATTCCATCTCTTGTTCGAGAGTCGGTTCTCTTGCTTATTCCGTCTATCTCTTAAGTCTTAAGCTCGTCTCTTTCATTATAAAGTATTTTTGTTTCCACATGAATTTTATACTATAAACTTTGTTTTTCCGGCTTTCCAAATGATTCTGTAGTCTTCTGGCTGCTGATAAGACTTCGCTCCAAGTAAATTTGTACCACTGGGTCAGAAAAACAAAAAAAAAGCGTCTCATGCCGGTTGCTCAGCTCAGCTTGCTTTACACTTATCAGTCTCCGACTTTTGCTTTTCGCAAAATCAAAACTCAGTTCGAGAGCTACGCTCAGTTTCAAAGTGTAGCTCGAGACGAGCAGTACTGCGTATATATAGAGCCGTATATATCAATAAGAATTGGTATTGGAATAGATTTCAATAATGTGGCATTTGTTAATGCTACTCGCGATGGTGTCGACTGGCGGAGCATTGATCTGTACACGACGTCCGGCAAATACGGCTACGCCCAAGTCGCCCGTGGATGAGAACTATGTGATAAGCATAGCTGGAAATCCGGAAACATATATACTCGGACAGGAGTATAACGGTAAGCGTGTGGGTTCATTGACCTTGCGCTTGAACTTCAATGTCCGATTGCTCTCAGTGTATTCGTATTTAGAATTCCGAATCAAGATTTCGCAATATTTTGAAGCTGTTTTGTTTTGTTTTGTAAACAAATCGAGTCTTATCGGGGATTTTGCGAATTCTCGAGATTCTGGCAGCGTTTTCAAGGTTGACCGTTACTGATAAGACACATCGATCGTGTTTAGTCTGTTATATGAAATTTGATAGTTCCACAACTTTCGACAGTTTCGCTTAATTCTTTCAATGGTCATCGCTACATCAGCTTTATTCTGGCATTGGAGAACGAGAATGGAGACTATAACTATATGAATGATCTGGGTAAATTCGAGCTCAGCGATACGATTGAGTCACGTTTCAATCCCAACTGCATCAATATGGTGGAGAACACAAATACCAATCCCAAGACACATATGCATCTCACCTGGACTGCACCCAGTGAGCCGGGCAACGGTTGCATCTTGATACGTGCCACAGTGTTGCAACATCGCGATGTTTGGCACATGGATGATGGAGGATTAACCCGACGCATCTGCGAGGAGGTTGTCGACGATGTGGAAAGCCAGCCAACTGGTTTATCCCAGGATAATCCCTGCTGTGCCTGCGACGAGGCACGCTATGAGGTGAGCAGTCAGTCATCTTAGATCTTGGATCAACTCATCCACATCATTTGCAGCTCATTTTCGAAGGTGTCTGGTCACGAAATCTACATCCGAGAAACTTTCCCACTCGCGGCTGGGAGACTCGTTTCTGTGAACTCGTTGGTGCTGCTCACAGCTCCGACTATCGCTTCTGGGAGTCCGGATCGTTGGCCAGCGAAGGTGTCAAGCAGTATGCGGAACACTGTACTTCCAGGCTGCTGGATCGGGAGTTCAGCATTAACTTTCGGGTGAGTCTCAACATGGCAATAGTGACTAGTTCCTTAAATGAGAATTATAACCAGGGAATAACACCGTAACCGGTATCGGAACCGTTAGCCGAAACTAACCGTTTCATTTTTATGATCCAATGTCTGACCAACTTCAATCTGTCATAACTTTGTCAAAACTCAACCGATTTTCAAGCGGAATGTCATTTTGATCACGATTTGTCCCCCAAATTGATTCTGCATTTAAATTTTTATCATATAGAAAATTTGATAATTTTTCGATAATAAGCCAATTTTCTATACTTACCCCTTGACATTTTTTCAAAAACTTTGATCCCTCATAACTTCATCAAAAATTCACCGATTTTCAAGTGGAATGTCATTTTGATCATGGTTTGGCCTCTTAATTCATTCTATATTTAAATTTTAGTAACTTTTAAAAAATTGTATTTCTCTGGATTTGTAATCTAACCTTTATTGGTTTTGATTTGATTCCTTGGTTATACTATTAATAAATCTATTAAATTATTATTATTATGAAACTTGAAACATTTTCAGGATCAAAAGATACGGACAATTATTAAGGCGCGTGGACCTGCGTTTCCCAATCTGAACAGTAAGACGACGGCATCGGTACGCGTTGATCCAGTGCATCATATGATATCGTTTGCCTCCAAAATTGAGCCCTCACCGGATTGGATTGTGGGCGTTAGTGGACTGGAGTTGTGTATGCGCAACTGCACGTGGATGGACACAAAGGTGATCAACTTGTATCCCTGGGATATGGGCACTGATGCGGGACCCACTTATACGGTAAATATTTCGAATCTTATGATGGAAGAAGGTTTCATTTCTTTTGTTGTAGTCACCGGATCAGCCGCAGGTGCCGCCGGATGTAATAAGACGCATACGTTCCGATTTTCCCAATGATCCTCGCTCGCCATTTTACGATGAAACAGGTGCACCAATGAAACCCATGGCCACACTAACGGTACGACGTCAAAGGATCTATGAACGACGCTGCGAGGATGAAGAATGTGAGTGAGATTTGAATAGATTGAAAAATAAGTAATTACATGTGTAAATTCAATAGCCAACAACGATCCGGAGGTGCCTCGGGAATGTCAAACGCATCCCTGGTCCAGTTGGAGTGACTGCTCCTCCAAATGCGGCGAAGGCATGCAGTACAGACGACGTGTGTACAAACAACCAGAGCTGGCCACAATCTACAACTGCAATGTGCCGCTCTATGAGGAACGCGCATGTGAAGGACAAGTCTGTGGTCTGGGCGAGCCAATGCGCAGTGATTTCTATCCGGGAATGCAGCAGAGGAACACGTATCAGCAACGCGCCGAGTGCCAGTTAACTTCCTGGGGACCATGGAGCATGTGCAGCGTCACCTGTGGCGAGGGATACCAAACGCGCTCTCGTCAATATCTCAATCCTGAAGCCGAGATCAAATGTCAAAGCGTGCATCAAGTAGAGCTGATGGAGACGAGGGGATGTGCAGGTGCATCTTGCTTGGGAAACTTGAATGGAGAAGATGCTAGTAACCCATATGATGGACAGCAACAGTACGAGCCGCAGTCAGGGAATGAATCGCCGTTTAATGATAGGAATCAACCATTCGCCTTTCCTGTGGGTGACTTAAAAGGCAACCAATGGGGTCAGGATGATGGACAAATGTATAATCCTGGGAGTAACTTAAAAGGCAACCAATGGAGTCAGGATGATGGACAAAGATCAATGCCGCGTCAACCGTCGTATAATCCTAGGAGTAACCCAAAAGGTACCCAATGGGGTCAGGATGAAGGTCACATAACTATGCAGCGTCAGCCGTCATATAATCCTGTGGGTAACCTAAAAGGCAACCAATGGGGTCAGGATGAAAGTCAAATGCCGCGACAAACGTCATATAATCAACGCACATACGAATCTAAAAAGAATCAGGCAACGGATTATGGCCAAATACCGCGTCTACAGGATTCTGAACGTGCCCCATACCAAAGTAGACCAAGTGACAACTATAAAGTGGATGAGGTACCCTTCTCTGGTCAACGGCGGAATAACGCCAACAGAGTTTTTCCCGCTGATTCAGAACGTGATCCTTGGCAAAGTCCAAATAGTAATTATCAAAACTACGGCGGTAGTGGCTTTGATATAAATAGTAATGTGCCTGAAATCGATATGTCCAAGCGCTGCTTTCAAATGCTCCAAACGACTCCGCTCTGCAAGAATGAAACAATTATGGGCAACTTTTGGTTCTATAATTTCTGCACCGATGAATGCATGATATTTGCCGTAGATCCATGCGATCGAAATGTCAACAAGTTCAGCAGATTGGAGGCATGTGAGGAGTGTCGTCATCCGGAATTCCGACAGCTTCAACTGCATGCCTCTAAAACAGAAGAATGTCGAGTTATAATTCAATCACGGCAAGCGGACCAACAGTTTTGGAAGGAAGAACGAAGACGCAATAATTATAACAGGCGTCGGGGATGACTAACGAAAAATATATATTATTAGCACCGTATCAATTGTATAATTATTGTACTTGCATAGTTTAGATTCAATAAGATTAAATTAATAAATGAAGCGATTAACTTCAAAAGACCGTTGCAGTTTTCGAAATTCGATTTAAATAGCGCTCAGCTATCGCACAATGTCGATGTCGATAGGTTATTTTCGATAGTTGATTGCACACGACAGCTGTGCTAGAGATGTCAGTTATTATCAAAATTTTATTACATTTATTTACACTGTCTTTTGGCTATTTGTTTTACTTAAATTTGTAGTTAGACCAAAATATGTTAGTATATTATCTATAAGTATTAGTATTGGAAGTACAAGATTAATTTAAAAAATAAAAAATTTGATTCAATGACAACTCTGCTGCACTGAGCAATAAATTTGCAATAACAAAGAAGCGAAAAACAAACGAAGCACAAACAGATTAAAATGCAACAACAGCGGTTATTTATTATTCGAAAGTTGTTCCTACAACATTCAGTGGCACTGCAATTACCAAGATGCCCCAAAATAGCAACAGTTCCCGCCCAGCAGTTGCAAATGCGTAACTTCGCATTCCACCGTTATCTTACACAAGCAACAACAACAACAAAGGAGGATGGCCAAAAGGCAAACAAGTCACAGCAAAAGATCACATTGATTGCACAGAACCAGGCCATTAGTGTCACCACATTGGACGAGGCACAGAAGCTTGCCAAGCGGCGGGATTTGCATCTGCTGCGTTTAAATCAGACCGATGCCAAAACAGGACGTGTTGTATTCAGGTTGAGTATTAAGGATACAATAATGGAAACATTAATAGTATTTCTAATTCTTGCAGATTGGTAACTGCTGCTGAAATGCTTGCAGATGATCAGGATGATAGAGGTGCAGCAAAGTCAGCCTCGGACAAGGGCAACAAGAAGACGGAGAAATCTTTAACCATTGGAGCACGCATAACAGATCACGATCTCGAGTCCAGACTGAAGAACATTGCCAAATGGTTAAACAAACGACACGAGGTGCGCATTCTCATCCAGGGCAACTCCAGCGGTGCCGACGAGGGAAACGCCGAGCGCATTGTGAAGACCATCGAAGCAACCATCAAGGAACCCCAAGTCATTGGGAAAATTGTACAGAAACGTCACAAGGGAGCTCTCATCAAATTTAGCATATTACCAGTGGCAACAGCAACGACAACTCCAACTCCTCCTTCTCCCACTGTGAATCAATCGTGACAACCAAGATTACCTCGGATTCATAGCATGATGATAGCACTACATGTACATAATTACTCAACCATGCAGTCAGAGAAGGATGCCTCCTCAGATCCCAAAAGATCTATGGCAGTTGCCACTGCATCAATTCTGTTCCTATTTACTTTGAAATATGTATTTTGGTATCGAGTCTTCACCCAGGAGAATTATCCACCAGAGCCAGATGAGAATCGTTTCAGGGACTTTGAAACTTCTTCCCGTTGGAAATAGTTCCAGCTTATCATTTTTTTTCCAAGTTCAGAACTCTATTTAAATTCAATATGCTCCACAATCACGTTTGATATAGTTTATATATGTTTATTTAGTTGATTTTTCATGATTTGTTTATATGTTTAAATTATTTGAAATACAATCTTGAAAATATACTCGTTTCTAATAAATAATTGGAATTAAAGGAAATGTAAGTACATATTTTTATATATTTTAAAATTACTAAAGAACACACACATTGCACATAATAAGTTAATTCAGTATACAAACAAATAAAGCTTGATTTTGGTATTTTTTTAAATAGTTTGTACGTAATAAATTAATTATATATTTTGTATAACTATATGGGAATTTGTATTTTATTACCGATAAAAAAAGGAAAGCAAAAATACAATGTTTAAAAATTCAAATTGGGGTTATCTACACATATTAGAGACTTTTTAAAGAAGAAATAGTTGAGACATTCGAAATATAACTAAAATCTATAGTTAATAGACTAAAATAGTGCTGACAAATAAATTACTTAAGCGAATTACGGCACAAGGAACACTTTCTATATGACAAATTATAATACACTACAATAAATATAATCGCAAATAAATAGGTTAATTGAAAGTGAATAAAATCATATTGATTAAAAGCCAATTAGAGTTTGATAACTGATAAAAGAACTGATAAAGCCTCATTTCGGTTTATGATTGGTTTTATCTGACTACACCTGGAGAAACCCCGTAAAAACATTGATATACTTCAGATTACAGAATTTGGAATGAATTATAAACTAAATAAATTAACTACGGTAAATGCAAAAGCGTTAATTATTTATGTTTCTTGGGTAAGCTACGTTGTTTTTGTTTTTGTATAGCTGTCGTATTTGTTGTTGTTTTGGTATTCCACTAACTAATCATCTAAACACGCTGAATCTCAAAGAGTTTCACCTCCGTATCATACCAAATAGCCGGCTCCACGTTACGCAAATAGATGACGCCCCAAATGTAGGTGCGGAACCAGGCGGTGGTGCCGGAATTCGCCTGATATTTGCGTATGAGAATGGGATGTGGCACGGGCAACAAACCCACCAGAGTGCCATGCTGCAAGAACTTAAGTATCTCCGATTCGTCAGTGAGTCCCTTGTCAATGCAGATTTTCTCCACCTGCGGCACCAGCACCTGTAGCAGTCGCATTATCGTTTGCAACGGCAGCTTCGACCGCCAGGAGACAATCCACTCGGGTGTGGGCGTCCAGCGATCACCATCTCCAGGCACCATGCGAATGCTGCTACGATGTGCTACCGAGAGACGTGTTTGATCCTCCCGAGAGAACGATGTTGGTGACGCGGACTTGGCGCCTTCGGCTCGTGGACTAGACACAGGTGACTTATCGAACGGTCCAATGTCGGTCTTCTCATTGGGATGCGCCTGTTCTCGTTCGGTCATCTGGCCAATATCTGGCGTTTCGAGCAGCGAGGTCTTCAGCGTGCCCGGTTCAGCTGGCTGCGCCGTTAGCACAGCTCCAGCGTCCAGTTGATTGGTGTCACCCAGCTGTGAACGATCATGGGACTCCGTTTCGGATTCAAGATCCTCCTCGGCCACAGCGATCTTGTCCAGGCGCACATCAATATCCTCGACGTCTTCGTCCTCCTCCTCCTCGTCGGCATAATCCTCGGGCACCTGAGCCGATGGCAGCTCCTGGCTGTTCATTGCCGTGGCTTGCTTCCGCTGCGGCACTCTTGGTAAATTGAACTTGCCACCTGTCTTTCGGCCACTCAGGCACTTGGCAATGCCGGACATATCCGTCGGCAGATTGGCCATGGCATGAAAGACATGACGCTTGCGTATAATGGTATAGACTAGATTCGAATTGCCATCGAATTGGTACTGTATAATGTTGTTGAAGATCTCCAGCAGAAAGAACACCAAATGATGATTGCTGGGTGCGGAGAGCAGAAACCAAGGCGTACTAAATGCCTCCAAGAGATGCAGCAGCTTCACACTGGCCACCATGGAGAGTGTCTTCAGATACGGCGACACATTCACCAGTATGGTCAGCAGGCAATCAAACAGTGGCTGCAAACGCTGATGTCCCGTGGCAATAATCTTGTGAAACACTGTGATCAGCAGATCCGCATGGGTGCCAGTAAACACGGGTATATCCATGGGCACCGTGGCCGAGTACGCTTTATTAAGACGCACGCCAAAGTTGCGCTCACCTGCAAATATATATAGATTAAAAATATGCTATATATGAGTTTACACCTTGGACAACACTCACCCGAGAGCAGCAGCAGAATAAAGACGCCAATGTGCATGAGACCCACACGAGATTGATCCGCTCGCGAGTAGTTCAGATGATACAGTATGGGTATGAGAATGTCCAGCACATCGGAGCTCTTTAGCACAAAGTACAAGAACTTCTTGTTGTAGTCGCAGATCTTCCAGAACAATATGAGCAGCTCCTGGTGACAATGCAAGCGTTTCGTCGAATTGGGCAAATAGTTCTGCACCAGCGGATTGTTGAGCAGCCGTGTTATGCCCCTCAGCACAAAGTGGAAATCCTCATCGCGATGCACGCGGGACAAGTAGTTGATGAACAGATTATCACCGCAGCCGCCTTCGTCGTAGGGCGTGGCCAGCACACCGCCGCCGGCAGCATGGGTTAATTGCTGTTGTTGTTGCTGCTGCTGCTGTTGGACGACCATGTCATGGTCGAGGGTAACAATCAACAGCTGGAGACAGGCCTCAACAAGTGGCTCCGTAGTGTCCGCGAACAACAGATGATTATAGGGCACGCCAAATCCAACAGGATCATAGGAGCACACCGTATTCAGGAATGAGGTGAACAACGGCAGAGCATGTCTATTGTCCGCCGAGGTAAAGTACGCTATCCACTTGTTGGGCTCCTCCGACTGCTGCGGCGTCCGGTACATGGGTTCCGAGAAGCACGTGAGCAGCAGCTTCAACAGCTCGGTGCGTCGACGTTCCATGTGGGCATTCCTCGGCGGTGACTGTGCAAATCCCACGCCAGCCTCCCAGATATACTCGCAGCTATCAATGTTCGCTAACTCCTCGGCCTTGTCGGGACCTGCGCGTCGAGTGCCCGTTACCGTAAAGTCGGGACAAAACAATAAATCACAAATGGCATTAAGTAGAGACTGGGCCAGAGGCACCGTCTGGCCATGATTAGCCTGCTCCTGTGCCGGCAGATTGCTCCAGAAGAAATCGCGCCACTTATCGTCCTCGAAGATGTACGGCAAAATGCGCACCAAAAGACGGACACAGTTCAGCACACACTGCTGATCCGCCTGGGTGCGACAGCTGCTGTCGACGGCCTGGGCCAGTTTCTCCACCGCCTTGTAGCAGAGTGTAGCCAAGTTGGCGGGATTATCATTTCGTATTTGCCGTATCTCGCTGGCCGTTACCAAAGCGAACACATCCTCCAGCGTCGTCTGGTGACCCTGCCAGAATTGGTCCCAGAACTGTTCGTCACTGTTGTCGATTTTCTGATTCTTCTGCGTCAGCTGTACAATCGCCTTGCGAAAGTTCAGCTTGGAATCCGTATTTCCCATATTGTTGTGTTGTTTGTATGTCGAAACGCCTTGTTTGCAGCTGCCGCGAGCGCTGTTGCCTAAAGCAAAGTGTTTGCAGTCACAATATTGACGTTTTACATAAATTTTGAACCGTTCTTAATTCGAAAATTAAGAAATTCGCCTACGCAAGTTAAGAAAATAAGACAAAAGTATGTGTGTGTTATTGTTGTTGCTTGATTGCCAAAAGTATCGATAGTTGTGGTTGACAATTAACCCAAAATGGTACATATTGCCAGATCGGTGAATTTAACACGGTGGCAACCTTTCGGCCGGGTGGTCGATAAGAAGAAGAAATAGCTAAACATTAAAAACAAAATGTTTAATTCCATTGAGATACACGATTCTGATGACGATATGCCTGAACCACAAAGGAAAAAGGCTAAATCAACAACTAGTGGCAGCGAATCAAATGAAACAACACCGGAAAAGCCGTCTGAAGCATCGTGTGAGCCTTCAACCTCCAACAGTTCCAATTCTCTCCAAGCACAGACGCAGATACGGCACAGATCCCGGAAAACACAACACACAGTTCGGAACGCGGCTGAGAACGAAATTCAGTTCGAGACGATTCCTCTGAATGATGCCGTCAAAAAGGAGCATCGCTTGAGTGACAATGATAGTATTAAGTTAACCATAAATAAAATGCTGGAATCGGAGGAAGTAAAGGAGATAATCCAACGTATTGCTAACGAGCGTGTGCGTTGCAACTTTCTGCTTGCCACATATCAGGTAAATACTAAAGACTGCAGTTTGAATGTCTGAATTGCAACATTTTCCATTGCAGATGACCGATATAAACTTCTCACTAAACAGCAATCCAGAATTACTTAGAGGTCAGTTCCGGGACCGACTCAAGAAACGCAAGGAGCAAATGCCTACAGCAACAACAAATCCAACGCAAAAATAAAATAGTTTTAGTTAAGTAACAAAAAAATTGTAAATAAGCAAAATAAATAAATATAAATTTTCTCTTTAATACATCAAAGTTTATTTTGTTAGTTAAAAAGACGTTGCAATTTATTTGTTTAAAATTAAATCATTTCTATTCGGTTAGCGCTGCTGTGATTTTTGCGCATGTGTCTGAAAAGTGCGTTTTAGACGACGGTACACAACAACCCAACGTAGCCGTGATCGTCTAGTGGTTAGGACCCCACGTTGTGGCCGTGGTAACCCAGGTTCGAATCCTGGTCACGGCAATGCTGCAATATGCATTGTCACGGAGTTGAGTTGACTTTTTTTAATTTTTTAAATTAATTTAATTGAAATATATATTTTTTTTTATTATAAAATACAAATTTGAAACAATATTCATTAAGTAGGCAATTGTTCTTCAAGCTAACAAATAATACTTATTTTCGTTCATATTTTGTATGCTTTTGAAGTTGTCAGTATTAAAATTAAAATGGATATTCACGTTGATTCAGAACTTTTTAATGTATCCGACTCGGATGAGAATTCGGATTACGATCAAGGACTAATCGAAGAAGATTTAACTAAAATTGATGAAACAATTAAAAATGTATCGAGAAATATGCGCAAAGGTGATTGGACATATTTATGCCGTCATCCAGAAGTAAGTACAAACTAATGAAATTTCAGCAACTAGTGTTATATTCTCTGCATTTCTTCAGGTTCGCGCCATAATACGTGTCATTGTTACGGAAGCTATTAAAAGAAATCCGGAAAATATTTATACATTTGCAGCAGATCTGTTTCATTGCACTAATAACAAAAATATTTGTAAAAAGGTAATTCAAATTAAATACTTAAAGCTACCACAGTTCTTATAAAAATTTTTTTTTGTAGATTAACAAGCAAATGAAATGGATCAATATGCAAGTAAAGAGCGGAACTTGGACACCGGCGGATGGATTAATGGTCTTTCCGGAAACGAGCAGCTCATCACTAAACTCAAAGAAGACGGAATGTGAAGAGCCTTTTAAAAAGGAGGACAGCGAGTGTGACGAAATATTCCTAAAGCATCACATGTGTCCTGATAATTATAAACCCAGTTGTTAAATTGCTGTCATTAAAATAAAAAAATTGTAAAGTGAACTTAAAAATATAAAATATATTAAACTATTGAAATTCAAAGTAAACAACTAAAATAAGTATGCGCTAATTGCTCAATTTCTGTCTAGTTTTGATTTTGATTTCTTAGTCTTTTTGGTCTTCTTTATGAAGTTGGTAACAAGTGCAGCACTTTTCTGATCGTTCTCCATTTGTTTTTCCATTTCAATGGAGTTTGCAAATTCGATCAGGGAATCCATATGAAAATGTTGACGGGCATCCATAGCCATTTTAAAATCTTCTTCGGAACGACGAAAATCCAGTTGAAAAGTTGAAAACGTTTTCAGCAAGTCCAAACATTTTTCACAAACAAAACGTGGCAAGCCGGGTACATCTTTGATCTAAAAAAAATTTGATTATTATTTTGGTAAGCATTATTTTATAAAATTATATAATTACCTCCATATGTACGGTGTTGGCTATGATACGGGTTAAACGCCGGCCATTAAACAGTGGACGCAGTTTGACTCCATTTCCATTGCATTTGCAGATGCGGCAGTAATTCGTTAAATCAATATTTATAAGTTCATCAACTGTAATTTTTGTACTCATATCTACTGAGTTTTCAGACTTGGTTCTTTATTTATTATGATCTATATTTTAATTTTGTTGTTAACCAGCTACAAATTTAAAACTGTGATACAGTGCTTGCTTAAAATTTTTATTGTAAGCTGTTCAATGACATTAAACGGAAAAACTACATAACTACAATATTCAAATTCTGCCGCCTTCAAATATTCACCACGTTCAGATTTTGAATCCCGTGAAGTTAGCTGCGCACAGTTTTTAACGCACATGAAGTTGGCTGCATGTAAAGTCCCAACAAAAGTAAAGTTGGCTATAAAATAGCTAAGTTGACAGCAGTGGCTTGCAGCTTTATTAGTAGTGTCAAGAATAAGTCGAGCAAGTGTTTATATCCAATAACCAAGAATCCTCTTGATATATCTCGGTCGATGAACGTGCAGCGTTATAAATGATATATTCATCAGGATTGGGTAAGTCCAAAGACCCGCAGAAAATCCAACTTGAATCTTCCATACTAAGCGGTAAGTACTACTTCCCATGCTTATTCTCATACGACATAGCGCTAATTCGCCGCAATTTTTCGCCTTTGTTGTGCTACGCTTCTTCTCCCGAAACTTACACATTATTTTGTAAGTGAGGCATTTTCCATGAAAATGTTCATGGTTTTGTAACTTAATATGAAGACAAATGAAGGCAACTAAAGTTTAATTATTAATTGTTTTCAAAATAATTAACTGTTGGTAGGCGCCAAGCAAACATTTCACTAAACTTAGTCTTTACCGCACTATGCCTAACACTTTCAAGTTGGAACTTCGTCAAACGCCGGCATTAGCGAGAAAAACATGTTAATTAACATTAACATTAACATAACTTTAAGATAACATTAACGAACTGCATTAACATAACAACGTTGGCTTTGAAAGACGAAGTTCGGAGTCGTTGCCTGCTGAAGTTTTTCTTACTTATCTAAATGAAAATAATAATACTAATATATTTATAAAGAGTAAAATTCTTGTAAAATGTTGCCAACTGATAGAAGGAATATAAGGTTCAACGATTAAGCAACTGCCAATAAAACAACTTACAAATTACAAATGTCAAAATTGTTGGTCACTTTTCAGGCAACACGCACGTCAGAATCAAAATCCGAATCAGAATCAAATTACGAATCAGACAGCGCGTCGAGCGGTTCTCAGACTTAAAACTGGAAGACTCAACAGCAACAACAACAACAAGATGAGCAAAGCAGATCCAATATCGCTCAGCTTCCATGACTCCTGTCTCCGCATGTCCGACGTCCAGCTGCTCCATGGACCCAGATGGCTGAATGATCAGGTATTTTATATCCTAAAGATATGTCCAAGATGTACTTATGTATATGTAATCTTTAAACAGATCTTGAGCTTCTATTACGAGTATCTGTCGCATGCCAAGTACAAGAACAACAATGATGTGTACTTCATAGCTCCAGAGGTGACGCAGTGCATGAAGTATATGGACGAATCCGAGCTGGAGATGATCTTTGGGGAGCACAATGCTGTGAGCAAACCATTCATCTTCTTTGCACTCAATGACAATGGCTCAACAGAGGCGGGAGGCACTCACTGGTCACTCCTCGTACTCTCTCGGCCAGAGAGGACATTCTATCACTTTGACTCGTCTGGCAACAACAACACGGAGGTTGCCATGGAACTCATGAACAGGGTCAAGGAGTTGTTGGGTGTGAGACAGGCCAAGTTCCGTCCAATGAGATGTCTTCAGCAGGCCAATGGCTACGACTGTGGCATCCATGTCATCTGCATGACCGATCACATAGCTGACTATATCAATAGATATGAGGTCATCGAGGGATTGCCTTCACTGCACACGGATACGGTCAAGGCGAAGCGAGCAGAGCTCCTTAAGCTGATCCTCTCCCTGGGCGGCAAGGATTAGTCACTAGAAAAGACATCTCACAAATCTCTTATTCATTGACAGAAGTGTGTATTACAAGATTTACTCGTTTAAACATAAAAGCAAATGTAATAACGAACGTTGATCGATGGGAAAAACGATATTAATATTGATAAATGTTAATTGTTTAATTTATTGTTTACTTGCTCTCAGTGCTAGGCACTATAAAAGAGGGACAAGTAAGCGGAGCACAGTTGAAAAAAGTGCGACAAGTATTATAAGTTGGATTTCAAATAAATTTATATTTGTATAACCAAGCAAAAGCAATTGTTTATTTGTTATGACTCAGTCGGATATTCAGATTCACAATGCTTCTGTTTGTTTGCTTAAGAATTGTAGATGAGCCTTCAGTAAGTTCGTTAATATGATCCAAGTTGACTCAAATTGAATAAGGAGCAGGTAATATTCTTTTGTAGAGTAGATGTTGTTATAAAACTCTACGAATATGATAAACAATTTTTTATTGTCCATTAAAGAAAAAGAAAACAAATACTATAAATTAACAATATCATATTAATATTGAGCATCAGTTTTTTGTATGTGTAAAAGTATCTATTTATTATTAACATCTAAGAGGTCAACTTAACTGAAGCAAACAAAATAATGTTGTTTAAGCCTTGCCGCCCAGGGAGAGGATCAGTTTAAGGAGCTCTGCTCGCTTCGCCTTGACCGTATCCGTGTGCAGTGGAGGCAGTCCCTCGATGACCTCGTATCTATTGATATAGTCAGCTATGTGATCGGTCATGCAGATGACATGGATGCCACAGTCGTAGCCATTGGCCTGCTGCAGGCATCTCATTGGACGGAACTTGGCCTGTCTCACACCCAACAACTCCTTGACCCTGTTCATGAGTTCCACGGCAACCTCCGTGTTGTTGTTGCCATACGAGTCAAAGTGATAGAATGTCCTCTCTGGCCTGGAGAGGACAAGGAGTGACCAGTGAGTGCCACCCGCCTCTGTTGTGCCATTGTCATTGAGAGCAAAGAATATGAATGGTTTGCTCACAGCATTGTGCTCCCCAAAGATCATCTCCAGCTCGGATTCGTCCATATACTTCATGCACTGCGTCACTTCCGGAGCTATGAAGTACACATCATTGTTGTTCTTGTACTTGGCATGCGACAGATACTCGTAATAGAAGCTCAAGATCTGTTTAAAGATTACATATACATAAGTACATCTTGGACATATCTTTAGGATATAAAATACCTGATCATTCAGCCATCTGGGTCCATGGAGCAGCTGGACGTCGGACATGCGGAGACAGGAGTCATGGAAGCTGAGCGATATTGGATCTGCTTTGCTCATCTTGTTGTTGTTGTTGCTGTTGAGTCTTCCAGTTTTAAGTCTGAGAACCGCTCGACGCGCTGTCTGATTCGTAATTTGATTCTGATTCGGATTCTGACGTGCGTGTTGCCTGAAAAGTGACCAACAATTTTGACATCTGTAATTTATAAGTTTTTTGTAGGCAGTTTCTTAATCGTTGAACCTTATATTCCTTCTATCAGTTGGCAACATTTTACAAGAATTTTACTCTTTATAAATATATTAGTATTATATTTTTTATGTAAATAAGTGACAAAAAACTTCAGCAGGCAACGACTCCGAATTTCGTCTTTCAAAGCCAACGTTGCTATGTTAACGTTATGTTATGCTAATGTAAATGTTAATTAACATGTTTCCTGTCGCTGTCGGCGGGCGAATTAGGTGCCATGTTTGCAGCAGTTGCAAATTTATGCGTAGTACGGTGAACTAATAAAAATAAACAAAAGCAGTACGCTGATTAAGCAAAACACTGCAAGGCAAGAAAATAATCACTGTACTCTGTATATTGTTTACATTTTTAGTAATTTTTATTTTAAATGCAAAATCGAATGATTTTATCTGACATTTCTTAGGAATTTATGATTAAAAACGTATGATTGATATAATTGCAATAATAGCTACTCTGAAATTTTGATTATACGAGGCACTAGAATCCTTTGTATATTCACATACAAATGGGGGACACGTTAATAGAACGACTTTCAAATTTGAGTAGTATTTGGTGGGGTTTAGTTTTTTACGTGGGGCCCAGGATACAATTTTCAATTACTAAGCTAAGTTACACACATAGGGGTACACAAATGGCTCAAAGATGGACCTCTGGACGCTTCCAGCCGCCAAAGGCACGCTGCAGCTCTTCGGCGACGGCCAGACAGAGGCGATCCTCATTGAAATTGGCAATTACTTGGACGCCCAGCGGCAATCCCTCGCTGCCCAGTCCCAAGGGAACGGCGGTTGCGGGAAAACCAAGAACATTCACTATGCCCGTGTAGGAGAAGTTAATGGGACGCAGCAGAGGTTCGTTGTGATAAGGAGCGACAGTGGGATGCGTGGGATAGATGAGCACACCATTGTCACCTAGTAATTTTTGAATATTGGCGCGCAATTCATCTCGCTTGGCCACCAGATGCTTGTACTTGGAGGAACCATACTGACACTGATTGCTGTCCATCACGGCCGTAATGAGGCCAATTAACGTGTGCTTGGAGGCACCAACCATCCACTTGAGCATCTCCACATAAGTGTTGATATCGTGTTGTAGATTGCCCAGCTGATAGCTGAATCCATGTCCAGAATCATCGCGCATATTGGCAAACCAAATGGCCGCCGATTGACGAATCTGCGGCAGCTGCACACGTTCCACTTGTCCGTTGCCAAACTTCTCGCTCAGATGCTGGACAACACGACGCATTGCCTGCTGAAGATCTGGATCCACAGAGGATACCATGCGACCACCGCCATCCGACTCCTGGTAGAAGAACTTGAGCTTATCCAGAGCAACTGGCGTATTTAAACGCAACAGTTTCGCATTCTCGCCAGCCATAATCTGTAGCATGGGACGCAAATCCTCGGCAAAGCGAGACATGGGACCCAGACCAAGGAACGAGTTCTGTTCGGCACTGAATGGCTCTGGGAACTGTCCCTTATTCGATACGATCAGCTTGCTGGGCTTGTGTCCAAAAATGCCATTAAAGAAGGCTGGCATGCGAATGGAACCACCAATATCCGATCCCAGGCCAAATGGTGAACCAGCTGCCGACTGGACACATCCTTCGCCGCCGCTGGAGCCACCCACAATGCGATTCGTGTCATAGGCATTATTGGTCCTGCCATGCACCGTATTGTTGCTTTCCCACCACATGCACACCTCCGACACATTGGTCAGGGCAAAGGGAATAGCGCCAGATTTGCGCATCAAAGCCATTGCCTGGGCATCTTCAGCGGCACGCACATCCCGGCGTGCATAGAGACCAGCCGTGTGGAGCAGTCCTGCAAATAGAAGCCAATTAATATATTATGAGAAGTACCTTTTTATGCACCTACCCTTAACTGCTATGCAATCCTTGGTAGAAATGGGCACACCCAAAAATGGCTTCTGCTCGGCTAATTGCTCCACAGTGTATTGTCCCGATTTGATCAGTTCATCTGCTGCGGCTGCCTCCTTGAGTGCCTCATCGTAGCGCTGATCCACCACACAGTTGAGCAATGGATTCACTTCCTTAATACGGCGTATAAACGATTCCAGCACCTGAACACTGCTCAGCTGCAATAACAAAACATTAAGACTTTAAAAAACTGTTACTAGACTTTATCTCAAAGTATTTATTTACCTGCTGGTTGCGTATTTTCGTTGCCAACGAAGTTGCCGATTCGAGAAGTATTGAATCCGTTATGGGGGGCATATGCTGACCCTTGGCTCCAAATATCAGGCTAAAGAAGAAGCGAGAAATTGTCTGAAATAGGCCAAATATGAAGGCCGTACATCTGTGACTAAAAGGCACATTATCCGCCATGTTGTCCGATTTGGGAATATATAAGACTAAAGCTTATATCGTTAGCAGTTGGTTAAAAGTAAAGATTGTCTTGTTCCAGTTCCTATTCCTGCTGCTGCCCATGTGATGTTTCTCTGCAAAAAACCAACAGATTTTGAGCTAAAATTAAATTAAATCTTTGAACTCATCATGAGTAAACAGAATTCCAGATAGCGATCTTTCTCTCTGCCTCTCTATACAAATATTTTTAGGTAACCTTGGGTAAACAATTTCGTTAATATTGCGAATGTACTTATGAACAGTTCCATTGGAGAATGTTAATTCAATTTTTAAACCAGGGGCCCAAAATAACAATTATGATATCAAAATTTAATTTCAATTTTTAAGTCAATAATAATTGTTTTTCCGTAACTTCTGAGTATAAAAGGGAAAATAATTGTTATACGGTCTTAAAATAAATGTTAAAATGTCATTTAACAGCTGTAAAGAGCACGCCATGTACCAACAGCTACTTAACATGTAAAAATCATTAAATAATCAGCATTATTTAGGTATTTAATCTTTTATTAATTAGATATTTCATATGCTCGTATTCTTAAGTATGCGCATATAAATTTCTTATTATAGCCCAATAAATTTTACAATTGCATTTTGTTAAAAGGAATATTTAATTGGACTTTGAAATGATTTCAACAAAATGCTCTCGGCATACTGATAAACAATGTCGATTTAAGATTCATAGTTCCAGCCAGACAGAATTCGCCACGTTCCCCTTTGAAATAGCCACCACTGTGAGTCATACATTATCTAGTATATAATGTATGGGGGCACTTAATATTGCACCCACAAAGATCGGGAAGTACACATGAATAAGAAACTGATTAAAAAGTAGAGAACTTGCCCATATACAAGTCATGTAAAAATACATCGCTATTGTCGATTTTCGTAAACTTCAAACTGTCATAACTTTGTCAAATCTTAACCGATTTCCTTCCGGAATATCAATTTTTTCATTATTTCGTCTCTATTTTCATTCTGCATCAAAATTAAAAAATCCAATTTTTCTTCCATCACTGACCATTTTTTCCTTACTATCGATCACTGTCCATTTCCTTGCCTGTAAATCCCTTTAAATCTCATAACTCTATATTTATTTTTGTTATTCTGTATACTTATCTGTAGACTTTCTAAAGCAATACGAGGTAAAGTCTAATCTATAAACAAATACCATTTTGTTTGAGCTACAATTTAGAAACGGAAACTTTTCCATTTGCTTGAGAAGTATTTAAGTGTTTTCGGTAAACTTAAAATGACGGGTTAATAGCTAGACACAAATATCGTTGCTGATAATTTTCAACCAAGTTCATCAAACGACAATATCTATCAGATTTATTTTTGTTGCCATATGCGTTGTTCAAATCATAATTCTTTATGTGGGAGACTTATCTTATCATATGTTATTTCAATGAATTGTATCGAATTAGCCTCAGACAGAGCTTAACTGATTGTTAAATGTGAGAGGCTAAGAGAGGCAAAAAAGTCATATATCATACAATTGGTAAAAGAGTTTAACATTATATAGATACTATCGTTCACTCATCAAATGACTCATTCTTGGGACTTCACGATCCATTGCTCTACTCAAATGTTATCGACGCAAACATGATAAAAAAAAATGTAATTAATGTCAATAATGCTCAATAACCGCTAAACTTTATATTGAAACTATAATATTAGTCTGTGATGTAAATATTTGCAGGGTATATTCATGTTTGCACTTATCCGCTCTCTCACTGAAGCTATACATCGTCTCTCTCGCACTCTCTTTCTCTCTTTGTTTGTGTTCTTATCTCTCACATTGCGGCAGTCTTTTGTAAATTGTCTGTCATGGTCACAGCTTACTCATTGTTGTTGTTCTTGGTGTTGCTGTAGCAATTTGTTATCACAATTTGTTCAAGCAAATGTTTGTCTGAGTAATAAGTTTAATTGAATTGCCCGACTTGGGAATATGCAGACATCAATTTACACATGGCAACAAATAAATTATACCATAAATAAGCAATATGAATATTGGTAATAATGTATTTCCCAATTGGATTGCGCAAAGTTCAATGCATTATCAAGTAAAGATATTGTCAAAGCCAAAGACCAAACTACACATGTACACTTAATATTAGCTAACTGATAACAGCGGATTGTGCAACGATAAGATTAGCTAAAGTCATCACAGTGATCGTTAGACGCAATTATTAAGTCTAATTTTGATTTTGAATTACGCTCTTTAGCTTTGACACTTGTTGCGTGAGAGCAGACGATAAAGAGAGAAAGAAAAAGAGAGAGAGAGAGCGAGAGGAGAGCGAGAGAGAGAGAGAGAGAGAGACAGAGAGAGCTTTTAGTTGTGGGAGCGGCTAATTAAGTGGAAAAGGGGCGAAATAATCGCCGACTGAGTTGAGTAGAACATCTGTCAGTGTCTGTGTGTGGGTGTCTGCAGCTGTATTAGTATTAGTGTGGTAGGGTGGCGAAAGGTGTAAAAGCAAACAATACGACCGGCGAGCGGCTTCTGGAGAAGAGAAAAGTAATGCCCAATGACATCATACTAACAGGAAAAAAATAATATATACATACATATGCACAAATCAAAATATATATTAAGTAAGAAGTGTTAGTGCAGGTCATGTAACAACAACTATTTATTTGTAGCTATATTATGTACGTAAATTCACTTATACAGATGTAGTTATTTGCAGTATTTGTCATAAATACGTATTGCACATTTTTTCACTCATTTTGCATTTTATTTAGAACAGGTTTGTCAATAACGCATTAAATAAAGCGCCAATTTGCTTAGTTATGCACACTAAGTTGCTTAAGTAATTGTTTTGTCAAAGGAAAAATTTGAATTTGCAAAAACATAACAAAATTTTCTTGGCTTATTTTTATTTACTTATTTTATTATAGTTCTTAGCACAAAGAAATAATAACAGCTCGTGGAAAAGCTGTTTTTGATACACTTTTGGAAAAAATTTAAGTTTATTTCTTTGTTAGAACAATTACTTCACTAACTATATGTATTGTTCACACACAGCCAGATTTATACATAGATAAGAAAACAAAATATGCGTGTAGTAAATGACACTTAATTGGGTTTCTTTTTAAGTTGGTTGAACACAGAACGAACATGTATTTATTCTAATTGTTATTGGATATTAATAATATAAATGTACAAGTCAGGCGATCAAATTACAGCGTCAAGCTTTACCAGCAAAAATACACGTCCGACCAGCTGAGCGACTCGTTGAAGACTGAGGTGCCTGCTGCTGGTACGCAGTTCAGATTCTTATCGATTGCAATCGATAGTTGCAATATCAGAGCTGCCTTCAGAAAATATCGCGGACGAAAACAGCTGTTGCCCATCGATAAGCTTTAACAGCTGTTGTCTATCAATAGACTTTAACAACTGCAATTTCGATTTCAGCTGTTGAGCCAAAACACAACAACAGTAAAACCACACTATGAGCGATTCAACATTCAAACCACCCACGCAAGTTGACAAAACCACGACACTTAAACCGCCAGCTGTGAGTACATTATCCGTGAACAGCCTGCAACTGCCGAGCTCCGCACCACAAAGGCTAACAGGTGGTTCTAATGGCACCTCCTCTGGATCGGGATCGGCAACGGGGAATCCGCGCAACAAATGCGCCCTCAAGCCGGGATACTCCTTGATGAGCTGGGTGCGTCTATGCAATTCGGGTGCTGATCTCGCTGGCACTGGAGGACGCGTTGTGCCTGTTAGTCGAAGTGAGCTGGCCAGGCACAATCAGGTGAATGATGCCTGGATGGCCATAAGAGGCAGAGTATTCAATGTCACGCGCTATATGGACTTTCATCCGGGCGGAGTCGATGAGCTAATGCGCGGAGTGGGACGGGATGCCACCAAACTGTTTGACGAGGTGCACGCCTGGGTTAACTATCCCCAGTTGCTGGGCAAGTGCTATGTGGGTCCACTGAAGGAAGACGTGGCTGCTAAAGTGGAAACTGAGATAACTAGACCACCGCCAGTTCCAGTGGATACTGTGCCTCGCTTCGATTGGATACAACAACGTAGTGAACTGACGCTCTGTTTCTATACACGAAGATTGGCCAATCCCGGACTGCTCTTGAAGCGATCTGTCGAAGCTGACGACACACTGGAGCTACGCGTGCAGCTGGCGGATAACTGGCATGGGTTTAACTTCCAGTTGAGCAACTCTGTGGATTGGCCGCCAAAGACAGTGCGTGTTGGTCCGGAGACGGGCAAAATTGAAGTGGTGCTGGTCAAACAGACTCCAGAGCCTTGGACAACATACGGAACACATGAGACTAGCAAACTGGATGTACAGCAGCTGCAGGAGGAGCACTTTGACTTTCAGGTGCTGCGTTGCGAGCATTTCAATCACGATTCTTTTGAGTTGAGTCTGCAGAGCGTCAGGCAACAGGTGCTACTGCAGCTGCCCGTGGGCTATCACCTGGACATACAGGTGCCGCACAACGGAGAGCAGCTGCAGCGCAGCTACACACCTGTGCCACACACCTACCTGCCCTCCAACAGCGACCAGGTGGACACGGAACCCAGTCCGACAACATCCCAGCAGTTTCTTATCAAGTATTATGAGAATGGTGTCGTATCCAAGCAGTTGCATCAACTGAATCCTGGCCAGATTGTGCAGCTGAGCCTGCCGCGTGGCAACCTGAACTTGTCCCAGCTGGAGACACATCGCCATATTCTGTTGTTGGCTGCCGGCAGCGGAATCACGCCCATTCTAAGTCTGCTCCGACCGCTGCTCAAGCGGCAAACGAATCGCATGTGAGTCTTTAGATGATTCCATAGATGATACCTTTCTTAATGTTCCCATTCCAACAGCGAACGTCTGCAGCTGTTGTACTTTAACAAGACTGCCTCGGATATTTGGCTAAAAGATAAACTGCAGGCACTCCAGGACTCCGATGAGCGTTTCAGCTGCAGCCACATTCTGTCCCAGGCGGAGGAGCAGCAGATCCAAACCGGACGCATTTGCCAGGAGTTGTTGGCGCCTCTTGTTTAAGGAACAGCTCAGCGAATGCTTCAGCTTTGTGGCCATATGTGGTCCCACGGGCTTTAACTCAGCTGCCGTTAACAGCTTGACAGGATTAAAGCTGAAGCTCAATCAAATACATGTTTTTCAGGCTTAAACTGGAGAGTTATCATCTTATTATACAAATTGCTCATTTACTTCAAGAATGAATCATAATTCAAAAAACCCGAATTTTATCTTAATATATATAAGGGTGCATCGATTTGTATGGGTCCAAATATAATAAAAAATGTATATAATATATATATATATTCTATTCTATTTTTTTGAGAATTTAAAGATTTATTGTTTTTCTTAATTATGACATTCCTGAAGTTAATGAGCGTCCTGTAAATAATTTTGTTGTTTTTCATTTTTAATGTATAGCAAATAGTTTTGTTTTGTTTTTTATTTTTTTAATATATTGTTTTGTTTCAATAATTTAATAAGTTTAACAAATACTAGAAAACTGTTTTTATTCCTGACGTTTTGTCGCAGTCATTTTCATCATTGTCGCTACTTTTCACTTATTTTTCGCACAAATGTCGCATAATTTTTTAATAAAAGTATAAAACAATATGAGGAGTCAAAGGAAACAGAAGTTAAAAAGTATCTGGGACAGAATCATAAGGAATAATCAAAATAAGTTCATACTATACACTCTACTACACAGCAATTGTGGGGTTACAATCTGTACAATTTTGGGCATAGAAAGCAGCAGCAAAACAATTAATCGAAATATATAGTTAACGAAGCGACTTGAATTTTGTCAGCGATTCCTTTTAAGTAGACATCCGTTGGTTTCGTTAAGTGTAAGTGTTGCAAATGTGTGTGTGTGTATGTGTGTAGGTCTCTAGTATGAGCGGATTGCGGGAGGAACTGTCTCAACCTCATTGTCCAGCGTGCTGTCGATGACAGCTCTGTACTTAAGATCCACATTGCCATCATCGCTGGTCACCCAAGCGAGCGTGTGTTTGCGCCAATGCTCCTCCATGGGTTTCTTGGTTTGACTGTCCACAGGTTTGCTATAATCCTGTAAGAGAAAGTGTTACATTTATCCTGTAAACTCACTCAATATTCCATTGACTTACGTATTCATCGAGACGCTGCTTGAAATCCTCACGTGCGTGTGCTCCACGAGATTCCTTTCGCGCCTCCGCACCCACAATGGTCATCTGTGCATTCGCCAGCAGATTCTGCAGCTCCAGTGTCTCAATCAGATCCGAGTTCCATACCAGAGATCTAACAATTTAAATGATTTATACAGTTACAGTTGCCAGTCTCAGGATTGGAGGCAGTTACTTACTTGTCGATCACCTTGATGTCCTTGAACTGCTTGTAGATCTCCTTCATCTCGCGCACTCCCTTCTCCAGGATGGGACCATCGCGGAAGACAGCCGCATGGTTCTGCATCGTCTTCTGCATCTTCAGGCGCAGATCGGCGGTGGTTATCTTGCCATTGGCATGACGAAGCTTGTCCAAATTGGCAACCGAAGCCTCGCCAGCGTTCTGTTTGAGAATAATGCAATAAATCAGAGAATGATTCTTTAATTCCCATCATTTAACTACTTACATCCTTGAGCGTGGGCGCTGGCGCACCAGGTTGTGCCTCCTCGGCAATTGTCTTGGCACAGGCACGTCCAAAGACAACCAGATCCAACAGAGAGTTGGCACCCAGACGATTGGCACCATGCACGGAACTGCAAGCTGCCTCTCCGGCTGCATAGAGACCGGGCACAATCTTATCGTTGCCGCTCTTGTCAATGGTGATGACCTGGCCGCGATAGTTGGTCGGAATGCCACCCATGTTGTAGTGCACGGTGGGCAGCACGGGGATTGGTTCACGGGTCACATCGACGCCGGCAAAGATCATAGCCGTCTCGGAGATGCCGGGCAGACGCTCGGCCAGCTGCTTGGGTGGCAAATGATGCAGTTGCAGGTAGACATGATCCTTTTCGGGTCCAACGCCGCGTCCCTCCATAATCTCAATGGTTATGGAACGGGAGACGACATCACGTGAGGCCAGATCCTTGGCGACCGGAGCATAACGTTCCATGAAGCGTTCACCCTTGGAATTGATGAGGTAACCACCCTCACCGCGACAACCTTCAGTAATGAGACAACCAGCTCCATAGATGCCCGTCGGATGGAACTGCACAAACTCCAGATCCTGTGAGGGCAGACCCTGACGTGCAACCAAAGCGGTGCCATCGCCAGTGCAGGTGTGTGCCGAGGTGCAGGAGAAGAATGCGCGTCCATAGCCGCCGGTGGCAATAACCGTATTCTGTGCACGGAAACGATGCAGACTGCCATCCTCCAGATTAATGGCCAGCACGCCACGACATTCGCCCTCCTCGAAGATCAGGTCCAGGGCAAAGTACTCCACAAAGTAGTTGCAGTCGTAGCTCAGCGATTGGCCGTACAACGTATGCAACAGCGAGTGACCCGTACGATCCGCGACAGCACAACATCTGTGCGCCTGTCCGCCCTTGCCGAACTTCAAGCTCTGTCCGCCGAAGGCACGCTGATAGATCTTGCCGTCCTGGGTGCGGGAGAAGGGCATGCCGTAGTTCTCCAGCTCGATGACAGCCTTGGGTGCCTCGCGGGTCATGTAGTGTATGGCATCCTGATCGCCCAGCCAATCGCTACCCTTGACCGTATCATACATATGCCACTTCCAGTCATCCTGCTCCATGTTGCCCAGTGCCGCATTGATGCCGCCCTGGGCGGCAATCGTGTGCGAGCGAGTCGGGAACAGTTTGGTTATTACCGCCGTGCGGAATCCCTCGGCGACCAGTCCGAATGCTGCCCGGAGTCCAGCGCCGCCGGCGCCAACAACAATAGCATCATAGGCATGATCGACAACGGGATATTGCTTGGAAATCGCATCCGGATTCGCCGATGTCGCCTGCTGTTGTCCGGGTGTTATGTGGTAGCTGCGCTGCGGCGTCGCTGCTGCCAGTGCTGCCACCCGCTGCTGTAATTTGTAAAATTGCATGACGATTAGTTTAATCAACTATAATTTGCAACAAAATATCGTGTATCACGAGGTATTTTTTATGATATATATATGTATGTATGTACCTGTGTATAATGATCTGTGCACTAACCAAACAAACCTTGAAAATCGCATTTAACTTTTTAATGGCCCTCAAAAGTCATTTAACTGCATTTTATTATATTTATTGAACTTTTGAATGTGTAAACATTGTCAACAAGTGATGTTCTAAGCTGGAAATGCGATCGTGCGTGCCGTGACACGAAATATTAAAAATCTGCATTTAATGAGATATCAAAATAATCCTGATCATTCTATATACAGCATTTGAAAGGGTTCTATTTAAAAATGTCATAAGCGATAAGATGACTCTGTTAGTTAATTTGTTTTGCAATCTTGCTTTCAATTAACACATGTGTACAAACCCACACACACATACTCTTACATTTATTTGTATTTGTTTTGCATGTATTGAGTTGGAATTAGCAGGTTGATAAGGCAGTTAAACCAGAGTTAACCAAAAGCGATGTGACTTGCACTTTTTTATAATAAATTGTGTTCGACAATTGAAAGCCACTCTAAAAATTAAACGACTGTCTTTGAAAGCAAAGTCGGTAAATCAGTTCTTGCTGTCTTTTAAAGCGCTGTAAGTCAACTCGTTTTAATTAGAACCGACTTTAACTGTCGTATAAACTTTACAAGAAGGCAATTATAGGAAAGATTCCCATGTCTGTCAGGTGTGTGTGTTGACAGTTCAATTTGGCTTATCAGTAAAAGCGGCGCTTAGAAATGCCTCCAGACAACAAATGCTTGCTTATATAATTTTTAATGTCGTGATTTGAAGTGCAATTTGTAGCAATATTAATAATTGTATAATCAGCTGTTGGCCAGAAGATGCGAGCCTCTTCTACACCCCTCTCTCTCGCTCTCTCACACACAAAGATTTTAGAAATTAGCTTATCAGTGTGCAAACAGTACTTAAGTAATTATTAGGTGTATGTGTATTCAGACAACGCCTAGTCAAGTTACCCAAGTTAATGCCTAGGAGCCGCATTTGTTGCCAAACTTATCGCGAGGGTTGATAGTGGAGTTAGGGTGCGGGGTGTGTGCAGCCCTGCAACATAACCTCTGTGCGTAGGCAACGTTCCCGAATTAAGTATTTGCAACTGCAACGTTGACAGTCGCAAGATGCGCAATTATTTCACTTTTCGGTTTATGCAATGACAGTGGGAACACTTTGAGGCAGTCATTTGGCAACACGAAATTTAACAAATTACATAACACACACTGTGACACGGGGGCAGCGATACCTTTTGTCGAAATTCTCGCCTTCTCTACCGACCACGATTGCGAGACTTAAGATTTGTATATTATGCACATCTAAACTGATTGATTGTGTAATTGGGAATTGGCCAGTTGAGCCGGTTTTGATTCAGGCAAACGATTACCTACCATTGAAGAGACTGCATTTTTGGCCAAAATCGATGGCACACGCATAATACGGAACATTTTGGTGTTGCTGCTGCAATCGGGAGCTGTAAGAAAAGATGCACTTCAGTTCAATTTGTACGCACGCAGCACAAATATGTTAAAACTATAATGAAAACAATTTTTTTTTACGTGTGTTTGTCGATGTGATCAAAATGAAAAGTTTACAAACTTTTTAAAAGTTATATATCGATTGCAGTGTGGCCCGAGTTTGGAAAACTGATAAATACATTCAGGACCAGGGCTGCATTAAGTAATCGCTAGTGTAAATGTTATCGATATGTTTCACTATTTTTTTGGTCGGCGCGAAATTCAAATGTTATTTAGCATAAATTTAGCAATGATACAATTTTAAGGAAAATTTAAAATTTGAAGTTAAATAAAATTAAGATTTTTTATGAAGGTTGTTGTTATTATTTTTTGATTTTCTTTTTAAATTTTGTCCATTTATGGGTATATTAAATTGAACTTTAGGTAAGGCAACGCCCTGAAGTGTCTGGTCCGAGTGGTCTGCCACCTGTGGCATAGATATCACAATCTTATAAAAATTTAATTCTTTGTTTGATATGAATATTCAAAGACCGTTGACTGATACGCATACACATGCGCCCTATTCTCAATCCCGAATACGTAGTATGTACATATGTAAAAATTACTTACAATGTTTGCCCTCAACTAATCACTCAACTGAAAGATTAGATATAGATCTGGAGCTTTCGGTCACAACCGAAATTAGGCGATGGTAATTTTAGTTGATGCTAACAGCTTAAGCAGTTCGTCTCAAAGAGAAAATGGACAATTTACAGGTCAAGTTTCCATATGATATACGCGAAGTGGACGCTGAAACCAATGCGGAGTTATTGGAATACTTTAAAGGTTGGTGGTTAGCACTGGCTAAATTATGAACTAATCTTAAAATTCGGTGACAGGTGAGCGCACGGGCTTTGTACAAGTCGGACCCGAGAAATACTTCTTTCCACACAAATACAAAGAGCAGGCGGAGCATTATTACAACTTTAAGGCGCGTCCCGATGACATTTGGATATCAACACTGCCACGTTCGGGCACTACCTGGACACAGGAGATGATCTGGTTAATCGCCAATAATCTGGACTTTGAACAGGCGGAACAACGTCTTCTAACTAATCGATTCCCATTCTTCGAGTAGGTTTAATTGAAATTATTTTAAGAACTTATTTATTATCTTATATTATTTTATTTATTTTACTGTCAGACATTCCTTGGTTATGGATAATGCTCTTAGGGCAGAACTTCTAGCTGAGAATATGAATGCAGATTACGTTGAACACATTTTCCGTCCGGGATACGAGAAGCTTAACGAATTACCAAGTAGTCAACGCCGTTTTATCAAGACTCATTTTCCGTTTTATTTAATGCCACCGAGTGTATTTGAAAACAAATGCAAGGCAAGGAACAAATTTTAGTGTTAGAGTCATAACCTTAATTAATTACCTATTGATTATAGGTCATTTATGTAGAACGCAATCCCAAGGACGTGGCCGTATCCTACTATCATCTGAATCGATTGTTTCGGCACTTAGGTTACATTGGGGATTTTGAACGCTACTGGCGGTATTTCCAGAATGGATTAAGTATGTTCTCAACTTGTAATATATTTAAAATAACCTGAGTTTACTTTCAGATCCCTGGCTGCCTTATTACAGCCACGTAAAAGAGGCAAAAGAGCACAGGAAGCTGCCGAATGTGCTTTTTCTCAACTACGAGGACATGGTGATCGATTTGCGAGGAACTGTGAATAAAATTGGTGACTTTTTGGGATGCATTCCAAAAGAAGACCAAATGGAAAAGTTGCTCGATCATTTAAGCATTACAAACTTTCGTCAAAATAAATCAGTTAATTTGAGTCAACTGTCAGCTGTTGGCCTGTTGAACGAAGGCGAAGCTCCGTTTGTGAGAAGAGGAGGCAATCCTAATCAGCCCGATCAACTGGAATTCTTGGACAATCCAAATCTACTTAAGATCGCCAATGATTGGATACAACAAAATATGTAATATGTGACATATTTTCCGAATCACCAACAATTAAAGAACAAGTAAATACAGAATTGCAGAATTTCAAACTCCAAATTTCAGAACTTCAAACCTTCATTGATATGTTTTCCTTAATTTCGAATTTTTTTTAGTATTTTTTAATTTTTTTTAGTTATTTTTAGCAACAATTTGCCGAGAGGCCGGTACTAAAAAGCTATTTTTCAGATGCTTTTCAGCTAGAAATAGGTGTTTTTTCCTGTGAAAAGTGTAAGACAAACGCATTTACCAAATCAACAGTTGTCAGCTTGCAGTGTGACCAGGCAGTGAAAACTAATAAATATCAATGTTTTTGTTTAATGTTGAATGCAGGTAATTTTTATATAATTGTTGTTGTTACAATACGCACATATATATTATTTGTATTTATACATATATTCGATTTTCTTATCAAAATTCACAGTTGAAGAGATTTATTTATACTGTTACTTGTTTTGTTACTGTGGCTGTCTTGCACCACAACGAGACCCAAATTCTTCCTCTGTCAAGTCGGCCAAATGGTTAATACCCATTTTCCATGTTACCTCCCCATTGTCATATTTTTTGTTATGTTCCTCAATTTTTGCTTTGGATTTCGCAAAAATTGCACGGCGCATTTGGTCTTCTTCTCCATCGTAGCTCTTCTCGAATTTAGTCTGCAAATGAGATGCGTCAACAAATTGTATTGCGTTGTTTTCAATTATTACTGCACCTTATATTCGGACCACTCTGCGTCAGTTACTAGCGACATGTTTACAGTCTTGAAATATTTCGGATACTGATCGTGTGACAAGTTCAATTTGTATGCAATATCAAGAGTTCAAAGTGAGTCATTAATTTATATATATACTATAATTGCCGCACAAAGAAACAATAAAAATTATCCAAACAATGTTATCAGCACTCGCGTGAAGTTGGCTGCGACCGATATGAGTAATTCAGCGATATGTCAGCACTAATTTCGATTAAAAGCCGTTAAAATTATCGCTGTACACAAATTTTAAATTCAAAGTAGGGTAGTTTTTGTTTTTCTTGTTTTTTTTTTGTTTTTAATTTTTTTCAAACTATGTCTAGCTTCTGGGATCGTCCAGGGGGTCAAAATCAGCATGTAGCTGGATTCTGTGCATCATTGGGAGCACTTAGCCTGGGCGCTTCAGTGGGCTGGTCAGCGCCCGCGCAATATCATATTAACAATAGAGAAGACGTCTATGGTTTTGCGGTCAATCTGGAAGAATTTGGATGGATTTGCTCGCTATTGTGGCTAGGATGCAGCTGTGTGATAATACCTATAGGCCTGCTAGCTGATTATTTTGGCCGCAAGACGACAATGCTGGTAGTGGTGATACCATATATGGCAGCATGGATACTCATCATTTTTGCACCCAATCCCTCAATGCTAATGTTGGCACGGTTTTTTCTTGGAATTTCCGGTGGAAGTTACATAATAACGGTGCCATTATACTGTACGGAAATCGCCCAGATGGAGATGAAAAACACTCTGTTGTCCTTCTATAGCGTCTTCTTTGTTTTGGGTATACTTTATGCATACATTGCCGGAGCCTTTAATAGTTTAAAGTATTTAAATTGTGCATGTGCAATATTGCCACTTATATTTCTGGGAACGTTCATCTGGATGCCGGAATCACCAGTTTACTATTTGCTCTGGGACCAACGATTAGAGGCTGAGGAATCCCTAGAATGGTTGCGCCAACAAAATGTGTCCATGGAACTCTACAATATGGAATTACAGATTGCACAACTTCAAGAAGAATACGTTCCCTTTTGGATTGCAATACGAGAGAAGAGCACACTGAGAGCACTGATGATCAGCATCGGTTTAATGTTCTTCAAGAACTTTTCCGGAGGCACCGCAATCATCACCTACTGTACGACGATTCATCGTCAGGCGGGTGTTAATATCGGTTTTCAGCCGGACATGTCCACAATTCTAGTGGGTATCTTTTTCGTTGTATTCTCCATTGCATGTGTGCTCTCATTGAATTGTGCCAACCGACGTCCTATGCTAATATTTACTATATTCCTAGATGTACTCAGTAATGCCTTATTGGCAATTTACTTTCATCTAGTTCATCGGAAGGAAAGCTACTTGGATAATCTCAATTGGATGCCACTTTTCAGCCTCTGTAGTTTCCTTTCCTTTTATGCCCTCGGAATTGGAACTCTCACTTACGTTATCATATTTGAGCTATTTTCCGTAGGATTTCGAGCCGTAGGCACTGGAATCGTTTGCTCGTTATTTGCATTATTTGCCTTTTTCAATACCATTATTTTTCCTGTCATTGTGAGGATCTGGGGCGATGAGGATTTCTTTTGGATATCAATGGCTTTCTCGTTTTTTGGCTGGATTTTCGTCTACTTTTTGGTACCAGAGACAAAAGGTCTAACCCCAGATGAGATTCAAGATATGTTAAAGACCACTAAATATTGTGTTGCAACAACGACCAAGTGAATAAATTTTTAATACTCTGTTTAAACTCTACATACTGATTAGCTGTCTATGAAATAGATCTTTGTTGCTTGATAGTTGAAAGATTATTCCCATTTTTATTTGAAGGAAATGTTATATGTTTATTTTAATAAAAATATGTGTTTGATAGTTGAAAGATTATTCCTTTTTTTTATTTGAAAGAAATGTTATATGTTTATTTTAATAAAAATATGTGCAATATTCTGCAATATACATTTTTAATTCCATGTTTAAGCATTATATTTTGGGGTACTGAGTGAGAATTAGTTCCGAAATCGTTTTTGTTAAGTACTTCCGTTTCGATTCACATTTCACATCTTGAGAATTAAAAAAAAAAAATACGTTAGCTTATGGGTCAGTTAAGGCAATATATTGCGGGTTTGGCAGCCGCCTTTGGAGCCTTTTGTTTGGGTTCAACTATCGGATGGTCTGGACAGTTGGAGAAACCGATCCTGGATGGATCAGCTTATTCGTTTTCGGTGTCTGCCGACGAATGGGGATGGATTACCTCGATAATGACCCTTGGAGGTGCTGCCGTGTGTATTCCCATTGGAGTAGCGATTGCATTTTTCGGACGCAAGATGGTTATGCTCGCAATGGTGATACCCTATTTATTGGGCTGGGCCTGTATTATATGGGCGGCTAATGTGTTTATGCTGTACGTGGGACGATTTGTAGTTGGCGCATCTGGTGCCTCCTTTTGTGTAACGGTTCCCATGTACACTACGGAGATAGCAGAGATTCAAATACGTGGTGTTATTGGATGCTTCTATCAGCTGTGGATTGTCCATGGGATCCTTTATAGCTATGGAGTTGGCGCATCGTGTCCGCCAACTATTGTCAACATACTCTGCGGTCTTCTGCCAATCATATTCTTTGCTTTATTCTTCTGGATGCCAGAATCTCCAGTATACCTGGCCCAGAAGGGAAGAGACGAACAGGCTGAGAAGTCCTTGAGATGGCTGCGTGGAGAAGACGCCGACATCTCCAGGGACTTGAAGGACATTTTGGAAGACGCGAGTAAAGAGAAGCAAAAACTTTTGGAGGGATTCTCCCGCATGGGCTCAATGTGGGGATTGTGTATATCAATCACGCTGATGTTTTTTCAACAGTTTACCGGTATCAACGCCATCATATTTTATTCCACAAGTATTTTTACCAAAGCCGGCACAGGAATATCTCCCGAATGGTGTACAGTCATCCTAGGCATAGTTCAAGTCTTTGCCACAATTATGGCCATCATGATGGTCGATAAATCTGGACGTCGAATTTTATTGTTAATTTCGGCAATATTAATGTGCTTGACAACCATGGCGATGGGATTTGATTTTCATTATCTAAAGGACGCGAATGTCGGATGGCTGCCAGTTTTCTCCACATGTCTGTTTATGGTCGGTTTCTCGATGGGATTTGGTCCCGTTCCCTGGCTGGTTATTGGCGAGATGTTTGCAGAGGACATGAAGCCACTTTTGGGCTCTATTGTCGGCGTTTGTAATTGGCTCTTTGCCTTCTGTATAACCAAATGCTTTCCAATCGCCTTGGACATTTTCGGTGGGGCAGCAACGTTTTGGTTGTTTGCTATAATCTCATTCTTGGCCTGTGTCTTCATTATTTTGCTTGTGCCAGAGACAAAGGGCAAAACATTGAACGAAATTCAAGAATTGTTTGGAGGCTAATCGAAGCGAAGAGCAAATTTTGTAGTCAACCAAATTTTAGTTGTCAATTTATATAGGGATTCCTGAAACAGATTCAGATTTGCTTTTGATCCGGATCAAAAGCAAATCTGAATCAGTTTCAGGAACCCTTTGAGCGCACTGTTTTGATTTTCATTTCGATGTTTATCACAACATCGTCGTTTCTCCATAGATTTTAATGAACCATATCTTAATCGACGTCATATAGTCAAAAAATCGTATTTTTTTTAAATTAAAACATTGATTGCTCTAAGACTACAGTTTAAAATATAAACTTTTTATAAATGAATTGTAGATATATTCATTAGCTTCAAGAAAATGTAAGGCTTAAGGAAAAATTATGACAAATGCTTGCGCACCTCTAAAAACAGGAAAAAGAATTCTAAATTTTAATAAAAAAAAAACAGTTTTTTCCAAAACTTTGATCTCTCATAACTTTATCAAAACTTGACCGATTTTCAAGCGGAATATCATTTTAATCATGATTTGGCCCCCAAAATGATTCTGCATTTAAATTTTTATCATCTAGAAAATTTGATCATTTTTCGATTTTAAGCCAATTTTCCATACTTTCCCCTTGACATTTTTTCAAAAACTTTCATCTCTCATAACTTTGTCAAAACTCAACCGATTTTCAAGCGGAATTTCATTTTGATCATGATTTGGCCCCTAAATTGATTCTGCATTTAAATTTTTATCATCTAGAAAATTTGATCATTTTTCGATTTTAAGCCAATTTTTCATACTTACCCCTTGACATTTTTTTGAAAACTTTGATCTCTCATAACTTCATCAAAAATTAACCGATTTTCAAGCGGAATATCATTTTAATCATGATTTGGCCCCCAAAATGATTCTGCATTTAAATTTTTATCATCTAGAAAATTTGATCATTTTTCGATTTTAAGCCAATTTTTCATACTTACCCCTTGACATTTTTTTGAAAACTTTGATCTCTCATAACTTCATCAAAAATTAACCGATTTTCAAGCGGAATATCATTTTAATCATGATTTGGCCCCCAAAATGATTCTGCATTTAAATTTTTATCATCTAGAAAATTTGATCATTTTTCGATTTTAAGCCAATTTTTCATACTTACCCCTTGACATTTTTTTGAAAACTTTGATCTCTCATAACTTCATCAAAAATTAACCGATTTTCAAGCGGAATATCATTTTAATCATGATTTGGCCCCCAAAATGATTCTGCATTTAAATTTTTATCATCTAGAAAATTTGATCATTTTTCGATTTTAAGCCAATTTTTCATACTTACCCCTTGACATTTTTTCAAAAACTTTGATCTCTCATAACTTCATCAAAAATTAACCGATTTTCAAGCGGAATATCATTTTAATCATGATTTGGCCCCCAAAATGATTCTGCATTTAAATTTTTATCATCTAGAAAATTTGATCATTTTTCGATTTTAAGCCAATTTTCCATACTTACCCCTTGACATTTTTTCGAAAACTTTGATCTCTCATAACTTCATCAAAAATTAACCGATTTTCAAGCGGAATATCATTTTAATCATGATTTGGCCCCCAAAATGATTCTGCATTTAAATTTTTATCATCTAGAAAATTTGATCATTTTTCGATTTTAAGCCAATTTTTCATACTTTCCCCTTGACATTTTTTCGAAAACTTTGATCTCTCATAACTTCATCAAAAATTAACCGATTTTCAAGCGGAATATCATTTTCATCATGATTTGGCTCCCAAATAGATTCTGCATTTAAATTTTTATCAGCTAGAAAATTTGATCATTTTTCGATTTTAAGCCAATTTTCCATACTTACCCCTTGACATTTTTTCGAAAACTTTGATCTCTCATAACTTTATCAAATCTTGACCGATTTTCAAGCGGAATATCATTTGCATCATGATTTGGCCCCCTGTTTTTAATTCCATATTTTAAAATTACCTTTCGGAGTTCTGTCATTTCGGACTTATATATCTAGGAAATAGATTCGAAATCACTTCTTTAGTATACTCGTTTCGACTCACATTTCACATCTTGAGAATTAAAAAAAACTAAAAAATTTAACTAATGGGTCAGATAAAGCAATATATTGCAGGCTTGGCAGCCGCGTTTGGTGCCTTTTGCTTGGGTGCATCTATTGGATGGTCTGGGCCGATGGAGAAACCGATCCTTGGTGGAGATGCGTATTCGTTTTCGGTATCTGACGACGAATGGGGATGGGTTACCTCGATAATGACCCTTGGAGGTGCCTGCGTGTGTATTCCCATTGGAATATTAATTGCATTATTCGGACGCAAGTTGGTTATGCTCGTGCTGGTGATACCCTACCTATTGGGCTGGGCCTGTATCATATGGGCTGCTAACGTGTATATGCTGTGCATTGGGCGATTTGTGGTTGGCGCTTCTGGTGCCTCATTTTGTGTGACTGCACCCATGTACAATACGGAGATAGCAGAGATTAACATCCGAGGTGTTATGGGCTGCTTCTTTCAGCTGTGGATTGTTCATGGCATTCTTTATGGCTTTGGAGTTGGCGCACTGTGCAAACCATTATTTGTCAACATACTCTGCGGTATTTTGCCAATCGTATTCTTTGTTATCTTCATCTGGATGCCTGAATCTCCAGTTTATCTTGCCCAGAAGGAAAAAGGCGAAAAGGCAGAGAAATCCATGAAATGGCTACGTGGAAAAGATGCTGACATCTCTGCGGATATGAAGGCCATTGTGGACGAGGCGAAGAAGGAGAAACCAAAAGTTAAGGCGGGAATGTCTCGCATGGGCTCGATCTGGGGATTATGTATATCAATCTCGCTGATGTTTTTTCAACAGTTTACTGGCATCAATGCCATCTTATTTTATGCCACCGGCATTTTTACAAAAGCCGGCACTGGACTTTCTCCCGACTGGTGTACAGTTATCCTTGGCGTTGCCCAAGTCATTGCCACAATTATGGCAATCCTGTTGGTCGATAAATCTGGACGTCGTATTTTATTGTTAATTTCAGCGGCATTGATGTGCTTGACAACCCTAATGATGGGATTCTATTTTCATTATCTGAAGGACTCGAATGTTGGCTGGCTGCCGGTCTTATCTACATGTTTGTTTATTATCGGTTTCTCGATTGGATTTGGTCCCGTTCCCTGGCTGATTATGGCCGAACTGTTTGCGGAGGATGTGAAGCCGCTTTGTGGTTCTATTGCCGGTACTTGCAATTGGCTTTTTGCCTTCTGTGTTACCAAATGTTTTCCCATCTGTTTGGACGTATTTGGTGCGGCAGCAACGTTTTGGATATTTGCTGTTATCTCATTCTTAGCAGTTGTCTTCATTATTTTGCTTGTGCCAGAGACGAGGGGCAAAACATTGAATGAAATTCAAGAGCTGCTTGGCGGATAATCGAACTATCAAAGTGACGCGATAAATCGATGTCGATAACAGACAATTCACTTGTTGCATTCTTGCATTGGGCACCAGAGTTGACAACTGTTATTGGTAAAAGCAAATTGTGTAGTGAACGAAATTTTAATTTTCAATGTATATTGACATATTATTTCAAAGCTCTGAACTATATATTTAAAGGAATAAACACATTTGTAGAGAAAATACAAACCATTACAATCTAGCGATCATTATTGTTAATTATAGTGACAGTTTGTGGATTTATTTTAACTACTTAAAGTGGGGAACAACAGAATAGTAGATTTATTTTCCACACACCTTGTTTACCAAATCGATTTATCGATTAGCTGATTAACAAATAGTCGCGTCGTATTGATATAATTGTTGTTTGTACAATTGTAATCTACACTGTGTGACTCAATTTACATGCAGGCAGTAATCATCAGTAATCATTTTGTGTATGTGTGTGTATGTCTGTGTGTCCTACTCTGCCTAACTGCAGATAAGTAAATAACTTCTGCATTCGAGTAACGCCTTTTCCATTGATATACATATGTATATGTATATTGTCGTACTGCTCGCTCGTTAATCCATGACCATTTACAGCTGTTTGTAATTTTCATATTATTGTTGTGGTTGCTTTCATTTTTCGCTTTGTTTATTTATTTTTTAGTTTGCCTTTAATTACAGTTATGTGCAGTCATTTGCTTGTCGCGGATGTTAACGGTAACGTCGCCAATTCTTAAATTAGTATAATATATATTTTTAAAATGAGTGTTTTTTTAATTTGCTGGTTAAACGTAAATTATTTATTAAATTCGAAACTATTGACTCATATAATCAAATCGATTGTATTATAATCTGCAAAGCTACTTAAATCAAATCAGTCCAATAATCCAATTTGTAGCTGTGACAAGTGAAACTAATTTGACCGTTAAAGAGCCTTCACTGTATATGTACTTTTATTTACATAAACGTATGTGTGTGTGTGCGGATGTGCTTATTTGCCGTCTATCTGTTGTTTTGGCGCCAAATTGACATAGACCTCGATAGCGAAAGCTCAAATCCAAGAGTGAGAGAGCTTCTGTGGTGAGAGCGACAGCGAGAGAGAGAGAGCGCCAGAGCTGTGGTGAGTTTGGGCTGCTAACACTGTGGTTAGTAAGCAAATTTTAAGGATGTTAAATATGAGGGTTATTAGTAATACATTTACTTTTTTATAAATTTCAATAATAAGCACTAATCAGAGTACTTGTAGGTCAAGAATACTTATTAATTTTTATAAATAAATGCAAATTTCTTTATGAATTTTTGTAGTTTAAAAGAAACCAAGACATTCGAATTGCCCGCAGAATGTTCGTTGCTAATTTGAAATGCCCCTGACTGCGAGTTTTGCGAGAAAATTTAGCGAAACAACCCCAAACCAAGTGGGGGATAAAAACAGACACAGCGACGACGACGACCGTCCGTCATTCAGTCAGTACGAGTCGCAGCCGCAGACGCAGTCGACGTCGCGACCAGACGCGTTTTATTTTAGGCTCGCAAATATCTAATTGTTTTTGCCAATTTGCAATGCAATCTCATTAACGAGAGCATAGAACTGACATAAATATACATATAAATTTAAATATAAATTATTAAGGAATGTGCAATGAAAAAACAAAACAGTGCTAAAATAATATAGAATATTACAGAAAAGTCGCGTTGAGCTTTGAATACAACCACGTGGCAGGCAACTTTAAAAGTGAGATTTTCAATTATAATTCACATTGTTAAATAAGAGCATAAGTTATAAATGGACAAGTGAATAGAAATAAGATACAAGTAATATTTTTATTAAAGTGTAAGCATATTTAATAACTATTGGAAAATCGAATAATCAAATAGCCGCCTGTGTGTGTTGTGGCCCAAGGAGGCGCCCTCTCTTGTTCGCTTTTGGCGAACAGCTGACTCAAATGCTGTTTTGTTTGTCCTGGCTTGAAGAGCTTTTACAAATGACAGAGCCTCTAAGGCAAACATTACGTTTTGTTGCCATTGAGCAGCTTCGTCTCTCTCTCTCTCTCTCTCTCTCTCTCTCTCTCTCTCTCTCCCTCTCTCTTTCCCTGCCACCCACACATTGCTCTTGACAATGAAAAAAAAGCACAATCTCTGTTGTTTGTGTTTGCCTGTGTGTTTGTATGTGTGTGTTTATGACTTATATTTTAAGCGACCTATAAATACGCTGAAAAGTAGACTTCAAAATGGACACTAAAGCAAATTAATTAGTTAAATTTACTCAGGTATGTATATTAAAATACATACAGGACTGTTTCGATTTTCACTTTCGACAAGATTTCTCAGACTTAAATTTCTTTAACCCGTTCTAATATCTGAATGAAAATAGGAAATTATTTTTTGAACATTTCTAAAAGTCAGCTTTGTTAAATATGAAATGTTAAACAGACAATATACTATATAAATATGTACATAGTAAGGTTGGGATAAATGTCACATGTTTAACAAAAACAATGTCAATTCAATGATGGGGTTTTGGGTTTGCTTTCGGTGTGAATTTGAAACTGAAACTGACCAGCTGGCACGGCCTTCGATCTTGGCAGTTGGCCAAGTTTGCAAGCCTGCAGCTGCGGCAGTTGTCAACGTTGACAATATTTCATTCTAAATGTAGTTTGCCATATATTCAGCAGTTTCCCCCAATTCCAACCCAACTGCCATTTTTTTTTGATGTTCATTCAACAAGCGGCATGCACCACCCACATGCTGTGTTGACAGAATTTTAAGAGCTAAAATAGCTTATATATGAAAATAAAAGTAGCTAGTAATAGCTAAAAATTTCGAAAATATAACTGTATTACAGTATTAAAATTATCTTATTATAACCACGATATTTTCCCAATATTAAAGTTATCTTTTATCTGCATAATTTCATATTGTTTTCAAATAATAAATAGCTAAGTCTAGCTACAAAAAACACGCTAAAATGCCGTCACTGCCGACACTTAAAATAGAAGGAAAACACCTTGACGATAAGTCGAAATGGTGGTACACCTGTGCTCTATTAACGATAGATTTTTTTCTTTACACACGGTCCTTCGTGCTTTAAGATTTCCGGAACTGCAAAATCCGGTAAAACACCAAAATTGGATTTTTTTCTTAAGCAAGCTTAAATACCCTTTAAAAGTTGTTACTCAACATTTATTTTTCTCAGTAAACTTTAGTGATAAAAAAATTGTTCCTATAGCATACTTTTCGGCGTATAGACGTAAGTTTCCCTTAACTTTTGCGGCATTTAGTTAAATATGAATTGTGGGGAGTAAAGTTGAGAGTAAGTGTATTTTCCTTTGAGACTGAGAACCTTCTGCTAGCTTCGGGTATTCTTTCCCTTGGCACTTCTACACACATTTAGGGTTTGTTTGGTTCCGGGTAAAAGGACGGCAAAAAATAAAACCCACCCATACCACTGAATCGCTTTACAAACAATACACAAATCGTTGTTTTTCGGGTTGTTAGCGACACGCAATGCCGTTAATTTTTAATGGAAACCAAGTTTAAGGGTTGCGCCGTACCGTAGAGAATTTCTACTGAATTTAAATGCCTTGATATTTATCTTGCAGGTCTTGAAGTTAACCTAAGCTAGGTAAATAAGAAAAAAACTGCCAAAATGGACTGGGACTGGGCTGTGGGCGGTATTACGGCTGAGATACCACGTACAACGGGACCCGAGTGCATTAACTATATGACAGATCGTCGACGCTGGACCGAAACGGCGCTACTATCAATTCTATTTATATACACTATGAACAGCACATGGAAACGTTTGGCGCCTATAAGATTGCCTCCACCACATGAAATACAAAAATCACATTCACCCATGCGACTCTTTCTTCTGATCAGTATGTCCTTAATTTTTGGCATTGAGATGGGCTTTAAATTGGCTGGACGCTCTATGATCTTTGCCCTGAATCCTTGCCATGTACAAACGTGTGTGCAGGTAATAATTTCATCCTTTTCTTTTTTTTAACTATAACATCCAAGAGATTTTCTTACAATCGTTTTATTAAAATTTAAATTTTTTTCTAGATTTATTTACTAGCTGCCAAGCCATCAAAGACCACAACAGCCTTATTTCGCATACAAATGAATAACTTGAATGGACCATTTCTGGCATTTTTATTTCCGGAAGTCGAAGGACGAACGTATCCGTTTGAACAGGCGACTTATTGGATTCAGCATGCCCTACTGTACATTATTCCCATTTACATATTAAGAAGCGGTAAATATTTGATATTTATTTCCTTATCTATATTTTTATGAGTCTATATTCTTTTAGGTGCCTATACTATTGAGGATACAAAGGATTTCAAGTGGTGTAAAATAGGCACGGCCTTTATGCTCTTTTACCATTTTGCGTTGCTCTCGCCACTCTCTATTGTAAGTGAATTAACTAATATATCTTTTTAATAATATTAAAATTGTCCTTTAATATAATTACAGTTCACTGGCATTAATTTGGATCATATGTTGTGTGCGGCAATGGCGGATCCGTTTCAGGGGCAAAATTACAGACTATTTGCCTGTTGTCATCAGTCCTTACTGTGTCCAATTCTCAGCAAAGGAACCACCCTACTGTTCGCCTCAAGGAAGAGTTCCGGTTCCAATGAGAACGGCGTACATCATGCTGTAGACTGTGACGACTATACGCAATCGGGTTCGGAGCACATTCTCTATCATCAGCTGCCGCAACAGGAATATGCCACGCCGGAGTCCATTACGGGCGAGTACACGATGCCAACGACAAAGATTGACTAGTACAGCGCGAATATATGTGTCGGGATTTGACAATGTCTATTATATAACTCAATTTATAGACTACAACCGTTGTTTTGGTTGAACTTGATTACATACTTAGGCATGATTTCTTCTAGAGCCTGTAACGTTTTGTAGTTAGACCCAATAGATCCTACAAATATAAATTATAATATTGGATGCAGCTGAGTAAAAGATAGTGTACATAATATACATAATTAAGGCTAAAGATTTATGCTCATTGAGGTTATACTTCTTACTAATGAAACAGTTCAAAAGGTTCTTAATCGATCAATTATTTGCTATACATACTTAAATCTTGACTATAATAATATTTTACATACATTTTGGTGTAAAATGAACAAATGAACGGCAAAGCAAACAATAATGTGTACATTTTTAAATCATAAGCGCCCAAAAACCAAATATATAATCAAAATGAAAATATGCTTTTGAATTAAGCGGCCTTTTAAAATTCCCATAAGAATGGTTACATTAATTATCGCAAAACTATCGCAATGAAAATAATATCGATAGTTAAATCATCGCAAATTGCACACATACCAGAGTTGTCATATCGATATATCGACCACAACCCTGCGATATTTGTGGCTGCCAGCCCGCTGCCAGATCAGAAATTTTTAGTAGATGGGCAGCTTCCGTGTTGGTTGCACAGCTGATCAATGTTGTTCTTATTAGAACGATAACTTTTTCGTGCCGTGGAGTTCGCTTGAGCTGAGACAGCTTAAAAAAAACGTGTTTAATAAATTCGCAAACTGTGCATATTTTCGATACAACAGGGTGTAAATATTATAAATATTACAAAAGAAATCAATAATAAGATTATGCATATGGAAAAAAAATAAAAAACCGCTAAGCAAAAGTTTTGCGTCGCAGCTGTGCAAAAATACCAAATAGGGAAAAGGAAAAAAAAGCAAACGAAAGAAAAGTGCCTCGTAATTGATAAATGTAAAAATATACACACTGAAAAGCATTTCTTGTGCTTTTATTTATGATAATTTGATAACAATACGCAGCGGCAATAATAAATAGGCGCTGAATACGCCGATGAGCGCGTCACAATTGTGACTCGTCTGTGTGTTTCTTTTGGGTTTGCGTGTGTGTGCGTGCGTGCGACTAACGAAGATGCGCGAAAATGTCAATTAATTGCTCGCAACGAAAACGACAAGAACAACAAGAAGCATAGGAGCGGCGGCGTCGGCGTCGGCAGTGACTGCAAAATTAGACGGCGCAAATAAACGTGGGGCCAAAAGGTGCGAATGAAGCGCAAGAAAAAGAAAAATCAATAGGCAACAGAATGCAAAAAATGTGTCGATATTGTTGTTGTTCTAACGGAAATCAAAGCTACAGAACCGCCAATAACAATCACAACAACAAAAACAATAAATGCGGTAAAAAATCAACGCTATTAATAAATAATATTTAAGCATGCGTTGCTTACGCCAAATGATGCGTTGCATATGCCAAATTGCGTAATATTTGCCAATTAAAAAAACGGTCAAAATCTTAAACTCCGTCAAGTTGACTTTTAGAACCAAGCTTAAAGTTCACCAACTCTCTCTCTCACCTTACAAGTGTAGGTGTGTGTGTGTGTGTGTTTACTTCAGTGTAAATTTCGGCTGCGCTCTCTGTCTGCGCGCGTGAGTGTGTGTGTGTGTGTGTGTGCATGAGAGAGGCATGGCAGCCGCAACAGATGGCTCTGCCAAGACAGCGGCAGCGGCTGCTGCGTCCGCATCGTTGCCATTGACAGCAAACGGCAACAGCGGCGCTGGCAGCACAAACAAATCGCCAGAAATCAAAATAAACTCCCAACCGGTGACCACAACATCTTCATCATCATCATCATCCGGTCTGCCAGCTTCTGTCTCGCATTTCTACTACAAGCATGGCCTTTTTCTGTCCAGCTATCCAACGTGCGCCTCCAGCATTGCCCTCATGGCGATTTTGCTTTCGTGGTAAGTTTATTGATTACATACAAACATACATATGTACATATAAACATTGCTGATTGCGCCCTCCCAGTTCCGGGAATTCAATACATGTAATACATATGCATACAGTTAGTCAAGTAATTGTAGTGACAAAAAAATCCACATATTTGTTTTTATGTTTTGCAAAATAGAAAAATTAAATTCTTTTAACTTGGAATAAAATATTATATGTTGTGAAAATACTTTCTTGACCAACTGTACTTATATATGTTTGCAAGTGTATTCTGTTGTCGTTGTTGTTGTTCTCCGCATAAATTTATAGGAAAGCTAATGAAATCGTATTTCACCTTCTATAGGACCTACCCCTACATGAAAATTGCATGTCTAATAGACATTAAAAATATATATGTGTTGCCAATTCTGAACATGACAAAAAATGTCCATTACCCTTGCGTTTTGGCAGTCCACATTTCGATTTTAAAATTGATAAAAAACATTGAAATTAACAATTTATGGGCAGGGAACATTAAATACCCTTTTACGATCAGCTGGCAAATAAAAGATTTCAAACAGTCACGAAAGTTAACTTTAAAAGCTCAAATTTAATGCGATCATTAATTACCGTGTAATAGTGTTCTTAATTGCAATTTTGTCGGAAATTTAAGATTATAACACTAACAATATTGTTTGCTCTATTATGTATGTAAAATTTACAATTCCATTTAAATATAAAAAAGTTTTTAATTTGTAATTTAGTTTATAGATATTATTATCATTATTATGGGTAAAATTCCATAAAAGGTTGCATAAATGAATAAAATTAATATTTCATTAGTAATTTATTTATTTTTTTAATTTAATGGAAAACGTGTACACCTAAAATATTTAAATTGAATAAACTGAATTAATCTGATTTCCGTTTACTCCATTAATGCACTGACATAACCTCTGTGAAAAATACTGATTATAAATTAGCTTGACTTGCAATTAGATAATATTATTGATTATCAGCAAAAACAAAAAATGAAATATTATTGAACCCGCAAAGCATGCGTCAATCGAGCCATTGTATAAAGAATATATGTATTGAAAAAATTATTATAAAATATATAGAATTATTCGCTTCTTGATAAGCAACTTGCATATTGTTGCATATTTTAATGTTATCAAATCAATTGATTTAAAAGGGTCAAGAATGTCCAGATATGTATGTATATATATACAGAAATATATATAGAATATTTTTTTTATCTAGAAGAATTATTGCAATATGATCCTGTCTCTTTAATCTTTGGAAAATTCAATCTCTTCTAATGTTGTTCTATTTTATTTTTAGCTCTTGCACAACACTAAGTTATTCAACCTGTATAGATTTTTGTATATGTATATGTATATATAATATATATAATATTCGCTATACTGCCACGCGTTCAAAGATTTTTATCAATTTCAATGATGAGCAAAAAAATAAACAATGTCTAGACCTCAGTCCCCGAAAATTCTCATGTTGCGGGCATGGTGTCCGATAGATAATTGAAATTATTAAATTATGTATTTAATGCTACACACCGACACACAAATACATACACACTTAACACGCACACAACACATGTGCATGAAATTAAATAGATAGAATTCCAGGCGGTATTATAAAGAGGCGTTTTAAGTAGCAATGAATAAGCGTCAGTTGGAAAACCACAAAATACTAGCATAACCTGTAATTATAATTAGATAGACTGGGGTATATTCATTTAGTATGCATTTAGAATACACAGGAATAACCGGGAGGGGGATGGAGAGTAAAGGACTGTTCCTCAGGAAATTTTATTGTATTTAAAATCGAAACTATATAATTAATCGATATTTTCTTTGGTGTTAATTCTTTAATTTGAGGTTATTATATAAAATATACTAATTGACGGATCTATTACAAGTAAGGAAGTAATTATTGATTTTAATTACCTGCTGAATGCATCCAGTGTGAAACCTGAAACTGTTTGCTTTTTATTAGTGATGTAAATTCAATCTTTTGTAAATATTAAATAATAAATTTTTCAATGTATTTTTATATCACTATTTTGCTCCAACCATAAATATATAAATTTTGTACGGACTTTCAAAGGACGTAGTGGGCAGATTTAATAAAAGGTTTTTATGTAGTTTAAGAAGTACTAATTTATAATGCATCGCAAGTAATTGAGCTTTTACAAATTTAAATTACATGTTATTCTCTCTTGCTCTTCATTCCCTTCTCTTTTCCTAATTAACAGCTGCTAAACTAAGCCCCTAAAATAAGTTCAGTTGCCAACCCAGCCACTGCTCTGGACTCTTATCAGCTTTTTTGTAATGCAGCTAAAATTGTGTTTGATCAGTTTTTGTCCAAGTCTCTTATCAATGGTCAAAAGCTATTAAAATGTTGGGCTCGGTCGTGCCTCAGTTGTTTTAGTTGTTGTAGTTGTCGTATTTATTGTTGCTTTGGCCCGCTAACCTTGAATAATATAAAAACGAATTTATTGATAAATCAAATACAATTATGATGAGGGGAAATGTTTGAGACACGCGTTAGGTGACAAAGTCAATGAGGCGTTAACAGCAACAACAATAATAACAAGAAGAAAATGAAGAAGAAAAACCACAACAATAACAACAAGAATATCCACATTAACAAGTTTTACGACAGCAGCAATAAAAGAATAGAGCACGCGTCCAAAATAGCAGAGCGAAGAGAAACAGCATTTGATTATGTTAATATAATAAAATTCTCTCACACACACACTCTCTCTCTCTCTCTTTCTTTTAGTTATCCATTGATGAACATACCGTTACCTGGCACCATACCTACCAAAATAGTGCTACCCTATGAGGGACGCTATACGCCTCTCTTTGGCGAGACATCAGCGACATTATCAACCGCCTTTAATCAAAGTGCAAGCAGTACAGCAGCTGGAGCTGGAGGAACAACACCTACATCACCATCGCCCCCTCCACTGTTTAATGGCAGCAGCAGCAGCGATCGGGGAAGTCTGCCCTGGGCACAAAGCAATCCGGCATTGTACGTGCAACAGATTACGTTGCGGGTTAGCGTGTTGCCCTGGTCCGATGAGATGCAGCTAATGGATGCGTTTCGAGCGCCGCTTTATGAAGTTTTTAAATTGCTCGAAATTGTACGCAATCATCAGAGCAGCGAGAAGTAAGTAGACATCGAGATATATATGTATATATAACTATATATAGTACTACATGACATTGCCTTTAATTGAATCAAATTCCCTACGCTTTTTCAGTCAGCGCACATTGGAGCAAAATTGTCTGCATGTGGAGAATGTTAAACGTGGTGCCCAGGGTCACCTGGAGCAGATCTTTCCTGAATACGGCTGCCTGTTGCTATCGCCAGCGAATCTGTGGACACAAAATGCCCAGAATTTTACCAGAGATACAAATATATTGAACACCATCTTTCAGTATCATGTAAGTGTTAAAACTTTTAACCAATAAGTGTGTTAAGTGTCGAAGGGCTAATGGAAAATTGCATCATTTAAGCGGCTAATTGATATTTGCCCAGACACTTGACATGCCCATCATTTTAACTAGAGTGCACTTTGTAGCTAAGCTATATACCTAATTTTAGAATGGATGAGTTAAGTTCCATCAGCTGGTTTAGCTATAGGTAATTGTTTTTCGAGAAATACTTGATACGTATTTGAATTTAATTATGCAAAATATAAACGAACGATAGCAGTTTTTAATTAAGCTCTGTTAAAGTGACGCTGTTAACGTTGTGTTAACATTCTCTTAAAATAGAGCTGTTATTGTCGGGGATTTATACATAATTTATACACATGTGTACATAAATTGTTAGCTATCATAAGATCAATTAGTTTATGTAAGTCTTGATTTTTTTAAGATAATTTTTGATTTTCTATGCTAGCGGTAATTTGCTTTGGAAGCTTTGTTCAATTTAAGTAACTAATAAATTAAATATGATAAGCTCACGAACTTTATTATTATCTGTAATTCAACACTTAACAGAGTATTAACAAAACAACTTATTTACTCTTTTGTCTGAGAATTGAGTATCGTTAGATACTCATTATGCATATATAGTATGTACATATGAGTACCTTCGCAGTCTCGACTTGAGAATGGGCTAGACCTTTGGTATATTCTTTGTTTGTTCCTCTAGATAACTCGTCTAACATATTGATTGTGCTAATGAAAAGGCACACACCATTCAGCAAAAGCTCTTCGCACACCTGCCAATATATAAATATGTATGTATATATTTTTTGTTTATATATAGATACTTATCTATCAACTACTTTAGCTTTGCGAGTTATGAGTCACTAATTTGTTTTTTATATACAATCTCATATTTATTGTTTGGTAAACTGAAACGGGCCTTGAACCTGTGCCAATTAAAAGAGTACCTCAAAATGCTTAAAAGTTTTCTCCATAACAGAAATCTTGAAAATAAAATAAAGATTTTCGATGAGTAAAAAAGTGTTTCCCAATAGTAAATCATTCAAAGATAATGTAATCATAAATAAAATAATAAAAATAGATTGATTAGACCATATATTGATTAGAATTGTGAAGAATACTTAAGATTAGTCAACAATAGTAAATCTTGAATTAAATATGATTTCTGGGTAACATTTAAATTACAAAGAAAAGACAAGTGGAAGTTTTAGACACACTCAACTTTGTTGAATTTGGATTAGATTGGAACTTGTAAAAACCCAAAGAAAACGAAAATAAATCAAGATTCTTCGAATCTAATTTAGGTATTCAGTTCGTATTAGATCCTAGTCTGATTTATTTTATTGTGTGGGGAATACGAATGATGAAGCAATTTCTCCGATTCAAAATGTGTGATTCACATGTTAATTAATCGATCAAAGAGCTTGTCCGCTAATTGAGGTATCTATTGTAACCAAAATGCACTCTATAGATAAGCAAACAATCGATCAATTATCTATATCCCATATCTATTTGTAACTTTCATTTAATCGGTCGTTTCTTTTAACCTTTAGAATCTACAGAAATCGAAAGTTTCGACAGCGGAAATGCTTTTTGGATTGCCCATGCAGGATACGGGATTCAAGCGTTATCCACTCCGTGCTCGCTCCCGGATCATACAGTATGCGATGACATTGATTCTCAAGCAGAACGATGCCGAGTATCTGGAGACGCTGAAGGAGAAACTCCTGCGATATTATCCACCATTGACAGCGGTGCCGTCTGGAGTGGAGGAGGAGCCATCGACGATAACGTACATCTTCTATCCGGGGGAGTACAAAATCTGGGAGTTTCTGCCCTTATCCGTGGCCTTTGTCCTGGTCTTTGTCTACGTTTATTTCTCCGTGCGGAAGATCGATGTGTTCCGTTCCCGTGTCGTGTTGGCGCTTTGCAGTGTACTCACCACTTTGGGCAGCCTGGCCATGTCGCTGGGATTGTGCTTCTTCTTCGGATTGACCATCTCATTGCAGTCGAAGGATATATTTCCGTATCTGGTCATATTGGTGGGATTGGAGAATAGTTTGGTGATCACCAAGAGCGTTGTCTCCATGGACGAGACCTTTGATGTGAAGATCCGTGTAGCCCAGGCTCTCAGCAAGGAGGGTTGGCACATCTCCAAGACACTACTGACGGAGATTACCATATTGACCATTGGATTGGCCACCTTTGTGCCCGTCATCCAGGAGTTTTGCATCTTTGCCATTGTCGGTCTCATCTCCGATTTTATGCTTCAGATGCTGCTCTTCTCCACAATTCTGGCCATGAATATCAAGCGGGCGGAGTACACCACAGAGGCCAAGCATCTGCCCAAGATGATGCTTAGCTGTACGCTGGGAAATGGCCAGCACGGATCGGGTTCAATGGGTCGTCAGGAATTCCGCTTCTTTGGAGCAGCGTTGCCAACGCTTCCGCCATTTGTGCCGGGCACCTTTCAGCGTTCCCAATCGCATCCTAAGCTGTGCTTTGCCGATGGCGTTGGCGCAGATCGAGGCACTTTGGTGAACGGACATGCCGGACACGGGACACAGGAGCCGCGTATTCCTAAACGCATTAAGATTGTGAATTTCTGGGCACGCACACGTTTCTTTCAGCGTGCCTTCATGATCTGGATGAGTGTGTGGATCTGCTCGATTGTATACAATTCGGGCTGCTTGGAGCAGCTGTTCAGCATGCAGAGCAATGGCACCATGAGCACCGCCTACGAGCTGCAGCGTCATCTCCAAGCAACTCGCGGTGCCGTCAGCAGTTTCTTGCAGGGATTCAAGCCGACAGGCGAGCGACCGCTGGGCAGCACACCCAACTATGTGACACCAGCCACAGATCCAGAGGAGACGCTGCACGAGATTAATGAGACGGCGGCTGAGCTGCTTCGATTGAAATATCCCAATTTTGAGCTTAACTATTTTTTGTCCAATTTCCATTGGTCGACCATCATGAAGCAGTACAATGTATCACTCAGTGGACAATATGTGACCCTGTTGCCCACCATACGACTGACCCATGCCATATCGCCGGAATTGGCGACACTATTACGCAATCCACAGGAGCAACTGCAGCAGAATTTTCAGTGGAAGGCTCTGGCTGCAGCACTCGATCCGTTGGACTTTAATGATGACGATGCGCGACGCGAGTCACCGATGGTGATGCAGGGCGGAATGCCCCTGGTGCCCAAGAGTCCCATGGAGATCTTCTTTGCCATTCTACTCTGCTGCATCAGCATCTTTGTGCTTTGCTATACGATGGTTGTCTTCTATCGTTGCATCTGCACTCGGAACTATGCCGAATGGCGTTCCAGCTGGAATGAATCGGAGGCGCCACACACACAAACCGAGCATATACTGGAGGGTGTGCCCACCCAGATTGCTGGTCACAAGCATCGCATTGAGTGCCTCGTCTCGGATGGCAATTACATCATCAGTTGCTGCCTGAAGGGACAGATTCGTGTCTGGGATGGACGCAGTGGCGAGCAGTTGGCCAGCATTGAGCGCAACGATATGCAGATTGCCCAGCCACGTCAGGATGGTCAGACGCTGCTGCGCAAGCTGCACAGTTCACCGGTTTGGTGTCTGGACTACTTTGATAATCTCATTGCCGTTGGCTGTGCCAATGGACGCGTCGAACTGTGGGAGGCACCCGCCGGTGTGCTCAAGTGTGCCTATCAGGAGGATGCCAAAAGGAATCAGGGCATCACTCACATCCATCTGAATGGCGATCGAGTGATTGTGGCCCGACTGAATGGACGACTCGATTTCTATCGTCTGGAGACCTATTACAAGGGCAAGCAGATCGATTGGGGATTCACCTCCGCCTACAGACGCAGTTAGTACTCAAATGTTTAACGATAACAGCTTACAGTTTTATAATATACCCTTTTTAATTGCTATAAATAGCTCACGTACGCACCGGCTCCACAGGCAGTCTGGGGTTAATGCTGCAGCAGCAGCAGCGCAGTCAACAGGATGCAGCGCAGAAGACAACCAAGGAGGAGATGAAGATCACACTGGAGGGCGTGAGATTGGCACATCAACAGCCCATTACTTGTATGCAGGTGGTCAATGATATGGTCTTTCACCGGCAGCCAGGATCACACTCTCAAGGTGAGTAGCTCAATCATTTAAGTGTCGCTTAGTTAATCCTCATAAATTATTTGTTTAACCACAGGTTTATTGCCTCAACAAGTCGGATGTGGAGTACACACTGCATGGACATTGTGGTCCGATAACCTGCCTCTTTGTTGATCGCTGGCAGCCTGGCACAGGCGGATCTGGCTCACAGGATGGTCTACTGTGTGTCTGGGATCTGTTTACGGGCGCCTGCATGTACAATATACAAGCGCATGATGGAGCCGTTAGCTGTTTGGCCTGTGCGCCCAGCTATGTCATCTCATTGGGCACTGATGAGCGTATATGCGTTTGGGAACGATTTCAGGGTAATCTGCTGACCACCATTAACATCTCGAATGCCTATTCCAGTTTGTTAATGCTAACGCCATCGCTTTTGGTCACCAGCAAGATGGGTAAGTGAACTCTTTAACCTAATTTAACTTGAAACTAACTGAAATTTGTTGTTCCAACAGGATCGCTGATTGTATGGGATGTGCGAACGGGTCAACCAGCACGTGAGGTCAAACTGGACTTTGCCAATCTGCAGCTGTGTCCCAAAATCATGATGCTCGCCTGCGATTCCGTTGTCTGCGACTACGGCAATGAAATACGCGTTGTCCGGTTTCCCATTGTGGCCGACAAGTGCCACTAAAAGACGTCATGAATTTATTTTATAGAACTTTACATTAAGTTAACTATAGTTTCAAGCAACAGCAACATTCTGTTGTGTCTGATTAATTTAATCTTACTGACGCATTCATTAATTTATAATCGAAAACTTTAATTTTTAATCCCGTGGCGTTGTGTTTACTCCTTTAAACCAGGATACTAAGAGTAATATATCTAGATATATATGGAATATATATTTTATAAAATACATTGAATGTATATAGTCTAATATGAACTTGATAACATATTTAATTAACATTTATATATTTTTGCATGATACCATACATAGTGTCTTAAAACGCCTCAGCATAATACTATTAAACGACTAAATGTTAAATTATCTATATTTTATATATTTATTAGACTCATTGTACGCTTAATTTTCTATGTGAAAACTAAATCTGCAAACAAAAAAATGCTTCGCTATATAAGTTGTTTTTATTATGAAAGTGAAAAGTGAAATTAAATTTAAAACTTGAGTTTTTCAATTTTGATGCAGAATGAAAATAGACGCTAAATAATGAAAAAATTGACAATCCGGAAGAAAATCGGATAAAATTTGACAAAGTTATGACATTTTGAACTTATTGGAAATGTGTCAAGGGAAGAGTATGAAAAAAATGGACAGTAAAGGAAGAAAAATTGAGTTTTTCAATTTTGATGCAGAATGAGAATTGAGTCAATTGAATTTATTTTTTCAGTTTTATAAACTTGGAAGCAAATTCGTAAACGCCCACGGAGTTGTTATTCTTCTGATCGTACTCCACCCAATCGTCTTCGGACAGGTCAACATCCTCAAAGGACTGACCATTCTCTGCGGATTTCACTTTCCAGCCGGAGCGGGGAGAGAACTCAACAGGTTCCACGCCACGGCAATCGAAGATAACTATGGTCTTGAAGCTGCCGGCATCATCCGCCGTATAAGCCACTGCAATAATATAACAATGTAATATAAGCCATAAAGTGATATGTATTTAATGGGCTTACCGCTGGACTTTTCCACAACATCAATGCTGTTCTCACGTCCACACATCTTGCACTTCATGAAAAAGTTGCAGCCCTCGGAATTGCGGGTGTCCTGCTGCACACGCTCCGATTCGATGATGTCGTGCCATTTGTCGGATGTTTCGCCGCAATTGCTGCAGGTCAGCTTGAAGAAGAATGCATAGTCGGCATCTGTTTCCAACTTCTCAATATTCTCTAGCGTAGCTGAGATTTGAAGTCCAACGCGTACCATTTTTATCAAAATCTAATTGAGCCGATTGATGGCACAGCTGTTTCTATAGAGTTGCCAGATAACAAGAAATGGTGAGTTTCAATCGAGTTGGCAGCACCATTAGCAACAGGCACAGCTGAATTTAAACATAGTGGCAGCGCTTGTCTTTGTCGAAACGAAAAAAGCGAAAACAACATTTGCAAAATTAATAATAAAACAAAAATTGCAGCGCAATTATGGATTTAAACATGAAACCTTCATTAGCTGTCGATGAAATGTTCTCAGAAGTGGCCGGCTACATGGATATGGAGGAGGTAAGACTTACACGAAAGTTAAAGGAATGCTTGACTGCAATTAGTTTTAACAATTTTCTAATTGCATTTTTACAGTCGGGCAGCGCCACAGGAATGATGATGGATCACCTGCCCACACCCACAAACGACAAACATGTACATGCCGATTTTTATAATGATTTTGATGATCTATTCGATGACGATGACAACTGGGCCAAAGTCAGAGGTGCCAACGACAATGGTGCCAAGTAGTTAAGCAGAAATAAATATTGTCTATTCGATTAGGTACTTTAACTTTAAAATAAATGAAATTCAATATTCTGTAATTCATATGTAATTCTAATTTTTTATTAACTGTTTTACTTTAATTTCTTACGTATAATTTCCATATACTAAATACATTACTAGTAGTATTAGATTCTTATTAACTGGACAGCTGCAACTCGGCGCGCTCCTCATCTGTTATCGGCTCTACAACCTGCAGACAGGCGTTGGCGAATTCTACAAAAAGTGGTTCTTGCATGGCGGCTGTCATAGTTAAATTTGCATTATGCGCAACATCAATTTGCTGCAGCAGCGAACGCAGATGCGGATTGTAAAGCAGCTCACGCAGTGGCTCGTAGTTGTCTGCAAATAGATTATAAATATGACTAGTTTTTAATTGACAATTGAAAAACTTACCCAACTTCTGGAGCAGAGCAGGCTGAATGGTATCTTCCGTACTGAAGGGTGCGTAAACCGTTGGCTCCTCTTCGGGTGCAAGCTTGCCAGGCTGTTGGTGGCGCGCTGTCTCCTGTGATCTGGCAGCTTCCTCACATTGCGTCGATTCCTTGTGCTTTTGATAGCAACCCAAACAGCAGCTAACATGAAATTGGTTAATTGCATTTAGATCACAGCACCAACTAATTTGTCTACTTACTAGGGAGCTAAGCACTTGCTGCATTTGTATTTATTAGTTACATTCGCACAACTTACGCACTCCATTGTTTTGAACCAATATAAACAGCGCGTGCTATTATATCGATCAGCTGTTGAATGTTCCAGGCCGCTTATATCACGTATGAACGCCGTTGAATCATTGAACAGTTGTTCAATATGCTAGGCCGCGTCTTCTGTTCTCGCCGTCTGTTTTCAATTTTCGGCGGTAAAGCCTCATAAAGTTTACAAAGAAATGCAAAACGCATAAAAATAATAGAAGTACAATATCCTTCCTCTTCATTTTTGCACCGTTTAAATAAATGATTATGAAATTTAAATGTTACAGAAATTCAAACGTGTTTTAAAGTGTTTAACTAAGGAATATAAACTTTTGACATTAAAATAGTTATGGGAAGTTCTCAGTAGTAAGATTTATTATTAATTGTACAATTTGAATTTGAAGTAAGATTAAAAAGTGGTGATCATTTTAATTAAAAAACAGCTATTTTGGGTTTAAAAGAATCTTTTTTCAAAATTGGCTTTGTCCTTATATTAATGCTGCCATACGTTTTGAAACAATATAAAGACGCCACCTATGATTCGACGTCATCACTTGTGCGCCATCTCTTGTCTATTTACGAAAAATATTTTACCATTGACAATCGTCCCTGTCTTTCGTCAAGCCTCTGGATCTTTACGTTGTTTTCAATTTTGTTTTTTAGCCTTGCATGCTAACACTGAAAGTCGTTTAATTTTGATTGTCTTTTGAGACCTCGCGCCTTAAATGTCAGTAGGAAATGGGAAAAGTGGCCCACATTCGAATGTATGTATGTATGTGACCTAGCATGTTTGCTCTGCAGCTTTTTATGGGTGTCATGATATTACAACAACAACAACACATATATATCCTATATAGCACGTTAACTGTCGTGTGGTGCTAAGAAAACAAACAATTGGCTTATCAACAGGGGGGCGTTTCTGACTGAGTCTAATAGAATATAGAAAGAAAAAAGTTATTGGTGGGGTAAAAGTCTCAAATCCTGACAAAAACTCTGCTTTCATAGGGCATTCTTAAATAATATGGCAATATAGGCAACCACTTCATTCGACTGCCACACAAAAACAGTTCTTAACTCAAATTTTTTCGGGTATTGTATGTGCAATTCGCATATAATTAAAAAAGCGAAACAATAACAAAAAAGTGAACAACTTTATAACAATATAATATAAAGTACAGAAAAATCGACAACGGCAACGGCAGCGACAACAACAGCAATCAAATGACGGTCGGCGTGTCCACAAATTGCAAACACATCCTGCACACGAAACGGCCAGGACTTGGCCAGTGCTATCAACACAAATACACATACACACAAAGAGCAACAAAAAAATCGAGCAACCAGCCAGTGCTGCCTACTTTTGGGGGAAAATAGCTGTTAGGTATGGAGAAATGTGTCAAGGGAAGAGTATGGAAAAAATGGACAGTAAGGAAAGAAAAATTGAGTTTTTCAATTTTGATGCAGAATGAAAATATACGCTAAATAATGAAAAAATTGACAATCCGGAAGGAAATCGGATAAAATTTGACAAAGTTATGACATTTTGAAGTTTTTTGAAATGTGTCAAGGGAAGAGTATGGAAAAATGAACAGTAAAGGAAAAAAAAATTGGGTTTTTTAATTTTGATGCAGAATGAAAATAGAGGCCAAATAATGAAAAAATTGACAATCCGGAAGGAAATCGGATAAAATTTGACAAAGTTAGGACATTTTGAAGTTTTTGAAAATGTGTCAAGGGAAGAGTATGGAAAAAATGAAAAAATTCGAATGATCAAATTTTTCCAAGAATCGCAATTTGATAATGGCCGAACTTAGCTATAAAATAGCTGAATTGGCAACTCTGCAACCAGCAAACGAAACTTAGTACAGTTGTTCAGCAAAAACAACGTACAACATTGGTGGCAATAAATGACTTCAATGACTGACTGACTGCCTAGAACTGGTGCTAGCAGGGGAAGCAGCGGGTTAAGAGTTTGGGCCATATTTTGGGACACTCCAGCAACAACAACAACAACAAAAGTAGTTCTTTTTCTTTGCTAACAATTGCATTGCACAAAAAGATGCCAGCAAACAAAGGGCAACACTAGAGGAAGAGGGAGTGAGAGAGGGAGAGAGAGAGGGAGAGAGGGGTAGGTAACATGATGGCGCCTCTGCCGCTTCCGCTGTTCGTGCAGCACAAGCGCGATAATTGCCAGCGTTATCCGCTCGGCCTGCCAGTCAAATAGGCGCTGCCAGTGCCCGGGCTTTGGCTTTGGCTTTTGGGTGCCTCTCGCTTTTACTATACGTGTGTACTCTGAGCCTCTCTCTCACTGCTCACTGCTAGGAGCTGGAGCTGTAGCTGTAACTGCAGCTGGAGCTAAAGCCTGAACCTGAGCCTTCGTGTGACTCGCCTACTTTTGATTTACAACATTCGTGCAACAGCAGCAGCAACAATTTCGGTGTATGTATCGCAGCAACAGCAACAGCAACACAAAAAATGAACTAAAGGGTTAACTTTGCTACACCGAAAATGTGATACACTTGCTGTATATAATAATCGAATAATCGTTCCTAAACTATTTAATCCGATAAAAAATTCCAGTTCTAAGTAAACAATCCTTAAGATCAGTTGACATGTATCAAGAAACAACAAATTTTATAGTTTTACAACTTGAATGGTCCTATATGATATATTATATTAGTGAGAATATACAAATGTTCGTCTCGATGTATAAGACAATGTCAATAACACAATTTTCAAGATTGTTCGAGATGTTTCAAGAAACAACTAAGTTTTCTACACTATATTTGATTTTCTTCAGATCATTTCTAACATATGACAGCTATACTCGTTAAAGGTAGAAGTGCTGTTTAATTAAATTTTTATGGATGGTATTCAAGAAAAAAAAGTTTTTATTACTAAAGGTTGATTCTATTCGGATCGTAACTATCGGATCGTTCTCATTGCTAAAAGAACTACATATTTATATATTTTTAAGGCTTTTAAGGCATTACACATTTAATGTCAAACTTATAATGCTCTATGTTAGGGTATAAAATAGCAGAAATGGACATCAAATGCAAACAACAAGAAGCGAAAAAGGCGGCACACGCTAGTGCCTGGCCAGAAACAGCAGCTGCAACTGGAGTTGCAACTAGAACTGGAAGGGGAACTGAAACTGGAACTGGGACTGCACAGGTGGATATGGTTATGGAAATGGAAAATGGAGAGAGATATGGAGATGGAGGTGCTGGTAACCGCCTGCAGGTGTCGTTCGTTAGTAGTTTTCAGCGTTTTTTGCTGCCAGCCAAAAGCCAAAAGCGATATAAATAGATAGCGGCACTTTTCGCTTGGTTCGTCCTTCCTTTACTTCCTCTACACTTTTGTATTTCTTTACCTTTTTTTTTGCTGGGGGGCGGGGCGTGCTTGGCAATTGGATAGATTGACAGATCATGCAAACATAATGGCAGCATATTGTGCATATTATAAATATTAAATTACATTCAACAAACTGGCATTTAATACGATTTCAAATCAAACCAAAGCGATCCATGTTGCTACAGCGCCATCTATAGTCTAAACTGTCAACAAAAAAAGAAAAGAAAAGAAAAAAGATTGGAATATTTCATTCTATTTAAGTTTTTATTAAATTATAAATAATTGATCAAATAATTATTATTTGTGTGTAGGAAATAAAATATCCTAGTTTCTTATATTATAACATATACAATTTTCGCTTGATTTGTTCTCCCTAATAACTTTGTTATAATTATTTTTATCTATCTTCTCTGTTAATAATTATACTTACAACAACTTATTCTTAACTTTTCACTAACACTTAGCTTTAATAATTCTTTTTTTAATAAAATTTACAGAATTTACCTTTTATAAGGCTTTAGGAAATACTGATATTTAATCTTTGTTTTAAGACTTTTATTTTATCAATCAAACTTAATAATTATCTGTGATTATTAATTTTTATTAGACTTTTTTGAAGTCTGTAGCTTATAATTTAAAAGGATAATTATCCATGTTAATTAATTATTTCCTCTGCTTATAAAGCACTTTTACAAATTACTCATCCGCATTCCACACGTACAATTATATTTGGTCATATTTCTGAGGCGTTTCTTATTGACATTCTGTCTATTTACTCGTAATGTTTCTTTCGGAAACTTATCAGATATTTGAAAATACTTAAGCGCACTTTAACGACCAGTCGACAGCCTTAAAAAAGAGGCCATTAAATTTGGAAGGGGCATGGAAAAGTAAAGAGAACGACGGGATACAGGGTGGGGGAAAGGGGGTTAAATCTAGTGGTTCATAATTTATAACGCAATCACGTGCCGCACTTGCCACTTTGCCCCCCCTCTTGTCACGTCTCTCGTCTCATGGAAAAGGCAAAGGCGCCAAAAATATGAATACATATATGAATAGAGAGCGACTAAATAATTTGGAAATGATTTACAATATTGCCAGGCATAGGCAAAAGCCATAGACAACGTTAGAAATGGAAAGGGTGCAAAAGGATGAAGGGTGAAATTTGTTCATAAATCTAACGGCATGACGAAAAGATGCACTGCAGTCAAAGAGAGAAAGAGAAAAAAATGGCCAAAAAAAAATTACAGGCTGCAGTCGTGGAATGATGCATGACTGCCAAGTGGCGATAGGCATGGTGAACTGGGAACTGGGAACTGGTTGTTGATGGCCACACAAAAATGCTCAGAGCTCTAGTTTTAGGACAGTGTTCAAGTTCTGGCCAAATTTGTCATATTAAAATGCATGTCCCGCAGCGCTAATTCAGTTATATATCGCCAATGGGCCTAATCTACTGGGAATTTCTACTCTATGATCCCCAAAAAGTAACCCCAATTCTCCTGCTCCTGCTGCTGTTCCTATACTGTTCCAATTTCCACTCTGTTCCTGCAGCCTGCGATAATTGCAATGGCTGCCATTTCAATTTGCCTGCTGCCAGGCAGCTTTGATAGATGGCGCCACCCGCTGTTCCCCCTTGGCCCTTTTGTCCAGTGCTGTTGTCAAACATTTCGCGCCTTGGCCATTTGTCTTTATCCTGTTGTTGTTGTTAGTTATTGTTTTGCTGCTGTTACACTTACCTTGTCGCGAGTATAACTACTTTTTTATGCACTTCATTCAGATAAAATACTAACACTTTTTTCTTAAATTTTTATTGGGTTTTAAAATTCTTTTTCTGCCTTTAAATATTCTTAAATTAATTTTAGGTGTTAGTTTTGGTCATCGTTTTCTAGTTGAGTTTTTAAATTTCCTTGAAATCTGGCGCTTACGTGTTTGAGTCCTGGGAGAATATTCTTAATACATTTGATTAATTCCAAAAATCACCACACCCACAGTTTTTAAGATTTTTCAATTTTAATGGCAATTTACGTTATCTATTATTATTAACTATTATCCTACTTAATCGCATCAAGATCGGACAAGAACAACAGCAGTAATAGCTAACCAAAGTTATTAATAATTAAGGCAAGACAAGCACCCCAAAGTATGCAATAGTTTTTACAATAAATTAATTTCTATACATGTGCAATACAAGCACCCAAAAGTATGCAGTACTTTTTTATAGATAGTAATTTCTATAGGTTGTTTTTCATTTGAAATGTGTTTTTTTTTGTTTTTAATTATAAGGTTTTTTATTTGTTCTGTGGATTTTTCGTTTATTTTTAAATTTTTTAATGTATTTAAAGAGCATTTAGTATTCGTTTTAGGATTAGATGGAGAGTTTTTTCTTGGTTGTTTTAGTTGGCAATGCGGCGCCTTAATTAAAAAGCTGCACGCCGTTTTAGAGCTTCCAATGCAGTTGGTGTAGTTGCTCCTAGAATGTACCCATAGGGAATAGGACTAAGGTGGGGGATGGGAATGGGGAATAGGGGTGCAAATACAGGGGTAGTACTTGTATTTATGACTTGGCACGCAGCGCAGCATGATTTACAGTTTATTGAGAGAAACAAAGCGAGAGCCAAGAATTAGCCGCAATGGCTCATCAATCATAATGGGTGCTACCTTGTGCCTTGGTAATCCTTTTGGGCTATACCAAGCACCCAATCTCTCCCTCTCTCTCTCTCTTTCAGATTGGTATACTTGGGCTCTCTTATGACTCGACTGGCTTTATGGCCATATTATGCTTAATAAACCAACTGCTGCTGCTCTTGTTACTCTTGCTGTTGTTGTTGTTGTTGGCTTTGCTTTTTATCTATGCATCGGCTGAGAGTTGAGTTTTATCTGCGAGTCGCGTCATAATGGAGCAGCCATTGAGCAGCTCGACGGCTCCTGGACGCCAGCGCGTGATTTATGTGATTACTTCAATGCGGCGGCGTTGCGCCAAAAAAATAAAGACCACTCTCCCCCCTCTCTCTCCCTCTCTCTCTCCCTCTTTCTCTGACAATATATATTGCAAAAATAAAAAAAAAGAATACTGTAAAGAAAATAAAAAAAATATAAAAGAAACATGTATAGCTGCCATAGAAGAGCCATTGAGCCAACGTCCAATATAAAATAAGTATGTAATAATAAACTGGGCGACTCCATAAAATGGCCATTGACTGCAAACATTTTGCGGTCGAGGCGGTTGAAATTGGCCCTCCCCCCCCCCCCCCTGTCCATTGACACCCTGTAATTTGACAGTAAATAAGTAAATATGCATAAATATTTTGTGGTTTTATTTGCAATTAACACTTGGTAGGCGCTTCTCCAGCCCTCGCTTTTATCGCTATCAATTCAATGTATTTATTTATCGATGTTATCGATGACAGCAATGTTGCAAAGCTAGGTGAAGCAAAGCCAAGTAAACATTGATGGAAAATTTCAACCGTAAGATGAATAATCATAATCAATATTTATTATTAGCGTTTTAATTTTCAAAGTTTTTGGCAGAAATTTTTAAAACCGTTTTTACAGACTCCGAAAAATTGTTTCCTGACTGAAATATACTATATCATGTTTATACAGACAGATTTATTAATATTTCATCGATAACTGGGTTCGAAGAATATATTTTCATGAATTTAACATATTTAACATTTTAAAGTACAGTTTGTAAAAAAATATTATATAAAAGAACTTATACAGTACATTTAATATAAATTTAAGACTTAAAGCATACAAAAATTTAAATTTTAAATGCTTTTAATTATAATATGTGCAACAATAATACGCAATATCATAATAAGAAAATTGTAGCCAAATGATGTCATTGTACAATAATGCCTCGAGAAATTCAGTTGTTAAACAATTTTAATGGGCTTTATTGACTGACGCCAAAAAGCAGGCAATACTTTTTTCTCGACTGCTAATGAGTCTCGTTTTTCCCCTTTCTCTGTTCCGGTTTTCCCACGAAAGTTGCACAGTTGATTTTCAATTTAATTTAAAGCACGCGAAATGAGAGCTCATTTATTAAATGGCTTGGATAAGCCTACATAACGGTAAATATATAGGTAGTATAATATAAGTATATGCGATATAAGTATATATATATATTTTTAAATATTTTTATTTTATATTTTATTTTTTGCCGCAATGGCACAAAATCATTTTCCCCAATTGGGCATAAGTCCTGCGGCTTGCTGTCCCACTCTGTTTCGCTACCTCTCTCTCTCCCACTGTGTGTGTGTGTGTGTATGTGTTGCAAATTGAAACACTCGCAGTCGTTGCACGGATCTCAGCCAAGTCGTTTTCATTGCGTGGCTGCCACGACTGCCACGGCCTGTGGCACTTATGCAGTCCACTCATTCATGAATGCATTTTACATGGCCATGGACAGGAGTATAAGGATGAGGGTGAGGGTGTTGTTAGGGGGGTGGAATGGGGGACTTCGGCAATTTAACAGCATTTACTGTAACACGTGTAATTATTTCATGAGATTTATCTGCAGCACATTGGCCACAAGCTGCCACTGCCCCCGTTGCACTTTGGTAAATGCGACAAAAATTCCAATTGCAAGCGTCGACGAACCGCAGCGCAAACAAAAGTATGCCTTCAGCTACACTGAAAAAAAAGACAGACTTCTAAAATCAAGAACCCTTATTTTAATATTTTGTTCTTAAAATAGGATTATATTAGAGATCAAAGTTTTTGAAAAAATATTAAGGAGTATAGTATAGAAAATTGAATGATATATGGCTTGGAATTGAAAATATATAAAATTTTCTAGATGTTAAAAATTTAAATGCAGAATCAATCTACAGGTCAAATCATGAACAAAATGACATTCCGCTTGAAAATCGGTTAATTTTTGATGAAGTTGTGAGAGATCAAAGTTTTTGAAAAAATGTCAAGGGGTGGTATATATGAAAAATTTGACAAAAATCGAAAAACTATCAAATTTTTTAGATGATAAAAATTTGAATGCAGAATCATTCTAAAGGCCATATCATGAACAAAATGACATTCCGCTTGAAAATCGGTTAATTTTTGATGAAGTTATGAGAGATCAAAGTTTTTAAAAAAATGTCAAGGGGTAAGTATGGAAAATTGGATGATAGATGGCTTAGTATCGAAAATTTTTAACAATTTTTAGATGATAAAAATTTAAATGCAGAATCAATTTGGGGGCCAAATCATGATCAAAATGATATTCCGCTTGAAAATCGGGTAATTTTTTATGAAGTTATGAGAGATCAAAGTTTTTGAAAAATTGTCAAGGGGTTGATATGGAAAATTTGACAAAAATCGAAAATTGATCAAATTTTCTAGATGATAAATATTTGAATGCAGAATCAATTTAGAGACCAAATCATGAACAAAATGACATTCCGATTGAAAATCGGTTAATTTTTGATGAAGTTATGAGGGATCAAAGTTTTTAAAAAAAGGTCATGAATAAAAATTTTAAATTGTTAGGAAAGTATAAATAGGTATTATTGAACATTTTTTTTATCAGTGTATATATATATGTATAGGAAGGATGGGGCATGCCACAAGTGACCACAGGACAGCAGCAGTATGCATAAACCAGCGAGCATCTTACGGAGTTGGTTAACATTTTTCGACTGTTGTTGCTTTTGTTGTTGTTGCTGTTCTGATAAGCTGCCACGCGACGTTGCACGCATCCATTTGCCTGTTACCCGTTACCGTTACCCGTTACAAGGACCTGTTTCATTTACTGTCCTGCCTGTCCTGTCTGTCCGGCTGTCAGTTTTGTGGCTGCCTCGTCGCGCAGTCGTGCGTCAACTTACAAGGCACACGCAGCGCCATCTGTTGTGCTTTATTTGCGTTAAAATGATTGGATGCACGTCATATCTGCGACTGTCCTTTTTTCCCCTTCATCCCTCTCGCTCTACCTGACGTTGCCAGCTCGTAAATTCTTTTGCACGGCCAGCGATAGGCGCATTTGTTGTTGTTGTTGTTGCTGCTGTTGTTGTGGCAGCTATTTCCAGGTGCTTTATGGTCCTTGCCGCGTGCGGCTGTTGCATATTTAATATGCAAAGCCATAGGCTCTGCTTCACGCCACAAGAAGAAGCAGAACTTGCAGACGCTGCAACAGCACACACAAAAAAAAATACCAAAAAGGTTGCATGCCTCGAGTCCAGCCCAATGTGGCACGACAGTGTGTTATCAGTTTTTGCTAGAGCTTTTCTTCCTCTTGTTATTGTTATTGTCAGTGGCTGTAACCTCAACCGTGTCTCTGCTCGTGCGTTGACAAAGCTACACTGTGCGAAAAAACATTGCGTGACTGGATTAAAATTTACCATTTTTTTCCTTTATCAATAACTGTCCATTTTTTCCCTTGACACTTTTTCACAAACTTTAAATTATCATTACTTTTTTAAATTTTATCCGATTAGCTTCCAGATTGTCAAATTTATCATTATTTGAGCTCTATTTTCATTTACAATGATATGTATGTATTTATGTGCGTAAATATGTATATAATTGTAATAGTATTACGCAATATTAAGTATACGTGGCGTATACGTCATATCAAGTATACGTAGCGTATACGCAATATTAAGAATACATGGCGTATACGTCATATAAAGTATACGTAGCGTATTCGCAGTATTAAGTATACGCAGCGTATACGCATTATTAAGTATACGTGGCGTATACGCAATATTAATACTATATTACGTCAAATTAAGTATACGTAGCGTATACGTCATATTCCAAAAATTTCAAAATGTCATAACTTTGTCAAATTTTATCCGATTTCCTTCCGGATTGTCAATTTTTTCATTATTTGACCTCAATTTTCATTCTGCATCGAAATTGAAAAACCTTATTTTTTTTCCCTTACTGCCCATTTTCTTCCCTTGACTACAGTTACTCAAGTAACTTTTCTCGCAGTGCAGAGTCCAGTGTTGAGGCAGCTCATCAAAGCGGATCTGGCACGCGTTGGCATGCAAAACTTGGGCTCATCTCCTAAGCCTGGCCAACAAGTTGGGCATCTGTAACTGTCAGCTGGGCCTACCTGGTTACCTGCCTGGTGCAGGCAGCATGTCACCAAAAAGCCAAGAGAGACCCAAACACTGTTGTCTGCCCATCGCTCTCTCACTCACACTATCTCATTCTATCTCTCTTATTCTCTCTTTGTCTGACTTGCTGTATCTCTAGTGCTGTGTAATGCCCGGGAGGATTTTCAATTTTACTGCATCATAAATTAAATTACCTCTTTCGATGTGCAATGTGCGAGACCTGGGCCCATATTTCCTTTTTTGGGGTCCGGGCAACATTTTATGACCGCAAAAGAAACGCAACAAGAAAGCGGTCAGAGAGCGGGGCCAAAATGTGGAAGGGGACAGACCTTTGACTTGCCAAAAACAGCCAAAGGTATGCGCAAAAATGCAAGAGGGCAGGAGATTGAGGGGGGAGGGCAAAAGCAATTCCCAAACTGCAGCAGAAATGTACAACAAGAGCCGCAGACAACGAGCAAGCAGGAAGAGGAACGAGTAAGCACTAAAAATGCAACATTACGTATACGCAGTGGTGCACCGCCAAAAAAGCCAAACAACCGACAAAACCAACACAAAACCAACTCAAAACACACCCCGCTACTCGATGGCTTCTAATGAAATCAGTAATGTTGCAAAATCTTTCTTTTTTTTCCCGGTTTTTCATTTCCTTTTTTTTCCTTTTTTTCCGAGCACAAAAAAATCTCACGTATTCGACGTTTCGTTTGATTTCTTGTTGCTTGTTTTTGCTCGGCTGCGTTTCTCTTTTGAGCCAACTTTTACACACAGGAGTCCATTAAATTTAGCCAGCTTTGATTTCCGAGAAATCAAAAAAAAGGTCGCGACTAATTTATGTAATTTAGCTAAGAGGCAAATGTTGCGTCTCTCTTGACCAATAGCCAAACAATTGGCGCGCATCCATAACGAGCCAGCGATTGAGCCATGTGAAGAACTTACTGGTCTGGGCCAACAATATTGGTAACGTTACCAATTCCCGTACGATGCCGTCGGCATGCTGATGAACCAAGTCAACCATTGTGGCCATAATTAAAATTACCTCGTTTACCTGTCACGTCTATATCTCTATACGTCTATATGTGTGTGTAAGTGTGTATGTGTGTGTGTGTGTTTGTGTGTGTGTTTTTGTGCTTTGGTTTTGTGGTTTTGTTGTTGACGTATTTTTGGTTTATTGCCTTGCATTGCGGATGCGGCCCACACACCTGCGCCTTGGGCAACTGCCAAAAATTCAAATGCCCAACTCCCCAAACGCCTTCTAATGGCCCTGGCTTTACAATTTGGCCAACACGCAGTTGACCCCAAATTCTAGCCACTTCTCTCCCACTCTCTCATTTTGTACTCTTATTTTTTTATTTTACTTGTTGTTTTTCCTGTGTGTTTTTTATTTTATTAGTGTCTATTTTGTCGTCGTTTTGGGCCCTTTTGTTTGATGAAATATGATTGAGTTTGGTCGAATATCTCCCCAGTTAGCCAGCATGTTGCCAGTCATTTAGCCGTTTAAATTGGCTTAAATTTGCATGTATGCCACAATCCAAAACTTTTGGTAAATATATGCAACTTGCGATTTTCATTTATTGAAGGACAGCCTTTAATCGTTTATTAAAACATTTTTTACCTTGAACTTCAAGTTTTTAAAGCGACTCGAGAATTTTTGATCTTTTCTAAAGCTTAAACTTGGCTTAAAATATTGAGATCAATTTAAATGAGTAATTTTTTTCAGAATTTGAATTTTCTTAAAAATTTATTGAACTTTACTAACTTTTGAAAAATACTCCTAATTTTATTTTTATTTTATAATTATTTTACTTCTTACTCTGATACTTCCATTTATTATATCTCTCTTATATTTTTGTTTAATTTTCTGTTTTACATTTCTGTTCTGTTCTCGTTTCTTTTTATCGTTAATTTTCAGTTTTTTCCCAAAAAATTTTGACTATTCAAAAAATGCGACAATGTTGTGAGAGATTTCAAAGTATTTTTTAATAATTTATTGTAGCCTGGCATTTTGCAAAACACACATAAATCAGTTCTGTTTAATTTTGTGGTTGACTCTGACGTGCATTAAAAAATTATGAAATGCCCCTAAAAGCAGGCAACATATCGTGAATTGTTTGTTCCTCAAGCTGAATGTACTACTATATATAAATGTAAGGATGGGGCATGTGTGTGAGGCACTGTAAGACATGGGCGTAGGGTAGAAGGAAAAATTAGATTTATTATATAAATTATAATTTATACTTATATATATATAAAATTGGTTAAAAAAAACTACTGCATACTTTTAGGGGATTGTATTGAAATAATAGTTGCCATATTAGGTAATATTACTCTGCTCAAATTTATACTTCAATAAAAACGGGTTTACAAAAATTACTGCATACTTTTAGGGGATTGTATTGAAATAATAACTTACAACTTTGGTTAGCTATTACTCCCGTTCTAGTTGGCCGATCTTGCTGGGGTTAAGTGAGATTATATATTACCGATTCCTCCTTCAAATTCCTGACTACGTCCTTGTTAGACATTGCCATTGCCATTTCTTGCACAAGTATTTTTGATAACACTCGGGCCACAAACACTGCGTGAGCAGATCATGCGAATGGGGGAGAGGGGCAGGGGGATGGGGAACGAATATATGAAATGTTTTGCAGGTTGATATCGTCGCCTAACAATTCTTTTATTTTTCTTTGCCTTTCATTTTGTTGTTGTTGTTGTTGTTGTTGTTAAGGGGCAACAAACCAAATCGTGAGAGGCTCTTGCAAATGCCATGCAGCTAAACGATTTACTGGCTATGAGAGTTGTTGGCCAGAAGGAGGAAAGGGAAGGAAGTGAAGGAGGAAGGGGAAGGGGGTTTGGTGTGTCGAGTCTGCCAACAGCTGTGGTTGCTGGCCATGTTCTTCCTCTTTCTCTTGTTGTTGTACGTTCGTTTTTGTGCAGTGCGTCGCTTGCCTCGTCGCGTCCGTCGCAGCTGCAGCTGAAGCTATTTGCAACAAAATGGAATGGAATATGGGTCAAAGTGCAGTTGAATGTCCTGAACATCCGCAATGCTGTAGTTTGACTTTTTCCACAATGTATGTGTGTGCTCACTATCTCTCTTTCTCTACATGTGTGTGTGTGTGTAAGGTGTGTGTGTGTGTGTGTGTGTGTGTGTGTGTGTGTGTGTGTGTGTGTTAGTGTGTTGGTATGCAAGGGAATTGCATTCAGGAATATTTTACGTTTTACGTTACATTTGCCATGTGAGCTCAATGAGTAAATGTATGTGTATGTGTGTATATATATATATATATATATACGTGTGTGTTTGTATGTCTGGACTTATACACCAACCATTTTTTTTTGGTTTGGTTTTTTTAGGCCTGGGATTTTGCGATTTCGAGCTCACGAGCTAAAGTTGCCACACACATCCAGTCACATCCTGTCAGCCGCTCAGCTTGAGCCTCGATCTGTCTGGATCGTCAGCTCATAAGCTGCACTGTATATACATTTCACACACAAAATACAATTTCAATAATATTTCTTTTTCATTTTTACTTAAATTTGCAACCAATTTTAATTTTATTTCATTGCTTATTTTGAACAATTGTCAGAGTACGTGAGTATGTGCTGCCACGCCCCTTTTGATTTGCTCACAAACTGTCCTTCAATTAGTGTTTGGTCTGCACTTTAAGTATGCAGACACAAACAATTTTGTTTGGCGACCAGAGAGACAGCAAATTGCCAGCGACATGTGTTGCAAATGTTGCAACTTGGGCAATCAGCTGAAGACGGACAAACATCTCGTTTTGTAACAATTTATATACCCTGTAAATATTGAAATATAGCAGACGGGCATGGGAGATGATTAAGACGACTCTCCTTCAATTTTTTAACAGAGATTTATTAAAATCTATATAGGTTAAAGTCGTCTAATATGGGACTTAAAAAAAAATAATTAATATCTCTATTTTGCTATTTAAAAATAAGCTTTGCTTGCATTTTTACGAAGCAAAATTACAGTTTATTTATTTTTTTTTTTTTTTAACCATATACTTAATTTCCAAAATCAGCATATTCCAATTGTTCTAAAAATATTTGAAAATTTAGCTATAAGAAATTTAGTATCCCAAGAAAAGGTAATTCAATCCTTACCATTAATCTTTGATCTTTGATAGGATTTCATTTTAACATATTAGGTGAATATCCTTTAAATTGCATACAGGGTATATTCCATTCGAATTGATTTACTTGCAGCAAATTCTTTGTTTATTTGTTGGCCTTTGATCAAATATCAAACTACAAATTAGCCAAGACTTTGGTAGACTGACGCCAGTTGGCCTGGAACGTGGATTGTGGACAGTGGATTGTGGTCCTTGGTCCTTGGTCTACGTCTAATTTCAAAGTTTTACCGGGTAATTTTAAAGATTTGTGTGCCGCAATCCATTAGCGAGAAAATAAGTGGATGACAGGACGCAAAACGCAATTGCCATGGACTTAAAAGTCGCAGGATATATATTCGAATACTTCTTGACTGAATCGGTTTTGGCTTCACTTTTGGCCATTGGCCGCTTTGTCGGCTGTTTAAATGCGCACCATAAATAAGACGATAAATGAATAGACCTCAGTCTGGAATACACACCCCATTGAAATTGCCGTGCGCTATGCTGAACAAACAAGAGCATAAATTTAAGACTCTCTCTCACTCACTCACACTCCAACGCATGTCAATCTTTTACCTCTCTTTCCCACCCACCCCATAACTGCAATATGTCGCTTGTAATGTTGCCTCTTATGACATTCCCTTTACCTTCACTCTTTCAGTTCTTCAGTTCTTCAGTCATTCATTCCTTTTGCCCTTCTGTCCTTCTGTCCTTCTGGCCAAGCTGTCATTTGTCATTGACTGAAATGAAGTGCGTCAATGGATCGCTCTTTTTGCTAGTACAAATAGTTCCATTACTGAATCGGTCAGCATTATGGAGTGCCAGACATTTGACTTGATATTCCTTTCGACACTACTTTGAAGTACTAATCAAGTTCTTTATAATGTTAGAATATTGGCAATGTTATAAATTAAGACTTACAAGAAAAAGGTATTCCTTTTATATGTATCTTTGTCTATCACAATTATATTAAGTATATTAAGCATTAAGTTTGGTCAGCATCTATAAATATTATTTGTTTGATTTTGTAGATGAAAATTCGCTCTCTTAAAGATTTTCAGAGTTTCTTGTTCCACTTTCTTTTGGTGTACCCATATTATATATTTTTTTACACTAAATATTTTTATATTTAAATCAATATTTGTATATATATGACTTGTTTGGTTTTGCAGATGAACATTCGCTCTCTCTAAGAGATTTTCAGACTTTCCAGTTTTCACTTTAATTTAGTATACCCAGATAATATATTTTTTTTAATACTTAATGTTTTCTATTTAAATTCATTTATTTAAAAAAAAAAGAACTATTTCATAAAAATTGTTCATAAAATACATTATTCTATTGCATATAATACCTTATATCTATTTTAAGCCATACCTTACTAAAAATTAAAGTTAACCTTTATATTTGTAGAGACAGAGAGTTCTCTACGAGGCTGTGACTGAATTTCTGAGATAATACGATGAGTTTAAGAATATCTGTAATTAGCTCATGGATTAAATATTGTAAATGTAATGTTCTTAAACTAAGTCCAAGATCAATTGAAGTACCAAATAAATAGAAAAGTTCGAAGACTAGATAAAGTTTGAAAGTAGTATTAATTTAGTACTCAAAATGCAGCAGAATGAGCATTTAAGTAGTTCTCAATTATAGAACTCACATCTGCAACACTTCGGTTGAATCTATTAACATTGCAATTTTAAGTGAAAACTTTTGCACACTACCAAAAAAAGTTGTTTTTGGTTCAGGTTCATTTTGGGTTCTTGCTTTCTTTTGTTTTTTGAGCTGCTAGATGTGGGAGGTCAGTTGATGCTTTGACTTGGCATATGCTGCAGATTAAAAGTCGATTTGAATAGCAGTTGACTGTGGGGGAGAAGGGGGGTTAAGAAGGGGCATATGTGCGTGTGTGTGTGCATGATTTATGTGGCAAGGGTTAAGCGCTGGCAGCCAATTAAAAGACAGTCAATGAAAGCCAAGACGAAGGTCTCAAACATTACGCATACGCCATGTGAGACGAACAAAGTGTTAACGAGTCCAAAAGAGACAGGAAGACAGGGAGAGAGAGAGAGAGAGAGAGAGAACACAGACAAAAACTGACAACTAGTCGGAAAGTCTATAGTGGAGATCCCGACCATAGTATACCCGTTACTTATTTCAATTATTGCCTGATGAAAACTATTGCATACTTTCAGGGGACTTTATTAAATTAATAACTTTGGTTAGCTATTACTGCCGTTCTATTTGTTCGATCTTGCTGCGATTAAGTGAGATTATAGCTAATATTACTAGACAACGTTCTTTATCATAAAAAGTTTGTTATCTTAAAAATGGTGGGTGTGGTGGAGCACAATACACCCTTTTACTTTTTTTTTAGTAACGGGTATAAAAACTGTCAACAAGTTTTTTTTTTGGCTTATAAAAAATTATTGCAGCAGTCACATGAAGGAGGAAATGGGGAAGGGGGCGGGGTTGGAGGCGTGGACTAAGGGCTAAGGGTCGTGACGGTCGGCTGTCAAGCGGCTTATGGCAGTTACTTTGCACCTTTTAGACAGCTTATGGGGGCTAAGAGCAGAAGCCTAGTCAGTGCAACTTGCAACCAGAAGGTGCAACTTGGTGGACTTGGCTGCCTCGGCAAAAATTCGTTGCTGCATTTTAAGCTGCGTTGAGTAATTGTGCGCGAAAAATGCGCAAATTGAGCGCAAGACCAAGACCCAAAACAAGCCCTTACCCCCCACTCTCTTCTACCCCCAACGCTGCCCTTGCCCCTGTTGCCTACACTCAGAGAAAAATAAAGATTTCCGTACTTAAACAAGTACAAACGATCTCAAAAGCTTTCTAAGTTCAGCATTTCTAAAGTTGAGAATTCAAATCTTATTTCAAGTCCGGTTTTCGCTAGTCCAGAAATCTTACAATGAAATTTTTTGGGAATATTTTAAGTACGCTTTGGGCTTAATTCAAGTCTGAAAAAATTGAAAACATACTATTTTAAGTACACAACTACGGACTACTATTTCGGATAGCTGCCATAGAAATGTGAAGTCAGAATTTTAAATTTCAGATCGATTTATATTTAATTCAATTTAATAATTCAATAATTTTTAAAGAAATTATTGCCTGATAAAAACTACTGCATACTTTTAGGTGATTGTATTAAATTTATAATTTTATTGAAAACTTTGGTTAGCTATTACACAGCAATCTTAAAATTTTAAAAACGAAACGGTATAAATTCAAGTAAGGTCGTACCTAATTTTTGGAGAGCATATTTTTCTGAGTGTACCTTTGCTGCCGGGCAAAAGTTAGTTGTCGAGTATGTTTACTTTACGAGTTGCAAGTTGCAAGTTGCGTTTTGCGTGCGAAAAGTTTTACTTACGACTTGTGCATAAATGCAGTCATTGCAGTGCCTCCATTTGACTCGTCGCTCTTGCCGCATGCCTCATGCCGCATGCCACAGCGCCGCACAGCCAAAAGATTGGCATGTAAAATATGCTAAAAGCATGCCATTTGATCAGCGAGCAAAGAGGGCAAAGCAGCTGAGGGGATGAAAGGGAAAGAGCATCCAGGCGACGCTTTGTCGCGTTGTCAGATTTGTCAGAAGTGCAAGCTGTGCTTTAAACGCATCGCTTGCCACATTTCTGTGGCATTGAGTGGCAACATGTTGCCACATTTTTAATGATTTGCAGTGGAAATTTTATGATATTTAGGATATTTTAGGTATTGATTGATTTGTTTAATTTAAAAATTCTCTTAACTGAGCATCAACATTTTATTAGATTATTAAATGATTTTCAGAGTATATCCAAACAAAATCGGAATTTTTGAACACCTTTTCATTTTGCTAAAATTAACTAAATGGTTTTGACTAAAATAAAATAATAATAAATAATTACTTTATTTGACTCTTTTTGATTATAAAAAAATTAAATTCCTAAATTTAACTTGCTTAAATAAAATAATCTTTTAATCTTATATATTTACAATCACTATAAATATATATCTAAATGTATAATATAATATATAAATTCTATATTTGACAGTTTTTGATTATAACCAAATTAAATATTTAAATCGTAGTTCTTATTAATTAATTAATTAAATTTGGTTATAGAAAAGTTTGAGTTCACTTGTCAAATTGACTGTACAACTGTACAAATCAGTTTAAGTATTAACCAACACTGGCTCCTAATAGCTTGAATCATTTTAAGTACTTAGCCAACACTGGATCCTAATAGTTTTGGAGTAAATCGTTGCCATATCTTTTAAAGTTGTTTAGATACGATGATAATATTTTTTATTTGAATGATTTTATATATATTAAACTATTCAGATTTATTAAAGAGAAAAAGAATTTTACTTTCCCGATTGGTTACTGCGTAATTTGTAGCTGATTTAAGTTTAGACCAATGCAATGCGCCAAAATCTAATTTGGCAATAAAATTCCTTTGTTAATTTTGCTGAACGAAGTGGGCAAACTATCAAAAAGTTGCTAGTTGCAAGTTGCAAGTTGCACGTTGCAATGCATACTCTTGCGGCAAGACGACCGATAAAGCCTAAAAAGGCTGAAGAAGAGAAAGGAGAGAAAGGAACCAAAAGGAGAGAAAGGAACCAAAAGCAGCCAAAGGAGTTGAGCAGATGAGGCAACTTTAAAACCAAGCAAACTATTTATAAATTGTGCAAAACTTGCGAGCAGCAACAACAAAACTTGAATAGCGCAGAGGCGGCGATTGAGAGTGGGGAAGGGGGTAGGGAAGAGGGAGGTGGGAGGGGAAGCACGAGTTGCCAAGTTGTTGCTGCGGAAGAGCGGCAAAAGGCGGCAATTCGTTTAAGCCGCTTTACAGTCCGGCAATTTATGTTCCATGGCCAAGAAAAGAAGGCGAATAATAAAGAAAACTTTGACTTAAACTATGCAATAGCAGTTACTACTTTCCCTACTCTCCTCACTCTCTCTCTTTCTTTCACTCTGCTCTCTCACTCTTTGGCTGCAAATGCGTTTTGGCAAGCGTCGCCGGCATCGATGACGCCCAAAACTTGGTGGCGCTAAATGGCGGCTCCAGGCGCGTGTGCCACAAAAACTTAAGTGGCTTATGCGTTGGCCAAGCAACCAACAACAACAGCAACAACAGCAACAACAGCAACAACAACAACAACTGAATGTGGCATAAAGTATAAAAATGTCTGAAGTGCGTTGTGCATGGAAAAATAATGGGGCAAACGCTTGAGAAGCGTCACAAAGTCTGCGGCATGAGTCCTTGGGCTTGCCACACATACAGAGCGAAAGAGAGGGAGAGAGAGAGGGAAGTCTTAACTGTAACTCTAGCTGTGGTAAAACCCAACGCCTTGGCATGTGGCATGTGGCACACGCAGCGCGCCAATCAATCAGCAGTCAGTTTCTCAGTTTCATTCATCGATGAGCTCATAACATAAATTTTCATAAAATGCAGCTGGGCAAGAGGGAGCCAAAACTGATAGAGGAGGTAGAGAAGATAAACTAGAAGCAAATGAAGGAAAAGAGAGAGAAGAAAGTCCAGTAGAAGTAGCAGTTAAAGAAAGGGAGTACACTAATAAAAAAAATGTCTTACTTCTAGATTTTGGTCTCAAAACTAAGAATTTTGGTCTATAAAATGCGTTAAGAACATAAAATTTTTGAATTAAGAAAGTTCAACTTGGAATTAAGAACATTTTAAACAGTAATAGCTAACCAAAGGTATTAAAAATTAAGGCAATACGTGCACCCAAAAGTATGTAGTAGTTTTTGAATTTAAATTAAATTTGCGAAAACCCACAGCTTTTAAAATAATTTTAATGCTAATTTACAATACCTATCAATATTATGTATAATCCCACAAAATCGCAGCTAGATCGGACAAGTAGAACGGCAGTAATAGCTAACCAAAGTTAAGGCAAAATTCAAGCACTCAAAAGTATGCAGTAGTTTTTGTTAAAAATAAATTTCTATAAAGTACTTTTATATATTTTAAAAATATTAGTAGCACGGTCTTAAAATGTGCTTATTTTAAGAACAAAATATTTCAGATGAATGTTTTTGATATAAGAAGTTGTTCTTTTTTTCAGTGTAGGAAAAGGGAATAGAGCAGGAAGAGGAACAGGAACAGCAGCAGATATAGGAGACTAAGTGAGAGAAGCAGTAGGAGCAGGAAGATGACAAATAAGGAGCATAAGGAGCACAAGGAGAACGAGGTATCTCCAAACTCATGTGTGATAATTAGCTGCACACTGTGAGCCTTGATGCCTGTGGAGCCAGCTTCATTAGCCAGGTCCATTCTGCATAGTTAATCGTCGAGCTATTGTAATTACTTAAGCATTAACCATTGTTGCCACACTTGAGCGCTTCCTGGCGCCACACACAAGTACACACACACACACAGATACACACACTAACATATACTCTCATTGACCAAGTTGCCTCGACAGTTGACTGCCTCCACTTCCGGTTTGTCGTCGTAGCTTAATTAGCTTTTTGGACAGACGGTAGGCAGCTAGTGGCGCCACTGGCTGCTTGCCGCTCTGCCACTTGTGCCACTTTGCTACTTCTGGCCCAGTTGCCACTGCTGCCACAGTTGCCACTCTTGCCACAGTTTGCCTCCTCCTTGACCAGCGTCACATCATTATTTATGATCGAAAACGCGTTTTCGGCTTGCGGTTTTGCACTAAGGTTTCAGATTTGTTGTGCCCAACGAGGCATTAAAACCAATTGATTTATTGCCTAAAACCGATCCTGTGCTAGGCGTGACTTACACCTCTCCTCTCCCCTCCCAGCACTGGCTTCCGATTTCTGCCACATCTTCTGCCACTTTGGCCTACATATTTGTCTCTGATTTCAATATCACAAAGCTAAAAGCGAATTTTAAACATTTTTCTCTCGAAATGAGGCAGTTAAGTACAGTAGAACATCTCTATAATAAATTTTTTCTCATAATAAATGAACTATTGAGAGTTCAAATGAATTGTAATGATTCATTTTGGGTAAGTTATTTTGTATTTGATCACATCAGTAGACATTTAAGTAAATAAAAATAAAACCAGCGGAAAATACTACAGTCGAGTTCCTGATCATTTAATACTCGTCACATATTTCAAAATAAAAACTACTGCATACTTTTGCGGGCCGTGTAAAAATGTAATTTATATTTAAAAACTATTGCCTACTTTTGCGGGCCGTGTAAAAATTTAATTTCAATTTAAAAACTATTGCATACTTTTGCGGGCGGTCAAAAAAAAATTTTAATTTAAATTTAAAAACTATTTCATACTTTTGGGGGCTTGAATTGCCTTAATTTCTTAATAACTTTGGTTAGCTATTACTGCCGTTCTACTTGTCCGATCTAGCTGCGATTTTGTGGGATTATACATAATATTGATAGATATCGTAAATTGTCATTAAAATTATTTTTAAAGCTGTGGGTGTGGTGGTTTTTTGCAATTTACGGGGGTGGAAGGAGATTGGTTAAAAATTTAATTTAAATTTAAAAACTACTGCATACTTTTGGGTGCACGTATTGCCTTAATTTTTAGTAATTTTGGTTAGCTTTTACTGCCGTTCTATAGAAAATTGTGCTTATATGCAACTAAAAGTAAAGAAGAAAATAAAAAGAGGAGTAAAGTGGAGCATTAAAAGTTACCAATTAAAATATTAATAAATATAAATTTAATAAAAATAAATTTATTACAATAAATAAAGCCAAAAATTCATTTAATAAACGAGTTAAGAAATATAAATTCACACGGCGAAATATTTCAATTGGCAGTCAAGTTGAGTTTTGCAAGTCAACAGCGCTGCAAGCTGATTGATTCGAGACACACACACACACTATCACACATACACACACATTGTCAGATCAAGTGCTGCAGTTAACGAAGAGTTGCACACACACACACACACACTCATACACTTAAAATGCCAGCAGCTATAATTGTTACTCAGGTGACAGATTTGCTGAATGGAAAAGGCAACGAGAAACGAGATTCGAGACGGAGGAGCATGTCAACGATATATGCAATGGATTGCCAAAGGAAGAGATTGGCGGCAGAAAGAGAGAGAGAGAGAGAGAGAGAGAGAGAGAGAGAGAGAGAGAGACAGAGAGAGAGAGAGGGGAAGTGAAGAAGGGGAAGTGGAGAAACCGTAACCCAAACAAGTCATGGCTTGGCAATCTCGGCCAAAGCCACAATGAGCGACGAGCGAGCGAGAGAGAGAGAGAGGGAGATAGACAGAGAGAGATGGAGAAACTGTGAGACGAGTGCGACGTCAGACAAATTATCACGTTACAGTCGAGTGCGTGAGGCGTGTGGCAACTAACCGTACCCGTGCAACGGCAGCAACTGATGGCATTGCTGCCACTGCAACAACAGCAACAACTACAACTACAACAACAGCAACAGCAACAACAGCAACTGCTGCTGTCTTGCAAGTTGTCGCCATGTGTCGCCTCGCAATGTGCAATCCAGGAAATGACAACGGCAACTGCATTGGCAACGGCAAAAGTCAATTTGCGCACTCCGGGGCGGCTGAGGATTCTGATATGTTAAGTGTGTGTATCTCTGTGTGTGTGAGAGTCAGTGTGTGTGTGAGAGACAGTGTATGTGTGTGTGTGTGTGTGCTTGTCGCTGGTTACCGCAAAATGATAACTTTGCACATACCGTGGTCGTGTCGACTCCGGCAAGCCCATGACTGAGACTCTGCCTACAATACACTGAAAAAAATAATCAACTTCTAAAAAATTAAAAAATATATATACATCTTTAATATTTTGTTCCTAAAATATGAACATTATAAGACCATATTACTAATACTAGATTAACTATTAATCAAAAAAATCAAAGTTCTTAATTCAAGAATAAAAATCTTAAATTGTTTGGAAAGTAAAAATATGTACTATTTGATATGAAACACGAAGTTCGAATCCCATTCGCAACAAGGTAAAAAAACAAAGACAGTATAAAATGTATATGAATCAATATTAAAACAACAATAAAAAATTATAAGTTTTAAGAACATTTATTCTTAAAAATTATCAATTTTAATATCATTTCTAGTTTTTGTATTTTTAATTAATATTAAAACAACAATAATAAATAATAAATTCAAAAATCATTTCTTACTTTTTTTGACTTAAGTTTTAGAAACATTTATTCTTATAAATTGTCAATTCTAATATTTTTTCTAACTTTTTTATTTTTTCACTTAAGTTTTAAGAACATTTATTTATTCCTAAAATAAGATCTTGGTCTAATTCCAAATGTCTTAAAATCAAATTGTATTTCCTTTTTTATTTTATAAGAATTTTATGTTCTCAACGCTTTTTATTTTTACCAAAATTCGCAGTTTTGAGATCAAAATCTTGATTTTAGAACTATTTTTTTATTAGTGTACTCTCTTTCTCTGTTTCGCTTGCTCATTGTCTGTCTTTCTCTGTCTTTCTCCCCGCTGCCTGTCTGTTTTATTATCTGCTTAAACATTGAGCTTGGGCCTTTCTGGCAGCTCAGGCCAAGACCAGAACAGAACAGACCAGGCCAGAACAGAACAAACCCGACAAGACCAGAGCAGACCAGGCCTTTATTTGCCGTTGATTGACACACCGTAGGCTATCGGCGCTTAATTGCATTTCGCTCAATGATAACATAATTTAAAAGGAAAACCGGAAATGCGAGTCCGGGCCATTGCGGTGAATCGGCCTTCGTTTAACAGGGCCAACGTCAACTATCTGCTCAGCTATACATTGATTTACGATTTCTTTTACGTTAACGCTCCTTTTCCGACTGACCGAGCAAACCGAGCAACTCTTGTTACTCCAACTGATTGGCTAAAGGTGCGTATACGTAACGTGCGTATACGCAATTCAATGCGTATTCGACGGCAATTAAATGCATGTAAGGTATATAAATATTACTGAAATATACTTATACTTATCTCTAAACTAAGCTTATGCTACAAATACTATAGACCTTTAAGCTGCTGACCTTAGCTGAGCTTAGGGTTCATTTGGTTTTGAAGTTGAATTTAAATGTCTGAGAAAACTTTTAAACTTCGATTTCTTTGGGCAAGTATTTTAGATTATTATTTTCTTTTAAATGGCATTATAAATTGTGATTTTAAGTGTCTTAAAGTAGGAGTATAGTATATATTTTATAACAATAATTAATTATTATTAATTGGAGTACGAGCTGTGTCGATATTTGATTAATACTTAGATTGATTTTAGTCTGACAATACTTTTTATTCAGTTTAAACACTTATTTCAACTTAAATTTATTTAATATTATTTTTATATTTTTTCAGTTACAAATTACAACAGTTTTTATTTAATTGCTAGGATATAATATGTTTTTTATTATTTTTTAATTACACTTATTAAAATTTGCATTTTTGAAGTGAAACTTCTTTAGGCGCGTTGGGAGTGAATCGAAAATACGCTTGACCGCGTGTGTAACGAAAAACCGACAGATTAGGGAGGGGGAAATGCCGTATGTATACATACATACATATGTATGTGTATGCAAAGCTCTAAGCTGCTCTTTCCACTCTGAGTCAAAAGCTCTAAGCTCGGCTTGTTTCCCGTTACGTTATCGCATGTTCCTCACGTGTTTGTTTTGCGCGTCATTTTAACATGTATGTATGTATGAACGTATGTATGTACATATGTATAAGAATGGATTAGTTGAGTGCTTAATTTGTGCAAGAGAAATTTCGCACGCTCTGTGTTTAAGCATATGTATGTATGCATGTACATATGTCGTATGTATGTATGTACATATGTGTGTATGTATATGTAAATATTCTATATGTTTATTTGTATAGTATGTACATATAGCAGCGATGTCCAAAACTTGAAAAGGCAGCCACGCGTGGTTGGCAAACCAAACTCTGCCGGCGTCGCAGCCGACACATGTATAGAGAGAGAGAATACGTGTATTCCATAAATAGAACGCTCGGCAACTTATTCTTGCACGATGCGCGTGTTCGGCTGCATTTTCTCTCACAACTAATGTGTTCGGCTGAAGCTCAAAAGTCAAACGCGCAGTCAGTAAAACGTCACGTTGCCTTCGGGTTTCGCTGCTTCGCACACAAGCGCAAATCTTTCATTGTGTGAGTTTGGACACCACTGACATATAGTGTGTTTGGTTTTCTATGTCTTGTAAGATCTATTTGCTCTTCACACGACGACAGTTATCAATTACACAGCGAGAATTCTAGTGACAAGCAAACTTGTATAAAGAAGTGTGCAAAAGAAAAATGGAAAAATTGTCATCTTGAAGTAAAAAAAAACAGGCCACTACCGTATGCACTCTTAGGAAGTTTCACTTCTATCGCGTAACTTTTTACGCACATCTTTTTTTTTAATATTATTTCTACATTTTTTCAATTACAAATTATTATAATATGTACTTTAAACGACAGTACCTTTAACTACAAAAAATACCTGCAAATTTGTCTGCATTTGCTTATTACCCATTTAATTTCATCAAATTTTTACCACGCGGCTTAATAAACTGCATTTTTAATTGGCGCGCAAAACTAAAAGCTGAATTTTCCTTTTAGCAAAAGCAACAAAACGAATTTATATGAATATTTCTGCTGGTTTTTTTGGGCAGAATTTAATGACCAAAACTAAAACAGCAATTGGTAAAACGATTTTCGCGCCAATTTCATTTGATAGCGCTGCAGTTTGTGCCCCTCCCACTTGCCCCCAACACGCCTCTGCCACGCCCCTCTTGGCGCTATCTGACTAAACGCGCTAAACTCGCGCGATGGCACCAATCACGGCTTGCCACCATCAATTAAGTGTCAACGCGGCAACAACAACAATTGTAATAAAAGTTGACAACATTTCTGTTGCATGCAACATTCAAAATATAAAAACAAAAGCGAGAAACAAAATTAAAAAAACCAAAAAAATAAAAAGAAAACAACAGCAAACAAAAACTTGTGCGATTTTTATATTTGTGCAAAAATTTTTAATTTGCCCAGACCAGTTGTGTACACCTCTTTTCTCCCCTCAAAAAGCACCCCTCAATGAAGAAATTGCAGCGGGTAGCTTAATTTGGATAGTCAGCGAAAGCTGGAAAAGCGCAGATTTATTTAATTCAGTTAAAGTTTTTTATGAAGGTTAGTTTCTTAAGTCTTTTGAAATTTATTAAAAGCATGAGATAATCAAATTTTTATATTTAAAAATAATAATGACTTTTTATTTAGATAGATTAATTACTAAGCGATCTGCAAGTAATTTAATAAATAAATCTAGGACTTAGATCTATTTGATTGTAGTGAAAATAATTGTAAATTGTAATGAGCTATATAAATACTTCTATCTATATATATATAAAGTGGTTGGTCCAACTGACTGAGTATTGTACAGGCCAAACGGCCTAAGATACAAGCTTGAAATTTTAACACAACACAGATATGACAAATTCATTGACGTGTAAAGCGGAGTTTTGGAAAATTTGCCATACAAGTGCGTTAAATTTGATGTCAAAGTTCTTATTACATTATAAAACTCAAAGCGTATTTATTAATACAAAATTTAATTCAAGAATTTAAATACGATTAATACATAACAATAGTATTTAATTATAATAAATTCTTTACAGGGTATTTATATTTTTAAGCTGCTATTTTCAAACAAGTAAACTTTGTCTTTTTTGTGTTATTTATGTATAGCATATCTTTTGGGGCAATTCACAAATTGTTTTATTTGCTGTTGAAAGCATCAGTTGTGTGTGTGAGAGAGAGAGAGAGAAAGAGAGAGAGGGATGGCTGCCTGTCATCATCTTTGACTGTCTAACTGTATGCCCAGTTTGTCTCCTATATGATGTGTTGCTGTCTCTGTCTATTCATTTATCTGTCGCTTTGTCTGTCTGGTTGAGCAAAGTAAACAATTGACGGGACGTCGCGAGTTGTTTGCGATTTGTGTGACTGTGAAACTGTCAGCGAGTTGTGTGACAAGTCCAGCAACAACAACAACAAACAGAACAACAACAATGGGAACAACAATAGCAACAGCAATTGAACTGACAATTCCACGACTTGCGCCGACTTGTCCAGACTTGTTCGACTATGCAAATTTAATGTTTTGCATAGCATACATTTTGGGGCAAGTAAACGTTGCAAGGACGCGTCGCCTGTCGCTTGTCGCTGTCATTACATAATGACAGTCATTAATGTGGAACGGTAGAAGGAGTGGCAGAGAGTGACAGGGGGGAGGGGGAGGTTGTTTAGTGTATCTTAGCCAAAAGTGTTGCGGTCATAACAACAACAAAATTAGCATAATCAATTTGCACAACGCTGCGCCTTCGTTTCGCTTGATAAATCGTTGCGGCAAGTGCTTCAAAATGAGGCAACAATGGCAGCTAAGATGGGACTAGACACAAAAGGAGCAACAGGAGCGAAAGTAGCAGCAGTTTAAGTAGTAGAAAAGTAGTTAAAAGACAAAGGAAATTAGCAAGAAGATGAAACAGAGACTGGAACAGAGACAAGATAAGAAAAGGACAACTGCAAAAGAAATAGAGACAAAGATGGATTTAGTAGTATTTAGAAGTAGTAGTAGAGATAAAGATGGATTTAGTAGTACTCAGTTGTAGTATTAGTTGGGCACTAATACTAATAGCATTAGAGTAACGGTAAAGCGACGAAAAATTTCAAATTTGAATCAAAAAAGGAGTACATCAAAGAGTTGCAATGTTAATAAAATAATTCTAAATTGATTTTAGTAAATTAAAAAAATATAGCATACTATTAGGGGTCAAACATTTTTTTTTCTAATTTGACAAATTTAAATTTGAAATTTTCAAGCTTACGAACAAGTATTTTTAATTTTTAATTTTTAATTTTTTATTTTAATTGAGCTTAGACTGAAAAAAGAAATATACATTTTAGTGGTTAAAAGGGCAAAAAAGTAAAGAACAAAAAGCTGGAAAGTTAGGGAAAGCTAGAAAACGATAACAATAGAATAATAAAACCGGAAATTCTTAAAAAATATTATTGTCACACAGAAAACGATAACAATAGAATAACAAAACCGGAAATTCTTAAAAAATATTATTGTCACTTTAAAAAAATTCTAGTTCCCATTATTTTACTGTTTTTGTTTTCTTGACTCCCCTAATTTTCCAGCGATTCATTTCTAAAAAACTTAAAAAGTAAGCTGATATTATTTCGATTTTGATCAAATTTTCTAGATGATAAAAATTTAAATGCAGAATCAATTAAGAGGCCAAATCATGTTCAAAGTGATATTCCGTTTGAAAATCAGTTGATTTTTGATGAAGTTATGAGAGATCAAAGTTTTTGAAAAAATGTCAAGGGGTCAGTATGGAAAATTTGATATTTTTTCGATTTTGATCAAATTTTCTACATGATAAAAATTTAAATGCAGAATCAATTAAGAGGCCAAATTATGTTCAAAATGATATTCCGTTTGAAAATCGGTTGATTTTTGATGAAGTTATGAGAGATCAAAGTTTTTGAAAAAATGTCAAGGGGTCAGTATGGAAAATTTCATATTATTTCGATTTTGATCAAATTTTCTAGATGATAAAAATTTAAATGCAGTATCAATTTGAAGGCCAAATCATGAGCAAAGTGACATTCCGTTTGAAAATCGGTTAATTTTTGATGAAGTTATGAGAGATCAAAGTTAGGGAAAGCTAGAAAACGATAACAATAGAATAATAAAACCGGAAATGTTTAAAAAATATTATTGTCACTTAAATTATTTTACTGTTTTTGTTTTCTTGACTTCCCTAATTTTCCAGCGATTCATTTCTGAAAAACTTAAAAAGTAAGCTGGGCTACTAAAAAATTTTTGAGAGAATAAGCTTAGATTTAAAATTAGGGTCAAAAGTGGGAAAAATAGAAGTAAAGGGAGAATTATGACTAAAAGGAATAAAAGCAGGAGCAGAAGGTGTAGAAACCAGCTAAGCTAATGCAATAGATAAAGCAAGTGCAGTAGAAACAGGAGCAGAAAGAAAAGCAGAAAGAGGAGCGATAAAAGTGGAAGAAAAAGAGAAAAAAAAACAGGGGGAGCAGATGCAGGCAATCAACTTGAGATTTTATTTTACTATTCACTTGCTTTCTTTCTTTCTATTTTTTTTTTGGCTAATGGACAAACGCAAAAGTCGCATCTTAACGCCTGAATGGGCCTGGTTAACGTGCCTGGGCCTATGGGGCATGTGGCATGGAGTATGAGGCATGTGGCATGAAGCAACTGAAGTTAGCTGCGTTGTGTCCTGCTGGCGACCCACTTAACGTTGCAGATACGCCGAACATTTTTGCATACAGCAGGCTGCAGTTGATGTTTTTGTTGTTGTTGTTGTTGCTAGACCCCGTACTTAAAAAAAATACAGGGGTCTATTGGGTATGCTTTAACGAATATGTGCGTAACAGGCAGAAGAGGGCGTGGCAGACCCTATAAAGTATCTTGTTTCTTTTTTGGATCGGACCACTATATCATATAGCTTTCATAGGACCGATCGGGTGAAAATCAAGTATTTGTATGAAAACTTTTTTGTTTTATGAGATGTCATAACCAAACTTATAGAATATACAGAAAACTTGGTTTTATATATACTGTCCAAAGTTGGTTCGAATCGGACTACTATATCATATAGCTGTCATAGGACCGATCGGGCGAAAATCAAGTATTAGTATGAAAAACTTTTTTGTTTTATGGGATATCGGAACCAAACTTATAGAATATACGTAAAACTTGGTTTTATATACCCTGTCCAAAGTTGGTTCAAATCGGACTACTATATCGTATAGCTATCATAGGACCGATCGAGCGAAAATCAAGTATGCACTTTTAGCCGTCTTAGCTTTTGCCATAGTAAGTACGGGGTCTCCGACAGTCGAGTATGCTCGACTGTAGCACCGGCCCACTAGTGTCTCTTGTAAACGTTGTTGTTGTTGTTGTTACAGCCATTTGCGTGGCGCATGTCGCACGTAGAGGCGCAAAATTTAGCGGCAAGGACAAGACAAGGAAAGGCAAGGCAAGGCAAGGCAAGGAATTGCCTGATTGGGGCAAAGGGTCCTGCAAAAGGGTTTTAGCCATTTCGCTCAGTTCAGTTCAGTTTCGGTTCGTGTTGTGCCTTGGCAGTTTTTAGTGCATCTGCAGCACATAACTAAAAGGCGCAACGAAAGAACACAAGCAAAACAACAAGAATAACAACAACAACAAGAAAAAGAAGAAGAAGCAGCAGCAGAGGCAAAGACAACAAAGAAAATGAAACAAAAGCAACAAGCAAACAACATACAAAGTTATACTGTTTGTCTGTCTGACATTCTGACTGTCTGTCTGACTGTTGTTAGCCTGGCCCATAAACTGGCCAACAGTCATAGTTCGAGTTTTGCCGTTACACAACTGTCGACTGTCGACTGTTGTTGCTTTTCTTTTCTTTTCTTGTATTCTCTACTCTTGCTTTGTTTTTGTGCAAATTTATTACATTTGCCTTTTGATTGGCTCCTTTAAGCTGAAATAAAACACAAAATACAACAGCTGAGACAATGACTGCACAAAAGATACTCCTTAAACTGGTAAAATGTTAACAAAAAAATCTAATTAAAATGTAATTTAGATGATTTAATTTAATAAAATTAAAAGCCAAGCAAAAATAGTGTTGCCTACTTTTGAGGGCAAAAATAGTGCTGCCTACTTAAGTGGGCAAAAATAGTGCTGCCTACTTAAGTGGGCAAAATAGTGTTGCCTACTTTAGTGGGAAAAATAGTGTTGCCTACTTATATGGACAAAAATAGTGTTGCCTACTTTAAAGCGTAAGCTATAAATGCATTTTTATAGATCTCAAGAACCATAAGAGCTAGAGACTTCAAACTTGGTATGTAGATTCCTGGATACCATACGCAGATCAAGTTTGTTTTTATTTTTGGATCGGACCACTATATCATATAGCTGCCATAGGAACGAGTAATAATTAAGTTTCGATATTAATACTTTAGACACATTAATCGACAATCTTTTTCTCTAACTCACTTTCTTTAATATAGGGTATAAATAGACATTTTAAACAGCGTTTTTCAAACACTTTAAAGTGGCGTTTTTATAAATGAAATATGCAGAGTAGCGGCGACTTGATTTGCATAAATAACAAATATCGCTCATACGCCGCATTGTGCGCAACTGTTTGTTGTGAGGCAACTGATGCTGTTGCTGTTGCTGTTGGCTTAAGTGGCATACAACAGAAATTATGATAAATCGTGCGTGGCGATGCGACACCACAAAAGTATGCTATAGACTTTGACACTTCTTGTTGGAAATGGGAGGAAAATGGGAGGAAAAAGCTGAATAGAAGAATATGGGAAGGAATACCAAATATCAAGATTTTAAATTGCGCAACAAACACATTAGCTCTCTCTCTCTCTCTCTCTCTCTCTCTCTCTCTCTCTCTCTCTCTCTCTCTCTCTCTCTATCTTGCTGTACTGTTTTATTGAACTCTCCTTTCTCTCTCTCATTCTCTCTGTCTCTCTCTACAGTTCTGTTTCAGTTTATTTATGAAGTTTTGCGGCTTTCAGGCGCGACAAGACAAATTGTGCTGAAAAGTAAACAGCAAACTGCTTGCTAATTGCAAACGCCAAATGAGTGCGACAATGTGAGACAAAGATAGACATAATTAAGAGAGTGAAAGAGAGAGAAAGAGAGAGAGAGAGATGGCCAGCAAGTGCAATTGGCACGTGAAAAATTGCCAGTCATTTGAAAAGTGGCCGCGTGACAAACTTTTTAATAAATGAAACTTTTTCTTGATACCCCTCTTCTTTTTCACTTCCCTCTTTCTCCTCTCTTCCACTATACTGAAAAAAAAGACCAACTTCTAAAATCTAGAATATTCATCTTAAATATGTTGTTCTTAAAATGAGAACATTTTAAGACTATATTACATATACTAAGAATATTAATCTAAAAAATCAAAGTTCTTAATATACGAAAAAGAATCTTAAGTTGTTAGGAAAGTACAAATTGGTACTATTTCGCATCAAATACATTCTAATGTCTATTGCATACTTTTGGGAACAACATGGTAGAAAAGTCCTATTTTTAATTTCACAATTTTAAAATTGAGTCTAAAAAAATGCCAAAAAAATTGAGATAAAATAACGAGGATTCTAAGAACATTTATTCTTAAAATAAGAACTTGTTCTTATTTAAAATGTTCTTAAAATTAAGATGTGTTCTCTTAATTTAAGAATTTTATGTTTTCGACGCATTTTTTAGACCAAAATCTTAGTTCTGAGACCAAAATCTTAATTTAAGAGCATTTTTTCTATCAGTGTAACTGACCACTGCTAACCACAAAACATTTTAGTTTTTGTTTTTTTTTTGTTGGTCTGTTGTCGTTACACAAAACAAATGCGAAAATTGGCCAAAAAGCTTAAACAAGCTGCCAATATTTTGTGTCTATTTCCGCGTAGTTCTCCTCCTTCCCCTTCCCCTCTCAGCCTTAACCCTCTATTGCCGCAAGCAGCTCTTGGTGCTTCAGTTTTGCCATTGTCGTTACTTACACTTTATTGGGTTTTGTGTTTTGTAATGTTTCTATGCTTCAATTCGCCGTATATAAATTTTTTATTTATTTTCAAGCCTTTTTCATGGATATTTGGAAGAGCGGGGAAAAAAGGGAAGTGAAAAACTAAATAAAACGCATTTATGTCTGTTTTCATGTTTATTGTCGCACATAAAGCAAGAAAAATCGACAGACGATGGGAAACTGGAAAATGGATGGAAAATGGCCAACAAAATTTCGCTATTTTTACGGCCAGTTGGCAAATGTGTCGCTCGCAGCTCAGCTTTAAATTCTATTAAAATCGGGCATTGCCGATAAAAGTGTACAATCTTCCTCTCTCACTCTCTCTATCACTCTCTTTCTATTGCTTTCTCGCTCTCTGCAGGACATGACAAAAAACGCTTACGACAACAAGAAACGAGCTGAAAAACCAAGCGACATGCACACCACATGAACAACAACAACAACAACAACAAAAACAGGAGTAGAGAATAACAGCAACAATAACAACAATAAAATCAACACTAACAATAACAACAATAGCAAACAAATAATTGCATTGCACTAGCACAGCTGGATAGACTATTAAGATACTCTGTAATTGCAATTTAATAACTTACTATCATCATTCTATTGATTTAAGTAAAAACTTACGTTATACAGATTTTTAAATAAAAATCCATTTATAAATTAGTATAAAATTTGAATTGTACTATATTTATAAGTTGAATTAAAATAAGTCCAAAATAAATTATTATTTAACTGCATTAATATTAAGTTTCTATAATGACCATCTTTTACCAATCATATAATTATAATTATCAATTATTGCAAAGCTTTCTTTTATAAACATAATTGAAACTCTTTTATATAATTATTTAATGCTTTATACCAAATTATTATCAAAAATTTATATGCTAAATAATTTTTCATACTAAATTATAAGCTACATAATTAAAATTCTTTTATATAATTATCTATTGCCTTATAACAAATTGTTATTTAAAATTGATATGCCAAATTAATTTGCAGAATAAATTATAATTTACTTTCGACAAAACGTTCCTCGATAAATTTATTCAAAAGTGGCTTCCCAAAGTGCAGTAATATTAAAGTGACCAGCAATGATAATAAACTCAATTCAAGACTAAATTAAACTTCATTCTAAAGTTGTAAAATTAAAAATAAGTCCTTTCTAACATGTAGCTCCCAAAAGTATGCAATAAATATTACAATGTAAATGGTTGCCAATTAAATTAGACTAATTCTAGCAATTATATGCAACTTAAAGGCAGCTCTTGTAGCTACAACACACTATATGCAGGGTATATGGTGAGGTGTTCTTCTGCCACGCCCCCCCCCCCTCTTCCTTCCCCCTTCCCCCTCTTCTCGATGCAACCCTTGGCTAAAAACTGCTGTCGACTTTTGTGCGCGCGTTGACAAAAAATCGCTTAAACGCAGGCCAAGGCACGTTTGCTAAACAATTGCTGTGGGTAAACTTCATTAGAATGCTGTGGCAACAACAACAGCAACAACAATTGGAAGAAAAAGAAGAAGCGAGAAGTAAGAAGTGGGAGAAGGAGATGAAAGAGGCAAAAGGATTCGCACAAGTGACATACAAGTCCAGTGAGTTTTGAGTCTCTTTTTAACTCTGCTCTTCAGTCTAAAAAACAAACAAAAGTCTGAAAAAAACAACAACAAAAAAAACAACAAGTAAAACAAAACAGAAAACTGAAAAAAGAAAGCGGCCAACAAAAAAAAAAAAAACAATGTAAAAATTAATAACAAGCCAAGTACGTAAAATGGCCGAAAAACGCTGTTGGGCATTTGTAGAGCAGACAAGTGCTACAAGGTTCTGGCCCTAACTCTGACCACTCTTTATATACCCTACACACACACACACACACACACCTCGGGAAACAACCAAAAAGAAATGACATTTGTGCTAAAGTTTTGTTACTCTTGTTATTGTTGTAGTTGTTGTTGTTTTTGTTGTTGGTTGACCAACGCGAATTGCGCGCGAATTTTAATTAGTGCGCCCTTTTTTGGGCCTCAACTCGACGCAGGGTGGCACTGGAGTGGGAGGGAGTGGGGGAAAGGGAGCAGTCAAGAAGGCAGCAGCTGTGACCCAACTGTGTGTGTGTGTGTGTGTTTGTGTGTGTGTGTGTGTGTCTCGCAACAAGCAAACAATTAAAAGTTTTTAACCTTAATGCGGATATGTTTGTTAAATTGCCAACAAGCGAAAGAGCCAAATAACCGACAGCTTTTGGTCATCCCAATAGAAAGTAACTAAGAAACTGCAAGCAGACACGACTGTGAGATACCCTGTATATGTAAATACAAAATGGGCAAACATTATATTGTAATATTTATTGCATACTTTTGAGAGCAACATGGTTATATTTATTGCATACTTTTGGGAACAGCATAGTAGAAATCCTTTTTTTTAATTTTACAAATTTAGAATTGGGTGTAAAAAATGCCAAAGAAATTGAGATAGAAATAACAAGAATTCGGAGAAAATTATGTGACAATTAGAGAATGAAAAATAAGTAATGTAACTTGAGTAGGAAATAAAGTTAAATTCGAAAGAATAATAATAATAGACAGCTATTTATTAATGTTCCATCCATGTGTTGTTAAGGTACATTTTATGTTTGTACAGGTTGTACACTTAATAAAAAAAAAAAAAAAAAAAAAAAAAAAAATAGACAGCTTTTAGTTCTCAAATATTTCTTGCATAAAACCTAATAAATAAGATATATATTTAAATAATTCTTAGAAAAGGGGTTGTAATAAACAATTTTTATTTATAGTTTGCACATAAATATGCTTCTCAATCAATAAGAATTTTTATAGAGTTAAGAAAATTTTAAAATGCTGCATACTTTTAGGATCATTTCGATTAAAATTTAGCTAATTTTAGCACAAGTCAGGCATACCCTAGGGCATGCAGGGTATGCCATGCTAATGTGTAGCCAAGTTTTAGGCGCAGTGACCAGCGAACAGCGAAGTTTTGTGCGCGCAAAGTCCACAAAGAAATTTAATCAAGTCTTGCGACAACTTGAGGCAACTGACGGCATTTAAATAGCTAACAAAATATTTGTTGGCCAACAGAGGAAAAAACTCGAGTTGAATTACTAAAGAAAAAAGCTACTTTTTGACGCATTGGCCACAGTTGCAACAACAACAATAAAAACAATAACAACAAGAACAATTAAAACCAGTACAACAATAAGAACAATAAAATCTGTTGCAGTTGCAACCACAAATTAACCAACCGACTGACTGACTGACTGCATTGACTCTTGCAGCTTTCAGTTATTCAAAAAGTTAATCACACACACAGATACACACACACACACACACACACACACACACACACAGACACAACCAATAAACTGAACCACAAAAATGATGTGCAAAATTGACCGAAAATTGCAATTGCTGCAGTTGTTGCAACCTATTTTTGGGTTTGTGGGGGCGTGGCAGCTTATGACGCCCTATTTTAACTTGACAATTGATTGTTGCCCTGAAAAATGATTACCAAGTGGGCAGATGTGGCAGGCATTTAAAAAGCTTATGCTGCAATTGTTTAGCGGTTGCAACAAATCGAAAATTGAATTTAATGGCAATCAGAACAAATTGCAACGCAGTGTGGCAAGAAGTGAGTAAATGCAAAACTCGAAGACAATGTGCAAAAATCTAAGCTGTAGTGTTGTGGAAAAAATAGCTAAATAAATTTAGGCAGATACCCTGCAGTTAATTTTAAAGACAAATAAATCTGACAGGATTTTATAAAAATAAACTTATTTTTGGTTTTACCTTTATTTTAAAACTTAAAAATATTCTAGAGAAATTCCAATTTTAATTTGATATTTATAACAGATTAGCTTGTTTTTGCGTCAAGAAAAAATAGCTAAATATTTTGCTGTAGATACTCTGCAGATGATTTTCATGACAAATAAGTCTGACAAGCTTTAATAAAAACGAGTTCATTTTTGTTTTACCTTTATTTAAAAAGTTTAAAATATTCTTGAGAAATGCCTGTTTTAATCTGTTTTAAACATAAGCTTAGCTTGAGAGATTATAGGCTATAAAAGCTAAATTTGGCTATTACTAGCTAGAATTGTGAGAAGTATTTTGTGTTAAAAATAAACGCATTTCTTAGGAAAATCATTTTTCAAGCTGATCTAAACATAATGTGACAATGCACAAATGTTTGCACAACAACAAACAGTACACACACACACACACACATATATATATATATATAGATAACTAAATATGCTTCTTGTCTGTTACTGAAAACAAGTCGAAAGCTGAACCAAATGCAATTATTGTAGCTGTAGTTGAAACTGAAGTTGTTGTTGTTGCTGCTGCTGTACCCAAAGGATGCCAACTAATGTAATCTAAACTGCACTTGCCTGCACAGCCTACAGGAGGGAAAGAGAGAGTGGGGAGAGTGGGAGTGAAAGGAACAATATATCTAGATAGACAAATAAACATATCAAAATTGCATATTGTTTTAATTGTTTTGTTACCAGGTTTCAGGTTATTTGATGCCAAGACTAGAGATTAACGCATTTACACTGCAAATCCTGACAGTCTCTGGCACAACAAACACACACACACTCATACGCACACACAAACACAGACTAATACTAATATAATATACCCACACTTGATACACAATTTGCATGGCACTAAACAGGCATAAATTGTGTGTTGTCTGTGTGTATGTGTGTGTGTTTATCTGTGTGTGTGTGTGGTGTAGAGTGTGTGTATTTATGCTTTGGCTTATTTGAGATTTAACTTGAAGGCTTGACTGCATGTTAGACAATTATGCATATTAAACGTTTGACTTTTGCCTTATTTTAATAATTGTTAAAGCAAGTATCTTCGTGTGATTCCCTCTCTTTCTACCTCTCTCTTTCTCTCTCTTTCTCTCTCTCTCTCTCTCTTTCTTTCTCTCTCACTCTCTCTCTGCCTTTCTCTTTTGCTATCTACCTTTGCTTCTTAAAGTAGCCGCTACTTCAAGTTCGAAGATCGTAAAAACAAAAGCCATAAAATGCGCATAAAAAAGCGACAAAAATGCCCAGTAAACCTTTTTTTTGTGCTGCTGATTTTGTATACCCTACAAAATTGATTGGGCATCTACAAGATGTAGAAGAGCTGACAACCTAAATTTATTCAAGAGTGGTTTAATAAAATAAATAAAATTAAATTTATAAATATTTCAAAAGTTACTCACATATATTTAAATGAAAATATTAATGATGGCAATAATAGATGAATATCAATGTTATTACTTTTAATATACCTATAAGAAATATAGCAATAATAAATAATATAAAATAATAAAGAAATAATATAATAATGAAAAAAATTAGTTGAACAGAAAACATTAAAATTAAAGTATTGACTATAAATTTAGACCTATTGAAATTAAACAAAATATTTAAATATATATTAGGTAGCTTAAAAGAAAAAATTTAAAGAAGAAATACAAAAATTATTTTAAAATATTTATAGTGAATTAAAAACAAATAGAAACTAAATTATTACCTTTATGCCTTTATACGATACTTTTTAATTATATGTACTTATTATTTTATTTCAAATCCATTAATTTTTAATTTTTTTTTGCCTCTTCTTTTAAATTTAAATGATCTATTTTAATCTATAAAGGGTATTCAACATTCGTTGTTTTCTATAATGCATTTTTCGCATTGTTCCTTTGATTTAGCAGGATGTGTTCAACGGTCGCCACTTGACTCTCTCTGACTTTTTCGGCCGCCCATTATTATTATGTCGTGTCCGTCAGACAGACAGACAGACGGACAATTGTTGTTGTTGTTGTTCTTTGGATTGTTGCTTTTGTTTCTTTGGGCGCTGCAATTGAAAATTTATTTTGTGTGCTCATTTTGCACCTAATTTTGGCGAAGTCCAATGCTGAAGGAAATGAGTCGCAAAAGGAATAAAAATGAAAAGCGAAGCAACTTGCAAAAGTCATTTTCATTTTGCCACATCGTAAAAAATGTTTTTTTCTTCGTTTTCTCTATATATATGAGTGTGTGTGTGTGAGTGTGTGTGTGTGTGTGTGTGTGTGTGTGTGTGTATGTTGTGCCATTCTCATCATTGTTCTGTTAGCCTGTGTATACTTGAAACCCTGCACTCTGCCCCGTTTTATATATTTATTTTAGATTTATTGTAATGTCCAGCAAAAAGATTGCCCAACTTCCCCCTCCCCTCTCTGCCCCCTTTCAACCCCCTCTGTGTTGGCCAGCCTTTACAGTTTTTGGTTTTTGCGACACACACGCATTTGGTATGCAGTTTGCGTTTGAGGCCTGTCAGGACATGGCCTGGCCTGTTCTGTCCTGGTCAGAATAACATTGGAACTGGAACTGAAAACTGGAACTGGACATGGATTGCGGCTTTCATACGCCCATTGCACAGGCCTCAATTCTATAGCTATCTCTGTCTATCAACCTCTCTGTCTCTCACTCTCTGTCTCTCACTCTCTCTCTCTCACTCTCTCTCCCTTCTCTGCCACTTTGCCATATTGAAAGTAATGTTTACGTTTCCGTTTCCGGTTTAAGTCCATGTCAAGCCATTCAGCCAGAACGTTTGTATTTTATTTTAAATTTGCTTCCAGCACCCAACAAAAATTTTGTTGTCATTTTTTAGTTATTTTCAAGCAAGACAGAGGCAGAGAAATGGGTGTGCGAGACGCTTGTTATACCCTGTAAATGATATTAGGTCTATAAGAGTTTGTATATCTTAAGTCTTTGAATACAAAAATATTTGTATGTAGATATTATAAAAAAAACACTAAACAAAAATAAAAGTTATTATTAAAAAAATAAATAATATAAATATCCTCTTGATAAGTATTAATTATGCAATAAATTAAATTTTTAATAATATAAATAGGAAGTAAGGGTTGTTAGCTTTTATGTTTATATTTTAAAATTTATATATTTAATACCTATCAGGGGGAAATCTGTATTATTTAACTTTATAGTTATATCTTTTTTTTTGTTTACTTTAATATTTTTTATATATTGTTTTAATATATTTGATCTTAAAATGCCCAAAACACCTAATTTGATAATTGAAAAAATAAATTTTGAATTATATCTACATACCTTTTTTGGTTAGGTAAACTATTTACAGGATATCATTAAGTCGATCCCACTTACTTAAGATTTTTCACTGCAGCTCTGTGTTTTACGGTCTGCTTTGTGCTTTGTTGATTGCAGCAACAAATAGTCACAAAATGCAATTTGATTATGGCCAACTTTTGGCTTTTGTCTCAGACCTTCATTAGCCTAAAGACTTGCATCATCTTACGATAGCTCAAATCATGCCATCAAGCCAACATACTATCATTTTATCATTCTATCATTCATTCCATCATTCAGTTATTTGCTCGTTTCGTTTGGAGGGGGCTTTCAAGTAATTAGAAAAACTGCTAACAAAATGGGTAAAAAAAAGACAAATATTACACATACGCCGCATATGCCAAGTGTCTTCGTTGGAAGGGTTGGGGGTTGGGGGTTGAGGAAAGGGGCTTTTGTGGGCGTGACCCGTTAGCCAGTGGCGCATAACAAAATTGCGCATTTAGCGAAAATGCAAAAGTGCAAATACGAACATCCGCTTCCGTTGCATCACCCAACACTGGATCGACTGGCGGATGGACAAGGGGTAGGCAACTAAGGGTCGGGGTAGATGTAGAGCTTACTTGTCCATTTGTTTTTTGTCGCTGTGCGATTTCAATAGGGGTAAGAGGGGGGAAAGGGGTTATAGCTACTGTTTGGCTAAGTGCCGCCGCTGTTGCCTTTGCTGCTGTCGTTTACCAACACTCCACCAAGAACTGCTGACGACCTGAAGCACTACACTGTTAGAAAACAATGTTCTAAAATCAAGTTTTTGTTCACAAAACTAAGAATTTCGGTCTAAAAAATGCGTTGAGTACGTAATTAAGAGAGCACATCTTAATTTAAAAAAAGGTGTTCTAAAAATTAAAAAAAAAAATAAAAGAAATTATTAATGATTTTTGAACTTACAATTTTTTTAATTTTTTTTTTATGTCTTGACTTATTATTAAAATGTTATTTTAATTTGTTAGGCATCTGCGACCCGATAAAGATATATATTCTATATATATAAATATAAAGTTATTATTTCAATATAATTGCCTAAAAGTATGCAATAGATTTTATTTGGTAGTAATTTCTTTAAAGTACTTTGATATATATTGAAATAAGTAGCGGGTATCCTATGGCCGGGAGATCGGAGTAGTATGGTTAACTCAAGATCGGACAAGTAGAACGGAAGTAATAGCTAACCAAAGTTATTAATAAAGTTATTATTTTAATATAATTACCTAAAAGTATGCAATAGTTTTTATTAGGTTGTAATTTTTTTAAAGTTCTTTTTTATATATATTGAAATAAGTTACGGGTATCCTTTGGTCGGGATCCCGACTATAGTCTTTCCTACTTGCTTAGATATATATTCTGAGTATTAGTAATATGATCTTAAAATTTTAAAGTTGAATGTTCTTGATTTTAGAAGTTAGTCTTTTTTTTCAGTGTACCCCTTCCCCCGCTCTCTCTCTTTCTCTCCCTCTCTGTTGACTTTTACGAGTCTGGCCGCCCAGTGTATTTGTGTGTGTTTGTGTGTGTGTTGGTTGTTGGTTCGTTTGGCCTCATGTATTTTTATTTTGGACATATGCCAAAAATTTGACATATGAACTGCAGCCGGCAACGCGGGTGCCAGTTGCCACGCCCACTTCCCCATCCCTCTATGATGTCTTCTACATCTCTTCCCTTGTCCTGCTTCTCCTTCTTCTCTTCCTTCTCTTCCTTTGCTTTCAGTTACATCATTCAACGGCCGCAAAAGAAATCGCACTGCATTATTATCAACTTCAATTTTGTTGTCGACATTGGACTCGGCTCCACAAATCAGCCTACTTGCCACGCCCCCCTTGCCACCCGCCCTTGCCACACAGTGGTGGCAACCTGTGCTGCATACACAATGTGCCACAGGACAACAACAAGCCACAAAATTGAAATTACATGTTTTACTTATAAGTTGGTTCGCAAAAGGCGCATGCGAAACACACACAAAAAAAAGGGGGGTGGTAAGGAAAGGGGTGGGGGTGGGGGGTTGCAGTGGCAAGGATGCAAGGCAGCTGCAACGTGTAGGTGGCTCATTAATTTGCCAAAAGCCAAAAGGCAGATAAGCAGCAAACAGCAGTAAAAAAGGATTGAACTCGCAAACTGAACTGAGGGGGCAAGTTGAGCACAGAGGTGGAGTAAAAGGGGGTGGGGGGAGGGGGATGTTGCACCCGCAGCATGCGTATGTGCCACATGCAAAGCGACTGTCTCTATCGTGTGTGTGTGTGTGTGTGTATTTTGTGGAACCGCAGCTCAGCCAGATAAAATCCAATATGGCGCCAATTTTCTCACGTCTGACATTTAATTAACACAACAATGTGAAGAGCACAACAAGCGACAGTGCGAGAGAGAGCGAGAGAGTGACAGAGACAGCTATAGCGAAGTTATGGCCAACCGCTGGGAACTGAAATTTCTGCCCCCCCCCCAAAAAGTATGCTGCGGTAAATGTTGTCATTATAAAATGGTGAATTATATACTAAAAGTTTTCCAAAGTTTTTCACTTGTTTATTTTTTTTTGCCAGATTTTTCTTGTTATTTTTTGGGAGTTTTTCTCTTTGGTTTATTGCTTTAGTTTTTCTTTTTCTCTCATACAGTTTACGCATTGTTTCGGCTATTTATTTTTGTGTGTGTGTGTGTGTGCTTGTGTGTGTGTAGTTTATGCAATGGGTGCTTTAAGCTGTGGTTTATGAAGATATGCAGAGAAGCAAGCTGTTGAGGTTATGTTATGCTTGGATTAAGTTCTTGCAATCAACGTTTGTTATTAAAACAAGCAAAGTTTCGAGTATACTCGACTGCCTGATATGCTGTATATAATAAAAAGAAAGAGAGAGGAAAGCAGGAATATAAATACCCAATCAGATGTATCTACATATTATACATCCGAAAGAAAAGTTAAAATAAAACAGTATAAACGTTTTGATCAGAAATATATATACTTTAAGTATGATCTTTGTTTAGCAACTTTTAAGTGAAAAATAAAACAGATCAAGTCAAAGACTATAAGATACCCATTACTCAATTTAAATATTCTTAAATTTAAATATATTTATGAATTTTCAAGAGCAATAGTATTAAAATTGTTGTGATAACTTAATAATAATGAATGTAATGGAGTTTTATTATTTTAAATAAGTATCTTTTGATCATACTTAGATATTTAATATACTAGTTTTTATTAATATCTCTAGTTTTTATAATATCTTAACAAGTATTGTCATTAATTAAATATGGTACACTTTTATTTTCAAGAAAAAATAGCTTAATATGTTTCATTTTCATTATTAAGATTTAGTTGCCTATGGTTCTTGGAAAAAAATAAATAATGAGAAGCATTGGATTTATTTTTTTTAGATAAAAAAAATATTTGTCAAAACAATTACTTGACATACTGTATTTGAGCCAAGTAACTAAAATAAAAACTCAAGGCATTAAATACCTAAACGTAATTTAATTATAATTATTTGTGGCTGATTATTTAAGTAGTTCCGACTAAATGGAAACTATTACGCTTATTAAAGCTTAGCTTAAAGTTCAAAACACTTGAAGATTGTCTAATTTTGTAGATCTTTTGTAGATTTGCAAAGCGCTGACGTCACTTGAGCGTTGGCAGCGACGCTGACTGCGTTCCAATAAGGCAAGCGTCTATTTTTAGATCATTCAGCAAAAAAGGCAAAAGCAGACTGGAGAATGTGAGAAAGACGGATATAATGAGGGATAGAGACGGGTAGAGAGAGAGGGGAAGACAGCTTAGCCAGGCTACTTAACGGCAAAAGGCGTCTAACGTCTAACGTTAACTGTAATTTTCAACAGACGGGCAAACAAGTGCAGTTAAACAAGTTAAATGTAAAAAGCGACGCGACGGCAGCGAAGTCGACAGCGCAGTCAGCAGCAGCAGTCAGCAGCAGACGATGAGATACAAAGAATTCAAGTGCAAACGGCAAATAAATCAAACGGCAAACAGAAAGCGCAACGTTGCGTCGCGTCGCGTCGCTGCTGCTACGTAAATATTTGCTTAACAGTTACAGAGAGCGGCTCAGCTTGGAGTTATGCACATGCATACTTAACTCCCTCTCTCTCTTCCCTCTCTCCCTCCCTCTCGCTGCGCTTGCTGAGTCGATCTAGCTGCAAGCTCAACGAAACTGGCATAAAAACTGCGTCAGTGTGTCAAGTTCGTTTTGCGGTCTTGCAGCAAGCAAATAAAGAGTGCAATGACAAAGAGAGCGCGCCAGCTAAGAGAGAGAGAGAGAGAGCGAGATCATCAACCAATTACATGCGAGCATTGCGGTGTAGTAAAGTCTTTTGCTTTGCGCTCTTTCAAGTTATTTGCTTTTGATCTCTTCGTCGGCGCCAGTTTGAAAAGGTAAATGAACTTCCGGCTGCATGCAAAATGTGTTATACAAAAGAAAGTACTTAAATTTTATGATTATTATAGAGATTAGTATATAAATATGAGTATTTTATTTATTTTGTTGAATCACACAGTTTTTTTTAAGTAGTTTAGAAAATAAGATACTTTTTTAAACTTTTTTATTTGTTGTATTTAATTCTATCTGCTCAGCGTTTTGAGCGTTCTTCGGTTTGAGTTTCGCTCTCACGTTTTTTTACGCAGCAGTTGCTCTCTTGTTGTTGTAGTTGTTGTGGTTGTTGTTGTTGTGGTTGTTGTTGTTGTGGTTGTTTATTGGTAAGCCCAGCGGGGGTGCTTGGGGAATTTCAAAGGTGGCAAACTGCGAATATTAACAGTTGTTGTTATTCTATATATTTTATATAAATATACAAAAGCTTCTACCAATGTGTGTATTCGTATGCTCAAGCAATGGGAAAAATAAACATAATCGACGAGCAGATACCCAGCAGTTAGCACTTTAAGATACTAAGATAAATATAAGATACATACGATAAGATACAAAAAGGCTGCGAGCTATGAACGCTAGATGGCGCTGCTGCTGTATCTGAGATTCATATGGGAAATGGTATATTCTCTATTTAATTTCCAATTATCATGAAATTTTAAGATAAGCTTAAGAATATTATTATAAAATATTATGTAAAGTCTTACAAAAATATCTTGTAAATTGTGGAAATAATAATGATTTTTTTCGATTAACAGGCACGGAAAGAAACCATGTTGTTATACTAGAACACATTTTTTTTAGAACACATTTTTTTCCATTTTCACACGATAGTTATACTTTATATATACATTTCATAAATACAGGGTGTAACAACTACTTACGCTCTGGAGAATTGGCTGCTCTTTTCAAGTTTTGAGTGTTTATGTAGTTCATTCAATGGATAGTTTCCCTAACTCACACGTTTTGTAGGGTCTTAAAACATTTTGCGTCTTTGTTTGCTCAACTCTTCTTATAGAGCATACTAAATTCGTTGATAAACTTCAAACAAACTTATCTTTTTTATGTTATGTTTATTTTTATTGGCAAAAATGCTGCGCAAATTAAATTTTTATTTTGCTGTTCGTTGACAAAACAAGAAAAAAAGCAAAAGCAGCAATTGGCCAAATTATATGTAAACATGTGTACAATTGTGGGATTTTTATAGAAACTGCGAAAATAATAGATATGTATAATACGGAAAGTCATATTGCTGAGCTATACAAAACTTGATATCGATTTGCAATTTAAACATTCGCGAAATGATCAAAGTATTCTTTGGGGAAACATTTCTAGGTACTTTTTGCATTACTAAAGTTAAATTTATATGAGAGGGGAAATTCATAAAACTAAGTCAATCAATAAATAAAATACAGAATCGAGAATCAACTCATTTATAAAAGCAGAACTACTTAAATGAAATTTATATAAATATGATATAACAAGTTTTTCTAAAAAAACGGAAACGAATCATAGAATATTGAAAGTCTCCTCATGATGGCTTAGAATCGAAGAAATATCAAGTTTGCTAAGTGATATAAGTTTAAATGCAGAATGAATTTAGAGGCAAAATAATGATTAAAATGACATTCCGCTTGAAAATCGGATAATTTTTGATTAAGTTATGAGAGATCAAAGTTATTGAAAAAATGTCAAGGGGTAAATATGGAAAATTTGATAAAAATCGAAATTGTATCAAATTTTCTAAATGAAAAATATTTAAATGCAGAGTCAATTTAGAGGCCAAATAATGATCAAAATGACATTCCGCTTGAAAATCGGATAATTTTTGATTAAGTTATGAGAGATCAAAGTTATTGAAAAAATGTCAAGGGGTAAATATGGAAAATTTGATAAAAATCGAAATTGTATCAAATTTTCTATATGTTAAAAATTTAAATGCAGAATGAATTTAGAGGCCAAATCATGATCAAAATGACATTCCGCTTGAAAATCGGTTAATTTTTAATGAAGTTATGAGAGATCAAAGTTTTTGAAAAAACGTCTAGGGGTAAGTATGGAAAATTGGATGATAGATGGATTACAGAGCTCTTATTTCAAATAGAGCTTAAAGCTCGTAATTGTTTTTCGAAAAGATACAGCTGAATTTAATGATGCTTAATTACGCTTGATTATGAATTCTTATCAGCGAGTAACGGCATTTCACATGATAACCAAATGCAGTTTGTCCCGTTTAGCATTAACTGCATGTTGCAAGTGGCAAAATGTGTGTGTGTGTGTGTGTGTGTGTGTGTGTGTATTTACCATTTATGAGTTGTCTCTGTTTTCAGCAGCTGCTTTCTAATGCAACATTACGATCAGTAGGCGACTCATTACAGACAGACAACAACAACAACAACAATAACAATAACAGTAACAACAACATTAACAACTGTACAAACAAACAAACAAACAACAAACACGCTTTAAATATCTGCAAACAAAGCAAATGAAAGGCAGCGAAAAGTCAGCGTCAAATCTCAGTTGCAATTCCACCATAAAAAAAAACAAACTAAAATAAACCTAGTCACAATGCCAGACAGAGAGAGAGAGAGAGAGAGAGAGAGAGAGAGAGAGAGAGAGAGTGGGAGAGAGAGGGAGAGGGAAGAGTTGCAAGTCAGTTGTTGCAACAATGTTGCGCTAATATCTTGAAACGTGCAACAACCTTGCACGGAGGACGTTCAGCAAATGATCGAGATTATCGTCGATATAATGATGATCATTATAATGAATAATGATGATCATTAATAATGATAATGATGATCAGTTGTTGCCGTTGTCGTTTGCCGTTTGCCGTTGCCAGACATATTGAGACCAATTAGTGGCTCAAAATCCGCTTTGCAGCAAACGGAACTGCAGCGTCTAACTGTTCAATGTTGCAGCTACTCAGTATGTTGCATATATATACACACATACACACACACACACACATACACTGATAAAAAAATGTGCTAAAATCAAGTTGTTGGTCTCAGAACTAAGATTTTTGGTTTAAAAAATGAGTCGAGAACATAAAATTCTTAAATTAAGAGAACACATCTTGATTTTCAGAACATTTCAAATAAGATAATGTTCCTTTTTTTTAAGAATAAATGTTCTTAAAATTAAAATCAATACATTAAAAAATAAGTAAAAATTTGTTTTTATATTTAAAATTTTTTTTACTTTTAAATTTAGATTTTGATTTATTTACACATTTTATTCTATTTTAGAAACCGAACCGCCGCCTACTGCTTCATAACTGAAGCGGCCTCTCTCTCTAACCAGAAATAATACCTTTTTATACTTTCCTAAAAATTTTAGATTTTTATTCTTATATTAAGCTCTTACGATTTTTCAGATTTATAGTCTTAGTTTTAGTAATTTGCTTTTAAAAAAGTTTATTTTAAGAACAATATATTTAAGATAAGTTGGTCTTTTTTTTCAGTGTACACACATACATAGATGCTGCTGCTTCTGCTGCTGTTGCATGGCAGCGGCGGTTGCATGGAATGTTGCACGCGACGTCGACACCGACGCCAGCGTTAGACAACTGGCAACAATAACAACTTGCAACAACAACAACAACAACTGGCAACTAGCAACTGGCAGACGATCGCGGCCTACTTTCTCCACATTCCGAAATTCAAGTCAAAGTCTGCGGCGACTGCGCAACTCCGCAACTTGCCACTTGCGACTCTGTTGTGCAGTCAGCGGAGGCAGCAGCGGCAGCAGAGGAGGCAACAACAACAACAACAACCGACGGCAAACTAGACAAACCACCAGCCATGGAGGAAGTAACTGCAACTATATAAGTAGTATTCTAGAAGATTACAGTGAAGCTAGCCTAAGTCAAACGCAACTTCAGACTGTCATAACTTCATCAAAACTGAACAGATTTTTAAGCGAAATGTCATTTTGATCAAGATTTGGCCTCTAAATTCATTCTGCATTTAAATTTTTATCTTCTAAAAAATTTGAAAATTTTTCGATTCTAAGCCGATTTTCCATACTTACCCCTTGACATTTTTTCAAAAACTTTGATCTCTCATAACTTCATCAAAAATTCACCGATTTTCAAGCGAAATGTCATTTTGATCATGATTTGGCCTCTAAATTCATTCTTCAAATATTTTTAACTTTGTTTAAAAATTTTTATTTTGACTTTCCTATTCCTTTTTTAATGAGTTCTTACTGTAGCTGCTTTAGTTGTTTCTGCGGCCAAATTAACGCCGACAAGACGCGCCACTTAACACTTCAAGTTGCAGGCTACTTTTTAATATTCATTTCAATTTTATTTTATTATTTTTTTTTTTTTGGGGTTTTGGTGCCGCTTGGGCAATCAAACGATGCAGTCGCCAGCAGCAGCAGCAGCTGGACATTGTCCAAAGCGCTTTTTACCGTTCTACTGTTGCATAAGAAATGAAGCTGAAGCTGAAGCTCAGCTGTTAAGTTGTTCAACTGTTCAGCTTCTCAGCTGCTCATGTGAACGAGAGCGAACTGCGCAGTCGCAGCGTTGCGGTGACGTCGACAGAGGCAGAGGCAGCGACAGCGACGTCGCGACGTAGTTAAACTGCTGAATGAATCGCATTTAAATATTGACCTTGTGATCACGCTTGCCACATGTGGTACAATCTGGTATCTGGTAAATCTGGTACATTTTTTTATAGTATTTCTTGGTACATTTAACAACACTAAAAATGGGATAAAATTTGTTTTAAATGAAGAAGTCTACTAAATATGCTTTGTTTGGATATAGTCTTTTAATTTTTAAATAGATTTTTTTTTAAAAGAAAAATATATTATAGTTAAGTTAAAGCATAAAAATGAAGTATAATTTGTATAGTGAAAAACAAGTATATAAGTTAAATGGGAATTAATTTTTTTGTAAATATAAGAAGAAAACTAAGTAAATGAATACTAAGTGTAATATTAAAATTATGTTAAAAAAGGTAACTAAATCTCAAACAATTGTTCATCTTAAAAAATATTTTTTTTAGTACATATACAAAATTTGGTACAATTAAATATAAAATGTTACTCATCTCATACCTTTGTTAAAAATTAATGTTATCAATTAATCAAAGGGCTTAGCAAGGGTATTAAATATTCGTTGTATTAAAGCTAACACTTCCATCTCTCTCTCTCTCACCTTCTCTTCTCTCTCTCTCTCTCTCTCTCTCCCTCTCCCTCTTTCCGATTTGAAAGTGTGGCAATCTAATTTCGCTCAGTGATCACTTTCTGCCTTTTTGTTGTTAGCATTGTTACTTTAATTGCTGTTGCTGTTGTTGTTGTTGTTGTTGCCACGCAGCAATTCGTACTTTTAGTTCATTTACCTGCTAAAAAAAGTTTCCAGCACAAAAAAAAATCAGCTATTTGGACCTAACTGTTTAACGTTACGTCTTCTGTCCGAACATAACCAAATGATTTATGTTTGTGCTCTTTGCCAGTTTTGTGCGTGTCTTGCATGATTGCCACAACAACAACAACAACAACAGCAACAGCAACAGCAACAACAACAGCAACAATAACTGGGAAAACAACAACATCAACATTATCGACAATAATATCACTTAAGTAGAATCCATTTAAGACTGGTAGTTTAGTAGAAATATGAGAAAATACCTTGTCTTAGTGTAAACAGCCTAATTCGACTGAAAGATACCCTACACAGAAAAAAATATTCCGGGCTAAAATTAATATCAGCGGTGTCAGAAGTACGGACATCCCGGATTCTTATTAACCAAGTATAAAATACTTAAATACTTTTTCTCAACAATATTTTAATTTTTGGGGTTCTGTAATATTTGTTTTGACTCAGATCAAATAATTTAGACTTCTTTTACATTTTAATGTTGATTTTTTAATATCGTTGCCATTTTATCAACGTATTATCTTAATTTAGGAATTATATTCCAAATACATACTTAAAAAATTCAAACTCTAATCAAGTTTATTAAGTTTCTTAAACTTAATTTTTAGAATGGATTTTTTTTTGTATTTAGAGAAATAAATACCCCTTAAAGTTTAAGGCTTAAACATATTCCTGTTTGCCTTTTTATGTTGATTTCCGTAATGAATTTTCTGTAGTTTTCCTGAGTTTAAAAGGATGACTAAAAAACGGGAACAAAACCAGGGAACAATTATTTAATCTTGGCAATTGATTTACGCTAGATACCCTATAGACACAGAAAAAATATCCCTTTAACTTATTCCTGTGTGATGAATTTTCTGTAGTTTTCCTGTACTTAAAGAGGTGTCTAAAAAAAGGGTAGAGAAGACAGAGAACAATTGTTGAATCTTGGCAATTGATTTATGTTTTTTTGTCTGTATCTATCTTTCTGCGTGACATGCAAATAAATGCAAAATTAAATTGGAGAAAGAAGTTCGACGTCGCATCGCATCGAATGGAATTGATTTATTAATTGGGCAACTTGACAAGTTGTTTGGAAAATACTCATCGAGTGCTTTGGGGAATTTTCACATGCTAAGCAATGTCTGCTCTCTTCACTCTCTCTCTCTCTCTCTCTCTCTCTACGCTCTCTGTAGATATCAAATTAATTTGAATTTGTTGTGAGTTCCTTGTGGAATTTGCAGCTTTAAGCATGAATACATTTGACGCTCTCGAGGCATGTCAAATTGCATTTGCAGCTTTTGCTAATTGTTTTATTGCGTATACGCAACGTTGTGCCAGTTAGGCCTTTGCCTTCTGTCCTGCTCTCTCTCTGTTCTCTCTCTGTCTCTGTCTCTAGATTTGGCTCTTTCTTCTCTGCTCGCTGAGCTGTCAATTCCCGGGGGCATTATCAGAGGCGACTTCACAGCAAACACGACTTGGCCACTTTGTTTATTGGCCTACAAAATGTATGCGAATATTTATGAGATTTGCCTGCAAATTTAAGACAATTTAATTTGCACTCGAGTTGCAAGTATTTATACACATAAATACTCTATAAAATACGACGAAACTGTATAATGCATTAAATTATTGAATTGTAATAATAAAGATATTATAATCTAAGCATATTTTCAGCTAGCCACAGGTTAAAATTAAAAATTTTTTCCCTGCTTTAATTAATTTAAATACATTATTTTAATGATTTTTTTTTAAAATACTAAATTTTTTGGTAACTTGTAACACCTTTAAAGGGAATCTTCTTCTCAATATAATATTTCTAAATACTTCATTAAATACTTTATTATTATACTTGAATAAAAAGGGAATTTTCCTTTCGAGGATTTAGTTCTAAATACTATATTTGAATACAATTTTATTATACCTTAATATAATAATGATAATTTAATATCAGTATTAAAAATAATTTGATTAAATTTTTTTAAAGCTTGCTTTCCCTAAATCTTTTAATATTACAGTATATAAGCTATTTTCTATTTCGATATTTATTTATTATTTATGTTTAATCATATCAAATTTTGTAGGACATTTTTAAAATAACTTTAATAATAACTTTATTATTTCGTTGCCAGTTTAGTTTGCAGGGTAGCTGCTAGTCGCTTTAATTTTCTTAAAAAATTTGATTTTTAATTGCTGCCATAAATAAAATCTACTCAAATGAATCATTTGCATTTTTAATGCGCAAACATAATAAAATAATAAAAATGTTGCTGCTGCTTCTGCTTCCTTGACATTTTCTCTTCTTCTTCTTCCCCTTCTTCTATCTTCTTCTTCTTGTGTTGCAAGTTGTTGCCTTGTTGTTGCACTCAGGATAATTAGCGGCCATTTTGCAGTTTGGTGGCTGCTGAAAAGTGGAATTTATGGCAGTTTTTAAGGACATTCGTCAGGATGTGGCAAACTGAAATTGAATTCAACTTAAACTGCAAACAGTTTGTGGCAATTTGCTGACCGAATCATTCATAATGCAACAGCGACGCTGTGTGGCAAGTGTGGCATGTGGCAAGTGGCAAGTGGCAAGTGGCATGTGACTGTGCTTTGCTTTGCTTTTTCCCTTTAGCCAGCCAATTGACATGTGCAGGAAGTTAGCTACAAGCACACACACATATCACACACACACACACACACACACACACATACCACACATAGGTGCCTGTTGGCAGGAAACAGGATCCGGACTTTGTCTGCTGTTACACTGTTAAAAAAAATGTTCTAAAATCAAGATTTTGGTCTCAGATCTAAGATTTTTGGTCTAAAAAATGCGTCGAGAAGATAAAATTCTTAAATTAAGAGAACACATCTTGATTTTAAGAGAATTTTCAATAAGACCAAGTTCTTATTTTAAGAATAAGTATTCTTAAAATTAAAATAATAAAAATTAAATAAATAGAAATTGTTTTTTATATTTATAATTTTTTTTAAATTTTATTCACTTACCTTTTATTCAGTTTAATAATTTTATAAAGGGTTTTTTAATTTTTTACGAGTGGGATTCGAGCCGCCGTCTACTGTTGCACAACTGAAACGGTTTCTCTAATAATAAATAATAATATTCTTAGTTATAGTAATTTGGTCTTAAAGTAATCTTATTTTAAGAACAAAATATTTAAGAATAGCGTTCTTGATTTTAGAAGTTGATCTTTTTTTTCAGTGTACGACTTCTGCTGCTGCTGTTATTCATCTAAGCCGCAAAATTTTCGCTGGGTAAAAATTCATTGAATTTCAAATGTGACTTGGACACCGTTGTAACGCCTCCTGTCTCCCTCTCTCCCTCTGTTCACCTGTCTCCCTCTTGTCCTTGCCGTGTCAGCTCGTCAATTGGTCAGCGCCACGTTGGCCACTTCAATTTGCATTGATATCGTGTCCTCTTTCTCGTTCTCGTTCTCGTTCTCGTCCTGGCCATGTCTCTGGCAATTCATGATTCATTGGCCCAAAAGCGAACAGCAGTTGGTTTAAATTTAACTCTTGCAACTGCCACACGAATTTGCAACACAATGCGCGTTGCAACTTGACAACAAAGTCAGTTGACAACGTCAAGTGTGTGAAGACTCAACACAATATTTTGCACCCCAACACAACATACACAACAAACACTCGACACACACACACACACACACACACACACACACATGAATAACAACAATTAATTATTTTCAAGCCTGCGGCTGAATTTCAGCACATCAAAGTTAATTGAAGGCAAACTTTTTCACTTTTTCACCTTTTTAATACCCTAGAAAAAGCAATAACACATAGAGAATATTAGATTAAGATTATATGTTGCCGAAAGTATATAATAATAATAATTATATATAAGATTAAGGTCCTGTCTCCCTAAATTTTATAAAAATAGATAAATTTAAACTTGACATTGATTTCAATTCAATTTTCAATTTCAGAATCAAAACTGATAATTTTTATTCCACATTTGGATTCTTGTGCTATAACAATTTAATAACTTTAGTTTACTAGATCCACCAGTTTTATATATTATATTTTTTATATTAATTTATATTTTTTAATGGAAAAAAGATGTAAGAAAAATCCTAATTTTTTTTTTCAGAATCATTTCGAATTTATCAGAAAAATTCTATTAAATCTAAAATATTTAAAGCATGGACAAAAATGTGGAAATAAGTTGTTTACTTATTTATTTATTATGAAGGAAAAAAAAAAAAAAGACGGTAAATATACATTTTGTGAGCCATTGTATATTTATTCATCCAATGTTTAATTTAATTGAATTTATTTTATGTATTAGATATATTTTTTATCTGTTACATTCTTTTTTTTCTAATTATATTTCATGTTATTTTATTTAATTTTTATATTTATGTGTATTTTTATTCATCTAATGTTTAATTTAATTGAATTTATTTCTGTATGAGAAATATTTTTAAAATTGTTATATTCTTTTTATTTAATTATATTTCATTTTTTTCATTTATTTTTTTATAACTATGTAGTTCACAGCATACTCTATCTCAAAGACTAAGTGCTGGGTATCTGCTAGTCACACTCTTTGGACTAACAAGCACTTTGAGTTGTTTGCTTTGAGTTTGTTTGAGTGCAGAAGGTGTCAGAGAGTACGAGTATCTCTTCTTCCTCTCTCTCTCCCTCTATCTCTTTCTCACTTTCTTTCACACTCCTTAACTACATTTCCTCATACTGTCTCTCTCTCTCTCTCACTCTCTCTCTGTCTGTCTCTTTTCGCCTGCTTCTGTGTGTGTGAGAAACTCTTGTAAGTCTGTATGAAATATATCGCACGTTACGTATACGCAACGCAGTCCCATCACATCACATGTTCTGAGTAGGACATCGCTGAGGACGCAGCTGTTGATGAAGACTAATGATGTTAGTGCCACACAGCAACTGCTCTGCTCTCTCTCTCTCTCTCTCTCTGTCTCTCTCTAATATGCATGCCACACCGTTGTCTATTAGCTGCAAGCTGACTGACAATCTTGCCTCCTTTTATAGTATGTATAAAAGCTGTGTTACTGACCTCAATTCAGCCTGTTAATGCCACCAAATGTTGCGCTTTAATCAAGCCAGCCAAAATGTTGCAAGCTGCACTCACATACATACATATACATCATATATCATCTTTAAACAAAATAAATGCGTTGCGTGGCGTTGCAGAAAAATTTGCGTTGAAATATATATTTTGTGAAATATGATTGCCACATTTTTCATAGACAACAAGATGCGGCAACTAAGATGAATGTCTTCCGCTTGTGGCATTCAATTATTTAAGCACACAGCACTCACTTGTTAACAATTAAAGTCAAGAGTTGTAACCTTTTGCCGAAGGACTCTAAAGGACTCAGTCTTAAACTCAGTCTCAGTCTCAGTTTCTGTCTCGACTCGAGGCTCTGAACAATAAATAAAACATGCAAAAGGCAGCGAAATATGAAACTATGGCAGGACACAGGAGTCACAGGAGTCGCTGGATCCTTGGCTGTTGCTTCAACCTTCCTTCCTTGTCCTCCTTGTCTTCCTGGTCGTCCTTGTTGTCCTTTTTCGCTCAGTTTTGCTGTTTTGTATTATGAGCGATGATGATGCTCGTTGCCAGCTTCTTACTTCTGCCTTCTTCGTTGACAGCGTTAAGTTGAATTGTTTATTTGACTTTTAGTTGTTTTCCTGCTGAAATGCGACGCGGCCTCCACTCAGCGCAAGTTACAGATACCCTGTAAATTGCTGAGGTAGGACATGTTAAGTTAGAGTTCATTCACAGTCTAAGCAATTTTCATTTCTACTTAATCAACTCTCAAAAGCAACTTTTCCTCAGTTGTATCTTGATCATTTTCATTTTCTCTTTTAAAATATGTTTATTTATTTATTTTTTTATTTATTTATCTATTTTTTAAATTATTTTTTTTAATTTCTTTATTTGTTTTATTTATTTAATTATTTATTTATGTGGTTCTTTATTTCTTTATTTATTTAATTAATTTTTTATTTATTTATATATTTATTAATATTTATTTATTTACGACTAAAAGCAGTCAGCAAAGATAAAAAAATAAGCAAGAAAAAAAAAGAAGTTAAAAATATAAAATATAAATAAAATTAAGTATAAATTATAAACTGCAAAAAAAAAAAAATTAAAATTAGAAATTATTTAACAGAGTGTCTACTAGTTCAGTACATAATTAAAGTTTTTTTCTTTTTGGCCTCCACTCAACTGAATTCAAAATTCAAAGAGTTGCGGCAACTTTTCCTCGTTGTGTTTCATTTTTCCTTAGACAACTCTGAACACAATATGCAAAGCATTTTCTCATTTTCCTATTTTGCCGAGCATCTGCCAGGGTTGGAGTTAACTTAATGTTGCATCCCTTGAACATGTCGCCAAGAGGCAACTGTTGCTCCTGGCAATAAACAAATGATTCGCTGATGGAGCTTATCACGTTGAAATCTGAAGGAAATTACTTGTTTTCTATTGCGGGAATTGCCTTGAATATAACCCAACAGACCTTTTAGAAGGAAAACTGAAAATAGAGATAAGTTGGCTAAGGGAATACTCTTTATGTTAAGGTATATCAGCTGGGCAAGCTAATTTTGTATACTAATTGAAAAATTTGTAAAAACGAAAGTCCTGGTTTCTGTATTTTATTATTTTTCCCTCTCTTTGTTTTACTTTTGAACTTAACTAAATTAAAATAATTTTTAAACAGTTTGACTCCGGTTTTCTTAATTCTTAAGTAAGGAATTGTAATAATAACAAATTCATATGTTTTACAATATTTTATTATACAAATTATAAATATCTTAAAGCTGTCTGAAATGAGTAAGTCATTTTTTCAAACTTAATATTTTTCAGTTCATTTCTATAATAAAAAATTGAATACCAGTATAAAAAGTTCTTAAAAAATTACACCTGAAATCCAGATAAATTAAATTTACTTCATTTATAATAAATTTTATTTGATAATATGGCTTTTTTATAAAGAAGATAAAAATCTATAAAATATATTTGAAGTAAAACTGTTATTTTGAATTTTTTTGAATTAAATCTCATGCTAAATAAAAGCTCAGAAAAAAGATAAGCCTAAGCAGGAATTTTCCAATCAAACTAAATATGCGAATCTTTCATTCCTGTGTTAATTATACAATTTTTTAGATTTAATTTCTAGCAAAAGAAACATTAAATTATTCATAAATTTAAGGTGGTTCTATATATGAGCTTTATATATAAATGCATTCTATAGATACGAGTATTACTTAAACTGCAGACTGAGAAACAGTTCAAAAGGGAGAGAGAGGTAGAAAAGCAAAGGTGTTTGGCTTAATGACAGCGCTGTTAGCCACAATGGCAAAGCCAATGCTTAAATGATACCTGTCAGCTGTCATACGCAACTTGTTGTCTACACACACACACATGTGTGTGTGTGTGTGTGTGTGTGTGTGTACTGGGTGTGTGTGTGTGTGTGTGTGTGTGTGTGTGTGTGTGTGTGTGTACTGGTGTGTGTGTGTGTGTGTGGGTGGCAAAGCAGTCGACGCTAATTGAAAAACGCTACACGGCGTGTGTTCAACTTGACGTATACTTAATCTTCTCAAAACAGACATGAGGGTGCAAGTGCTATGTGTGTGTGTGTGTGTGTGTGTATACTTCAATGTCGAGCACATCAAATGGGTTAACAGGCAACCACAAAACTTGACACACTGAAAACGTAGAAGATTCAATGCAAATATAAACAAATCAGCACAAAATTGGCTAAAAAAAGAAAAGGGTGAGTCAGTAAAAAGGGTAGATGTTTTTGGGGGTATTTTTTGGTTGCTTTTGGAAAAGCCGCAGATCAGCAGAAATTTTAGTTGGTTGCCAGTTTTCAACGCCAGCTGCCAGCATACAAACATATTCAAATTACATTTTCACAACAACAGCAACAACAACAGCAACAAAAGAAAATATTTGGCTAAAAATGGAAAACTAAAAGTGCAAAAATTTTTGTTGCAGCATTTTAGGGGTAGGTAAGGGGGAGGGGGGAGAGTTAGAGCAATGTGTAGGCGTTTTGTGTACGTTTTAGAAAATGAAAACTTGCAACAGACGCAGCAACAACAACAACAAAAATAACTGTTGGCAGCTTGCAACAACAACAAGAACAACTGGCAACAAGCGGCAACTGAGTCGCTGAGCTTGCCACACAAGTTGTGGGCAGAAAAGCACTTAATCATCTTAAACCGTTGTTTGCACGGTTTGCCGCAGACGTGGCTGCCACATACACACACACTTGCCACACACACACACACTTGCAACACACTCATGCGGCACACTTTAGTGCCACACGTGTTTGCCTCTGCTGCGTTGCACGCAAAAACAGAACGCAAAAAAAAAAGAGTTGAAAAAAAAAACTCCAAAAATATGTTTAGAATAGTCTCCAACTGTTACTTGCCACTTGCCACATGCCCCAGGTAGAGGCAGCCACAATTTGATTAGCAGCGCAACTAACTAAACACATGGTTTTTAGCTGAGAGCCACCTGTACCATCTGCCCCACCTGTTTCACCTGCAAAACCCAAAAACAACGACCACATTTCATACGCTTACACTTGCCTCAAAAAAGCTGAACCGCATTTAGCGCGAATTTAGCGGTTGCCCAACAACAGCGGCAACACCCACAACACCCACAACACACCCCACTTCTCAGCTCAGTTTCATGCCACACACTCACACCCACACATACACCCACACACTCTCACACACACACACTCAGACTCAGACTCAGACTCAGCCTCTGCAGAGATACTTTTTATTTTTCAGGTGGTTTTCGGTAATTAAAAAATGCAAATCAATTAACAGCACAAAACGAAAAGTAACAAAGCAACAGTGGTTAAGTGAGGAGAAGAAGGAAGAGATAAAGATGAGGAATAGTTAGAAGAGGTAGTAGTCAGAAGAGGTAGTAGTCAGATGAAGAAGCTGCTGCATTTAGTGGCAGGCTGAATATAAAAGGCGGCAATTGAATCAAAATTCTATGCTAAATCTGTGTGATTCTAAGTTCGAGAGTGTGTATCTGTGTGACTCTGTGTGTGTCGGTGTGTATGTTTCTGTGTGTGATATAGGAATGAGTGTGGCACTTTGATTTGCATCTCTTGTGGCAACCAAATAACAATATTCAAATCGTTGTCTTTAGATACAAATTGGATGTTCTCATGAGATGCATTTTCATTTATTTAATAAATTTATTGAATTTAAAATCAGGTTATGTACCAGAAATAGTTTTAAAGATTACTCTAAAAAAATTTAAATATATATTTGAAAATACAAATTATATTAAAATGTGAACTTTTAAACTCTTCGTCTGGAGATGTTTATAATATTGATTTAGTCAAGAAATTGTTGCGGGAAGACCAACATGATAATAAACAAATAAAAAAACCTCTTTAAGAGGTAAAAGTCTAGGAACGAAAGCCTATTCATGCCCCAAAATTTCTGATATCCAATTTTGTGACAAACAATATTCAGTTTTATACATTTTAAACAAAAATATTAGTTAAAAAAATTATTTAGCAATAAATTTTAGTTTTAAATTCTTAAAAAAAATTTAACTGATATTAAAGTTTTTAAATGTATTACACAACTTAAAAATCAAATTAAAATATGGATTAAGATATAAAATTTGTATGGATTGAAGATATTTAAATTGCTAGGAGTAGTTCAACATTTGGTATTATTTCAGAAAAAATAAAAAATTATAGATTTTACCGCCTATATTTCAAGTTCTTAAACATTATAGGTCACATTTTCAACTAACACTGCTTTATAAGATTTTTCCTTGACAATAGAGAGCTTTAAGCGTTTTATTTTCTATGGCCATGATCAGCTTTTGAAGTGGTTTTGAGGAAGACCTTCAACGTCGCTCAAAGTGTTCAATTCTAAGTACTTGTTAAGCACTTCCACTCTTTCCATCTTCTCTCTCACTCCCTCTCTCCCTTTCTCTCTCTGTCCTTGTCACACTGCTTGCATAATTGAAGTCAATTGGAGTGAATGACATGTCAATCAAATGGAATATGGTCTGCTGTATAGACTAAATGTCTGATATTGCAATTTGGTTTTTCCTGTGTCGGCGGGGGGAAAAGTGGAAAAGCGAGGAAAAGCGGAAAAGTGAGTATCCGATTGTCAATGAATTGGGTTGCCTCTAGATGAGAAGCTGACAATGCCACTGGCCACTTTATGCTAATGCGGCTATTAATGTTCGTGTCCTTTAGCGATGCCCCTTTTAACCCGCTCCACTCTCCTCTTACCACTTCCCACTCCCCAACTAACCTTGCAACTTCCCTCTCGGAGGGGTGCATAGATATAGCCTGCAATTAGCTCAATTTGTGCCACAGAAGCGTCCCTCGATGCCATCCGAACTGACCCTTCATTTGCATCTGATCAAAGTTAATCCTATGGCAAATCACACCATGCAATGTATGATATTTTAGATATCCTGTAAATTGCAAATGATTAGAAAAGTAGTTGGAGTTGTTTGAATAATGCTAATGCCAAAACTAATGCTAATGCTAATGACTATACAAATTCTAACGCTATAATAATGGAAATGCCAAAATTAATGAAAACGCTACTTCAAACTGTCATAACTTGATCAAAACTTAACCAATTTTCAAGCGGAATGTCATTTTGATCATGATTTGGCCTCTAAATTGATTCTGCATTTAAATTTTTATCATCTAGAAAATTTGATCAAAATCGAAAAAATATCAAATTTTCTATACTAACCCCTTGACATTTTTTCAAAAACTTTGATCTCTCATAACTTCATCAAAAATTAACCGATTTTCAAGCGGAATATCATTTTAATCCAGATTTGGCCTCTTAAATGATACTGCATTCAAATTTTTATCATCTAGAAAATTTGTTAATTTTTCGATACTAAGCCATCTATCATCCAATTTTCCATACTTACCCCTTGACATTTTTTCAAAAACTTTGATCTCTCATAACTTCATCAAAAATTAACCGATTTTCAAGCGGAATATCATTTTAATCCAGATTTGTCCTCTTAAATGATACTGCATTCAAATTTTTATCATCTAGAAAATTTGTTAATTTTTCGATACTAAGCCATCTATCATCCAATTTTCCATACTTACCCCTTGACATTTTTTCAAAAACTTTGATCTCTCATAACTTCATCAAAAATTGCCCGATTTTCAAGCGGAATGTCATTTTGTTTATGATTTGGTCCCTAAATTGATTCTGCATTTAAATTTTTATCATCTAGAAAATTTTATCATTTTTCGATTTTTGTCAAATTTTCTATATCTACCCCTTGACATTTTTTCAATAACTTTGATCTCTTATAACTTCATCAAAAACTAACCGATTTTCAAGCGGAATGTCATTTTGATCATGTTTTGGCCTTTAAATACATTTTGCATTTAAATATTTTTAAATTTGTTAAGAAAAAAATACTGCTAATTCAAACCACAGTGCTATTGTTAATGATAGGAATAATAATAATTTTTCTTGTATTTTAACAGGATATGTAATAGTCGCACTCTAAAACAGTTTAATTATTTTTTGTTGCGATTGTTGTTTATGTTGTTGTTGTTGTTGTCGCATATCTTTTGTGCATTTTTGCCATGTTATAAAATGCTCATATTTATTTAGATGCATTTGAATATTTTGCGCATATTTTTGGCGCGTTGCATAACTTTAATGCAGGCTTTTAGCATAGTTAGTTAGTATGAATGAAATTGCCAGGGGATCGTCTGATTAGCATCGTTTTAATGTTTAATTTAAGCTCTGGTGACCAGCGAATCGCCAATTGCAATGTTGCCACCATTAGATGCACATTAAATATTATATTTTCGCCATATAAATTGAAAATATTTACAAATATATATATATACATATTCTATTCCTTTATTTCGCTCTCATTCTCTCCGATTCTCTCTCTGATTTATTTGTGCCTGGCAATTGCTCCGCTTTGTGTTAATGGCAATGCCAAAAATTTTAAATAATTTATTTGGGTGTTTTTTTTCATTGTTAATTGCTGCCAACTTCTTGTCGCTGCTGCTGCTGCTGTTATTTTGGCAACATAATTTTTGGTTTAATTGCTAGCAATTTTCCGGGCACCCAAACAAAATGCCTATAAAAATATCAAAAATATTGTAAAGCCGGAACTCAATTTAGCGACAAAATATCTAAAATGCAGTTTGCAATTCGCCAATCTAATACAAAACACCGAGATATTTCGAAATACACTGGGAAAAATTGTATAGTAATTAAATACAAAGTGTCAGTAGAGTGACAGTTGTTTATAGATACATTTTTGAATAAAGATACAAATATAAATGTATAGATATACAGATCTAAATACAGAAATATATATATAGATATATTTAAAATAAAAATCTTAGTTTGTTTATTATCTGAAATTAATTAATAATGATTATTTTGAGTAATAATATTTTTTTTTTATACATCTTTGTATATCAGCTTTATAACTATTTTTTTAAGAATAATAAAACTGTAACTGTTGAAGTCGAGATACTTAGTTTAATCTATAATATAGATATAATATAGATATAATACAGATAAGATATCTGTATCTCATTTATGAAGTAAGTTTTTAAAAATTGACTTATGACCAGTTTAAAAATTAATTGCTCTGATTTGAATTAAAAAAATTTCTCCAGGTGTATAAATATTTGCATATTTTTGGTCATATCGAATATTTAGTATTTTTGGCATATGAAAATTGTGCGCGGTTAAAAGGCGACATGTGTGGAAAATTGTAAATATGTAAATGTAAGTGTGTGTGTGTGTGTGTGTGTGTGTGTGTGGTGTGTTGGTGTATTGGTATGTGAGTAAGTGTTAGAATGCGAATATGTGTATTTTGTTTGCACAAAATTTAATAATAATTTGGAGTGAAAAGTTTTTGGCAAGTCTGAAATTGGTTTGTAATTTAATTGTTGTTGTCTGGCTGTTGTCGCATACTCGTGGCATGCAACGTGCTGCATGCAGCACAAAATTAAAGCCCCAAAAAATAAATATTTATAAGTTAAAGCAACTGGCAACAGCTTGAGAATTCGAGTTGGCTAATTAAATATATTTGCATGCCAATTGCACACACACACAGTGAGCGAGTGAGACAGAGATAGCTGTAGATATATATTCTATGTTAAGGAGCTACTCAGCTCAAGATGTGCTAATAATAATAATGAAAAGTCAGCGCTGAACATAAACTGCACGAGCAAGAGAAAAAAAAAAACAAAAAAGAGAAAGAAAAAAGAAAAACTAAAGAAAATTCAGGCGCAAATAATGATGAGAAAAGAGCCCGCAGGAGCTGAGCAAAAGGACAAGCGGCAGCAACAACAACAACAACTACAGCAACAACAACTAACACTACAGTGGCAGCCATAAAATGTGCCCAGTCGTCGCGAATCGCAGTTCCACTTTATGGTCAGTGGCTGTAAGCGAGCTGGACAGTGGGAGGGAGAGAGAGTGGGAGAGTGAGAGGTGAGACGGGGCATCTGCTTAAGCGCTAAAACACGATAAATCTAATAATGCGACGAGAGGGCAACTCCTGTCGTCGTGCTGCTGTCACTGTCTCTGCCTCTGCCTCTGCTGCTGCCTGTCAAAATTCTGAGCGCCGCATCGCAAAAGCGTCGTGTGGCGGCATCGTCAGCTGGCGTCGCTACAATTAACTCGCAAACTGACCTGCCTCACGTGCACGTCAAAGAGCAACACTCAATGCCGCTCTTAAGTCCTGTCCTTGCGCTCGCTCTCTCTGCCACTCGCGCTCTCTCTCTCTCTCTGCGCTCTCTTTGGCAGACCACCCCAGCAGTTCGCAGTCGCTGCTCTGCTGCTGCTCAGCCGGGCGGATGCATTGCAAAATGCCGGCTAAATTGAAGCTTTCCGTTTACTTCCGCTGCTGGCGCCATCTTCCTCTCTCTCTTTCTCTCCCTCTCTCTCTCACTCTTTCTCTCACTCCTTTTAGCTTGCTCTCTGTTACTGCAGCTGTCGCTGCGACATTGCGTTTGCTGCATTTGTTTTACATAAATATTTTTAATTTTTATTTAACTGATCGTAAAATGCTTTTAATTCTCTTTACAATATTGTCACTGGCAGCTGGCAGCGCAGTCAACGTTGTGGGAATTCCTTTGTGCAAAATTTGTTGTTGCAGTCAAAAAGCAAAAGCGTCGCAGCTACGTCGCTGTCGCAGTCGCAGTCGCTGACTTGTTGATGAGCAACGACAACAAAGACGACGAATCGTCAAGTGCGCATCTAACGACACTCGGCTACAACAACAATGCAAATGAGAGTCAGCTGCCAATCGTTTGCGCTCTCACTCTCTCAATGCGTATAGTGCAGGCAGCGACGTCGACGTCGGCAATGAAGGCGCCTCGTGCAGAGTTTACTATGCCAATGCACTCAACGGTAAGTCGTCGTCGTCGTCGTCATCGTCTGGCGCCCAATGTTCGGCCCCACACCCAATGCAGCAGTCGTCGCAGCAGCAGAGGAAACGGCAGAGCAGAGCGCCGACGCAGCAGAATGCTCTCTCTCGCTCTCATTGATTGGCGTTCAGTGGGGCCACCTTCACCTTCACCAGCTGTTAAGGCTGCGTCGCTGTCGCTGTCACTGTCGCTGCCTCTGCTGCTGCTGCTGCAATAGCTGCGCTTGGAGTTTGCCCAGGTCGCAATGCACACAGCAGTTCTCGTTGGGCAAGTCCCCGTAACATAAGCATTCAGTTGAAACGCAACATTCGCCAGCTGCGGTTGCCCAACGGCGACAGTTCAGTGCATTTACTATAACTGAGCAGCAGCAGCAGCAGCAGCTGAAGCAGAAGCAGCAGCAGAAGAAGACGGAAATGAAGAGACAGCAGCAGCGACAGCAAGCAGTCGAGTTTGGCCGCTCAGTCGAAACGGACGTCAGTTTCCACATTAACGTACCCAAAATTAAAATATAAAAAGATAGATTGCGAAACGTTGCGCATACGCACTGTCTAACATTCAGTGTTGAACACTCGTCAAAGTTGTGCCATGTCAGCATTTAGTTCAAATTCTAACAGTTTCAAGTGATCAGCTAAATTCAAAGCAAGTGACAGAAGCAATTTATAAATAAAATACTGCATATTAATAAATATGTAAAATATACTATATAAATACATAACATAATATTTATATATATGTTTGTATGTCGATTTCTCATATGTTAAACGTGTAACGCGAGACGCTAAAATCAATTTCGTGGTAATTCCATTTTCATTATCATTTTCAATTTCAATTCCAATTCGTCGTTGTGCTGTTATTCTTACCCATAAACAAATCATGTAATAAAAGACTTTGGATCAAAACAGCAAACAAAAATTGCAATTGTTGTAAATTCCTCAATGTAATACAATTTATAAAAAGGGGCCAGTTTTACAGGTGAGTGTTAATTTTATGATATTGAAATTGAATATGTTAAAATATGATATTATCAAGTAATCTCGTAAGCTCAGGTGTAATTGTATAAATATTAGAATGATATCTAAGTTTGTTCAGGTGAAACTAGATGTCTCTAGCTAGAAAATATTTAGGTTAGATTTAGACAATATATTTTTAGAACAAATTTTCAATATCAGTATAAAATACTGAAGAATACTTTTTAAAAAGTAGTTATTTATTTTTAAGAGCGAAATGAAAAAAAACTGGGTTAACTTTCTTATAGAAAATTGATATAACCTTTCAAATCTATTTGTTATTATATTCAATATTATATCAAAGAAAAAAGGATCTTTAATATAACAGCTTTTTTAAGATTTCTCTACAACTAACAAATCGTTATTTGATTGGTTTGTTTTTATATATATTCATTTTTTTGCTTTAATAGGTATACTATATATGATAATAATCATATATGATTATAGATTAGGTACTCCAATATATGAAAATAAAAGCTTTCTTTCTTTAATAGACTTTAATAGAAAATTTTAAATAGCTATATTTAAGACTTTCATTACCAATGTGATAAATTGATAGTTTCTTAGAAATCTTAAAATATTTTTCATAATTCTTGCTAAATTCCCATGCAATAATATTGAAATATCAAACTATATTTGATAATTCCATTTTAGTTGGTAAAATGGCATCTGGTCAATAACCATTATTAGATTTTTTGCCAATTCATTTTGTAGTTGTTCATAGTTTGCGATAAATGCTGTTAAACAGTTCGAATTCACGAGTTTTTTAAGGTTTTTGGTTCCCAGTTCTGCCAGTGTTGAATTCTTTGGCAATGATTTGCACTTTTTGAGCGCTGAAACTAATTTCAAGTTGTTTCTTGCCATAATATCTTATCAGCAGATGGGCAGATATTTAGAGAAAGAGACAGAGAATGTGGGAGAGTGTGGGAAAGAGATAGATGATGAGCATTGTTATCAGCAAAGTGCTGCAATCCAAATGACAATTTCATTTGGCGCGCATTTTGATGGCGTAACAACCCCTTTTTGGCCCCATCCCCACCCCCTTTAGTCCCTGCTCGGCATTCTCAGGACCCCCGAGGTGCTTTCTCAATTGCATTCGCTGATAAGCAAATTAGCTTGCCAACTGGCCTAATAATTGAGTCTGCGCTTTGGCTGGGGCCAAAAAGAGTGTTGGCTAACGATGACAGCGGGGAGAGGGGAGAGAGGGAAAGACTTACCTGTATGCCATGGGCGTAGGGAAGGAGGGGAGGGGGTCGAGGTAACTTCTAAGCGCTTTAGCCGCCACCAACGACTGAGCAAACCTTTTTCGCCACAAGCGGTTCTCACATTTGTCATGGAACAGCAGCAAAAAAAAGTAGAAAAAATAGAAAAAAAGTAGAAAAAAAATCATAATAAAGAAAAGTGGCCGCAAAGAGTGCTTAAAAAATGGAAATAGATGAGTGTGCCAGCCCAAGATTGTGGGGGAGGGGTGGGAAAGGTGGGCAGGTGAGCAAGCCAAAATAAAATAAAAAAAAAGGCGAAACAAAGACAGAAGTAAATGAATAAAAAAAAATAAGTAAAGAATTTCTACTTATAACGAGTTTTTATTACAAACGCGCGAAAGCGGCGCACAAACAAACCCAAAAAAGCGGCCCCCCCTCCTCCCCCCACCACCAACAGTCGCTGCCCCAAATCCCCGTTACTTGTAACAGCCGAAAATGTATTAAAAAAGTAGTAAAAATAAGTAAAAATGGGCAGCGAGCGGCGGTCTAACAAAATTCCAAAAGGAGTGCCTGAGTACGAAGGGTAGTAGGAGGAGGAGAAGGAGAGAGTGGAAAGAGCGGGGAGTGGGAGAGTGCACATAAAAAGTAACAGCATTTTTGCCTAGCAGACAACTGCACAGACGGACAGAGAGACAGAGAGACAGACGAAGGCAGATGAAGACCAAGACTGCGAAAGCATGAAGCAACATTATTCAAAAGAAAGCCAAGTTAAGGCATGCCGAGCACACACACACACATAGTAAGAGAGTGAGTGAGAGAGAGAGCGATGTAGATAGACAGACAAAAGCAGCATAATGCAGCGACAGAAGAGACTGCATGGGTAGGAGGAGGAGGCAAGCGGCACAGTTACAACTACAATGCTGGATCGGACCAAGCATTAAACATCAGCGCAGCAGCAGCAGCGGCAGCGGCAGCAACACTAGCGGCAGCAACTGCGACGCCAGCAGCGGCGGCAACAACAACAACAAGCAAGCAACATGCCGACATTCTTTCATTCGTACAACGACCTCGACTTTGATTTGCAGTTTTAGCAACTAAAGAATTTGCAAGTGAGCGAGCGAGAGAGCGTGCCAAAAGCAAAGAGCACTGTAAGTGGCCTCCAAAGAGAAATTGTAAAGAAATGGCAGCAGCAGCACAAACGGCCTCTAGACGACCTACACGCGTGAGCAACAAACATGCTGAGAACGAGAGAGCAAGCGAGCGAGCGAGAGCAAGTCAACGAAACCATTTAGCTGCTGCCTCGCTTCGTGTAGCTTCGTGTCGTGTCGTATGGGTTCGTGTCTTGTCATCGGCTCAACGCTGCTGCTGTCGCTGCTGCCATTGCTGCCTCTGCCACTGCTGCTGCTGCTGCTGCTGGAAGCTTCGCAATGTCGCTGGTTCGCCAACTTCATTCATTCGTGCTGCGCGTCTCGTCTGTGCCGGTCGCTTAACGCTAAAATCAGCGCTTTGCTTTTGACTTGAATACAATTGTCAATTTTGCCAGTCAGCCACATACAATTTACAAACACACACAACTCAACAGCGAAACACACACACAGATACAGATTGAGAACAGTTGGTGCTAAGAAACAAAGACAAAGCAGTGCTAAATGTGCCAAAGCCAAAAGTGAACAAAAACTCAACAAAATATAAACTAAACAATGACAACAAAACAAGTTAAAATGCCGACGCCTGTCTGTGCTAAAAGTCGCCAAAAAGTTAACGACAACGCGTTACTCACTCAATATAAAAAGCTTGACTATCGCAGACACTCAAAACACACACACTCAAACACACACACACACACACGCATGCAGAGAGACAACTGAGGCCAGACGACTCACACACACACACACACACACACATGTTTACAGCTGTGTGGCGACTTCAGCTAGCGGTTAGCAGCTACAGTTATCAAATGCGGCCGCCGCCGGTCTGTCAACTTCTCCAGACAGCAAGCGATAGAAAGAGAGAGAGCAACAGAGAGCGAGAGAGTGATACAGTGTCTACCTCTGAGAGAGAGAAAGAGTGATAGAGCTTGTATTACTGTATATAATTCCATATGTGCAATGTTTGTGCGACTTGGCGACTTGGCATATCAGTTAACCGGATGTTGATTTGTTGGCCATCACACACCGTTCATAAAAAAACAGCAGCAACAACAACATGGCCGTGTTGCAGCCATTTTAAAAGGCAGCGAAACAAAATGGCATTGAAACATCCTTAAGAGATGAAAAAGAATGTCAAATGATGACAGATAAAAGAACCGAGCGTTGAATACAGTTCAAAATCAACAGCAGAAGACAAAGCGACCACAAAAGCAGATTCTCACACTCTCCTCCTCTCACTCGCTCTTTATATTCTTTTTACACACATGTCCAAGTGCATATGACAACAGCTAAAAGGAACTGAAAATCTGCATATAAACTACAAATGGGTAAGCTAGAAGCTCAAGCTAATTTTCTTTTTCAAAAATATTTTTAAAAAATACAACTTAACTTGGGAAAAATTTGAAGTATTTGCAGTCTCTTAACTTATTTATAAGTAGCTTGCGAAAGCGCTTCGTCTTATAAATTGTAATCAATAAATTGAGTGAAATATAAAGCATTATTTGCTTATAAGTAAGTTGTAATAATAAATTGATTAAAATATAATGCATTATTTGCTGAAAAATAAATACACTATCAAGTGTAGTATAGCTGGAAAAATTAATTCAAAAGTGTTTTATTTTTTTATATGCATATTAGGAGATACAAATTGTTATCTACTGTGTTCATGATCAGCTTAGACATATATTTATGATACTTAAAAACTAAAGAAGCTAGAAATTTGAAAAGTTGTATTTTTTATGCCCTGCTAAAATTATTTTTATAATACTTATAAATCTCTGCAAAAACTTATTAAATATACTAATAAGTTGAGCAATTTATTGCTATATTTATAACTAACTTAAAAAAATTTAACCAGAAAAATTTAAGTTATTGCTACTTAATAACTAAAATTCTATAACAATTTATTAAAATCTTAAGAAACTTTAAAAGTATTAACCCGAAAATTTAAAAACTGTTACTTGATAACTAAAATTCTATAGCAACTTAACAAAATCTTATAAGTCTTAAAAAGAATCATCCAGAAAATTAAAGAAAATGTTACTTAATAACTAAAATTCTATAACAATTTGACAAAATCTTCAGAAAAGTTTTATTAGTACCAAATACGTTAATCTTTAGCTAAATGCAATTCCAAATTCATTATTATAACTGTTATTATTTGTGTTCTAATAAAACAATCAAGTGCTCTTAAAAAATCCACATTAACTTGCTGCAATTTCCATAGATCCGCATACAAACAGAATAAAAAGGGGGCACGTCTCTCCCTCTCTTTCTCCCTCTCTCTCCCTCCCTCTCTCCCTCTCGCTCTCACTTTGGCTCTTTTGTGGCGAGTCGTGCCCCAAAAGCGTGCTAATAAAACATTTAATTAAAACATTAAGCGGCAAAAAGCGACGACGACGTCACATAATTAAACTGTAGCACCTGAACGACCAGTTGGAGAGCTTGTCTCACATACACACACACACACACACACACACACACACACACACACTGTTATACTGTTATACTGTTATACAGCCTCGAAAAAAGACTGTCGACAATTGTAGTAAAAGTTTATCGCCCGCATTAAAAAACCATGGATTAAAATTCTACTTCAAATAGCAAAAAAAATGAAAAGAAAAAAGAAAAAAGAAAAGAAAAAAAAGCGCTTGTTACATTTTATTCGGCATGTTTTACTTCTAACATTTTTCTCTGCTCTTTTTTTTTTTTTTGATATTTGTGCCCACATTTTCTTGCCTGCTTTCGACTCCTCGCCGCGCGTTTTTTGGTTGCAATAAAGATAAGAGCCCAGTTAGTAGCTCTCTACCTGCATTTTGCCAGTGGATCTGCTGCCTTCGAGTGTGTGTGTTGGTTAACAAATGTTGTCCACTAATTGCAGCGCCAAACATTTTTCGCCTATCTATAGCTGGCTGCTATTAAAGGGGCGTGTCAAGGGGGATGGGGGTGGATGGGAAAAGGGGGCGGGGGTGGCAAAAAGTCAGACAGACATGCAGACAATTTCATATAAAATGCATGAGCACGAAAACCAATTCAATGGCCAAAAATAGAGATGGAAACAGGCAGCAGTTGCTGGCTTATAGAGAAGGGTGTTTTAGAGGGGGTGGAAGAGGGGGTTGGGGGTAGCTAACTGTCGTTTGTCGCTTGTAGCCTGCTATATTCAACAAAAAATAGAAGCAGAAAGCAAATTACTCGACAGCAGCCAGCAAAACTTATAGATACAAGATACGATGACGAGCAAAAAATACAAAAAAAAAAATAGAATATAAAAAGAAGAGAGCTGGAGAAAAAGAGAGAGAAATTTGCACGAAAAATTAAAAAAAAAAGAGAAGAAGGCAATCGAATGTAGGCAGATAAAAGTTTTTCGAATTAATTTATTGATGCGACGATAAGGAAATGGAAATGGAAATGCTATAAAGGGAAGGAGAATTAAGGGAAGTGAAAATTTAAGTGGAAACTTTGTCTTAATCAAAATGGGCGCAAAAATTTAAAAAGCCAAAATGAAAGAGCAGTGTGCCATAAAAATGATTTGTGACGTGTTGAGCAGTGTAAAGTTAAAAAGAAGAAGAAGAACAAACACATGTATAGTGTGTGGGGTGGGTCAGTCACAGATGCAGAGATAAGGGAGAAAGAGAGAGAGAGTGAGAGAGAGAGAGAGAGAGAGAGAGAGAGATCGCAGTGATGCGTCATAATGCGTTACGCATACGCACCGTTGACAACAGTCGACATTGAAAATACATTTGTGCTTTTATTTCAGCCATTTGTTGTTTTATCTGTTCTTCTGTATATTTACTTATGCATAAAAAGAGCAAAATGTGAAGCCAACGAATTTCAAATTGTATCTGATTAAAGGCGCATAAAAAAAGGCAGCAGAACAAATGTTAACGCGCAATGGAAAGTGGCAAAATCGCAAATGCGAATTCAAACTCAAAGATAAATACAAATAAAATAAAAATAAACTAAGCAATGCTAAAGATTAGATACTCTTAGCTGAAAGTAGACAAAACAGAAGGTAAAATTTGGTAGAAATTAAAGATCAAATGTGATAAAAAAAAATGATAAACTCATGAAATATTTGAAGAGCAGCTACGAAACTTAACTAAAACTATACATTAATTATAAAATAACAGGGTATTTAAGAGTCGGCTTCGAAAATATAGTGATTATTTTACAAACTGATTTATTTACTAGACAGAGATTAAAATCAAGGCTTCCTGCACTGCTAATAAATAATTATAATATGGAGAATTAAATCAAAATAATACTTTTAGTTAAATAAAAAATTATCTTTACGATTCTGAATTATTTATTTTAACGATAGATCATCTTTAAATTTGTTTAGCTTAATCTCAGATAAGACAGAATAAAAACGAGCTCATTTAATTTTTCCCAATCTGTATCTTTATCAATTTAATTGAATCTTAAGATACATTTTAAGACAAAGAAAAAGTTTTGTTTTAATTTTGTTTAGCAATCTGATATACCTTATTAAAAAGAGTATAAGACAGAATATAAACATACACACACACTCACTCAAATTAAATATATGTAGACAGATGTAGCTGCAGTACTTATTTATATATATGTACATATATTTATTTGATTGTTCGTATGTGTATGGGGAGTATTTAAGTATTGTTTGGGTACAAATATATGCACATAAGTGAGTAGCATCTTCTTCTTCACACTCCTCTCTCTCTCTTTCTCTCTCGCTCTCTTTGAGCTCTATCTTTATCGCCAGTTGATACTTGTGTTCAATCGCATTTCGATAACATTTCGCTCTGACTTTGACTTTGAGTATTTCTCTATATATATTCTATAGTCATAGTTTTGTTGTTGTTGTTGTTGTTGCGGTTGTTTGTTGCTGCTGATACGACGCTTTAAACAACAAAAAATGCAAATTTTATTTCGCTTTTTATATTTATTCGCTTGTTTTGTTGTTTTTTTCTTTATTTTGCGCTTCGAATAGTAAACGTTATTGTTGTTGTTTTGGGTTATTTTCTTTTCTTTTTTTTGATTTCGATTTGTTTTAAAACGCTGCACGGATTTATTTATTGTGCCATTCAATGTTGCTTTGCTTTTGGCAGCAACTGTAACTGTAGTGTTTCCATTTCTATCCGACTCTATTTGCAGCTGTATCTGTATCTGTTGCTATTGTATCTGTATCTGTATTTGTATCTGTTGCTATTGTAGCTCTGTGTAATGGCTGTGATATTTATTTATTGTCCTTGCTTCTCGTTTTTGGAGCCAAACTCGCAACTGCTGCAATTTATTGTAGCCGAAAAGCAAAGGCTAATAAAATATTGAAATATATATAACAATTTCACATGATTTTTGGTTCAAGTACAACCTTATCTCTTCTTCTTTCTCCCCTTTCTTGTCTCAATAAACATAAATAACATACGTCGCCATAGTTTTCTGCACTTTAATTTAGATAACTGCAATTTGAGATTTAATTGACAACATCAACTGGGGAATTGATGGAATTGTAACAACTTGAATTGTTTGTTTCAAATGTTTTAGGGATTAATCGTGATATATGTATGTTGGTTTCTGCTTCGAGTAGCTTACAATTGATTTATAACTGACCTCAATATATATTGACAAGAGTACAGAACATGACTATGTTTTGTGTTAAGACATAACCAGTGAAAGATTGAACTGAAATTGAGACAGAAATTTTGTAGAGATCGATATAAAATTTAGTTAACTTTAAGAAGGTTTAATTACATTTTACAATTTAAATTTTAATAAATACTTTGTTCTAACAGTCTGTCTTTGCTTTATTTAGTCGATTCTGCTTTGTGATGCTCATTCGTAAGCGTGTTTCTCATTAACGTTTGAAATATTCATCTCAGTTTTGTTTTGTCATCTTAATTTAGCATATAAAAATATTTTTCTTATTGTTTACATGCGATTCTTTTCATTTACTCATCAATTCCTCTTTGTGCTGTTCATTCGTAAACGTTTCTTACATTTACGTTTGAAATATTCATCTCAGTTATTTCTTGTCAGCTTAATTAAGCATATAAAAATATTTTCTTTATATTTTACAAGGTTTTCCTTTCATTTACTCAACAATTCCTCTTTGTGCTGTTCATTCGTAAACGTTATTCCCGCATGCTTACACCAGTTTAAATTTAAATCTCAATGAACCGATTACAATTTGCATATTATAGAAATAGCTCACAGAGTTAAAGAATTCTATACTTTCTTTTTCAATTTTCTCAAGGGTTATTAATGATGGTTAAAAGACCATAATAAATTTCAGCGATGATGATGGCACATTTTGGCCAACTGTTTGTACAATTTGAACACGTTTTAGGGCCACAAAGCAGCTGTTATATTTACGAGGCTAAAACCGTCTTTGGCATAACTAAAATGTTTATGTGCACATTCAGTAGAGTTTTAGTTTAGTTTGTGTTGCATAGTTTGGGGCGTTTAACATGCAACATTTCATTTGGCTTCGCTTGTGGCTATGTTGGCTATTTGAAAGTGGCAACACATGCTCTAAAATGACTATTTGCCTCAAATTTGTGGCGGCTATTTTCATGGGCATTACGTCAACACACACAGATACAGATACAGATACACACAGCCAGTTTGAGTTTGAGATACATACATATACTATATAGTACTTGTTTTGTGGATACAAATTTATGCAGGCAGGCGGGTAGATGGGTGGGGGGAGGGGAGGGAGACCCACATGTTTGGCGTACTCTTTTGCATATATGCGAATTGACGTCGCTATTCGCAATTTGCGATACATAAAAACGGCTGTAAACAAATAAAGCACCAAAAAAAGTGCAAATAAAAACAAAAACAAAAAAAAAACGAAAGCAAAAAGCAAACAAAACATAAACAAAGAACAACAAGAGAAACAAGAGGAACAAAGTGCGATGAGCGATGACGACAACATTAAAAAGTTTGGCACCTTCTGTATCTCATTCCTTCACATTTGGCAAATATGCTTCCAGTTCAAGTGACAAGCATTAACAACAGCAACAATCACAACAGCAACAATCACAACAACAACAATCACAACAGCAACAGCTTGTCAACGTTGTCAGCGTGGGCGTTACTTTTATATTTTAAATTTAATATGCAACGCGTGTGCCTAAAATATCAAATTGTATAAATGTTTATCGCCTTTTCACGTTTACGCATTTTACAGCAACTCACAAAAAATGCTTGTTTTCTACATTTAAATGCAGCTTTCCACTTTTTGATTTTTAATCTTTTCAATTATAAGTTTTAAATTGTTTTGATTTAAATTTTCTTCTTAATTAAAATCTTATTTAAAAATTTTATTTTATAATTTAAATAAATCCTTATTCAAATAACCTAATTTGACGATATATAACTATATAAATAAACCAAATAAAAATAAGCAGGCAACTTCAAAGTTTAATTTGTTGTTATTAATTAATTAAACTTTATGATACATACATTACATATTCAAATTCTTTTGAATTTAATTAACTTGTTAATTAGAATCTTTCTTTAAAATTTTATTTTATAATTTAAATTACTTTAAAATTAATTAATTTGCAAGTAAATTTAAATCTTGCCTTAAAATTTTATTGTATTATTTAAATAACTTTGAAATTAATTAATTAGCAAGTAAATTAAAATCTTGCTTTTAAATTTGAATACTTTATTTTTATTTAATTTTTTTTTAATATTTTGTGTGATTTTAAATTTAGTATTCTGTTTTTAGGGAGTTTTATAGTCAGCAATTTGCAAAGTGCTTTGAAAATTTTAACTAGTTAAATGATCAAATTGTTTCAAAAAATTAGTTTAATGGTTTCTTAAAATAAAATAACGCTCAAGTACAACTTGAAGAGCAACAGGAAAGTGCAATAAAATGAAGTACTAACAACACCTGTCGCCTGTTGCTGTGTTGCCTGTTCACTGTGTTGCCTGCCACACTCTCTCTCCTCTCCCCTCTCCCCTCTTCCTGTTCCCCGCCCCCTGCTGTCGTCTGTTGGATTTAATGTGGCCACATAAATTTAGCAAATCAAAAACGCGTTTTATGGTTGCTTTCGCTGATGTGTTTCATCTGTCTGTCTGTTCATCTGTCCATCTGTCTGTTCATCTGACTTTGTGTCCGAAACGTTGAAGTTTTGCGGCCAGCGTGAAGCTGAAACAAAATTTATTGCATTTACAAGCATATTACAAAACGCGCAGAGCTCACGTAGTTGCCGCAATGTGGCATGCAACATGGCTGCTTGCCTCTTGCCTCTTTCCTTTTGGCCTCGACCAATTCCCAGCAGCCACATAAAAGCGCGTTTCACGTCCTGGCCAAATTGAGGCAGACGCTGCGGCGCCAAAACTGAAGAATCTCTTTGCATCCCCTCTACCCTCTACCCCTTCCACCCCTCCACCCTTTCTTTGGCATCATTCCCCAGCTAGTTGCAAGATTGATGGTCCGTTGAATTGTTCGTTCTGTTGCTGCTGCTGCAACGCTTGCAACTTACAATATGAATTACTCATTGCTCATTTTTAGCAGCAATTTATTGTCATTGTTGTTGTTATTGTGCTTCTTCTTGCAGTTTCCATAGCCGTTTCCACCATTTTCTTTACGTTTTTCTTTTATTTATCACAATCTGCTGGCATTTTTCTTACTTTTTTTGTTGTTTGCAAGATTTTTCATGTCTGTCGTCGCATATTTTGTCGATATTTACTTAAAAATACACAAAGGACAAACGTTTTTTTGGTGCATGTTGTTGGTTGTTGTACAATAGATGGCGCTTTGCCTTTTAAAACTTGTTTCAGGCGTTTAAGGCACATGCCGCAGCAATTACAACTAATGCGGCAACTGCGTGTTGTTGCAAACATGGCTGACATCATTAGACTGTAACTAACACACATACACACACACACACACACACACACACACACATGTTTAGCGACTTCCGCTTTGCCCAAGCTTAATTTCCTGCAAAGGCTCCACATGGCGTATGTGTAATCAAGTGAATTTGTAGCAGACACACACAAACACACACTTACACACACACTCTTTCTCACACACACACACTTACACACACGCGCTGCTTAATCACTGAAACTGCCATTTTTCATCAAAGTAATTACGACAACGACGTCGGCATTTCTCTCATTTGCCACGCCTCTCACTCCTGCCCGCCTCCCCCCATCTTCCTTCTCTGTCACACCCATAACGCCTACCTTTGTTTGGCTTGAACTGCTGTCCAGCAAATTAAATCATTTGATATGCATTATAATTTTATGCGCCATTTTATTTGACAGCATTTCAAAATCAACTCTCTCTGTCTTGCTTTCTTTATTTTCCCTCTCTCCCTTACTTTCTTTTTTTTCTGAAAAACTTTGTTTATTTAAGTTTTTTTTTGTTTATTATTTTGCCGCTGAGTTGGCACAATTTTGCATAACGCAAACAAAAAACAAAAAAAAAGTGTTGCCTACTTTTCTGCGCATTTCTTCAGCCTCATTTTCCATATGAATTTTTCATGGCAAGAAAATGTTGTGGAAAAACTTTGCTGCCTGGAATTTATGAGGCACAACGATAGAAAATTAATATTGCGCAAATTTATTTTGCACGGCGTGGCAACAACAATAAAACAACAACAACAACAGCTCCATTTTCAGGTATGCTTCAAAGTTAAGCGCCTCCCTTTCTTTTATTTCCGCTCTCTCTTTGTAATCTATACACATTTATGCCATGTTTATACCCGTTACTTAAAAAATAAGTGAAAGGGTATATTGTGTTCGTGATAACGCGGTATAACGCAGCCAGATCGGACAGGTAGAACGGCAGTAATAGCTAACCAAAATTATAAGTTATTATTTCAATATAGTCACCTAAAAGTATGCAATAGTTTTTTTTTAAATAATTTTTTAAAGTACTTTTATATATATTGAAATTAGTAATGGGTATCCTATGGTCGGGATCTCGACTATAGCCTTTTCGACTAGTTTTGTATTGTTTTTAAATATTTTGTTTGTTTTTCTTATTTTGTGATTTGTTTGTTTGTTGCAACAAAGCCAAAGGATGCCGCAGATTTTACTCTATTTTTTTATTTTATTTGTTATTGTTGGCCAAGGGTATTAACGAGCCAAAAGTTCCGTTTGGCTCCACAGCGCAGCGTTTGCCGATTGCCAAAAACTGTTTGGCCCACATGCCCCCGTTTTTTTTAGGCGGTGCCAAGGTGGCTACCGTGCTACGTGCAACGTGCAACCGATTTTTGTCTGCTGCTGCCAATTTGGCGTAGGCAGTCCGATTTTTCAGGTTGACCCAAAAAGCTCTACCTTGCCACAGTCAGAGACTTTACCGGGCTGCCTGCCAGCTGCCGTTGCAAGGCTCTCTTTTTTGGTGTTGCATGAATACCAAATACAATGGCTGTCTCTGTTGCTGTCTCTGTCTCTGTTTCTGTCTCTGCTCTGTTTTTGGCTCGCTGCAGGTTGTCATAATTTTTAAGTGACCCAAGCGCCGCATGTGGCCGCCTGTTTGCCTGCCTGCCACTTGCCACATGCCACACATGTAGTCTGTGCAACGCTAAATGATTTATGCAAGCAAAAGCATAATTTGTTTTTCGTTTTTAGACCCCGTACTTATAAAAAGTACAAGGGTCTATTGGGTTTATTTTAACGAATATGTGCGTAATAGGCAGAAGGACAGACAGACCCTATAAAGTATATATATTCTTGATCAGCATTAATAGCCGAGTCGATATAGCAATATCCGTCTATTCGTCTGAATGTATGAGCACCTAGATCTCAGAGACTATAATAGCTAGACACACCACAATCGACATAGAAAACTTTATATCCAAATTATAGGAACAATTTTAAAGCTAATGACACCAAACTTGGTACGTAGATTCCTCTATATTGCAGGCAAATCAAGCTTGTTTCTTTTTTGGATCGGACCACTATATCATATAGCGCCCATAGGACCGATCGGTCGAAAATCAAGTCTTAGTATGAAAAACTTTTTTGTTTTATGAGATATCTAAAGCAAACTGATACAAAAAGCATATGACTTGGTATTATAAATACTGTCCAAATTTGGTTCAAATCGGACCACTATATCATATAGCTGTCATAGGACCGATCGGGCGAAAATAAAGTCTTTGTATGAAAAACTTTTTTGCTTAATGATATATAGTATTCAAACTGATAGAATATGCATTTCAGTTAACTTAATAATTTTAATTTTATCCATTATTAGTTTTTGCCATAGTAATTAAGGGGTCCTCGACAGTTGAGTATGCTCGACTGTAACACCGACCCTCTAGTTTGTAATTTCTTTCTCTCAGAGACATGGTTTCCTTTGAAAGTGTTTTGGTGTGGCAAGAACTGATTGCTTGATGCCGCAGGGTGTCGTTAAAAGGGTGGCAACTTTGAAAATCTCTCAATTACTTAAGCAGCTCAACAGCGTTGAGTTCAAAGGTCAAAGCAATTAACATTTTGTTGCCTCGCAGCTGTTTATTAATGTCCTGTTGCTGGGGCAACAAGTCAATTAGCTGCCCCCAAATTCACTAGCTGTCTGCCCCACAAACTCAAAAGTATTTCTCCCAAGTTAAAGTCAATAATTCAGATCAAATTCGTTTTATTTTTGTTGCAGCGTTGAGAAACAAATTTCTTGTGTGGCAAGCGAACATTTGCAACAGCTGTCGTCCATTTTTTTTTCTTTACTTCTCTTGTTGTTGCCTTGCAGCCAAACAACAAAGGAAACAAACAACAACGAGACACTCGCAGACATTCAACTAGACACATGCAACCAGGTCGCATTGTCTTGCAGCCGCTGCTGTGTTGCAAGTAGAGAATGCAACGCTGTGCTTAACAAGTCGTCGGCGTAGACAATGCGCCAAGATTCTTCACTGAGTGCCACATCACCCACAAAACCCCCCTCTTCCTTGCCTCCTTGCCCCCTTGCCCCCTTGATACCTTCCTTGCCACCAACAAAGCCTTGTTCCTGTCTTATGCCATCCAATACAAATGAACAAGTACATGTCTCGACACACACACACACACTCACACACACACACAATCGGAACTTTGTATGTAGTTGTGTGGCTGTAGTTTTTGTGTTGAGCTTGCGGTTTGTGCATACCCTGTAAATTGAGACTATGAAGAGGCAGCTCTGCTCATTGAGCTCGTCAAATATTGCAGTTTAACTGAAAAAATTATAGTGAGATTATATCATAAAGTCAAATATAATTATGAGTTCCTAAATCCTCTAAGACTTACGATATATAATTTTTTAAACTGACAACAGAAAATAGGAAATTGGAATTGAAAAACATAATGTACATACAAATGATAAAAAATATAATTGTATGTCCTTTCATCTAAAAATTGAAAATCAAAAACTCTTTTAATTTAAAACTAAAAATCACTTATTTTCATCTTTTTAAATTTGTCTTATTTAATTAATAAAATATTTAAGACGAATATTCTGAATCTTAGAATAATACAAATTAAAATGTAATTAATTAAGTAGTAAACAGTTCAAATAATTAATTTAGCACAAATAAAGAGTTTAGAATTTTTAAATAAAAAACAAATTTTCAATTTATTTTGTGATTAGAGTTTTAAAAACATATATTTTAAAAGTTTTTAAACCTCTATAAAATTGAATCATTAAAATGGTAAAAAAATTCAATCTTAAAAGTAGCATATTTTAATTTACTTCATCTAACTTGTTTTTTCTAATATCCAATGTAAATTTTAGCTACTACAGGGTATCTCTAAGGTTGAGTAGCGTAGGCTTTGCCTTAGTTTTACTTGTTCTTCTTTAGTATTGTTGTCGTCTCTCGTCCTCGCATCTGTATCTCAGCTTTACAGCTAAAACTGTGCATTTGCAAGTTGTAGTTGTAGTTGTATTTTTAGTTGTAGTTGTAGTCTCCGAGCATGTAGTTTTTATAGACTCCGCACTTGTCGCAGTCCATTGTCTTGACAGAGATGAGACAGAGAGACAGAGAGAAGAGAAAGAGAGAGAGTGAGAGAGAGGGGAATAGGGAGACAGAGGACAACTTGGTTAGTGATGTCTCTGATGTCTGCTGCTCCTTTTAGTTTAGTTACTGTTTTCATGGTCCAACTGTTTTGTGTGTTTCTTCCCTCTCTCTGTCTCCCTCTCTTTGTCTCTGTCTTCTTCTTCATTCTGCTTTTTGTCTAGCTGGTGTTTCGGTTTAGTTTGAACAATGCGAGAAGAAAACATTACCTTTAAATTCAGACAAAAAGTAAATGGAGAGAAGCAAAGAAAAAAAAGGAAGAAAAAGAAAAGTTTTAAGCATATTATGAAACTTAAATGCGACATAATTTGCTTGGTTACTCAACAGAGAGGCTAAGTCCTGCTTAGAAGCTTAAAATATCTTATATATATATATGTATATATATATATGACAGTTCTTAGTTTCCGAGTTCTCAGTGTTTTTTTAAGTTCACAGTTCTCGGGCCTCATTTCTGTTTCTGATTGCGGTTGACAGCTGAGAGAGAGAGTAAGAGAGAGAGAGAGAGAGAGAGTGAGCGAAAGGGAGAGAGAGAGATAGCTGCGTGTGTCAGTTCTCAGTGGCAAAGTTGCCTTAAAGCGATATGTCATTGTCCTGACGCTGTCAGTTCTTGTCACCTTTAGCTTCAACCTTAAAAAAAAGGGAATATAGATACCCTCTAATCTGACAGATAATCTTTCTAAATGTCTAACGATTGTGTGTAGAACTTGAGCCATTATTTGTCACAAATTTGTGATGTATTTAATTGAAAGGGAAGCAAGATAATAAAAATACACAGAAATAAAATATAAAGTTGAAGAAGCCTAAGAAAATTTGTTTTGTATTTGATTGCAGGGAAATCGAATGTCAAATTTACTACCGCTAATACCTAAAAATCCATTAATAGTTGAGCTTAAATGGACGTTTTATAAAATTGTGAATAGTTGTGAATAGAAAGTAGTAATAGTAAAAATACAATTTACATAAGAATTTAGACTAAATCAAATGTTTCGACAGATTTAATATTGCTTATCAGGAATTAATAGCTAATGACACTTTTAGCTGACCTTTAAGCTATGCCAACTTGCATTTGCTTGAATTACAGGGTATTTGAAGAGCCTTGTCACTGATTATATCGCCATTATTAGAGGCTTTTGTATCCTTTTTTCTCGTTTCATGTCACAAAACTTGACGTATATGATGTTGCATGCATGCTGACAGCTTGCCTCGCAGGCAATCTCTCTCTCTCTCTCTCTCTCTCTCTCTTGTAACAGTCTTTAATTGCAGTAAAGTTGCCACATCCTTTTGGGTCTGTTTGTGTCTCTCGTCTTGCCTCTAATGAGGTCATTGCTTGACAATCGCATTTGCCATGCAACATTTGCTGTGCGTTGCACTTCTGATTTGTTGCACATTGCCATTTTCATTTCACATTCGCATTCACATTCGCCTTCACATTCGTTGTCATTCGTCGTTGTCTTTTTGCCATTTTTCATTCTGCATTGCGCGTTGCTTTCATTTCCGTTTCCTGCCTTGAAATGTTGTTGTTGCTTGCTTCATTGTGGTTGTCATTAGGCGCAACACCACACCCCCCTTTTAGCCATATCCCCCCCTCTATGTCACATTCCCTCTCCCTCTGCAACATTTCATTTAATTTTAGTTCATTTTAACTGTCTTTTGTCTTTTGTTTTACGCTGGCTTCGGCATCTTTTGCCGCTGCGTCGCTTTCATTAATTTTACTGTGCCACCAAATTGCGTCACGAGGGAAAGAGAGGGAAGAGTGGGAGAAGAGGGAGAAGCGAAATAATTTATGCGACAAGGCGTGCAAGAGATAAATTTCTGTCGTTTTGCCATTTTTCGCTGGCTTCGTTGTATTTGGTCTAAATAAATTAAAGCAGTCGCCAAACAGAACCGAAAAAGTGGAAGGAGACAAAATAATGCGCCAAAAACTATTGGCAACACTAGAGAACTTGGCTGATAGAAAGCAGAGATAGAGAAAGAGAGTGAGAAACTGTGTTCATTTCAAATGCCGCCTGTTGATTAATGTGCCGCGTTTAATTGCATAGAGAGATACACAACTTGCCACAAAATGACACTGCATGCCAAAAAGTAGGCTTTAAAAAATAACTAAGAGCCACCTGGGCGTATGCGTAATGTGTGACTTTAAATGCGAAGTGAGTGCATATGAAATGTGTTTGCTACTTGAATGTTGCACAGCTATGTTGCATGAGAGCACTAATTTACAAGGCACACAGAGAGAGAGTGAGAGAGAGAGAGAGAGAGAGAGAGAGAGAGGAGAGAGAGCAAGAGAGATGGGCAGACAACTCCAACTTCAGATACTGTGACATGTCGCATGTAAAATGGCATTTTCGTGCGTTTGTTAATTAAAAGTGTAGCTGCTGAGGCAACATAGGAGAAAGAGAGAGAATGAGAGAGAGGGAAAGAGATGAAAGAGAGTGTGTAAAAGAGGGTGCAATGCCGTCAGCTGTGTGTGATGCGTTTTCGAGGTAAACCATAAATAATGAATGAAATTAACAACGCAGCAACTGAAGAGCGTGACACTTGCCACATGTGTGTGAGAGTGTGTGTGTGTGAGAGTGTGTGTCAGTGTGTGTGTGAGTATGTATGAGTGTGTGTCATATGTAAATGCCAGACAGACCGATTCAAACTCGAGCTACTTGCTTCTTTTGCCTTAACACAACGCATTCCTGCCTAGAATTCGCTTAGAGAACTTCCTTTTTTTTCTCTTTCTCTATTTTTCATTCTAAGTGCAATTGGGTTTAGTTACTATATAATCCAAAACAGAGAACGCAGCGAATTGTGCAACATAATTTATAAATATTTTACATTTTATGTGCATTTCTTGTTTGAATTATGTTGCCATAATTTATGATTATAAAATGTTGAATTCTGTGATTCATGAGATGAGAAATTTTAGGACAAGAACTAACTAAAACTCAGCATGTGATCTATAAAAGAAATGGGTTTTAGTTCTCGGCACATTTTTTAAATAAAAGGTTACATTAAGATATTTTTCACGTTGCAAATCTTTAAGTACAGAATGCCTTTTTTATTTATATATTTATTTACTTCATTTTGCAATACAGTAATCAATTTGAATAAAATGTATGCCATACATCTTTTATTTTAACTAGTAATTAACTTTTTTTTTGACAGCTGTCTTAATGATTAAGACCTTGATTTTCACAGTCTTCTCTATAACTAAAATATTCGCATTTAAATTCTTGTAATAAAAACAATTTGTTATCAATAAAATCAAATTAGTATGAACGGTAAATAGCTTAAGGTACAACTTTAATCAAATCCCCGTGCAATTTGAGTTAGTTAATAAGTTCTGTGGAAATTCCTTGAGGGAAAACAAATAAGGAATTACCCGTAAGTTGATGGCAGCTCACGTAGCCTTTTATTCCTTTAATGCCATTTAAATTGCTCAGGCTTTTAAGTGCCAATAAAAGTGTTGTTCGTGCGTATTCGTATTTCCAGTTCTGAGTTGTTCCTGTTTACATATATATATAAGAATTATACCCCTTGTTTTCTCCGCACTCTGTGCATATTTCCGCATGAATGCGAGGCAAACAAAGCGCATAAACGACGCATTGAGTTATCAAAAGAAATTGCCGGGAAGCAACGCTTGAAGACCTTCTTGAAGGCAAGGCCTGGAGAAGAAGAAGAGGGAGAAGAAGAAGAAGGAGCTTTGGCTTTGGCATTGGCTCGAAGTGACAGGCGTCAGAGCAGACACATTATTTATGGGCTGCAATTACTCAGTGGCCGTGGGAGACAGAGAGAGATAGAGAGAGAGAGGAGCTGAGAAGAGAGCAGAGTAATTGTAATAAAGAAATTGCTGTTTTCACAGCAACAACAACAAATGGCAATTGCTGCAGTTGAACGCATAATTTGCTCGAAAAAGATTGTTATCAAATAAAAAGATACAAGATACAACTACACTGAAAAAAAGATCAACTTCTAAAATCAAGAAGGTTCATCTTAAATATTTTGTTATTAAAATAATTACTAAACTTAAGATTATTAAACTAAAAAATAGTGTTGCCTACTTATGTGGGCAAAAATAGTGTTGCCTATTTATATGGGCAAAAATTAGTGTTGCCTACGTTTGTGGGCAAAAATAGTGTTGCCTACTTTTGTGGGCAAAAATAGTGTTGCCTACTTTTGTGGGCAAAAAATAATGTTGCCTACTTATGTGGGCAAAAAATAGTGTTGCCTACTTATATACATATAGCTGCCATAGGAACAATTGGTATAAAATAAAATTTTATTGAAGAGTACCTGGGCTCAGGGTATCCTAATGTCGAGCGTGCTCAACTGCAACCGCCCACTTGTTTTATTTTAATTTTACGAACATTTATTCTTAAACTAAGAACATGTTCTTATTTAAAATGTTCTTAAAATCAAGATATGTTTTCTTAATTTAAGAATTTTATGTTAACGACGCTTTTTTTAGACCAAAAATCTTAGTTCTGAGATCAAAATCTTGATTTTAGAATAAATTTTTTTGTATCAGTGTAGATAATAGATAATAGCTGCTTGCTATAAAACTTGACCACATAATTCAACAATAGAAAATGCCATTTGGACAATAATTTACAAAAAGCTCTACAAAAATATTCATTTATTTTGTTGGCAGCCAACAGCAGCAACCACATCAATTAACATGGTCAGAACATACTCATATGTGTGTGTGTGTGTGTGTGTGTGTGAGTGTGTGTGTGGACTTGGTCATCGGTTAGCTTGGCAAGTTGCTTATCTCGGCTCGTTGCATTTTCATAATAAACAAATTTGCTGTAACGAAGCGGACGAAAAGACCAAGAAGAAGAAGAGGAAGAAGAAGTCCTGTGGTTTTCGACCCGGCTTGGAGACTGAGACTGAGACTGGCTTTTGGGCCAAACTAATGTGCGTTGCACTGGAAGACAATGCCAGCCACATTAAGCATTTTATATACACCCCGTTAGCATCTCTTTTGGCCCCTCTTTTAACAGTTGAGCAAGCAAGGCAATTATTTATCCTTTTTTCGAGTTTCTTTTCTGGGCTGCGGCTTTTCAAAAAAGAACGATACGAAATTCTCTCTCTTATTTTGGATAGCACTTTATAAAGGACTTAACTTGCAGTTTTTGCCTTGCCACGCCCACAATTTAATGGTCTTGAGCCGTATATTAAAGTCGCACGCAGCAAAAATAATTCAACGTGGCTCAATAACAAAATTTTGTGCAGAGCGCGCAAAAACGTGGACAGGACATTCAGGACATTGAGGACATTGAGGACATTCGTGGCAGTAGCAGCTGCTGCCATGCATTTTATAGCCTGCTGAGCCTCGTTTGGTCTGGGCCAAAACAAAACAAAACAAAAGGCCAAAAGCAAAGCACACGTCGTGACTTTGGCCCAAAGTAGTTTTCATTGTTTTTTTCGATGGTTGGAGGGGAAAGGAAACGCGACGACAACGACGTCTGTTCTGTTGTGGCCACAAGCAACAAGGACTTCTAATTAGCACACTGTCAGCCGCTGGTCAGGACAGGACAGGATTGGACACGACTGGACAGGACAGGATAGCATAGTACAGTATAGTGCAGGACAATGACGACAAATGTGCTTAAATGGCCAAGTTAGTCGACCCGTTAAAAACTCTCGACAAAACCTAAGCACAAACGGAAGCGGCGCTGGCAAATAACAGCACAGCGTAGAGTAAAGAGGGAGAGAGAGAGAGAGGGAGAGAGAACTATAAAGAGAAAGACAGAGAGAGAAAAGACAGCGAAAAGCGTCGCTTAATGCGGCTGAAGGACATTACATTTGTTCCTGTCAGTTTTATATACGAGTAGATGGCCTACTCTATAAACGTCTATCTGTAGTGTACAGTGGGCAAAAAATATATTGTACTTAGTGCTTTTTATTAGCTATTTTTAAATAAAGTAATAGCTAATTAGGCAGCCTTTAATTTTAATTTTCCACTTTAGATTTTTTATTTTACTATTAATTATTAAAAAGTTACTCGAATGATTATTATAATAAAATTGAGAAGTCCAAATGACGCACATTACGTATACGTAATCTTATTTTGAACATTTTATCTTTTATTATTTTTATTCGTTTTAAACAATACACAATATTATATACATTTTTATTAAATAATATTTAAAAAAAGGTTTGCTAAAGTTAAATTACTACTAATTATTAAAAAAAAAACTTAAATAATTATATAAATAAAATTGAGAAATTCAATTAGCGCACATAACGTATACGTAATTTTATTTTGAACCTTTTAAACTTTCTATTTTAATTCGTTAAAAATTTCAAATATACTTAAGAGAATTTTTCTAGATAGCCCAAGTTAATAGGGGTTATTTTTATACATATTTTTATACCATATTATATAATTTTATAGTTGATTTTTTATAAATTTTTTTATTAAATAATATTTAAAAATAAGTTTGCTTGAGTTTAATTACTATTAATTTTAAAAAAGCTATCTGAATAATTAGTACATAATAAAATTGTGAATTGCAAACAGAAGTTAGTAAATAAATATAAACTTTACGATATATTTTATTTGATTTTCCATTTATTTGACTGCCCATTGTATGAAGCTCTAAACTCGTTTAACAATGTCTAACTGGCAGTTTTTGGCTTTTAAAGCGACCACAACAAAAGCAAAGCCTCGTTGTGTTTTGCAATGCACGTTTTTGTTGTTATTGTTGTTATTGTTGTTGTTGTTGCTGCTATATCGTTTTTATTACAATTGTCGTTGTTGTTGCTGTTGTACTTTTGTATTATTATACAAAAATTGGAACCGTGTTTGCTGTAGTTTTTATTTTCATTTTGATTGCCGCTTCGCTCGGCCTCTAAGTGAGTTTTCCTTTTTCTGCAGTTCTCCACTTCTCTCTCATTTTTTTTTGTGCCCAAAGCGCACAAATGTATGCAACACATTTTGTATGCAATGGCCACAGCAAATCCGCACGAAACGCCAAAAAGCTATAGAACTGCAGGGGGAAAGGGGACAGAAAGGGGAAAGGGGTAGGGTAAGGGGGTTTGTAACTGGTTGCCACTTCCGTGCTGGCTGTACGGAAATGGCGGCGTCAGGTCGCCAGACCAACAACAACGACACCGACACCAGGGCCAAAACTGTAATCCGAAGCGCCGCCAGAAACACATGCAGCTGGCCAATTGAATAAGCAATGTGTGTGTGTGTGTGCGAGAGTGTGTGTGTGCGAGTGTGTGTGTGTGTGTGGACTTGGTGTGGTTCTGCTTTCAAGTGCCGCCACTCAACTAGCACTTATTGCATGCGACAAAGGACAAACGACAGCAGCAGCAGAGGTAGCGACTGAGGCAGCGACTGAGGCAGCGACAACAACTGCAAACGGAGCTCGAGTCGCGGCCTTTTCCGGATGCGGTCGCAACTTTTTGTCGTTTTCAATTTTAATTTTTTCACTTTTTTTTTTATTTATACTACAATTTTTTTTTTTTTTTGATTTATTTCGAGTGTGCTCATGCCACTGTAGTCATTGCCACAGAGTCGGTAACTTGCAACACACTTAAAGCAGTTAGCACGATGACCATCATTGGCATATCATATGGCATGCTGCACTGAGAGAAATTTCATGTATTTAAAAAAAATTACTACATAACAAAAACTACTGCATACTTTTAGGCAATTGTATTGAAATAATAACTTTAATAATATGTTTGGTTAGCTAATACTCCCGGCTGTTGATGTTGATCAAGAATATATATACTTTATGGGGTCGGAGATGCCTCATTCTCCCTGGTCTATACATTCTAACGGATATAAAAAGAAAAAATCATGCTTGAAATCAAAGCTAAATTTGGGGATTTTCTTAAGGAATATTTTGTTAAATATTATATATGTGTTCTTTATTTATCAAAGCAAATTTTGTTAAATAATAATGTGGATCAAACGACATTGACTCAGTATAAAAATATACAAATAAGCCTTATTTACTTGATTAATGTTTAAAATTCTTTTAGGAATATAATATTTGCTGACATATAAATTAAAAACTTTATTTAATTCAGGATCGTAAGGGTTTTAAGAGTTAATTAAAAAAAACAAAATATAAAAAAATTTAAACAGCCATAAGAATATTGAATAAAGTAAAATAAAAATAAAATGTAAGAGTTATATTATGATTTTTGAATAAAAACTGAAATTTAATTATTATTATTTGTAATTAATCTTTTCTCAGAGTCTCGGTTTTTTTTACTGTGTATATGTAGATGCATTCTTTAAATATCAGCTTGTTTGTGGCACGGTGCAGTTGCAAGTTGGCCACGCCTTTGACTTTGCCTTGCAAATGACCATTTGCTGCACATGCCACGAATCTGAATTGCGAAATTTCAAATGTAAAATGCGAAAAGTGTAAGAGACAGAGAGAGAGGAAGAGAGAGAGAGAGAGAGAGAGAGAGGGAGAGAGAGCAAAGAGATATGAGAGGAGGAGTGGCAGAATGTCACGTAATTGTTAAAGCAAATGGCACTTGAAAATGGCGCACATTACGTATACGTAATGGAACGTTACGTATACGCAGCATATGCACCTGTGAATGCCTAAGCGACCGTGAAGCGAAAAAACCAAAAGATTACTGCGAACTGCAGTTGGAAACTGGTAACTGGAAGCTGGAAGCTGAAAGCAACCCAAAAGCCTTGTTGTTGCCTTAGTCCCACCTGGCTTGCAGTTATTATGACCATAACCATAACTGTTATCTGATTTCTTTTGCTATTTTTCGCTGCAACGCTATGTTCCTGTTTTTTTCTCTCTCTTTTTCTTATGTCCTGAAAAAAGTAGAAATTTTGGCGTCGCCTTCCTTTGGGCATTTCAGGCAACTCTTCTTTTTTTGCTCATAATTTAATATTTACAAAGTAGAGCACAGAAAACTGCAAAATAATAAAACGAAATTACCAGAGACACTGACAGCGACAGCACACTGGAGAGCGAGAGGTAGAGAGAGAGAGAGATATATATATATATAAAAAAAGGGAGAAAAAATAGGAAATCTGTGCGCTGCATTAAAAAACGCTTAGAGCAGCAACTTTTGTCGCCTGTCTGCCTGGCGACTGTCGCGTCCAGTTCACAATGTCCTGCGCCTGAGTTCGGGCCTGATTTTGGTCCTGACTCTAGACCTGACTCTGGGCCTGGTCAGCTAGCCTGGTCAGTATTCTGGCCCTGTCGCATTGTTCATTGACAGTTTTTTATTTTTCTTTTTTTTTTTGTCGTGCATTTCTGAAATTTGTTTGTTTTTAATTAATTGCACGCGGCGACGCTGAAGTAAAGTTGCCTCCTCAGCTCCCCTCAGCTCCCCTGCATTACTTGCTGTGCCACATGTGGCATGCTGCCTGCCTGTGGGCGTGGCTGCGTGCTGCAGGGTGATTAAGCTGGTCTGTTCACTGAGCTGTGGACTTGAATAGCGTGCCAGGATTTTTAGATAAGCTTACACACCTCTCAGTCTCCCCCTCTCTCTCTCTCTCTCTTTATATTAACTCTCTCTCTTTCCACACCTCTGTCTGCAGTGCGTGTTGTCTTTTGGGGCGTGGCTTGTTAGCGCAGCGTCGCCTCAAAGTATGTCATAAAAAATGTTCACAGCCTGCAAAAAAAAATAAACAAAAAAAGAACTGAAACTTTAATTTCGATTAATTTGTGCTTCAGACACAAACACACACACGCAATTACCAACACCATCAAATGGCATCAAATTAAAGTTATGTCTGAGTGTAAGTGTGTGTATATTTGTGTGTGTGTGTGTGTGTGTGTGTGTGTGTGTGTGTGTGCATGGCAATAACCATTTCCTGGGCCATCACGAAAAACCCTTTTGGGTTGACAGCACAATTTGCATAAATTTTAAATTTCAATTTGCAAGCCAAAAAAAAAACGCAAAAGCAAAACTGAAAAGTGAACTCAAATGAAATAAAATGAAAGAAAAATTATGCACAACAAAGAACGAGCAAGTGATCAGGAGAAAAGAAAATAAAAAAAAACTGAATATATACGAAATTAGCAGGCAACAAAGAAAAAGAAAAAGCAACTGAGACTAACGCACTTTTTGGTAAGGCATACACTGTGAAAAAAAATGTTCCAAAATCAAGATTTTGATCTCAGAACTAAGATTTTTGGTCTAATAAATGCGTCGAGAACATAAAATTCTAAAATTAATAGAGAACACATGTTGATTTTAAGAACATTTTAATTAGGACCAAGTTTTTATTTTAAGAATAAATGTTCTTAAAATTAAAATCAAAAAATAAATATAATAAAAAATATTTTTTATATTGATAATTTTGTTTCTTAATTTTAATTTATTTAAATTTTTTTTTGTTTTAGTAATTTTTTAAATGTTATTTTAATTTGTTACTAGTGGGATTCGAACCGCCGCCTACTGCTTCACAACTGAAGCGGCCTCTCTAGTACCTATTTATACTTTCCTAACAATTTATAATTTTTATTCTTATATTAAGATTAAGATTAATAATTTTAGTTTTAGTTATTTTGGTCTTAAAATATTCTTATTTTAAAAATAAAATATTTGAGATGAATGTACTTGATTTTAGAAGCAGGTCTTTTTTTTCAGTGTAGGAAAAAGGGTCATCCAGTTGACTCAGCCCTTTTGAGCTGTCTACCAGTTAATGCTGTCTCACTCTCTACCCTTCTCTCCCTCTCTCTCTATCTCTCTCTCCTTCTACTACTCGTTGGCTTGTCTCTTTCGATAGCTGAACTCTAGAGCAGGTTTTGACTCTTGTTGCTGACGCTGTGGCTCGTTTTACAAATTCTTGCACATCCGCAGTGTCACATGTGTGTGTCTGTCTGTGTGTGTGTGCTGTCTGTGTGTGTGTGTATGCTTGTGTGTGCCTGCTATAACGGAAGAGGAAACAACTGGCATTGGCAGCCATACGACGTTAAGGATAATCGTGATGACAGCATATTTGGCTGGCCAAAAACTCAAACCAAACCAAGAAACTGCGACAAGTTTTCCTATCATTTTTGTTGTTGTTGCTGTTGTGTGTGTGTTTGTGTGTGTTACTTGTGGGCATCCTTTTTGTGTCAGTTTTGTTGTCTTTAAAACGACATTAAAATGCTGAAATGAGTTTTGAACGGCAGCTTATCCAGCACTTTGATTTCTTGCCTTTATCAAAAACCGAATGAACAAAAAAAAATTAAGAGGAAACGCAATTTGAAATAAATCACAAGACAAAATGATTTTGAGAACGTTCAACGTTTAGTTTTGTATAAAATTTTGGTCTATTGTCTGTTGTATAGTCTTACACAAGTGGGCGTGGCCAAAAAGGAGTAGTCCTTGTTTTTTGATCACAAATCAATTTTTTCACATTTTCATTTTTATTTTATTTGGTTTCAACTTTTGTCGCACATTTTGATAAATGCGATTTTTATGTTGATTTGCCCAAAAAAGTAGAAATATTCTAGGTATTGTGAAAGAAAGAAAAAAGCAGGAGAAAAATTAATGTGGGAAAGGGTTGTGAATTACAATATCAAATACTTACCGTACATTTTTCTTAACTCTCTTTACAGTTGGACAAGCTAATGTCGCACATTTTTTAAAACCATTTGAGGTAAGTTTAATATAATTAACCATAAAAAAAACCACTTATTTAACTTTAGCTTGACGTAACTTTATTATGAGTTTATTTTAATTTTCATTTAAATAAGAATAAGATAGATAGAATTATTTTTAAATTACAACATATGTATTGAAATATATTTATTTATTTATTGAATTTCTAAAATAAAAATTTCCATATTCATTTTTAATTTTTTTTATTCTTTGTTCTTTCTTGATTTCTCATCAACTATACATTTAATTACGATGTTTACAGTACCAAGTACAAAACTGTACAGTAAACTAAATAAAAATGATATAAAAAGCGCTGAAATTTGTTGATAAACATAGGAAAAAAAAGAGAGTGAGAAAGATAGTAGGTAAGAAAGAGATTAACATATATAGTTTATAGGTTGTTTTCATGCAGAATTTGATTTGTATTTTCTTCAATTTCTGTTTATTGGCGATGTAACTTTTTATGTTAATGTTGCCAACTCATATACCCCCTCCCCCTTAACGACAATCCCTTGTCTTAACCCTCCATGAATAGTTGGAGCGAAAATTGCGAGCATACATTGCGTATACGCAACGTGGCTAACGAAACTACATACAAGCAAAGTACGCGTAGTGTTTTCTTTGGCCACATTAATTGAACGCTGTTTATTTATGGCTGGTAATTTAAATGCGGCCAAGTGCTTTTCGCCATATACAGCGAAAGGCGTGGCTATAAACGAGTCTAGAGGGGAAGGGGAAGCAATGTTGGCTATAAATTGTTAAGTTTTCTGTTGTTGTAGTTGTGTTTTTTTATCAGCGCGAACTACAACATGAATAATAATGCATGCACATTATTCCAGTGCTCATTTGCGTGCCACACACACTACACACACACCATACACACACACACACACTACACACACACACAATTGAAGCGGATGTGCGCATTGTTTCCGCTTTTAATAAGGACTGTTGTTCTGTTCTGGGGTCCTTGGCTTAACAACATGAGGCTATGAATGCAGCCAGCCAATTGCAATCGCATTATAAGCCACGCCAACAGCTCTGGCCAACAGCAAGCCCATAAATTGCATTAAATTGCATTTAAATGTGTGTCGGACAGGTTAACAATACACGGTATTCTCTCTCTCTCTCTCTCTCTCTCTCTCTCTCTCTCTCTCTTCCTTGCTTATAATTGATTGTAAACTAAAGTTGGTAACAGGAAATACACTTTAATCCCAGCGCATTGCTTACAAATTATTCTTAGCCAGAACTTCTTATTACACTATTTTCTCTTCTTTTGCTGCCAATTTCACGCTTCGCTCCAAACTAAACTTAACTCGCCATGCAAATTTGAGAATTTCGAAAATTTCCAAATGCGAGTAAGCAGAGTTATGCTCATGAGCATGAAATGGGCAAAGGCTTAACAAACTTTGCTCTGCCTTTTTGCCTTTGCCTTTAATTTCATTTTTATGGCCAACACTGCGACACGCAGGCGACAACATTCAACGTTCTACGTTCAACTTCAGCTTCAACTTGCAATTTGCTTAGCCAACTTAGCACCAAAGGGGCGTGGTCCGAAAATGCCTTTTGGCAAAGTGCACGCACCAAAAGAAACTTTTATGTCTGCATTTGGCAGCAAAGCTACAAGGGCTATAACAAAAAACTGAAGATTACAACTGAATCTAGGATATCAGATACCCTATAGTTAAGATACAAATTATTATGCAGTTGAAGATATATCTGGAGAGAAATAAAGATATTTTTTTAATAAGTTAGTGACATTTATTAATAGATATATTTTTGAAAGAACATATAAATTTAAATCACGATAAAGAAAAAAGGATTGAGCGATATAAATTAAAAGACATAATTAATATACATTTTATTTAAATTTTAATAGTTATTTATTATTTTTTCAATTAACTTAAATTGTTGTTATATTAATTTCTTAATATCTCTGCCAATATATACAATAGTGAAGATAAATATGTTAAATAAATTTGAAATGTTAAATGAGTACTAAACATTTTATTTCACTTTTAATAAATATTTATTATTTTTCCTATTCATTTAAAGTGAAATGAAATTAATTTTCTATGCCATTTTTTGTGTTGAACAGACAAAGCAAGAAATAGATATAAATGTATCTTTGTAATTTATGAAATTGTAATTCAGTACTAAACATTTTATTTCAATGTTAATAAATGTTTACTATTTATCCTACAAATTTAAATAGTTTTTAAATGTATTTCTTTGTCATTTTTGATGTTTAACGTATAAATATGCACAGACAGAGCAGAAAATATATAAACATTTATATATATTTAAATTTTCTCAGCTTGTATATATGCCACTTAGCTTCTGCATCTTGAGCTACAGGGTATTAAAAGCCAACAAGCCAAGCCACGTTGAGCAGTCCAAGTACTTCCGTTATGCAATTAACAAGCACTCGTTAGCCCACTCTCTATTTCTCTTCACCCTCTCTTCCTCTCTCCTCTTCTGCACTTGCTGGTATGTGAGTGTGAGAATATGTGTGTGAGAGTGTGTGTGTGTGGCATATAAGTTATGGCATGCGAGTCGTCAATTAAACAAATTTTGCATACATTAATTGTGCCGAAAAGTTTCGTTTAATTTCGTTACGACATGATGTGTGTTGCTAACAGCACTGAAACTGAACTCTGATTGTGATTCAGTGTTGGTAAATTTCACATTTGTAATGGTCGCTCGACAGCTGGCCTGCTTGGCGTATACTTAATAATTTTTTTGTGGCTCTCGCTGGGTCGAGTGTACAGTTGGATCTGACTATGATATATGACTGTTTGGCGACTCTTTGCAGCATGTGGCATGTGTGTGGGGCATGTGTGGCATGAGGCATATGTGGCATGAGGCATATGTGTGGCAGGCATGAGAAGTGGTGGCTGCTTAAAGCTGCCAGCCATTGTTAAAAGCAACAACTTTTGTTCATGCACTTAATTAGCATTTTGCTTGGATTGCTCGGCTTTTGCTCGGCTTTTGTTAAGCTCTTGGTGTCGAGTGCACGCGCGTGTCTATCGATGCGTGCTAATTGCACAGCTTCACTCTGAGAGCGCCAATCAGGTGGCAAAAGAGAGGAAGGAAGAGGTAAAGGGATAGAGTGTAAAAGAACTCTTACTCCCTCTCTCACAATTTCATTTGCAGCTTCAATCCTTGACTGCATTAGGTGCTATCAAGTGCATGAATGAAACTTTGCCTACAACTTTGTGCCAAGAAGCAACCTGTCTCTCTCTCTCACTCGTTCTCTCACGCTCTCTTCTGTGCTGCTAACAAGGAAATCCATTCAAGTGCAGTCTGACAGAGAGACTTACATCGACCTCTCACTCGTGTAGTTTACTTAAGTGTTTGGCTGCCTTCCTCCACTTGTCTATTCCGAGTCCGAGTGCAAATAATGCCACTCTTCTCTGTCTGTGTCTCTCTCTCTTTCTCTCTCTGTCTCTCTTCTTCCACTACTTCTGCTCGTTTCAAGTGCTGTGTCTCAATTGTCGATAGCAGCACTTCGATCCACTCTTTGATCAGCAAAAATAGCTCAGACTTATGTTGAATTAGAATATAAAACACAGATATTAACGTGAATTTCAATTTCTCATAATATAAACTAATTAAAATTTATTTAAATAATATTAAATGATTTTGTCTTGTACTATTTATTTTTTACTAATTTTTCAATACTAATTTATAGTTAAGATCAAATGCTTAAATTAAATAATCTTGGCAAATTTAAACATCAAATGAATAAATAAATAGTAAGCTTTTATGGAAAGTTAAAGTATAATTCTAAAATTATTGTTCATAAGATTAACAACTGAACAATTTTCTAAAAATAATGTCGCTTAAGTCAGATAATAAATAAAGCCAAAGTGCTTAAAATGATAGAATAACATAATAGAATAGATCAAATAAAATAATTCAAGCTAAATGGCTTAAACTGAAACTCTAATGGGATTTCAAAGTATTACACATTGAGCTGCTGCTGTGGTCAATTATGATTGACTTGTGATTGACTTATCAAAGAGGAAAAAGTTGCATGGAATTGAATAGAAACAGAACTCTATTGCAATTGCTGTGGATTGTGACTCAAGTTTTTGTGCTATTCACAAAACTTTGCACAGTAGAAAAAACCCTTAGTATATACACGTATCTATATCTATAAATGTATGAGTACAAAAAAATTCAACCGCAAGCAGAGTCAATAAAAAACGTAGCTAACCCACTGACAGCACTTATCAAAACGTTCAATCAATCAATCAACTGTTGCCAGCCAACTAAACTGTACAAAAGGCAAAAGAACGAGAGCAAAAAAAATATCACTCATACGCCCATTTGTGCAGGGACAGAGAAGAGAAAACACATAAAACCGACGTAAATCAGCTTAGAATCAACAATGGCAACAAAAAAAGGTCGCTTTTGGTAAAAAAAAGAGAGCAACATCCCAAAAACCGTTATAATCAAAACACACACACACATGCATAGACACAAAGACAGACACGCTGGAATAGGCAAAGAACCGCATTGATACAAAGGACATATGCCAGGACATGGCATAACAAACATAAAAAGGAAAAACACACACACACACATACACATATGAGTAGTTGACTGTGTTTTTTGTTTGTGAGTCGCCGCTGACCCAAAGAGCGACCTGTGAACAGGACCTGTGTGCTCGGTCCGGAAAAAACAAGTCAATGACGCAGCGAATGCCAACAAATCAGTGCAAATCACACAGACAAAAAGGCAGCGACTCACATTTGTTGTTTGAGTTCATTGTAGTTGTTGTGGTTGTTGTTGTTGCCAAGATTCGTTTGTCAAACGGTTGACGAGTTGAACAACATGAAGACAACAATTTCACCTGCCTTTGACAAAAGAGTGAACAAGTGAGTCTGTCACTTAGACAGTTACCAAGTCAGTCAGTCAAGCAGTCTGTCTCTCTGTCTATTAATCAGTCAGTCAGTCAATCAGTCAGTCAGTCAGTCTATTAGTCAATCAGTAAGTCAGTCAGTCAGTCAGTCTGTTTGTCTATTATTCAGTCAGTCAGTCAGTCAATCAGTCAGTCAGTCAGTCAATCAGTCAGTCAGTCAATCAGTCAATCAGTCAGTCAGTCAGTCAGTCTGCCTATTAGTCAGTCAGTCATTCCCGCAGTTGTTAGCAAGTGCAGCAGCTCGTTAGAACGCGGCGACACGTCTAATAAAGCAATTTAGCCCAAAAATATGAGAAATTGTTAAGGATAAAAAACAAGCTAAAAAACTGAAAACATGAAAAATGGAAAATGAGACAAGCTGCAATGAAGAACGAACGAACGAGGCATAAGAGCGTCGCCATCTTGCACATGCATACATTAAACGCACACACACACACACACACATTTTCACAAATTCGCAGATACTTTTTTGCAGACATACACACACGCACACACACACACACTCACTCCCGCACACACATCGTTAGATTGCGGAAGATATTTGCATATGATGTCTATATGCAAATGTCAGGCTGAAGACGCGCCAAACGACAACGAGCTGGCACACGCGGCGTATACGTATTCTGCATTAACATATCAATCATTTGAAGAGCCCAGCCAGCATGTAAGACTGCCACGCCCCCTCTACACACCCCCTCGCCCGCCTTCTAGTTACATGTCTTGATATTCCTTTAGGCACAGTGCAAATATTTAGTTAATCTAAAGATGAGTTTTCCATCATTTGTCGTCGTCGTCGTTCTTTGCTTTTCATCAGTTTTTGTCTGTGTATGTCATGTGGAAAGACAAACTTGTTACTTGCTACTTGCAACTTGTAACTTGCAACTGCTGCATTGCAATTGGCAAAATTGTCATCATAAATTCAAACAATTCATACAAAACTTAATTGCACAAGTAAATCAGTTACAATAAATTTATTGCCTCAACTTGCAGCTAACAATTGTCAGCGATATCAACTTGTTTGGCCATTATTTAAACCACACACACAGACACACAAATACACACACACACACACACATACACCCAGACAACACTGTCAACATTTGTAATTGTTGTGCTGATTGTTTAATTGCGGCCATTTTGCGTGCACTTCCGACATTTTAACCAGCCGCCATTCAATTGTTATAAAACTACCCTCGATTTGCAACTAGCATGAAAATTGTTAAACGTTTTATTTAAAAAATACCCTATAAATATATAAATAGCGAAAGCATAGAAAAGAACACGTAAACCATAATAATAAAAATATCACGTATACGTCACGTACACGCATAGCTTTTTACAGCGCATCTGCCAGTCGTTCAAACTCATATTCATTGATTTATCTACTTTTTTTTCTTGTCTGTCCACAAACAAATTAGCGCGACAATTTCATCAACGTGCATTTAAATCACATACAATTTTATAATATATTTTATTTTGATTTTAAAATTGTATTTTATTTTCTTCAGGCATTTTCCGCTTTTAATTTTCACTATATTTTTTTGTCATATTTTGAGCGGCATTTTAAATTGACTTTTTACAATGTTTTGTTGGGCAAACAATTGACGTGCATATTTTAAAATGTGTATTTGCATATTTGTTTGACCAAATAAATGTATAAATATATTTATATTTATATTAATAATATATCACTATGATGGGCATTATAATAAATTTGCATAATTTGCATTTGACATGTGACATTTATTTTGCGGCATAAACTGAGAAAATATTGTTTTAAATCATTACCAAACCCAAACACTTATTAAATACTTAAAATAAACAAAACAAATTTGCCATAGGAATTATGCTTGCTCAGTTCTTGGTCAACATGGCGTATGATTTATTTTTGTATATGATGGTCCCGCATTTGCACAATTTTGTTTGCGCAATCCTTTTTGTCATTGTACTGCGGTCACATTGAATTTTTAATGTGGCTATTAAAAAGCCGCTGCTAGCACTTTAATTGCCTTCTATTCGAATTTATTGATAGTTAATAACAGCTGCTAAAATTTAGTGTGATATTATGTTTGGTAAATTAAATTCAGTTATTTCATTATGTTATTGGATACGTTTAAATTTAACAACCATAAATTGTGCAGTTTTTTTTATATTATTGGCTAGTTATGCTTATAATAAATTTACTCAATTTAAAGCTGTTAAATTTTTGAGATTGGTAATTTTAATTTAGACAAAAGAGCTAGAAGAACTTTGATATGGGTAAAACTGAAAATAAATTGATTAGCTGTAAAGTTTAAAAATCAAATTTGATAGTAGTCTTTAATTTTTTTGAATGATGCAATTAGTTTTGAGTCTAAGATTTCAAATTTTAACACTCACTGATGTCATTTTATTGTGTTGAACATATTTTTGCAATGATTTAAGCCATTAAAAGTCTGCCAAATTGCGTCATTTCAATTTGCTACACCTTCGACAAAAAACAAGTTTTGAGCTCGTTTTTTTTAAGCTTTGCTCTGTTTTCTGAATATTGTTGTTAGTGTTATGAATGTGTAAGGCCAATTACCAATTAGCTGAAACTAGAAACTGAGACCATATTGATACTTAACATTGCCTCCAAGTCAGTTTCAAGCACTCAGCCAAAAGATTGCTCTCAGCTTTATGCAATTTAATGAATATGTGATGGCTTAAAAAAAAAAGAAGGGAAGGAAATAAACTGAAATGAAATCGTTACCGCATAAATTTTGAGCACCCCTCGCGGTACAGAACAGAGAAGAAGAGAAGAGAACAGAACAAAGAAATATCATTATCATTGTCTGTTCATCTTTCACTCATTCCATTTCTCTGTCTATCTTTCGTGTTTCTCGCTGCCTTCTAGCTGCTGTTTCTCTGCATTTGGCAGCTGTTTTCCTGCGGGTGCGTCAAATACCCAAAAAGAAAAAATTTAGCAACAACAACAACAGCAGCAGCATCAGTAAGAAGCAGAAAAAATGAAGAAATTTCGACGTGCCAATCTCGCCGAACTTTTGACGTTCCGCTTCCCCAACATTTTCATTCTCCGTTTCCCTACGAGCTTGTAATTGACGCTTTGCTGGGGGAGCCATTTTTAATACCCTATACATAGCGAATGTGTAAGCAGGGTATCATTGCCTAAGGACAATGACAGGTTCTTTAACTTTTCTCTATATCGAAACGTCATAGATGTGTTTCTTTAATGAACTATCTCAAATCAGAGAATATGAAAAGTATGGTAAGTCAATATAATATCCAATTAAATATATATATATATAAAGTTGTTTGTCCAACTGACTGACTGATTGAGCATTGTACAGGCCAAACGGTTTGACGTACAACCAGAAGTCTATAATTTATTGACTTTATTTAGTTTAAATTTAACTCAATAAGCATTGAAGTAAATATCAAGTCTTTATTTTTTCTACCATCTTTGTCTACCATATTTATTTATAGAATATCTCTTAGTCGACAACATATTTGCTGTCTTATTTTTCCACTTTTTCTGGTAATTGCTTCAAAGTAATTTGATTATTAACTTCTGTTGTGCGGAATTTAAATATTAATTGAAAATTTTGTGACTTCCTCCCCGACTTTCCCATTTGTCCCTTCTGCTGTCATTTCCACACAGAGCTCGTTTAAGTCAATGGCACTTTTGTGGGGGAAAGGAGGAGGAGGAGGGGTTGACTTAACACGCATTTTGTATTGCATGCCTCGAGGAGTCTTTAATGAATTGTGGAAACGGTTGAAGCTTGTTAATCAATTAGTCGAAAAGCTGATGTTGCATTTAAATGTTGCTTGTGTTTTATGTTCTGTGGTTCTTCAAGATTTATGCGTATCATAAATGTCAAATGCACACACACACACACACAACACACACAAACATGCACAGCTGCTATACAATTTTATATGTATTTTATATGCAGTCAAAAGGACTCCAATTAATCTTGATAATGTCAGCTTACAAACTGCTTGACTTCTGCTCTGTATGTTTGTGGAGAACAGGGGAAAGAGGTGGAAAGGTGGGGAGGAGGAATATACATCACCTGCAGCCATGTGAGAATTGAGACAAGTGCAGTCATTGGCTATGGCAGGCAACACACACACATCACACACACACCCACACACACACACCCACAATACAATGTAGGACATTTCTAATAAAATATTTCATGTAAAATTTACAACATGAAAACCAACCGAAAACTAAAAAGAAACCATATGTCAATTGCAGACGGAAATACACACACACACGTACATATACGCACACACACACACACACATACACATAAATGGACAGCAGTTGGCATTTAACTTGCTTTCCCCTTTTGACATGCTCTCTTCTCCTCTCCTCTCTTCTTCTGTCTCTTCTCCCTTCTTTTTGGCATACACAATGACATGTCAAGTGCAAAATGCAAAAATACACACACACACACACACACTCTCTCTCTATCATAGCAGCAGGGGTAAAAGAGATAAAAGGCAGCTTGACTTTTCTCTTTCTTGCTCTTATTTTTTTTTTTTTTTGGTATTTTTCTGCCTGCTTTTAGCTTCCTTTTGCTGTCGACTTTGCTGCACCTACAACTTCCGGCCTTTGTTGAAATAACCATAAAATCAAGATAAGTTATTGGATTTGCTGGACAGGAAGCTTGGGCATAAGCACTTTTACCCCCCCTACAGAACACTCCCCCTTCTCTACCCCGCCTCTGTGCTTGTCCTTTGTGTCGCTCTGTGTCGTAGATTAATTGCTTTCTCTTTGCTTCTTCTTTTTTTTTTCGTGCTCTGGTTGAGAGCTCGTCCAAAAAAGCAGAATAAAAGCACATTTTTGTGTAATATAAATACTATGTATATATGTGTTATTATACCCGTTACTTAAAAAATAAGTAAAAGGGTATACTCTGTTCGTTGGAATGTATGTAACAGGGAGAAGGAGGCAACTCCGACCCTATTAAGCATATATATTCTTGATCAGCATCAACAACCGAGTCGATCTCAGAGCCTAGCCTAGATCTCAGAGACTATAAGAGCTAGAGACACCAAATTTGGCACACAGATCTCGATAAGCCCCACGTAGGTCAAGTTTGTTTCAAATTTAAGCCACGTTGCTTTCCGCTCCACCACACCCATAGTTTTGAAGATAATACACTTTTTATCGTATTTAACGTTATCTAGTAATATTATCTATTATCCCACTGAATCACATAAAAATCGATAAAGTAAAACGGCAGAAATAGCTAACCAAAGTTGTAAATAAAGCTATTATTTCAAAGTATGCAATAGTTTTTATTTGTTAGAAATTTCTTTAAAATGCCTTTATATATATTAAAATAAGTAACGGGTATCCTATGTTCGGGATCTTGACTATAGCCTTTCCGACTAGTATTTTTATTATTATTTATTTTTTTTTTTCATTTTTTTGTGGCAATTGCCTGAGCCGAGTTCGAGTTCTGACTGCAGCCCCAACTGGCTGTTTCTTTGTATAAATAGTTGGCGTTGTCCTTGTTGTTGTTGTCGCTGCTGCCACCGCCGTCGCACAATGCGCAGCTTAGCGCCTGGGACAGGACTCCGCACTGAGGACTCAGGACTCAGGACTGTGGCGCCACACAATCAGTTTTCGCACTTGCCACGAACCACTTGAAGGGGCAGAGGGAAAGAGAGAGAGGGAGGGAAACAGTACTGGGACCTTGCGCTTTGTCGCACTAATGCGATTAAGCCGCTTGTTGTGGCTGTCAACGCGTTGACTGGCTGACTCTGCCCCACTGCCCCCTCTCCCCCCACTCTCTCCTCTCTCTCCCCCTCTCAGTCAGCGCTACCAGCTGCCTCGGCAAGCTGCTTTTGTAATTCACTTAAGTGTGGCATTTTGGCCTGCGGTAAACGGCGGCCATTGTGCGCGTGCCTTCCTCCCTGCCACATGCCACATGCCCCCATTTACCTTGTTCTCCTTGCCACTGATCTCTTTAGCATACGCTCTGGGCAGTTGGACAATCGCTGCTAAGGTAAGCTCTACCTTTTGACTACAAGTACTACTCACAGTTTGCCGGTTAAGGACTTTAGTTTAATCATAAATTTCATTTAACTGAAATGCCTCCCTGCTCAATGTTGCCACACTGTCTTTGTGCAACTGCCACACCAGAGTCAGGGACAGAGTCAGCTTCAAAGTCAGCAGCCATCACTTGTGCTGTCAACTGGTCTTTAACCCCAGAAAAACTACGAACTACGAACTGAGAACAACGAACAAGGAATACAATTTATGATGACATTATGGCGTGACAGTGTAATCAGATCGGCGAAAGGCAAGTCACAGTTACAGTTAACAGCAAAAGTTCTATAAATGGCAGAGGGACTGTCAAAGTGTCACAGTTCGACACGCCTTACCTTTACATACCCTGTAATACGGTCAAGTCAAAGACTGACCAACTTCAAACTGTCATAACTTTGTCAAAACTAGACCGATTTTCAAACGGAATGTCATTTTGATCATGGTTTGGCCTCTTAATTCATTCTGCATTTTAATTTTATTAACTTTTAAAAAAAAGTTAATTTTTGCCAAAATTCGATTTTTATGCAAAGGGGGGACCCTTGGAAATTTTGAAAATTCAAGATTTTAAATCTCAAGTTTTCACTTTTAATCAACTCCTTATATCGTAATTAGTATAAAACAACACTTTAAACTTGATTCTGAGACCTTTCATTATTTTGTAAAAAATCATGTGAAATTGAACAAAAATTTTGACTTGTAAAGTTACTAGATCCAATGTCTGACCAACTTTAATCCGTCGTAACTTTGTCAAAACTAAACCGATTTTCAAGCGGAATGTCATTTTATTCATTATTTGGCCTCTAAATTCATTCTGCATTTAAATTTTCTTAACTTTTAAGAAAAAGTTATTTTTTGCCAAAATTCGATTTTTATGCAAAGGGGGGACCCTTGGAAATTTTGAAAATTCAAGATTTTAAATCTCAAGTTTTCACTTTTAATCAACTCCTTATATCGTAATTAGTATAAAACAACACTTTAAACTTGATTCTGAGACCTTTCATTATTTTGTAAAAAATCATGTGAAATTGAACAAAAATTTTGACTTGTAAAGTTACTAGATCCAATGTCTGACCAACTTTAATCCGTCGTAACTTTGTCAAAACTAAACCGATTTTCAAGCGGAATGTCATTTTATTCATTATTTGGCCTCTAAATTCATTCTGCATTTAAATTTTCTTAACTTTTAAGAAAAAGTTATTTTTTGCCAAAATTCGATTTTTATGCAAAGGGGGGACCCTTGGAAATTTTGAAAATTCAAGATTTTAAATCTCAAGTTTTCACTTTTAATCAACTCCTTATATCGTAATTAGTATAAAACAACACTTTAAACTTGATTCTGAGACCTTTCATTATTTTGTAAAAAATCATGTGAAATTGAACAAAAATTTTGACTTGTAAAGTTACTAGATCCAATGTCTGACCAACTTCAATCCGTCGTAACTTTGTCAAAACTAAACCGATTTTCAAACGGAATGTCATTTTGATCATGGTTTGGCCTCTAAATTCATTCTGCATTTACATTTTTATCATCTAGAAAATTTGATAATATTTCGATTTTAAGCCAATTTTCCATACTTACCCCTTGACATTTTTTCAAAAACTTTGATCCCTCATAACTTCATCAAAAATAAACCGATTTTTAAGCGAAATGTCATTTTAAACATGGTTTGGTTTCTAAATTAATGCTGTATTCAAATTTTGTTCATATAGAAAATTTAATATTTTTTCGACCTTAACCATCTATCATCTAATCTTCCATTCTTTACACCCTGAGGTAAACGCAGAGATATTTTTACTTTGATCAATCAGAAATTATTAGACAAGAGTTTCTAGGATATCAGCTAGTCTGGCACTAAGATTTACAAGCTTGCTTTGAGCCGCTTTAACACACGCACTGTGTGCAGAGCCTGCAGGCAGTCAGAGTCAGAATCAGAGTCGGAGGCAGTCAGGAAATCTTTATGAGCTCACACGCTCATCAGGAAGCTACGTCGCCGGCAATCAGGCAACCCCCAAACGAGTGAAAGAGGGGTAAAGGGTAATGATGGTAGCCGGGGGGAGGCGGGGCGTTGCCAATTGGAGTTTATTAATTTCGGGGCCGTGCGTGTTGAGTACTTTAGTTCAGTCGAGGTATTTACAATTGTTGTAAATATTTCCTTTATTATTGTAATTATATTTATGGGAATGCGGAATGTGGACTGTGGACTGTGGACTCTAGGCTGTGGGCTGTGGCATGTGGAATGTGCAACTCTCTGTGTGTGTTACAGTCGAGTCTGTGAAAATGCTGTAATTTGTGTCAGGAATGGGGACAAGGGATGAGGAAACACTCCTGACATGCTCATGACGATGTTGCGTGTCACTGTGGAATCGAGGCAATTGCCATTTCGGTTTGTTTGGTTTGTTGACTCGTTGCCACTGCTTTAAGAACATTAGCAGCATATTTAAATTATTTTTATTAGTGGGGGGATTCAAAGCAAACCGTTTTCACCCTCACAATTAGTATTTACTTGTTTTTTTGTTGTGAATGCGGGTATTAGCAGCTTGTTAACCTGATTTTTATTGCAGAAAATCAAGGAATTGTTAAAATTATTAGATATTTGTCTTAATTAGTATTTTTGTTAATTTTATATTGACTTTATAAACACTAACTAAATAAATATGGTCTTTAAATAATTAAAACTATATTTTAGTCAATTTTATAATAAGCTTTTATGAGAAGAAATATTTTATCAGATTTTAACCTGATTTTTACTGTAGAAAATCAAGGAATTGTTTAATTTATTAGATCACTGTCTTAATTAGTATTTTATTAATTTTTTTGTTAAATTTTATATTGACTTTATAAACACTAACTAACTAAATATAAGTGAAGTGACTCACGCTGAGAAAAGAACTTACTCTTTTAAAGACAATTATCTAAATATTTAATTACCTGTTTTTTTTTGTATTATTTCAATGTAACCATTTTTTGAGGCACTTGTCACATTTGCCATTTGCCCTGTCTTAAATCTGTGCTTTCAACTCATTTCCCCTCATCATCCAACTGTTATTTATGATATTTCTACTTGTTTACTTTTGCAGGCAATACGGAAAATTTATGCCAAGTGCCTTGGGATGCTCTGGAGCACACACTTCCGGCACAAGGAGCACGCCTGACTTGACTAGAGACTCCAAAAACTCAACTCAACTCGACTCGACTCGACTTGAAGGCTAGGCTAACTGGTGGCAAATCTTGAGGAGGCGCCTCCTGATGTCTCAGGTAATTATGCATATTTAAGCAGTTTTGTCTACAACCGTTTTGCGAGCCTAAAAGCGTCCTTTCAACTGAATTATTTATGCAAACTCGACTGTGTTGGGGTCTGATGTAGTATCCTGACATTTGCAAACATTACCTCAAGTTCTTGCCAAGTGGGTTTTTACACATTTTGGCCTTTACTTGCTACCAAAATGTGTTTAAAGAACACATACTTATCTAAGCATATTAATAGAGGTTCTGCGCCTATAATTGGTTGCCTAAGAGCTTGCCACATATATGTTGCGAGTTAGAATTAATGCCACACTATTAATGCTAATGTTCCATCGGTTTCTACATTTGTCAATGCCACAACATTTGATGATTATACCCTGTAAAAACAGAAAACTAAATAAAGGAGTTTTTAAAGCAGTTACATCTCTGTTAAAAATAGTCATAGATACTATATCTATCTTCTATAAACAAAGTTATTGTAATTATTGTAGCTTAGATACTGTATCTATCTTTTATTAGCCAGCTTATCATAATTAGTCTCTTTGAACTCAGTGAGTTTTGCAGTTAGAGTTATGAAATTTGGTATTTAGGTATAGAAATTTTACATAAAAATAATAAAAAATTAGTCAAACATTTATTTAATCTTTTTCAATGTAAAAGACTGTTTTCAGTTGTCAAAGGGCATCTTTTAGTCATATAATCTCAATTGAAGCACACTTACTTGATCTTCTTCAATGTGATTGCGTTTCATTTCAAACAGAAGACACACACACAAACAGACACACTACAAATACACACACACACACACACCTAAACTTGAATACACAGCTTTGCTTTCAGCTTAATTGTTTTGCAACTAAACATCAGAGCCAAATGCCTTTCATCATTTTGCCTTGGCCATTGCCCAATCTGTTTTACACTCTCTCTCTCTCTCTCTCTCTCAATCTCTTTTCGTCTCACTTTCACGCTCATTGTTGCTGGCTCCAGCCAAAGTCGTGTCTAAGTAGCTTTTGTATAAATGAAAAGCGGAAAATGAACGGAAAAACGAACGAAAAGCAAAGAAAAAAAAAACTGTAGCACACTTTGCGGCTGTTAAACGAAATCAAAGGCAGCATTTAGTTAAAGAGAGAGGGAGACAGAGTGAAAGAGAGAGAAGTGAATTGAGAATGGGAATGAGAGGGCGTGATTGCCACAGGACTCTTTGCGTCCTTTTTTGCCTTGGCAGCTAATTAAAATGTATTTAAATGCGTTTGTCGCCTCGTCGCCTCGCCAGCTGCAAAATCGAGTTTGTAATTTATGCGATTTTAATAGAATTTTGAGGCAAGACTCACACACACAAAGGCAAACAACAAATTGGTTTACTTAGGACAACAAAGACATGTGTACAAAGAGAACTTGAAATACAAAAAAAAATACAGAAAAATTCCAAAAAAATACATAAAAAACAACAGACAAAGCCATGTCGGAAATTAGCATAGTTTTAGGCACAACTAACAATTTGTAGCATACTTTTTCGGCCGAGCCACGAAACTTTTTTGATGTTTTTGCCAATTTCCCGTATCCGTAAAAAGAAGAAACGAAAATTCCAAAACAAAAAAAAAATACAAAGTTGCTTCACAAATTTAAAGTCGCCTTCTGGACCCGCTTAATTTATTGATTCGGGTCCGTTTAGGGACTGAGTTTGGGCCTGAAGTTTCAGTAAGAGAGAGATAGTGGGCGTTGCCCGTGTCGAACCATGTCGAAGCCGTGTAAATTTATATGTTTGGCCTAAATAGCCATCAAAGGCTTAACAATGCCAAACGCAAAATCCCCCTACACAAAATGCTTCACTTAATTGAACTTTGAACTCGGGCATTTCGATTGAAGCCAAAATGGTTTCAAATTCGATTTGAATTGGTTATCGTGTGCTCTTGAGTGGTTTTTCGAATGGAATTCAAATAGTTTTTCTTATTTTTTTCGTTCGGCGACTAAATAAACGTTTTGGCCCTAAGTAAATGCTACCTAAAAAGCTGATCTGTCATTTGTTCTCATTCTTGTTTTCGGTTTTCTGTTTTCTGTTTGTTGTGTTTCCTTTTGCTGTTGATAAATGCGCACAACCAAAAACAAACACATAAATCACAAGCATGTGGTAGGCGTTAAGCAAATCTACACTGCGAGAAATAGTCATGGTTGTTTCATGAAATTTTTACAACAGAAAAGCTAATTTAAGTAGAATGAATAGAATAATATTACAAATAACTATATTTAGCTTTTCTTTTTTGAGATTAAATATCATTAGCTTCAGGAATACCACTAACTAAAAATTCTATATAGCTAAAAGATATTTTTGGTAATTAAGTTCAAAAAATGTAATAGATTAAATTGGAGGAATCTTACAAATATATTTAGATTTTCTTTTGGGAAATGAAATATCATGAGCTTTAGAAATACCACTGATTAGAAATTGTATAAAGCTAAAGTATATTCCTGGTAATTAAGCTCAAAAAATTTAACAAATTTAAAAACACTCTAAAGTGTTAAAAAACACATATAAATTTTTCTTATTTTGAATATACTAAACGTATTAGGAAACACTATTATATGCAGGAAGAAGTTTTTGTATTAAAATTCTTTTCACTTCTCAACCAATTTTTTATTCGAAATTTTTATTTAGTGCATATTTTCTCTCAGTGTACCCTTGAACTTAAGTTGCTTTAGCAGTAGCCAACCAATAGACCAGTTAAATTTGTGCTGACAGGGCCTAAAACAAACCCCCAACCAATAATTTTTTCCACCTGCAGCTGCTGCCAGCATTTTGTTGATAACAAATTTAGTTGTTTTTATTGAATTTCATGCTTAGCACGAAAATGTAACGCACTTGGCCTATCGATTTGCTGGTCCAAAAAAAAAAAACAGAACGAACAAAAGACCAAAAATTTGCAAATTTCAAATGCAAAAACCCAAAAATCCAAAATCCAAAGTGCATTCTGTCAGTCAGCAAACAATGCAGTCAAGCGTGTGTGTGTGTTTGAGTGTGTGTGAGAGTGTGTGTGTGAGAGTGTGTGTGTGTGTGTGTGTGCTAAAAGCCAAATGAAAATTGGCCAAGCTGAAGCTGTGTGGCTGCAACTGAGTTTTGGGGGCCTGCTTACTGCCACATGCCACATGCCACGCCCAGAGCAACCGCAACAGCCGAAAATTTATGCCAATATTTGCATTCAATGCCCCAAAAATAAACCGTAAAATGCTTGTTGGCACAGCCTGGAGAGTTGGCAGAGCAAACAGGGAGAGAATTGGTAAGAGAAAGAGAGAAGAGGGAGAGGATTGGGGCATGCCACAATGCTGCTGCATGCCACAACTTGGGAGCTGGCTAAGGTTGCAGCGTGTGTGTGTGTGTGTGTGTGTGTGTGTGTGTGAGGTGTAATGTGCAAGCAAGCTACGCAGGCAGGCTCAAAATTTCATATTTATGATAGCATAGAGAGAGAGAGAGTGAGGGAGAGATAAGGAGCAGAAAGAGAGGGTAGTAGAGTAGGCAGTGTGAATGTGTGCATTGACTGCAATAATTCAATTGCACACCTACGCAATTTACTGTCGCCACAACAACAACAACAACAACATATCGGAATATTGAAATATCGTCTTTCATTCTGGTCAGCAGTGGGAAAACGTTTAAAGCGCTTGAACGAACATGGCCAATACAAACACACTCAAAGTGGTTAAAGCCAACACTCACAGAGAGACAGAGACAGGAGAGAGAGAGAGAGAGAGAGAGAGAGAGAGATAGATAGATTGAACTATGGTCAGCATTTAGCATATTTCCTAAGTTAGAAGCGAAAATCTTGTTCGCATACAAATTCGATTCGATTCGATTGCGAGTTTTGGGTAACGTTTTCCACAGGAGTTGGGCATAATTGGATTTGTTTAGCTGTCAATATTATGTCAGAAGTCGACATACAGAGTTTGACACATGATGGGTGTCTATGACTGTGTGTGTGTGTGTGTGTGTGTGTGTGTGTGTGTGTGTAGCGACAGACAGACAGAGAGACAAACGAGGCAGATAGATAGAACCGATAGCAATATACTCGAAAGATACAGGCACTCAGAAATTGACAAAAACAGACAGACAGTTGAACTTAAACGGACATTTAGTCAGACAATATGAATATTTAAGGCATAACTATAAAGCGTTTAAATACCCTGTAAATAATAAAAATACATGGAACAAGTTTTTGAAGAACTTATAAAAATATTTACTGCAGATAAAAATATATGAGAATATTTATATAAGAAGAACAAGGAGTTCTTAAAAGATTTTTAAAAAGGGAACACTATAAACTCATTCAATGTTTGATATGACATAAAATAAAGAAAAAGTTTACTACAAATTCAAATTAAACAAAATAAAAAATAGAATAACGACAAAATCATTACAATAATATATAATAATATAATGCCTTAATAACGAAAAAATCATTATTATAATATATTATAATATAATACCTCATTATAATAATTTCCAAATCTTGTATTTATTAAAAATGTTATATCATTACACTTGCAAAAATATATGAAAAATTTAAAATATAACTTAAGATTCCTTTTTTAAAATGATAATCAGACCATTAATGTTACTTTAAAACAGGGTATTTTACACTCGAAAAATCTCTACTAAAGCAAGTTTTTGTTAAAGTTTCATTTTGACTGACGCCAAGTCAAGTGAATGATTCAAAATGTTGACATTCGACAAAGCGATGAAGCAAATTGCAAGGAGACAGAGATAGAGAAAGAGAGAAAAGAACAGGGAGAGTGAGAGAGATAGATAGACGAAGCGCAGCTGCATTTGACAGCGAATTGGCGTTTGTAATGATGACACAAGGTGGCGAAAAGGTGGATGAAGTGAAGAAGAAGAAGAAGCAGGGAATTGGCAACACTCAAGTCAATACTTTACCAACAACGGCAACATATTTATTTCATTTGTCCTTTTGCCAATTTTACAGCTGATGCAAGCAATTTGCTGCCCCAAAAGCAGCTCAAGTAGCACTCTTTGATGTTGTTGTGTGTGTGTGTGTGTGTGTGTGTGTGTGTAAGTTGTTTTTTGTTGCCTTGGCAAACATCTCGTAATACTATTAGTCTTCATATCAATTACCCAGCGCTGCTTCAAGTCTTCCTAAACAACTTGAAGCTTGAAGCAGCAACCTCTGCAAACATTGCGCATACGTCACGTTGTCTCTGTGTAGATATATATTTAACTTACAGCTCAAGCCAAACACTTGAGCCATAAACCAAAATTACAGCAACTGCATATATTGCCAAGAGCTGCTCATTAGCCACGCCCATACACCCAACGCCCTAGACACACACACAGAGCGAGAGAGAGAGTGTGAGGGAGAGAGAGAGAGAGAGGGAGAGACAACCACGGCTGTTGCTGCTCTTCTGGCATATGAATGTTTTACATTTTGCTCAGCGGCGCCCAAACAGAGTTTTAATAAAGTATTTGCTCACTCGGAGTGCAACAACAACAACAATAACAACTACAACAAATTCAAACACTCAAGGTCTAAGATGATAAATATTTGGAACGACTTCAAAGACACGCTATGATTTTACGTGAATTTGTGAATTTAATGATCATATTTCATATTTAATTATTTAATTATAAATTAAGAGGCTAGTCACTTTAGAAATCTCCATCTATTAATGCATTATTTTTTAACTCTTAAAATTTTTCAGATTAAAATGTTAAAAAAATAAAAAAAAGGGTATTAGGTATTAGAGGTCTGCATGAGTCCACTCAAAGCATACGTAAAATTGAATGTATTCGAATGAATTCAGATGATTGAGTACGAAGCACACAATGAATTGAATGTGTATGAGTGACACACCACACTGTGTCTCATAACTAAAGGCATTCAACGAAATGAGCGAGAATAAATAACTGCGTAAAACGGAATGAAAACTTTGGCGAAGCCGAAGACATTCGAATGCATTCGAGTTGTGGCATAGACTTTGTGTGTATTCATTTCATTCATTTAACAAAATAATGTTTTTCACTCGAATATAAACTAAATACATATATAAATATAGGCTTACAAACATAAATTTAATACATATATAAATATAGGCTTACATATGTACATATTATTATACTATAATTCTGTACGCTTTGTGTTCTACGATTTAATGAAAAATCTGTCTCGCATTCGAATATATTCAAAACCAAGCCCCTAATTTTTACGCGTACTCACTCATTCAATTCATTGCTTTTCGTTTGAGTTGAATGAGACATTGTACGACGCTAGCGTACTCACTCACTCAAATAAATTTTGCGTCGCATTCGAATTCACTCAACTCAATTTACGCATTGTCCATTCGAACGTCGATTTTCTGCCATTCATGCAGATGTCTATTAGGTATTATGACTTTTATAATATTAATTGAAGTAAAAAATTTATGAAAGTAAATTTAAAGAATAATAATATACTATGAAGATTTCTTAAAATAATTTGTGATTCAATCTAATTTTATCTGAAATAAAAAAGATACATAATTCAGATTCAATTATTCAATTTAATTCCTGCTTATAGTAAACATCATAGTATTTATTCTGGAAATGTTCCATTTGCAAAAATTTAAAAAAAAAAAATCACAAAATAAAAACTAAATTTAATAAGAGATGTAGCAACAGATATAAGTATTTTATTTTTATCTATTTATTAAGAATGGAATTGCTGCCTATCGCTTCTTTTTTTGCCGATTGTTACATAAATTTCTATAAATTTAAGATGCCCTTTTTGGTGATATTTATGAGCACGGGGTATGTGCAATTGTAGACACTGAGTGCCAGAAAAAAAAAACACACGAGCAAGAGATAAATAGAGAGAAGCAGTGACAGATGCAGGGAGATGAAGACGAGTGATAGAGAGAGATGAGAGAAGGAAGAGGAGAGGAGACCAAGAGTTGACTTTTGTAATCAGCCAGAACTGCAACGTGGTGTGTTGACGTTGATGGGTGAGCGTCAAATGTTCAACTCTGACAGCAAGCAGAAAACACAGTGAGACGAGGGAGAAAGAGGAGGAGGAGAAGGAGGAGAAGCTGAAGGAGACAAGGGAGACAAGAAGAAGAAGAGGCACGGTTGAGTTGCATGCTGAGTTAAGTGGCTGACTTGGCACTGGCATAATTTACATATGCCAAACAACAGCAACAACAGCAACAACAACAACAACAACACTGTGTTGTCAGTTACCTGCAACAAATGTGCAACAACAACAGCAACAACAATAATAATAATAAGAACAAGGCACATACAACTGAGGTTTATTTATATGAGTGATTAGCCACTGACAGAGACTTAGACTTCAACTTAGAGAGAGAGAGAGAGAGGGGAATACAGGTGGCAAGGTGGCAAGGTAGAAATCTCTTGGTTGCTGCTGCTGTCAGTTGTCTTTGTTTATTTATTAGTGTGTAGGTGTAGTTGTAGTTGTGTGTATGCTTTATGGTTGCAGCCTGTCAGGCTGTCTGTCTGTCTGTCTGTCTGTTTGTGCCAGGCAAATATAAATAGCAGCAGCTGCCACACGTGCCACACTTGCCACTTGCCACACATGCCACAACTAGAGCCTTTAAATTCCTTTCTTCAACTTAAATGTGGCACTGCCACGCCCACTGTCCACAGCTACGCCCATTTTGCTGCAAACGCTAATGCTGCCTGTCAATATTTGAGTTTATTTGGCTGCTTCTGCATCAGCTTCTGTTGCCACTTGAGATTTGCCATGGCAATGTTGCAAGTTGCACACGTTGCACGTTGCACACGTTGCAGTTGCTTGGTAATTGAGTTGGAAACATTTTGTTGACGCCCAGCGACATGCAGCGACAATTGTAACACTCCCATACCCTTCCCCTTCCCGACCCCCTGATTGTTCTGTTCCTATGTCACATCCACATTGCATTTGAATGCACATCGATGCTTTTGCCTACTTCTCTCTCTCTCCCTCTCACTCTCTCTGTCTCTTTCTCTTGACAGTCTGCATATTATTACGTGAATTCTTGTCGGTTATTCGCGCTTTTGGGCATTCAGTTCAGCATCAGTTTTTTCTAGCATTTTCTTTTTTGTTGCACGTTGGCTGGCTGGAAACATGTGCGCAAACATTTAAATCAATTGTGCCCCGAACGCTGCTCCCAGGAGAGGCGCCTCCTTTTTTCTACTCCCCCTCTCTCCCTCTCTCCATTCGAGTTGCAATTGTTATGCAAAATACAAGCACGCGCGCAAATCAAGCAACAAATGTGCCTCAATTGACACAGCAGCAACACAACAACAGCAACACCGAAGCTGACGACAATTTTTGGGAAACATTTTTTAGTAGCTACTCAACACAAAAAATGAAGCCAGAAAAAAATGAGCACAGAGGGAAAAAGAGACAGGGAAAATGAAGTGAAAAGAGGCAGACTAATGCAATCAAATTGATTACATAAATATTGAAGTGAAATAAAACATAGATGCTATAAACATAAATTTAATAGATAATAAACAACAGTCTTATAGACTTGAAATTAAATTTAATTCAATCAGATTAATTAAATATTTTATAGTTTCCAAAATAAACCCACAAATAAATAAATAAAGAAATAAATAATAAAGAAAATTTTTCTGAGAAAGCCCAATATTAAAGTTGTTTTTGTAAACCAACAAATTAAAGTAAAAATATATGAAATTAATAAAAAATGAAACGAAATTCTTGCAATTTTTTTAGCAATTCAAATTGATGACTTTTCTGAGAAAGCCCAAAATTAAAATTGTTTCTGTTGGTACATAAACTTTCAAAAATAACGAATAAAATAATGCTTTTTTCTTTATTTTTCCACCGTTTAGGAATTAATATTTGAAATAATAATAGGTAGGGTATTAAGAGCTTGATCATTTAGACGGCTCATTTATTTAACCGCGTTCTGTTCAATATTGTATTGCAGTCTTTGCTAAAAACAGCAATTTAATAACATGAATTTCACAACTAAGCGGATAAAAATTCAATGATTTCTTATCCCTATTTTGGTATTTATTTTGTTATTTATTTTGTTATTTAAATTGCTTGTTGAGCAAATAGTTCGCTGGACAGTTGAGCAAACTGAAGAGTTTTTTCGCAATTTCAATTTTGTGGCGATTTAAATTTGAAGCCGTTGTCGTCGCAATTTTCCTTGGCATTTGCCGTGGCAAAGTTGCATAAAAATGTAGCTTGTGCCTTGTTTCTTGTGCTCAATTTCGAAAAGAGAGTGTGGAGAGGGGGGAAGAGTGTGGGGGGAACTTGATGTCCTCATTGTGAATGCTATACACTCTCTGTCCCTCTCACTCTCACTCTCAGCTGCTGTCTCTTTCCATTTGCTGTTGCAAGGTGCAGAGTTTCTCACAATCGCGAAGGTTGCAGTTGCAGTTGCAGTTGCATGACAAGGCATTACCAGTTTACCAGAGTATACTCAGTATACAGCTTTACGACTATGTAGTTTCCATAGGCTGCAAAACGGAAGGCAAACGGATCCTGGCCAGGTCATTGCTGTGGTGGCAGCAAAATAACTTTTCAACTAAGCCAAGTCAGGGCAAAAAGAACAGAAAAGGAAAGCAAAGCCGACGGCCCTTGGAAGCCAATAAGGTGGAACGAAATGTGCATTTGCCACAGTTTGTGGCAAGGTAATATATATTATGCAAATGCTGAACGAATGCCATGCCTATAATATTAGTTAAACCCCCTGTTTACCCCCTCTATCCCGCGAGCTATTTAAATTAATACAAATATTATACAAGACATTTGCTTGGCTTCACTTTTCAGTTAAATATCATTTACAATTTTCTATAATTATTTTGCACTGCTAAACAAAATGGTTTGACTTAAAATGTTGTCCCAAAACTAAGATTAATATTTGAATTAAATTGAATTATTCTTCATTTCTCATGTCTAAAAACTAAGAATTTTTATTTAATAATATTTAATAAATTAAGCTAAAGTGCGTTTATTATATATTTATATTATTACACTGATAAACAAAGTTGCAAGTTTTAAAATGTTGCCTCAAAACTAAGAATATTCGTATAATTAAATTTTTTAAATTAAACTAAAGTACGGTTATTTTTTGAACATAAAATTCAAGACAAAATTAAGTTTAGAAATTCGGTCTTTTATTTATATTATTGTACTACTTTTCTTAACTCTTTCTATTTAACTTTTTTGAAATTGAAATTCTCGAAATTTGTATAAGATTTAATTTGGCAGCAGCTATTAAATTTAATTACCTCAACTAAAGTGGGACTTAAAGTAACTGCGAGTCTTTTAAAAACTTTTCAGTTTCAGTTTAATTTGTTTTTTTTTATGGCAAGTGTCACTGCTTACCAAGAAATTTTCATGGCTTAAAGCAACATTTAACAAGCTGTTTATGGAACAAGTCTTGTTGGAGGCAGCTCTTTAGAAGGGGCAGTGGCAGGAGGCATGTGGCAGACACGTCTATGATTTGCCACTAATTGCAGCTGATAAGCGTTTAAGTCAGCTTTTAATTGGCCTAAACTTATAATGTTAAATCTCATTAAAGATTCGCGTCAGGTGTAAAAGAGTTGCAGAGTTCTCGAGTCTAATCAGCTGCAAGTTGCCAGTTGCAAGTGGCAAGTTCAAGTTGCACTAGACTAATAAAATAACAAAATTAAATGCATACTTTTTGCGAACTTTGCAAAAACCGCACACGACATTGTCGTAAAACTAAACGACTCTTGCAACTAGCTACTTGCAACTTGCTACATGCTACCAGTATGTACTTGCAACATGCGCAAACAATTGAGTCGCTCATTGAAGAGGAAGAAAATCAAAGTGCACTGATAGAAAGCAATTGAAAAGACAGTCGACAATGCTAGTGAATGAAAAGAGATAGAAGTTGAAGACAGAGAGAGACAGAGAAAAAGAAAAGACAAAGAAACAACAACAATTTAGCCCAAAAACTTTATCCTGTTGCAGTGTTGTTTCTTCTCTTGTATATTGAATGTTTATTTGCATGCAATGAGCTTGCAACTTCCCCTCTTCTCCCTCCTTTTTATGTGGCAAGCAAACTTTAGCTGCACTTTGAAATGGGTCGTCAACAAGGGTTTAACAGCGTTCTTAATAATAATAATAAATATAAAAATTCCAACTCGAAAAACTGCGTAACAAAGTTAAAATTAAACTTTTCGCTTGCCACAGAAAAAGTTTGTGCAAAAAAAAACTCGCTGAAAGCTCGCACGGAACTCAGCTTAAAGCTGCTTAAAGCGCAAAGCAGATTTCGACAAAATGGCTGCAGCTGTCGTTCAGTCGTTAAGTCGTTCAGTCGTTAAGTCGTTCAGTCGTTAAGTCGTTCAGTCGCTTGACGCGGCTTTATTAAAGCGCGGATTAAACTCAATCGCCGTGCGGCAATTTAAGCTAATCGATAAGCCTCGACTTAATGCTGAGAGTGTGTGTGTGCGTGTGTGTGTGTGCGTGTGTGTGTGTGTGTGTGTGTGCCTTCGAATATTATACATGTCACAACTTCAATTGCTGCCACTTGACTTTGGTTTCCTATTTAAATTTCTTGCTCTTCTCTGCAAATTATGGCCAAAATTCCGTCGTTTATTCTATGCGCCTAATCAAATCTGTTATCGCTTTTATTTTCCTCGTTTATTGAGCTTGCATAATACTCTCGGATTTGCAAGTGAATGCTTATTTACATGGAAAGTTACTGCTTAAAGTTTGGCATTGTTGGTTAAAAGTGCTAGAAATTCTTTTTGAATATATATAAAAACAAGTGGGAAAGGCTATAGTCAAGATCCCGACCTTAGGATACCCGTTACTTATTTCAATATATATAAAAGTAATTTATAGAAATTACTACCAAATAAAAACTATTGCATACTTTTAGGTGATTATATTGAAATAATAACTTTATTAATAACTTTGGTTAGCTATTACTCCAGTTCTACTTTTCCAACATTACTGAGGTTAAGTTAGATTATAGATAATTCTAATAGATAACGTTATTAACCATGAAACTCTTTTCCTCTCGATATACTTATGAAGATTTTATTTAAGGCTTAAAGCCTTTATAGAAAATCGCTTCAAATACCTTAAGCTCCTTCCCGGAATTAGTTAAAAAACTTGGTAACAGAAAATTTATAATATAATATGTAAATCAAATGCAAAACACTTATTAAAGTTGCCAGTATTTTAATTGTCTTTCCTTCTGTCAACTCGTGTGAATTACACATACGCCGCGTAGGACAAAAAAAAGAATTAAACAGAAATAAAACGCAAAAAGGAGGTTAAAAGACTTACAGATATAAAAAAGAGACTCACAAAAAGTGTCAACAATAATTTTTAATTAAGATTTGTTTTCATTTTTCATATTAGAGTAAAAGACAAGCACACACACACACTCGCAAGCACACACACACATATATGAGGAGGAGTTAATTTGAATTTTATAACAGCGTCAAGTTGGTGTTATTTAAGAGTCTGTCTACACGACGAAGGCGTTGAGCAACACATGTTGGCCAAGTGGGCGTGGCTTAGTACATATGTAACATGTGTGTGTGTGTATGTGTGTGTGTGTCTGTGTGTGTGTGACCGTGCTAGTGTGTGTACTTTGTGCTGTTCCTTCGCTTTTGTAGCAATTTCTTTTGCAGCTGCTGCAACAGGACATGCCTCAATGCACACACAAGAAGCAAGAAGAAAGGACTTTGCCAGAGAAACGGACAGAGAAACGTCAGACAGAAGGCTGCCAAGCAAACTGACAGACTGACAAACTGCCAGACGGACAGACAGAGAGCTGAGAGCGAAACTAGCATGAACTTTGCATTATGCACATTGCTAAAAAATAGCAAAAAAAAAAAAAAAAAAACATACAAAATAAAAAAACAAACTTTTTCAATTTCTTCAACTGCATTTTAAGGGCGAAATGTTGGCCAAGCCCTTACCCCTTGTCGGTTTGTTGCATGCAACGCTGCTACAAGTTAATCTGCCCCATAGACTCAACTTGCTAACTGTCTGCCACTTCCTAGAGATAGAGAGAGAGGGAAAGAGAGGGAAAGAGATGCCTGGCACTTCATTTCCTTGCGCAAGAAAAAAAAACACATATAGAGAGAGAGTGAGTGAGAGAGATTTTCCACAAGTTTTTCCCGTTTTCCGGGCTGCAAAATTTTGCTAGACTCTGCAAAAGTTCTAATTTCGTTACATACTCAGCACAAATTACACATGTAATGCATATGTAAGACGCCCCCACCTCCCTTTTTTTTAGCTGTAACTCTGCAATTTATTAAGAATTCACCACCTCACTCTCTGCATCTTCCCTCTCCCTCTCTCTCTTGTTCACTCTCTCTAGCCGTCTCTATTACAAGCTCAAGTTTATCGGACTTGCCAATAAGGCCAAGTTTATGCTGCAATTAAGCAAAGCTGGCCCAAAAGCAAATGCCTTGGCAAATGTGTAAAATTGAATATTTTTGTGGCACATGCCACATAAACTGCTGGCTGCCAGCTAGCTGGAATGTTGCATAAACTGTCTGACTCTCTGTCTTGCTTTTTTGCCTGACTGCAGCGATTACTTATTAAATTATATGCTCAAAAACTTTGCAATCTGTGCGCCGTTGCAAATACCGTTGCATACTTTCAGGCGTCGCAATTATTTCATTATGTGTAAAGCGAGCTAAAATAAACGCCGCTTTCTCATCCCCTATTTACCTTACTATTCTATAATTTCTACCCCCAGTCAGTTACATTACAAAACGTAAAGTTTGCTCAACATTCTTCTTGACTTTCTTCTTGTCTCTTTCTCTTTACAAATTTCTCTCTCTCTCTCTTCGCTCGTTGACGCTTCATTGTTATTAACATAATTGCATAAAGTTGCAGCCCCGAGTTGAGTGCTGCAAAGTGTGGCAAAGACATTTTTTAAGACAACGTTAAGCGCTTAATGTCATTTATTTGCTTGCGCTTCCGTCTCTGTCTCTGTCTTTGTCTCCTTCTCTGTCTCCGTTTCTGTCTCTGTCTCTGCCTGATTTCCTATTTCCGCTTTTGCCTTTCGTTGCTGACGTTTGCACACTTTAAGGCGGCATCGGTTTTAATTATTGTGCTTCTTCGTAGTTGCCTGTTTTTTTTCCTTTAAGCTTCATTAATTTGATATGCAACGTTGTCCTCATTCTCCTCGGGTCAACGTTGCGTATACGCATCATTAAATGCGTCGCAGCACAAAACGCGTCGCACGCAAATTAAAGTGCCATATAATTTGCCTCAGCCCACTTTGGACACGCCCACAACACACATACAACAAGAACAGCTCGGCAAAGAAATAAAAAAGAAAACAGAAAATAGAATTTAGATATGGCTGATGAACTAAAAGTTACTCTCAAATTAATAAAGATTTTAAAAATTCTTAAAATAGAGATTTGGTTAAAGTTAAAAAATAGTTTTATAAATTTGATACTATTTAATATTTTAATTTTATTTAGGCTTAGTTTTTCGGTCAAAATCTATATATATATAAAGATGTTTGTCCAACTGACTGAGCATTGTGCCGGCCAAACGGCTCAAGATACAAGTTTGAAATTTTAACACAACACAGATATGCAAAATTTATCGGCGTTTAAGAGGGGATTTTTCAAAAATCGTCCTGCAAGTGCGTCAGAAAGAAGTTAAATATATTTAAAAAATTACTATTTTTATCATTGTCTATAAAAACTTAGCAATCTTTTCATAATTAATTTTTAAGATATCAATAATAAATATTTAAGTATATGAATAGAAACTTTTTTACTAGAGTTCACATTTCTCAAGATCGAACATACCCCAACAGCTGCTTCCACTGCTTACAGGGTATATAAATGTGTACTTTGTGCGCTTTTTTCTTGCCTGTTTTACTTTTGCTTTGACCTAAGGCGCTTTTTTTTGTGCCGTTCCAAGCGATTTGCCAGTCGGATGTAAGTGATTATAAATAAGAGATTTTTCCTTTGTGCCACACACACATATACACACACACATACAGTCACACTCACACTCACACACACACACAGAGACGTAATGCTAATGCGTGTTGACTTCATCAAATTTCAATGCTTGGCCGCTTGCTTATTCAGTTGATTGAGGTGGCAAGGGCGTTGCTAGAAAAGGTTGAGAGAGGGTGTAAAGAGGGGTGTAAAGAGGGGTTGTAAGGAGAGAGGGGTCTAAAGAGCAGGCGTAACTTTAGCAACATCATTGATTGCGTCAAATGGGCCGCTAAATGTTGACTTCGCTTTTGATGTTGAACAAAGACAGGCTGCATTGTTTATTTCACCCCCTCTTGACCATCCTATGAAACTCCTACCCTTAACATGACAAAGCGCAACGGAAGCGGAAATGTCCGCAACGTGGAAGGCGCTTGATTTATTATCGGTCTTATCGATGGGGCATGTCCAGTGGCAGCTGCATTCACGACGCACTCACTTCGCTATATTCACCCGATATTCAAGCAGTATTCACTATGTGATTAAAACGTGGCTTGAGACTTGCTTCTGCAGCTGCTTGCCACATGTGGCACGAATATCAAATAGCTGGTCAGCAAGGCGTGACATGACACAGCTTAAAATGCGCCCAAAATTATGCTACATTTATTTGCAAATCAAATGCCTAGAGAATTGGAGAGAGAAGCTAAGAGAAGTTTGCTATAAGATTTGTATGAATATATTAAACATAAAATTTAAACGGCCGTTAATCGTTTAAAGAGCATTACTAGCAAAAAAAATTGATAAATCGAATATTAAAAAAAGCAAAGAAAATCACATAAATGGTAAAAATTGTTGTCAACTGGCAATTTTTTATTCAGCGGCAAATCAATCATATGTATCAATCACAGCTCATAGCAACTGTTTGATTTTGTACTGGTAGGCGGCAAGTGGGCGTGGCCAAAATGGGGGCGGATTACAGCGTGATAGACACATGGTATTAAAATTATTGACAGGCAACAATTTATTATCAATTTCAATGGGCGACAACAAAATGAAATGAAAGCAAAGCAAATGCAAACACATAAAAGCAACAACACTTAAATCAATTGCTGAATGGTGAGAGAGAGAGAAGGAATAGTGTGAAAGAGAGAGAGAGAGAGGGGGAGTGAAAGAGAGAGAGAGAAAGAGATAGAGTGAACTAAATGCGATTGATGAATTTGAAAAACAATTAGAATTGCAAATGAGCTGCAGTAGAGCAAAGAGTGGAAAATGAAGGGAAAGGAGAGGGAAAAGAGAAAGCAGAGGGAAAAGGCTGTGTAATTAAAGGTAGAAGGGGAAGCTGTTTAGGGCCAGGCCAGCAGGTGCGTTTGGGCCATTGAGTCGGAAAAAGGGGTTTCAATTTCAGCCAGAAAATTGATTGCATATTTTATGAGTTTAAAACTTAAACATGTGTGTGTTTTTAAGTGTGTATTTAAGTGTGTGTGTGTGTGTGCGACACAATTTACATTTGTGTGTGTGTGTGTGTGTGTTGTTGTGTCTGTTGCTTTGTATTTTGTTGTTTGCCTGTTGCTGATTTGTTTAGCCATTTCGCGCTGCGATTTGGCCTAAATGCAAGCACATTGTGGCTTTAAGTTGCGCATACGCCATGTTGTCCCTGCTGCTGTTGCAGCTCATAAATAACAAAAATCACATTAATTTAAAACTCATTTCGCGAATAAACACAGACAGTGAACCGTTGGCTTGGGGAAGGGGGTTAAAGGGTCAGAGTTCACGCATTTTGCAGTGTGCGAAAATGCATTTTAAATTAAAATTAAAAATTATAACGCGTCGCATTATCAGCTGCGAGGACAAAGCCAACACACAGGATGAGCATGAAAATGGGTACGAAAACAAGGAGCAAGCGAAATGTCCTGCTAGACAATTTGCTGTTGTTGCTGTTGTTGTTCTTGCAATAAATAATAAATATTGTATACGCATACAATTATAGGAACTGCACACACACACTCACAATTTGGCCAGTTTTTCGACTGTTGTAGTTGTTGCCAGCTTTGTGAAATTGTCCAGGTGCAAAAGTCTAAAAACAATTAAATGATTAATGCACATTTTGTGGCGCGTAATAAGCAAACGCTGCAATTTGATTATAAACTTAATTATGCATTTAATAGACATTTGCCAGCGACACTCTTATTAAATATTCTAAGCACACTTTATGGTTTTAATTATTTTAATTTCATGCAAATACCCTTTAATTAGAACAAAACAATTAAATAGCTATCAAGTTCAGTTTCTAGAATAGTCGAAAGTGTTTTCTAAGAAAAATAATCTACTTTGAAATTGGTATAGAATATAAAATTAAATGGTTTTATTTTTCGAACCCATAAACCATAATGTTAATTAAAATTGCAACAATCGATTGATGTGACTCTATAAAATTTATAGTAATAATTTAATAATTGATACAAAAATTAGTTGTGACAGAATTGAAGCATTTTCAAAGTAATTTACTGTAGACTTCAATACTCGACTAAATTTATAAAATAATTATTTTTCGCTTGAAAAATTCCAGTATTTCAAAGTTTATTTATTTATTATTTAACAGGTGCTGATTAAAATTTTTAATCAGTATTTCCAGCACTGCTATAAATATTTATATTTATAGATTTTTTCAAAATTGTGTGTGCTATGAATTTTTCAGTTAAACCTAAAAGTATGCAGTGATAATTAAAATGAAATTGTTGCTAAAGTGGAATTAAGAAGTGGAATTGATAAGCACAGATTGGCAATTTGCGATTATGAAGAGCGTTTTCAGTCAATTGCATTTGATATAAAAGAATCGAATGAGTTGAAATTGTTTTTTGTTTTTTTTTTTTAAAATTGTTTTGTATTTGAAATGAGGATGCGACGAGGCATTGATAATGTCATCAATTGAATGGCCATGTGATTGATTTTTAATTAAAAATACATATTTATTTAATTTTAATTAAGTTGATTGACTTTGCGAAAGGCAACCACAGTCGGTGGCAAAGGGGCAGAGAGACAGAGACAGAGACACCGCAATTGTGGCAGCCACAAATATTTAACAAATTTCCGTTTATAAATGTAATAAATTCGTTTATTTTGCGTTTATTTGCAGGCATACAAGATGAGGCATACAACATGAGGCACTAATAATAATCATAATAATAATGATAATAATAATCAGCTGCGTCAGCCGCAACTTGCTTGCCCCCAGGAGAGGCATAAACAGAGATGCCACGTTCCTGCTTTACGGGGTAAGTTGTGGGTTGTGGCAATGGGAATACGAAAGGAGAAAGGACGAACTTCTGTGATTTGCTTTGATTTGCTTTGGCAGAGCAGGCACGCATCATTGACGAGCCGTGGGGCACAGTTAGAGTGAGAGAGATACATGCCACAACCAGTCATTAATTTCAATTTTGGCCAGGAGACAAACTCAGCTTCATACTTGGCATGATTGAAGGGTTCTTCTCTCAGCTACTCTCAGTTACTCAGTTGTTCAGCAGCAGAGACAAAAATTATTTATTTACAAGCATTTTGGGTTTACGTGCCACAGCAACAGCAGCAGCTGCCCCAAGTTGCTGCCACATTCGAAAAGTCCATGCTTGTAGCCTTGCAGTCATTTTGGCCAAATAAACAATAAATTAAATTGCCACATTTGATTGCAGCCCTCGACGTCAAGTTTTGTGGAAGCCAAGCCAAAATATTTGATATGCCCCATGTGGCATGCGTCAGTTGCCTAAATGACTAAATGTTTGGCTATACATTATGCAGAGTTCCCTTTTGCAGACTCTTGCGACAGTCATTCCATAAATTTTGGGAAACAAACATACCCCCTGCATCTTCCAATTCCCACCCCTATTTGAAAAAAAAAACAAATGAGAAAGACTATAGTCAAGATCCCGACCATAGGATACCCGTTGTTTATTTCAATATATATAAAAGTAATTTTAAAATTACTACCAAATAAAAACTATTGCATACTTTTAGGGGATTATATTGAAATTAAAACTCTATTTATATCTTTGGTTAGCTATTACACCCGTTCTACTTGTCTGATATTATTGAGGTTCAGTGAGATTTTAGATAATATTAATAGATAACGTTATTCACCATAAAAACTCTACTATCTTAAAAACTGTGGTTGTGATGTTTTTTTGCGATTTACGGAGGCGGAAAGGGGCATGGCTTAAATTTGAAACAAACTTGATCAGCTTTGGTATCTCTATCTCTTATAGTCTCTGAGATCCTTTTGTTGATGATGATCAAGAATATATATACTTTATAGGGTCGAAGATGCCTCCTTCTCCCTGTTATATACAATCCAACGAACACAATATACCCTCTTACTTATTTTTTAAGTAACGGGTATAATAACGATCATTATTACGCATTTATTTTGAAATATCGTCATCAAAAGATATGCATTGAAAATTTGAATTTGAATTCGAGTGCGAATGTGAATTCGATTGTGAATCGTATTCGAATACAAGTACAAGTATTCAAGCCACAGCCTGAACACACAGGACATGACCCCAAGATTTATGGTCCAAAAGGACATTTTTCATTCGAGAAAATGCAAACGCAGAAAACGTTCATTGAAAACACATTTTCCAGCTGGCAGCGAAAGCTTCGAATGGCGAAATTCAATAAAGCATTACGTAATATTGCCAAGTCACACAGATACAAACACACATGTATAGAAATATATATATAATTGTGTGTGTGTGTGTGTGTGTGTGTGTGCACACACTTGTAATGCAAGACTGGCCATGTGAGTGCAATAATTTACAACATTTTAATCGAATTAGATGCAGCCAGAGACAGCTTGATAGAGAGAGAGATAGATAGAAAAAGAGAAAGAGAGAGAGTGAGAGAGAGAGACAGAGAGGGATGAGACTGGCAGCTTGAGTGAGCGGCCAAAAAGCAAAATGCATTTTAAGTGTTGCAAAGCGGTGGAATGTGGCAAGCAGGCGGAAGGCAGTTGGTGGCAACTCTGGCAGTTGGCGCAAGTGCCAGCGGCTAAAGCCATAAGACAAAAAAGAAATTATACAAACACTCACACACACACACACACATGTACTTTCACACACCAGTACACACACACACACACACACACACACTTGTACATAAACTGCGCAAAAAAGAAGCAGCAAAGCGTTAGGATTTTATTTTGAACATGTGCCAACAAATGTTTGTTGCAACTTATTTTTGTTGTTGTTGCAACTTATTGTTGTTGCTGTTGCAGTTGGCGTAACTTTTGGCTTGGCAAAACTTGTTTCTTGCTACAAAATTTAAGAATAACTATTTTCACAAAGCAATTGCCAAACGTTTATTAAAGTCCATAAAAACACACTGAAGATTTAGCTAACAGCTTAAAGCTGAAGATATCTTAATATTCAAAGCTCAATTAATAAAATACCTAATTAAAATCAAGTTCTGAAGCACCTTTAATTTAATTACAAAAACTTTAAGCTAATTAAATGCTTTAAAAAAATCTCAGTAATTATATTTAAATAAAATAACAGATATTTTCAAAATTTGAAGAAGCTGTAAGCTCTTTAAATTTTAATAACTTATAATAATAAAGGTATTTGCAGTTTTTTTTTAATTAACTTTTAAGTCAACTATAAATATTATATTTATGAATTATTTTTATTCCAGAATTTCAAGTTTATAAATTAATCTTTCATCCTTTTAATAAGCTCCTTCAATCGCTTAAAGCTTTAAGCAGTGCAACATCAAGAAAATCGTTTGAAAGCTTTCCACATGCAATTAAGCTCACTCTTAGCTTAAAACTGAGGTCAATTAACAACTTTTAACTTCACTTTCCACTGCTAATTTGCATTTTAAATGTGCAACAAAAAAAAGTTATGTGCAGATTTTCTCCAGAGATTCGCAAACTTAAAAAAAGAGGAACAAGCAAAGAGCTGCGAAAAAAGCAAAAAAATAACGTAAAACGTCATAAATTCCAGGCAATAAATTTCTATTTGTTTCGTATTTTTAGTCAGTTGTTGTTGTTGTTGTTGCAACGAGTTGGGGGCACAGTTGCAAGCAGTGCCACATTGTAGTTATGATGCTTCTTTTGGTTGCATCCACTTCCACTTGCCACCAAATGAAGTACAGAGAGAGAGAGAGAGAAAAAGAGAGAGAGAGAGAGAGAGAGAGAGAGGGAGGGAGAAAGCAGGATGTCAGTTTATGCAACAAGCCGAAATGGCAGCAACTGCCGCCCATTTATTATTATAATATTATTAAGTATACGCCAAGTATGCCAGCATATTTCATTGTTGACATTTAGTAACATTTATTGGGCAGCTGCACGAAACATGCTACAGAGAAAGAGAGAGAGGAAGACAATAAGAGTGTGTGAGAGAGAGAGAAGAGCTTGGAGGCAGCTTTAGTTATTTATGCTGATTTGATTTTTGCTTTTGGAGCAAACATAATGAATGAATGCGCTACACTTGGCAATTGACTTGCGATATTATGAATAATAATACAGGTAATACCCATGGCTATAACAAAGTGGGCGTGGCAGAGCTGATTGCTAGCAATCAAAGTGAAATATGGCTGCAACACATCAAGAGAGAAAGAAAGAGAGGGAGAGAGAGAGAAAAGGAAGAAGAGAGAGTCACTGAAGTCTTTCTCATTACATGTCAAGCGGATTTGGTGGCAGGCAACAGACGTGCCCCATTCCCCTACCCCCTCTCCTGCCCTGCCTTATGTCAAACCAATCATTTGTAATGTGCCTCATGTCGCAAGTTGTGCGAATTCAACTCGTGCCACATCGATTTTTTATATGGCAACGGACGCGCTAAGACAAAAGTTATTAGCAGCCAGTTGACATTAAGTGACAGCCGTGGCAGACAGAGATTGTCGCTGCATGCGATTAGGCCATGCCACAAAATGTGGCAAGAACTAAAGCTAAACGTCAAACGTATCATGAATCCTCCCAAGTCCAAGTTGGCTTAGTCTCAGGTCAATTTAATAACTGCAAAATGTACACAGAGCGAAAAAAATTAAGAATTTCGAACTTTTCGAACTTGATTTCTCACTAAAAATTAAAATACTGATATCAAGTATTTCGATCTTAATTCAAGTGTGATATTTTAAGTACGAATTTTAAGTATTTTAGTATATTAAAACTTACAATAACTTAAAACGTAAAAGTAAAAGTATGCTACTAAAAGTATGCTACTAAAAGTATGCTACAAAAAGTATGCTACAAAAAGTATGCTACAAAAAGTATGCTACAAAAAGTATGCTACGAAAAGTATGCTACTAAAAGTATGCTATGCTGTCCCCAAAAAGTATGCTACAAAATGAGTTAAATCCGAAATAACGTTGCTCTTGCGAATGTTGCAAATGACATGCAAGCGTTACATTATGAATGTTATTATAAAATCTTGCCACAAGCTCACACACACACACACACACACACACACACACACACTCCTGCACTATTTGTATGCATTTAAACGACTCTATTTACCACAAAATGGCTGGCCAGAAACAACAATAACATCAACAGCTGCAACTGCATGCAACAACATGCCAACAAACAATGTTGCACGATAATAATAATAATAATAATAATAATGATACCAACAACAAAACAACAGGCAGTTTTAAAAGGCAAGCTCTGTAAGGACTACAATAAAATCTGGCTGCAAATACAATTTTTAGTGGGTGTATTGTGTGTGTGTGTGTGTGTGTGTATGCACTTTACAGCTATTTAAAATTTAAATAATAGCGAAAAGCCACACGAAATAATAATAAATCATAGGAAATATATGCTCGCTCTCGCTCTCACTCACTCTTCAGCTTACAGCGAGTGTGTGCATGTGTGTGTGTGTGTTTATGTGTGTGTGAATTTGTAGCGCTTGTGTTGATTTAATAGCCGCGGTCACAAGCATTATGGCATGTTCATGATTGCCCTCTCCCCCTCCTTCTCCCTCTCCTCACCACTTCTTTCCACAAAGCTACCAAAAAATACGTGACCAGCTATGCCCCCTCTCTTTCTCTCCTTGTCTCTCCCTGTCCCTGTCCTGCGGCCATTATATTGTTACGCTGTCGGCTTTTTGGTCTTTCTCTTTGCTTTTTATATGTAAATTCGGTTTTTAGCATTATATTCGCATATGCGCAGTTTTTCATTATTTATTGTTGTATTTAAACAGATTACGTATACGCCGCATGTGCCAGTGTAAACATGCCTCTGTGTGTGTGTGTGTGTGTGTGTGTGCATTAGCCGTGTGTGGCACACCTAACTGCCTTTTGGCCAAGATTACAACTGATGACGGTCACAAATTGAAAGTTGAACAGGTGAGACAATGTTACGCAACCTGCGATATAAAAACCTCAAAGGGAAAAGAGGAGAAACTTTCTCCGAGAAAGAGAGTGAATAAATGAGAAAGAGAAGGCAGCTTTAATGCCTTTAATGCCTTTACAAACTTCGTAATTTGACAGTTATTGTTTAAATTGACAGGTAAAAACTAAAACTTGCCATAAATAAACAATTTTTTAAAATGTTTATAAGAAATTTCTTCGATTTTCATGTTTAGTAACTGTATCTAGAGGAACTACTTAAAAGTATATAATGCTAGTTAAGTTTTCTTTTAATACGTCATATTGGAAAAAGTTTCTGTTTGACATTTAAATGCATTTTTTTATATTTCTTTATTTATTTATGCACGACTAAAAGCAGTTGGCAAGAAATAAAAAAAATCCAAGTATAAATAGCTAATATTTATAAAGATTAAAAATAAAAATTAAATTAAACATAAATTATGAACTGTAAAGAAAAAATTAAGATTAGTAGTCTCTTCCCTGTATAATTTGTATTTAATTTTATGACTGTCTCAAGCATAATATATTAAAAACTATGCAATAAAAAATTTGCAGTTAGTTTCTTCTAATGAATTTTCATTTCATTTTAGAATTTATGTAAGCCGCAACAATGGCAAATGCCATATGAAAACTGAACAAAAGCAGCTGAAAATGTTAAACGTAAATAAAAAATAAAAAAAAATAGCAGCAAAAATGAATGCGACCAGAAGAAATGTTGCATGCAACGCAGACATTTTGTAGCTTCAACGTTCTGCATTCGTGCATAAATACAATGGCCAAAAAAACGAGAAAGGACTCGAAAAAGTAAAAGAAACGTGAATAAAGTAGAATAAAATGCAATGCAAAACTCGAATTGGCAACAACAATAACAACAGCAAGAAATATAAATAAAATAAAGTACAAGAGAAGAAGCGACAAGGCGCAACATAAGAAAGAAAAGGGAAGAGGAGAGGGAGAACTGTAGTCAGTCAGCCACTTTGGCGTATACGTAATATATATTTTTGGGCATAAGCTGGCAGTAAGGGAGCCAAACGTGCCAAACGAGCTACCCGAGCTAAAAAGATGTAGGTAAACGGTATTAATGGCGAGCACACACACACAGAGGCACACATAGACACACACACAGGGACAAACCCTGGAGGCAGCAGTTGGCAAGCGTAACAAAAATAGCTGCAATGCGACTTTTTCGCCGTATATATATTATATTTTTTCTGTTTTTTTTTTTGGCTATTTTCCTTCTTTTTTTTTTGGCTCTTTATGTCGTTACATGCACGTGCAACGTAGTGTGTGTGTGTGTGTGTGTGTCTCTTAAGTTGTTGTAGTCAAATATTGCAGCCAGCAATCGAAGCAAAAAGCAATCGAAACTTTTCATTTGGCCTGTTGCACACATAAATTTGAAGACCTTTTTAACTTATGAGCCCAGTTAGCTAGCTGTCTAACACTACACTATGACTGACTTCCTTGTTCCTGCTGTCTCTTTCTCACTCTCTCTCTGTCTCTCTCTCTTTCTGCGTTGGCAATTGCCTGAAGGCATGAAGCGGCTCTTGAGCGTCATCAACACATCGTGTACGTGACTTTGCTAACAAAAATTAACAATTTCATTAGTGGGCAACCGGTTTTGCAGCCCAAAAGGATCAGCAAAAGCAAACAACATGCTTGACGCTACTGTCAGCATAAAATAGCAACAATAAAAACAACATGGCATAAAGCAAAAACTGGCAAAGAAGAGCACACAACAACAACAACAACAAAAAATAATAGAAAGCAAGTGAAAAAAAAAATATAGAGAAAAAAATTGCTGCCACTTATCAAACAGACGCCACAGAGACACAGAGACACACACACATACACTTCCTGTTCCTGTCTGTGTGTGTGTCAAAACTAACGAACCGCGTCGCCATGCCACGCCCCCTTTTTGGGCCGTAGTGACGCCCACGCTGCAGTCATTTACAATACATCTAAAAAGGCGCTGCGTGCTGTACGTGCATCAAGTGTGCTTCAAATGCACTTCATTGCCTCCGACACTCACACACATACACACACACACTCACACACACACAAGTATAAAGTGCTTAGATGGTGTATGTGTGTGTGTGTTCTACAAAGTAAATGAAATCGCAGAAGAGGCTACAAAAAAGTGTTAAAAAAATAACCAAAAGCAGACATCAAAAAGCGCTAGTTCAGACGCCGTTGAAGCAGACAGAGAATAAGAGAAAGAGAGAGAGAGAGAGAGAGAGAGTTAGAGAGTGAGAGATAGAGACTGGAGACTGTAGATGAAAAAGAAAGATTAGGAGATTGAGATGGACTAACGAAAAATTGGCCAAAAGTAGTTTCCATTCTTGAAATCAAGATTAGCTGGAATTTTTTAAGTATGTTTTTGGGATATAATTTTAAAACTAAGATAATACATAGATAAAATGGCAGCGAGAGAGCGAGAGAATAAGACAGTTAGAGAGACAAAGAGTGAGAGATACACAGAAAAAAAAATCCATTCTAAAAATCAAAATTAGCTTGAATATTTTTATGTATGCTTTCGGGATATAATTCCAAAACTAATTCCAAACATAGAGAAAATGCCAACGGTATTAAAAAAATAAACATTAAAAAAGTGAAAGAAGCCTAAATTATTTGATCGAAGTCGAAACAAATATTACAGAACCCCAAAAATTCAAATATTATTGAGAAAAAGCGGGCTTAATTTAAGTATTTCATACTTGGTTTATAAGAATCCGGGATTACCGTACTTCTGACTCGGCTTGGATTAATTTTATCCCGGAATCTCGGATTTTTTTTTCTGTGTAGTGATAGAGAGGGAGACAGAATATGCCAAAGACAGATTCAAAGAGTGAGTTGGGCTAACAAACAATTGGCCAAAAGTAGTTTAGCTCAAATCAGAGTCAAAAGTTTGCTTAGCTTTTTTAATGTAGAAGCTATGCTTGAAATTCACTTGGCATACACTTGACAACCACTTGGCAGCCTAATTCTCATACACACACACACACACACACAAGCATACATACATACACACATGATATATATATAAACAATATTTGGATTTATTTGACTTACAAGGCTTATCCACAGCTCAAAAACGTGTCTCAAAAATAACGCAATGCAGTCATTCTGTTCCTTTTCCCAGTCCCACTCCCTCTCTCTCTCTCTCTTTCTCTCCCTGTCTCTGTCTCCCTTAAAAAGGCAGCATGTATGCTGAGCATTCAACGAAATCTGTCAAACAGCAAATAAGAAATACGAAATACAAATACAAATACAAAGTACAAAGCGCAAGTAAATAATAAAATCAACTTGGGAAAATTTCGTTGGTTTTTGTGTGCTCGTAATGTGCTGGAAATTGATTTTCATTTTCTTTTTTTCTTTTATCATGCTTTGTTTTTGTTTTGCTCAGCTGTTGCAAGAACAAAGCTCGGAGAGAAGCGGGAGGCAACTGGCAACCAGTCTGGAGGCAGCGACATATCCTTCGGGTAAATATTTGCTCAAAAGCGAAATGGGTAAGTTAACTCAGCAGGTGTCGAAATCTTGTTTGAACGCGCTGCAACTGCTTGAGAATTTTAAATGTGTTTTTAGAAAATGTATTTTATAGAAAAAAAAAAACAATAAACAGAACAAAAAAATAATATAAATGAAAATTATTGTTGGTCAAAATATGCCATAGTACTATTTATTATTAAAATAGAAGACTAGACCAAGGTCTGACCAACTTCAAACTTCCATAACTTTGTCAAAACTTGACAGATTTTCAAGCGGAATGTCATTTTGATCATGGTTTGGCCTCTAAATTCATTCTGCATTTAAATTTTCTTAACTTTCAAGAAAAAGTAATTTTTTGCCAAAATTCGATTTTGATGCTAAGGGGGGACCCTTGGAAATTTTGAAAATTCAAAATTTTAAATCTCAAGTTTTTACGTTTAATCAACTCCTTATATCGTAAATAGTATAAAACAACACTTTAAATTTGTTTCTGGCACCTTTCAAAATTCTGTAAAAAATCATGTGAAATTTGACCAAAATTTTGACTTGTAAAGTTGTTAGATCCAAGGTCTGACCAACTTCAAACTTCCATAACTTTGTCAAAACTCGACCGATTTTCAAGCGGAATGTCATTTTGATTATTGTTTGGCGTCTAAATTCATTCTGCATTTAAATTTAATTAATTTTGTAAAAATATTTAATTTTCCCAAAATCATGGATTCGATGCTGATGGTCCCCCCTTTGATATTTTGAAAATTCAAAATTTTAATTCTCAAGTTTTCACGTTTAATCAACTCCTTATATCGTAAATAGTATAAAACAACACTTTAAATTTGTTTCTGACACCTTTCAAATTTCTGTAAAAAATCATGTGAAATTTGACAAAAATTTTGACTTGTAAAGTTATTAGATCCAAGGTCTGACCAACTTCAAACTTCGATAACTTTGTTAAAACTGGACCGATTTTCAAGCGGAATGTGATTTTGAATATTGCTTGGCCTCTAAATTCATTCTGAATTTAAATTTAATTAATTTTGTAAAAAATTTTATTTTTCTCAAATCTTATATCGTAAATAGTATATAATAAGATGAATTTTAACTATTTAAATAATAATAATGACTTGGTTATAATAAGAGTAAATTATTATTATACAACTGATAACGACTTTAATATTCTCCATAGACTCAATAGAAAACAAGCGATTGATTCATGGCATTCACTTATACCGCAGTTGGCCACAAGTAAAAAATAAAATCAGAGGCAAATGCAACGAAAAAAAATACCGCTAAATCAATAAAAGTTTCAATGGCTTAATACCAAATCGAATGCACCGGAAAGAGTCCTTCGACGCCTGTCAATGCCATTGGCGACAGTCGCTAAGTCCTCGCTAAGCTCTTCAAAATATGCCGATATCTTTTTCTTTTTTTTTAGCTCTCTCTTCTTATTTTCTTCAGCTTGTTTGTTGGTATTTTTCTGGTCGGTTTCTTTTTTTGTATGTCGTTGCAGGCATTTTTATTGACTTACTTTTCGAGTGGCATTGGCAAAAGTTTTGCAACTGTTCTCACAACTTTGCCATCTTTTATTATTATTGTGCGAGTGTGCATTGTACAGGCTGCACTCAGCCTATAATAGACTTTTTTAACTAGAATAAAATATATACTATACTATAAACGAGTATATACTCGTATTTCACGATTACAAATGAGATTTATTTGCCATTTCCGGCAGCATTAGCGGAAGTGCAGTGCTAACTCGAGTGTGCGGCCATAAAAATGCCAAAAAGTGTGCCCAGCTCCTCATCTCTCCCCACCAAACCCCTCTCCAACACTGCCAAAAAAACATTTGCTGCATTTTTGTCGCATTAACCAACACTTTTCTTGTTCTCTTTTCGTTTATCAGCACCGAGAAGATGTCAACGCAAATGGGACCACGCCTAATGTACTTTTGATAGGTGCCAGTTCTCAGATGCTGAGGGGAACTGAACTGAAGGATGAGCAGGAAGGATGTCCGGCACAGCAGCGATTGATAAATTATCATGTGGACAACAAAATGGCTGACTTCCGGTGGCAGTTAGAGGTAGCCCCGACTCCAACTCTGAAGTGCAGGTGCAGCAAATGATGTTGCATCAAAAAAAACTAAACCCAAACTTTGGGGTCAATTTTTAATCAATTTGTTACTATGATGGTCATGGTACGGTGCGACCGGATGATGGTTCACAACGACCGTGCTATTTTTAACTGGTCGGTGGGACTTTCGTCCGTTTGTAACGCCATTTGTCAACGATTTATCATTGAATAAGCTCCGATGTTATTATTATTTATGGTCCCTAATGGCGCGATGAGTTCAGTCATTTATCGCTACATCTGCCATTAGTAATGTCTATCGATAACCATGTCATTAATTAAGTATTAATAAAAACCAATACAAATCTATATTTTCAATAAACAATTTTAACTGTGAATCCAAACCTTTTTTTCTTTGGAAATGGATGGGAAAATAAAGAGAAGTTAAGCGAAGATCCCATTAAATAATGTAACTAGAATTTTATTAGTCAGATATGTCCGGTATATACTGAAGTTGAATCTGAACAGTTAATAATTATAGTCAAGTTAGTCTGAAATTCAAATTAAAAACACGTGAAATTGGTTTTTGGTTTTTTTTATGTTTATTGATTTATTTAATAATTGCACATTTGGAAACAATTGATAATATCTTTTCAAATAATATAGCATAACAAGTAAAAACAGATCTTTTAAATAGGCGATTTTTTCTTGGCTTCACATGACGAGTACGTAAAATAACAAAAAGTTTGATGGCTTAGCCTAAACAAAACATGGAATAATAAAAATCGTATATCGATAATATAACGCATATTCTATTAATTTTATTACAATTATTATTATTATTATTGACTAATTTGGCAATGCATTGTGGGTATTGGGAAAGTATAGGGTGAGGGAAAGGGAGGACTAACTAATGTTAGTCACGGCATTGACACAATAATTATATTCTGTTTTGATATTATAACATTTAAGTAACTTCGAGTAAAAATAGATAAATTGCAATTATATAAATAATTTGACTATTGACTAGGGATAAATTTGTAGTTTCTTCTCTCTGCTAATTTGCTAATATGTATATTTGGAATAAAAAGTATGTGTGTGTGTGTTCTCTGTGTGTGAGAGTGTATATGTGTATGCAGTTAATTAATAAATTAATTTAAAAATCGCAATGGAAAATCATTTAAATGAAAATTGCACTGGGCGTCTACTTAGCATTAAAGCGTTAAATATACCGTTGGCTTGCGCAGGGATGGGAGTGCTGTTGTTAGAGGGAGAGCGAGAGATTCCTTTGATAAATTCGCCGACTCAATTCGCCGCGCAGCAAATACATAAAGGTGCGCGACTCGGCTAAGCAAGCCATGGTATAAACTTATCTACAGCTGGTTCTAAACTAGACTACAAACAAGTTTCTTCGATTGGCAAGACTTTCGTTAAAATTAACAGTTTCTCATTTTTAATTTTCTGTTGTTTAGCTTATAGTTGATGCTTTTCTTGCATATACAGCTAGAGAGAGCTTGAGAGGGAGAGAGTAAAAGGAGGCTAGGAGTATCTATGATATATAAAGCTCCACACAATTATTGCTCACAATGGGCGTGGCATTGGCAGCGCCAGTTTGACTGCCAGTTTTCAGCGCAGGCGTTGCACTTGCCGTGTGGTTTGTGTCCAGGCTAAGTAGCGTTTGTGATGCAGGTGGCATTCCCGACTGAGGCGCAGGCGCCGGCGCAGCTGCTACAGCTGCTGTTGGCGTAGACGCTGACTGCGACGGTGCCGCATTCGCTTGTATTGCTGCTGGGACCGTTAGCTTGTTGTTGTTGTTGACGATGTTGCTGTTGTTGTTGTTGTTGTTAATGTTGTTGGTGTGCTTAGCTGGAACAAAGGGCACAGCGCTCTTAGTGGGCGTGAGTATCAAGCCGGCGTTGGGTGGCGACAGCGGCGAGGGTGGAAAGAAGTCCAAGGGATACTAGGAAACATAAATAAATACAGTCATGGTCAGATTAATAAGTACACAAGTCTTGCTTGCGCTTAATGTGTAATCTTTAAAAAAAATTCTAAATAGAGTGCGATTTATGACGAATTTAGACATAAGTACTATTTGGGGTCTTAATTTTTTTAATTGAATCTAAAGTTTTTTTTCAAACTAAACTTTTTTATGGAATCTTCGAAAAATCTTGACAAAAGTGATTATGTTACACAACAACTAATTCTTATCACTAAATTCATAAATTGCACTCTATTTTGGATTTTTAGGTTTAGAAATAGGCCCCGGACTATTACCAACCCATAAAGTACAAATAGTTGCTCGTCAATAATGGAAACCTTGATTTTGAACTTATCCAATCAGTTGTTGAATTACGATTTTAACTGGATTTATATTTTTGAACAAAAGTAATCATCATTTTTGTAAAGAAAATAAAACTCAAGAAATAATCATTATTTTATGAGCTGTACTTTTTATTACTCAAAAATAATGAGTATTTTTCAGGGTGTGAAGCATTACTTAATACTATATTATAAATTATATTGTAAGATCGAATTTCTATCAAGTTGTAAATGTATATTAAAAGAATCGTTCTCATTTTTAAAATAAAACTTTAAAATTTCTTTCTTTTTTAATAAAATACTTTATGTTGTAGTCGATGGTTGGTTATTGTTTAGCTTCTTACCAAGGCCTGATGCTGATGTGAAGGCGAATGGGCGCCCGGTTGGCTGTAGTAGGTGGTGGGCGAGACGGGCGGACTGGGATACGGCCAGTAGACGAGCGGCGGCGGATAGAAGGCGGACGCATGGTGATGATGATGATGGTGGGCGTGCGTGTGGGCGTGGGCGTGGTGAGCGCGCGGTGTGGCCAGCAGCGGGGTGTGAGGCGGCGGCGGAGGCGCCCCATAAGCGGGAAAGTGAGCACCAAAGTGAGCGCCTAGCACAGTGGCACCTAAAAGTTCATGGAAGAAAGAAAGAGATAAAAAAAGAGACAAATTAAAATAAAAATGTGTAACAAGAGAAGATTAAGAGAGTCAAATCAAACGGAATAAATAACACATTTGGACGTCAGTGTTGTGAGTATGGGAGAGGGGAGAGGTTAGGGAAGGTGGTTAGTCTTAAAGAAGCTAACGTTAATTGCTGTTGTTGAAGCGACACAAATATATAAAGAAGAAGAGACGCGGTTGCAAGCTGCAACTGACAGAGTTAAGATTAGTTTTAGATTAGTTTGTTTGTTTGTTGTTGTGTTAGGATTAGTTAGTTATTCATTATAATCGTATTCAAAAACACTCACCGTTTAGACATTTGCAAAATATGGTAGAGGAGACATGTAGTATAAATATAATATATTTCGTAAGATTTGATATAAGATGTAGTATATTTATATGGCATGTAATCAGTATATTTATTTTTTTTTTTTATATATATAGAGTATATATGCATGTATATATTTACCACTTTACCCAGAGACCATGAATACATTTTTGCGCACAGTGTAAGACTTAAAACATGTTTTTTCATATTCCCATCTGTTTTAATCCAAGCACCAACCAGCCTTCAAGAGGATAACATATCATTTATAATTTTCATGGTATGTTTTTTCGTATGCAAAACCAAAATAAAAGTATACAAAATACCAAAAATAATACCACAACAACACAAACAGAGCTGAAGGGAGGACCACTGACAAAAAACAGGACGACGGCGAATGAGAATTTTGTTATCGTTATCGTTATCGTTATGGTAGACACAAAAAAGTATAGTTAGAGTTGCCACAGCGCGTTACAAAAAAGCAGCAGAGCAGCTAGATCCTTTTTATGAGTTTTTTGTTGTTGTTACGTACAAATATGCGAGTGTTTGTGTGGGTCTTAAGAGAAAGAGACAGAGAGAGAGAGAGAGCGTAGCAGTATAGTGGGTATTACTTAAGTATTACTGACTGACACGCCCACTTACTTAAACGACGTTACAGAGTTGCCATCACACGAGAAAGAGTGGAAGAGGGAGTGAGAGGGTAGAGAAAGGACATATAAATTTTCGATCTAAAGAAATCAACCAATTTGTAGGCAACTCTCGTAACGCCGGCAAAAATCACCGCAGCGGCCTCACAGACCAGATAGAAGATGCGCCTGAAAATACGTATAAAGCTAGACCCAAGCCCAAGACCCAAGTTACAAATATATCCCTAAGATAAGAGACAAAGTGACAGATAAGAGAGAGAGAGAGAGAGAGAGAGAGAGAGAATAGGGAAGAAATGAAAAAGATGGATAGAGACCGTACTGATAGCAAAGATTTTGCAAATTTTTTTTAAAGTAATTAAACATTAATAAAGTGAACATTTTTAGGAAAAGAGTGAGAGGGACTCAGAAAAAAAACAGAGAAGTAGAGAGACGAGTTTGCAAGATATATGAATGTATAGAGCGATATGTAATTATTTTTATTGAAGTATAAAAAATTAATAAAAGTTTCCATTGAATATCAAAAAATTGTTGTAAAAATTTGTTTTGTGCGTTAAAAACTAATTAAGTAATTAATTAATTATTAAGATGTTGTTGGTTTTGTTTTTTTTAAGTGGCTGCTTATGAGTTTCGTATGGAAGCCAAAAATATATTATAAATGTGTATTGCATTTATGCTAAAAATAAAACCAATGGAAAACCACTCGATTCTTGTATATGCATTAAGAGTTAACTAACAACTAAACTAAATACTAAGCTATGAAAATTTTTCCCATGCTTTTAAGATACATTTATAAGATATCTTGTCTTTTAAATTTTCATGGAAATGCCGCAAGCAGCGCAGAACTGTTTGTTAGACGCAGAAGTGGAGTTAGGATTGGTAAAAAGTATATCTGCAGAACTATCGATAGTATAAGTATATATATGTATGTTTTTTTTTAAATTTTTTAAGGAAAACTTTCATACAGCGTTTGATTAAATCAACATCAGAATTATATTTTTGTACTTTATCAATAGTATTATATTGTATTGTAACTAATTGATATAATTTCGGACGGTATGATGTTAACATCTCTGAGTCTCAGCGATATTTTAAAAGCGCTAGTGAATGGGGATTCAGCTCTCTGCTCAAAATTGCTAACTGTATGGATAATATCTACAGTCAGATCATGTGTAGTTAAGAACGAAAACAATGACAGACAAACGGTGTACATATATAGTCGTATATCTAGAGCATATACCCAAAATATAACCATAACCATATCACGAACGTACAATGATAATATTAAGCAATTTGTGGAGTTCCCTTTTTTGTATAACGATAAGATATAGTTATAATAATAATAATAATGATATTTGCTAGGGCAGAGAGAGTAAGAGAGAAAAAGTGGGGAAGAGAGAGAGAGAGAATTTTGACTATAAACTAAAAATTAGTGATGACAGAGAACACACAGTAATTAAATTCAGTATTGATAAACGAATATCGAATAGTAGCTAGATTCCAATTTTTTGCGACTAACACCAGTTACGCACACTTATAGATAGCAGATACAGATACAATTTATTACAATATTACGATATGTAAATATCCATAACGATCAATCAATTTCAAATGGAGTGTTAGAGCTGTCAGCTAGCAACAGCGAGCGTTACGATTTAAACTAGTCCCAAAATGAGCAATATGTTTGATAAATGTTTTAAGTATTACAGATAAAGTATATAGATAACATTGATAAATGTCTAGTTAGATCGTAACACTCGTAACGCTGTGGCATGCCGCAACTGGAGAAGACATAGGAAAAGTTTTCTAATGCTTACGAGATATGTAAATATGTAAATTATTAACGCTGATGCCAACCAATTTTACAAGTTGTACGAACTTAGAACTACAATTTTTCTCTTTTCTTTCCATTATTATTATCAAATATTATTATTATGATTAATATTATTATTATTATTATTACTAAATCTAAGTTGTCGCATTATAAAACAGTTTTGGGTAGGTTGTTGTTTTTTTTTTATCGTGTCGAATCTGTTGCACATTTCAATTCACGCATGAGCCAACACCTGACGTCGTTCAATCAGCGAGTGTGCGAGTGTGTGTGTGTGTGTGTGTGTGTGTGTATGTGTGTGTGCCTTTGCTTAAATATTAGTTTATAAATTGCACTTTCATGGGCGTGGCACACACACACACACACACAGAAACAGACATGATGATTAACTCCGCTCGCTGCTTGAAGAACGTTAGCCTCTGTTGTTGTTTTTGCGCTGACACACACACACACACACACACACTCACCGACTACACCCGCACACACACAAGCACATACACAGACACATAGCTTAATTAAGTAGTACTATATAATAAAATTTGCCCATAATTAGGCATTATTTTAGTGAACAAAAGTGAAAGAAAAGATAATTTCTTTTGATTTTTTTTAACAAATTTGTTAGCTGCCCCTTTGTGGGTGTAAGTGTGTGTGTTTGAGTATGTGTGAGTGTTGTGTCTGTGTTGGTATGTGCAAATTATGTATATGTGTGCAGAGTATAAGTAATGCTTAGACCATAGACAAAATGCTTAAAATTAATTTTCATTTACTTTTTAAAAAGACCTTAAAAAAAACTACAAAAATTTTACTAGTATAAGAAATGTACGATAAAAACGATTTTTAAGCGCTAACAAAATGTCTGGTATATGTGTGTGTATTTGTGGGTGTGTGTGTGTGAGTGTCTGAGTTTGTATGGATTTGCCAAAATGAGCTATGGGTATATATAAGATATATATATTTTGCCAGTCATCGTGTATTGCAAACATTGTCGCCTTGGAATGTGCTTGAAGCGTTTGGAGTTGCTGTCAATCATAATTGATTGATTGTTTAACTAATAATCCAAGTTGATAAATAATTATTTATATAGATCTTGGTTTTCGATCAAAATGTTTGACATCAATCAATTATGATTGATATTAGAATAATATGAGTTTGGAATGTGATTGAAGGGTTGAAATTTCATTTCTAGCTGCCAAAATGATTGCCTGATTAAATGGAATAATAATCTGTCATGATTGAAGATTGATCAGTCAATCAATCATGATTGAGTCTCTAAATATTTAAGTTGTGGTACTATTTTGCAATGTTCTTGAAGTGTTGAAGTTTTTTAGATGGAAAACAAATGCCATCAATCAGTTAATTATGATTGATTAATTAATATATATATTATGTATATATAAAACTGCTGTTTGACATATGAAAATATGAAGCAATCATGTTAATTAAGTTCTATGTCAAGGTATCTTTGTTTGAAGAACGCTTGCTACATCAATCAATGATGATTGAGCTACTAAATGCCAGGATTGTAGTAGGAGTAGACATTGCTGGGTGCTCGGGTCAAAGCCCGTTTGGCAGCACTCGCCACAGCCGCTGCTCCAGCCGGATCCTGTTGGAAGGCGTTCTCATAGGAACGCTTCATCGAGTGTGATTGAAGGGCCAAGCCGGCATTGGCCGCTCCCCCGCCCGCTGCACCAGCGGCTGAGGGTACGCCCGCAGCGGCAGCGGCGCTGGCAAATTGATAACCGCCGGCGGTGGCGGGCATGTACCCGAGTTGAAAGGGTTGCAGGTAGGGACGCTGCATGAAGACAAACTGCGGCTGGGCGCCCATGGCAGCGGCCGCAGCAGCGGCAGCGCCCGGATGTTGCATGTACAACTGATGTTGCTGCAACATGGCGGCATTGGCATACATCTGATGTTGCTGCTGCTGCTGCTCGGCGGCCACAGCAGCCGCCTGCTGCCGAGCTATCAGACTCTGCTGCGCTATGAACTGAGCCTGTTGCGCCTGCGCCTGAGCAATCAGCGCCGGATTCGAGGCAACGGCAGCGGCGGCAGCAGCGGCCTGACTTCCCGACATATTAAAGGGATAACCGGCTGGAGCGGTGGGAGCCAGACTGCTGCTGGAGAGGGAACCCAGAGAGGAATGCGTGGACATGGTGGCTGTGGAGGGAGCGGACATGAAGCTAGCTAAGCCACTGGGCGTGCCAGTGTTAAGGGAGGCGTGGCCGGCGACGGGAGATGCTTGCAACGCATGATGAGCGGCGGCAGCGACTGCGGCAGCGGCAGCGGCATGTGTGTGTGCGTGCGCATGCGTGTGTGGGTGTGTGTGTGAGTGTGCGTGTGTGTGTGCGTGTGTGTGAGAGTGTGAACTAATTCCCTGTGCGCCGGCGGTTGGCGGCGGCGGTTGAGCTAACATACCCGGAGATAGCAGCGACTGCTGCTTGCCCACAGCAACAGCGGCAGCGGCGGCGGCAGCAGCGGCCAAATGGGCGTGGCCAGGATGTTGGGGCGGTGCCACGGGCGAGGCAAGGCCGCCATTGAGCACCTGATTCATGTCATCCCCGGAGCACTGAAAGACCTCAATGTAGCGCAGCTTCTTGCCAAAGATCATATATTGATTGTGCTTGCGTTGCGCACAAAGTCGAGCCGAATCCTCCGAGTCCATTTGGATGAAGGCCTCCCCGCTGGGCTGACCCTGAAATAAATGAGCAGAAAGGTGCTGAGCAAACAGTTATGGAAAAGTTGATAGGTCAAAGAGTTCAGCAACTTCGAACAGTCATAAAACTAAACCGATTTTCAAACGGAATATCATTTTGTTTATGATTTGGACTCTAAATTCATTCTGCATCTAAATTTTTATCATCTAGAAAATTTGATCATTTTTCGATTTTTGTCAAATTTTCTATATCAACCCCTTGACAATTTTTCAAAAACTTTGATCTCTCATAACTTCATCAAAAATTGCCCGATTTTCTAGCGGAATGTCATTTTGTTTATGATTTGGTCCCTAAATTGATTCTGCATTCAAATTTTTATCATCTAGAAAATTTGATCAATTTTCGATTTTTGTCAAATTTTCCATATCAACCCCTTGACATTTTTTCAAAAACTTTGATCTCTCATAACTTCGTCAAAAATTGCCCGATTTTCAAGCGGAATTACATTTTAAATTTGGTTTGGCCTCTAAATTCATGCTGTATTCAAATTTTGTTCATTTACAAAAATTAATTATTTTCGACCATGATTCGATTTGGATGGTAAGAGGTTATTTACTAAAATTCAAGTAGGATTTATGCAAAGAAGTGGAATTTGCGACAAACCTGAGCATTGATGACCATGTGAACGCCCTGGTAGATGATATGCTTGGCAAAGTCGTCCAGAAAGTGAAGGATATGCTCCACCATGGCCTCGTAGGGCAGACCGCGCAGTCGTATGCAGTTCTTGGTGGTGCCGGACGTGATGAGGTGCTGTGGGGCATGGGTAAGTGATGAGCACAGGTTAGCGTGGCTAGCACTGGCTGTCAGCGGATTGAGGGCGTGACCACCGGGGGCGGGACCCACCTGCGGCAGCAACGGCAACTGCATGGTGGGCAACTGTGCTATCAGCGGCGGTTGGCTGTGGTTATTCGATTCATAGGTCTTCGGGTCCATCGAACGGTTTAACACCTGTTGCACCTCCGCCGTTGTCGATCGAAACAGTTCAATGTACCGCTGTCCAATCGATTCCCGATGTCTTCCCAGCGCCTTTGGTGAATCGCATTCGTTGGCAAACAGCACAAAGGCATCTCCAGTAGCGCGTCCATCCGGTTTCTTCACAAACAGGACACCCTCGTTGCCGTCCAGGACATGACATGGCGACTCGCCAGTGGTAAAGAAATCCAGCTAATAAATAAATATGTTTATTGAAGCACAAGAACTAAGTATACTGATCAAAAAATGTTCTAAAATCAAGATTTTGGTTGCAGTACTGAGATTTTTCGTCTAAAAAATGCGTCGAGAACATAAAATTCTTAAATTAAGAGAACTCATCTTGATTTTATGAACATTTTATATAAGACCAAGTTCTTATTTTAAGAATAAATGTTGTTAAAATTAATATCAAAAAAATTAAACAAATAGAAATTATTTTTTATATTTATAATTTTTTTTATTTTTAAATTTTGATTTATTAACACATTTTTAACTTTTTTTTTGTAATTTTATAAATGCTATTTTAATTTGTAACGAGTGGGATTCGAACCGCCGCCTACTGCTTCACAATGAAGCGGTTTCTCAGACCAGAGCGTTTTTTTGATACGAAATAGTACCTATTTATACTTTTCTAATAATTTAAGATTTTTATTCTAATAGTATAAGATTTTTTAGATTAATAATCTTAGCTTTAGTAATTTGTTCTTAAAATAAGCTAATTTTAAGAACAAAATATTAAAGATGAATGTTCTTAATTTTAGAAGTTGGTCTTTTTTTCTGAGTGTAGAAACTCTTAACTTACCACTTGCTTGGCGGTGCAATCGTAGGGCAATCCACGCATCCGTATGATCACCTGGGCGCCCTTGGAGAGAAACGCTTGAGCCTCATTGGATGCACCGCCGGCTATGGCGAGGAAATCCTCGCCAGAAGCGCGATACACCTCAATGTAGCGTGAGCCAATGTGATGTTTGTGCCGTTTCAATGCCATGTCACGATGCTCTTGGGATACAAAGCGTATCAATGCTTCACCGTTGCGCCGACCCAGCGGCGACAGACACAAAGCAACGCCGCCTCTGCAAACAGAACGAGAGACAAAGAGAGAGAGAGAATGTGGAAGAAAGAGAGAGAGAGAAACAGAGTAAGAGACAAGAGATAAAGGAAAAACTCAACACAAAATTCCATAATTCACATTCCATAATGCAACGTAATCTATCGATGACCCCATGAATGAACTGCCATCTTCCATCCGATAAGCGGAGGAGATTTTCCTCGGTCTTATCAATGGGTTACGTCTCTCTCACACACTCACTTGGCTACGTTGAGGCCCCGAAAGAACTTGGCTATGTCCTGATCACTGCTCTGCCAGGGCAATCCACGGGCACGCACAATGCAATTGCCGTCAACCTCGTCGTCAATTGAGCTGCAAGCAGAAACGAACAAAAAATTACAGGGTATTAATGTGACAAATTCAACCGAAATGTATATGTATATTTTGGCGTTTTGAATTGCATTTCATTTACGAGAAATATGAAAAGGAGTAGAATCAAATAGTGAATTAAAGTAGATCAACTAGAGATGTGAGTTTATTACACTACACGACACGAAACAAAAAAAATTGTAGGGTATTAATGTGACAAATTCAAGCGAAATAAATGTCTAATTTGGAGTTTTGAATTGCAGTTCATTTTGGAAAAATGAAAAGGAGTAGCATCAAACAGAGAATTAAAGTAGATTAACTAGAGATGTGAGTTTATTACACTACACTACACGACACGATTTCTAAAAATGATCTTTTTTTCAGTCAGCGGGTCATCTACAGTTCAAAATCTCTTAGATTTCTCATCTGAATCATGCTCATTCTCTGGTTTGCTTATGCAACAGATTAAAAGTGACACTTGTAGACACTTTGTTTAGTTGGTTTGCTGGCTTTTGGGTTGGTTTGCTTCGAGTCACGTTTCGTTTTTCAAGACCATAAACATTTTTCGCTGACTTTCCAAATAAAAACCCAAAGCAGACACACACACACTCTCACTCACATAAATATACAAGTACACGAATACTTTGAAATCTCATATTTGTTAGGTTCTGGTTGAGTTTACCTTTACTTTAGGACCACTAATTAATATATTTTAATAGTTTTTCTTGGGTACTAAATATTAAACAGTTGCTGCGGAGTTGTGTCGAGTCGAGTTTTGTTTTAACCGAGTGTGACACACTTATTTGTATACGATTCGAGTTTGGCCGATAGCGATAACAATAGTCACATTCATAAGGCGACCCAACCGATCGCATTGAAACGTTTCCAATTTCCAATTCCCTTTCGATCTTCAAAGATGTGCGACCCGACTGCGAGTTCTTATCGCCTCCCAATCCAATCGTTGACTGACGACTACGAACGACAAACAACGATCGACGATCAACGAACGCTTCCAGTCTCTGAGGTTTGAGCATATATTTTTTACGACATTTTTGAGTGGATTTTCGGGCTAAGGCACGCTCGAGAAATAGTGCAGACCTTGACAGAATTGGAGCATTGCAGTTGGAATAAACCGTTGAGTCTCAGACTGAGCGTATTCTCAGAGAGACAGAAAGAGAGAGAGAGAGAGAGAGAGAGAGAGAGGGAACTCAGACTTGAGCTGAAACTGAAACAATGAGACCAGGTACTAAAGAAACGTCAAGAACTTGACTCTACATAGACTCCAAGTGTAAGGCTGCTCTCTCTATGAATACAATCTATATGATTTATACTACATGAATAAATTATTAAAATTTTTGAATGTATCTCATTAAAAAAGGATTTATTTACGGGTATACCTTACTATGATTCACTTTTTAATTCATCTTTATAAATAAAAGACTTTAGAACTCAAATCTCTTCTCTTCATCCTCTCTCTACAATACGAAAGCTCTTAAGATGAATTTATAACTGAAGAACATGACTACAGAAATAAAATTTAAAAAATAAGTTTCAACAGAGATCAGCTTGGTTTTCCTTCAACTCTTTATCATATAAAATTCTAAAGTTTCTATCTTTTGTACAAAGCCAAAGAGAATCAGCCTAGGAAAATCAGTTTTGTCTTCAAAATTTTTCTGCATCTATGCTTACATTTAAAGTATATGAAAAAAAATATAATACTTCATATCATAGCTGTTTATACTTACCAAATGCCAGGTTCGAGTACCAGATTAACGAGCTCATTTGTATCAAATTTATGACCTATTAAACAATAAAAAATACATCATTAAAAAATCAATCGATAAAACCTACTCAGATTAGACTTACCCGCTTGAAGCAATGCTTGAATCACAGTGACCATATCGCGAGATTCGCGTATATAAAAGTCATTATCTTCTACCGAAGTTGCATTGAGCTCTACATTAAAGAGATATATTTTAAGTGTGATTAGAAATTCAGGGAAATTCATAGGAGACTCACCTTTCAGCATTTCACCAATGGACTGCGGTAGTGGCAGTGTTGGAGATTGCAGCATCTTTTTAATGTCCTTTAAGGGGACAAGAGCACGCGACAGATCGCCCGACTTGTAGCGCTGAAATTCCTTGCGAAGATCGCTGAATTGATTATAATAGGCAGGCAGCTCCACATCCTTGGCACAGGCCTCCCGATGCAGACACTGACGCAACGGCAACTGTCCATCTGTGATCAACTTGATCTCTGTATCGATGAGCGATAATGAGCGTAAATAGGCGTCAAACTGAAAGCCAAAGATATTAGATATTAGACAAAAAATGTAAGAAATAAAATACTAAATATAAAAAAATTTATATAGTTATAAAATATATAGTAATAAAATATAGAAATATATATATATATATTTTTTTAGACGTGTGATAATAAAATATATATATAGATATAAGATTTTAAACGAAAAATGCAAGAAATGAATTACTATATAAATAAATATATAGTTATAAAATATATAGTAATAAAATATATAAATATATATATATTTTTTTTCCAGACGTGTGGTAATAAAATATATAGTAATAAAATATATAGTAATAAAATATATCGTATAAACCATCTCTTCAAAAGTACAATAAATTAATAATTACATCGGGGGATTTTTTCCAAAGTACAAGTGCATAGTACAATTACCATCTTAACGGGTTAAAGTTCAAAGGCTTATTAATTGATTTAGACTGACAAAAGACTTGCATGGAGACTTAGAATTAGATTTGGATTAGTCTTCATGCAAATTGGCAACATCGTTTTCTAGGCTATACAATAAAAGCATTAATGCAATTGGCAATTTGTTTAAACCCGTTTACTGTGTGTCTATTCGCAATTATTTTCAATTAAATGGCAAAAAAAAAAAAAACGCAACAACAAAGAGTTTGTTGATTTTTTTAGCACTGTCATCGTAAGTAAATATATAAAGCCGCATTTTAGACTGAAGCTTAGACCCTTTTGGAGAGGCCCCAAAGGTTCCCACTTTTCAAGATTTCCCCAGAGGGGAGCAAATATTTGCGAGAGTTATACGAGATCTGGCCATCTATCTAATAGCCATTTATTAGCCATATTGACAAAACAGATTAGTATGCCAGCCAAGCAGATCGGTTATTACGTCACGAGAGTGTTTACGGATCTCGAATGCATTACCAAAGATGCACTTCATATCTACAGATAATGATAATAAGATAATATGACATATAATTGGCATAGCGCATCGGCATCGTGTAAACAGATAAACTCGATTAATGACTACAGTTCAGAGTACAAAAACTGATCTTAATGATCTTAGTTAAACACAACTCGAGAACATATCAGAGTTACTTGGATAGTTCATTAAGTTAACAATTGAAGGCCATCGTCAGCATTGACTCTACTCTTAATTCGAAAACTGTAACACTTACTGCACCCAAGTTTAAAATATCTCTTTCTCAATCCGATCATTAATCTCTTGCACCTCAAGTATTTACTTGTATATATTTTCGTAAAAACTCCCTGAGAGATATTGAGATAGATTGAGCGAGCGGAGGCTTGTCGAAATTCTCAAGTAGCGAGTATGGTTCTTATCAGTACCCAGATAAGATATGATAGGGTTACAACAACAGCACCCCAATAAGTTATAACATGCAATTCTCAGTGACTCGACAAAATCAGATGTCAATGTGATCCAATGAAACATATGTGACGTTTATCTATAGTTCTAATAGATCGTATAACTTGATCAATCAATGTGATTGATAGCTCATGTCTTCTTCTTACTAAATTCACTATCTTTGCTGTATTTTACGATTATCATTACTCTGTTAAGTTAATATTGCATCATAATACTTGAAAATATAAACTCAACCAATTCTTGTTTTCAAAATATAATGCCTTAATAATATTTATTAATTTGTAAAAGTCAAAGAGTGTGCTAGGTTAGTAAGACAATCTATAGTTTGCTATAAAAAAAAAATGTCATGATGAATACAAAAATATTTGCCACTTGTCTACAGTTTATTTAAAATCTAACTTTTACTTATTTAAAAATATTGCAATCCTTAATGAGTCGACATTACGAAACTCTGAGTATGAGCTTATAAAAATTGATTTATCTCTTAGTTATGTTTGCTTTAGATCGAACTTGATTGATTTCTGGTCTTTAGATTGTTTTATGTTATATTATAATAAATATTCTTTTTAATTTGGTTCCTTTTATTTTACGACTTTATGAGAATTGATCTGTTACTTTCTCTTTTCTCACTCTACTCTACATATCTTTATAATATTCCCTCAATCACTCAATCACCCTCAATCACTCGTTTACTCTTTTCTCTCCGTTTCTTATCTTTCTTATCGCTTTGCTGCTCTACTAAGCCAAAGGTTTGTCTTGTTATGTACTGAGACTCGTCTGGATTATCGCATGATCCAAAATCTTATCTCAATTTTCTCAATTTTCCCTCTTCCCCTCTCTACATACCTCCTCGAGGGCCTCGGTTAGGGGCTTGCCAGCAGCCTGAGCCTCGGCAATGGGAAGAATGAGTTCGTTGCTGTTCTCCAAGGTGGTCAGACTGATGCCATTGCTGGAACTGGAGCTGTTGTTCCCGCTGATTGCCGCATTTGTGATGCTATTCGTTGTATTATTTATTGTATTATTATTACTGTTGTTGTTGTTGTTATTATTAGAGCTATTGTCGCCAACATAGCCGATGGCCAAGGGAGGCGAACAGGCTGTGTTGTTGGTAACATTCGAGTTATCCGATGAGCTGGATATGGTGCGATCCTTGATGAAGTAGCCATCCGGGCGTACGAGTATTTGTTTGGTGCCAATGATCTGTAAGCCAAAGAAATAAATAGAGTTAATAATATATTTTTCAACACTTCCTATCTTAGTTTCCAACTGTGCTACCACATTACACCTTAGACCTTATCACAAATTTCACACCATAAAACTAACATTTTTAGCTACAATCTTTACTAATCAAAAATCTCGAGATAGCACCTGTACTACTTTATTTTGGTATAAAAGTTCAGTTGAAAAATGGGAAGCACGACCAATTTATACATATATGACGTGATTCACTTTATGCCCTCTGGAATTATAATCAAGGTGCAAGAGGAGCAAATAAAAATCTGATTACCATATGCACAAGACGCTCCACATTGAGGCCTACATATAGGCCTTTAGGTATTGCTTGCGTCAACGGATATGTGATCCGAATAGGAATTGGAATAGGGAATTGTGAATTGGAAATGTGGGGAATTGAGCACAAAACTGCAGGTAGCACCGCTCTATGCAAATCTATTTTCATTGGAAAGAAAACTAAACATGTAGTAAACTGTATTCGGAATTTCGTATTACTGATTTCTGACTTCTGATGCCATATGATTTACATAGCTTTTGAATATATTGACAATGGATACGTTAAGGCATGGATACGACTAATACTTATAAACAAGCTACATTTACCCGATACTCTTTCAATACCTGAAAGCTATATGAAATATTTATGAGAAGCGAAATGTTAAATTCAACAAAAAAAAAAAAAAAAGAAAGAAACACGAAAATGTATCCCCAGTCTTTTGGAGGTTTCTGGGGTTAAACCGTGTGCTAATTATGCGCAACGACCCATAATAGATCAGGGAGAGCTACAGAAAGAGGTAGAGTCAGAGAAAGAGAGAGAGAGAAGGAAAAACTTAAAACAAAACATTTGCGTTCACATTTGTGGAAAAATTTAGATCAAACAACACGTATTAACCCATTGAAAACCAGTCTATTAGTCTGATACTAGACTAATTGACAATTAGAGAGCCCCCGCTTCTAGATCAATGAAAACATGCCAGAGTTAAAGCCAGTTCTCAGTTCTCTGTTCTCAACTCTCAGTTCGCGTAGCTTGGAGTAAAAGCTAAATGTATTTTTTATTGAATTTCAATTTTTCAATTGAAAATGCATTGGTTAATATTTAGTATTTGGTTTAGTTGCATTTAGTTGGTTAAATTAAGCTTAAGATTTGGATTTAGACCAGGCTTAAACAGCACCCGACATACAATCTGCCAGCATTCCCCTCCTCTGATGAATGTTAATTAACTTTAATTGTTGCCATGCGAGTCATAACTAGCCTGTAATTAACATGCCAATAATTGTGGCTGTATGTGTTTGTATCTGTGTGTGTGTTGTCTGTCAATATATATATTGTTATATTGCTTTTGCAAGAAATCTATAACACTTGGCTTGTTATCTCAACTGATCGAGACAAAGAAAGAGAGAGAAAGCGAGAGAGAGAGGATGGAATCTACACTTTTGTTGCATGAGAGGAAGTTTTCAAACGGAAGGAAACTCTTGACAGATTTTTGTATAATTCGAAAGCCAACGAAAATTTTCCAAACAAGTTCAACAAACTTTAATAACAATTTAAGCAAATCTAACTAATTGATATACAACCAGAGATACTTTAAATGTTGTTAACAAAACAAATTGACTGACAGCATTCGCAGTTGCATTTGAGCTTAAGATATTCGCCGAAAAAATGTCGTTTTCCATGTCTATTTTTTTTTTGTGTAATGTATAAATAGTTTTTATTAGAACATAAAAAATGTAAAACTATAAAGTTTTTACAAGTACATGCTATTGACATGAAGATATTAAAAAAACGGAAAATTGAATGTTATAAAAACATACATAATAATATGAAAGACAAGAACAAACTAGTTTAGAAAATACACTTTGATTAAATATAATCAAAGTGATTTTACGATTATTTTTCCCCAACTAATAAACAGAAAATATGCCCTTAGCAAATAGCACATTTCACCCGATTGTCGTATAGAGTCTAGCGATAAGGAAGTCACTGCCTGATTTATCGCAAGTGTATAAAATTTGAATTCTAATCAAGAATTTTAGTGTGCCAAAATAGTGAGTTGTGATGTGAATTGCGCTCCATTTGGCAGGTTAATTGCAAGCAGCAATATCTAAAAATTATATTACAAATCAAAATAGTCATGTCAATGCCACAGAAAACGAAACCCAATTATAATTTATCCATACTTTTGGGCATTGCCATGCGTCAGCTAAACCACTGACAGCTCTTTTCCAATCCAATAAATACCAGGTATACTCGTAATCGTAATCGTAATCGTATATTTTGTTACCTGCAGCTTTTTGAAAGTTATTTTTTTATATTTTAGTTGGTTTTAGTTTATTGTTTGAGTACATAATTCTAAATACTTTATAGCTATTTCATAAGCTATTAAAACTAAAGCGCTGTGGCCAGCAAAGAGTCATTTGCCGTTGCGGCTCAGTGCTTTTAGTTCAGCTTAATAAATACCCTATAAATTTTAAATAAGACTTAAAAGGGTATCTGCACAACATGAGATAAGATACATATTTGAAAAAATTTCATTGTTAAGTATTGCATTTATTTCTTGTGTAACTAAAAAAAATTGTTTAATTTTTTTAAATTTAAAAATCATTACTATAGGTCAGATTTGAAGTTTATAAAATTGGATAAGCTAACTATTACGAATATTTCCTAAAGTTTGGCTAATAATAACGAAAGTTATTTAAAGTCTTCAGGTTTACAGGGTACTTGAGCTGTATGTCTTCTCAAACTTAAGCGATTTTTAGTGGGTTTTGCCAGAAATTTCAACAGATCAACCACTGCACTTTATGAACCACAAATCAAAAAGATGACACCAGGTGGGCGGTCAGTCAACAAATGAGACTAAACCACAACAAAATATATATTTATTATGCAATTATCGTACATTAACCTACCCAAATATTAAGGAAGTCTACTATATACCAATGGTATATAATTTAGACTAGATAGAAAGTTTTTCGGTCTGTTTCTAAGAGGAAGAAACTTTCTTCTTGTGCTATTCAAACAATAATATCGATTTATGTTCATAAATTTTAAGACAAATTTGCATAGATTTTGCAAACTTTAAACTAATATTCATTTTATAAATAGAGTTCGCGTTGCCACAAAATGATCAATTTCGAAAGCTGACCCACTCGAACTGTCGACAAAGTGGAAAGGTCCAAACATTTTAATTAAATCTAATGAACTCTGAACCAGACGGGGACTCAACACGTTCGATTACCATAATAACGGGTCAAGTTAAATCCAAGCATAGCAAACTGTTTGAGAAAGTCAAACTAACTTTGGTTTAGTGGCTACTGCTAGTAAGCAAAATTAATAATAAATTGACCAAAAAGCGTGAAATAATAATAATGGCTTAAAAATGGACTCCCTACTGGGCTGTGTTGCATATAATCGCGACTATTCAATGCCAGTGTGGCCCTGCCATTAAAAAGCACTTAATGTCATTCACTTTGACAGTAAAGATGCACTCACAAAAATATTGCGTGTTAGAAAAGTCATAAACTCCGATACTGATACAGAGATGGAGATAGAGAAGGAGATAGAGAAGGAGATAGAGATGAAGATAGAGGAGAAGACTGTAGACTGGAGACAACAGACTACAGTCTACAGACTGTAGATTAGCTTTAGGCAATGTCAACCCCCTCAGACTCAGAGGCAGACAAACATCAAAATAAATGCCTCTAAATACAGTATCTATATAATGCCAAAGCTATTTTCTTTTCTTCCAACCCGATGCTTATATAGTCGAATATAGACACGCAGCTCCAACTGTAGGAAGTGTGCAGGGGATTAAGGGGAAATAGCAACTACGTAACATCAGGCAGGCAACAACTTTGTGTACTGCCGTCAAGTATTTTGCAAATAATATTGCGTATGCTATTGAAATTATTGACCAGACAATATGAGACGAACGCAAAGACTAAAATTGTTTTGCATGCAAATAAAACTCAACTGAAAATCAATGAAAAATCAGTGGGAAAAATATTATGAAAATGGCAAAGTTCAAAACTGACCAAAAAAAGTCGTAAGATGATTATGAAATTTGTGGTTTTCAAATGATTTTTGTTATTTTCTTATCCTTCAACTTAAAGATCTTAAAAATTATGAAAAGGAAAAGTTTAATGATCTACACTAATGAATCTCACTTCTGACTGAAATTTTTAAATACAAAAACTTCACAATTATCAATCATATAGTCAAACAAAAGATTTAAACTTTTACTTGAAAACTATTGCTTTTAGAAAAGTCAATACACGTGTTGGATTTAAAAGTCGTATTTCAAGTCTATATACGTTATTTGTGGGCATTTCGTAATAACATATACATAGGTCTGACGACGTTTAAGTCATTTTCAAACAATTAGTGTCAATCGCTTGGCAAACGCAAAATATGCAAATACCGACTATGGATAGTACTTATTTATATAGTGGACGGATAAGGTTTACGCCCTTCCTTTCACCCTGTCAATGCATCTCTCTCCGTCTCTGTCTCTCAACCCACTCGAAGAACAATAAATGTCCAGTGCGACAAATGGTATGAAGCGGCAATACAAGTTAATACCCTGTAATCAGCGATGGCAAGGAAATATTAAATCAGTTTGGTACCAAGAACTTGCTTCCCTTGACACATTTCCAAAAACTTCAAAATGTCATAACTTTGTCAAATTTTATCCGATTTCCTTCCGGATTGTTAATTTTATCATTATTTGACCTCTATTTTCATTCTGCATCAAAATTGGAAAACCCAAAATTTCATCCCATAGTGTCTATTTTTTCCATACTCTTCCATTGACACATTTCCAAAAACTTCAAAATATCATAACTTTGTCAAATTTTATCCGATTTCCTTCCGGATTGTCAATTTTATCATTATTTGGCCTCTATTTTCATTCTGCAACAAAATTGGAAAACTCAATTTTTCTTCCTTCACTGTCGATTTCTTCTATACTCTTCCATTGACACATTTCCAAAAACTTCAAAATGTCATAACTTTGTCAAATTTTATCCGATTTCCTTCCGGATTGTCAATTTTATCATTATTTGACCTCTATTTTCATTCTGCATCGAAATTGGAAAACTCAATTTTTCTTCCCATAGTGTCTATTTCTTCTATACTCTTCCATTGACACATTTCCAAAAACTTCAAAATGTCATAACTTTGTCAAATTTTATCCGATTTCCTTCAGGATTGCAAATTTTATCATTATTTGACCTGTATTTTCATTCTGCATCAAAATTGGAAAACTCAATTTTTCTTCCTTTACTGTCAATTTTTTCCATACTTGACCCATACTTGACACTTGAAGAAAAAGTGATTTGGAAAAACTCTATGTTTATAACTCGATGTATTATTTAGTACCCAACACTAACAGGGTATCTTTAAGGGATTTTCTCTACGAGAAAGACTATTGAGCACTTGATATTTTTCAGCGAATCAAAGCTGAGCAATTGTTGATGCTTGAGTTGTTGTTGTTGTTGTACCATAATCGACTCGCACAGTTGAAAGTGCAGTTGTTGTTATCGCTCAGCACTCATTAATTAAGCGCGATCGTTGTACAAAATGGCGTCGATTAAGTGGGAGGCGCTTACAAATTTTCCCTTTCGCTAGCTATGATACGGTAATTGTAACAGTGTAATTGTGAAACTCACCTGTCCCGTGTTAACCTCCAACAGAACATAGACGAGCAATATGATTTCCTTTTCATCAGAGCCGAGTCCAGGTCCATTTTGGCCACAGGTGGCAATGTAGAGGGAGACAACGTGTTCGGGAACCTGCATTATGTCTTTTTTTTTTGTATATGTCTTTTGTTCTGGAACTACCGTTAGATTTGTCTATCTAAAATTCGTAAATGTCGACGTTTTGATTTATATTTGCTTTTAATCACCGATGTGTTGTTGATGTTAGTGCAGTCACGATGATGTTCATTTGGTTAGAAGCACATTGCCACAATGCATTCTATGATTGTAATGCCATTGATAATACCTGTAAAACAAAGAGTAAGAGCGTTAAATGGGGTTAAAAAGTGAATGGAGTGATGGATGGATGGGTAAGTGGGGATTATACAATATTTGAACCTTGTATCACCTGAAATTCAACGCAATTTGAAAACTAATTAAAAATGCATTCAAGATAATGTCAAGCAATGCGAATTGGCAACAGCTCAAATGTTTGAGTTGCCAATTGGAAATTTTATTTCTATTTGAATGACGTTGCCAATTTGTAATGCAACGTTGCCAATTTTCTGTTTGAGCGACTTTTAACTAACTAAACAAGACTCTAAAATGCCTTAAGGCATGCCCAAAGAGGTCAAATTGAAATTATTAACCTGCACGACGATTTAAAATTTAATTTAACACCCCATTCTACCTCAACCCCTTAAAGGCCCCCCAGGCAAATGGACAAAGTCAAGCAAAAAGCGAATGTAGAAGTGACAACAGCGACAACGACGAAAATTAAAGTGCAATTTTATGAGCATTTTTAATGTGAAAAGTTTTACTTTTAATGAAAACAGCAAACATAAACACACACAAACAAAGAAACAGAAACAGAGACACACTTATACACACACACAGCATCAAACTCTGCCCGACTGACTGAATGACTGACAAAGGTAGGCAAAGGTCGCCGGCGCGCATGGGTTAATCGGGGTGCACAGGCGCAAAGCAACCAGACTATTGTCGCAATCGTTCACTTTATGATGCCTTTTTGTTGTAATTAAAATTTAAAATAATGCAAAAGCAACAACATCAACACCAACAACAAAAGTCCAAGCTTGTGTAATTAATACAAGTCAAAAAAACATTTTTTAACAGTTTTGCGACAGTTTCACAAGTCTGGAAATTTTTTTTCCTTTTTACATTTTTTTTTGAGTTTTTGCTTTTGTGCTTTTGTTTTATGCATGTTTCTTCGTATTTTTAGCTGTCTACACTTGGTTAATAACTCATATTGTTTAACTTAAACTCTTTTTTTTTTGTATGCTGCACATTTCCGCAGTTGAAATAGCCAAAGTTTTTTTGTAGTATCATCCCATCCATCTATGTGGTAATGTTACGACGAATAATGAGTTTGCTCTTCAGACAGACTATTGCAATTTATGTAGTTCGCGTTCCCTCAACTCTTCTTATTCCCCTCTTCTCATTCCTCTCTTCTTATACCGTTACCATCTGTGTGTGTGAAGATTCAAGTTCCCAGAGCGTAAGAACTCTATTGCCATTCGAAATACTTACTAAACATTATCATCACAAAACTTAATCTTTGGAGTTGTAAATACGGAAATAAGATTTCCAGCTTTTAAATGTTATTAGGAAATGATAAAGGTTGAGTGCTAAGAGGTGGCAATCAAATAGATATTCAAGTAACTCTAAGTAATGCCCCTCTCTAAAATACATTTCTTAACTAATCTTAATGTGAACTGTCAGTGTATAATGGAAATATGTTGACAATTAACATTTCTGTGTTAAGTTAGACAGTTATTAACTATTGTCGGCTTTGTTAGAAAGTTGACTTTGAGTATTGAATGTTCTTTAAATAGCACACGAAACGTATTGTTAATTTATGATTTTAAAATAGTTCCTAACTCATAGTATTTTTACAGTAAGAAAGCTATCAGTATCAAATAGATACTTACTACTATATTTCGTTACTTGTATGAACTGTACTTAAAGTTGACCATTAACCGTTATACTTAAGCGCTGCGTATCATAAATTTGAATGAATTTCCCTTTCATTTCACACATAAAAACTCACTGAAGCTTAAGGCCTAGGTCTAAATTAAAAGTACTAAAAAAGAGATATTACAAAGTTTTCACTGAATTTCAAATGGGAAAAAACTCGATTCGTGTTGACAAAAACGTAATAAATCTTATTTTCAGTTGAAATTTCTCATTAATGAATAACGGCATACGATACGCTGTGGCATCTTTGGGTTAATTAGAACGGGCAGAAAGCCTCAAAGCAGAAACTCCAAAATGGATGAAATAAAAAAAAAACCAACTTCATTAAAGAAACAACAGAAACTGAACAACGGTGACGTTACGGTTTATTTTTGGTTAGAGACAATGAAACCCAAATTATAACCTCGACTAAGAGTAGTATAAATTAGTGAGAGCTGCAGCAACAATGAGAGGAGCCAGAAATGTAATTAATAAGTTGGATAAACCAGTAAGAAATATCTGTATTTCATTTCTTCGCTTTGGCCTGTTTCAAATAAATGGAATGCATTGCGCAAGCGTTCCAGCGGACTGGAAATGAAATTCGTATTGGAATTGGATTTGAAATTAGTGTCGTGTGCCGTTACTTTTTGTTGTGTGTTGTTTGTTGCTTGTTGTTTTTGCCAACAGGAAACTTATGATTGCCTCAAATAGCAGGCGATAGAAATGCCAATTGCCAAAGTTTTCTTGCTGTCTCTCTCTCACACGGCTGAGAGCAACAAGTGCAGCAGCAATTGTTGTGGTTATTGTTGTTGCTGTTGTTGTTGCTGTTGTGATTCTGTTTGCAAAACCCGCTGTCAAAAGTTAGCATAAAAAGCACAAGAGCCAAAACAGACAACAACAACAAAAACAAGTATCTCAAAGCGCAGCAGCAGTTAACTTTGAGAGCTTTGTAGCGTCGGCGTTGACGTCGACGTCGACGTCGCAGCTGACGTCGCTGTTGCTGCCGTTGCTGTTGCTGCTGTTGCCTGATGGCTCGCTCTTTTTTCTTGTTTCTGGTCTTGTCTGTGTAACTGTAAATATGTTTTCACTTTGTTATGTTTGCTCATCTGCTTTTAACTTGGTCCGTCTTGGAAATGGTTGTTCATTCATTCGTTCATTCACACTGCAGACATATATATGTATATAGATACATACATATACATATATATGTCAATTTAAACCAATTCAATTACAACTTACAGCAACAATAACGCCAACGCTTAAAGCTTTTTTTTAACAGTTATTCAGATTCCTCTGCAACAGGTTGTCGTTTTGGTTAGTGTTGTTGTTGTTGTTGCGTTCCTTCTTCTTTTTCTTAAACAGTTTCTTTCGTTTGATCTTAACACGTTGTACACATTGCACTTTATGGTTGTGATTATTATTGTTGTTGTTGTTGTTGTCGCTGTTGCTGTCGCTGCTTTTCACAATTTCTTTTTATTGCACTTTCTTTTCTGATTGTTTAACAATTTTACTGCTTACACATTTGTACATAATAAATATATGTATATGTATGTACACATATATATGTAGTATATAAATGTTTTAGTATGTACTTGTGCTTCTTTTGCTAGTCACACTGACTAGCACTTAGTCAGTTAGTAGTTAACGTTCAGTTTACGTTTGTGTGCGTTGCCCGTTTGCCTTTCCACGACGCGTCGACGCGATCTTAATACCAACACGTACAAACAGCGACAGCGACGCCGACGTCAGCGTCAACGTCGGCGCATACATGCAAACAAAAAACAAGTCACTTTTTCGCCTTCTTTGCTGCCGTTGCTGCTGCTGCTTCTTCTACTACCAACCGCCACTTTGTGTGTCTGTGTCTCTTTTTTATTATTATTATTTCTTACTGTTGTTGTTTTCTTTCTAGTTTTGGACTAAAAGGTGTGTATGTCTATTTGTATGTGTATGTGTGTGTGTAAGTGTGTATTAAGTTTTTTATTCTGCTGATTTAGCGACGGCCGCGTGCGTCTTCCTCCAGGTTAAAACAGCAACTGATCGACGTCGTGGGCCACAGGTAGCCACGAAGGTAAGTGAGCTGCGCTTGCTTGCCCCTGTAAGTGTGTGAGTGTATGTGTCTGTGTACATGTAGGCAGTGCTCGAGAGAGAGAGAGAGCGCGAGAAGAGAGTGAGAGCAAAGAGTTCGGTGCTCGCGACTCTCGGCTCAGGTGTATAGGCCACTTAGCTGTTGTTGATGCCTATGCCAAACAAGATTCCAGCACGCAAAGGCACAACAGCAACAACAACCACAATAAGACAACAATAATAAAAATAATAATAGTACTAATACATGGCCAGTTTTGCATGTTTGCCAATTGGCAATTGCTGCAGTTGGTTGGCAACGCGGCGCCCCTTTGTGTATGCTGCACAGTGCAAAGCATTACAGGAGTGAATGAATGAATGAGTGAGTGAGTGAATGACTGTTGAAATGAAAACTTGAGCTGAGTTAAGCAACAACAACAACAATATAATGAGCCGAAAGTAAATCCAAACACACAGATACACACACACACACACTCATACACTGAGAGCAGCGGCGTAGTTAAAAGGGGGGCGCCCACCACACTGATTGCAGTTTTCCCACGCTGCGCACACAACGATACAAGACAGTTACGCTCACTGAGCCATGACTCGCTCACTAGCTCTCTCACGCTCTCTTGTGCTCACTCTCACGCTCTCTCTTGAAGTTACATACCTGCGCAAGCCGCTCGCGCAGCCCCCGCGTCGACACACCTGTACAATCGTCATGCGTGTGTGTGTGTGTGTGAGTGTGTATGTGTTGCTGTTTCTGTCTATTCTGCTTCTTCTTCATCTTGCTTAATTACCAACAGAACTGCCTACGTACCTGTTTGCATTTTTCAAATGTTTTATATCCAATTCCAGGTGAGCCATATTATTTTATTTGAATACGTTAATCGATGACATTAAAACACTGTATGACATTTGATAATAACAAGCCGAACAATTATCAAATCTATAGCTTATCGTTGTTTATTTAACGTTTATACAGCAGGAATTCTCTCCACTCCCTCTGGCAGCAACAAGCGACGGAAACTAACTGACAAATGCGGAATGTAAACGCGTTATGGTCGAAACCCAAATGAGAGTTTTGTGTACAGAGAGAGAGGTGAGAGAGAGAGAGGAGAGGAGAGAGAGAGAGGGAGAGAGATCGAGAGAGCAGCATGTGTTTGTGTGTGTGATTGTTTGTTATAGAGTGGGCTGCCTACCTGAGCGCCAAAGTTTGTCATACGACTTTGGAGTCTCAGTATTTACCAAGCTTACAAGGCAGCTAAACGTGATTTTACCAGCGACTGTTAAAACTTCCTTTATTATATTTGAACGCTTGCGGGAAAAATCTTTTAACAATATCCCAATCATCACATAATAATTGTTATTTAAATATTGGAAATTGCTTGCAACGTACTTAAACAAATTTATTCAAATTGCAGCTTATATTAATCAGCTGCTAGATTTTATACTTGATTTAAGCTGCCGTATAAACTTAATTATTTCGCTTCTCATGCAGATCGTATATTGAATATCGTAAACAGACATTTTAAGGATTATTGCACATTACAAAGTAGATGTACATAAATAAAATATAATATAAAGCATATGGATAATAACAAATTCTTATAGAAATGTTTTACAAAATGATTTCATTCTTAAAACTGCGACTCAGCTCCTTGTGCGGCAATACGATGCTATTTAGAAGAATCTTCTCAGCGGGAATCTGGACAAAACAACCTGCATATAGAAGGAATGGATAATTAAGTAATTCCCTTAGTATACTCCACATGGAACATACCCAGTATTGTTATCGATGGGTTCAGTTTACCCTCGTTGTTGAACAGCGGCGGATTCTCCATTTTAGCAAATGGCTTGTTGGGATCAGGATCACTGGGAGTGCCCTCGACCCGTGTCCAGGCGCCAATGGAGCAGCCCCGTCCCACAATCGAGTGTAGGATCAGCGTGTGATCCTTGATCTGTGCTTGCTCCAGCACAATGGACTCCCGGATGCGCACACCAGGTCCGATGGTGACTCCTGGTCCAATGGCCACATTGGGACCCAGCTGATAACGACAACAACAATGAGATTAGACTGGAAATGACTATGGTGAACTGGAGGACTACTCACCACAGCCGAGTGATGCACCGTGGCACTGGGATGGACATAGACGTCCGGATAGACGGTGCAGATCAGGTTTCCATCGCCCTCGCCACGCTTGCTGCCCACATTGGCGAGTCGCTCCGGATGCGTGCGCTTGTAGAGCGCCAAGTAATGACGGTTGGCATAGATCGCTGAGCCGGCTGTCTTCAGCTGTGACCACCAGTTAGGCACGGGCATGGCGAAGAGCATATCGGTGCCGGCCAGAGGTGTGAGCACCTCCTGCTCCCACTTGATGTGACCCTGCTCCTTGCCGTTGCCATTGCCATTGCTGTAGCTGATGCAGCTGTATTCCTCGCCCTTGGCATGAAAGATTTGTGCAAGCTTGGTGAAGATGTCCATGGAGCAGACATAAACGCCGCAGTTAATGAACGTGGACACATAGGAGCTGGGCTTTTCCACATAATGGGACACAGCACCACTGGCACGATCGAATACGAGGCAGCCGTAGTGCAGAGACTGCTGTCGTGTCGCCTCCGTGCTCATTATGGTCACCAGAGCGCTCGACGGACGCTCGGTATGAAAGGTATACAGTTCCTGGAGCGGAAAATCAGCGCAAACATCGCCGTTGAGCACGAAGAAGGCGCGCGGATTGCCGGCGCGTATCTGATCGCGAAAGTGGTACATGCCGCCAGCGGTGCCCAGGGATGTGAACTCCTGCAGATACCTAAAAGGGGAATACCAGTTATTCCCAGTTGCATAAGCAGGAGGACACGTCAGCTCACCTGATGTTGATGTTGCTGCTGCTGTACAGTGCCTGCATGTCGCTCACGAATCCCTCCATTTGCGTCTGCGGATAGAAGCCAATGATCAGGATCTCCCGCAGCTCCTTCAACTGGACGCAGGCTTCGATGTGATGCGCTATCAACGGTCGCCCGGCCACAGGGAACAGCGGCTTGGGCGTGTCCAGCGAGAGCGGACGGAAGCGGGTTCCCTTTTGGGGACCTCCAATTAAGATGACCGCCTTTATCATATTTAAGGTTAAGCTATATTGAACAGCTTGTGACTAAACTTTTTCTCATTAAAATTTGTTATCTATTGAATTCCGTTTGATATCAATTTTTGTGTTTACGTTGCCAACGAAAGTTATCGATAACTAGCATCGCTTTGCCAATCGCCGCAATCAGATGAACAGCTGTTCTATTCTACGCGTTGCCAACTGCTGCAGTTCTAATCAGAATTTGAGCGGCGGGCAATTCAAATGTGAACTTAATTTAATTCATTCAGAAATAATATTGCAATAAATTAATGTAAATATTTAATTCGAAATAAGATTAAATGATAATAATTCTTATGAAGAGACAAGTTAGAAAATTTAATAAAATAAAATCAATACCCATCTCGAAAATGTACTTTTTTTTAAGTACAAAAAATCAAGCCAGATAGGGACTTTTTACCGGATGGGCAACCCTCGGCTTGCGATGAGCATGCTTGCTTGTAGAAATTGTTTGTTTTTGGTGGGAATTGTTGTGAATTTCGCACATGGACGAAAAACTTGTACTCTATACGTTCGTAGAAAATACAATTTCTTTAAATTAATCAAGTAGTTTTCGAACTATGTGATACACGTTTTACATCGAAAAATAAATATTTGCAGCTAATAGCAATTTTGAAATTGTTCTAGCAAACGTTCTCAGAAAATAGCCAGAGCTAGCTATAAAATAGCCAAGTTGACAGCAGGGCTTGAGATACAACTCTATTGGACATCCCTAATTGAATAGCGCCTCGGCCGGAATGGCGATGTAATTTTTCGTCAATAATTTTCGCAAGTTTCTTTCAATCGGCATAAGAAGTTTTTCATATCAATTGAAAGGACAAGACGTCTCTCTCTGCACTGATTGTAAGCAGTGTGTGCTGTCCCTTCCAGGTGGAGTGTGCTGAGCGTGAGAGTGCTGAAGTGTCCGGAAGAGTCCGGAAGAAATGGCATCGGCGGAGCAGCTGGTTGCAGCCGCGTTGCAGGGAGCCGCCAATCCCAATCATGAGATTGTGCAGAAAGCGGAGGCGCAGCTGAGCGAGTGGGAGCAGCAGCCGGGCTTCTTTCCCATCCTGGCCAAGCTGAGCATGAAACTGGCCAACGAGTCAAATGCGCCATCCGAAACGCTCTCGGACGCGGTCAAAGTCCGTTGGATGGCGGCCGTTTACTTGAAGAACGGCATTGATCGATACTGGCGTCACAATTCGCGCTTGGAGTTGTCCGGGGAACAGAAGCAGCAAATCCGTGACATCCTGCTGCAGCACTACAATGTCGAGGATGTGCCCCAGGTGGCGCTGCAGGTTGCCGTGCTGCTCAGCAAGATTGCCCGCATCGACTGCTGGCCGGAGCTGCTGCCCACGCTGATGAAGCAGCTGCAGGCGTGCAGCGACGCTGGAGAGACAACTGCTCCTCTCCAGCAGCAGCAGCAGAGGACTCTGCTTATGCTGCACTATGTGATCAAGGCGTTGGCCTCGCGTCGCCTGATGGCGGAGAAGCGAGCTTTTGAGGAGCTGGCTGGACAGATCTTTAGCTATATGGCGTGGGACATTTGGGCCACGCTCACCGCCCGCTTCCTGCAGCTGGTCAAGACTGAGTCGGAGGCACAGGCGCACAGTTGTCTCCAACGTGCCCACATTGCGATGCGTTCCCTCCGCAAACTTGTGGTCTTCGGATGCGGCAGCAAGCCATACAAGTCCAGTGACCACATGAACTTCATTGAGCAGCTCTTCGAGCGGCTCCGACAGTGCCTTGAGCTGCGCTACGAGCTGAGGATGCGTTCGGCGGGTCAGCAGTTGGTCAGCGATCTGGAGCGCTTTATACTGAAGATGATGAAGACATTGAACGAGTTCATGGAGCGTCACTCCATGTCCTTTGCCCGCTTCGTGCCCATGGCACTGGAGTTCAGCTTCCACTATGTGTTCCACGAGGGAACTGCGCTCATCTTCGACGCCGGAGATCGCATCAACTTTAGCAACTTTGTCATCCAGGCAATCAATCTTTTAAAGGGCATCATGATGAGTGGCAACGATAGCTTGGCTCCGGATGCATCCGCCAATACGCTGGAGGATGAGCTGCTCGCCTCGGCTGGCCAGGCACAGACTAAGTTCTTTAGTTTGGAGCGTGTCACGTATCTGTGCGAGAAGATTGTGACGCACTACTTCCTGCTGACACAGGATGAGCTGGCCGAGTGGCAACAGGATCCCGAGGGCTATGGCCAGGACGATGGTGGTGGCGATGCCTGGAAGTACGAGCTGCGTCCGTGTGTGGAGACGCTGTACTTCACCTGCTTTACCCAGCACTCGACCGTGATGATCAACGAGGTGCTGAAGTTTGTGAGGCGGGCACAGCAGCTCCAGCTCACCGAGACATCCGAACTGAAGGCCATTCTCCTCAAGGATGCCATCTACAATGCCGTCGGCCAGGCGGCCTTTCACTTCTTTAACAAACTGGACTTTGGCGCCTGGTTGACCTCGCAACTCCTCGCCGAACTGCGCATCGAGGCACCCAATTTCCGCATCCTGCGTCGCCGCATCATTTGGCTGGTGGGCAATTGGGTTGGCGTACAGTTGCCCCGGGAACTGCGACCTGTGGCCTATGAGGCATGCCTGCATCTGCTGCGGCCGGAGGAGGACATGCCCATCCGTCTGGCCGCCGCTCGCACGCTCAATCATCTGATCGAAGACTTTGAATTCATGCCGGAGGCATTTCATCCATATTTCGCCGCCCTATTCGAAGCTCTCTTCCTGCTGTTGCGCGAGGCCGGCGCCTGTGACACCAAGATCGTTGTCCTGGGCACCATGACGCTGCTGGTGGAGAAGATGAGCGAATACATTGAGCCGCAGGCGCTGCAACTAATCTCCTACCTACCGCTGCTGTGGCGCGAGAGCGAGCTCAATGAATACAACATGCTGCGTTGTGCCATCATTGGCACCTTGGAGCAGCTGGTGCGCACCATACGCGATGTGCCCGAGACCATGAAGCCCTTCCTCTACAGCGTCATTGAGCTGAGCACGGATATGCAGGTGAGAGAGCAGACAGGGAATCATTTAAGATAGGTCTATTAACTGATCTTTCTCCATTTCAGCAACGCTCGCATGTTTATCTCATTGAGGATGGCATCATGCTGTGGCTGGCCGTGATTGGCAACTCCACCGCCTTGACTCCGGAACTCTTGGCGCTCTGTGATCATCTGTTGCCCATCATTGAGATGTCCTCGGAGAATCTGCGCACGGTTCTGCAGCTGATACATGCCTACATTCTGCTCGATCCTCATGTGAGCATCAATGGATTAATATGACTATGTTTATGTCTAAACTTCAACTATTTCCAGGCTTATCTGAGTCGCTATGGCGAGGGATTCGTCTCTTATTGTGTACGCTCCTTTGAGGATATTCGCGCCGAGGGCATCATTGCCATGCTGCGCATCTTTGAGACGTGCTTGAAGACGGATGCGGCGATGGGATTGCGTCTGGTGCGTCCGGCTTTGCCGTTTGTGTTCCGGCAGGTGTGTCTGAAGCAGGAATATCCCATGACCATGGGCTGGTACCTCACACTCCTCGCACGCACACTGCTCATCGATCAGACGGTGTTCATGTCCGTGGTGCAGGAGCTGCCACAGCCGGATGCACTGGCTCGCATTTTGGATGTGTGGATCGAGATGTTCCCTCTTGTTGCGGATACGCATGCCGAGAAGCGGAAGCTCTTCTGTCTCGCCTTTGCCTCGATCTTTGGCGATAACCAGCTGCTCCTCGCCCGCCTGCCTCACATTCTGCAGCTGGTGGAGGAGACGCTGGCGGAGGTGATGGACAAGCAATATACGGCATCGGATGAGGGCGTCGATAAGGCGACGCAACGCTACTACGACTCGCTGGTCATACACGACGAGCACGAGCTGGAGGACTTCCAGGATCAGCTGTACGATGACTATCACTCCAAGACGTACCACGACGACCGACATCGTCAGCTGGTGCTCAAGGATCCGGTGTACAAGATACCATTAACCGATTACCTCAAGTGGCAGCTCCAAAGTCTGCAATCTCAACTGGGCGCCGCACGCTACGAACAGATCATGAGTGCCGTGTGTCCCGAAATTCTCGAGAAGATCAACATGTACATAGAGCAGACGGTGCCAAAGGCGTGTGGTGTCTGTGCCGGCAATAATGGCGACGATAACGATTCAGCAAGCAATCAAACGGCACTCGACTGATTGACTGCAATCAAACAACAATCATCAATCATTAATTATACACAGATACACACACAGACACAAACACTCTCACACACACACATACACGCAGGAGCCGTTAATTGCTGTGCTTCAAAAGCTTTCTACAATTTAAGTTATTAATGTATTTTGTATTGAAATTATATATTTTTAATTGTTAACGATACTTTGTTCACCTAATCCTTCTTCTAATCCCCCGCTGGACGTCTTTCCATTTTGCTGCGCAGCAGATTCCTAATGGTTTCATCCTTCTGCTGCAGTTTCAGACGCAGCTTGTCCAGCTCCTCGCTGTTGCGAGCGTGCAGACCACGCAGCTGCGACTCCTTGTGCTTGAGCAGCGTGGAGAGATGCTGCACTGCATCGTAGGTCTCCCGCACCTCGGCCTGTCCCGCCTCCAGCTTTTGGGCCCACTGCAGCGTCATGCGGAGACGCGCCTTTAATCGATCCCGAGCATGTTTGGCCTTCTCGGAGCTGCGGAGCAGGGAGGCGGCTCGTGTGTTGCTCGCCTGCAGCTGATCCTCTAGAGCGTTGCGTTCTCGTGCGTGCTCCTGCTTCAGCTCCTCCAGCAGCGTTTTGCACTGCTGCACTGCATCCGATTCGCTGGTGGATTCCACAACGGGAGCGGGAGCGGGTGCTGGAGCTGGAGGAGCAGGTGGTGGTGCGGGAAGGAACCGCTGTGCTCTTGAGAGTAACCAGCTCGGACTTGCAGCGGGCATAGGCATCCTGCAGATGATTCATGTCCAGGAGCAACGTCTGATTGCGCTGCTCATAGAAGTGCATCACCTCGACCAGCTTCTCCTTGACAAGATCGGTCTTCCTGGTCTGCGCCTCCGCCTTGGAGCGGCACACACCGAGTTGGGCTTGAAGACGCACTCGTTCCTCCGTCCAGCCGCCGACCTCGCGACGCAGTTGCTCCTGTGACTGCAGCAGACGTGTATTCTCCTCCAGCGCCCGCTTCAGCTCGCCGCCAAACAACTCAAAGTCAGCGGCATACTGGGCCAGCAGTGCATCCTTGTCTCGGAAGGATTCGTCATAGGCCTGCAGCAGCGGCGTCAATGTGTGCGTGGGCAGACGCGATGTCCAAGGAGGCAATGTGCTTGGAGTGGGATTCGGAGTCGAAGTCGAAGTGGGATTCGGAGTGGAATCCTTGTCGGCAGTGCGTCGCTGATCTTGATAGCATTCGATCTGTACATTGAGGCGAAAGACCAAAGTCTTTAGCATGTCCACATCATTGGCCAACTCCTTGTTGTGCTCCAGAACATTGCCCAGTTTCTGTTCCAGCTGTTGGCAACGCGGACAGCTGGCCAACTGCAGCTCCGCCTGGCCAAGTCGCTGCTCCAGCTGTTCGCTGTCCAGACGCAGTTGCTCATTCTCCTTGGCGAAGCGTTCGTTGTACTTGTGCAAAGTGTCCAGACGCTGCAGGAGCTGCTCCAGCTGCTGCTCCTTGGCCTGCAACTGGAGAGAAGTTATCCTTCTCTGGAGATGGAAGTTTTTGTAGTCTTGTCCACTTACCAGTCCATTGAGAGTGCGCTCCTGTTGTTGCTTCTTCTTTGTGGTGGCTGGCAACTCTTGACGTTGCTCCACCTCAACACTTCTCGACCTGCGACTGAAATTGCCCGTCAATGTTTGGAGCACCTTCCGCTGTCGCTTCGCTTGAGTTGAGGTCGATGGACGCACTTGCTCCTGCTGATCCTGCTCACTATGGTCCAGATCTGTGATCATTATTCCACGTTCCACATGTGTTCCCATTTATAATTCAATCTATTGACACTTTTCGCCTCGACTTTTTGAAGTAAACAAACCTAACAAAACAAATCCTGACCCAGGTTGTCATGGTTATGCTTTTCCTAAGTGTTTGACCCTATTTCAAATTTACCTTATTGGGGTAGCAACCCCTTTTAAATCTCCACCACTGTACACGCTTTCCAATGACAGTAGAAGAGAGAGCTTTCATTAGCTAAGAGAGTGCAAAAGCTTACGCTCTTTCGACAGAGAGAGAGAGAGTCGCAAATTTAAGGGCTGGGGGAGTGATAGGATGAGGGTTGCCACCCTTCTTCAAGCGACGATTTCACTGCTGTTCGGGGGGTCCTTGAGCGGCGCATAAAACTAATGTCCAGGCGGAAAACTTCAACTTCGATGGGCCCTCCTCGGGGTCCATTTCTCAATGAGTTTGCCAGGTGAGCGAATAGATGGTAACCTTCAACCCCATCCCCCCATCTCCTCTAACGCCCACTCACCCCATCAAGTGTTATTTTTTACTAGTTTTTCATGCGCATTTCACGTTTCTTGATTGCAAAGTGGTTCATTTTTGCATCTGCTGGGAAATACCCCCGTTATGGAGGGATACTACCCTATTCATACAACCCTTACTCGTTGTCCGCAACAAGTTTCAACTCGACAATTGCAACATCAATCAAACCACAGCCAACTGTGGCGAACTTCAAAACCAAAAACAGAAAAAAAAATAATACGATACCTGTGGAATTTCCGAGAATTGCTGTGTACAAACCCTTGAGTTTTGTACTTAAATATAGATTTAAAAGTAAGCCAAAGATTAAAAAGATTGACTGAAAAGTTACAAATTTACAGATACTTTCTAAATTAAACTTGAAGATTGTGGGTTTGTAATTAAATTTCAAAGTACTTATTTTCATGCGAAGTTTGTAATTTTATGATATAATAGCAGCAGATAGAAATAATATTGTACCCTTGGGATCGACTTAAAATACAGCCATGTATTAGGGAAACTAAAAGAAAGTAAAGATACCTATTATCTGAAAACGTGGCATCGATTATTCATTATAAAAAGAATGCTGGTCATTTGATACTTTAATGAAGGCTAAAATATTTTTTGCTTTTAATTTTCGAACTTTCCAACATTGAATTAACGTTGCCGCTGTGGAGTTGCTCTTTAATTTCATTCGCATTCCATTGAATGCATAATTGTCGAGTCATTTCTGCTAACAATGCGATGCGAGAAATCATTTTATGCCGAAAGCGATAGAATAAACGGGATACGGTACACCGAAGAGAGAATACTCTTTAAAAGGTATGTTCACTGATAGCTTTATTATTTATTTTTCATCCAAAAAGTATGTCATTAATATTGAGATCAAATGAAATCGAAACTGTAAAAAGAAGCGGACAAGAATAGAATAATTGAAGGAGGAACATTCAGATGTTCTTTATTATTTTATTTTTAACGTAAAGATATTTATTTACAATTATTTAATGCGAACATTCGAAAGAGAATAAAATTACAAAACAAAATTGTAATACGATTACTTGTATCTGCAGCCAGGATATAAAAACAGAAACTCACTCATTATGCAAATGAAATATTCTCTCGAGTTGCAGTCATTAAGCACAATACAGATACTATATATACTTACTAGGAAAATCTCGTTCGGAACGCAATACGATGGAAAATTAAATCCCAGCACACCCACTCACACACACACACACACACACACACACACACACTCATACTCTTTGTAAATGTGTTCATTATGTCATGCCACGCTCAGTGTCCGTGTTGCATATTGAAAAATGCCCGTAAATTTGCATAATTGAAGCGCAAATGACCAACGCACACATACACACCACGCACACACACACACACCACGCACACACACACACACACACACCAGAGCCATCAATCAGGCGTGCAAACAGTTAACAGTTATTAACGCCCACACACACGAGCGCCACCTGTCGTCGCAAAGACCAACCAAAAACCAACAAACATAAAGAGGGAAGAACTTGCAAATTGGTTGCAGCACACATCTCAACAGCTTGCAACAGTGTTGCATGCGTGTTTTATGCTGCAATCTCTTTGAATGGCATGGCGGGGAAGAGAGGGAGAGTGGGAGAGGAAGAGTGGGAGAGAGGGAGAGAGGGAAAGAGGGAGAGAGGGAGAGTGAGAGAGTGGGGGAGTGGGAGAGTGGGAGGGAGGGAGGTAGGGAGAGAGGGAGAGAGGCAGAGTGGGAGAGAGGGAGAGAGGGACTGGGAGCGGGGCCTGGGGCGGGGCCTCAGGGCGGGGCCTCAGGGCGGGGCCTCAGAGCGGGGCCTCGGAGCGGGGCCTCGGAGCGGGGCCTCGGAGCGGGGCCTCGGAGCGGGGCCTCGGAGCGGGGCCTCGGAGCGGGGCCTCGGAGCGGGGCCTCGGGCGGGGCCTCGGAGCGGGGCCTCGGAGCGGGGCCTCGGAGCGGGGCCTCAGAGCGGGGCCTCGGAGCGGGGCCTCGGAGCGGGGCCTCGGAGCGGGGCCTCGGGGCGGGGCCTCGGAGCGGGGCCTCGGAGCGGGGCCTCGGAGCGGGGCCTCGGAGCGGGGCCTCGGAGCGGGGCCTCGGAGCGGGGCCTCGGAGCGGGGCCTCGGGGCGGGGCCTCGGAGCGGGGCCTCGGGGCGGGGCCTCGGAGCGGGGCCTCGGGGCGGGGCCTCGGGGTGGGGCCTCGGGGCGGGGAGAGTGGGAGAGAGGGAGAGAGAGAGAGAGAGAGGGAGAGTGGGAGAGTAAGAGAGAGGGAGAGTGGGAGAGAGAGAGAGAGAGAGGGAGAGTGGGAGAGTGGGAGAGTGGGAGAGTGGGAGAGAGGGAGAGTGGGAGAGAGGGAGAGAGGGACTGGGAGCGGGGCCTGGGGCGGGGCCTCAGGGCGGGGCCTGGGGCGGGGCCTCAGGGCGGGGCCTCAGGGCGGGGCCTCAGAGCGGGGCCTCGGAGCGGGGCCTCAGAGCGGGGCCTCGGAGCGGGGCCTCGGAGCGGGGCCTCGGAGCGGGGCCTCGGAGCGGGGCCTCGGAGCGGGGCCTCGGAGCGGGGCCTCGGAGCGGGGCCTCAGAGCGGGGCCTCGGAGCGGGGCCTCGGAGCGGGGCCTCGGGGCGGGGCCTCGGAGCGGGGCCTCGGAGCGGGGCCTCGGGGCGGGGCCTCGGGGCGGGGCCTCGGGGCGGGGCCTCGGGGTGGGGCCTCGGGGCGGGGAGAGTGGGAGAGAGGGAGAGAGAGAGAGAGAGAGGGAGAGTGGGAGAGTGGGAGAGTGGGAGAGAGGGAGAGAGGGAGAGTGGGAGAGTGGTAGAGAGGGAGAGAGGGAGAGAGGAACTGGGAGAGGGACTGGGAGAGGGACTGGGAGAGGGACTGGGAGAGGGACTGGGAGAGGGCCTGTGGAGAGAGGGAGGATGAGTGAGAGGTAGATAGGGAGAGAGGGGGAGAGGGAGGGTGCGCCATTTTGCCAAGCATCTATCGACTGCACTCTGAATCTGAGTGTTTGACTGTGTGTTGTCTATGTGTGTGTGTGTGTGTGTGTGTGTGTGTGTGTGTGTGTGGGTGTGTGAGTGTGTGAGTGTGTGATAACGAAGTTTTGTCCTGGCTTTGACTCTATCTTCAGTCAGCAATTGAAATGCCTGACATAAAGGTCACAAGCACACGACCACATGCAAAAACAAATCAAATTAAATATTATAGTATAGACGACTGGTAAATACCCTGTAATTAGCTGTAGACTACGTGTGTTTATTCATTTATTGATATAGTGTCGACTGTAAAATTGCAAAATACAATTTTAAATTATTTAATAAAATTAAACTTAAAAGTTTAAGTGTCTATAGAGTGTATAGACACTTTAAATCAGTACTTTCATTACAGGGTATACGAAGAAACGCTAACTCCTGCCCACACTCGCACACCGACAGAATTTCAATTTCTTTGTCACTTTTGTTGCTTTCTTAATGTTGTTGTCGTTGCTGTTGTTGTTATTATTATTGTTGTTGTTGCTGTTGCTGTTTCTCATCTGGTGCTCCTTCTATTTTCTTCTCCCCTTCGTTCACTCCTTCGTCCTTTATTCGTCGTCTGCTTAATGCTCAACAAGTGTGTTTGCTGGCGACGGGCGTTGATAAAGCTGCAATACAAACAACGACAAAATACATATAACAACAACAACAGCAACTAAGTTAGGTAAAGAAAGTAAAATCATACTTTTTTTTTTGGATGGTTGCCTTTGACTTTTATGCTTTGGCCATTGCCATCGTCGTCTTTGTTTTCGACCTTTTCGTTGACTTGGCACAGTGGGATGAACTTTCCAAAAATAATTCATACATATAATAAATAAAAATCCGATTGTGTAATCGACAAAAATATATTTATCTTAAACTATATCTATAATAATATAAATCTTGCTTCATATTAAGAGCATAAAATAAAAATAGCTCTCTATTTTGATTTATTTATTTAATTTAAATTGTACTTTTGAATTTTTACATTTCAGGAACACCCTTGGCAGTACTTATCGATTTCAGTTCCTATACGACTGAAAAGTATGCTACAAAAATTTTCTTAAAATTGGTTTGCTTTCTGCAGGTAATTATTGGAGATTAAATATTAAAAATTTTACTAAAAATTAAATCACTCTTAAACTATTTTACTTTTATGGTTTAATTACTGAAATTACTTTTTTGTTAATTATAACGCTGTTAATCCACTGTGCGTCGTCTCTTCGTCTGTTTACTTTGGAGCAAAACTTTGTGAAATGGCATTTTGGCATTTGGCTGTGAAGCAATAACAAAAATTGCGTCTGCTTATTGTCTCAAAGGTTCAATGTGCCACGCCCCCTTCGCCCGCCCATGTGTATTTACAGACATTTAACAGATTATTTTGTCAACGTGCGTCTTAGACATTTTAGTTTTTGCCGTAATAAAAATATATACAAAAGAAAAATAAAATAATATGCAGACATTTGAAGGACATGCGCAAGGTAACAATTTAAATTCCTGTAGTAATTTATGGGATCAGCTCGATGCCAGCAAGCCGGGGGTCTCCTACGCTTTTTAGGGTCTACTTTGGCTTTGACTTTTTTGGAACACGCTGCGTTTGCGGCTGTTTTGTTTGCCACTAAGGAATAAACAATGTCCTGGCAAACTTCCTGTTTCCTCATTGAGCGTCGACCTCTACGCAAATCCACGGCGCCTTCGACAGTGACAGCAAAAAGCCTGGCCTCAGGTCTTATTGGCCGCCTTTCTCCATTCTCTGCCCCGTTCTATCCCTTACAAGCCTTATTTGATTTTGACAGCACACTAACACACACACACACACAGACAGACACAGTCATTGGGTGTAACAACCCCGCTTTCCCCCCGCGGGCACTGCGCGTATCCTTTGACTCCTTTGACTCCTTTAACAACTCGACTATTGCCTTGTATTTACCGCCTACCGCCGCCAGTTTGTCTGTTTGTCTGTTTGCCTGTTTTGTCTGTTTGAACGCATTACGAATTTGGCCTTTATTTGGCCCGTGCTAGCCATAATCAAGAAAATGAGCTTTCATTCAACACATTCACTAACTTAAAATATTTGACACAGCTTCTCTATTATCAATTTAAGTTAAATTATTTTGATCAATTTAAAACTTTTGATCCAAGCAGGAAAATTCCAAAATTTTGCAGAAGAACGGTTTGATATTTGGCTCTTTTGGGTTACAAATATTTGGGAATTTTTAAATGCTTTGCTATCAATCTTATGTTATAAGTTATTTAAAAAATTTAATCTTTCTGACTGATTCTGGAAAATGGGCCTTACAAATAAAATACACCTTCTATACAAATATTTAAGCATGTTAAGATCCTTAATTTCCATTTGTTTTGCATAAGTGGAACATTTTTAATAAAGTCGTAAACTTTGAAAAGTTAACAACATTTATATTGCGAATTTTATAAGCAATAAGTAGTGAAAATAGGATTAATTCATTGGGTTCAGGAGCTCCAGAAAACGTTTCACGATTCGAACAACAATCTAACTCTATGTTCAATTTTGCGATATTTGAAATGCCTATTTTTGTAGTGTATTAGTTATTCGCCTACTTTCTGTGATTTTTCCATTGTGTGACGTCATTTTCGTTTAGTTGATTCCTCCAAAGCAACATCTACGAGTACGGCAGAGCCGCTTGACGTCTGTGCAAATAATCATACTTCAAAGGCTATAAATCGTTATTTAAATTTCATTTTGTTTTTTCACATTGCTTAAAGTTTCATTTTGGCCAAATTCCAGTCGCCGAGCAGGGACAAAACGACAGAAGGACACAACGACAGGACGTCGGTGGTTTGTTTGGCAATTTGCGCGTGGACGTTGGCAAAGTAAAGTATGCTTTATAAAAATTCAGCTTATTTGGTTATGAGTCCCGAGTGTGCTAGCTTCAAGCGCGAATATTTCTTCATAATCGTAAACAGGGTATGTGGGTGTGTGTGTGTGTGTGTGCGTGTGTGTGTGAGTGTGTGTGTGTGTGTCTAAAAGTGAGCAGGTGAGAGCAGCTTTGCCTGCTCTCCTTTTCCTGGTCCCATCATCAGGTATAGACTTAGATATACCCATAAACATAAACATGCATAACTTTGCCAAAACTTGCCCGATTTTCATGCGGAATATCGTCTTTATCAAATATAGTTCATATTTAACTAATTGCAGTATTATTAAAAGAACTAAAATAATAAATAAATTGGATTTTTTTTTAAGTCGAAGCTTTTGAGTTTTAACAATTTTGAACATTTATTTTTTCCCATAGAAATTGTGGTATTATACACTTAAGCTGCTACGAAGAAAATACACAAGTATCTTAAAAAGTCCGGAAAATATTCAATGAAAAAGCAATGAAAAAAGGATTTGCCATCACTTCTAGTTTTACTGAGGGCAGGCAGTCTGAAGCCACTCGACTTTTCATCCCTTAAGATTCGACTGAATCGACTTAAATGTGCGGCTTTAATTGGACGCTTCCCCTTTGGGGTAGGAATACATTAAGCTGGTCTTGTTATCCTGGAATAATCCTCGTTAAGTTCTTAATCGATTTGCGTGTCGTTGTAGAGAATGAGAGTATGAGGAAGTGCCTCTCTCCCTTCCCAACGCAGGTCTTGACGCAGTGACTCAATTACAATTACGACACCGTCATGCCAAGGGAGGCAGTAGTACCTTGAATCCAGCATTCAGAGTCCCTCGATTGGCAGTGTCAATGCCAATGCCAATGCTCGTATATTCATAAATTATTTAAAGTATGTCAATATTTGTTTTGGTTGCCAGCGATAACGATAATAATGATGATGAGCTTGATGATGATAAGGATGATGACGAGGCCGTTGATTAAAGGACATTGCAGTAAGGATATATAAACATATATACATCAATTTGTGCTTTCTTTATTGAACTTTAAATTAGTTTTATTTGGTCGCCCTCGTCCTGAGAAGGCAAACAACCAACTTAATTGTGAATGACAGCAAAATAAGACGAAGAAAACGAAAAGGAAGATGAGAATGTGGATAAAAAAGACAGCGAAATAACAAGCAACAAAATGGCCTTGTAATTTGTATAATAAGTTCGCCTCTAAAAAGACGAGTCCTGTGAAAAAAACGTTAGAAAAGAAGCCGAAGCGTTAAATATAATGAGATAAGCTCATTAAAATGATGAGATAGAGGAGGCAGGTGGAGGATCAGCTGTATTAAAATGGTTGCCATGTCCTTTTTCGACCAACTCAAAGGAAGACTGATCCCATCAATCAGACGAGGCGCATTGTCAACTTTAAGTTAATTATGGAAACTTTTGCACTTGATTGATTCACTGCCAGGCAACAACAACAACAACGGAATGAGAAAGTCCTGCGCCGAATGCACTGAAGCGTATAATCCTGACAATGTGCCGGCCCTGCGGCTCAACCGACTGTGATTGACAACAGGCACTTAACGCGTTTTTGTGTCACACACACACACACACACACATACACACACCCACACACACACTCAGCAACTCTCTTAACACCCTGCGGCCGTTGTTAATGAGCCACAAGTGCGCAACAGCTGAGCTGGCAGCATGTGTCTGCCACATACAGAGAGAGAGAGGGAGACAACATCAACATCAACATCATCTTCATCTTCATTTTCATCTTCATTTCCTTCTCTCTCTCTCTCTCCCACAGCCCATCGCCCAGAGTGAAACACAGATTTAGAGAGTTGTATGGCCTTTGTCCTTTATAATGCTTATATAGAGATTGAGACTGCGACAGAGTACAACAACAACAGATTGCACTTAAATATATATATAGAGTAAATGTATCTCAATTGTTAGTTGTCTTCAAATAGTTTTTCTCTTCATTCATTCTGCAGACTCATCATCATGATATCAGCGCATTTTGTGCAATTTATAATGGAAGTTTGCATTCTTCATACACTATGCAACAAGTATTTTAATTATTTGCCATTTCCATTTAATTATACATATTATATAGCTTAAAGCACTATAGAGTTTGATAGGCAAGTGTGTTTTGAAAATACATTATTTTAAAGATCTTATTAAATTTTATGGATACATTTGTTAGTGAATTTGCTGGAAAAATGTAAGCAAGTCACATTAAAAATAGCATTGGTTGCATAGTATAAAGTCTTCATTGTACACTGTACAGTGAAAAAATATATATATGTATGTACAGTTTTTTTTTTTGCCTTTAGTTGAGGTCAGAAAGGCTGCGAGAAGCGTTTATTGTTGAGAGAAGCAAAGTTATAATATTGGTGAAGCCATTTTTTGTTATTTCGACTTCTCTTAGAAATATTTCACTATAAACTTACACTTCTCATTACTAATTCGCTATCATTTTCTAAACTTTTGAGCCAAGCGTCTCGTAATAATTTTCTTTTGCAATTTATCCTAACATTTTTGTATTTCCTTTACTAACTTCTCTTTTAACTTCTCTTAACTTCCCTTTATATTGCTATACTTTCAATTAAGTATGAATGTTTCTCATATCGATCTTTGCTCTCACCTTTTCTTCCTAAACATTTCGCTTTGCTTCTTACTTTGCTTCTCGCAGCTACCTCTAACCTCAGCTTAAAGCTTCTTCGACAGCATGTGAAAAATACTAAATAATTTAGTATGTAATTGCATTTAAAGACAATTGTTTTAAATGTTGTTATTTAGTTAAACATTTAAGAGTACACAATAAATTCGGTGGGCATTTAGTTTGCTTTGATTTGAATTTATGCTTAGCGAGTTCATGCGTTACGAGTAATTATAATTATAATTATAATTATGATAATTATCATTTTAAAGCCGCCGCTTGGGCAACGTCGCGTATGCGCGATGCAGATTGCGTATACGCCTGTTTATATAATCTTTTGATTTTTTCTTTTATATATATTTTTTTTTTGATTTGGCAAAAAGTTTAGCGCTGTTTTAATTTTTCTCTCTACTAGTTGAGTGTGTTTTTGGTGTGTGTGTGTGTGTTTGTATTTGATGTGCACTTGGCGGACGCGGCAAATTAAAAGTTGGTTAGGCAAAAGTTTTTCCCCTTTTTTATATTCATTTTTATGATTTTTTAGTTGCAGTCGAACAAACATTAAAGTGTGTGTTGTGTGTGTGTGTGTGTGTGGTGTGTGTGCGCGTGCTTGTGTGTTTTTGAGCATGGCTGACAAATAAAGATAAAGTGCACTTCCAAAAGCAGAAAGTGAAGGATAAACAAAGCCAGTGCTCACGTTCCAAATTCAATTTCGACCACGTTTTCTTAACCAAATAGTTGGATTTATAAGTGTGTCTGTGTGCGTGTGCACATGAGAGAGAGCGAGAGAGATAGAGAGAAAAAGTTAGGTACCGTTTTAATAGACCTGCGACTTATTCTTAAGCGTATGAGTTAGAAATCGTTAGAAGACAGTGTAAATAATTCTTAAAGATTCGCATAGTATCTTCCAATAGAGTAGTTTACATAAATATACTTTATTTGTGATATATATCCATTTGTTTGTATGCTTTGTATAGATATATTCAGTAACATATATGCAATATGTTTAATAAATTTCTTGTTAGCTTAGTTAATAACAACAGTCAACATTCAACAGTCATTCCGATATGAGTTTTCTTTGCGATTTGGAAGAGATTTGTTTTTAGCTTGTTTCGAAGTACTCAAAGGAGCTTATTCATAAACATCATAAATATACAATATAATTTAATTTAATGCACACTTATATAATAAACGCTTAAAACACATTTATAAACATTATATTCTTAAACAAATAGTTGTCTACAGTATTTTGTATTTGGGTTATTCATGGGTTCATGTTTAGAAAAAAATTGACAGCATATTTTTTTCAATTAAAATTACTCGCATGGAACACATAGAAATATACTTATATTTAACTACATATACCAATGTATTGATGTGTGTGTGTGTGTGTGTGCGTTTCACACCCAGTGCTAGGCTTTTTTTCAGACACGCGTCTCGCTTTGCGTCTTATCAGCGAGGTCTGCCATCAAAAGTAGGTGCGGTGCCTACATCAAGGCCAGACACTTGCCCCGATGATAACTCCCATTCGTTGTGGGTCTAAGAACTGAGCATTCTGCACCCAATCAAAACATCCGCTACAAACAAATGAAACAATCGCAAAATCGGAGGCCTGACCACACGAGCCATATGCCAATGACTTGGACTTTTTTGATAAGTCTTTCAAGGTGTGGTAAACGTCACAAGTCAAATTAGTTCAAATAAGTTTCTCAATATTCTTGTCTGTGCTAAATTCATATTTTCTTTCTCATCAACATGCCAAAGTTAACAACTGTCATCACTTTTAGTGACTAGTCATACGATAAATTTAAGTTTTTTTCTCAGCTAATTGCAAATTATTTTCTCAACTTCATGTTAGACTTAACATCTACTTTAACATGACGTCAAACTTTAACTTTGGTTTCATACAATTTAAAATACATACATGTCACAGTGTTGCCACTTAAATTTAAATTTAACTACCAGTCAGGCTAACCTGAACTTTAACATGCAGATGATAAAACCTTTAACATGATGTCAAACTTAAACTTTGGTTTCATATAATTCAAAATACATATATGTAACTGTATTGTCACGCCGTAAAATCTTTATTTATCTGCCAGTCAGGCTAACCTGAACTTTAACATGCAGATGATAAAACCTATTCGCCAAAATCAGTCTACTTACAACAAAATTACCAGGTTCTTTTTGTGTCTGAGTTTAATAGCCTTGACTTAACATAAACACACCCCTACACACACACTCACACATCTGCATATAGGTCTTGAGTATGGCATATGTTGTACACAAATTGGCTGTAACATATTTGCAACATTCATAATAATTTTTCGACTTTATAATACTCGTAAAAATGCTTTAAAAAGAGAACATCAAAAACAGTTTTCGCAAGCTGAGCATTGGCTATTATATATGTTATGTATGTAGGTACAAGTACATATATTATATTATATGGGCTATATATGTATACTCTGTATGTGTATATATATTTTTACTTTAAAATGCTAGCAAAATAATTTGATTTATTTGTTGTATTTTAGGCTTAGCTCTGGGTTACTTGGGTCTGTTTTTACGTTTTGTGTTTATGTTGTTTGCCTGATTGAGTTGAGTTTTCTTAAAGGACGTGAAGATTCTCACAGCTTTTGGATTTGGAAATGTCGCTAAGGCAAATTTTCTGTAGAATTTCCTTTGCCAGATGCAGAGATATGTGGGTACGTGAGGTTTTCATCTTCGATGAGGTAGCTTTCTTTTCGCGTTTCTCCTTCAGGCGCATCTGCAAAATATATAGAAAATTGGGACCCATCACTGAAATTGAAACCGCCCGTAAGTTTTAATAATATTAAATGTCCAATTTTCATTAATTAGTGAGCCTCTGTGGCCGACAAGTCTACCTACCAAACAACCACAGAACGGACTAACCACAAATCCATTTAAGTTATTTCCTGCACAATTTTCGCATGCATCAATGAGTTGCGTGTATTTCGCACCTAAACCTAAATAACCGCACAGTCCCCAGACCGGAATTACGGCAACTCAAGCGTTACCATCACCTGAAATATCCCTTTTCCTTCCCTTTGCTTACCTGCTTCAGTATGCCGACGAGAAGTTCATCGACATTATGTTGTATGCCGCTGGACGTCTCAATAAATTTGGCATCGCGTGAGGCGGCCAATGTTTTGCCTTCTGTGGAAAGGGATAAAGCAGAAGTGAAGAGTGAAATATGAAATACAAAATGAGGTTGAGTTTGAGTATGAGAAATGGCAAAATGGAAACGGGAAACAGGAAAACGAAAAGCGTGAAAGAAAATGCGAGTTGGGAAATGGAAATGAAATCAAGCCATCATAATTAAGTCCTGGATTTACTTAAATTTCCCAGACACACAGAGATGAGCGCGTGTCGAGCATATCATAAAATTAAAGTGTTTATAAATATGTACAATTTCTTATAGCAATAAATCTAGTATATTTAAAATGTAAATGTGCGAGGATTGTGAAAAAGGATAGTACAGCTTTTTATGGTAAATAACGTTATCTATTAATATTATCTATAATCTCACTTAACTTCAGTAATATCGGACAAGTAGAACGGGAGTAATAGCTAACCAAAAATATTAATAAAGTTATTATTTCAAATAATCACCTAAAAGTATGCAATAGTTTTTGTTTGGTAGTAATTTCTTTAAAGTACTTTTATATATATTAAAATAAGTAACAGGTAACGGTATGTTTAGCTTTTTTAAGCTACTATTTTTTAAAATCTAGCTTTTTTCGGCTCTTAGCTATTAATGACAACACTGGTTGCCAAAGAGAAAACACTAACGACACAAAACAAACGACCCATTTAAGTTCGTGTCACGCGCTCATCTCTAGTTTGAAATCCCCTTTTGATTGCTATTGGCTTACCCTGTGATGTGATAAGTCTTGCTCGTGCCAAATCGGCTTTGTTGCCAACCAAAATGACGGCCTTGTCCTTTGTATAGTTCTCCTGCCACAAATAATTGATAATCTCCTCGGCAATGCGAAAAGAGCCCTTATCCACAACGGAGAAGACAATGACACAGCCGTGTGGTTCATAGGTGGACAGAGAATTCTCCACACTCATCTCAACGCTGGGATGATCGATAAATACCATATCGGATTCCTCATCGTCCAGTAGAACGCTGACCGTCTTCTCGCCGAACTCATCGTCTAAAACTCAAATCAGAATTAAACTCTATAGACAGAAGCGGAAACCAGCGGGCAAATGGGATTGGCATTGGACCATAAACACGCATAGGTTTCACATTTACAGGGTAGCACAAACTACTCACTATCCAACAGACGCCTTCCAACTCCTCACAGAGGGGGAAGTCAGTCTGGACAGTTGACTTACCTAGACTCGCATCGTAGGTGTGCATATACTCAGACGTCATAAACTGATTAACCAGTGCCGTTTTGCCCACACCCGCATCTCCAAGCATCACGACCCGATATCGAGCCGGAGGCGGCGGTTCCAGATTCTCCGATTCATCTGGCGAGGCCGGCAGAGAATCGACATTGGCATAACCGGCTCCACAGCAACTGCCCTCAAAGGGGGATCTCTCACTGGCCCGACTGTTGGTTGAATTGACACTCGTGTTGCTTCGAGATCTTCGTGAGATTATCGAGTCACCACAATTGACCACGTTTCCCTTGCTGATGGAGAAGTGTCGCAGTCGATACAGATCATCGCTGGCCCTCGGATTATATGGACGTTCCGGCAGCGAGCAGACGCGCGGTCGGACGTGATCGGGAACTGACAAAGAAGTATAATTTAAAAAAATTTTGAAATAATAAAAATAGTGCTTAAAAATGGGTCTTGAAGGAGTCTAACTTTAATTTCAACGACTTTTTACACAAGAAATGTCAAATTTTATATTTATTAAAAAAAAACTTTGATCTCTTATAACTTTATCAAAAATTAACCGATTTTCAAGCGGAATGTAATTTTTTTTATGATTTGGTCCCTAAATTGATTCTGCATTCAAATTTTTATCATCTAGAAAATTTGATCAATTTTCGATTTTTGTCAAATTTTCCATATCAACCCCTTGACAATTTTTCAAAAACTTTGATCTCTCATAACTTCATCAAAAATTAACCGATTTTCAAGCGGATTGTCATTTTGTTTATGATTTGGTCCCTAAATTGATTCTGCATTCAAATTTTATTTTTATTTAGAAAATTTTATTATTCTTTGGTTTTTGAAGTCATTACCTATATTGGTTCGGTTTAATTATATTTTTTACCTATTCTTGAAACAATCGGAATATCCTTAAGTAAACTTGTTGTATTTATTTACCTGGCAACTCGAGAAAATTGGAAGTGCGACGCTGTCGGCCGCGATTGGAGCTTTGGAAGGCCAACGGTCCGATGTCGTCGTTGGAGAAGATGGAAGTATTGGAGCAGGCGCTCTTCATGGACTCCCTTGAGCTGCGTCGACTGGCGAGATAGGCGAGTCCACCCTTGGAGCTGCCACGTCGACGTGGCTTATACTCAACCGCATCTCGTTTGGGCTTGATCGGCTTGCAGCCGCTGAGCTCGTGCTCCGAGTCCTTGGTGAGATCACTGGTGGACTTGCGATAGCGCAGAGAGACAACACTGTCGGAGCAGGTGCGATCCAAGGTGGAGTGGGAGCTATGGAGTACTTGGTAACCGGGATTCGAGGTGATATTGATGGCATGACGACGCTGACGATGCGAGTGTGGTTCATCTGTGCTCACATGTCCAGCATCCGTGTCCGTATAACTGAAGCTGGTGGTTGTGGTGGTCACCAGTGTGCTCGTCGTATGCTGTGTCGTCTCGCCGGACTCCATGGACACCTGTGTGCATTCCGTAAAGCAAGAGTCCCGCTTCAGGTCATAGTAGCTTCCCGTTGGGCCACCACTGTTGTAGCCACCAGTTGCTGCCGCTGCATTCAAGCAACGTGCCTCGATCTTGGTTATTACTGGCAACTCCCACTCATCCCGCCTCCGCTTGCCGCTTCCCCCCTGACCCCCCTGACCACCCACTCCCGTTGTGGTCAACTGCGGCAGCTGATCCATCGGCGGCTTGGAGCGCAGCAGTTTCTTGGAGCCCTGGCGACGTGGCGAACTCGGTGGCTCATAGTACAGCGAACCATCATCGGGAGAAATGGGTTCATAATACTCAAACTTCTTGCCCAATGCGGAATGATCCATGCCCGGACAGTTGGCCGGACTGACGGCATCAAAGACAAATTTACAGGGTGACTTGGGACTACGCGTCGCATGTCCACTCATCAGGGATGACGAAGAGTCGTCCATGGAGCCCGATGTGGGCGTCTGATAGTAGGACGAGGGCGTTGAGCTGCTCACCTCATCACAGCTGTCATTCGCATAGGTTGTGGTAATCTTGGGACTGCGTGGTGGCTCATAGATGCCATAGCCATAAGCTGATTGTGTGGGCGTGGCATACACCGAAGGCGGCGCCGGATGATAGCTTCTGTGTGGGTGCCACAAATGCAGATAAAAAAATGTTCTTAAATCAAGATTTTGGTTTCAGAACTTAGATTTTTGGTCTAAAAAATGCGTCAAGAACATTAAATTCTTAAATTAAGAGAACACATCTTTATTTTAAGATCATTTTAAATAAGAACAAGTTCTTACTTTAAGAATAAATGTTCTTAAAATCAAAATCCAAACATAATTTTTTTTTTAATTTGGATTTATATTCATTTTGTTCTGTTTTATTTTTAGTAATTTTAAAAATGTCGAAATTGACATAATTATACTCTCCTAACTATTTAAGATTTTTATTCTTATATTAAGTTTAAAAAATATTTAGATTAATAGATTTAGATAGATTAGATTCTTGATTTTAGAACTTGTTCTTTTTTTTCAGTGTATGATGTGATGAAATCTCATCTTATCTCATCTCATTTTACTATTTATTTGTATTTACTCACCTGGGCGACTTGGGCGTGGCACCTTTGTAGGGCAAAGGATTGCTTGCCGCACGTGTTGGTGTCTTGTGGCCACCAACATGCCCGTGGGAATGCGGGTGTCCATGTCCGTGTCCGTAGCCACTACCCCCACCTCCAGTCGACTCGCCTCCATCCCAGCTGTGCTGTTGTTGTGCCATATTATCCAATTGGAATCGGAGTCGAGTGGGAGGCAGATTTAATATTCCTGTTGCTCCTGTTTTTCCTGTTGCTCCTGTTGATGATGATGATGCTGGAAGTTGGTCGCAACTCATGTGTAAATATTACGGGTCATTACTCAACACACAAACACACTCACACACTCGCACACACACACACATACACACACCCGCTTATTTGCCTAAAGTCGGCAGCGAGTAAACATAATTTATGGTTTATCTTTATTTAATAAATATAATGAAAACTACAATAAAACGCAAAACGCATAAAGGCCATGACCATGACTGCTGCCTGCCACGCCCACATACAATTCCGCCTCCGCCCATATGGCTCACGGGCTTTGCAAATTTGTTATGCGTGTGTCAGCAAAATTGTTTATGAATGTTGCATTCCGCTCGCTCAAGTGGCTGTGGTGAAAACCCCTCTACACTGATAAAAAAAAGAGAGACACACCTTGATTTTAAGAATACTTAAAATAAGACCAAGTTCTTATCTTAAAATAAATGTTCTTAAAATTTAAAAAAAATAGATAATAAAAAAAATTATTTTTAATATTTAGAATTTTATTTTAAAGTTCTTAGTTTTAAAAGTTGGTCTTTATTTTCAGTGTACTCGTCTGCTCCTCCTCTATCCACTCAACTTTGATGCTAAGCTCTTAAAGCATTTTATTGCAGCTTTAAAATTGTGTCCTTTGTCGCTTGTTGCATGCAACAAGCTGTCGCTGTCATTGCCTCTGCCTCAGTTTCTGCACCCCTTAAAAAAGTTGATGTTTGTCTTTTGGCTGGCTTAACAAACTGTCAAACACACACACAACCAACACACAAGAAGCATTTTATTGGCTACAACGATTTGTTCAAGTAGTTTGTCAACACTTTAAAGTTTCTTAACTTAAGTTAAGACTTAACGTAATTCTTCTTTTGAGTTAGGCAAGACGGACAGTTTGAGCTGACATTGTGTTCAATATTGGCTAATTGTATCAGCATTTATCTTAAGCAAATTAAATAAGCTACCATCTCTACACTGACAAAAAAAAATCTATAAAATAAAGATAATTGTCCCAAGTTACACATTTTCTTCTAAAAATTTCATACTCAGCTAAAAATTCTGCCTACTTATAAGGGCAAAAATAGTGTTGCCTACTTATATGGGCAAAAATAGTGTTGCCTGCTTATATGGGCAAAAATAGTGTTGCCTACTTATATGGGCAAAAATAGTGTTGCCTACTTATATGGGCAAAAATAGTGTTGCCTACTTATGTGGGCAAAAATAGTGTTGCCTACTTATATGGGCAAATGGCAGGAACTTCAATTTCGAGCTCGTGTCACGATTCCATCTCTAATAAGCTGAAATTAATGCTACAAATTTGTTGAGTTGTTTTGCAGCTAAACAAAGTTCTAATCCAGCTGTTCACCAACTTGGATTTCCATTTTCGTTTTCATTCTTATGGTGATTTGATTGCTGGCAAAAGTCACATTGAAACAATTTTTACTATAGTTTTATGACTGCTACATAAAAATAAAGAACATGGTGCTATAAAATTGTCCAGCACTTATATGGGCAAATCTAGTGTCTCATTTTATTGTCCAGCTGCTGCTGAGCTCGTAACCTGAGTCTCAACTGTTGCCATTGCTTATGCCCCAAGAGTTTGCTCTATCCACCTGTTGCCACCCCATCCCCTATTTCCCATCCCCTATCTCCCATCCCCTATCCCATTTAGCTATCTATTGTGCTCTGCGACGCGTATACAAATAGCCAAGTCACCCACTCACTCAGCCAGGCACAAAGCGTGGATACGTGTTCATATTCTAAAGCAAATAATATGAAAGCGAGCAACTGAATACTCGTGTGTAAATACACAAACACACACGTACATACATACAGACACATGAGTGTATATTCAGTGAGGTACCTGTTGGTCTTCATACCCCCTAAACGAGGTGTCCACTGAGAGTATTCTCGCAAGACGATTGTGCAACATATTTGAGCTGTAAGAATAATAACTAGAACTGAAATTATAGTTGCAGTTGATAGAGACACATAAACATTTATCCCTTTTATCAGCTGAACAGTATTCAAAATTAAACTGACTCGATTTAACGGTTAAGAAAAAATAATAATAATCATATTTTTTAGGTCTTAGCAAACAAAATAAATTAATATAATTAAATTTTAAATTTTATCTAGTTTTCAATTTAAATTTGAAGGGAGAAACAATTATCATATCGAAAAACCTTTGACTTATATACTACAGAAAATTAGTTAGGAATGTAACTGTAAAAAATTGGACACGATTTTACTGCGAATCTTATTTAAATTAGAAAAGCGTCTCATTTGGCAACTAAATGAAGAGAAAGAAAGCGTTACAATTTGAAAAAGACATGAATAAATTATTAATTTACCTGCTTTTCTAAATGTAACTGAGTAGAACTTTGTAATTGAAACAATGAAAATTGTTCAACAATCTAATCAAAATAAGAAAAGTGTCTGCAACTACAATTGAAACTGAGAATAAAGAACCTTTAAAGTAGGAATATAACCCTAATAAAACTAAATTTTCCTCAGCACTACTTAAGAGCATAAAAATGATTTATTGTTATTCGCAAAAATCTGTTCCTGGCAACCATAGAATTAAGCTTGTAAAGCAAAAAAACATTGTAATATGTAAGCAAATTAGTTTTAATTTATGCTATTAACAATAATACGGTAAAAGAAATGTGAGTTCAACTAAAGAATACCCAATAAGTCAATAAATGTGGTAAAATAAATACAATAATCTGGCAACGCCAGGCAAATATAAGATGAAAATAAAAATTATATTGTAAAATGTTATTATTAGCAGATTATTTTATAAATATAAATTAAAAGTTTTATTTACTATTTAAATGTTCTGCATGTTAATTACAGGGTATATTACAGTCAAGAATTGCACGTAATTTACTTAACTACGTTTCAATGTGCCTGGGAATCACGTAACCTGGCCTGTTGCCACCGCAACCAATCATTCAGATGAACAGACGGACAGACAGACAGACCGACAGTTGGAAGTGGGAGTGAGAGTGGGAGTGAGGTAGACTGAAGCATGGATAGAATAATCATAAAAATGTTGAATAGAAAAAACATTTCATAATACCGTGTAACTTGCCAGGACAACAGTTTTGGTTGTGCGAAAAATCTGTGGACACTAACAACAACAACAACAGTAAAAACAAATCAATAGGAAAAAGAAATGCCAGTTCTTAACTCCCTCTCTTTCCATCTGTCCATCAATCTGTCTCTTTCTATCAACTGGTCGTCGAAAAGAAAATCAGTTTTTGTTGGCATTACGTGAATTGTCTATGCATGACAGGGATATGAAAACCCCCTTTCTATACCTAGCTTATAGCATTCTGAGAATTTTTAACATAAACGAATACAAATCACTTTTAAGCAGGTGGAAAAAATGAGGATAACATCATGGTCAATATAATTGCAGCATATTCAAGTCTTTTAACTCTCAGCTTAGCTATTTAATCAGTCAATCGGATTGAGGACTGAAAATAGAATAACTTACAAAATTGTTGTGCAGGTATTTTTATTTTATTTTGCAGTTATGCATAAATTTACAAATATAACCTGAGGCCAAATCAGCCGAAAACTGATTTGATTTAGCGTCGGATTTGTGTAGAAAACAAACAGGAATAAAACAGTGAATAAAATTGAAAGAGAAAGAGAAAAAAAAAAAACAAAGAGGGTTAAGGATTTGAATATTTTAAGAGCTGACAGTATAGCATTTACTGATTAAAGTTTTAAAACAGTTTTAAGACTATTTAAATTAAGTTAATATTTTTATCTTTTCGGTTATATTTTTTTAAATACTTATTTTATACTTATTGAAGTTTTTAAACAGTTTAAAGACTATTTAAATAAGTTAATATATTTATCTTTTCAGCTATACTATTTTTCAATACTTATTTTATATTCCATCCATTTCTAATTATTTTTATTTTTCTTTCAACTGTTTTCAGCTGTCGTTAAATAAATTTATATAGACTGATCAACCAAAAGTTCAAATGTCTCTGACCTGTGAACAAAACTGTCTGCTTCTTTATGAATACGCCCTATCATCATCACTATCATCATTATTATTATTATCATTATTATCATCAGAGTGTGAGGCGTAATGAACCCAAGTGCATTTCCAAGAGCTATTAACTTGTGGGTAAATCTGCAACCATAACCCACTAATGTCTAGAGTTGCCTTGTCTGACCAGCAACAACCCTTTTAAGTAAACTTTGCTTAATTACATGCCCGCACCCGTTAAGCACATATTTAACACACCCACACACACACACCCACACACACACGCACACATGTACGTATCTAAACAAACATAAATATTTTCTGAGCAACCACATAATACCACACCTCCTTTAGCTCTATTTCCTCCTGCTCCTTCATGTTGACCAAGACCAGCACTTGCTTCACAGAATTAGCGTTTCTTGTAAATATATATATATATATATATATACGTATTTGTATGCATGTCTGTCTGTGTGTGTGTGTGCAGCATAAACAAGAAAAGTCCATAAAACACTTAGGATCAAACAATATAATACAAGAGACTTAAAGCAAAAAAAAGTGTAGCCTACTTTGTGGAGGCGCCCAAGGGGAAACTTTACACATTGAACTAACTGGTCAGCTGGTCAGCTTTAGCTTTGGTTTTGGCTTTGGCTTTGGCCAACTGGCAAATTAGAATTCTAGGCTAAAAGTCACGTTCGCCACTTAGTTATTAGACTTGGCACCCACCAGCATTTTCCCCTCAGACCCATCGATTTTATTGCAACACATAATTCTTGGCGCGCGCCATTTGTGCAAATCTCATGTTGATGGCATATTAAGTGACTACACTGAGAAAAATATTCATTCTAAAAATCAAGTTAAAAAAACTTGATTTTAGCTTGAATATTTTAAGTGGATATTATTATTAAATTAGAATAAAACGTAAATAAAAAGTACAAATTAAATAAGTTAAAGAAACGTTAATTATTTGATCTGGCTGAAAACATTTTATTTATTTATTTATTTATGCGCGACTAAAAGCAGTCCGCAAGAAACAAAAAAAATCCATATATAAAATTAAATTAAAGATTAAAAAAATAAACACTAAAAAATAAATTAAATATAAATTTAAACTGTAAAGAAAAGATTTAAATTAGAATTAGAATTAGATATTAAAGAATCCCAAAAATTATAATATTGTTGAGAAAACACGGGCTTGATTTTAGGATTTTGTACTTGTTTTAAAAGAATTCGGAATTGCCGTACTTTTGACAAAGTATTGGAATAATTTTAGAACGAAGTCCCCAGTTTTTTTTTCTGTGTAGCTGCGGGGAAAAGAGCAGGGGAAGCACACAACTTTGGCGGGCAATTTAGGTTTTAAATGCGTCATTTGTGGGGCAGACTGTGTCGCTGAGAGGTGAAGGGGGAAGGACAAGGGGAAAGTGGGTACAGTGGTGGCAAGTTACGTGTAATTAGACGCGTCTGGCGTCAAAGTTGGGTGCGAGGATTAGCAATTAAGCGAGTGTCCTGTGCGGTGTCCTGAACAGCGCGCAACAAGTGCTAACAGGGACAAGCGTAATCCCAGCGACACACACACACACACACGCACACACACTCATACACACTCATACACACACACACACATATACACTCAGCCACGCACACACACATAATTGAGAGAGCGAAAGTGAGAAGTTGGAGCGCTAAAAGAGCAGCGCATAAATCAACATGTCAAATCGCAGCTTAACAGCAGACAGACTCCTACACACACACACACACACACACACTACACACACACACACACACACACACACTCTTAGTCTTAACTTAGCAGGAAATCATATTTTATGTTTACCATTTTGTGTAGATTTTGCAAATTGCGCTTGTTTGTAATTTCCGAAATTAACTTTTCTAATTGTCTTAATTGCGTTACGACACTCTCTCACTCTCTCTCTCTCTGTCTCTTTCTCTTTCCGTCTGACTTTGTCTCTTTCTTCCTCACCTTAAGTCTATCTCTATCTTGTACATGAACAATAATTGCTACAACAAACTAACAACACCAAGCAACAGTTTGTACAGTTAACCGTCTTCTATTTTTTGTTTTTTTTTGTTGCCTCTCGCTGCACTTCCGTTTCCGCTTAAAGCCGCGCGTTGCAAGTAGTGTTGCAAGTGCCGCACACGAAATTGGCCGACAGTCCGCGTCCGCAGCTCGAGCTGTACTGTATCTCAGTTATCCAGCTCGCTTGCATTTTGTCTCTGCGGCACGAAAGCCAACGTTGACGTCGACGTCGACGCCGACGCCGACGCTTCAGTCGGCCAGAAGCTTCAGCTCAACCAAAAAAGCTCTTCCAGCCTGGAAGCGGTGTGTCGTTCAAAACGTTTTTCCGGGCTCAACATATAGTTTCGGTTACTTTATTGCGTTTTCAAATTAATTTCGATATATTTTGCGTAGCAGGCAAAAGGAAGCGTGATCATTTTCCATATATTATATATATATTCTTGATAAGCATCAACAGCCGTTTTGCTTGTTCGTCCTATTGTATGAACACAGAGAAACTTTAAGAGATAGATAAGGTATAAGGTATTTTTACAATATTAAATTATTTATCTTAAAAAAACCTATCTCAAACTTAATCTTTTTATACACTTGTATTATACAACTTCCAAAAACCAAATTAAGTTTAAATCGGTACACTTTAACATATAGCTGCAGAAAACTATTTATCTGAGATATCTAAATTTTTAGCTACCTTATGACTCAATTTTTAGCTAATTTTTCACATTTTTCACATATTCCATTATTTTGAATTTTTATATTAACTCTTTCAAGGTATTTTAGGTATTCTAAATTAATTCTCTATATATATAAATTAGATTGAATAAAACCTTTCTCAAACTCAATATTTTGAGAAACTTGCTTCTTCTATTTTAAGTAGACTTTCTTTTGGTTCTATCGAGGTTCGAGAAATCCTTTAAGTTGATTCTTCACATTACAAATAAAAACTCAATATATTATGTTCTTTTTGTTAAAATCATTTGGTTTTATTATTATTTCAGTTTTGTGATTTTTTTGTTCTTATCTTTTCTTTTTTTCTTGTTTTATATATATTTTACATTATGGGTTGAACTTAGAAATATACTTAAAGCTAGTGCTTATACAATAAATAGTTTTGGAAGTCTGCAGCTTAAAACTAAAGAAACGACTTTAGTGAAGAATTGTGAATTTTGCATAGTCTTGAGGTAAGATAGAGTATATGCGGGTAGGGTTAACTTGGGGTGTATTATGGGTATAGTTTGGGGATAGTTGCTTAATGGTAAAGGTGTTTGCAGGGCGGGTAAAGATGTGTGTATGGGTGTGTATATGTGTGTGTGTTGGGGTGAAGTTACAGCTCGATTCTTTTACAAATCTGCAACGCGTTCGCTCAGCTTCTCCAGCTCGGAATAGATGCTGGCTGGCAGATCGGCTCCCACTTGGGACTCGAAATAGTTGCGGATGTCCTTCACCTCCTGTGTCCAGAAGTCCTTGGGCAGCGAGAAGAGCTGCTTCAGATCGATCTGTTCCTTCATGCCAGCCAAGTTGAGTTGTCCAGCTGCAGGAATGCGACCAATTGCCGAGTCCTGATAACAATCCTCGCCATTGCAGCGACGCAGAATCCACTCCAGGACACGGGAATTCTCGCCGTATCCGGGCCACATGAATTTACCCTGATCGCTCTTGCGGAACCAGTTAACGTGGAAGATCTTGGGCACCTTGCCGCGCTTCTCCATGCTCAGCCAATGTGCCACATAGTCACCAAAGTTGTAGCCAAAGAAGGGACGCATCGCAAAGGGATCATGCATGATCATCTTGCCCTTGTGCTCCGCCGCCGCAGTCGCCTCACTGCGCATCGCGGCGCCAATGAAGACACCATGGGCCCAATCCCGGGCCTCATAGATCAGGGGCACTCCAGCGGGACGACGGCCTCCAAAGAGCATGGCAGAGATGGGCACACCAGCTGGATCCTCCCAGGCGGGATCAATGATGGGACACTGGGCGGCAGGAGTGCAGAAGCGGGAGTTGGGATGAGCAGCAGGTTTGCCCGAGTCCTTGGACCAGGGCTTGCCCAGCCAATCGGTGATCTGTACATTCGGAGCCAGGCTGCTCTCCATGCCCTCCCAGAAGACGCCACCATCGGATGTGGATGCCACATTGGTGAAAATGGTGTTCTTGAAGACTGTGCCCATGGCAATGGGATTGGTCTCCATCGAGGTACCGGGAGCAACGCCAAAGAAGCCATTCTCGGGATTGATGGCACGCAGCACACCCTGGGAATCGAACTTCATCCAGGCAATGTCATCGCCCACACACTCCACCTTGTAGTCGGCCAGGGAGGGGTTCAACATGGCCAGGTTGGTCTTGCCACAGGCGGAGGGGAAGGCGGCGGTGATGTACTTCTTGACGCCCTTGGGATCGGTGATGCCCAGGATGAGCATGTGCTCGGCCAGCCATCCCTCCCGCTTGGCAATGGTGCTGCCAATGCGCAGAGCGAAGCACTTCTTGCCCAGCAACGAGTTGCCACCATATCCAGAGCCATAGGAGACGATCAGATTCTCGGCCGGCTTATGCAGAATGATGGTACGCTCGGGATCGCAGGGCCAGGAAGGCTGCTCCACCTGACCATTGGCCGGAGTGCCCACGGAGTGCAGAGCACGGACGAACTCCTCCTTCTTGGCCAGCTGCTGGAGCACGGCGGCTCCCATGCGGGTCATGATGCGCATGGAGGCGACCACGTAGGCGGAATCGGTGACCTCAATGCCGATCTTGGAGAGCGGTGAGCCAACGGGACCCATGCTGAAGGGCACCACATACATGGTGCGCCCCTTCATGCAGCCGGGGAAGCGTTGCTGTATAGCTGACTCCATGTCCATGGGGGAAATCCAGTTGCCCAGAGTACCCTTAACGCCATCCTTGGGCGTGGGAATCGTCTCCTCGCGCTCCTCCGTGCAGATGAATGTCTTGGACTCCACACGGGCCACATCAGCGGGATTGGTCCTGGCCAACCAGCAGTTATCATACTTGGGCAGCGGCACAATGGTTCCCTCCTCCAGCAGGGTCTTGATGAGCATCTTGTTCTCCTGCTCGCTGCCATCGCAGATGTGCACCTGGTCAGGTTGGCACAGGGCAATGGCCTCCTCCACAAAGTTGCGCACTCCAGCTGTCAAGGAGCTCACATCACCGAAGGACGTGGGAATGCCCCTAATGTGACTGTAGAGTCCGCAGTTGTCCTGGCGCTGTTTGTGCAGCTGGGGAAGACCGCAGCCATTGCCGGAGCTGAAGAGAGAAGCAAAAAAGAGAGAAAGATCTTATTAGCGAGAGTTGCTTGAGAAGTAAGTGGGTCAGAAGTTCAGTCAGTGGGTCAGGGTGTCATATTTGGTCATATGGTGTCATACTAAATAATTCGAGTAGCTCTACAGTTATTATTGCATTTATTTTAGGCTCATTTACTAATTAATTAATAAGTATTATTTTAGGTTCGATTACTTTTTAATTAGTAAATATTTAATAATTAATAATAAATTTAATTTAATAATTATTTAGAAAATTTTGGGAAAAATGCAGTTAGCATATATAGAATAATTTTGGAAATTATTTAAATAATTAAAAAAAAGTTTAAATTTTGTACAAAATGTGTAGAGTACTAAAAAATTCCCAAAATTAGAGAAAACATTTTGAATTTAAGACCACATTTCACTATGTTTAAATTGTTTTATTTCAGAATTAAATATTCAATTTTTATTCAATTAAATATTCCTGATGATAGCAAGCGATCTTTTTATTATCGATGTAGACATAAGAATTCAAATAATGATTTTTTTTGTGTTTTTCATACGATCTAAATAATAAAAAAATAATATAATTTTGAAGATTTGATATAATGAATATTTTCAAAAATTTTTAAGAAGAAATTGGTCATATTTTCCAAGAATTTTTTGGCATAAGAATTTAGTTGAAATGCAATGAAACATTTCTATAAAAATACATTTTGGGTCATTCTATGAAACTGCACAACTCTAGAGTCTAGAGGCTTCGGTGGACGGTTTAGGCATACATATGTTTCTTATGTCTTTTTTTCGACTTTTTTTTCTTTTTCTTTTCAACAACTGGTACTTACATAATTTTGTTTTCAATGAGCTCAGGCATTTTGTTAGTTGTTTATTTATTTTATTTGTTTAGTTTAAGATTATTTCTTTTAAAGACTTTGGAATATGGCGCACAAATGTATTTAATTATATTGCTTTTTGTTTATAGGCAAATATAATATTTGTTAAATATCACAATTATCAATTATCACAATTTGATTATATATATTGTTTAGTACAGTTCTGTATTTTCTGTTGTTTTTTATTTATTGCTGTGCTATGTTTCGCCAGAGTTTTTTGTCAAAAATCAATTTGATTTTCAGATCACTGAAATTGAATGTTTCACTTGATCTTTCCATTTACTCAGTCCACGAGTAACTGATGCCAACTGGCCGCTCTGTCTGCCTTTTATACGCTTCGGCGCAGGCAATGCTGGCGCCTGCCCGATCCGACTAGAACATGTTCGGCTCTGCGATCGTGCGTTCGGCTCAACGTTCGGCAATCGGTTCGGTGTGAGGCGTCGAGTCGAACTTCGGCTGCGCTGATTGGTTCGTCGTTGAGGGGCTCGCCGATTGTTTTGGTTTTTCGTAGATAGAGGGCGCTGTGGTGGGTGGGAGTGGGGGCTATTTGCTGTTATTGCATGCCGCTTGACAACAGACTCAGTTCGTATTGAATGTTATTGTTGTTGCTGGGGCAAGTTTCTACATTTGAATTTATTTCTGTTGTAGTTGTTTCTCACTTTTTATTTTCTTTCTCTCGATAGGCAATCGTTACGTAGTGATAAGAATCGGTGGAACTTGTTGATATTTTTTCGCTAGCTGCTAATTTTATTATTTTTGCTTATTTATGTTTTTAGTCGATATCAGTGAAGTGCGCTATTTAAATAGCACTCAATTGGCATTTCGAGGCAATGTAAACAGTTTACCCATAAACTTTATTCAAATATGTAGAAAATATACAAATATCGCTCTGTATCTATTGTATATATTTTTATCTTCATATCTACGCATTAATTGATAAACAATCTACCGATACAGTAGATATTTGGTATTTGAAACGTTTTTTTATCGTCAGATAGGCTTAACTTAACTTAAGCTTATTACTCAGATTTTTTAAATAAAAATCAGTAAAAATTTTGTTGGAACTTTAAATAATCTACAGAAGTGATTATTAATATAATATATTGATATAATATATATCCATATAATAAAATAAATAATTTAACGTTTTTATTTAAATTTTTCTAAAATTTCTCATATCATTCAATTGCCTATCTGAAATTTCTACTATAGCCCAACTAATTAATAGCTCCTCTGACACTTTTTCTCCCCTTTTGATTGTACACACGCCCACCTACGTTTAGGCCAACATCACATGTCATAAGATTTGTTGAAAAGCTGCCAAAAAATTTCACTTTTTTGTGTATACCATATAGTATGCAAAAAACTGGTGACGGAAAATTTGATGATCCGTTCATGTGAGTTCTCTCAGCTATATGCTCAGTATTCTCTATTTTAATGTTGGCCATGGCCATCAGCCAAAAAAGCCTTTGGAGGCCATGAATGGCCAGCTAGCCACACGTTGTTGGCATTATTCATGTGACATGTTGTACCCAATAATAGCCGAATGACTTTCGATCATGTGTTCAATGCCTGTGGAAGGAGAAATGAAGGTGCTACAAACTGATATGGTATGTCAGCTAAGTCTAAGAACTGAACCACCTTGAAAGTATCCCTATAGCATATGCAATTCCAGTTAAATGGTCTTTTTTTCTTAGTATTATCAGCTACAGTCTCCACGCGCCTCTTAAAATGGCAACAAAAAAATTCACTGAAATTATTTCGTGTATTTATTTATAAACCATGGACTTGTTTTTCTAGTTCAGCTTGATAAGCCTGATCATCATCATCAGCAGCAGCATTATTACTGTCTGTCTGTCTGCTTGTGATTCCGTTCGTTTACACACCCCTACCGACCCCGCCCCCTAAAACTATACACCCTCTTCAACCCTCTTCCCCCGCCGACGTTCAAAGATCGACAAAGATGACTTGACTTTATTTTGTTGAATTTACGTCAATGCATTAGCAAATCAATACTGCAAAAATCATCATACCTCTCATGAATATATATAAGGCTATAGCTATATTTATTACATCGGTTTGTCTATACGGGTTATCAGCTGTTAAACGAGCCCCTAGAATCTGATCGACAGTGGAAAATATAATTTGCTAAATATAGACCTGAGCTCTTTTTTTTTTTTTTGTTGTTAATTAATAGCGTTAGCAACGAACCGGATCTAATTATTGACTGTATTATGTATGATTTGTAGACTTTCTGCAGTGTGAACTTAAGCAACGGTTCAGCACATAAACAGTTAGTTGCATTATAGCATTAGCTCAGAGAACCAAGGAATACGCAAGTGAAAATTAATCCTTGACTTAAGTTCATAATTTATTAAAATAATAGTGTCACCAAAGAAAAGAATCTAAAATATTTAAATTTTCTGAAAAATAACTAGGATTCGAGTCCTAATATGTTTAAAAATCTGTAACTTAACTGTTCTGCTGTTCATTCTTAAAATTTCACTGAAAATGCTTTAAGTAGCAATACACTATTAGCAATTTAAAATATTATTGAAACGTATCAAAAAAAAAAAAAAAATACAGTTTGAAAAATTACCAAGTTCGAACCCTGAAATGTTTGAAAATCTGCTGTTAATTCTGAAAATTTCACTGAAAATCCTTTAAGTGCTTGAAATATAAAAAAAAAAAAGTATCTTTAAGTTAAAAAGTATCTTTAAGTTAAAAAGTATCTTTAAGTTAATCAACCTCATGTGTATTATCAGCAGTTGTTATCTGAGATAACTTCTGCCTGCAACTTCTTTAAGATTAAGATACTATGGACTGATTAACATATATTACCCACAGAGAGCCGGATCTGAAAACCCTTTTTCCCTCTTGGCTCTTTCGGGCTTATCAATGTTGTGTGTTATAGTGTTTGTGTTCTTGGTGCATAATGGAATATGGAATCACACCACCCCGTGACAGTTCCGATAATCAGACCTTGGCAACTACGGGGGCCGGTTTTCTATTCTTTTCTTTTCTTTTCAAGATCAACGTTCGCTGAGTCGCGATCCATAAAGTTTATTTTTTTTTTTGCTGTCCAATTGTTTTTGGGTGTTTTTTATTTGCTTGTTTTCGCTGAAAATCTTGATAATTAGCAACAGTGCAGAGAGGTTAAGACGATTATGGATTTATATGCTTGTTTACGCCAATTTTGGACAGGCCTCCGACTAAAGTCATTGGTGCTCTCCCTAGACCATAAACATATTGAAAAATTGATAAGCTGTTCCATTTAATAATAATAATGAACTTGCTACAACAAAATCTTTCGTTCGTTCGTTTTATTAGACTTTTTATTAAACTAAGATTACCAATAACCTATGGAACCCATTGGAACAATTTCTGCACATCACATGGTTGCCACACGCGCCTTCAGCTCCGCCAGTTGTGTTGCCACAGCTCGGGGCAGGTGTCCACCCACCTGTGCCTCAAAGTACGCGCTCAATGTCAGTGACCTCCTGTTGCCAAAAGTCCTTGGGCAGCTCGAACAACTGCTTGAGATCAACTTTATCTTCCAGTCCGGTCACGTTTAGTGCATCCTTGCTGGGCAGACGACCAATTGGCGACTCCTCGTAACAATTCTCGCCCTGCACACGCCGGAAGATCCAGTCCAGAACACGTGAGTTATCCCCAAAGCCGGGCCAAAGGAACTTGCCCTCGGTGCTCTTGCGGAACCAGTTGACGTGGAAGATCTTGGGCACCTTGACCGCGCTGCTCCATGCTCAGCCAGTGGGCCAGGTAGTCGCCAAAGTTGTACCCAAAGAAAGGACGCATTGCAAAGGGATCATGCATGATCACCTTGGCTTTATGTTCCGCCGCCGCAGTCGCCTCACTCCTCATGGAGGCGCCAATGAAGACACCATGAGCCCAATCCCGAGCCTCATAGACCAGAGGAACTCCCGAGGGACGACGACCGCCGAAGAGTATGGCAGAGATGGGCACACCAGCTGAATCCTCCCAGGCGGGATCAATGATGGGACACTGGGCGGCAGGAGTGCAGAAGCGGGAGTTGGGATGAGCGGCAGGTTTGCCCGAGTCCTTGGACCAGGGCTTGCCCAGCCAATCGGTGACGGTAACATCCGCCAAATGAGCTGACTCCATGCCTTCCCAATAGACGCCCCCATCCGAGGTGGAGGCCACATTGGTAAAGACCGTATTCCGGAAGACCGTGTCCATGGCAATGGGATTTGTGGCACGCGAAGTGCCAGGTGCCACACCAAAGAAGCCATTCTCGGGATTGATGGCACGCAGCACACCCTGTGAATCGAACTTCATCCAGGCAATGTCGTCGCCCACACACTCCACCTTGTAGCCGGGCAGAGTGGGCGTCATCATGGCCAGGTTGGTCTTGCCACAGGCGGAGGGGAAGGCGGCAGCGACGTAGATCTTCTTACCCTGCGGATTGGTGATGCCCAGGATGAGCATGTGCTCGGCCAGCCAACCCTCCCGCTTGGCAATGGTGCTGCCAATGCGCAGAGCGAAGCACTTCTTGCCCAGCAGCGAGTTGCCACCATAACCTGATCCGTAAGAGACGATCTCATTCTCTGCGGGCTTATGAAGAATGATGGTACGCTCGGGATCGCAGGGCCAGGAGGACTGGGCCTGGACACCGCTGGCAGGTGTACCCACCGAGTGCAGACACTTGACGAACTGTCCATCTCCCTGTTGGAGCACTTGCAACACTGGAGAACCGGCACGCGTCATTATCTTCATGGATTCCACGACATACGGCGAGTCGGTGATCTCGATGCCGATCTTGGAGAGCGGTGATCCCACGGGACCCATGCTGAAGGGTATCACATACATGGTGCGTCCCTTCATGCAGCCCGGAAAACGTTCTGCGATCGCCGCCTTCAAATCAGCCTCAGAGATCCAGTTTCCCAGGGTTCCGGGCGTAGCATTCGGCGTCACTGGAACGGTTTGCTCCCTACGATCCGTGCAGATGAATGTCTTGGACTCCACGCGGGCCACATCAGCGGGATTGGTCCTGGCCAGCCAGCAGTTATCATACTTGGGCAGCGGCACAATGGTTCCCTGGTTCAGCATCAGACCCTGCAGTAGTTTACTCTCCGCCGTGCTGCCATCACAGATGTGCACCTGATCCGGCTGACAGAGTCCCACACACTTCTCCACATAATCCTTGACAGCGGGTGTCAGAGTCCTCGTATCGCCATATTGCACGGACAGAGCTCGACAAACCAGACGAAAGTTGTAACTCTTGGGCGGAGCAACCAGCCTACAAATGGAGTAAGAGAACAGATATATGTGAGATCAGTTAGAGAAATTATAAATACTATGGGCCGGTTTTTCAAATGTCTCCTTAAATTTTATAAAATAGATAAATTCAAATTTGACAATGTTTTCTATACATTTTACCTCAAAATATCTATTGACATTGAAAAATCGGCCCTATAAGTAGAGTTTAAAGATTTTATATTGTTTAAACTTTTTTAGGGTTTCTTAAAGAAATAATAGATGAAATAAGATTAGCTAAGAAAAAAAGAGAAGTGAAATCGGAATAAGATAGAAAAGATTTAACTAAAATACATATTTTTTGGGATTATTTATAAGAGACAAAGATATAGATTTATGAAGTTAACCTGATAAGATAGAAATGAAAAAGATCACTGAGATAGAGATCACTGACAGAAAATTGAAACAATATAGCTAAATGATTTTTTTAATTGATATACAAAATATATAAGTAATTCATATAGATTACTTTCAAGAGAGACCTAAATCGGTAAATAGTTGTATATCTGAAACATAGAGTTTACATGAGGGCTTACCACCCACATCCAAGCGAACTGATCGCACTAACAACTGCTGTACGACTAATAGCGCTTGGGCACAACTGTACCTCAATTAGTATTCTAAGTGTGCTTGACAGCTGCTTGAAATAAAAAGAGTTGAGGCGACTTTTGTATTTGCCACACACAATTGTAAAAAATCAAAACTGGCTAATCAGCTGTTGGCTGGTTCTGCAGGTTTCTGCGTATACCCTGTACATATAAGGCAATACTTTGTGGGGTTGAATGTGTTTGTAAGAGTAAGAATTAAATAGATTTGGTTAATTTATGAGATCTAATCGTTAAACGACCTTTTTAAAATGTAGAACTTTCATTTTAAGTGATAACTTAGTCCTTTTAATCTAATTGAATAACTATAAAAGTTTCTCCAAATTCTGCTTTTTAATTTAGTTTTAGCTTTTTTTGTTCTTTTTTTATCTACTTAAAATTTGTTTTTTTTTTTCAGATATAATTATAAGTTTATCTATTTATGAAATATTTTAATACTTTCAGCTGATTCTAGCGTATCACATAGTCGTTATCATTTAATTAGTTCGTTTTTATTTATATTTGTTTTGTTGTCTGCTTTGATAATATGAAAAACTTGCTCAGACTTTAGCGTTCGGTTTGGGGATTCCAAGAGCAGCAGCAAAATGGAGGCAACCTTCAATTGTATCTGACGGATTGAGAGAAAAAGTGTAAAGAGAGACAAAGAGAGAGAGAGCAAGTGTTGTTTTGACGTCGTCACTTTCATTCGGTTGCGTCTCGATCTGAATCGGCTGTACCAAATGATGCAATGTTTCATCAGCCAACGTCTCTCTGGGTGAATCGCTCTCTGTTTTGATCACAACTCTTCACTCGACTCTCTGTTGTTTCAGCTGATTCAATTGACACTGAATGCTAACTTTTCACCATCAGAAATTATCATTTATCTGTTAAGATAACTCTCTAAACGTGTCCTTTATGATAATAATCCACAATGACGCAGTTGCAGTTGTGTTCCTGCCTCATCAGTCCAAACTCTTTGTAATCATCAATTTTATTTAATCAGCTCATATCTCAATATCTGGGGCACTCATATGCTTAGTTACATTGAAAGCGGTACAAAGTCCATTTAATTTTCACGCTCTCAAGCTACATAAATTTCATATAATGACGTCACAACGATTTATGTTCCATATGTAATCTAATTTATTTGAGAGCAGAGCAACATTTTCGTAGTTTTCGGAACTGCGCATTTGACTTGGACTGTGTGTGCGTGTGTGTGTTTGTGGTGTATGTGTGTGTTTATGGTGTGTGTGGTGTCTGCCCTGGATAGCGTCATTAACACACATTTTGTGCATGACTGTGGCATGATAATCATTAACTCAATGCTGAATCTACAGTTTCATCGAGTAAACTAAACAAAAAAGTAGTTTGAATATATCACTTTGAATAAAAAAATTTCAATAAAATTTATAAAATATAAAGAATATGGATCTCCAACAATTCTGTCAATCAAAAATATTAACATAAACAACTGATAAGTTTTTCTACTAATGTCTATTAATTGAAGTATCTCTACGGATTGAAATAGCATCCTGTTTCAGAGTCCAATGACAATAATAATTTTTTGAAATATTATTTAAATCATTTTAAATAAAAAATTAATATATTATATGGAAATTCCCAATACTATAACATGAAAGAAAGTCTATAGATAATCTGGGTAAATCCCAAGTATTTTTTTAATTAGAAGATCTCAAAATATATTTAGAATCTTATTTAATATTTAAATTTATTTTAAAATTGTTGTTGTCGAATTTAACAAAAGTTCAAAATAATAATATAATCTTTTAAAAATGCATTGCTGATTTTTAGACTGAGCAGCATTTAAATCGACTTAATGAGAGGCTCTAATATAAACACAAGAATTAGGCAAAAAAAATAAAAAGTCTTACTTTCTGTAGATACGAGTATTAAGAACTTGATATCGTTATAATTAAATATATTTCAGCTCTTATATAAAATACATTCTTAGCCAATCTCTTAGAAGAAGATTAGTTAAATTAACCTTCTTGCATTGACGTTTGCCGCAAAAGTGCTAATTAGTATGTTAATTTAAATAAAATGAATTTCTAATAATTTGATTTTGTTTTGTTCGCTTTTTCGCTTTAATCCAATTGACAGTTTTTATTGTCATTCGATCAGTACACTTTCCACTTTATTGATTTGCTTTGCTTCTTTTGAATTATTTGCATTGGCTTTGTTTTGGTTTTTTTGCAAAAAAAAAATAACAAATAAATGTTAAAAATTTACCATAATTTGTGGGCGTCTGAAAATTTAATATTATTATTTAACCGCTGCTCGAAGTATTTAGTTTGGTTTAAAAGACTCTTAACGGAAAATAAGCTACAAAAATTCGGAATTTTTTAGCTATTAAGTGGCATAAATTAACTAATGATAAGAATTTAGCGTAGGTTAGTTGGGCAGATTAAATACGTATGACTTGTGTTGTTTATTCTAAATTTTCGCTGTCAGCCTCGACACTTGCAACTAATTGTTTGGCACAAATCTTTCTATGTATAATATTTGACTACTGCCACGCGTTCAATGCGAACAAGAAATCTATTTTTGTTGATTACATATCAGGGTCTGTCTGTATAAACGAATTGAAGATGGGAGAATGTTCATATTGATTTGGGATTGGGATTGGTATTGGAACATTTAAATGAGAAAACTTCTTTCTTCTTTGCGTTTGCCATTTGTAAATGGCAAGTACATTTTTATCTTTCTGCATTGTATGCTCTGTTAATTCAGTAAGAGAATAAAAGGGACTTAAATATACCCTAGTATAATTAAAAGATGTATACGCATTTTTCAGCTGTCTTGCCTAAAACAATCATATTAAAAATTAAAGTAATTAAATATAGAATATCGTATATTTAGCATACTTTTATAGAAACTAAGTTTAAAGTAAAAAAATATCGCTTTTCCATAAAATACCCTATGCTTATACTTAGATCACAAGGGGAATACTGTTAGCAACCAACACTCTAATGCATACCCTTTTAGATGCTGAAAGTAATGGGTATCTGGATGCTAGCTGCTGCTTTGTTGTTATTGCTGTGACACATTTATTTTCGTACTACAAATATATATTTTCTTTTCTTCTTTTTTGTTGAGATTTTCATGTGAAATACGCAGAAAATTAACAAGCGCGTGTTTTTATTTTTATATGCATATTTATATGAAAAGTTTATTGCTTTATACAAGTAAGTATGAATATAGATATATACATAACTGAATAGAAATATATATGTATATATGTTTTGACGTGGCAATTTTATTTTAGGATGCGTGGCAACAGAAATTTGGAGACAATTTTAAATGAATTTTATTCTAAGGGCTCTGATTTTTTTGCAAACAGGTTGTTTAGATTTTTGGAGTTGGGCAGGTTCATTAACTCACCTTGGCCGTTCGCCTTAGTTTCGGCCATAGACTAAGGGCAGCCCTCTAATCAGACAGACGTATTACTTGAAGGCTCCACTTGGAACCTTATCAGCTGGCCATCAAAATAACGAAACGCAAAACAAACGAGTTTCAATACCAGTTTTAACCAGTTTCCACTGACCGATCGAGATAGACCAGACAAATGTCTTTGTTTGTCGGCGCGTGGCTCTAACTAAATAGCACTTTACTTTATTTAGTTATGTTCTAATTATTTACAGTTTTGCTTTAAGTATGACGTTGATTAAAAATGGGGTTTCGTCAGTTTTGAGTCTTAGTCACAGTAGATCAATGATCAATCACGTAAATGGACTTGGGATGAGCTGATGGAAAAATTTCCCCATCAGTTATTGACGTCACAAATCTCTAAACAATCTATAGAGTCTATACAATCAGCAATGAACAGAATTAGATGCTGATTTTTTTTTCAAATGAAAATTTTTCCATATTGAACCAAACTGTTAACTACTTTCGAGATAGAGTTTGCTTTGAAGAAAATATTATGCTGTTCTGTAAGATAACATTCCCTCTTTAGGACTTAAAACAGTTTTTTAACTTTACTTGAAAAATCGGAAAAATTAAAGTAAAGTTTAAAAACAGTTTCTGATTTAATAATGGAGTTAGGCAAAATATATCCTTTAATAAGATAAATTTTATTTGCCATTTATTAGTTTTTTTTTCTACAGATGGCTAATTTTTCTGGTAAGTTTTTCCCCCAATATTGACGACATACAATCAGCAATGATTAACAAAAATTCCCGAACTGATTGTATAGAAAAAAACACTATTAATTGCCCAAAATCAATGTAATAAATGCTATACCGATCGAGTATCAAGCATTTATTCCTTACAACATGATATGTTACCTATTCCAAGGCCAAGGTCAACAAACTGTCTGGAATGTTGGCCCATATAATGAGTTACAGGAAAATAAATATAAGTTGAGGATGAATTGTAGCGTATCTACTTTGGGAATGTTGTGCGAGTCATCGGAAAATAAAATATAATGATGCCTGCTGAAGGCCAAGGCCAAAAAAAACTGCGTTGAAAGTTGCCCCAGAATTGAAGAACCAGCAATAACTGGTAATTGCAGGAACTATGAATATTTTGTGTAAACTATTTGATTATACTAATGAGCTCTATGACATATCAAAGTCCACGAAAGCGACAGCGTCCGTTTAGCAATTGATAAGCGAGCGAGACTCTCTATAAAGAACGTAGGTGGCAAGTACTTAGATTATAGACAGAAGTCTGTATATATATAATGTATTTACACACGCTGTAAAAGTCGTTGACTATGCGGGTGCTCTAGTTTTTTCTATAAGATACACTGTCTGGCAAAGTATCTATGGCGTTGTGGAATATTGATAAAGTCTGTATTACACGTCATCGAAAATTATATATCATAGAGAACATGTGTTTACCCAAACGACAATTATTTATCTTATCTTATCTTCGAGTTCTCAAATATTCTATAAAATCCAAGCGAAACCGAAAATGAAACCAAATATGTGAGTGTTTTACTCGTAAACAAACCATTAACTGATAACAGATAAGAAAAAATAACAATTCGACATAATTAGCAAGTGAATTCTTCCAGAATTTTATTGATCGATGTGAAACAAAGACTTCTGAGAAATTACTGATAATTTGATGAGTCGCGTGGCCAATTTGATAAATGTTTTTATTAACCCTAATTACTATTACAGCTGTCCTATGTTTATTATTGTTATTCATTCAATAAAAAAGAAAACTGCACAAATATTATTGTATTTATTTATTTGAATATTATTATTATTTCGTTTTCAAGTTCTATTTGTATTTGTGCTTTGTTGGTCTACACGCGCTCACTTGGGGGGCTCGGCTAACAAAATAGCGTCAACAACAACAATAACAATAATAATATTATTGCCGTTGTCGTTGTCTGTTGTCGTTGTCTGTTGTTGTCGTTGTCGTCGGGTTGTCTAAGGTTATCATCAGCGGTGTCAGAAGAACGTCGCTGTCGCTGGCAACTGTCAACGGATTGCACAAGCAATAACAACAATAGTGTCTATCAGATAGAAGTACTTTTGCCTGCACTTTGATAATAAAGCGTATGAAAAGGAAACCAAAGCAAAGCGCCTACGAAGTTGTTAGGCCAGACTCGTAACACTTGGCCAATAATAACATTAAAAACACGCCACACACCAAAGCGGCTATCAAAACAAAAGCCAACAACAAGCCAAACAAGTAACTAAAAGCTAAAAGAGATTTCATTTATTTCTGTTTTGCTGTTTTCTGTTTTCTGATTTCCAGTGTCCGGTACTGTTGCTAGGCGCCCTCAAAAACAAAGGCAGCACCAACAGCACCAACACAAGCAGCGATTTGTTTTTGTTTTGGTTATTTACCCGCCAACAACGTCAGACACACAGATACGCGCATACACTCACACACTCACACTCTTATTCTCGCACACAGACAAAGAGAGGCGGCAGAACCAGTCGATCAACTGTACACTTCGCTCTCCGTTTGCTTCTCGCTCTCAACACACACGCAAAGAGCAGAATAAAACGGAGTCAAAACAAAAACACAAAAATATTATACAAAGCGTGGGCGTAAGAGTGAGGGGTGTGGCAGTTGTGGCAGCTGTTAATCAACGGCTAACAAAGAACGCGCAGTGCAAAGCGGACAATGATTACAAAGCAAATGCTTATCAAGACAGCTTTTGCCCACAAAAGTATGCTATACAATTTCGAAAAATCTTAGTATTTTTTTGCAGCCCCAAGGTATGCAACAATTTTTTAACGAGCAAACAAACTTCTATCAAGTGACAGATCTGCTTAGAGCGAACGCTAGAGAGCGCTTGCTAATTACTTATCTTCAAATTTGATTAACAGTAGAGAAGTCTGTTAAGTTAACATAACATAAGCCACACACATAGAGTGTTAGATTACGCGCTGAAAGTTCTGCAATTGTCGTTACTGAAAAGTGTTGCCTACTTTTAAGCGCATGTATAAAAAGTGTTGCCTACTTTAAAGCGCACGTATAAAAAGTGTTGCCTACTTCTAAGCGCATTTATAAAATTTAATAACAGCAGTAAATTCATTGATAAAACGAACTAAGGGTTGCGGGTGGTGGGGACTGTACGAGTTAGTAGCGTGCGTGTAAATTGTTTATAAACAAACTAAGTTTGTAAACATATGCGTGAGAAAATATGAGCGAGAGCGACAGAGAGCGAAATAAAGAGAGCAAGAACTTGAGAACTTTTTACAGACTGTGTGCACTAGTTGAGGTCTGTTGTTATTGTTGCTCTCGGGAGTGCATTGATCTTGTGGTTAATCTATGGCATTGCGGCATTAACATTGAAGATACTTTAGTGCTATTCTGCATGGAAATTTCCTCTGATTGAGATTAAATAGCAAATGTTGTGAGGAATAAGAGTCTATATAAGGGAAATGTAGGTCTGCTTGAGGCAGGTTTATTATCAATAAAAAAAACTGTTTACAACATTAGAATAGATGTTTACAGCTGGGTAAGCCAAGTAAACCGTACAATGTCAGCGATAAGCTGAATAGATGTCTCTCTGCTAAGCTCTCTCAATGTTGTGTTGTGCCCTACGTGGCTAACCGCAGGTTGACAATGACCCGCTTAATACACTACACTTAAATCTGATTAAAACTTACCCGCTTCGCAGCAATTGAATGCCTTTGAGTAGCATTTTCTTTCTCCTCCTCTTTCTCTGTTTCTGTTCCGTTTCCTTTCACTTTCAGCTGGCTGCAGTCGCAATTGCAGTTACGATTGCGGTTGTGGTTGTTGCTGTGTCTCTGGTTGTGGTTGCCAATTGAATTTCAGTTCGTTTAATGAATTTATTTCGTTTCGCTTAATTTGATAAAATTGCAGTCTTAATGCAAATTTATATTTAAATGCCTTGCACTCCGCACAAACTAATTGAGGGAATGTGTAGAGCTCTATTCTCTCACTCTCTCACTCTCACACTCACACTCTCACTCTTTTAGTCTCTACTATTTTAATCTTTTGCTGGCACTTGTTGCGCTTCAATAATATTCGCACAGCTGCTGTAACTGTTGCTGCTGCTGTTACTGTTGCCACTGTTACTGTTAATGTTACTACTGTTACTGTTACTGCCGGAGTACACTTGTTGCTGCGTCCACACAACAAACTAAACTGAAACTCTATGGCAATCGTTGGGCTTAAGTAATGAGATGTACCACATGCGACAAACGAGCACATTTTGGTATACATTTTTCGATTCGATTCCGATTTCGATTTCTGTTGTGTTTTCGTTTCTGTTTTTATGCACAGAAACTCACACACTCTCACACACACTCACACACAGTCATCAGCATATGGCTGACTGATAAGATAAGCAACTTGCTCACGTTGCCGGCTTGCTGCCTGCAACTTGCTACGTGCCACCCTCCGCATGCCTCACTCTACACCACAGACGACAACAGACGCGCCTCCTGCCACCAATATATATGCACATATAACACTACATATATGATTAGTCGCTGCACTTGGTAAGTGAGAGCTTCATGAACACATCTCAGCTGTTGTCTGGATTGCTTATCAGTATCAAATTATGCTTACGACATCATCAGAAAAACTGAAATAACAGCAGAAACAGCAGCAGGTAATTGTTTTGTTGTATGTGGCCGTGATTCGTGATACCCTGCATAAAGTGGCTATACAGGGCATGCTCGACTGATGAGACAACTAAAGTTTAACAACAGTTTAATTAACCTACTTATTATATTCACTGCCTAAGAACTCAAACTCTCAATCTTTCCACTTTATATAAGTTATAGGGCATCTGCTAGTCTTGCATTATTTAATTTAATCAACACTTATCAATCAATCAATAACGAACACCATTATTATTGATATTTTCGTTTTCCGCATTCTATATTGGTACCAAAATTATAATGGCCATAACCATTTATGATGGTTTTTTTTTGCTCCTAGAAATTCGATAATTACCTAAACTGGAACGAAGTTCACACATGCTGCACTTGCATTAACTACCTACTAAACAAGAAAGGGACAGCGAGAAATAATTACACAGATATATTGTGTGTGAATGTGAGAATAAAACCCATTTGGATCTTTATCAACAGCTATTTTTGCACCGCTATTCAGTCAAGCGAAACTTGAACCCAGCGATAAGACTAATCTGTAGAGGACGGTTTCAGCTTTCGCCAAGTATTACTCTCAGTGCAAAGTTCCATCCTGACGTTTTCTAATAAAAAGAAATTTAAAGAAACATTAACAGAAAAAAAAATGAATTATGTGAATTTAACGACATTTTCGGCTGTCAAAAAACCAAAACATTGTCATTATAATTAAATGCAAAATAAGCATAAATTAAGGTGCAATGTACAAAATACAAATTTATGAAGACGTTTTTTTGATATACAGAAAAACTACATTTTTGGATTTAACACAAATTTTTTTATTACTTAAAATGGTTATTTCCTAAGACTTTCAAAGACAAAAATTTATATAATTTTTTCAATGATGTTTTAGACAATTTTTTTATAGTGGTGGACGCTATTAATTTTAAAAAGTCTGTCAATAATAAATAGATTCCAATGCTTGATTTTAGATTGAATTTTTAAACAGTTGAATTTTTCGGTATAAAGTTTAGGATATTCTAGTAGTACACTTTAATTGTTTATCAATATATACATGTTGGGCATCCGTTGATTACAGCTGAGAGCTTTTGAGGGCTTGTTTGTAAATAAAAACAACTAAAAGCACATGCGGCGTATACTCAACACATCAAAGCTTAAAGCTCACTACCAATTGCGCTTTAACAACAGTGCCAACAGAGGGCGCTGTGGTAGTTTTAAAAATGAATCTGTAACGGTCGAAAATCAATTATATTATTTTAAACTTTAAATTGTTAACTTACTGAAGCCGTAGTAAAAATAAAACACTTTATATTCGTTTTGCTCTTCTTCAACTTAACGCACTATTCATGAAATATGTTTATTAATTATAATTACCTGCGTATATCATAATAATGTTTCACATAAGTAATTTCACTTTGCGTTAAATACAATTAAAATTTACACGAGTCCATCTATTCGCATAGTTTGCTTTGATCTTAAGCACTACGACAATAATTGATATACAATATTTATTGTTATATTTTTTTTGTTTGTATGTAAAGTTATAAATAGGTGAAATAAATTATACAAATCGGTTATCGGTTGGTTTATCGGATAGCGAGGATATGATGTGAGGGATAACTGTGGTTTCATTCTTCTTTTTCAACTGGTTCCAGTCGGTGACAACAGATTTTATATATGTACTTAGCTATATCTATCGTAACTATAACTCTCTTTCTCTATCGGTTTTGCTCTCGCACCAATAACCTGTGTCTTCGGAAGGTACATTAATAGAACATATGGGAGGTATTACTGTACCACCAGCAAACTACTGACTGAAAGGAAAATACTGCCATTAAAATCGCATCAAAAATTAAATAAAAAATACTCTGTATAAACTTGAGCCTATCGAAACTGTCAACTCTTTAGCTACTTTCTCAAATCTCTCAAGAAATTCTATTTTTCAACTTCTTCTTTTAATATTAGTACTTTTTATGTCTTATTGTCTTCAACATTTTTCCGTTTATTTAAAAAAATTCCATTTTCTTTTGATTATAGGAAATTCAATAGAGTTTTTGGTATGAATTGTTTATATCTGTATTAAAACCTGATACGGAAACCGAATTTTAAATATATGATTATAGAAAATTCTAATGTGAAATTAGGTGAATGATGAGTTTAGTCAGAGATTAATGCCGCTTAATAACTATTCAATTATTCATAACGCTTCTCATGTATTTCGTCTTGTAATAGAACTTTACAACCACTAAAACTATTCACAGCAGATTTGTTTTTGTTTTCTTTTGTTTTGAATATAAGAAAATACTTTGAGTGTGTGAGTGTGTAAAAAGAACTGAAACTGAAACTGAACTAAATGTGGCTAGATTAGAATGTTAATGTTGTAGGCTTTGAAGCAAGTGGCTGCAAGTGACAGAAACAGTGTTGGAAAACTCAATTTGTTGATGTTACGTTCACTTAAAATTACATTGTTAGGATATTATTTAGAATATCACATATTCCATTTTGTTTGTCTATATTTCTTAATTATCATAATATTCTATGTAAGTGTGTATTTTTTCGTATTATTTAAAATCAATTTGGTATATTTTATGTTTTGTGTTTTGTAGTTAACAACTGAACTAGAATTTCTCTTGTTAATATTTCAACTTGTTTATCATTCTAATTATTATTAAAATAGTTAATATATATATAAATATACAATACATATACATATATATTATATATTATTTTATATAGAGCTAAACTGAATATATTTGGGTGTCATACATAAGTTCAACTTGAAATAATGAGACTAATAATGAGTTAAACTCGTGGAAATGCGTTTTGTTATAAATGTTTCTTTTGGTTTCTACAAAGCGTCTTGCAATTAAAGTTCTTTCGGCTAGGCAGGGTTACAACTGGGTTATATATAGTATATATATATATATATATATATATGTAAATAGGGCTTAAAACATACACAAATACAGTTTTAATTGTGATTAACAGTTAAAGCCTTAAACAGTTTTTAACTAAATGCTACGGCAACAAAAATAAAGTTAAACCTTTTTTTAAACTTTCTTTAAACCCGTTTTTAGTTCAATTGTAGCTCATTGTACATAGTGTGTGTGTGTGTGAGTGTGTGTGTGTGTGTATGACTGTGTGTGTGTGTGATTTTAACAATTTTATATTTCATTTTTATCATGTTATTTTCATTTGCAAACTTTTACTTAACTTTAAGATTTGTTATTTTTTAATTATAAATTATTTTAAAATACTTAATTTTAATTTATATAAATGTTTTGCGCTTTCAGTAAGCGTCTGATTTATATAGTGTGTTAAGTATATTTATTTGTGTATACCTATTACTTGCCCTTGCCATCATGCAACCTTGCAACCTTGCGACCTTGCAACCTTGCAACACTATCTACACATCATACGCGTCCTTTTTGTAGTTCTGCTTTCTGCTTGTTGGCACATTTAGATGATTGCTGCCCATTTTGTTGAGGGGCGTTGTTGCGTTTGTTTTTGTGTTTATTGTTGTTGCTGTTGATGTTGTTGTTGGACGCATCATCATCATACGCATGGTCATAGGTTTATCCTCCTCTTCATCATCGGAAAAGTCACTCTGAGTCTTCACATGACCTCCTAACGCTGGCCCACTAAAGTCATTCTCATCATCCTCATCATCGTCCTGTGGATACAAACAATATTATAATTAATTAAATTCATTACAAAATTTATTAACATTATTTTAAAAATTATAAAAATATTACTGAAAATACTTAGATATTTATTATTAAACAGAAACTCGGCATTTATGTTAATAACAGCTCTTAGATAATATAAAGCTTATAAAAACTTATTATAATCTCTTTAAAAGCTATACCTCAAGAGCTTCTGTTAAGAACTAACAACAATACAAATACAAAGACAATATAAACTAAGGGAATAACATTAAAAATGAATGAAATTTAAACAGAATTATAAAAATTTTTCAATTTTTAATTTTCTAATCAATATACATAATTTACAATTTACTTTACCTTCTTCGTTTGCATTACTGAGCCGTCTTTTAGGCCAGAGTTTGCTAATCTGACCGTCTGTCTAACTGTCTGTCTATCTGTCTAAGTCTAAATCATTGAGCCTGCTCTAAACCTTAAGTTATCTTCGTAATCAATTAGTTTTTTTTAACATTTGCACTAAACTAATTTGCTGGTAAATAATTGTAATTCTTGTTCTTTGTTCTTGTAAAGAAGGCGCTGACGAATACGAATTCCAGGTATTCGATATTCGATAGATACAAGATACATTTAAATAGCATTGCAATTGTATTTTTGTTTTTTTTTTGCTAGTTAATATGCTGTGCGTTTTGTTTATAAATACTTGTTTGATTTACTTAGTTCAAATCGGTTCTATAATGTGTGAGCATTTTTATTTTATTTTAATTTATATTTTCTTATTCTTTTTGGATTTTCTATAGTCAGGCAGACGGCATGTGAAATTTCGCATTGTCCTCAACTGCGTGATGTCAGGCGATGTAACGGTTCTACTTTTAATGTTAAGTTAGGATTCGGGTATTTAGGATAATTAAAACATTTTTTAGTTATGGTTTTAGTTTTCTTTTAGTTCTAGTTCTGTATGAATATGAGTGACATTAAAAAAGAGAGAGAGAGAGGAAAAAGAGAATTGTGTGATTAGCAGCTGTCTTTTGGTGATTATGCTGGTGATTAAGTGGGAATGACAGGACAACATAGAACTTACTTCAAAGTCTCCAATTGTGAAGCGTGTCGCCGCTAATGAATCTTGCGGTGGCATATCCGGACTCATATTCTGATAGACATTGAGGCGTGATGAATGTTTATTGAATGTTGATTTTGATTAAGAATTTGAAGCATTTGGTATTTGTTATATTTGTTACAGAGAGAGAGAGACAAGCGTAAATGTGTGGGTGAATCGTTGAGTGAGAGAGAAGACACAATTAGTAACATTTATAGAGTGGAAAAAATAGAGAATCTTAGCTTAACTTCAAACAACAAAACACAACTAATTACTTCACTAAACTGATTATAAAACCCGCCCATAAAAAGTTGAAATTAGCCCCAATTAAACTCACATCATCATCGTTGTCAATCATTTCCTTGGTAGAGGCGGTCGTCTCATTGCGTCGTATCGATCCCTGGTGTATATCCAGATCCACCTTGAGGCACTGGAAGCTGCGCATGAGGAACACAATGGGCATAGGCAACACACCGGCCAATATCATGGCCAGAGCAATACCCATCACCCAATTGGGATAGTTCTTTTGCTCAACAATACCCTGTAACAGTTAATGAGGCATTAGTGAAAGATGTAGAAAAAGATCAAAAGTTGTTCACAGAGGGAAAAGATCATACTTAAAACGAAACTTTTCGAACTTGATTAGTGAGACCTAAGAATGCAAATACTGAAATCAAGTAATCGGCGAAAATTTGACAAAGTTATAACATTTGAAGTTTTTGGAAATGTGTCAAGGAAGGCGTATGAAAAAAATAGACACTATGGGAAGAAAAATTGGGTTTTCCAATTTTGATGCAGAATGAAAATAGAGGCCAAATAATGATAAAATTGACAATCCGGAAAGAAATCGGATTAAAATTGACAAAGTTATGAAATTTTGAAGTTTTTGGAAATGTGTCAAGGGAAGAGTATGGAAAAAATAGACACTATGGGAAGAAAAATTGGGTTTTCCAATTTTGATGCAGAATGAAAATAGAGGCCAAATAATGATAAAATTGACAATCAGGAAGGAAATCGGCTAAAATTTGACAAAGTTATGACATTTTGAAGTTTATGGAAATGTGTCAAGGGAAGAGTATGGAAAAAATTGACAGTAAAAGAGAAAAATTGGGTTCACATACCAGTTCAGCGTTCCAGGCACCGTATGTAGGATTACGTATGGCCATAAAGACTACAGACGAGATCAAAATGCACACCATGATAACAGGGCCAATGTAGCGCCAAGTAAGCTGCCAGTAAAGGCCGGGTCGATAGCCTGTCATCTGATAGATATCCTCAGTAAAGCTGGAAGTTTTAAACAATAAGATTATCATATTTTCGTCTTCATTAAGTTTATAGGATAAAGTACTTACCGCTCGTGACCGTAGACAAATATAACTGCAATCATTTCCATTAAGGCGACAACAACCAAACCGATTGTACCGGCAAAAGAGTCAAACATCTTGAGCCAATACTCGCCGGCACCTGTGCAGAAGATGAAACCGACAATAAAGCAGAATAGACATACCACACCAGTGACATGTTGTTTCTTAACCCGCTTCACGATGTCTATGTCGAATAACGTGCACAGCATGCCCTCGAGTATTCCGATCTGTGAACCCAATCCCAGAGATAACAACATGGTAAAGAACAGCACGGCCCAGAACGGTGCTCCGGGCAGCTCGACAATTGCCTGGGTGAAGACAATGAAGGCCAAGCCAGTACCCTCAGCAGCCTTAAAGGAGAGAAAGAGAAGAATGTTATAAGTATGTTATGAGAATGATGTGGGAATGTTATGGGAATGTTATGAGAATGTAAATCAATCAACAAAGTAAAACTCAAGAATGTTATGACAATGTTAAGGGAATGTTATAAGAATGTTATGGGAATGTTATGAGAATGTTATGTGAATGTTATGAGAATGTTATGAGAATGTTATGAAAATGTTATAGTAATGTTATGAGAATGTTATGGAAATTTTATGGAAATGTTATGGGAATGTTATGAGAATCAAAAAAATAAAACTCAAGAAATAATCATGATTTTTAAAGTTTTTTTTTCTTTTACTTAAAATTATTTATTATATTGTAATTTTTTAATGATTATTTCATTTAAATGAAATACCCTAACTGAAATAGGAGTTATTCTGTTTAATACTTACATTATCCAGCTCATTTTTTAGGCTGCATTCACTAAGCTGCAATGCGTTGAATTCGGTGCCATTTAACTTCTTCAGAGCCAAATGATATTCCTCATTAGACGCATTCTTGAACGGCAGCAGAGCATTCTTTACCAGAATATCCATATTGCTATAACAGAAGAAAGCAAAAATAGGTCAGTTAAAGTCAGTTAAAACCAGTTATACAATCTACAATAGCTCAATACTTGGCGCTAGCTCATTGGGTCAACACAAAGAGTTCAAGAGCAATTGTAAATAGTTGAAAGAGGGCAATGGAAATACTGGGAAGTGGGAAGCGGGACGGATTGCAGAAACCTGTGCAGCGCCCATTAATTGAAACAAATTGACAACAGACAGCGTATCGATTGGGCTATCAATGGGCAAACAAACAACTAATATAGAGTCGATGCTAAAGATAGACACAAAGCCGCCGACTGCCGGTTACAACTGGTCAGCGATTCGAATTGGATGGATGGACTAAGTGACCCCACCCAATGTGCTGATGGCCATTGATGCGTGCTGACGACGATAATGATGATAATGACGAAGGTGAACTTGCAGTGACCCCACAGAACCCAACCCTAGACCATGTCACAATCAGTGCTCGCAACTGAGAAACTGCACAGAGGGAAAAAAATAAGTATTTCGAACTTGATTTCTCACTAAGAATGAAAATACTGAAATCAAGTATTTCGATCTTGAATCAAACGCGATATTTTAAGAACGAAATTTAAATATCTTAGTATTTAAAAACTTAAAATAACTTTAAAACGTACTTGATTTAAGTACATTTCAGACTTGATTTAAGTTCTTAATATTCTAAAACTGAGTACAAAAATTTGTTGAAATATGAACATGATACTTGATTTAAGTATATTGCAAACTTAATGTACTTAATTCAATATTTGATGAACTTGATCTGTAAGTCGACCCTGGGTCCTGATCTTATTTGAAGAATTTTTGTACTCATATCTAGTAATTTAGGTGTTTAACTTGATTCAAGATTCTTTGTTTTTATATCAAAAATATTGGTACTTGGTTAAAGAGTTTTTATACTTATTTTCAGTAATTCGTACTTATATCAAGTATTAACTTTAAGTATCGAAAATACTTAAATTGAGCTCATTCGAACTTAATTTTAGAACGTCTTTTTTTTCTCAGTGTAGGTACTCACCCGGCCTCACAGCGATCCACATTGACTGTGGCCTTGAATCCGAGTATGGCAAAGATGACGACACTCGCATAGATGGCGGTGACCGCATTGCATACGGAAACCAGCAGCACGTCCCGGACGCAGTTGTTCTTGGGCGTATTGTAGCTGCCAAAGGCAATCAGTGAGCCGAAGGCCAGGCCAAATGAATAAAACACCTGTGTAGCTGCATCCAGCCAAACTGTTGGCTCCAGCAGCTTTTCCACCTTCGGTGTATACATGTGCATTAAGCCGGCTCCGGCGCCACGCAGCGTGATTCCACGAATGAAGAAGATGGTGAGCACAATGTAGGGGAAGAGGGAGGTGAAGTAGACCACCTTGCCGGAACTCTGAATGCCCTTCATCACAATGAAGAAGACAATGGTCCAGGACAGCAGCAGGCACAGCACAATCCACCACTTCAGACCGCCGGGCTCATCCATAGATGGCGCTGCATCCAAGGTGGTGCGATACCAGAAATATGTTGTCTCCGACGATTTGGCACATTCCTCCACCTCAAAGCCGGTGCCATTTAGCGGACAACTCGACCAGGGCAGCGGATACTGTTAAATAAACAGAATTATTATATATTCAATGTATTTAATTAAAGTTAAAACTTACCCGAAAACTGTTGAACAGATAGTAAAAGACCCACGTGATGATCACATTGTAGTAAAGTGCCACAAAGAGTGTAACTATACACGAGGAGATGCCAATGCCGCCCAACCAGGGATGGATAGTGTTCCACACACCCAAAGCACCCAATCGCATGCGCTGACCAATTCCCAGCTCGATGAGAAACAGGGGAATACCCTCCAGTATCAACATTATCATGAATGGTATCAGAAATGCACCTATAACAATACCATACATTTAATTAAAAAAGTATCTAATATATTCCAACTATTAACTTATTCCTTAAAATCAATTTAGTTATATTTAAGATATTAAATTAATTAAAATTAGGTTTTCCAATTTTGATGCAGATTGAAAATAGAGGCCAAATAATGATAAAAGTGACAATCCGGAAAGAAATCGGATAAAATTTGACAAAGTTATGACATTTTGAAGTTTTTGGAAAAGAGTCAAGGGAAGAGTATGGAAAAAATAGACACTATGGGAAGAAAAATTGGGTTTTCGAATTTTGATGCAGAATGAAAATAGAGGCCAAATAATGATAAAATTGACAATCCGGAAGGAAATCGGATAAAATTTGACAAAGTTATGACATTTTGAAGTTTTTGGAAATGTGTCAAGGGAAGAGTATGGAATAAATAGACACTATGGGAAGAAAAATTGGGTTTTCGAATTTTGATGCAGAATGAAAATAGAGGCCAAATAATGATAAAATTGATATTCCGGAAGGAAATCGGATAAAATTTGACAAAGTTATGACATTTTGAAGTTTTCGGGAACATTCATCTGAAATAATTTGTTTTTTAAACCAGAACATTTTAAGAATTCTTATTATTCAAACTTTTAATATAAATCTTTAAAATCAAAGTTCTCAATACAATCTATATATATTTTATTACATTTGTAACTGAATTACAATTCATAGGGGGTTGAATCGTGGAATGCGTCTTCTATAAAAGTGCGTTGCTTGGCTCGCCCACCGACGGGGCCAAGGTTCACAATTAAGCCCTTCCGGCAGGCGCACAAATAATGTGTAAATCACCCAATAAAACCCCAAACAAGTGCAGTTCATTCACGAAACGTAAGCTGTGCAATTAGTGTACATTAAATCTCATAATGTTATTGTCAAAGCAGCCCAGTTGATTAGCTATAGCAGGCGCTCATGATATTGAATATTTCTGTGGTAGAGAGACAGGAGCGGACTTGGGATGAAATGGGCCCAGCGGACAAGAGGCATATTAGTTATTAGGCAAACATTTTCCTGTCAACCAGAACTCATAAGGAAGCAATAGTTTAAAGTTGTAGATATTTTCGCATTTTCAACCACTTTAAATTTATTTAATGCTAAAAGATCTTAAACGAACCCACAGCTAAATTTACTGCTGCTTACAAATCCGCTACTGTTGTGAGCTGCACTCTGTGGTAAATTTAATTAATGTTATTATCAAGGCATATTGACTTTAGTTGCTACTAACAGTGAAATTAAGTTTGTATTTTGGTAGTGGAACGGATCAGATGGCTATAAGAGTTAACATCGGGTTGCCAAGCGCTGACAAAGTGCATTGATCAGAGAAATACATGTTATCTGAGATATGATGACATACATATGTATCTTTCTATATTATTATGGGAATATATGAATTCTACTTACCGCCACCATTCTGTTGGCAAAGATAGGGAAATCGCCAGATGTTTCCCAGTCCCACGGAATATCCAATAATACTGAGAAAGAACTGCATCTTGCCACTCCAGGCGGCACGATCCGGTTCACCAGGAATGTCCACGGATTGCACGGAATTCCGTTGAGGTGCGGTTAAAACAATGGTCACCCCGTGGGTGCCATCGCCCCTGGCTCTCGTATTCAGTGGCGCCATCTCGTGGCCGTTACGCGGTGCATCAATTATTTTAGTGGCAGCCATCAACGCTGGGAGTTAACTGCCCTGTTCCTTGCAACGTGCCGTCTTCACTGTAAAAAGCAATAAAGAACTGAATTAGCATGCTTCATCATATGTAATGTAGTAAATTTCGATGGTTTATTGTCGAGCAGCAGTGCATGAATACACAGGACATGACGTGTTTGGTTCAGATAAAGACAAAGTTATGACTGATCCGATTTTTCCAAAAAATTGCAAGTTAAGAAATGGTATGAAAAATATTATATTTTTTAAATTTAAATTTATTTAAATTAAACATATTTTGATGCAGTTAAATATTATATAATTAACAATATTACAAACACATTGCTCATAGAATTTGGCTGGAATTTACCAAAGTTATAAGAGTTAAAAAATTTTCCAAAAAGTATGCAACAAATTTTTTTATTTAAAAAAGATAAGGTGCAGTATTATTTTCTCCTTTATTCATTATGAGAAGGTCTTCCAGTTTATTTAATTAAGGATAAAATAAAATTCCCTAATAGTCTACAAATAAATTATTCTCTTCAAAAATAAATGTTTGAGTATCGACAATTTTTTATTTTAAATCTATAAACTTCTTAGACAACTCAGATTTTTTAAAATTTAGGCAAAATTGAAACTCAAAACCATGTTAATAAAGTTTTCTGCTTAAAATGTTTAAAAAGTCTATCTTATATCCGGTTAAATCGAAGATTGATGTACTTTGTATTCATGTAGCTTGAAGGTATTTGATGAACCTTCCAACTGTTTGATCAATAAGGTAGCAACAGTCCATGAGTATATATAAATTAGTGTGTTTGTGAGTGTGTAAATGTTTGTGTCTGTATATATGAAAAATATGCTATAGCTAGCAATTTTTGTGGCACGTCCTTGAGCTGGCTTTCAAGTGGTTGGTTACGTGTGGGTGGATGGTTGGTTTAAGTCCTGCCAGGTAACTCAATTTGTGGCCTAATTGTTTGGCCATTATGGAAATTTTTTGCTCTGTTTATTTACTGTCAACTTTTTCTTTTTTTTTCTTGTAATTTCATTAAGTTTACCTATTAGGTTTACGGGGGAACGAAACTATCATATTTATGAGCTTGCATTTACCACAAACAATCCACAAACAATTTAAGTGCACCACACACTCTCTCCGTCTCTATCTCTGAGTCATTTCTTCTCTTTCTAATTAATCTACTAAATGTCAAGAGTTTTCCATGGCAGAGAATGAGAAGGTCACAGCTAATTAAACTGCACACACAGAAATACATATGTACATTATACACATGTGTATGTTTCCTTATGTGCAATTTAAAGCAGTTTACAAGCGACTGAAATAGTTTTAAAGTCACTGAACTGAAATCAACAGAATGTGTGGGGCTTAAATAAATTCTTTTGAATACCCTGTGATATGGATTAAAAAAGAGGCACATCAAAAAAATTAATAAAAATGTAGCTATGTAAAATTGTTGAAGAAATTAGTTTTTTATCTAAACTAAAAGTAGCATTTAAATTGTTTTTAAAATAGATAAGTAATATACATCTCTGAAATTTCCTTTAAAACTATTTTTTTTTTTTTTTTGCAAAATATTTTTAACTACAGCTTATTATTATCATATTCTGTTAATTTGATGACAATGCATAAATTATAGCTTTGTGCTAGTAATAGGGTATGCAGTATTTTAATTTACTCTATTTTACCTTTCTAAGAATAGTTAAAAAGGGAAACAACTGCTAAGTGGACAAAAAGATAAGTAAGAGCTGTCTACAGGGTATCTGCTAGTTGTCAATTATTTTGTTAATTACTTTTTGTACGTGTTGCACAGTGTTGAGCCCCCAAAAAAGTGTTGCAGAAGGTCGTTGCAAATGGTCAGAGTGAAAAGCAGGAAAGCAAAAGCACACACACACAAACACACCCATTTAAACACGTTTACATACACGTGTCTGTGTATTTGTGTGTGCTATTTACTTGGAGGCTCGTCTCGATTGCTGACGTAGTAAAATGTCGCCAACGGAAGCGGAAACTACAGCGTGGGTGAAAGAGAAGGGCAGTAAAAGAGAGAGAGAGTGAGGGAGAGAGAGCAAAATAGAGAGAGAGCAGCTGTGCAGAAAGAAGAAGCAACAGCAGATGCACAAACGAAAGAGAAACTCACCACAAAATGTCAAAAGCGAAAGAGTGACAGAAAGAGAGAAAGAGAAGAAACTGAAAAAGCTGTCTGAAAAAGCTTTTTAGCGTCCTGCTAAGGCAGACATTTCATTGATGGCACTGGGCGTATATAGAATGTACTTATATGTGTGTGTGTGTGTCTATGTGTGTGTATTGGTTTGTGGGTGCTTTAAGTGTTTTGGGTGCTTTGTCAGTGCGCCCAACTTGGCGTATACGTAATGCGCTATGACGTCTTTGGCTGCCTTTCAAATGACGAGCGGCAAACTGCGTATTTTGTAGATGCTCCAGCATGAGGGGTACTCTGAAGCAGGGCAATGGCAAATAGGGGTAGGAGGGGGGTGCAATTGTAAATATTTATTTGAGTTATAAAATCAACGGACAGTTGCAAAAAAGCCACAAGCTGCAACCAGAAATTATTATATGCCCGGACACTAATAAAAGACTCGACGCAGTTGAATTCAATTGTGTGGCAGGAATTGTTACACCCTCTTCCTCTCTCCTTCCCTACCCCTGCCCCTTAACCCGTAATGTCACTCTTGACCTAGTCGGTAAGTTGCTGATTCCGGTTTGTTTTTTATCTAGCTCTATCACTGTTTCTCTTTCGTGCGTTGTTGATTACACAATCCAATTTATGTTACGTAAAACTGTGTGTGAAAATAATTGTCCTGTGTTGTCCTGAGTTGCTATTGTTGTTGCTGTTGTTGTTATTGTGGCTTAACACTGATTTCTACGTCGCAATTCATGTTGTTGTTGCTCTTTCATCATGACACCTGGCATTTGACCCAGGTTCACATTTAGCTAGGCGCCTCTTTCTGCCGGCATTGCTATAAATAAATCCCCAACTGTCAGTTGATTTTTGCTCTTATAGGACACGTTTAGCCCTGGCCCTGGTCTTGGTCCTGTCAACAGCTACCTCCTAATGTAACTGTGTGTGTGTGTGTGTGTGTGTATGTGTGTGTGTCCTAAGTGGTCTGCAACACAATACTTAAAGCATTTTTGTAGGATATTAAATAATAATAGCTCTGCGTTGGCGTCTAACAAAGGCTAATGAGTTCAATTGTTTGTCCTGCTGAGTTATATGACTTAAGTAGCAGCTTGTTACGCTCCAATAGTTATCTAAATAACACTCCCAATTCTTCAGTCAACTCTTATATAACCGCATTGCAATGCACATACAATTATTTCACAAGAGCAAGGTAAACACGTTGCCTGCGACCTTAGACAAAAATACATTTTAAATGAATGGAAATCTACCAAAGCGAGCCCAAAAGCGACGCTACTTCTATATATATATATATCATACACACGCACACACACACATGCACAAAGCTTGCCATTTGTGCGTTTGTATTGGTGTCTTTTTCGGTGCGCTTTAACTTAAACCCCCGAATAAAGGACAACCAGAAATTGCGTCGTGCCAAAATGTTATTGAAAAACAAGCAAAAAGAGCGTGTGAATTGAGCATGCACTGCTATCAAATACCCTGTCTTAATTATCGATAAAATATTATTAAAGCATATACGTCTTTTATATTTTATTTTTTAATAACAATAACTTGAAAAGAATAATTTAAAAATATATGGTGTAACAGTTAAGAAATTTTTTTGTATTTTAAAGACTAATTTTTCTCGCCGCATTTTTTTAGGAAAAAAAAACTAATTAATATTTTTGTCTCCCAATTAAAAAATTCGGCTAAAGTACCTAAATTTCTTCTATTAGCGTACTATGGACATGTAGCTTCTTAACATATTTATAGATAGATAGATAGATAGATAGATAGATAGATAGATAGATAGATAGATAGATAGATAAAAAGATAGATAGATAGATAGATAGATAGATAGATAGATAGATGTAATACACACATAGATAGAAAGATAGATAGATATCCACCCAAGATTTGTAAATTTAAAATTTTAAAATTTTTTTTATGAAAATATTCACAGAATTGTAATTTTTTTCTAACTAATATTCTCATAGTTTTTCTAACATTTTTGTATTTTTTTAAATATTCTTAATGGGTTATTCCGAAATGATTAAGATTAATAGTTTAGCTTAATATGCTGCGCTCAGTGGGTCTTTAATGACTTAATCGATTAAAAACTAAAATCAACTGTTATTGAATCTGTTGACATTTCAAATTTAATAGCTTAACCTTTTATAGTCAGTCGGTTTAATAGTTGTACATATAGGGTTTTCTTAGACTGTATAAAAACTATACCCCTTGCTGAAAACAACTGCTGGTTACAGGGTATATCAAGTTCATCCCCCTTGCCATGTAAATCTAGAGAGAGGGAAAAGTGCTTTAATGCTGCCGACTCTAACTCTAACAAGTTTAAAGTATATAGAATAAACAAAAGCACAGAGAAATATATGGCACATAAAGGGTTAACTAGAGTAGAGTATAATATGGCGTGATAGTCGACCAAATCGATACGCGAATTGAGGTAGTCGGCATATATATGAAAGATAGGGAAGAAGACAATCGGGGAATGGGTTTAGTTCTATTCTGCATAATTCATGCAGTTTGACTGCCAATGAAAAGCATTCAATTCATGCAATCGATTTGCACGTTTTATGGCTTTTTTGGATTTATCGTTTGTTGTTGCAGCACCCCCTCCTCCTCCCCCTCTCTCACAAAATTACAGTGGATACACTTGTAAACATTCCCAGAGAGGCGATTTGCCCCTCCTAATGGTTGGTTCCCTTAAATTATTCATATATGCAAATATGTACAATATTTATTTTCAGCTCTTCAATTTTACAAAAATTTCTGGCATCTATTTTTAGTCAAACAACATCTACATTTTTGGCATTTGCCATGCTCTAATTCGTTTACAACATGTTTTTTCAATTTTCAGTGTGTTTCGGGAATCATTGGCAAAAATCTTTTGGCCTTTGAACTTGTAAAACATTTCAAACCATGGACCGAAATCCTTATAAGTTATATTTTAAAAATGAGTTTTATTTTGAGCAAAAAAAAATCATTTATAATCATTATATTTGAATTAAGTTTATTTTTATCATAAATAATCATTATTTTTTAACTTTAAAAATAATTATTATCGGGTGATTTAAAAAAAAAAATAATAATCATTACTAAGGGTCCCTGTTTTAAACATTTGCTTTAAAGGCCGTGAAAAAAATGCCTCTGAATCAATTTTTTTTTTTTTTTGATATTCGAGCTGTAAAAATTCAAGTACAGCCCACACTTTTACACCACCTCCGTCTGTCTGTCTGACTGTCTGTGCTCTGGCCTTGATTCAGCCAAGTCGCCGCCTTGCTTCCTCGAAATCCATGTTAGTTTTTTAGTCAAAAGTGCGTCCGTAGCTAATGTGGCATGGTTTGGGCTGGAATGGACTGGTTGGAGCCACTTGGCGCTGATTTAACTGCTTTTGCAGCTCCATTCAGTGGTTTTGTATTACAATTCGCTTTGTTTATGCCATCCCTCTAACCCTGGCCTGATACGAGTACAACTAACTCAGCTCTTATGTAAACAACTTGCCCCCAATTGTTGAAACATGGAAAATTTATACAAATGTCTTAATTGATGCACTCATAAAAAAATCGTTTTCTAAAATCAAGAATATTCGTCATAAAGATTTTTTATATTGAAAATAAGACAATCTTTCTTTGTTTGTTTATGTACTTTGTTTCTCAATATATTTTGTATCGAATTTCTTAGATTTTTAACCAAATTTATTACTTATCTTTTCAATATTGTTTTATGGTTTATCTACTTTGTTTCTCCACGTATTTTTTTAATGAAATTTCTCAGTTTTTGGATTGAATTTATAATTATAGACATTAGTTTATATTTACTATATTATAACTTAAATGTAAGTGACTTTTATCTTGTTTTTAACTGTTTTTAATTAAAATATTTTTTAATACATAATTATTTTACTATCCACCCATTTAAAATTTATTGTAACTCAGCTGTTTCTAAAGATTAAACATCAAATGATCTCTTAAAAATCTTTATTATGTATCATTATAAAGCAGCTTATATATGCACGACATTTCTTAATCAACAAAGGTGTAAAATATACACGAATCACATCAATTCATCAGGTCGACAGATGCACTATTTCAAATAGCCCAAAAAACTAGTGCCTTATTTGGAGGTCTCTCTATATACGCTATATACTTTCGCTCTCGCAAGAGATTGTCAAAAAAAAGAGAGGAAAAGAGAGTGAGAGAGAGAGAGAGAAAAAATGATAGAGAGGGTGGATAGATGGGTAGTTTGGGGAAAGCGGAAAACTGGCATTTGTCAGGGCCAAAACACAATCAGCCAAGCACAAAGTTCACTTTCTTGTTGTTTTTTTTTTTTTTGGCATGGCATCAACTGTTGGGCGGTTGATGCTGCTGATGCTGCTTTTAAAGTGTACACGGATACGGTTATGAGGAGGGGGTTGGCAAGGATCTGAGCTTTTTGGTTCTTTGCTTTTTTGGGCAGAACAACCCCCAGCCAATGCCATTGCCAGCCTCAATGCAATTTCCCTTCAGCACACACTAGGAAGATGAGAGCAATTGAGCGAGCGAGAGAGAGAGTGATAGAGAGAATGAAAGAGACAGAGCGAGAGAGTGTGGGAGAAAGACAGAGCAGGCGTGAAAAGTTTGTGTGAAGAAAATCCATATATTTAGATATATATTTCTCAGCAAGAAATCTGTTTATGTTTATGGGTTATGCAAAAAAATCAATCACATGATATATTATAACCAATTTCTGTTGAAATTTGCAACAAATTGCAAGCTGTTGTTGCGCTTTATTGTGTAATTGTTGTCATTGTTATTATTATTATTGGGATTCAAGAACACACGTGCTGTTGCCCCATTGAGGCATTGTCAGCGTGTCTTTTTTTCTCTTGAAAAAATGACAGAAAAAAAAGCATCGTTCGACGTGCAAACTGAGCAAATAATTAACATGAGAATATTCGCTGATTGTTGAATATTGGCATTTAGAAAATTGTTTATGCACAAATATGCAGATTTCAATTGAGAATTGCGGAAAAATGTCAAAAGGAATCGCAATGCAACAGAATTAACATTTCGGAACACTCGAATGAAGCACGTGCATCCTTATTGTATATGTATGTGTGTGTGTAAAGGTGTGTTTAGTAGTGTATGTATGTGTGTGTGACCGCGTGTAAATGTGTTGTGTGCGCAGGACACGTCAGGATAAAAGTCCTGACTGTTCCATGCGAACTCGTAACGTACCAAATTTTCTGTTGGCTTAGCTTCTTTAAGGGCGGATTTTTTGCTCACACTGAGACACAAAGGACGCACAATCGCGCGGTATTTATGGAATATCTTTAGATCGTTTATTATTTAACCTTTATTCCTTGCCAAGCTTTGTGAGAGAAACTTGTTGGAATTTCTTGTATGCACTTTGCTCTTACACACACACACACACACAAATTCCAAAAATTCTGCCACGAAAATTTGCGTTAAAATTTTCTATGATTTTTTTTTTATTTGTTTTAGATATTTTCACGAAGCTTTGCTCAATTTTCACGACCGTTGCCTTGTGCTTTCCGTTGTAAACTGATTTGCTTGGCGCCGTTAAAAGCCACGAGTTCTATGGGGTGCATTAGTCGATTCATTCGATTTCATTCGATAGCAACGTGAGAAGCTCACAGCGTTTCGCTGTGGTGAAAAGCGTACAGAAAACCACCACCACCATCACCGCCATTACCACCGCCACTACCATCACCTCAATTGACAAGCTTGGACATTCTATTCATTAGGGACAGGATTAAACAAAAAATTTAAGTCTCCTAAAAATAATAATTATATTAAAATAATAAAAAGATCCAAAGATTCACTTAGTTCAACCATGACTTCATGTCTTTGGGTGTGTTTATGTGTGTGTGAGTAAATGGAACAGGACTCAGGGGGGTTCAAAGCTGTCGGAATGCCGCATATGTTTAGAGAGAAAAGTGAAACAAGAGAGTTTAAATTGAAGAGAATAATATATAAAAATTTAATAATAGCTTACCTCTATATTTAATTATAAGTTAAAATAATACGAAATAGCTAAAATAAGTAAACTTAAAAATGCAAAGTTTAATCATTTGAATAAAAAAAAAAAAATTATTATAATTTTTTTATAATGTTAAGAAAGTTGAAGAGAGCGTAAATGAGAGAAAGATAGAGGGGGGAGAGAGGAGGGCAGAGAGGGAGAGAGAGAGAGAGAGAGAGAGAGAGAGAGAGAGAGAAGTACTATCTAAGAAATTTAAGAGAGTGGAAGAGAAAGTTTCTGCCTAAATTTAAAATTATCTCATTAATTAAAAAATTTTTTTTCATTTAAGAGTTTTCAAAATCCTTAATTTTAAATTGAGCGCTCTGCTTATCAGAACATAGACAAATAAAAAATTCTATTAGCTGGAAATCTGACTATTTTTAAATTTAAATATATTTTCTGTTAGGTTCTGTTACAAAAATTATTGGTAAAAATGCGCCAACCGGTCGAAAGGCTACATTCTTTCAAAATTTTTCGATCTGGCAATATGTACCATTTTGGCTGAAATGTCAAAATTGGTAATTGTGCTACCTAGCAATAGGTGGTGTGCCACTCAGCGCTGTGAGTGTTAGCGCGCCCTGTGAATGGCATAAAAGCGCTGGCGTTGCGCTGCGATTGTCGTATTTTGTTGTTGTCAGTCGCAAAATTTTTGTCTCAATCGATTTTTTGATTGTATTTAAAAATTAGCATTTAGCAAGCTTACTTTTAAAATAAAATCTAGTAACAAAACGAAACGAATAGCAAAAGTGCAACGAAAATGGACGCGTAAGTAGAGAGCGATAATGTGTTGTTGTTTGTTTTCATTAATGATTGGGAGTTTTCATTTTACGCAGTTTGTTAGACGAGGAGTTGGAATCGTTGGAGGCGATTCTTATGGACGATGTGAGGATTGTGCGAAGTGCCAGGTGAGTTGAAGGTAACAGTAGTACTGATACTATTGTGAATGCTGGGAATATATTGTAATTGCAGTGGCACTGTGGAGATTATTGAGACAACTGTGCTTCCGCTGACCGGCGAGGAGGATGAGCAGCAATATGTGTGTGTGACGCTTCAGGTGCTGCCTCCGCCGGGTTATCCGGATGTGAGTCCGACGTTTAAGTTGCTGCGTCCACGGGGACTCGACGATGCCCGCCTGGAGGCCATCAGAAGCGCCTGCAATGGCAAGATCAAGGAATCCCTGGGATTTCCCGTTGTCTTCGATCTCATCGAGGTGGTGCGGGAGCATTTGACGGGCAGCAATCTGCCCAGTGGTCAGTGTGTAATCTGTCTGTATGGCTTCAGCGAAGGTGACGAGTTCACGCGCACCGAGTGCTTCCACTATCTGCACAGCTTCTGCTTGGCACGTCACCTGAACGCACTGCGTCGCAACTACCAGGAGGAGTTTGAGAAGCTGCCCGCCTGGCTGCAAAAGACCGCCGACGGCTTTCAGGCGCTCTGTCCCGTGTGTCGGGAGCACATAGACGATGAGTCCGATAGCCTCAAGTGCGCCATGCCGCCCTCGGAGCTGGAGAATGCACCGGACTTCAAGGTGACACAGGAGCTGCGTCAGATGCAGCATCGCATGTCGCAGCTGTATCTGCAGCAGAAGAGTCGCGGCGCCATCATCGACGTGGAGGCCGAGGGCAGCGCCGTCATTGCCATTGAGACCGAGGAGGATGTGCGACGACGCCGACGTCGCGAGGAAGCCGAGGCGGCCAAGAAACTGGCCGGAGCACAGGAGGCAACAAGCAGCACGGCGGCCAGCCAAGTCAAACCAACGGCCAGCAGCTTTGCGCCCGTTGTGCAGGAGACACAGCGCATACTACCGGAGCCAACCAACAATAACTATCAGCATCATAATCGTCGGCATTATCGTGGCGGGCGACGTCATCATCATCACCATCATCATCATCAGCAGCGCGGCGAGCGTGCGGAGATGGCAAACAACTCGGGAGGAGCAGGAGCAGCTGGAGGGGCAGGAGGAGCAGGAGCTGGAACTGCAGCTGCCACTGGCAATGCATCAAATGCTGGCGCTGGCAAGCAACCAAAGGCGCAGACTGCCGCTGCCGGCCATGCCAGGTGACAATGGTGCAGCACCAGGCTGCTGCGGCTAACGATTCCACTACCAAGAGACGCAGCCCTGACGCTTACCATAACAATGCCACTGACAAGGTCAACGCTCCACTCAAAGTTGCCATTGATCTGCTGCTAATATACAACAACTACAACAATAACTAGAACTCATCCATAGTCCTTGAACCCGTCTTACATTAATTATAAGTTCATTTTTTTTAATTTGCTCTCAATTTAAAGTGAAACTCGATTTCTGTGAATTTGAGTTAAATGCTCGACCGGATTCAGGTGTATTAATGTTTAGTTAGCTTTAGCGAGCCGGGTTAGCTAATTTCAATTGGATATACTCTCATGTATATCAACGATATATCTATATATGTATTTAGTTTATTATTATAATGATATTTGTAGCTGCTTACAAAAGACTTGCGGCAATATGCCGGGATGATATAATTATTATAGAAGTAGAACTACGACTACGAAATAGGGCATTGATACTAACTAGAAGTATTTAGCAGCACCAACTGGCAGCGCTGGCGTTGACGAAAATACACAAAAAAACACACTACACTACACTATATGACTAAAATGATATTTACTATACGCATAATTCTGCAATTGCACTTGAAGTTTAGCTATATCTCGATCCTGTATCTCTTCCCTTTCACGGCATCTAAACAAAGAGTAGCACAAAAGAATGGCTTTCCTTTAAGGCACAAATAAGTAGTTTTGGTTGGCAATCTAGTCAGTTACATAAATGAAGGACATAAACCGATATTACAAATACATAATACACTTACACTTACATTTACATACATAATACTAGCAATTATATATGTCGCATTCACGTATTTAAATGTCTAAACTAATTGAATGTTTGTGCAGCATCCATTTGGATAAGCTAAAGGATACATAGATGTATTAACAAAAACCAAATTTCAATGTGTCAAAACAACTCGAAAAACTCAAATGAATAAATCGAATTACAAATAGAATGTTGTCTTTATTTTAAAACTAACACAAGCTGCAACTACTGATAAAAGATCAAGATAGTTCCTTTCTTTTATAAATTTGGCTGAAGAAATCCGGTTACCTAAAAAGGACATTATCGAAATAAATAAATACAGTAAGTAATATTTCTAGATTGAGTTCACAAAAATTAATAGAAAAACACATATTCCTCATTTTGTTATTAATATTTTTTTTGTAAATGTTTATTTCTCGTTTGAATTGTTTTAATTAAATAGAATTACAAAAACGTTGAATGCATTTCTTTCGTTTCGTATAACAAAATAATTTAGTATTAGTATTATACAATATTTATATAAACGGGATTTCGCTTTAATTTGCTTTCACTTTTGTTTTTTTCATTTTCATTTTCATTTGCATATACAAAACAAAAAAATAATTATGCATTACAAATTGTGTGTGTTGTGTTTGCGCTTATTAATTAAACTTAATTTAATGACTTTTAGTATATAATTAAATATTTTTCTCTTTTTCTTTATTATTTTATGTCCTTTTCTTTACTTTTACTATTAGTTTTAACAGAACAAAATCAAATTTTATTATTTTCATTTTTTTTCGACCGTTAAACAACTGCCACGCCCACAGCGACAAAAGCGCCCTCAAACTGGCGATTTTGAGAACACAATCGAAAGCCGAAAGCAATTGGCAGAGCTTTAATTCGGCGCTTTAATTCGAATGTTTTAATTTATAATTTTTTTTTCCAAAAATTCCTTTTAATTGCCTTAAAGCACTTGGAGTGTATTTTGCATTATATTATTATTATTATTATTATTATATATACAAATTATAAATTTGGAAATATATATATAACTAGTAAATAGTAATAGGCATTAAATATTAGTAGTAGCAAAAGTTTGCATTAGTTAGTAGTACTCTCGTAAGTAGGTTGCTTTCATTCTGATCAACTTTGTGTGATAGCTTTATAAACTGAACTATAAATCTAAATTTAACTCTCTCTCCTCTCAATTTTTTGTTGTTGTTGTCTTTTATGCTTTACCAAATGTATGTTTTAATTCTCTTGTATCTGGTTTGCTCTTGCTACATTTTATATTTTAATGTAGTCTATTTCACGGGATTCTTGTTGAGTGTTGGAGCAAGGGGAGGGGGGACTGGTAATTCACAATTTTTTGTGTGTTTTGTTGATTAGTTAAAGAACTTCAGTGCGTTGTTAGTATTTTTTGTGTATTAGTTGATAATTGGCATCTCAAACTGTTGGGTCCAATTGCCGACTTATAGCCGGAATGGTTCGCGTTTCTCAGTGGGCGTTGTGCCCCGTGATGTCCGCCTCATTGTCGAGCTGAATGTCTCAGCTCGGCTCGGATCCGCGGAGGTCTTACGGGGTGTTTGCATTCCCGACGGCGTCGAGCTGCCACTGATGTTGCGCCTAAATAAAGGAAATAAAAAAAATATTAGTAGATGCTCTTTTAACTTTAATTAAATCAAAACTTGAACGAATTAACAACAATTTTATTTAATAGAGTAAATACAAAAATAACGATAAATTCGGCTCACCGAACCTTAAATATCCTTGCAGAAATATTATAAATATTTGTCATTTAATTTAAAATAAAACTGATTGTTAGCATGATCTTAAGTTTTTCTCAGGATTTCTTATCCAAATCGAGTTTATTTTACAAGTTACAGCATAGAAACTCATGCATAAATAAAATAATATATAATAGTCAAGGATATTTCAGTGTTTAACAAGTGTTTAAATAAAAACAACTTAAAGCATTAGTTTAAAATTAAACAGCATTTCATTCAGTTGCAGTTTGACATGCACTGGCGGTTGCAAATAGTTAACTTAAAGCACTTAACTTAAAACTTTTTAACAATAATTGTAATGAATATTATAATAATAATTACTTGAACTGAAAGAGTATCTACTATGTTGTTTTTTGTTGATGGTGATTATACATTATTTAGGAGTGGTACAGGTAGCACTCTTTATATGGAACTTTACCCCAAGCTGCTTGGATTGCCAGTCGAGCTGGTGGGCGATGATGTTTTGGAATCATTGAGGGGTATCTTAACCGGTATCCTTGATGGGCGGCTTTAGTATGTGTAGTGGTAATAAGTTACGAGTAGTTAGCATATATACAATTACAACCATAACCAAGATTTATGAGCTAAAGCTTAAAAATTAGACTCTGATTATACCTAACTTATACTTAGTTAAATAATAATTAAAATAAATAACAATGTTTAGTGTATGCTTGTTGTTTTTTTTTTTTTGGCATTACCTAGTGGGTTTGTAGCCGAAGCCTGTTAGTGCTGGTATACTGGATGATCTACTCATGCCTCCGTTGCTGTATATATATTTTTGTATCAGGCACAAGTCGGTAATATATATATATTTATATATGGTAGTTTATAGTTGTTGATGTTGCAGTTAGTGTTGTTGCATTTCAAGCAAATTTCGAGATGAACGTTTCAACAAATGCCAATTCATAGTTTTAGTGAGCGTTTTTCAATGATTGGTTGAGTAATATATTTATTTTTTTAATTGTATTGTTTTGTTGTGTGAGTCAAAAGTTAATGCGGTAACCGAAAATAATATCAAAAAATAAATAAAATAAATTAATAAAATTGTATTTAGATGACACAAATCCCACCCAACTGCCCCCATTTGAATTAATTGATTCTTAGAATTAGCTTATGGTTTTTAAAACGAGATCTTACCTTGTGGGCGCTGGACTCGCCGAACCGGATGCGGTTTTGCGTGTGAGTGTGCTGGAGCCATTGAGCCGACTGCCCGGAGTGGCGGCAGTGGTCACTGACAGACGAGCCGGACGGGGTGTGGTTCCGGTTCCGGTGCCGCTAATGGTGCTCGATGCGGATGGCTTGCGCTGTGGTATGCGCGAGGGAGTGTGATCGTCTGTCGAGATAGAAAGAAATTTATTAGATTTGTAAGAATTAAAATAGTGATAAAAAAAAAGACAACGAACACATTTTAAGGATACCAAAAGAGGAACTATTATATTTAAAACACCATAAACTAGAGCAACTTTAAACTGTCATAACTTCGCCAAAACTAAACCAATTTTTAAGCGGAATGTCATTTTTACATATTTTCAAAAACTTTGATCTCTCATAACTTCATCAAAAATTGCCCGATTTTCAAGCGGAATGTCATTTTGTTTATAATTTGGTCCCTAAATTGATTCTGCATTCAAATTTTTATCATCTAGAAAATTTGATCAATTTTCGATTTTTGTCAAATTTTCTATATCAACCCCTTGACAATTTTTCAAAAACTTTGATCTCTCATAACTTCATCAAAAATTAACCGATTTTCAAGCGGAATGTCATTTTGTTTATAATTTGGTCCCTAAATTGATTCTGCATTCAAATTTTTATCATCTAGAAAATTTGATCAATTTTCGATTTTTGTCAAATTTTCTATACTAACCCCTTGACATTTTTTCAAAAACTTTGATCTCTCATAACTTCTGTAAAAATTAACCGATTTTCAAGCGGAATGTCATTTTGATCATGATTTGACCTCTAAATTCATTCTACATTTAAATTTTAATGATCTAGAAAATTTCATATATTTCGACCCTAAGCTATCATTAAATTTTCGATATTTTCTAATTTTATAAGTTATCCAGACTTACCTGTGCTGTCCAGCGAAAGCGTGGATCCGTGACGTGAGGGTGGCTTTGAGCCTTGTCTGCTGAGCGGGCGTGAATTGGGCTTGGAGCCGGCACGTGAACCACCTGGTGTCAGACCCGTGCGTGTGCTCGTGTAGGTCACCTTTCGAGGAGTATAGCGACCCGAGGGTCCTCCATGGCTGCCCTCGTTGTCGCTGAGGGAATCGGGCGTGCTGGCCGAGAGCGAAGAGCGCGATGGCCTCGACATCGGAATCGAACGTACCGAACGCTCGCGAACCTGTACCAAAAAAAGGTGGAAGATATACTTAGTAACCGTTCTGTTTGTTGTTTGATTAACAGTGCCCGCTAAACCCGTTGAAATGCTCCTCCTTGGTTTCATCTGCTTCAGAGGTATTGAGTTTTTTGGTATCTTTCAGTTGACTTACCCAGTGTGTTGTTGGATGACAATGCAGCACGTGGGGACTCAGCGGTACCGAGCGACTCGTATTGCAACGCACAAATACTGTGCCGCCGGCGCCCATGTGTATGGGAAAGGCGCACGGTACTTGGTCTTGTGCACGGATTTTCTCAAATATTGGCATTAACTCGGCCAAGTGCTCATCAGCTAAGTATATGTATATGTATATAGAGAATTGGATTGGAATTTCGTAACGTTTTAGAAAGCTGGTCAATTATTTTCTTACAGCTGACAAACGGTATATGATCATTTAAGCCTCTACGGCTCTAAGCCTAGTTCAAGTTCCACAACAACAATCATAATAATAACAACAATAAACGCCTACCTAAAGCCTAAACTTAACCTCAATTAATTTAAGAACAACAACATCAGCAGCTCAATTTGCTTTTGGTGTGTACTGTACTCTTTTTTTTTTTTTGTGAAATTTCTAGCGTTAAATCAAAATCAAACGAAAGAGAATACCAAATAAATAAATAAAGAGCTATATATACTTATAATACATGTATGTAGTATATATCTAGGTATATGCATGTAGTATAGCAACAACAATTACAGTTTTACAATAATCAATATTATTCAATTCTCATGCACAAAAAATCAAGAGACGGCGCGGCGCAGCGGCAGCTGTAGCAGCGAGCTTTTTGTCAACAACACACACAATGAACCCAAAACGAAGCTCAAAACTTACCTCAAAATTACCCTAATTTTGATATGGGTTCTTTTTTTTGGGATATTTGAGGGATATTCTTACGGTTTGCTTTTGTTAACCCACGTTTTATTTTTTTTTTGTTTGATTGATTTACCTTTATGATGGGACCCTGTCCACTCATATATGGCGGCAAGTTGGGGCTACCGGCGCCGCCATTTTGCGAATTGTTGGCAGTTTGGGCAGCATTGGGCGTGGAACGTCTGGACGTAAAGGCGGCCATGCTCTGTGAGACGCCATCAGCCAATATGAATTGCTCGCGTAGCTCAATGTTAGTGCGTCCCTTGGCTGTTCCGATAAATACGGTATTTCGGTATTTCGGGTATTTCGTATCGTATATATACCACGGACATACATTTGCATACACACGCGGGTGTGTGTGTGGTATATGAGGTGTGTTGTAATTTTATTTTGTTGCAGGCCAAACATATAACAACAACAATAACAACAAAATTTTGTTACCGCAAATTACATATTGTTCACAGTTTTTTTTTCAGTGTGTGTTCAGTATTTTTGGTGGTATTTTTGGTATATATATATAGTTTTTTTTTGGGCGCAGGCGAGTGCATGTTGGGCGTGGGCGAGCGGGCGGAGCATTATAACAATTTGGTGTGTGTGTAAGTTTTAAAACATATTTTAAATATCGGGCACATTTCGTTATCGGTATCATTTTTTTTAAACGAAAAATACATATTTGAAATAGAAAAAAGGGGGAAAAACATAAAATTTGATTAGTAAAAAACGAAAACGGTATACAAAATTAATACAAAAATACAAATTCAACGAAAATTGGACAAAATTTAAATGATATGAGGAGAGTTACAGTAACAGATACAATTAAAGTTAAGAACAGTCAGTACGCTGTTAGTTAACAGAGCGCATTGGCCGTAGGCATGTTAAGCAGTAGAGTATAACAGAAAAAGCATGCACTAAATATGTACTAAATTCTCTTTAGATCATATTATAAGGTTAGGTTCTAGAAAGCATGTTACTTAATTTAAAAATTAAATACTAAATGTGATAGAATAGCAAAAAATAAATACGCAGAGTTAACAAATAAAGCAACAAATAATGAGGAATGATTACTACATGGCAATCCTATTGCATGGTCGGGGTCTTTTTTTTTTTGGGTTTGCTTTGGATTGTTTGGATTAAGATTAAGATTTGGATTTGATTGTTGATTTCGCTTGGTTATTGTGTGTGTTTATTATGAGGCGGCAAAATTGGCGCTGGCTATAAAAATTATGTCAAAAATTCTTCAAGAAAAAACAAAAACAAAATGCGCACTGTTAATTGGTATTTGTTGTTTGTTTAAGCAACTTTTCGACCAAACAAAATAATGAGTTTTAATTGGTTTTTGTTGTTTTCAAGGTTCATTTGCTATTAATATATTTTAGGCACAATTTATATATTTCATATTGTTTTTTTTTTTATATTATTATTATTAAAAATTGTTTGTTGTTGGTTAAATGACCATATCCGTTTGGTATTATTAATATGATTTAGCTTTTAAATAAAGTAATTAGTTGTTAAGCACAACTGTACCTAGTATGTATGTATGTGAGATATAGATATGTGAGACATGATCAAATGGTATTTATGATGCATCATATATAATCTAGGTATATAGACAAAATGCATGATCTGAATGGGAATGGTATTGTTTCAGTGTGGACTACAAAATTACACTAGAATAATATAATAATAATATATGCGATAAATGGATATGAAAGTCCAACAAAATTTCGTGTATCTGTGTGTACAACACAACTATTGATAGTAGAGTATATGTGTGTGTGTGTGTGTGTGTGTATCTATGTGTGAATAGCTGGTACTTACCGCGACAAGGATCGTTCTTCTGCAGGAATTCATCCAAAGCAACCCAGCCGCCTCCAACGCGCACCATAACAGTGCTGCGAAGAATGCGAACCAGGCGCAATTTCTGGGAATCTCCAAACTAAAAACAATAGATACAATTAATAACTAACTATAGATAATAGCAATATCAATTAGAACTCACTCTGTATTTGCCTTCGCCCACTTGGAACACACGGAACTTCTGACGACATGTGCAGAGCATGACCAAACGTTTGACTTCATCATGGATCTTATCGGAATCTGTAGCGGGTTTACGTTCCTGCCAATCGGGTCGCAAAGCGGCAATGAACTCCTGCCAATCAATGAGACCCTCACCATTGCGATCGAATAGATCAGCAACAGCCTTCATTTCCAAGCCAGATGTATCGAATTCTGTAGAGTATAAAATATATTAGAGCGATTTCAGTAAATGAATTATCTTAAAACTTACTCGTGTTGAGAATGCCATCTATAAAGACATCGCGTGGTATCATGCCATTGTTGTCCTTGTCCATTTTACGGAACAGATCGGTCAAGCGGGATTTCTTGTGGTTCATGTACTTGAGGAACTGTTAAGTAAAAGGGGTTAAGATATATGAGTGAGTTAGATATTGAGTATGGTCTTTTTGTCGACTTACCCGCTTGCGCCAATCATCCCAGCTGAAGTTACGAGCACGCTCCACATCCTTCAGATACATAAGATGCTCATGCAGCAGACGCTGACGCTCCCATGAAAGCATCCAGACATCGCGCCACTTAGTCCACAGCAACTTGGCGCGTGGTGAACGGAACTCAAGTTCGGGTCCAGTAGAGCTGTAGGGAAAAGGATTAAATATTAGAAAAACTCGGCAAACAAAAATGCATCACACAAAAGGAAAGCTAATAAATTAGTTAAAAAGAATCAAACTACATACTTAACATTACACATGAATTTACACATGCATTGAGCACAGTTTGAGCTGCATTGAATATGATAAATAGAGGGAGAAGATAGTGAAAGTGTAGACTTACCTTGGCGAGAAACGTGGGCCATAATGCGGCAGGCGATCTCTGTCGGGCGTATCACGCGTGGGCGTAACACGACTGTACAGCCATGTATATAATAATATATATACATATTTGTATACAGAGATATAGCATATATATGATGTATATAGCAAATAAGCAGCAAGATGCAAAGATGTTTGTTTTTTTTTTTTTTTTTTTATATGATTCAACGTTTACGTAGCGTGTGTAGACAAGATGAAAGTAGAATCCAAAAGAGACAAAAAATACAAAATAACGAATCAAGTAACGAAACAATACACAATAACAAGAGTAATATTTATAAGTATAATGAAATAACAAATATATACACATAAAATGTTTATAAATACATAACAGAAGTAACATGTCGTTACGCAGCAATTCCAAAAATAAACAGTTTTTAAAAGTTTCAAAAAAATTTCAAGAGAAAAAAAACAAAAGAAAATTTATTTTTTTTGAGAATTTTGAAAGTGCATGCACTATTATTTTTGGAGCAATCATAGATTCACAGATCAATAGATCAGTTCGATATGGTTGATAACTCACCTGCCCTTGCGTGCATTAAGTCCTTGATCCCTCGATCCCTTGAAGCTGTGAAAGAAGAAATAGAGCAGCTTAGACAAATTTAAATAAAATGCAGTGTTTTCTTGGATTAAAAAATACAAAATTAAGCAACAGTTATAGCAGCAGTGATTAAGCCGGATGCTGTGCAATGGTTCTTGGTTTGTTGGTGCGGCGGACGGGGAAAGTAAATGGTAAATGGGGTAATGTTCATATAGTTAGCGATTTTTAGCGCTACGTTGATAGATGTTTAATACTAGTTTACGTTTATGTAAAGCTCGTTCTGTTGACAGTTGTCCAATTCTTTGCAATGATGATAAATATCAAAATGGTCAACTTCGTAGAATTTTATATCAGTTAAAAAAAATAATATAATAAAAAAAAAAAATCAAAAAAAAAATTATAAAAAAAAATCAAAAAAAAATTTTTTTTAATTTAAAAATAAATTTAAAATAAAAAATAAAAAAAAACTATGCATTATAAATTTTATGTATCCAACAATTTGTAATTTCCCTAACTATCAGTTTATAAGTGTCAATTATTTTTTTTTTAAATAATTATATTGAAAGTAAGCTCAAATAAGTAATTTCTTAATGTCAACTGAACGAGTATCTTTAAAAAAAATATATATATATATATTGTAAACTAGTTTAGTTATTGGTTATGCGTTTATTTCAGTTGTGGTTGCAATTGTTGCTGTTGTTTGGTTGTATGTTGCAGCGATGTTAGGCAAAAAATACACTAAAACCAGGCTAGATGTGTGAGTGGTGTGGCATGTGGCAAGCGCATTCGCCACATTTGATTGGTTTTTAAGAGTACGAGTATTATAAAGTTGCTGTCAAACCTTTGACGTCTCAGCGTGCCATCAGGCGACTGTTCGCGCAGATCGTGACTGGAGCCACGACTATATATGTATATAGTTGTTGTCATTTGTTGTTGTTGCAATGTGTTGTATATATAGTTTTTGAGAATTGGTTTTTGGGTAGACGATAGGCAATAGAGTGTGGTGCATTACGTTGCGGGGGAAATAATTGAACATTTTTTTTGTAATAGCAATAAATTTTGTGATAAAAAAAAGAAAAAATAGCAAAAATAAATAAGACAAAATTATAAATAATAGTCGAGGTACAGATAATATATATACAGAGCTTTAAGCCTTGCCTGCTGGCAATTGTATATAATACTTACACTGGCGTCTTGCCGCTACGCGATGGTTTCCGTGCTCCTGGTGGCAATTGACGTGGTTTGCAGGCGCGATCCACTTCGTTCTGGCGACGTGCCGTATTCTCCATGAACTCCTTGTGGTCCTCAATCAGTTTCTCAACGGGCGGTATCTCATCAGGCAGCTGTTCATGCTTCAGATCTAAAGGAGAGAGAGCACAATTAGTTGAGTATGAAGTGGGAACTTCTTTTTATACCCTGAGCCCATTGAAAATAGCTGTCATAGGAACGATAGATCGAAAATGAAGTTTTGAGATATCAGAACCAAACTGATAGAATACTCATGGGTAAAAATAGTGTTGCCTACTTAAGTGGGCAAAATAGTGTTGCCTTCTTGTATGGGCAAATTAGTGTTGCCTACTTATTTGGTAAAAATAGTGTTGCCTACTTATGTGGGCAAAAATAGTGTTGCCTACTTGTATGGACAAAATACTGTTGCCTACTTTTGTGGACAAAAATATTGTTGCCTACTTAGGTGGGCAAAAATAGTGTTGCCTACTTATGTGGGCAAAAATAGTGTTGCCTACTTAGGTGGGCAAAAATAGTGTTGTCTACTTAGTAGAGTAACCGCCCACTTGTTTTACTTACTCAATAGGGTACCCTCGAGTCCGCTGAGCCAGGCAAGCAGCTCCTCAATGGTATCGTCTAGATCCTTAAGCGACTGCAAATGCTGATCCAGCTTCGACTCGCGATTGATCGCCCATTGACGGACTTCCTCCCAGCGTTGTTGGATGATTGATAGCCAGTTCTTGATGATGGGTATGGCATCGGGATAGGCCTTGCCAATGATCTCTTCGGCATACTCGAAGGTTTCGCTCTTCTCACGCTCACGAACGCGCAGATCACGCATGAACTCCATGTGAATGTCCATCATTTCGCGTGAGACCTTCTCATCGTCGGGTGCGTTCTTGGCATAGCGCAACTTGTGTTCGGCATGATCCAACCAATCGAATAATGCCTGGACGCGGGCATTAAGCTTCTCGGCATCGACCAGGGCCACCTGGAGACGTTCACCACGCTTGGCAACCGCACTCTGGACTTCTTCCCAAATCGATTGCATCTCATCGAGCTGGCGACCCACCTCGGGATTGTTACCCGAGCGCTCCAGATCGCGTCCGGTCTTCAGAACGCCTTGCATTTGAGCAGCACGCTTCTGCAGATCCTGTTCGATGTGCTTGTGATGCTCACAGAGTCCCTGCACCGTCTCCAAGTCACCATGGACGGGTCCATTTTCATTGAGGCGACTCTTGGCCTTCTTCAGCCAGTCGAGCAGTTCGCCGAGGGCATCGCTAAACTGTCCAGAGAGCAACAAAGCCTCCTCCAGTTTGCGCTGACGTTCAATGCTCTTCGACCAGACGCGGGTCCATTGCTCCTTGAGCTCCAGCAGCATCTTATCGAGCACGGGACGATCGCCCTTGGGGGCACGCTCCATGAGGTTCTTGCCGGTGCGCATGGTGCCATCATAGACGGATTGCTTGGCGCCCAGCTGGCGATGTGTCTCCTTGAGCTTGCCAATGTACTTCTTGATCTTCTGTGGCTCCTTTGAGGCCGTAGCTTCTTCGATGATCTGATCCAGCACCTGTTCAGTTTCCTGCAGATACTGCATCATGGCATTCCAGGCATCATTGAACTCTCGGGCCTCCTTGTAGCCATGATCCAGAGCACGGGTACGCTCTGCAGCCTTGCTAACGACACGTTCCCAGCGATGTTGCACGGATACGAGCAGATTCTTGATGAGAATGACATCCTGCTTCTGGCTGAAGTACTTGAGGTGAGTACCCTTCTTGTCCAGCAATAGCATGGCCTCGCGATGTGTGCTAACATCCTTTTGCAGTACCTTATGCTCCTCCATTTGTGCCTGGATCGTTTCCAGGACACGTGAGACGGGATCAGCATTCGATAGCTGCTTCTCGGCCTGCGTTAGCCATTCAACAAAGGCCTGTAGAGTGTCATGGAATTCGGTTGCCTCCTTGAGGGCAATCTCCAACTTAATCTTCTTGTCGGAGGCACGTGAAACGACCGCATCCCAGCGTTGCTTCAGCGTGCGCAGCGTGTGCTGCAGATTGCTGGAGGAGACCTTCATCTGGTTCTGACGCTTGATGTACTCTTGACCCTGTGCCTGAATCGTCTCCACCTTGGGCCTATTCTCCTCCAGCTCATTGTAGACCTCCATGAAGCGTTCCAGCTGCTCGGTGGCTGTCTCTGGCAGACCACCAACGGGTTTGCTGGCACCAATCACGGCATCCACATCGCCCAACCAGCCCAGTATATCTTGGACCTCGGCTATGTAGCCCTGGGCCTCGCGCAAAGACTCCTCCAGCTCGTGCTGACGATCGCTGGCCTTTTGCAGCAGCTGCTTCCACTCGTTATTCAGCTTGCGGAGTTTCTCCTGTGTCGTGGAAGCCTCCACTGAACCCTTCTCCGTCTCAATAAGCTGGCGGCCAGCATCATTCAGTGTGTCCACCGAATTCTGATGCGCCTGTATATCATTGGCCAGCACCTTCAGCTTAGCCAGCTCAACTTCCAGCAGTTGTGGATCTCCGGGTATCGGTTTCAGCTGATCCAATGTGCTGTCTGTCTTGTTGATCCAGACGAGCAGCTCGTTGAGTGCATGCTGGAATTGTCCCAAATGGAGCAAAGCATGCTCCAGCTGCTTCTGGCGATCGACCATGCCACGCAGCAATGCCTCCCAGCGTCGATTGACCACCGTTAGTGGTTCCCTTATGGATGCCGCCTGCTCCGGCGAAGTGCGTTCCGTCAGTTCCACAGCTTGTCTGCAAGTGATCAGTCAAGGGATTAGTACACAAATTATATGGCTGGTGCTCAAGATGCAGGCACAACGCAACAATAATAATAAGAATTATAATCATAACTAGCGACTTGGCCGGTGTTCATGCAAAAAAACAATATGGAACTGCTTGTTCCAGTGGCTTGCGGCAAAAATCAAATCAAATTGAAAATAAACATGCGCAGACATGATCGCAGATCAGTGATCCCTTGAGATTGTTGCAAATTTAATATTAAAGCTTATAAATAGCAGAGCAGAAATCATAGATAGTACAGATCCTTATTGAAAGGTTCCTTATAATAGATCAAAAACTACAGATCATCGATCGTAGATCCTAGTTCCATAGCAGATTGTAGATCACAAATGTTTGATCTTCCGTTTCTCACAGATCTTCAGATCTATATCATAGAACAAAGATCGAAAATCGTACATTACAGATCACATCTCAAGGAAGATCAGATCATAGATCGCAGATCCAAGTTCATTCACAGCAGATTATAGATCACGAATGCTAGATCTTCAGATCTATAACATAGACCAAAGATCATAGATCGTACATTACAGATCACATCTCAAGGAAGATCAGATCATTGATCATTGATCACGGATCACAGTTCACAGGCACTTAAAAGTAGAGCACAACAACGAACGAACGATAGAACGTACGAAATTTTGAAACTATCTTGCCTTTCTAGACCTCTGCCAATTGTACGAAGAAAGGAAGATCACCACACCACGGCGACGTAGAAATATTTAGACATTAGAATTTAAATCGCTTAAGTTTAAGTAGGGAACATTGTAGCTTACCTGTTTAATGCTTCTACTTTGACCATATGCGGATCGACTTCGTCCTTGAACGACTTAAGCTGTTCAATCTGTCGCTTGACGGCATCAATGTCAGAGCCCACGGGTCCAAGATGAGCAAACTTATCCTCGGCCTTGGTGAGGAATTTCAGTAGATTCTGGAGTGTCTCATGGAACTCCATGGCCTTCTCCATGGCATCGATGAGGTTCTCTTCGCGTTTAGCATACAATGCTGTGATATTGTCCCAGGCATTGTCCAGATCCTCAATGTGCTTCTTCACCTCTGGTTTGTCGGGTTCACCGCACATGTTCATCAAATTGCTGCCATGGCGACGCACCTGCTCCACCTCGGGCTTGGTCTGATCGATTTCATGACGAATCTCCTGCAGTGCAACTTGTTGCTTCTTAATATCTTGCGGTTGAGCCGCTGGTGGCTCCTGGCAGGACAGCGTCTCCTCGAGATCCTTAAGGGTCTTCATCACGCTGTTCAACTGCTTCCAGAAGGGCTCTGCCACACTGAGAATGTCATCCAGTGAGCTGCCACGTTTCTTGGTGGCCTTTTGGACATCGTTCCACAGATTGTTGAGTTTCTCCAGCTTGGCCTTGATGTCCCGGACCGCAGGATCGGCCTTGTTGCCAGCCTTAGCGATGACATCGTTGGCAGCACGTTGAACTGCACTAAAGGCATCCTGACGCTTATCCAAATCATCCATAAGGGCATCGTTGTCCTCGATCTGTTCGCGTATCTTCTGAGGCAGTGCCGACAATGGATCCAATTGATTCACCTGATCCACAGTATTGGCCAGAGCACGAAGCATGCCCTCCAACTTGTCGGAGAACTGACTCGACTCCTGCAGAGCGCTCTCCAACGCCTGTTGACGTTCGCGCAACTCCAGACGCAGTGCAGCATAGCGGGCATTGTCCGCATCCAGAATCTCATTGATCTTCGCGCTGTCATCATCGGCTACCAAAGCACCCAGAGCCTCGCCCGTCTTGTTGAGCTTATCGAGCAGTGGCTTGTGCTCGGCAATCGAGTGTAGGAGACGTTCATTCTTGTCCTGCTGCAAGGTGATCTGATCGGGACGCAGGGCTGGCATACTCAGGCGTGAGATCTGCTGCTCCATATCATCCAGCCAGGTGGTCAAACCCTGGTGCGAGTCGGCAAAGTGTTCCGAGAGAGGCAGGGCTTGCTCCAAGATGCCCAAACGCTCGCTGCACAATTGGGCGACGGTGTCAACGATCTCCTTGAGATCATCCAGTTTCTCCCGCAACGTGGCAGTGTTCTCGCTTTGCGGCGACTCGCGTAGCACCTTCTTGGAGGCGGCAGTGACGTCTCGAACGCGTCCCTTTTGACTGGAGATGTCGTCGTTGATGGAACGATGCTCCTGCAACTGAGCGCGCACCAGTTTGGGTTCCATGGCTGGAAGATCGGCTTCGCGCAATGTGGTATCCATCTCTCGGAACCACTCGAGCAACTCATCAATATCACCAGTCACCTCCTTGGCACGTTGGTTGCTCAAATGAAGTCGCTCAGCCTTGCGTTGAATCTGTTCCACAATGGAATCGAATCGTCGATTGTCACGGGTCACGATGCTCTCGATGGTGGCAGCACCTTCTCCCGGCGACAGCTGACAGAGCTGTGGACCAACCAGATTTATGGTATCCAGAATGGGACGCATGTCGGACAATTCGCTCTCCAGACGCAGTACATCCGCTTGACGTGGCTCACTGGGTGCCAAGGCTGTCTCAGCGCCCTGCATCCATTCAACCAGACGGTTGTGGGCCTCATGGAACTGTTGTACCAATGGTAGAGCATTTTGGGCATTCTTCAGAAGATCACCACCACGATTGGTGAGATCTCCATAGCGTCGCTGCAATGAGTCCAGTTTATCCTTGAGCTGTATGGCCTCATCGTTGGAAATGTGCTTCATCAATTCAGCGCCAGATTCAACTGTGGATTCCACATTCGATGCGTGTCCGGCAATGTTCTCGTTCAGTTCCAGCAGATGATCCATTTGTTCCAAGAGCTTCTCGGCGTAGACGGGCACAGACTTGAAGCGTTTCAATTCGCTCTCCATGCTCTCCATCCAGGCCACCAGATCCTGGTAGCTGAGCACCAAATGGCGCAGACCTTGACGGGATTCGGCAAGCAGAGCACCAATATTGTCGCTGGCATCCACCAAACCGGTGTAACGTTCCGTAACTCCACGAACCTTCTCACCCAAGTTGACGGCCTCCTCGTCGCTGACCAAGTGCATCAGCTGGGCGGCCACATCAGCCAGATCGGTAAAGTCCGGCTGTTTGCTCAGAATCTCGTCGTGCAGACGATCGTGCTCACGTATGCGTTGCTGGATCTTCTCCTCATCCGTGGGTATCAGCTCCATGGCCTTCACAGCACGCTCCGTGCTGTCCAACCACAATTCCAGTGGACTGATCTTGTCATGGAAACGCTTGGCAACTTCCATAGCTTCCTCCAGATCCTGTTCACGCTGCTCGGCGCCATCGGTGAGAGCGTCGAAACGTTTCATCAGATCGTTCAGTTGTTTCTCGATCGAAGCACGTTCGGCGGGTTCGCAATGATTGGCCACCTCCTTGCCGAGATTGGCCAGCGAGCCCATTGAGTTCTGACGGTCCAAGAGCATTTTCTTCAGGAACTTCTGCTCCTGCAATTGAGCCTTGACCACCTTGTAGTCGCAGCTGGGAGGCTTTTGGTTGGCTACCATTTCCTCCGTATCGCTCAACCACTTGGAGAGACCCGCTAAGGCTTCCTGGAACTTTCCAGACTGCAATAGAGCGACATCCAGTCGGCGATCGCGCTCATTCATACGCTCCTTCAGATCGTTCCAGCGGTCGTTCAACTTCTCCAGATCCTTCTCAATGATGTTTGTGGAGACTCCACTTCCAGCCGAGCGAACCAGATCACGTCCAGCCACATTCACCTTGTCCACATTGACGGCCAATGGCTCGACCTTACGCTCACGGAAATTGCGGAAGTCCTCTTGCTGGCGACGTATCTGATCTAGCTCCGATCCAACTGGTTTCATGCGCTTGAACTCCTCGCTTACGTCCTTGATATCGTCGAGAGTCTGCGACTGAATGTCGTAGAACTCACGGAGTGCCTTCAGTGTGCTCTGCAGATTATCCTCGTGATCCCGCACCCGATTATCGAGGCGTCCCAATGTCTTGCGTAGGGTTGAGATTTGTTCACGGGTCTGCGTCGTGTCGGCGGCAAATCCAGCATCGACTAGAACGTCGGCGGCACGGTCTGCATCCTCCAGGCGACCAACAAGACGATCCAGTTTGTTCTGCAGCTTGCCAACATCATCCAATTGTTGCTGGACAATCTTTATTTCACGTCCAGGTGGCGATAGCTTCTCGACTTCCGTTTCCAGATCATTCAAATCAATGCCCAAGCTCTTCATCTGTTCATTGAACTGAGAGACAGCCGTTGCGGCAGATTGCAACTCACCACAACGATCATCCAGTCGTCCTTGGAGCTCGGACATGCGATCGGCTAGACCGTCCACTTCGCTGGTCAAATGATCGGCATCTCCGCCAGCGGCACGTGCTTCGGCACTTATGTCCTTGGCTAGAGCCTTGAGCGATTGCAAAGGTTTGCTGAGATTTGTCAGCTCCTCGCGAATGGCCTTGACACGTTCCAGCAACTTGGGATCCTTGGCTGCACCGCCCAAGGCGTCGTGAGCGGCCAGACGATCTTCGCAGCGACCTAGAGAGTGATCCAGATTGCGCAACTCATCGTTGAAGTCACCCAAGCGACGTGAACAATTCTCAATCTCGTGGGCACGGGCAATCAGATCATTGTTGAGACGCTCCCAACGATCGCGTATATCCTGGAGCTCGGCCTTGATAGGTTCCTTGTCGATGTCACAGCTGGTGAGGAAGGTATCACCCAGGCCCTTGGTGTTTTCAAACTCGCCCGAATGCTTCCATACCTCGCTACGGAAGGTTTGCAGATCGCGAAGACGCGTCTCCAGCTTCGACTTGGACAGTACACCGGGTGTTAGATCGGCCAGCTTATCCTCAGCTGTGCGCAGCCAAGCGAGGAAGGTCTCCGATGTCTGTGAATACTTCTTGCAGTGTTCCATGCAGGTCTGCAGACGTGTATGACGATCGACAGCTTCGCGACGGAGTTTTTCCCACTGTTGCTGTATGCGATCCAGATCCCGTTTGACACCACGATCCTGTTGACGATCGGTCAGATCCTTGCCCTTATTGATCAGCATTATGACTTCATGCTCGCGGGCCATGACCTCACGGTATATTGGCTCATGGGTGTCGATCTGATGCTGCAGCGTCGGCTTGTGAGCGGAAACTAAAAGGCGATCGGTTAAATTGGACAGCTCTCCCGATAGCCAGCCGAGGGTCTTTGAGCAATTCTCGGCAAAATGACGTCCATCCCGCAATGAGGCCTCGGTTTCGGCCTTCTTGGTATCCAGTTTCTTCTGCAGCGCCAGATATTGTTTCTCCAAAGCGGCTACACGGGAATTGACATCCGCACGAGAAGCAGGATCACCTAGAATATTGCACAAAGTGGTTGCGGATTGCTCCACATCAGCCAACAGAGGCCGTTGACCTTCCAGTTGACGCTCGAGGTTCTCGATCTTGCGCAGATTCTCCTGGTGATCGCCATCGCTGGGCAATGTGTCCAAGTTGTCGCTAATATTTTGCAGAGCTTCGCGGAGTCGATTAACGGCCGCATCAAATTCCTTGGAGCTATCGGCGGCACCGCCTAAGCTGTTGGCACGATCGTCCAGTTTGCCCATTAGATCATCCCACTTGGTGATGACATCCTTGAGCTTTAGCTCGACAGCCTGAGCATCAGGAGTACCGGCCAAATGATCGACGACATCGTGTCCCAACTCCTGGAAGTGCTTCAATTGCGGTTGCTGTGTGCGGAACTCTTCTCGCAGCACTTGCACCTGTTGCACTTGACTCTGGACCATGCGAGGATCAGATGAAATGGGTCCTAAGACCGTAAACATACGCTCCTTGCTGTCCAGCCAGCTCTTGAGGTTGCCATGCGTGTCCAGGAAGTCACGCAACTTTTCGGAGAAGGCAATACGATTTTTGCAAATATCGTTGAGATTCTTCCATTTCTCCTGGATGTTGTCGTTCTCCAGACGCAGTTGCTCGGCCCCAGGAACATCTGACTTGCGACGTAGTATGTCCTTAATCTGAGCCTTGGTTGTGTCCAAAAGACTCTGCTTCTCATACATGTCCTCGAGTATCTTGCGCGCCTGCTTAATGCAGCGATCAGCCTCATCCTTGTTGGACACCGACTCCTTGGGCACTTGACGCTGAATGCGATCGAGGAATTGAGCTAATCCCTTCAAGTTCTCGTACTGCTTACGCACCTCCTCGCTGAGATTATCGAGCTCATGTTGACGATCATTGAGACGAACACCAATAAGACCATAGCGATTGTTAATCTCGCTCAGCTGCTGCTGAACCGGAGACAGCTCAGATAGCTGGAAGCCATCCTGAGAGGATCTGCGGCTACCAAATCCACTGGAACCAGTCGATAGTGGCGACAGTATGCCTCCCTTGGTCGGGCTGGGGCTTCTGGCGTCTCCGGACATTCGTCGCAGCGGACTTGCCCTCTTGATCGGACTATATGTCGACCTCTTGCGAGTGGGACTATCCGGACGAATCAAGGCATCATATTGGGCGCCAATATCATTGATCTTATCAATAGTGGGTGCATAGTCACGATAGTCCTTGCAGATGGGTTTCAATTCATCGTGTTGCTGCCGGATCTTATCGAGATCTATGGCCACAGGTGTCAATCCATTAACACGTCCCTCGGTGCTCGTTAGCCAGGAGAGAACATCATCCTTGAGACTCTCATAGGCCAGACGACGTTCGGCCTTCTGTTTGGACAGTTTGGCGCGCTCATCGATGCTGATGTTGATGTTACGCCATTGAGATTCCAGCGCCTTAATGCGATCCCTTAATGCACCCGTATCGGTCACATCACGCAGACCGCACAGATCCTTGCCATTGCGCACACAATCCTCAAATTGCGGTGCCAGCTGATCCTTATCGCGTGACAAATCCTGCATACGACGTGCCAGCTCCTCTGTAGAGAGCAGACTCGTCTCACGGCTGTCGAGGGCCTCCTGCAAGTTGCCCATGCGCTGCTCCACGTTGCTAATCTCATCCAGATACTTGGACAAACGGTTATAGACATCATCAAGGAACTCACCACGTTTGTTGGCCTTCTCGTAAAGCTTCTCGAATTTGCCGGTGACGTCGTTCAGATTGGATTCAACCTTCTTGGCAATGCGAGCATTGGAGGCGCTAGCCAGCAGATGCTTCGCTGAGATTTGGACACTGTCAATGCTGGCCTGATGCGATTGTAGATCAGAGAGCAGTGCTTTGTGCTCACGAATCTGCTCTTGAAGACGCTCCTTGATCAGCGAGGCGGGTCGCAGATTCATCTTGTATTTGTCCTCAGCCTGATTGACCCAGCCCACAAGGCTATCTAGGGCATCCTGAACACCCTGTGACTGCACCAACGTCTTGTCCAAAGTCTTGCAATGCTCACCCAGCGTATCCAAGAGCTGTTGATAATTGTTCTTCAGATCGGCAATGGGCAGTTCCAATTGATTGATCTCCATGGGGCTCAGTTGACCGCCCAGACTGCGCAATAGATTGTCCAAAGCTTGCTGGGCATTGTCGACAAGGCGGCCACTGGAGAGGAGCTCGTTGTGGAGCGCCTTGGCCTCATTCATCTGATCCTGCACACCCTTGGGATCACCGGCAACGGGCTCAGAGATAATGCGAGAAACTCGCGGTTGAACACTTCTCAGCCACTCGTTGGCCTTGTCCAGGGCATCTTGATACTCACGTTGTCTGCCACCCAGACCAGAGACACGATCCTGAAGCGCATTGACACGGTTCAGCAGATCCTTGTACTGTGCCGACACCAGAGAAACCTCCTGGCGTATGGGACTCTCGGCACTGGACAGCGGCTCCACATGGGGCAATCTCTCCGGCAACGATGTGCGGAAGTCATTGAGGACGGCCAAGAATTCCTTGCTCTCATCCACAAACTTCTGTGCGGCCATTGTAATGAAACGTAGATCCGCCTGATGTCCAATCACATCGCTGACAAACTCCCGAATAGGATCCGCCTGCGAGGAGAGACGTGTGAGGTCCGACAGGGAACGCTCCTTGTCCTCCAGAGTGCGCCTTGCCAACTGCAACCAGTCAGAGAAGACATCCAATTCACTGCGCAACTTGGTCAGCTCATCACGTCCAGCCTCCAGACGACGCAGCAGACGCACTGTGCGATCATTGACACGATCCACACGAGAACGCAACTCACGACCAGAGTTCTCCAGTGTTGTAACTTCGGGTGCAGAGAGCACATCTCCTCCAGTAAGGACAATCTGGCGGATTTGCTCCAGACAGGTGGCAACTGGACGCTGCTGGGATTCAATTTCATCCTTGATTTGCTGTGAAAGAAATAAATTAAAAATGTAGACAATCGATGGTATAATAATGTAGAGCCTTTCACTACGGACGGCAGTTCGCGCTAGTGACGAAAGCAGCTAGTATTTTGATAGCTTACCTTGAGCGCATTGATTTGATTGCGCAATTCATCGATTTTTTCACGTGGTCCCCCAACGCTTGAGATTTTCTGTTCGACGGATGTAACCCATTTGAGAAGATCGTTGACATTCTCCTCGCACATGTTGAACTTCTCGAATACTGCTTGCTGTTATAATCGAACATTGTTATATGTTTGATAACAAACAAAGAGAAAATACAATTAGTAGATGGATAAGATTTATAAAATATGTAAATGGAGTTGTATCTTAGCCAGTTACGAATTTGCTATAAATCATACACAGGTATGATGGGGGAGTATATATGTTGTATAGATAGATAGATATCATGTGAAATGTTCATCATATAATCGAAAGGCAAATTATGTAAAATAGAATGAACACAAAATATATATAAATATTTAAATAGAGAGCATTCACAAACATACATAGCTGAAATAATAATAATAATAACCGAAAGCAAAGCAAAGCAAATTTGGAAAAGCACTTTTGAAAGCGTTTAAAAAACAAATACTTAAGCATAGTATTAATATTAGATATAATTTAAAGACAGCACAAGCACCAAAGGATATATAGTTTTTACTACTCAACAAATAAAACGAGCACTACTTTGGACTAGGAACTACAGAGTTTATACTTTTTTAGTATAGGCAAACTAACTACAGTGTTTAATGGTTGTTTTTTTATTTGGTTGGTTTTTGTTTATTAAGTTTTGTCAAGGTTAGTGTTAATTTTTTTTGTTTATTGTTATTTGGTCTTTTGTATTTCGACTCAAAAATTAAAACTGCAAACGAAATAATATAATAATAATAAGAAATTGTATGTATCAAAAATTAAATGCTGAAAATAGGTAGAAAAATTGGAATTTAAACATTTGTATTTGTATAAGAAATAAATAACTAAAAGTCAGAGCTATTTATGTACAAAATATTACCTTAGGTTGAAAAAAAATAAACTAACCGAAATAAAAAAATATATATAAGATCTATAAGGTAGTTAAAAAGTGGCTACTAAAATTGGGTTAGCAATAGACCTAAAGGAAATGCTGCCTTGTTTTGTGTTTAAATAAAGGGAAAGAGTATATGTAGAGTATATGAGCTATGTATATGTTTGTGTAATAGTATATTTATAGTATATAGATAAATCGATAGAGATATGGTAGATGTATGTAAGTATTGCCGACGTCATTTGTGCTGAGCAGATGCGTTTGCCAGTTCAAGCAATTGATGAAGTATCTTGAAGTATCTTGATACATGATTTGATCTGATTTGATTTGATTTGATTCGACTCGATCGTTTTGTTTGATGTAATGTATGTATGTATGATATTCTATATGGTACTTGCTGAGTTAAAGATCAGCATAACTAATGCCCTCATTTGAAGATTATACGTTATATTTGTGAACGAACATTAAACTGAATGCCATGCGCTGCAATATAAGAAATGTTTGCCCGTTTTTCGGGCAGGCAAAATAAAATAATAATAATAATCGTAATTAATGATAAGCAGTCTGAGATCTGAGAGGTGTTAGTCTGAGAGACAGAGAGAGCGAGATGTGATATAGAGAGAGATAAAGCGCGCTGAATCAAAAAAATTTGTAATAAAATTAGAGAAAATACCAAAATGTAAACATGCCACGAAGCTTTAGATTTAGTATAAATTTCATAATTTGTTTTGGTTTTGTTTTTGTTTTTGCATTTCCGAGTTTCATTTTTGTAATGGAAATTGAAAGTAATAAACCTGATGCACAAATAGAGAGACTGAGACTGAGAACTTACCCGTTGTTCGGCTGGTAGAAGTAAACCCTTCTCGGCCGCCTTCACCAAATCGATGTTGTTCTTTGGATCATTGGTATCGTTAAGACGGCCAGCAATTGGATCGATTAGGCCATTGGTAATGGCCGCAGCAAGTGGTAGGATGATCCCAGTGCTGGGATCACGCACCACCGTCGAGGAGGGATCAATTAAGCCTGAACTAATGGCCTCGGCCAGTGTATACTTCTTACGCTTGATGATATCGGGATGCATTTGGAAGGGATCGACTAGACAACCATTGGTTGGATTATACAGGTTGAAGGTGATCGATTCTAGCAAACCAAATGAACGCTTCGGTGTACAGATTAGGCCAATCTCATAGGCCTCCTGCAGTGTGCATAGCTTTGAAGTTTGTGTATTCAACACATTCGCCTTGTTCGCATCCATTAAACCTTTGCGGAAGGCCTCTGGCAAACGCACAAGCTTCGCCTTGGCCAAATCCTTGACCAATGCCGAATCAGGATCAATAATACCTGCACTGGCGGCATCCTTAAGCGTATATACCTTCGGCGTTTCGATGACAGTCAGGGAATCATCTGCGCTATCGCTACTAACGATCGCACCTGGCAGATAGGTCAGCATACCGGTTTGAAGATCCAGACTCTTGGACTCGGCGGCCTGGTCGAATGTGATCGGTTCGCGTACATAGACAATCAATGTGGGATCAAATACAAAATACAAGGCTTTCGGATCGACGAGCGTTCGCTTCGAGACATCGACGAGACCGCGTTCCTGGGCCACAACATAGGGCAAGAATTTGTAGCTATCGAAATCGCGAACAAGTGCGGTCTTTGGATCAATTATATTATATCTGATGGCCTCCTCGAGAGACATTTCACGCGGTTTGCTGATGACAACGCTTACGGGCGTTTGACTCAACAACTCTACACTGTCCATACGACGCACGACCTCATTGCGATCGGTCAAAGGTCGTGTCACGGTCACGAGTATGCCACGCGCGAATGCTACATCATAGTTATAGGTTGACTTTGATTTTGGATCAAAAACGCGTCCCTTTGTCACATCAATTTCGCTATTTTCAATTGCCTCGGTTAGAGATAGCTCTTTACCCGTTAGCTGATTCTTAAAAACTGTACTCGCGGGATCTATAAAGCCAGCATGTATGGCCTCAATCAAATCAAGATAATCACCCGTTGTGGGATCGCAGAATTTTCCGGTTTCTGGACGATAGAGTTGCATTCGCAGTACCATCTCTAGACTTAAGAGGCGACGATTCGAAACGATTAATCCACGTGTCCTAGCTGTCTGTAAGTCCAATTGTTCGTTGGGTAAGTTGTAGCAACCCTTGGTATCATCTATGAGTTGTTCCTTAAGGGCAGCCGCTAAGCGCATGTATTTGCCTGTCTCATGGTGCTTGACCAAACTCGAGGAAAGACTAACGACATCCTCGACACAAGCCTCGTTCAGATTGAGTTTGCGATTCGTTACGGGATGGAGAACTTTACGTGTTGTAACATCATAGAAGCCCATGGACAATAGTTCGTATAGCCCAAAGCCTGCATTCTCAATGTCCACAATTAGACCTAAGCTCATGGCTTCCCCCAAAGGTACAAAGGTACTGCTGCCTGGTTCCTTAAAGACACCCTCCCTTCGGTTAATAATGCCATTGCGACAAGTCTCGCTGAGACTAAACATCTGTTCTGTTTGCTCATCGAAATAACAGGGTAGATGAGGATTAATAACAAAGCTACGCATACCCTCTAGAAGGGTGATTTTGCGACCTGTCTTGGGATCACTTAATTTGCCGGTTCTATCATCGAAAAGACCCTGATGAATGGCACGTTGAACACTGATGGGAGCATTAACATCCATGAGAATGCCAATGTTGAAAGCATGCTTGATCGTCACTGTCTGGTTGTTGTACAGCAGCTTGGAATTCTGGGGATCAATAAGGCCCTCGTCCATGGCATGGGTAAGATTAAGTTGCTTGTAAAGTCCACTCTTGAAATCTCTAATCTGTACACTGTGCTCGTCCAACAGATTCGTGTTGAGCGCCTCGGCAAAGTTCAATTTCTCTCCAGACTTGGGATCCACAAAGTGACCATCGGTCTCGTCATAGATATTCTTGACAACCGCCTCAATCAGACGCAAGGGTTTCTTTGCTTCAACGAGAACACCCTTATCGAATGCTTCCTTAAAATCAATTTGCTGATTATCTGATGAATCCCTCACTGTACCCTGTTGACTATCCACAATACCCGTTTCGGTGGCCACACCAAACGGTATCACCTGTCCACACACATTGACGACCGTCGAATCGGGATCGAGTATCCCCCTACGAATGGCACGTTCAGTTGTCAGCTTCTCCCGAGTGATTGTATTACTAAACTGGCCAGTCTTTGGATCGTATAATCCTCTATAGACAGCGTCGGGCAGACTACGCTTACGTTTGGGTGGAATGAGAATGCGATTCTCGAGTGCCTCGTTCAGTGAGAGTTTCGTTGAGGCATATGGATTGATGACAAAGCCACCAATTGGATCAAGATAGCCCTTGGCAATAGCTTCATTTAGGGATATAATAGACTCCGTCTTCGGGTCCAACAGCACCAACTCTTCCGGATTGATAAGCTTCAGCGCAATGGCTTGTTTCAAGTCAAGTTGTTTCTTGTCAATGGTAAATTTGGCTGTCAAAGGATCGTATAGACCACGCAGCAGGCAATCGACAAGGGATAGAGGTGACTTGGTACTTATGAGATAGCCCTTGACAAAGGCCTCATCCAGACTGATGTTGGGCGAACTGAGAGTGCCACGTACCGTGTCAAGTAGTCCAGATTTGGCAGCTTCCTTACCGGGCACAATCTTATCGTGTTCGGCATCCTTAACCAGCGTCGATTCCAACTCGACAAAGCCCATTTCAATGGCCTGCTGTAGGAGAATATCCTCACCAGTGACGGGATTGAGAACCTTGCCAGTGTCAGGCGAATAATACTCGCGTTGGAGTAGCTCTGGAAGACTCCAGGTGACGCTATCGGTCTTCACTAGACGCTGCTGTACGCCCACATCGAAGGGTACAAGCGTATTGTTCTTATTATCTTTAATCTGTCCCGTTGCGGGCAATACAAGATCATCCTCAATGGCGCAATCGAGCTTCAGCTCCTTCTTTGTCACTGTATCGACAATCAGCGAAATCTTTGGATCAACCAAACCAATTTCAATAGACTTTTGTACATCCACTTGATTCTGTGACTCCGAATCGTAGAGCTTGCCAGTCTCTGGATCGTAAAGACCCTTGCGAACGGCAGCCTCGAGGGAGATCGGTTTACGTGCGCCGGGCACAAGGAAACCTAATTGGAATGCCACTTCCATGGGTATTTCTTTCAGTGTCTGTATATCTATAACCGTACCAGCCTGCATATCAACCACACCCAACTCAATTGCCATACGCAGGGGAATCACCTCACCGCTAACTGGGTCGCGCACCGATATCGACTGTATGTCCAGCTTGCCACTGTTGATGGCCTCAACAATGGAACAAACCCGACCATCGTCAAGAACAACCTTGCCAGTTTGGGCATCGATCATCACATTCTCGATCGGAGCGGGACGTTGTTCTTCTGGATTGGCACGAATTATCCACTGTCGATTCAATGCACTCAAAGAACGGTATTTTCTTGCCTGTTTTGGGATCGACCATGTGTCCTGTATGCTTATCTAAAAGAGGACGCTCCAGAGCAGCCGTCAATGTCTCATATTTGCCTGTACTAAAGTTCTTTACGAGTATCGTTTCGGGATTAAAAATGTTCATATCAAAGACGAGTGCCTGGAAGGATATCTTCTGTCCTGTGGAAGGATCAATAAAGTACTGATGCTTTGAGTCATATATATTCAGTTCGTGCAGTTTTTCGGGTGTCAGTTCTGTATCTATATCAACAAGGTAACTAATCTGTTGCAGTACAATCAATTTATCATCGATAATTTGAACTTCATCCAATGGACTGAGTTGTTCCTCCTTGAGCAGCGTTGCCACACTTTCCGACTGTGGCTCCCCATCGACAATCACCTGACACTCCTCGGGACTAATCAGTTTCTGTGAGATGGCATCACCAATTGCCAGTGTCAAGGGCACAACACGTTTTCCCGACGAATGCTCCACAGTCGTCTCCTCCATTGTATCTCGTGCTTCTTCTTCGGGTGTTGACTCTGTGGTACTGCTTGTTGTAGTCGTTGTGGTTGTCGTAATCTTTGTTACAATTGTGCTGCTACTTGAGCTCTCTGGCAGTGATTCTTCTGTTGTTGATGTCAGAATTTCTGTTGTCTTCTGGATGGGTTTTGTTGACTCATCTGTACTCAGAGCATCCACCAGAGCCTTGCCGGCTAACACAGGTGCTCCCACAATTGCCATGAGCACCCAATTTGGCCGCATCCTTGACATTTTGCATAATATTGCTGCCAGGCTGTTGAGATTTCTCGTTTTGTATAAAATCGACAACAGTTTGATGCTTTTCCAGACTAGTTACTGGTTGCTGCACTTGCTCTAGGACACCAGGTTGATGTGGTTTCTCTTGTGTCACTGTAGTTATTGTCTCTGTAGTTTGTATAGATACAGTTGGTTCTTCTGGCAATGTTTCTTTGGGTGTAGTTGCCTCTTCATTGGGCTTTTCCTTAATTTCCTTCTCTTCTGCGGGTTTGTTCTTAGGATCCTCCTCGGTAATCTCTTCCTTTGTCTTCTTTGTCACAGTTACAATTCTGTCTGGCAATTGATCCTCGCTAGTTATTGTTGTTGTAGTTATGGTAGTGGTGGTAGTTGTTGATTCTGTAGTTGTGGGTTCCTCAATAGTCACCACCCTTTCCTCCACTATAATGTCGCTTACGGCAGGTTCAATTGACTCCACAATTATGCTTGGCACTTGGACGGCAGTGGGTTCTTCCAGCTTCTCTGCTGGCTTTGAAGATGGACTTGTCACAGTGGTTTCTGTAACTTCTTCAACAATTGGACTTTTCTCGATTGTATTTGTTGTTGTTACAATAGTTGTTGTTGTTGTGGTAGTTTGCGATTCCGTCAGTGGTTCCTCAATTACAGTTTCAGCTACCTTTACAGAGGTGACTTCTTCAAATGGCGCCAGTGTTGCTGTGTAGGGTGGCTCAAATTCAGCTACCTCTTCCTTGACAGCAGTTCTGGGAAGTGGTTCAGGCTTTGTGACTGTTTCTTCCTTTACCACAGTCTTCTGCTCTTTTGTGGGTTGCTCCTTTATGTCATGTGTTTCAGTTCCCACAGGAATTGTTTCCTTGCTGGTCGCAGTATGGACGGTTTCAATAATTTGTGTAACATCTGGCTTGGCCTTTTCGATTTCTATTTCCTTTGGCTTCTCCACTTCTTGTTCTCTTACAGTTACTGTTGACTTTTCATCTTGAACCACAATAGAGGGTTCTGCATCATTTGATTCGGTTGAGGTAGTTATAGTTGTGACTGTTGTTGTTGTGGTGCTTGTTTGCCCAATTGTTGTTGCTGTCAGAGGTTGTTGTTCCTTAGGCAATTGATGTTGTTTTTCATTGGCTATAAAATTGGCTGTAGTGGAACTGATGAATTGCTCTGTATCCTGCAGCAAATGATCAACTTCACTTGGAACTTGTTGCGGTTGTGGTTGTTCCTGTGGCTGTGATTGCATTTGCTTCTTGTTCTATGAAGCTCACTTTAGGTTTCTCTGGTTTTTCCGTCTCCTTCGTTGTGGTGATTGTTGTGGTTGTTGTTTCTTTCAATATGCTTTCTTCAGCTGGTGACTTTGCCGACTTGATTAGACTCTTTACACCACTGACAATTGCACCACCAGCGAGCACAGGTGCTGCAATGACACCCAGGGCTCCTAACTTGGCTGCCTCCTTCACATTTTGCAGTGTCTTGGATGGTTCCTTGCTGGACTTTACTTCAGTTTCTTTAATCGTGTCATTGGTAGATTGTTGTGTAGTGGTGCTAACCACTTGCAACTCCTGCTTGCGAGTATCTGAGCTAACTACAACGGTTTGTGTGCGCTCCTCAACAACCATAGTCTGATCACTGGAGCTAGGCAATATCGTTGATGTCACCTCATCCACAGCATCTCCAGTTGAAGCTTTAGTCTCTCGTGTGACGGCCTCCTCCCGTAAAATGCCCAATTCCTTGGCTTCTTCCAGGCTACAGACTTCACCGGTGGTGACATTCTGCACCTCATTGTTGGAGATGAGAACATATCCCTGCATCAGTTCAATTGTTTTTGTGGTCACCGTGTGTACAGCACGGAGAGTCTCCATTATTTCTGTCTTGGGAATGGGTTTCTGGTTGACAACAAAGTCGGACAAGGGCTTAATCACAAGCACACCATTTTCGAGGGCTTGACGAAGTGGCAAACGCTCTCCAGTTGTTGGATGCGTCAGTGTCTGGGCAGCCACATCGATTAGATCACGTTCCAGGGCAGCTACCACTTCAATTGCATCCGGTTTGGGAGCATAGGGTATGGACATAATGAAGTTATCCTCGATCGCCTGCTTAATAGGCAATTCCTGCCTGGTGCTCGCATGCAACACCACACGCTTAGTGGGTTCCACAAGACTCTTCTCCACGGCAACCGGGAATATCATGCCAACAGGTGGAATGTCCACCTTGGGCTTTTGCTTGTCATAGCTCGAATCGAAGAGATTTGCCTGAATGGCTTCCGAAATGTTAAGTGTCTTGTCTTTGTAATTGAATGTAGATTCATCTGGATTAATGATGCCTTTCGCGATGGCTTCTTCCAGTGTACACTTGTTGGGTTTATGCAGCTTGGAATGTGGATCCAGCACTTCACAAACGATGGCTTCATGAATGCTCAAGGGGTAACCGCTCTCCGGATGCACAATAGTCTGTGTCTGTGGATCAATGAGTCCCTGTGCTTCCAATCTGGGTATAGAAAGACTCTTTGCCAGCGGCATTAGAATATGATTAGTCTGCTCAGGATCAAGGATCTTTTGTTCGACAGCTTGTCGCAAGTTCAATACACGATTGCCTTGTGGATCCGTCACATGACCACGTCGTCCATCAATCAGTCCCGTGTTGAGGGCCTCGCTAATGTTGACGACCTCACCTTGAGGATTGGTAAAGTTGCTCGTATCCTCGAGTATCTGGCAGGTTTCCTCATCGATAATTCCCTTGCGCATTGCATCCCGTGGTTTCAGTATAATCTTACGCATCTTTTGAAGCACCACAACCTTCTCTTCCGTGGTGATTGTCATCGGTTCACTCTCGAAGGAACGTCCCCGCTGCAGTTGATCACGTGAAACGATGCCACGCTCGTAGGCAACCTCAACTGGGATCTGTTCACCGGTGCGTGGATCAACCACAAAGCGTACGGTGCGCAAAGCTCCCTCAGCTGCCACAAGTGGTGCACCCACCACACTAAGTAGTCCCAGTTTAGTGGCTGTAATCAAATCCACAGGTTGACCCTCAGCATTCAATATGGTACCCGTTCGTGGATCATAAATGGAACGTGCAATGGCCTCAGTTACAGAAATTGTTTGCTTCGTTGTCGGATCCACAATTTTGATGAGCTGCTCATCAATCAATCCCTGACGCGCTGCATCAAAGATGTTCTCTGTCTCACCGCTTTGTGTGAAGATCACCAGTGCCGTCGATGGATCATAGATGGCGCCAGGTGCTATTTGCAGTGGCTCCGGTGAAGCCAATTCCCGCTGACAAGTGCTGACCTCTACGAACCGAGGTGGAGCATTCTTCAATGGTGTCGAGACCTCCAGCACATCAGGCATGTTATTCACTCGCGTTATCCGAAGTATGGTCTTTTGACTAGCACCTCGTGTTGCCGGAACTGTCTCTAGAATAATCTTACCCTCGGCAATGGCACTACGCATGCCCAGAACCTGTTGCCTGTTATTTGTATAGTTGCCATAGCTGTCCAGAATATCACGCTCGAAGGCGGATTTAACGGAAATCTTATCGCCCGTGTTGGGCTCAATAACAGCCACCGATAAATTGTTAATTATCTGCTTGTCAATGCACTCCTCAAAGTTGACTAGACGATCGGTACCCTGAACATGGAATACACCCGTATCGGGATTGAAGAGACGCTGCTCGATGGCATCCTTGAGACGCCAACCTCCTGGTGGCAGCTCCATAATCTGTCGCTCCGTCACATTCTGTTCGATATAACTGCTCTTCTCCAAATTGATAAACTCAGAGACAACACGCTGTGGCTTAATCAGCTCTTGGGAAATGGGAATTTCCACAGACTTCTCCACATATTTTGTATGCTGTGTATTCAGTTTTATGGGCTCCGCTTCTGGTATTATTTGTTTCGTGACTATTGTTATGGTTGACTTTGTCTTTTTACGGTTTGTCGGCTCCGGTACGGTCTGATTGCTGTCCGGCACAAGAAGGCCGTAGTTGAGGGCTTGCTGTACGGAATAAACATTGCCTGTTTTGGGATCCTTAAAGAGTTGTCTGTCCTCGTCAATGAAACCTTGTCGGACTGCCTCAGTAAAGGTAAGGAGAACCGTATCTCCTGGCTCTTGGGAGCCGGCACGTATGGTCACATAACGATTGATTGTTCTTGTTACAGTCTCAGTGGTCAGTGTAATATTAAGCAGGCTGCTTAGCAGCAAAGCACCCTCGGGGGTGATGAACTTACGCTCGATGGCGCTGTCCAGAGGCACTGTCTCACCAGTCTTGGGATCGAGCAAATAGCCCGTCTTCGGATCAATCAGATTGTGATAGACCAAATCAAAGACATTAAGCTCCTTGCCGCTGGCATTGTGGACACCAATGCCACGGCTAAACATCTCATAGACCTCCTGTCGCACCAGACTCTCGCTAACAGCCACCTCCAGTGGCACCAAACTATCCCTACCTGTCTCTAAGGCAAAGCCCGTGCTCTTGCGACGCAATAGATCGCGAGAGAGAGCCACATTAAAGCTAACATAATCATTGCTACGCAGATCCTTGAAACCATCAATATCAAATATCGAACGCTGTGCCACCGAACTAATTAAACCACGTTCAACGGCCTCTGGTATGCTTATCAATTCACCGGTCATAAAATCACGATATTTACATTCCGCAGGCAGAACAATGCCATCGGCAATGGCCTCCTGCAATGTGATCAACTCACCCTTTCGCTTGGTAATACACTTGAGCTGATTGCCATCCAAAACTCCCGCCTCGATCGCCTGCATTATACTCAATTTCTCGCGACGCATTGGACTTGTGATTAGATTCTGTTTATCGAGCAAATTAAGATCACAAATATCCTTAAGGGTATACGGTTTAACGATCAATTGACGATTACGCGCCTCCAAGAAGCTAAGCTTCTCTTTAGTCACCTCGTTCACATAACGACCCGTTTTCGCGTTGAGCACGCCCGATTGCAATGCCGATTGCAGGGTAATTTTAATATCACGTTTCGCATCGACTACTTCGCGAACGCTCGCATCGATCAGTTGATTGGCAATCGCCGAGTCCAGACGGAACTTGTCACCGGAATTACGATCAATTATCCAGCCAGCCGTATCCACCAAACCATGGGCAATGGCATCGCTAAGGCACAGCGCATTCGATTTGATTGTCACCGATTCATGTCGAATGAGATAACCACGCTCGTAGGCCTCCGCCAGGCTGATAGTTTGGCCCGATTTGACACGATAAAGACCCGTCTTGGCATCCACACTTCCCGCACCAATGGCGTCGACAATATTTCGGGGTTTCTCTGGGGATGCTCCATCCAATTGGGATTGCGATTGCGATTGTGATTGCGACTCTACTGTGATTGTGTTGTTTACCTTGATGCGTTTCTCGGCCGTCTCATAACCGGATTCCGCTTCGCTTATTTCACGCTGTATCACCTCCAGCAGCGACAAATCGCGGCCAGCCGCATCTCGTCCAGCGCCAGGCTGTAGCAACTGTATCGCCAGCTGTGCATCGATCAGTCCCTGATCTGCAGCCTGTTCCAATGTCATGCGATGCTCACCCACGAGCATTTCTCCCGTACGCACATCGAGAATCCGTAGATGAATGGCCTCACCAACTGTGAGTACTCGTCCAGTACGTGGATCTCTAATGCCGGCAATATCCAGCACCGAGGTGCCATTGCCTGGTAATCTCTTAAGATTGCTGCGTATCTCACTAAACTGTATTTGGGATTGTGGTGACTGCTCTCCTCCCTCTTGTCCCACTGTTACAGCATCGATGCCATCGCTGCTATAGATGCTCTTTGATGAGCTTTTCGTTGTTTTCGTTGAGCTGAATCTGTCACAAAGAAGAGAACATATTAGTATTTAAAGAGAAGCAAAGGATGATAGTGAAAATTTCTAGAGCTGCGAGATACGACTAAGAGTAGTATCGTGTATAAATTCCTCAGCAATTACTATCGTTGATCAAACAATATATAATATATATATAATATGAATTTAGATTAATACCTATCATATATGTTGCTTATAAAAAATAGATAAAATATTTGTCTACAATTATAAGATAATAGATATATATATATGGATGTAGTATAATAATATTTTAGATAATAATATTGAATTTCTAGCATTAATAAATATAATTCCTTATTAACTGAAATACTAACGATAAAATATTTGTCTATCATTTACTAACGTTTATCAATAGATATTTCTTGAAGTACCAACAATAGAATCAGTTGTCTAGTGATTTTTATCAATCAATATTTCTGGGAATTCAAGCAAAGATATGATTCGCTTAGTAATTTCTATGACTAGACTTGGGGGAATCTATTGATTGACAGTTATATCTTGCAGCTCTATGAACTCTATAATCTTTTAGTAAATACTTACTGTGTTGTGCTATATGTAGTTGTATAGAGATCATCCGGACGTGCAGCGTAACCATCGCCAGTTGGCACGCTGCCCGCACTGAAGTCAACTCTAAAGGTCTTCAGCGGTTTCTGTAGACTTTCAGCGTATTGCTAAACCGGAAAGATGTGTAAACATTAGCAATTAAAATATATATATGTAAGAAAAATATATAATTTGGGAAACATTTTGCGAGAGAGCGTTTGGGAAGAGGGATAGATAGATAGGTATATGGATGGGAATTTTGTTGTATTACCTGAAACTCGAACGCGAAGTCATAATCACTTTCCTCTGCCACATGGACAGTTGTGGTTTGGGTTTGTGTTTTGGTATTGGTATTGGTTTTAGTCGTCTTACGACCCGATCTATGCTGAGGCATGGCTAAAGCTTTCGATTCTTTCAATTTGACAAAGTCATAGTCAGCAATTTGAGTAGCGTTTGGTTTTGGTTTAGGCACTTTATTTAAGTTTGTTGCTTCTTCAATGCACTGCGAGATTTCAATTGATGGTCAACAAAAAATTAGAAATAACGTAATTACGCGCTACAACAATTAAACTTTATACTTATTTCGCTTTCGAAACTTGTTTTTTTTGTCTTATACGGTTGTATCTGTGTATGACTTGCAATGTTTATGACATGTCTTAATGGCTAGGCGATAAGAAATTTTACCTGAGTTAAGAACTTAATTCAAGAATGGAACCTTGAAACTTTAGAAAAGAGGTTTTTGTAAAAATAACTTTAGATATATTTATTATTACTATAGATCTTTAAATTCTATTGCATTCTCAAATTGCATAGATTGATAAAAAATATTTAAACTGGACAGCCTTACACATATTAAAACTCTGTTACGAATTTAATTTGTGATCTGTAGATCTAACTATGTATAGTAGCAGAAGTTCTCTTTTTATTATTAAATAAATGTTTAAAAGAGAAAGATCATATAATTAAGCAAAAGTTGGTAAAGCTTCTGATAACACCAATTAAGTTAATGGATTCACTAAAACTTTGATAATTAAACTCAACTGACGCCCTAATGTCTGCCCAAAAAGCCCTATTCATTCACAAAAAAAAAAACACCAAAATAAAAAAAAAGAGAAAGCAAAACAATTTTTGGAATGCCGGCAAATCGTAAATATAACACTTGACTTTTCAGCGGTACATATAAAATATGTTTATATATATTATCAACTACACAGACCAATGCAAACACTCACACACACACACACACACACACATACACATACACCATAACCAAGCCTTTATGAAAATAGAAATGACGCGATTGATTGAGGGACACTAAAGAACGTGCTTCATACGTTCTACAAATACCGTACGATATACGGATCGGATGAATGGTATATATGAAAGTAAACTCTTTAAAGTTGAGTCAACTTCGAAATGGATGATTACCCGGCAAGCAGAAAACATTAAAAACGTTGCCAATCTGCAATCTGTGTAATTAAGTTTTATCTTTATTTGCCTGGAGTGGACTGAGGGGAGTTAGAGGGAGGGGGGGACTACATATAACAATTCCGTCATTGATTCACTTTGTGTAAAAGTTGAAACTGAAAACATGTGGCATTTTACTTCAAACTGCAGCCGACGACCCTTTACAAGTACAACTCAATTGAATTGACTGCAGTACAACAGATTTTTATCGGTTCATTTTATATCGAATTGTTAATGGGGTTCTTGACAAGCTGTATAGAGTACTCGTATATCAGGTAAATATACAAAGTTTGTTTACGCTTAGACAATCACTTTTCGTTTTTTTTTTTAGCATATTTAGATTTATTCAAACGAAGGTCGCCCTAGAGTTTAGTCGAAGCAACAAATAAATTATAATTAACAAAAACACAAACAGAAAAACACACATACGAAATGAGCACAAATAATGATGTCATCAGAAAATTTCAATATTATATTAAACAAGTTTGCCGTGCGCCCACAATGAATGCAAATAAACCAAATAAACCAAAAAACAACAACAATTAAGTGTAATTAAAGCACATTTTGCGGTCTTTTAGGCGCCAGAAGCTGCCTTCGAGTGCGCTCCTGTGCTCCTGAATGAATTGCGCTTGACATGCTTTTTAGACCAAGCAGATGATGACTAAGGCGCCGGCTGGGAATAGAGCTTTTCACTGTGCAACTGCAACTGCAACATGCTGCACATGCAGCATGCCACATGCAGCATTCGCTTTCATTTCGTTGACATTCTTTTTCCACAGTTTCTTCTAATTTATAGAACAACGACACACACTTTTTGGTAATACCTAAAAATATCTATGTGTATGTGCGTGTATGTGTGTGTTTAAGGCGGCGGCCCAAAATTGTGTGTCGAGTTTAATCGATAAAATAGCTGAGAAATGCAGAGATTGGAAGGGGGACATAACAGTAAAGCGCAATGACATGAAGAAAAGCCGCAAACACAAACACAAACAAACAAATGTATTAAATGACAATTAAATGCTTAAGAATTAAAATGTATTTAATCAGTGACTAGTTTTAATCACGCTCTGCTTTGCTGTCTTCCTCTTAAATGATGAATTACATCTCAAATTTTATTGAGATTAGATTGGAGCACGCCTAATATCACCTTGACAGCTGATCGTAGGCATTGATAGTCACTATCACACACAGATTTGGTTGTATGTATATGTGTAGGTCAGTTGGGCATATGGTAACAGTTTATTTAATAGGCCTTAAGCAGACCGTAAATTGTTTTTTATTTTTAATTGACTTTTTTACTACTGCAGCATTATTATTATTATTATTAACTACTGCTCTTTTAGAGCCATTTCGTTATTAACAAACACTTGACTCACACAGCTTGTGTAAAAACTCGAACAATAATAATAAAAGTTTTTTTAGTTTTTCTTTTTTCTGTATTTTGGCTGCTTTCATTAACACCCCAAAATAAACATACAAATATAACATATGGACTCTTGCGACATATTCAAGGCTATATTGAATATTGCATATTGTTGTTGCTGTTGTTTAGTTTATTTTATTTCCATTTTCACACTTCAATTCAATTGTATTCATTTCTATTAGATTTTTATTCTTCTCTTTTCTGTTGCGGTGACTTCATTTCGCTTGAATTTGGGCCTCCGTTTGGTACGTAGGAGGCGACAAAAAAAAACTAAAAAAATTAAAATTTCTATTAAATAAATAAAAGCAGGCCACATGCATGAATTTTTGTATTCAATTCAGACACAGACAGTGACCAAGAACACACACACACACACAGTTACACAGATACAATCGCACTTTCTAGCTGACAACACGGCGTATGAGTATTATACACCGGCCCTATGCTATTTTATTTTTTGTTTCTTTTTTCTAGTTTTGTCGCTTACATAGAAAATTTGCAAATGTTATTTTTGCTTTCAACTAAAAGGGCAACCTTTAAGGTATTTTTTATTTTGTTGTTGCCTTTAACACACACGAAACACGTACACACACACGCACACAACGCGAGCCACGCTAAAAAACTTCTTAAGAAAAATAAACGCGAGACGAGCTTAGCTGTTTTGCACGTCGTTACACAACCACGTCGCAATCGGAACTGACTGAAGCGACGGCCGCCACTTCGTAGTTGCCCCTAAGAAGACTGAGAGTGACAGAGTGAGTGAGTGGAGAGAGAGAGAGCTTTTGCGAGCTTTTTCTCTCTCTTTGCTCTCTCGCTCATAACAGCGAGAGGATGTACTCTCTCTTTGCTCTCTCACTCATAACAGCGAGAGGATGTATTTTAAACGCTGAGCAAAAATGCCGGTAAATTGCTCAGCTGTTGCTCCAAGTGATAAACCAAACTAATTAACAAAAGGCATATTCGTAATGCCCAAAACAAAATGCGGAAGAGAACAAAAGGTAAAAAACACAAAAAAATAAAGAAACAAAAAAGGTTTACAACCAAAAAATTCGACAACATAGTTTTGCCTACTGTCTGCGATTCTGGAACTTCTAACTTGTTTGTTTTCGATTTTGTTAGAAACCAAAAAAATAATAATAATAAAGAAAAACAAAACCAGTTTTTTTACTGTCCAAGTTTAACCTTCTAAATCGCAGTAGTGCTCATACACTCCACTTAATGTTGAGCTTTGACGCCCCTGTTATGATGTTATGCATATCAAGTTAAGACTTAAAAAAAAAAAACCTCAAAGTGGCAATGGATGTTGGTAATAGCAATAGATATTCATGATGTCACTGCTGCCCGCTTAGCACCTTCAGTTTGTCTGTTGTCATTGTTGAAACAACAAAATAACAGCTTCCAAAGCAGCTTTACACATTCCATAATTTGGCAAATGCACTCATAAGTTTACTCAACCCAATCGAAAGTCCCTTCCCTATGCTAATTATCAACGTAAATATTTAAACAATTCTCTACTCTTCTGTATTTTTGCATATTTGTAGTCGTCATAATTAGCAAATGTAAAACCAGTTGGCGACGAGTTTTTAATTGAATTTCTTAATTTTTAACAGAAAAACCAGTTAAACAAACATAGTCAAAACTTAACAGAGTTGACAGTTGGAATAAAGGGGCAATAATAAAAGACGATGATCTTGTCGATGACGTCGTTTTAGTATCTCATTGAATTTCCTAGAATTAATGGCATTATTCTACAAAAATACAAGTCTAAATATGCGAAGATTGACAAACGGCATGTCTAATTGTTGAAATGTTGACTTCATTTGCCTAATTGGCCAAAAACGCAAGCATTATGAACAGTGAGTCAGAGTAATTATTTTGACAAAATTAAAAATTTACATATTTCAATGAATGTTTTATCTATTTTCTTAGTTTATAATAGTAACTATTATATTGCTCAAAACAAGTAAAATTAAAATAGATATGATATTCTCTATATATATGAAATTTTTTTCAAAATAGAAAAGAATTATCTGAATTTATTTCAATATCAAAACAATTACTTGACCAACTGTATTTCAACTTGTATGCAATTTGCACAATCGACAAACGACTGTCATGAGAAGTCACAAGAATCCAAAAATAAAATAAAGCTAAACAGAAAAAACAAATAGTTTAATTTGTTTTTATAAATTAATCAAGTGGTGATTTATGAGGCAACATTTCAAATGTTGACATCGCTCTGATGTCATTATAATCAATGTCCATGTGTCTGTGTCTATTTTGAAGGTTAATTTAATAATAACAGTGCATAAGGCAAGCCTAACAGATACAGATACAGATACAACTATAAAGATTACAGATACAATGAGCGCTAGAACTCAACTTGAATGGAAAACGAAAGCATTAAACGAGTTCTGAACTTGAACCTGATAATTTGTTTTTACTGAGAGACTGAGAGTGAGTGAGATGGCAGATATTAACTATACTCCGTAGGTAATGATATCTCCGACAATTGAATATCTGTATCTAAATTTAACAGTTGACGTCACTCTCATACCAATATGTATCTTTTCCCTCTGGGCGCTCTCTCGCATGCAAATATGTCCAAGATACTCACCAGACCATCGCTGCCGTTAACCTCAATGGCGGTTTTTAGCCTCTGTGACAATTGTTCCAGCAATCTGTCGTATTTCGTATTTAAATTATCCAAACGCTGGCTGTAATACTGTGTCGCACCCGGATCACTATCCGCCGGACGCAGATCCCTACGTGGCGGCGAGAATGATGGACGTGCCTCAAGCAACCAGTCCACAAAGCGCAGACATTTACTATCGTAAATCTGTTGTTGTTTTCGATGTCGTTGTTGTTGCCCACGTTGTATTTTCATTAGGTTAATTTCGGTTAAATGTTAGTATTTTGTTGGGTTAAACAAAATTTTTATAGTGATAGGTATCTTTCTATTTTGTTTTTTGGTATATATATTTAGTGCTTTTTATTTCATTGATTAATCAATACGAGAAATTACGTTGATTACAATTGCTTTTTAATTGTTTTTTTGTTTGTTTGTTTATTGTTGTGTAAGTTTTTGTTGTTGTGTTGGTCAATATTTTGTTGGTTGTTGGTTGTCAGTTTTATTTGGTTGTTGTTGTGTTATTAACGCACCTTGTACCCAAACATTTCTTAACTACTCGTAAGACTTGAGCTTAAATAGTAACTCAATTTCATAGTTGTTGTTTTCGTTTGTTGTTGTAAAAAGCATTAAATATAGTGTTTAAAGTGTATATAGACAGAGATAGGCAAGACTTAAAGAGTGGATAGACAAAATAGCTAGAGGAATTTGAGCTTGAAATGCTCTCAACATTTCATCGATATTTTATCGATATTTTATCGAAAGTGCACAATCACACACACACAGGCATACGAAGAGAGTTTAGAGGATTGACATGGACTAAGATTCTTTAGATCTACAAAAAATACTCAAGTACCTTTGCTAATACTAAAGATTCTGCCCTAAGCCAATCCTCTATTTGATTCAACCATACTTTTAACAGGCATACAAATTTTTACCTTAGCTTCGCGAATAAGTCGTCCTCCAGCCACGTTGACATTTTCGATTTTTGGTTTTCGTTCAATTGCAGCTCCAAGCAGTTTCTGTATATATTTTTATGCGAGGGGATTTTGGTAGCATTTTTATGGGCAATAGAATTTGATTTGTTTTTTTAAGCATTTTTTTTCATTTTTATTTTTAATTGATTGATTGGGTTTTTGTTTTGTTGATTGTGTTTCGTGTTTTGTTTTTTATAGAGTGTGATTTGTTGATAATTTGTGAAATATTTCATTTGTTTTGTGGAGTGAAAGTACAAGAAATTAGACAAAAAATACATATACAATTAGTTTTCAACTACAAATACATATAATACTACATATGATAATGTGATATCGGTGATAAAGGATGATAAATATATATGTTGGTGCAACTTAGAAAACTAGAAAAAACAAATCTACAAAAACATAAAATTATAATGTAATAAAATACTGGAACACAAATATGTTGAGATTTACAGGTGTGTAGGGGGACGTTACATATACATATTTATATATATATATATATATATATAAATACAATAATTTATGTGTGTTTCTGTGTGTAGGTGCCTGGCAACTGGCACCTTACTACGTTTATATTTGATATTAAACAAGAACTACGGACTTTACAGGAACGGGACAGTTGAGGGAGGGACAGTTAACAATTTAACTAATATAAAATATATATATTTAAATTTAAATATATATATTCACACACACATTAATGACATTTAAAACATGTCCGACACCAAGTTTTTTGGACCAAAAATAATAAAATTATTATTATTTTGCAAAGCTACTTTGGGCAGATTGGGGACAGAGGGACGTTTGGAACGGGAGCACAAATACTACGCTTTCGATTTTACTGTACATATCAGATAATATTTATAACTTATGTATATAAATATATATACTTTGTGTTTGCTTTAAATTGGGTCTGAAATGCGCTCAATTGAAACTATACAAAGGGTGGGATATAAATCTCTAAATCTCATCAAAAAAAAATTATAAATCAAATGATAATAATCAAATCAAAGATATAACTATGTATATATACAGATGGGTATTACTCACGTCTAATTCGTAAGCTGAAGTCGCTGTGGGCATGGCCGATAAACGTTCCGTAGTGCCATCCACCCATGATTCCTCGACTTGCACGCTCGATTGGAGATTCTTCATCAGGCCAATTGCTGTCTCGCATGAGCGCATTCTGCAAATGGTTGGTGTGAATAGCGGTATTAAATTAAGCCATAAACGCAGGTAGACATTTCGATGTTAGGTGCTAGCTAATGAAGCGAGCATCTGAGACAGGTGAATATTTATATTTACACATAAAAATATAAGACGATATGAATGCTGTTGATGTTTGATAAACATATTTCTAGTTTTTAAGCAATCTTAATCGCAATTTAAATGCTTATATCTTGTCATACTATATTCTTGTAAGAGCTTTTTTGACGAAATATTCAACGTATTGAAGGAGAATCGGATTACTAGGATAACGATCGGTTGAGAAGCAACTTTTAGTATGAAAAAATTTGTTTTTTCTTAAGATATCTCAACTAAATTTATAGATCGTGTAATTTGTATCATAAAATTTTTTTTAAATCGAAAATGCTTATATCGTGTCGTATTATATCATTGTAGAGCTTTTTTGACGAAATGTGGAACGTATTGAAGGAGAATCAGATTACTAGGATAACGATCGGTTGAGAATCAACTTTTAGTATGAAAAAAAAAAATATTTTTTTTCTTAAGATATCTCAAATAAATGTATAGATCATGTATTTGGTATTAGCAAATTTTTTTAAAATTGGACTACTATATCATATATATAGCAAATATCAACATTAAAAAGTTCATCAATTGTTTTTCTCAATTTTTTGCTCAATTATAATTCGTACCTCTCGCCCAATTGATTGCAGACCGCACTCCAGCGCGTATTTAGACGCTCCACATTCGAGTGTAGACGCTTCAGATCGCTTAGCACCTTTGTGGGTACACCCATGCGTCCCAGTTGATCGGCGGCATCGTTCATCTTGTCCATTTGCGGCTGTTGCTGTGTGATGATGTCCTGCATGTGGGTCAATTGCTTGAACACCTGCTGTAGACCCTCGGCCGTTGAGGGTAGATCCTGATGCTTGGCCAGCTCGTTCTCCAGCTCGGAGATGACATGCTCGTTGTCCTCGAGGCCAGCCAGTGAGGCTTCCAGCAGCTTCAAGCGATCCTTATGCAGGCCACTCTGCGTATTCAGCTCCTTCCATAGCTCCATTAGATTATCCAGCGATTTCTTGAGCACTGGCGTCTTTAGTGCAATTGTACGGAAGGTTTCCTGCAAATGCTTCAACTCCGGTTCGAGCAGCTGTAGACGACGCTCATAATCTGCATGAATCTCGAGCACATGTTCCAGCGAGTCCAGATCACGTGGCAATGGCGCCAATATAATCTGATCCAACTCTCTGGCCATATCCTCCAGTTTACTCTTGATCGCAATGCATTCCTCGGTAAAGATGCGACTCGCCTGTTTGCTCTCCTCTGTAAGAGATAGAAAGAGAGTGTTAGTAAGAGATAGAAAGAGAGTGTTAGTTCTGGTTTTATATGATATCTGGGGATTAAAAAAGTATCTCTACCGCGTGTCTTGGCACCCGCGAATAATTTCTTCATTTTCTTTTCTCAGTTCTGTTGCGTTTGAATTTAAACTCGAGACTAAGTTGATCTTCCTGGTTGTCGCAAACTTGAGTGATCATTAAATTCAATTCAATTAAATGCTTAATTGGCTGACAGCTGGCAAAAGGCCAGCAATTGAATCGCGACCAAATCAACGCCCACGCCCTTTAGAATCATAGTTATACTTATACTTATGGTTATGTTCTACACCCACACACACACACACACACACACACACACACACCCGAACACACACACTCACCTTCGGCTCGGGCGCGCTTCTCAAACTCATCGAACAGTCGATTGACCTCGTCCATTTCACGGCGTAATCGTCGCAGTTGCGGATCATTTGGATCGCCCTCGCTTAACAATTTATCCGCATCGTCGTTCAACGCACGTCGTATTGCCGTACGCTGTTCGGGTCCCATGGCCAGGAACTGATCGAAATCCCAGCCCTTGACCACACGTATGGTGGCAAATATCATATTCTGACGCAGACGCAGATGTTTCTTCTGCCACAATGCAACAGATCGATCGAATAAACGCTTCAAACGCTCGGCAGCATCGATGGCCTCCTGATCCGGAGGTGGTAAGAGGAGACAGGCACCGGGTATGGAACCCTCCTGACCCTTGGCCGTGCGTACACGCCACTTGACGCGTCCCGAATTGTCCAACAATGTGACCGTTTCACCTTTCTCAATCTGCAGTTGACCCTGCTGCTTGTAGGCGCAAATTGCCTGCACTGGACCCTGACGATTAACCGGCTGACGGCGTTTGTTCAACGGCACAATGGTCTGGGCACGACGTTGCAACGTCGCCACGGTTTCTCCAAAGGCATTCAGCTCCTCTCGCAGATCCTGCATGCCACGCAACAAGGCTTCGCCCTGATCCAAACCAAAATCGGATTGCGAGTACTTGCTATTGAGTATTTCATCGCGTTTCGTTAGCCACTGCTCGGCATCCTTGATCTCGGCAAAGAACTGATGATATTCCGTTGAATGCTTCAGATGCACCTCCAGGCAGAGTGTCAGCTGCAAGAGCCACGCCCACTGCTGTTGCAAGGCCGTCAAATGGGCCTCAATACACTTCGAGGCCGGATGCTGTTGATTGAGCAAAGCCTCTCCACGATCCAGAATAGTTGCAAAATGCATTTCACGCTTCTCCAGCTCGGACATAAGGTTCTATAAATAGAAAGTATTATTAGTAGCTGCTTTATTTAAATGAACTTATTTAAGTGCATTTGGTTAGAAGCTTAAAATTTGAAAATTGTTCCCATTTCTGGTTAAGGAATCTTTGAGTTACCAATCTTACCTCGTCGCCATTACCAAATGCACGCTTGTAATAGGATAAAGTATGTGAAAACTAGCACTAGATCTCTAGATATCTTAAATTATTATATGGTCACAAACTTACCTCATAGTATCTGTGCACAGAGGGCAGATCGAGTTGTTTGTCCGCCCAGTCGCGTGTGATTTCCACCTGCTCCTTCTCGTTGAGCCATTGTAGCTCATCAGAGGCATGCTTCAAGAAGTGTTGCAATGAGTCCAGATCGGATAGACGCTTTGTCGAAGTGCTCAGCAATTCGGCATAGACCTTTTGCAGTTGATTGAGTCGCTGCTGATACAGATTGAGTTCATCGCCAGAGAACTTGGTCTGTTGACGCTCATCGTTGAGTATTTTGGAATGGAACTGATCGATGATCTTGTGCTCGTGCTGTTGACGATCCAGTTCCTCCTTGACCGATGGCAGATCACTGCCATAGTCAGCGGCAAGCAATTGTTTCTACAATTAAAATAATATATAATTAGTTTGAATTAAACTTTAAGTAGTTTTCTAAGCTTACCAATTTGTTCTGACACCATTCGATGTGCTCCTGCAGATCACGGAAATGGGGATTGGTATCGATCTGTCGGGATTCGACAACCATGCGCGTTTGACGCGTCACAGTCGTCTCATGGACGGGAAACTTTAAACCGGACAATTTCTGTACCAGGTTCGTATGGAAATTGGTGCGCAATTGCGCCCATCGTTGATGCAATTTGTTGACCTTCTTGTGCAGTTCGCTCACATGGGGATAGCGTCCCTCGTTAAGCACATGGCAGTCCTGGTTCATATCCTGTATTGGCTCCTCCAGATGCCTGATCTCCGTTTCCAGAGCCTCCACAATGCTCTTGGCATCCACGGGATGCAGTCGCTCAATGCGACGACCCTCCTCATTGATGCGTGTCTCCAGATCCGTCAACTTATGATCGACATGCTTAATCTCACGCTGCACTTTATCGGCCAGTCGCTGTAAACGCTCCAAGCGTTCAATCTCCTGCTGTAGAATAACCTCGCGATCCTGCAAGGCCGTATTCATGCGATACCAGGCCTTCTCAATTGCATCTGGTCGCAGATCGGCCTCCACATCAACCTCACCGACCGTTTCGAAGTAACGCTCCAGCTCCTTGTAGATCTGTATGAGCTTGGACTTTTCACGTTTGCGTGCGCTAACTTCCTCACTGCGGAAACGCTGAAGATCGCTCAGCAGACGCTTCATCTCAATCAGTGTGGGCGGGAACGAACGCTCCTGCAAATAGGCGGTCTTCTCCCGGCACCAATAGATGAACTGTTGTGCCAAATCGCGATATTCATGAACGCGACGTTGTGACTCCATGTCGAACAATGGATGTATCGAGGGTGGCTCCGGGAATACATCGTACAGCGATGAAATGTACGTAATCAGTGATTTCTCATCCGGCTCATTAGTATCCACATCTATAAAAATGTAAAACTTTAATAAATAATTCAATTTTCAAATTCAATTTATTAACTCACCCTCGGGATCCAATAGACGTGTTACGCCGTACTCCTTCTCCACAATATGGAATGCCGTCTCGAGGCGATCGCGCGGCCGATCGTTCCTTGCCTTTCGCCAGTCAAGCAAGTCCGGTCGGTTGCGATGCACCAACGCCGAGAAGGCCAAACCATCGCGCCACGATGATGTAAAATCATTCACACGCACACCCGGATACCGAGCTGTCGAGCGGCGTGCCCAGCGCAGCAGAGCCTCGCGAGCAGATACGTTGTCCTCTTTGCCCACAACAATATCGGAGATCTAGATTAAGCAGAAAGAGAAGGGTATTATTTGGCGTAATTCTCTGTAATTGATATAGTTATGTATATTGAACTGTACATAAATGGAGCAAGTTATCTTTTACAATTCTTCTGCTAGCTCAAAGTTGACTAACTTCAAATTGTCATAACTTTGGCAAAACTCAACCGATTTTCAAGCGGAATATCATTTTGATTATGATTCTAAATCTTAATTCATTCTGCATTTAAATTTTTATCATCTAGAAAATTTGATCAATTTTCGATTTTTGTCAAATTTTCCATATCAACCCCTTGACATTTTTTCAAAAACTTTGATCTCTCATAACTTCATCAAAAATTACCCGATTTTCAAACGGAATGTCATTTTGTTTATGATTTCGTCCCTAAATTGATTCTGCATTCAAATTTTTATCATCCAGAAAATTTGATCAATTTTCGATTTTTGTCAAATTTTCCATATCAACCCCTTGACAATTTTTCAAAAACTTTGATCTCTCATAACTTCATCAAAAATTACCCGATTTTCAAACGGAATGTCATTTTGTTTATGATTTCGTCCCTAAATTGATTCTGCATTCAAATTTTTATCATCTAGAAAATTTGATAATTTTTCTATACTAAGCCATCTATCATTCAATTTTCCATATCTGACATTTGACATTTTTTCAAAAACTTTGATCTCTCATAACTTCATCAAAAATTAACCGATTTTCCGGGTCGTACCAGAACCGAAACCGTAACTCATATATGTTTCGGTTTTATTCCCTGATCTTAAAGATTAATTTTAAGCAACTCTTTGGGAATGGTCTTTCGATTATGTCTTCTCCTCTCTTATCCCATGATCGTCTTCCCTTTCCTCTGTTTTACCTCTCTGCGCTGCGTGCTCGACTCAATCGCCGGCGGCAAGGCGCGTCGATACTCCAGCTCCGAGCTGCGTATCATCTTGGCGGGCGGCAACAGATCCTCAGCAGGCTGCTGATTCTCCTCGGCGCGACTCAACGTGGTCACCTTGCGCACAATGTGTGTGGTCACACGTCGATGACCATTGGGAGCCCGTTGCGATGTCTTTGTGCTCTCCACACTCGAGCCGAGCACCTCGGTGGAGATGCGCTTGTTACGCGTCACCTGTTGATAGCTGCTGCTGCTACTGCCGGAGGCAAGCGGAGCGGTTAAGGAGGGCACCAAAGCGCGACTGTTATCCGATGGTCGTCTGCCATCAATGGCATCCTGGAACGTTACAGTTCGCTCAAAGTTGGTGCGCTCGTGTGGAACGCTACCGTGTGGTGCCACGCCCGGATAATCCGTGATGACCGCCTCAACGGTTCGTTCCCGTTTCGTTTCGTGGCGATAGCGCAGACTAGAATCATCGATATTGGTCGTTATCGCCGGTCCACGTGAACTGTGCACCACCTCACTCCCACTGCTGACATACGGTTGTCCTCCATTTGTCTGCCGTACGAGCTGCTGAGTCCGCTTCAGTGTCGACTGGGAGCTGGTGCTGGAGTGCATCTTTTTTCTCTATGGAAGCCAGCTTTGATCTATCGTTATCGTTATCGTTATTGCTATCACTATCGTTGAATTTTGTTTTGTTGATTTTATCGTTTCGTTTTCACTTTGTTTCGCGTTTCGTTTTATTTTTATTCGTTTTGTTGTCTTTGATTCTCTCTCTCTTTTTTTGCTCGATTCGTAATTTTGCTATTTTTGTGCGTGATTTCAAAATGATTTTAATTGGTTGAAAACCACCAACGCCACCACTTTACGTGTTCACAAACAATTCAAGTTGCCGGCACCGCAATTTGCGTTTAATTAAGTCAAAAGCCGGCTCTCCAACCATAGGCCCCAAACACCGGCAGCAGAAGTACCGGATGTCTTGTTCTGTTTGCCCTAGACACTGTCCCCCCTCTCAACAGAAAGGCACCCACAGAGGGGAGTCGCATTGTTATTGTTGTTGTTGCTGTTGTTGATGATGAGCGAATTATTTATGTGTTGTACGTACACATAATTATCCATTCAACCAACCAGCCTAACTGTCCAGCTGTCTTTTTAATACTCTAACAGAAGTTGCTTTAGTTTTCTCAAAGAATTGAAGAGGCTTTGCTGAGAGACAGAAAGATCTAGTCTAGCTGAATAATTTTCATATCATATCAATAAATATTATGCTATACAGGTATGCTCCAGAAATCTCTAGAGATTTTGAAATGAAATGTTTTTGAAAACAAAATATCCTAAAATATAATATAGTAAATATTTAATTTTGTCAAATCTCTCAAGTTTTTTAGACATTTAAAAGCAACGGGTTTTTTTTATCAGAAACACCAACAAATTCTTTTGGGTTGCTTTATCGCTGTTATAAGTATATAGTAACACTTAGCTGATTTTATTGAATTAAGCTAATTTTATTAATTCAAACCGCCATATAGCACTCCTTTACAGCATAGTATATGCCTTAGACTTATTTGGAAAGTGTATTTAGCATTCGTCACGCCAAATTAATTATTTCTTTTATATATATATATATATCTTTTTTTTTTAACACAAAAAAAAAAAGAAAAAAACAACCATAACTAAAAGTTCATGTGCATGGCTCAACATCGCCGTGGGGTTTAAACCACAACAAGAATAACAACAACAAAGCTAATTGTAGTCTCTACTAATTTTTTGCATGGGAACATTGTGGAATGAAACACTGTGTAGACCGTTCCAGAAAGCGCTCACTGCTGGAATGAGCATACTCTTAGTTTGTTTATTATTTAATTAAATTATAAAGTTAAATTTTATTTACTTATTATTTATTTGTTCTCAATAATAAATATTATTTATTTATTATACATTTTTATCAAAAATAAATATTAATTATTTATTTTTTTTTATTTTTTATAAAAGTAATTTAGACAATTAATAAAATATTCATTCATTTATTTATTTTACATGCTTTTATTACATTATTTATTTTAACGCTTTGTTTGCTATGATAACAAGACAGCAACATATTTATAAATACATTTTACAACTTCAAGATCAAACAACAAAAACAACAACAACAATTGTTATAATAATGACAACAAGTGAAGTAAAGTGGTTTTAAAAAGCGGGCATGGCCAAAATGTGCGCCCACCCGAAAAGCATATGGTATCATTGAAAGGTGACGCCTGCGCAGCACCAGATGCGTGACATGGCGGTCACCAGATCCTCCACACACAACAACAACAGCAACAACAACAACACACGCAAAAAATGCTAATTGCAACATTAATGAATAAAAACAAAAACAAATGCCGACTTGACTGAAAGACTTGGCTTTAAGTGTCTGCGGAGGCGACACTAAGAGGCGTTAATGGCTTGACATTTGAAATGGCTTTGAAACGAACAGCAACACAACAACAACAACAACACCACAACAACACCAGCAGCATCTGGCAATTCTGTCTGTTGCCTATTTCGGTGGCTGGCTTCTGTTTGAAGTCGACGACATCTCTAAGAGTTGGTTTTAGATAAATCTATTTGCCCAATTTGCATTGTTTCGACATTTTTGTTTTATAGTGCTTGAGACATAAATTCAAATTTTTAATGCATAAAGAAGAAGGGGGAAAAAGTAAAAGTGACAACAGAAAATATTATACATTTTTCGCAATATTTTTTGTAGGCGCTGAACCAGAACTCAAAAGAGACCAGAGCAATAAATTGATACACTGTGAGAAACAGCTGATATACTATCTGATATTTATTATTTTATAAATTTAACAAAATTTAGTTAAGGCAGTATTTTTTTAATTAATTAAAATCTCTTGGCTATTCCATTGTATGTCTTTAATATTTTCAGTGTACAATTTACAAATATTTCCAGATACTCACGAGTAAGGAAAAGGAAATTATTCGAAAAATCAAGTCAAAAATGCAGTAAATATTTTTGAATATAATCAATAAGTCTGTTTACAATTCAATTAAAGTTCTTTACTTATCTCAGCATACGAACTATCAAAAAATGGGAATCATATGTCTGAGCACATCATTATTATCATTATACGAGTGTGTAGAGTGTTTACAGCAAGATTTTTATTGCATCTGTTGGTCAAACAAACACACTCCTCATACAAACACACACACACTGCACGCTGTACAAACTTGAGAGTCGTTTAAATGAACTCGTCATAAAAAATTAATTGAAACAAAATTGAGTTCAATTGCAAGCAGCAACAACAACAACAAAAAAACGGCGTTTTTTTGAGATTGAAATCAATTGATATAAGGCGGCATTTAATAAATCAAATTTAACGATTGCAAGCGCATTAATAGACTATTGATGAGACGGAGGTGGAGGAGTGTATTGAGATGAATTGAAGATATAAATCCCAAATTGAAAATTGAAATTGAAATGGTAATGATGATCATTGCGTCTGGTTTCAATTCACTGTGACATCATGCCAAAAGAGTTTGTTGTTTATGTCTTTTATTTCACATTTCACTTTTAACATGTTTGTTAGCCACTTTATTTATTTTTTTATTATTTTGCAAAAAGCGGGAAAAAGCGAATTTCCTTTCTTACATTAAACAATGCACACGCGACAGTAAAGCTTTAAGTAATAGCTCTAGATACAAATAAATCTACGACTTGTGGATACATTTACATATGTGTATCTTCATATAGAGAAAAGATACATGCGACGGGGACACTAACAACAAATGTGTGCGGCGATTCGACAACGACTAAACGCGATCAGGCCAAGTTAAAACGCTTAAAGTGTTGGCAATGGCCAGGTGTTGTTACGTTGACGCCAACGTCGACGTCGACGGCGCTGCTAGCGTCAGTTTGGCGAGAATAGAAACTGAAACAGAAACTGAAACAAAATGGAATTGGCACATTATAATGCCCGGCGTTGGCGTTCCAAAAGCGTAGTTTAAAAACATATATTTTGGAATTGAAATCGCGATCGTGCTGACAGCAGCTGTGCGTGTGTGTACGTGTGTGTGTGTGTGTGTGTGTGTGTTACGTCGCTGTCAACGTCGCTGCCAGAAGACAACCCCGTTATGGATTGCTGACTTCGAGCTCTGTGCTCTCCTACATTCAACATGACGTACATTTGCTTACAGGTAATAACAACAACAACAACAACAACACCTGCAACTGTGTGTGAGTGTGTGTTGTGTGTGGTGTGTGTGTGGTAGCCGTGGCAACCAACGCCTACGCCAACGCAGCAATCGCAAGAACAACACAACAAGTACAACAACTGCCAACACAGAACAGTAACAACCACAATAACAACAACAGCAACAACAACAGGCTCACAAAGTGAAGGTTACAAGAAAAAAGAATAAAGGCAACATCAAAAACCAAGTTAGAAAGCTCTAGAGAAAACTGAACGACTAGCAGATTATCTGTAATCAGTTTTCAAAAAAGGACGAATAAAAATTCAAGTTCAAATATCCCTTATTTTAGCAGGTTTCTTTTAATATGAATTATAAGACTATATACTGATTAAATGACTTAGCAATAAAAGTATAATTTAAGACCTTTACTAACAAAAAACAAACCATATTAAGATACAAAACAATCTACAGGTGAACTTAAGATACTATTCTAGCTCTTAACTCATCCTTCTAAAATTTTGAAAATATATATATTTCATGTAAATTATACCAGTTTACCCAATCATTTTTTCCCCAATATTTCTTTTCTCTGTTAATTTTTAAATTATAATAATTATACCTCTAATATATTTTTAATATGAGTTAATTCTGTCTTTGTTTATTTTTTATTATTAAAATATTCTCCGAGATCGACTTTCTTTAGTTGAGAAAAACAAGATGAATCTCACCCCTTTTAAGCACTTAATGAACTACAGGGTATCTATGAGAAGCAGCATTACACAATGTTTGTGGCGCTTTAACTTCAAAGTTAACGTTCTTGCTGTTGCTGTTTTTTTGTCATTTGTTGTGGTAGCCAAAGATTTGCCATGTTTTCTGCGGTGGTTTTTGGCTTCTCTTCACCTCAAGCTAAAGCTGCGTCATCGTGTCAGTCAGGTAGTCAGGTTTATAAGTACTTTGTTACCAGAAATAGACAACAAACCGAAAGGTAGACAAAAGCCAAAGCCATAGAATGGTCATAATAACAATAAGAATGCCAAAAAGACTCAGTCAAAACCAGATAGAACAACAAGCTTCTATGATTCAAATCAAAGTTGACGAAGATTTGGTCAGAGACGACTCGTCGCACAGTGGGTCAAGTTGGCTGTAATCGGAAACCATCTGGAAACAAACAACTAATTACAATAGACTTCCACATCAGTTTGGCTGACCCCATGACATTTCCCCCACATCTTTTCTGGGATCTTTTTGGCCAAAGAAATTCGCCCAAGAAAACCTAAATTAAGCAAAGCAATTTGAATTTAAAACTCATAACACATCACGACAAAGTCATTACACAGCTGGTCAGATTGCTCAGGCAAAACCAAATCCATGAGCTGACCCCAAAAGAAGACTGAGAAAGGCAGACAGTTTGTGAGTGTGAGAAGAAAAGAGACCCCAAATAAATTTACAGGTTACACAAGAAGTTACAAAACGCTGGGAAATTCCGATGAAACCCAACGAAATGGCAACAATATTAATGAATAGACCATTTAGACCAACTAATTTGGATGCTCGTTCTCTATGGCTAATACTAAAAATGTGCTAAATACAAGAGACATCCAAAATGGCAAACGCTCTTTTAAAAATGTTCAAAAAAACGACTAACTTTCGTACGTAAATTACATTAACCGAATAATCCTTAGATAGTCTCTAAATCTTGCTAGTAATATGTACTAATTTTAAGTATTCTAAGAGTCTTCTAAATATGTAGTGCCTCTTAGTTTATTTATTTTATTAACAAAAAATTGTTAATAAAATATTAAAAATTACTATTGTGTCTATTTTATTCCCAGACTCGTGTTATATTTATATTAATTATTAATAAGCTAAACAATGCAAAAAAAATAAAAATAAAGATCTAAAGTGTGCTAAAATGCTAAAAGGCGTCAGGCAATTAAACTGCATTCAAGGCATATTTAAATCACTTTTCAATCTAAAATGGTAATACAAACTGTCACCGCATTGCACCAAATGAGGTCTAGAAAGTGTAATTGATGCGATGTGGGTGTTGAAATCTCTATAAATGTAGCACTTACAATACGAGATGAGGAAATGCCGTAACGCTTGATTAATATACAACCCTCCACACACACACACACATACAATACTCACTAACACAAGTACAAGTACAGTTGGAAATAAAGGGGGAGTGAAATACATTCATACGTGTCTAGCATGGGCTAATTAGCATGTTACATGCTGGCCAACCAACCAGCGTTGCCCTACATGGCTAAAAGGCAGTAATAACAGCTGTTCCGAGACACGAGTACTCGTAAATACCTTTGTATATACTGCGCACATGTTGAAGTACTTGAACGGGTATGAATATGAGTTCGAGTACGAGTATTCATATATGTATGTATATAACTGTCTAATAAATACATTTGCCGTTTCATTCACAGTCAACAGACATTGAAAATAGATTCTACAGTCAAAAAAATAGTATGTATACTTCCGTAAATTGTAACAAAAACTAAATAATACTTTTTTAAGGGTTCATACATGCATTCTTCTCTTGACACATTTCCAAAAACTTCGAAAGGTCATAACTTTGGCAAATTTTATCCGATTTGCTTACGGATTTTTAATTTTATCATTATTTCGCCTCTATTTTCATTCTGCATCAAAATTGGAAAACCGAATTTTTCATCCCTTACTGTTCATTTTTCCATACTCTCCCCTTGACACATATTCAAAAACTTCAAAATATCATGACTTTGTCAAATTTTATCCGATTTCCTTTCGGATCGTCAATTTTATAATTTTTTAGCCTCTATATTCATTCTGCATTAAAATTGGAAAGCTACATTTTTCTTCCTTTACTGTCTATTTTTTCCATACTTTTCCTTTAAAATCAAGTATTTGAACTATTTGTTTTACTTAATGAATTATTATTTATAAAATCTAGAATTTATTAGGTTATAATCATTAATTTCTAGTCCTTTATAATGTTTTATTGTTTTCTTTTACATTGAGCTGCCGTTTTTCTCTCAGTGTTCCGACTTTGGGGGCGTCATTGCTAGTCTGCTATTTGCTACCAATAGAATTGCAAATCTAATTAGCCACTGCAACCGAGAGGAGGTTACAGAACTGTCAGTGTGCATGGGCAGCTTATGTTAAATTCAGAAGGAGAGGGGGAAAAGGGGTCGGGGGTCAACTTAACCAGGCTGACAGACTTATTAATACTAATATGATGCAAGCGTGTAAACAAATTGTGCATTATCTATGTAATTTGTCGTAATTTGAGCAGCGTATTTGCACTTGAAACGTGTTGTTTGTGGTGGATAAACAAAATGCAACCACCAAAGTAGCAGGAAAAGTGCGTTCAACAGTAGCAATCAATGTGAATGTAAATTTGAATGTGATTGTGAATGTAAATGCAATTAGACACATCACAATTACAATCCTAAACACTTGTCTATCCATATTGTAATTGATACAAAACAAAGCTGTTGTGATTATCGTTTACTTAGTCAGACACAATATTGACAACAAATTAGGAAATGGGAACAAAAGTAGAGCTATGATGTATTGCAAACTATAACGATGATGCACACTTAAGATTTCATTAAGTGGAATTTTCTTTTGGATAAGGCAAAATTTAAAAACGTACGAAACGGACGAATTTAAATATATTTAAATGCAGAATGAAAAAAGAGGTCAAATCATGATCAAAATGACATTCCACTTGAAAATCGGTTAAGTTTTGATGAAGTTATGAGAGATCAAAGTTTTTGAAAAATTGTCAAGGGGTAAGTATGGAAAATTGGCTTAAAATCGAAAAATGATCAAATTTTCGAGATGAGAAAAATGTAAATGCAGAATCAATTTGCAGTCCAAATCATGCTCAAAATGACATTCCGCTTGAAAATCGGTTAATTTTTGATAAAGTTATGAGAGATCAAAGTTTTTGAAAAATGTCAAGGGGTAAGTATGGAAAATTGGCTTAAAATCGAAAAATGATCAAATTTTCTAGATGAGAAAAATTTAAATGCAGAATGAAATTAGAGGCCAAATCGTGATCAAAATGACATTCCGCTTGAAAATCGGTTAATTTTTGATAAAGTTATGAGAGATCAAAGTTTTTGAAAAAATGTCAGTTGGTCAACTCTTTAACTATATATTTTTCAATAAATACCCGAAACGAAGACTTTTTTAGCCTTAAAAATACTTGAGTCCAGACTTTTGAGAACTATTTGAACTATGAAAAAAAAAACCAGCTGTTTGGTCAGTATTTGCATTATTCAATACAAGTTATGTGAGTTTTGAGTGTGGGCACGTCATTCAGCACACCAAATGGGTAACATTCCTGACTGCTTTTACTGTCACAATGTGAGAGCGTGTGGGCATCATCAGCAATTATATATAGATTATAAATTATTTACTTAGAACTGAGGAGGCTGTCTGTTTGTCTGTCTGTTTGTCGTGCTTGCAATCTCAGTTACGTACTTGAACTGTTTGTACGAGTGTCGGACTCTATTCATTAATTCATTCATATTAATTATATGTGAATTGAAACACGTTCGGGCCGCGTGTAAATAAGTACTCAAACGATTTGATCTTTGCTTATATGGATAGATTTAACATTTGCATACGAAAATGCGGAATTTTTTGCGTGGTTGCGCCTTACTGTCTACTGAATGACTGAATAAAATGAACGAATGATCAAATGAACGAATGTACCAACCTGTTTGCAGGCATTCGAACCATATTTGTGCAAAAGCTAGCATTCAATTTATTAATGAACAAATCGGCAAACCACGAAACATTCAACATATTATGACTATGTTTATACAGTTCAAGATATAGATATAGATATATCAACATATCGATTTTGATTTTCAGCCCACGCAAACAATAACAAATTTAGTCATTAATAACATCATTTGGACAAATAAGTGCATTTTTCGTTTGAATTCTTTGTGAAACGAACAAGTTCGTTGTTTGCGTTGAAGTCTTTCGTTTTATTTTGTGATACGTGACATTATATTTTGACGAGGCGGGTCATCAGCTATATCTATACCTTAAAGAACTGCGCTGATGTCATGAGCAGGGCTTTTTTTGTTATTCAGAAATGATTCTCAACTTATTGTTTCAGTTTCAAATGAATTGAAGGCTACTGTGAACAACTGTCGCTGACTTTATTGTAACAGATAGATAATAAATCATAATATCAAATGGTTAACAATTTTAAACGATGACGTGAGAAATATATATATCTATTTCTATATATATATGTATATCTTTATTTGTATCTGTTTCGAGTTGTAGCTCTGCATTTCACAGATACTTTCTTTAAACTTACTTAACGCCTGGGCGACTTGACTTAATAATATCTGTGTTTTGTATTTTTCTTCTTCTTTTTTGTTATGGTAATCTGCCCAAATATAACTGCCGCATCTGTGTATCCGTCGGATACATAGAAATAGCACCTGAGCTATCCAACTGGCCAAAACGAGCAGTGAATAATGAGCAAATTGCTTGGAAAATTAGCCGCAACTTATAATGAAAACGTTTGTCAGCGTAATTCGACACAGATTTCACAGATTTCTAACTAAAGCCGTTGGCTAGCTACATTTTTGAATACCCTGTAAACTTGTAAGTGTGTAATAAGGAGTACGGTAATCAAAAAGTCTAAACTTGGCATAGATCAATAGCGTTTTTAATTATGAATTTTAAATTATTCTTTGCAAATTTTCAAGATTTTTTAACTATTTAAACTATCTTTTCATATTCTAAATATTTCAGTAAACATTGGTTAACAAACACAAAATTTACAAGGCATCTTCTAGTCGCTCACTCTCATTTTAAGCTGTTTAAGCCATAAATTATAATATTAATTTTCTGTTTTTTTTTTTGTTTTTTGTCTTGCTTAAATTAAACAATTGAGCGAGCAGCTTAACAACAACCAAAGTATTTTCAACTGACGGAAGTGGGCAAACACTAAAAGTCAAGGCGAAGGCAACTGTCAGAACTTGGCAACTCATAGACTTGGATATTCAATGGAGTCAACCCCAACCTCCTCTGAGAAATCACAGTCTTACCTAGTGGGTGTTTCATAGATCATAGAGATTAGCTCTACGGCACAATTTATAACTTAATTATAGCTAAGCAGCGTTACAAAATGCCTCTGGGGTTTGCTGGCAAATTGCTGGCAATTTATTGGCTTTGCCTCCGATTGAAATTAAGTATTTTGTATTTTGCACATTGACCTACAAAAAGCAGCGCTATTTAATTGAATTAAATACACAGAAAGAGCGATTGTCATATTGACCATATAAATAGGTATTGTGTCATATTTAAAATGAATGAATCCAAAACAAGATTTTTAAATTATTTTAGATTTATGCAAAGCAGAAGACCATAAAAATTTAAGAGAATGCGACTTGAAGATTTGTTTGCTATAATCGAGAGCTGCATTTAAAAATGTACGAGCTATTTTAGATCTCAGAATAGTTGGAGTTATGTTTGATATAAGAAAAGTCATATACCAAATAACAGACAGATGGTCTTTGGTTTTTTAAATTTAACCTATTCTTAAATCAGTTTACAGAAAAGTTAAATTTAATCATTTTAATTAAAAAGATATTTATTTTCTGAGATCGAAGATAAAATATTCACTTTTTCCAATATACTCAAAACACATTTAATATAACAATCTCCTGTTGTTTCTGAGTTAATTTAAGTTACTTTACAGGGTCATAACAATTTGATGATACCCTTCTTATATTGTATATATATATTTTTTTTTAGCCATTTTGGGACTCTAGGGTATAATCGGCATAAACAACAAGCTGAAATATCCTTTTAAGTCGCGTTCACAAAATTTGCATTGCATACAAAAATGAACATATGACATCAGACAACAAAACTGAGATACAGATACACAGATACAGATACAGATACTACTACTGTGAAATACAGTCGCGACACCCGCAACTGTAGCCGCAATATACATAAATCCTTGGAATCAGACAATTGTCAAAACAGTAGAGACAAAAGGGGGAAAGGAATGAAGATGGAGACAGCAAGAAATAATAAATAACATAAACAGTAAATGACGCGCGATTGAGTTTCACATTTGCCAAGTGATTTACAATTCGTTTTGCCTCAATTGAATCAGCGAAGCAGTGTGGCAGTTTTTGTTGTTGTTGTCGATGTTGTTGCTGTTGTTGTTGCTGTTGTTGTTGGTGCCTCATGGTCGCTGCCACCGCGGCTGACTGACTGGCAGCATCATTGAGCATTTATGCGCGCCATCGATCAAGTTGAGCCGCCTCTAAATGCAATTGCAATTGCAACTGGCAACTGGCAACAGCGGCATGCGGCATGCGCCGTCACAAATTACGAAATACTCGAGTTTTAAATTGCATCTAGTTGTTATTGTTGACACACATATTGACTTAAAGCCAGACTTGGAGACGGAAATGTGCCCATTGACCGACCGATCGATGACTAAGCGCCTCGGAGCTGTGATCTCTGAGCGCTGATTCAAGTGATTTCCAGTTTACTTGTTAGTTGGCGATAACTAAACAGGAACTGCGGTTTATTGCAAAGGTTTTTAGATAAGAGTAAAGTTATATACGAAAACTGGTATGAATACTAGTCACATAACAAGCGGCAAAAGATTAAAAACCTGACTTTAATATACTCAAGATTATGGAATTACGTTGAGAAAGATATCAAAGTTTTCATTTGAGTTTAATTAAGATAATATATTAAATAACTACTTGAAAAAGTAAAAGAAAATTTACTTTGAAGAAAAATTAGTTAAATATGTATATGTATTGATAAAGATATCAAAGTTTTTATTTGAGTTGAACTAAGATAAATTTCTTAATAATTTCTTAAAAAAGAAAAGGAAAATTCACTTTAAAGAAAATTAAGTTACATATGTACTTAAAATCAGGTATTTTCATTATCTTACATAATAATATTATGTTCTTTCAATTTAAGCTCATTTTTGCTTTAAATGTTGAGAGTTGTAGAAATAAGTTCTTTGGAAAAAGTATGAAATATTCAGTTAAAAGTATTTAAACAAGCGGATGCTTAATATTTCATCGTTGTAAAATATGTATAAGATATTACAAAGTAGAAGTCTATTATATATTTTGATTCTTTCAATTTAAAATAGTTTTTCCTTTGAATGTTGAGAGTTGTAGAAATAAATTGTTTGAACAAAGTAAGAACTATCTAGTTAAAAATTTTCAAACTTAATATTCCATCGCTATAAAATATCTATCCTAACAATAAGATATTACAAAGTAGTCATATATTAAAATTTATACTGCTTTAGTTTTCTCACAATTTAAAACATTCAAGTTAACCAATATCTCAACAAACTTAGTAATTAAATTGTATCTTTAGTTTAGATACAATTATCCCTATGAATACTTTAATTCACACAATTCAATTGAGCTGAGTTTACTTTTGACTGTGTAGGTGGCCCGGCCAAGTGTTTGGTTTGATCTGTGGCGGCCTTGCTAACAACAATAACAACAACAATAGCAACAACAAGTTGACGAACTGTAGCAGCAACTACTTGGACTTGGTTATGTGTGTCAGACAACGACAACGAAGCGCTGGAAATGCTGAATGCTGTTTATTGGTGATTGTGGTGGAGGTGATGTTAGTGGTGGTGGTGGTGGTGGTGAAGAGAAGGTAAACTGGCTGCCTTAAAAGGCAGCGCCGCATTCGCCAAAATAAGTCAACAGATCTGAGAGAGCTGTAAAAATAGCAGCTGCTCTTGCTGTTGGGTAGGAGTAGATCTCACAACAACAAACATTCACACACACTCACACACGCAATAAAACAAGTAAATGTGTGTGTGGGCTTAAAGCCAAGATCTGTTGCAGTTGTCTCAATGAATCGATGGCGAAACTATAACAATAAAAAACTGTATAAAAACTCACAAGACGCCCAAATGAAAACGAATTTGTTGGAAACAGACACAAAATAAAATAAATATTGTTAACGATCTCACGAATTGGGCGGCCAATTTGAGGGTCACCTTCAAGCCAACAAACAAACTGTTCGCCCAATTGTTTATAGTGTGGGCGCTGTCCGATGACTTTGAAACTGTAACCATATTGAGCAACATTTTGTTAAGCTGCCCACAGTTATTTAATATTTGCTCCATTTCAATAAATAAAAAATAATAAAAGTAACTCGAAAATGTCATCTTCAACTGTTGCTTCAGTTATAACTGAGTAAGCAATGAAACGAGTGAGCAGAATAACAAATCAGTTACAGTAAAAATATTAAGTAACGAGTACGAAAAGTAGCAATAACTTTAAATTCTATTACTGATGACATAAGAAAAATTAAATAATTTTACGTTTAACGAGCTTGTAAGGAACAAAATAATAAGAACTCTTAATTCCTTCAATCATTTAAACTGCTCATAATTTATTAACACGTTTAACTTTAAATATTTTACTTACATTTATAGAAGTTATATATGGAAAATATGGTTGTATAATGGCGTATATAGTTGAATAAGAGTATTTTGGGGAGTAAATAGAGGTAATAGATGCATTTATAGAAGGTATATAGGGAAAATATGGTTGTATAATGGCGTATATAGTTGAATAAGATGGATCATAATTTATTAACACGTTTAACTTTAAATATTTTACTTACATTTATAGAAGTTATATAGGAAAAATATGGTTGTATAATGGCGTATACACATCCAAAAATTATGTCATTTCTTTAAAACTTGCTCCATTTATGTTTAACAAATAATATACCAAGAAACTTGTAACTCACCTGGAAATGCAATATAATTGTCCAGATCAAACCCAAGGTTAGCTTGGGATTACCATCCACAATATCCTCAGCGCGTATGTTGACCAATTTGATCTTCTTGTAGCGCAGAAAATCCAACGCCATTTGTGCATTTTGCAGCATGTGGAAACGCATTTTACCCTTCTCTCGTGGCTGTAAACAAACGAGAAACAAGAAATAGTTGGAGGTGAGTGTCAATTTGTATGTCGTGTCAACTTACCAGGTGTTCGCCAGATAGCACCTCCAAGAGTGAAAGCAAATTGTGACCATCGCGCAAATCCTCAAATAAATCCACAACTCGTCGATTGGCCTATGGAAAATAATATATTTCAGTTCAAAAGGTTAAAGTCAAAAAATAACTACAGACATGCATAGAGTTGCTAGAAAAAAAAAGGTGTTAGGAAATGTTTTACAACGTCATGTGCCAATTTTTTTTTATTTTTAGTGGGCGAGTGCATTTAGTAGAAAAATAAACAACAACGAAACTAACGCAAAAGCTAAATAAAAACATTGGTTTAGTGCTAAAAATGCCTCAAAATATGCAATATTATTGCGTATTTAAAAAAAAAGATTATATAATAAACAGATAATAAAATAAACTTTTATGAACTCTCATAATAAACAACATTTATATACAAAATTGAACACTTAAGCTGAACTTACAGACTGTGAACAACAGGGTATACCATTTGTGGTAACACAAACGTGTAGCATTGTGTAAGTCTGTAAATTAATAGAATTTTTAAAGACGATAAAAATTTAAAATTTTAATTATTTCTATAGAATGTATTTGCAAACTAATACCTTGGCATATTTCCAATGCTGCTTGTTATTAATAGATAAAAGAACAAATTTAAGTTTTGATTTACGATTATTTAGCGAAAGTTTAAAGTTAAAAAATCCTAAGCTCCTAACTTTGTGTAACTGATACAAAGTTCAAATGTGGAACACTATTTTTTTTGCATAACTAACGCACTTGTGATGATGATGATTATTATTGATGATGATGATGATGTTTTTATTTGTCTCTCTTCTGCTTTTATTTTTTCTTTTGTTTGGTTTTGATTTTCTTTTATGCACTTACCTTTTTAAGATGTTTGTTAACCCATTTTGTGAAAGTCTTCTTTTGAATGGCATCGCGTTCGTCTGTGGAAATGTGAAACGAGAAAGGTTTTACATTAATATCTAAGCCATTGTAGTACCAATTTGTCGGTTAAGATCGGTTCATGCAACAACAACAAAGCTCATGCCAAGTTTATTTTTTATTTTGTGTTAAATAATTCAAAAAGTTTGATGATATGATCTAAACTGCAGGCTGACGACATCATCGACCGAAAATCACAAAATTGCTTAATAATTTATGCTAAATTTAACGCCTACTGTTGAATGGAAAATGATCGAAAATCTAGCTATTATAACTATAATTTTATCGCGTAGGCGTTGAATTATGGCCTAAACTTTTAATGAGCTTGTTTTGTACATATTTTCAATTCAATTCAACTTAATTGACAATTCATTTAACTTGGCTCGTAATTAGCCTGAGTTGTGGTCGAGTATATACGATAAGTTTATATATATATAAATGTATATATAAATCTCAGGGCCTCAGGCATTGACTTTGTTCATAGTCCGATAAGGCTAACAATCTGATAAGTCGTTGCCTTGTTTTGCTTTTGGACTATAAATAAGCGCCAAGTTGACCATAAGCCAAAAAGGGAACGCGAGGCGCCCCTATCTATAGATCTATAGATAATGACATTAAAATCCCCAATTTTATTTCCCCCAAATTCAGTTGATGAGTTGTAAACATGTTAAATGATTTTACGTAGGAGTTAGATTGATCTTAAGTTCATAATCATAGGAAAATCACAATCTTGTTTTCTTCAGACTTCAATCTAATCGATTGTGGCTATCGACTAAAAAACAACAAAGCGTTAAGTAATTAAAAACAAAGTTCAGCGCCCAATGACTGATACCAAGTCGAGTGTTAAGGTACACATCAATAGTTGTAAATGAAGTTTAACGGTTAATAAACCCGATATATTGTAGTGCAGGGTAAATAAATAATAATAACAACAAAACGTTGTGCGAAGCAGAAGCTTAAAAGCAAAACAAAAAATGCAAAATAAAAAAAGAGAATTATGAGTATATAAATATAACTCTATAGAGAGAACTCTAGACAATCTCTGAGTAATTTAAGAAGTCAGAGAGAGTAATTCTCTCGCTTCCCTTGGTTAAACTCAAGCTCTCTCAATCTCTTTCTACTCTTTTTCAAGTGATTGTGTGTGTTTTTAAATATAAACTGCAAATGTATTTGTTTTAATAATTATTGCTGACTAAAAACAATCGCAGAATTAGCTTAAATTCTACTTAAAGGCACATGACTCACTAACAAGTGTGAAGAAATAATTATTAATCCCCCACTCTTTCATTCATAAGTATTAAGCAGTGTGTTATCACAGGCTACGAAATATTATATATTTATATTTGTAGTTATAGTTATAACCTATTTTATTCCTCGTACAACTATCATATCTCGACTATCTACACAGTTTTAATACCCTCATAAAAAAGGTGTTGTTTTATAGGCTTAGCTCTCTGGTTATTTTATGTTTTATTTCCCTTATAATAATTCTAACATAGATAGATATCTTGTTTAAACGTTGTACTATTTTATGCAATTTCATATATTTGTTTCTGCTGTGTTGCGGAAATAAAAAAAAATTATTTTAATACGAAACTTCATAGCTCCAGATCTGATCATTACAAAGCTTAATAGGATCTTTTTTTAAATTTATTATTCAAATAAAACAGCTGATAAACTATCTAAAAACAATTTATAAACCACATTTTAAATGAGTCAAACAACATTTGAAAAATACATGTGTTCAGGAAATAAAAGTAGATAAACATTAAAACAATTTGAAATATAAATATAAGCAAGTACTCAATATTATGTGGTCAGTAGATCAACAGTTGCTATAAACACACCTTTTCACAATTCTTATCTTTGGAGAGTCTATGAACGTTATCAGAATTAAGATATTAACAACGTAATATCGTTTTCTATTATTGTTTTCTTATCACGTCATCTCTTTTCATATTCCGCCTTTGCATAACTTTTATTTAAGCAACAACTTTTAAGCATATTAATTTTTACAGGGTATAGCCAGGTTTACGCACACACTTAAATGCAATTTACGTCAACATATCACAGTTCATAAATTTATAGGGTTCACTTCAAATTGACAAGAAATAATATAGGTGTAGAAATTAATGTATAGGTGTATCTGTGTGTGAGTGTCTCACACACATACACAACAACACACGCTATCTGCTTTTACTGGTGTTGTTGCTGCAGTTGTTGTTGTTGTTGTTGTTTTTGCTTTGCGGTGTTCGTGAGCGCGTGATGATGTCACGTTCTAAGTTGAATTCGTTTCCACGATTAAATGTTTGTTAACGTATTTTTGTTGCCATTAGTGTTGTTGTTATTGTTGCTAACAAAATTTCAGTTGGCGTTTTGAAGCGTATTTGATGTTCGTTAATGTTTATTTTTGCATTCTGATTAGCGCACTTCAATGTCAGCGACAACATCTACAACTACAACAATTGGTACACTAAGCGAAGGACGTTGCTTGACCACAACAACCAAAACAACTGCAACAACAACAACAACAACGATAACAACAACAACAACAATTTGGCAAAGTACTCGTAATTGGTTTAGATAAGCTTCTGCAAATATAGTTTCTTATGCAATTGCCTATAAATAAAGACTTTACTTCGATGTTTTTTTTGTGTTCCGGGACTTAAAGCGAGTTTTGCAATTGATAAAATAACAGAAGCATTCAGTCAGCAGTATTTCTATAAACCTATATATATTGATGACACTTGATGAGCTCAAAGTTCGACCAATTTCGTTGAGGTATTTTAAGGTATTTAAGCGCCTACTTTCAAATTCTCCTCTGAACCAATCAACACATTAGGAAAATGGTTCAAAATTCCATAAAAGTATTATAATAATTTATTATTTTACCATAATTTGTAGATAATGCCGTAAAGATTTGTGTCAACCTCAAACAAAAGGCAAATTAATATAAAAATCAACATAAAAAGCTCGTAAATGTATTATTTTTTATACCCTGTAACGATCAGAAGTCTAGCAACGGGAATGCTGTAAGCTTTAAATTATAGTAAGATTTTAAATTTTAGTCGTTTAAATTTAATGTTATCTTGATATTTTTTTACGCATCTACTTTATCACAACTAATTTTATAGCGGAAAGTTTAAAAATAATGGTAATTTGATAAGCAGAGTTACTAAAGAAATCACTCTACGGTATCTGCTAGTTTAGTAAATTTTAAATAACATTTTTTTCTTCATAAATTAGAAAATCATAAACTGGTTTATGTGCACGATATTGGAATATACGAGTATATAATAACACTCTCATGCATATTTCCCCCAAATGTGTTGAGACGAAATTCGAGGAATTCTGAGCAACAACTAATTTGTCGAGCGATGAGAGTTAATTGCCTCAGTTTTGTGTGGATTGGGTGACTGACCAAACGACCAACTGAAAGCCAAAACTAATGACGAACTCGTCACAACCAGTTTTAAAATATTTACGCAAAATAAATGACAGAAAATAAAATATTTTTGTGCTGAAGCAACGTTAAATAAATATTGACTAAAGTTAGCAAACAATATGCGACACAGAAGGGAGACCCCACCTAAGATATAGAGACGATTCAAAGAGCGGTAAAGGTGAAATGTTTACCGTAAATATGGGAGGGTTTTGGGTCACTCTTAAAGCGTTGAATGTCCATCAATTTTCATGGTCTGGGTCAGTCAATCAAAGTGCTTTCATAAACAGAAAGGTGTCAAATGGTTTCTTTGCGTGTTTTTTGCATATTTATAAGATATTAATTTGTTGGTTTTTAGCATTTATAAGAATTCAGCTACCATGACCTTGAACCCTAATCAGATTTTAAAACGCAGATACCGTATTATAATTAGAATTAGAATTATACAAGCTTATTTTAAATCGAGATTTCGTTAAGCAGTTGAAAATGCAAATCATTTCCGCTGGCGGCACTTTTAATAGTGTCTTTTGTTATTTGAATAAACTCAATTTATATTATAAATATTAAAGTTAAAATTAGGACAAATAACGAGTAGCGAGAAACGAGTAAAGCAAAATGGATTTTTAGTAGAAGACTTTTAAAAAGCGCATCTTTAAGTTTAGTTAATTCAATAAGTGGATAAGTCATAAGCAACTAATCGTCAAGAATATGCAAGCGAGTAGCGAGCAACGAGAAGCGAGTAACGAGTAACGAGCACTGATTAAGAAACTATCAGGAAATCATTTCAGTTGGACTTAATGTTAATAGATCAACTGCAGCAACTGACAACTAGTCAGCGAGTAACGAGTAGCGAATAAATAGTAACGAGTAACGAGTAACGAGTAGCGAGTAACGAGTCTTGATTAACAAACCACGAGAAAACCATATCAGCTGGAAACTGAATTGAATTAATTGAACAACTGCAACAACTGACAACCAGTCAGCGAGTAACGAGTAACGGGTAACGAGTAACGAGTAGCGAGTAACGAGCTTTGATTAACATCAGGAAATCACTTCAGCTGGAAACATATGTTAATAGAACATCTGCAGCAACTGACAGCCAGTCAGCGGGTAACAAGTAACGAGTAGCGGGTAACAGGTAGCGAGTAACGAGAACAACGAGCAACTCTGAATATGAAAATGAACCTTTGCCGACTTACGCATGATATCCCAATCTTCAATAAAATGATCCCAAATGGACATGCTACCTTTAAACTGTGTCAACGCATCCTCGTAACCGCCTTGCGGTTGCGCCTGCGTTGACGAGTGTTTCGCCTTCTTGGCCGCCGGACTCGCCTCGATCAGGCCATGAGAATGCCGATGATGAGACGGCGACTGCGAATGCGAGTGCTGCTGATGATGATGTTGATGATGATGGTGGTTACTGCTGCTGCTGCTGTTATGACCATTGGCATACAATTCGCGATCGCGTTGCTCCCGTTGCACCTGATGATATTCCAGGGTGCCATTGCCACCGCCAACGCCTCCTCCTCCGGGCGAGACAGAGATTCTAGCCGGCGATGCGGCGGTGGAGCTGCTCGTTGTTGTGGCATGATGATAGCTCTGATGGTGATGATGCGTTTGCCTTGAGCTGCTGCGCTTCATGGAATTGGTGTTGCCGCTGCCGCTGCCACTGCTGTGCTGCTGCGACTGTTGCAGCTCATTGGGATCGAAGCCGAGACGATCCTTATAATAGGAATGCGATGTCATCTTGCGATGTCATGAAGCACTCGACACACTCAAGCACTTTGAATTACTTTCGCTTTCGCAGACGCAGACGCGAATTTTTTGATTATTTTTAGCACGTATCTGTTGGAGTTTTTCTTGTTGTAATTTATCTGCTTCTTCTTATTTTTTTTGTGTTGTTTTGTGGATGGCACTTTGTGATTTTATTTTTATTGCTTCTGCTGACTGATTGACAAAACGTATTAAAGGCTGGACTTGGACTTGGAATTAACTTAAGGGAAAGGGAAAGCAGAAGAGATGCAACAAATGCAAATTAGCGGCATGAGTCAGCGTACTTGAACGTGAAATCATCGAATCGAATTGCAACATCAAAAATAAACGACAACAAATTAAAACAAATGCAATAAATGTATAAAATTAAGTAAAAGTTAAGGAAGTCTATTTGCGAATCTCTCTCTCTCTCTCATGTAGCCGGCATTTTGTTCCAATTGGCCAGCAGCCAAAATGTGAGACACCGGCCACGCAGAGATTTGTATCTACATATGAGTATCTGTATCTTTTTGTATCTGTGTATCTGCAAGTGACGGACGACTTGCTGTTTTCTGCATTTCTCGTCCGGCTCTTGAACTGTCTCGACAAAAACTACACACAATTGACAAAAAATAAAGAAAGAAGAAAAGAACCAAGAAAATTCTACATTGTGACGAAGTCTAGATACACTTTCTTTTTGATTACACTATAAGATCTAAAATTTGAGAACGTAATCATTTTAAGTTTTATTTTTAGAAATTACATATAATCATAACTTCATAATTTTAATCGATTTTCATCAATGATAATAACTATTTTTGAATTTGAAAAAACCAAAATAATCATTATTTGGGATCTCTGTCTAAAACTCTATTAGTTTCGTTAAGCTTGAATAAGTTTTTATTTTAAAATAACTAATTAAGTTGTTATACTTTTAGTTTAGGAAGAATATCTTCAATGTGAACTTCTACAACATCTAAGAATTTAATTTATAAGATCACTAATGCTACCTATTGCGACCAAAAAAAAGGGCATCATTAAGGTTGCAATTTTTTATAACTTTTACCAGGGGTGCGGCTCAGCAAGCAAATTGAAATTATAAAGATAAATTGAAATCAGACAGCACAGCTGCTGAGACAGATACAGATACTCGTACACAGTCAGATACAAATACAAAGCACAAGTAAAAGCGAGCAATGCTCTAAATTGTTTGTCTCCTGTTTGTTTTTTTTTTTTTTTTGTGTATGTGTGTTTTGCATTTAAAAAACTCAACAATGACAATAAAAAATTGTACTTTCATTTGCGAAACTCTACGGGTTCGTTGAGTATCTTTTTATGATTTTTTTTTTTGAGGTGCTTATAAATGGAATTTTTTTTTGTATAGCGCCTTTTTGCATTCTCAGATGCATGAGGTCAGCTTTCTTTCAACTTCCAACTTCCATAATAAATGTATAAATAACTACATAAATAATAGTACAAGCACGCAACAGGCAGCTGGCCAATGAGACATGCTGTCGCGCTGATTAGATACGAGTCGCCGAGTCGTTTCAGCTACTCAGATACAGATACAAATACAGATGCAGATACAAAATTTCATGAATTTCTCTCACTCCCTCTGTGAGTGTGTCACAATTTGTTTATACGAGTATGTAGCGGCTATTTTGTTATTGTGCATTGTTTTTTCTCTTCGTTTTGCCTTGCACTTTTACTCAATTTTCTAAGTATTATTATAATAATTTTATTTTTTTTTGGTAATTTGATTTGCATAACTGATTCGATGATTTTTCAATGGGTTTTTCATTTGGCAATTTCCATGCTAATTTCTAGTTGTTCATTTCATTCGCAGCTTTCTTCACTTTTCATTCGTTTTCACTCATAATTTGTTGCTTATGTTGTGGTTTTTGTTGCTGCTGCGAGTTTTCATTCACATGCAAAAATTCACACAATAATTCATAAAATGTATTTCTTGTTTACTAATTTTCACATCACTCACAACTGTCGCACTTTTCAACACTGTGTGCCACAGTTGCTTGTATTGTTTCACACTCTCCCAACTGTCTTTGTATGTGTGCATGTGTGTGTAGCTTTTTTTCTAACTGCCTTCACCGTATTGCTGAGCTTTTGAGCGTGAGCACAAATTGCAACAACTAAGCTGCTGTTGTTCTAAGCCTTTGTCAACCATTTGAGAGAGTGAGTGAGTGAGAACAGAAGAGAGCGTAAGCGACACTGAGAGAGTTTAAGACTAAGCTATGTCTGGCATTTGTCAGTGGCCAAAGAATGTGGCAAAGAAGAAATGTAGAGAAGATATAAGAAATTGAGCTACAGGTAGAGTTTGAGTCACATTTGCTGGAATTTGCTGGCTACAAACAACAGCAACAAAATGTGCGTGCACGCAGTCGCATAAGCCATGAGAACAACAACAAAAATGGGTACAGAGGTAGCGCCCAAAAAATGTATAAAAATAAAGAAAATAACAAAAAAAACAAAAAAATAAATAAATACAAAAAAAAGTAAGAAAAGAGCGCGTCAAAACTGGTTATTGAATGAAAAGCCAGGCACTCAGACAAAACAACAACAAAAATGGCAACAACAACAACATTGGCAGCACACAAAAAACAACCACACACCACAAAAAAAAAAAAGCAAAGCTGGCAAAGAAGTTTCTTGACTGTCTTTTGGGACTGAAGAAGTTCGTTTGTCTTTGCAAATATTTAAAAAATGCACACACACACACACAGGAACAAATACAGCTGCAACAAGTAAAGTTAACAGGGTGTTTAGAGGGCGGGGTTATTCTCATTTAATATGCTGCAAAAGATAAGCAACATTTAAAATTCAACAGTCATTTTATGGTTTCATTCACGCACTTGCTCAGTTTTTTAAACAATTAATAAAACATTTTAGTCACTATTTTAGTTTAATTATAATTATAGTATTTTATTAATTCGCTATATTTTTATTTTATATAAGCATTTGCATTCTATCTGAATTATTACGCTTTTTTTGTTTCCTCTGCGATTATTTTATTTTGCACAACTATTTCTTTATATTTTTTCACTCGCTTTTAACACACACGACACAACGCGTTCCCGACGTTGCTGTTGTTGTAGGGCCGAGTTAGAAAAACGGCTGTGCGTTGGCAGCAGAATTTACAAATTGTTGTTGCTGTCTTTGGGCACTTAAAAAACGACACAAAAATATTGCTTGCAGAGGAAAGAACGTCGACCGCTCGGTATCGTGGTTCAAATTGGACTGAGCGCACAGGCAAGCAACGATTTCAATGGGTGCCTGTATCACTGCCTGTGTGCGTGTGTGTGTGAGTGAGTGCATACGTGAGCTAAGCGTCTAAGCAGGTGTAGTGCTTGCTCTCACTCTCCGCGCTCTTGCTCTCTCTCTCGTTGTCTGTGTGGGCTGCGTTTACTGACAGAGCGCGATCGTTCGACTCTTTGAGTGCGTGAGTTTTTACTCACTCATAAGCAAAAAGCAGAAGAAAAAAAATGCCACATATTTGGTCAAGAAATTCGCTATGCGGGTCTTTTAATTGCGGTAACTGCGGGCGAGAGGAAGCCGCTTATAGCTTATATAGTACTTTTGTGGCTCTCAAGCATGTGGGCAAGCACAGATAAAAAACAAAATGAAAGAAGAAATAAAAATAAAACTAAAAAAAATAAGAAAAGAAAATAAACCGCTAATGGTCATGGCCGTTAATAAACAAAAAGCCCTAATTTGGCTTGAAGCTGACCAAAGCTAATAGTTGAAAGCTAAAGAAAAAGTATTGCAGCCCTCGTTTTGAGTTCTTCAAACTCACTTCCTTATTACAAGGCACGAAAATAGTTTGAAATGAAATGTAAACAATTTATAGAGAGAAAGGGTGAGTGGAAATGATATCTGGAACGCCATTATATAGTGGCTGCTGACCAAAAACAAATTATAATACGGTTGGCGCTCTTATAAACATAAGCAGCTACAAACAAGAACGGCAACAACAACAAACAAGAAAAATGATGTGTAAAAATAGTGAAGGAATCCATAAAAATGTGGAAATGCAAAGATTAACAAGTCATCAACAGAGCGCTCGAGTGCTTTTTCTACTTACAAAAGAGAGCGCACTTAAGAGCGCAAGAGAGAGAGAGAGTGTGTGTGAGAGTAATTGAGAGAGGCTGCCAAACAGCTGAGCAGACTGGAAGTTCATTGCGTGTGCGTAAAGCACTTGACGCAATTGTCGCATGTGTTGCATTTTGAGTGCAATTATTAAAAATGGAAAGTTGAGTTAAATGTTGACAGCGAGGGAGTGAAAATGGTTGTCAGCTCAATAACAGCTGTGCTCTAATTAACGGAAATGCATGGAAAGTGACGCCAAAATTGAAGAAACTTTGTCACTGACCAATTGCCGAATTGATGAATGACTCAGTGCCAAAGAGCCTTGGGAGTCGTGACTAAGCCGAGCACTCCAAATACGAGTGCAAATGAGTAGGCTTAAGCTTTGACAAGACGAGGTATGTGTATGTGTATGTGTGTGTGTGAGTGTGTGAGTGTGCTTGAGTGTATTTGTGAATGTCTTAGTTTCGCCTTCATTCATTTGCATGCCGTGTCTCAGTCGAGTGATTCTGGTATCTAGATAACCGCATTGCCACCGCGCGCTCTCTTGAGCCCCTCTCTCTCTCTCTCTCTCTTAGTCTTAGCCCACTTGTGGCAGTGCCTGCTCTTGGGCCGCTCTCAAGTGTCCGGCCTCAATCGATACAAGTGCGATATTCAGATTGCGAGCTGCACTCTAGTTTGTGTTTGTATGTGTGTGTATATGTATGTGTGTGTGGGAGTTAACGCGCTTACGCAAATTTCATTTTTAATTAGTTATTACCCAGTCGCAAATCGTTGAGCTGATTTCCAATTGGCATTATTTAATTGCCAGCTGATTGCTTATGGCTCTTTGAATTGCCTTCAGGCACGCCACGCCATTACCAAGGCAAGTTCAGGCCCACATTTGTGGGAGGAGCACAACTTTTATTCAAAGTTATGCCTTTTTTTACTGAACTAAATCCATGAACTGCGGATTACACTCAGTTGTCGAGCGAATGAGTCGAGTGTGTGAGTATGAAAGGTCAGCTGCAAGGATGAACGACTTGATAAATGATTTAAGCTCTGTTAAGCTTCTTAATATCGAGTACTGATTATAAATATAAATAGTATTCATTAATGCACTCGTAGTTAGTCAAGAATGCACTCATGAATGCTCATGAATACTAGCTGGAAAATAGCTAACGCATGTCATTAATCATTTTAGATATGAATAACACTCTTGAGTACTAATGAATAACACTCATAATCATGATTATATTTAAATAATAATTATATTTACGATTTTTGCCTAATCAGGCAGTTTCTCAATATTAAGAAATCTTGAGTCAAAAGTACTCAGCAATTGTAAATAGGATTCATGAGTACATACATTTATTCATTTAATAACTAAAGGCTGTCACAGTAGTTGTAACCAAATATTAGTTAAAATTTAAGTAATTATTACTTAGTTTTAATGAATACACTCACGAGTATTCATGAATAGCAATGTTAGGCAAGTTGCAGATAATACTAAACATAGGATAAACTTTAGCTAATATTTTTGAAAATTAGTCATGAATATACTCACGAATACTCATGAAAACATTCATGAATACTCATGAATACACTCACGAGTACTCATGAATACACTCACGAATACTCATGAATACACTCACGAATACTCATGAATACACTCACGAATACTCATGAATACACTCATGAGTGTTTTGCAGAAAATCAAGTCTTGGCCAATATTGACTAACCAACTAATTAACCAGGCAAACAGCAAACCCAACCGGCTGTCTATTACAAACTGCCCACGCTATACTCGTAACGCCCAAGCCACAAGAATTCCGCCTGTCACATCCACATCCGCTTCATGACGAACAGCATTAGACCAGACACGGGTTTAGACCGAGCCCAGACCCAGACACATGTTTCAGCCCAAACTCAAAAACAGTCTTTAGTCTGAGACTCGACACTTTTCCGTACTCGATACTCGCTGCAAAAAAAAAATGCCGGCACTTCGAATACAGGGCGTCAACCGAAAGGTAAATATGACTATAATTGAGTCATTCATTCAGTCAGTCATTTACTCAGTCATTCAATTACTGCGTCATGTGCTTTAAACTGGAGATGGAGACATTACTGGACATTGTTGTTATTGTCATTTAATTTTATTGTATTCACATTGTTTATACTCGTACTTTTCGAGTGCGTTATTTCGAAAAGTGACGCAAAAAAATATGTATGTCAATATGTGGCATTCGGAATTTGGCATTAAACTGAAGTGAGTGTCCGTTCGAGTCTGGAATGAATGACGCTATGGGAATCCAACTAACAACAAATACAATTTTTTTTTTTGCAAAAAAAAAAAAATGTGTAAACAAAGGTGAACAAAATGAAACAATGGAATTTTCGTGTTGTTCACTTGGCAATGAGAAGGGTCCCAAAAAGCACAGCAAGTGACCCAGTGACAGACCCAGACCCCGAACAAAGTAAGACTCCCCTCTCTTCCCCTCACCATTATCTCTCTCCCCTCTAAAGCTGGTCACATACGTGTCTACATGCAACCATCAAACAAACTGAGACTGGTTTCATGTTGTAGGCGTCGCGTCTCTTCTCGAAGTATTTTTGTTGTAATACCTTGGAAAATGTGGGTTGAAACGGGAGTGTAACGGACTGGGAAAGGTTAGGATCTGCATGACTTTATAGAGGCAAGTGAAAGTTGAATTACTTGGAATTTTGATTGAGCAAATAATGACACTCCACAGAAATTCATAGTTTATTTTATTGAATTCTATTTTTTACATTATATACAATGATTACGTATTCTATTATGTTTTGTATTGTGGTTTATTGTAACATATTATTTTGTCATAATATAATATAGTAATATAAAAAAATAAACATGACATTTATTTATTTTTACAATTTTTATACAATTTTTATAGCTTTTTTATTTTATAATTATATATAATTATAATATGAAAATAAACATGAAATTTATTTATTTATACTTTATTAATATATACAATATATGATTATTTGTTTAAAGTTACTTGTATCTATGAATAAATATAGTGTATCTCGATTTATTCTTCATAAGATCTTCTCGGATCTTTCTTTCCAACAATTCTAGCTCTACCTTTAACTGTATAGGGTATTTTAATATTCGTTCATCGACAATTAATTGTCAACTAGTCACTTGCTTACATTTATTTGCGTGTAATGTCATTTAAATGATTTGCGCGATTGTTGTTGGCTTTGTCAAAAGGCCAACTTGTTTTGCAAGCCAGTTTCAGCAGTGACGTCATGGACAACAACCTCCCACACCACACCACACTACACACACACAACAAACACACACACACACCACAAACAGACACAACTGTCTGTTAAATGTATAACAGGCCATAAATAATCAAAAATAAAAAAATAAAAAACAAACGAAAAGGAAAAAAATCATATTTTAATCATTTTATTTGCTGCATTTTTAAGGGAATTGATCATTGAGCAAAAAACGGAGCGCTGATCTCATTGCAGTTTCTCGATTGAAGTTGTGGGCGAAACTGTGAAAGCAGCAACAACAACAATAACCACATTAAGGCAAAAATAAAAAAAACACTTCTGCTAGGTGATGTGTGTTGTTTTATTGTGACACTTGACAGTCTCAATGAATTGCCCAACAACTGCTATCAGCCAGAGGGAGAAGGGGGAGTCGAGGAGTCTCTTGACCTCGCAATGGTAATGTCTGTCTGCTTATTGTTGCTATTGTTGCTGCTGGCAATTAGTAGCGTAATTAAATATTTAAGTACATTTTTCATTATAGGAATTTCTATAATTTTGGTATTTATTTTTTAATTCAAAATACTATATATTTTGATAAAAAGAGAATAAAAGCAAAGCTGTGATAATATTTCTTTTAAAATATTGCAAGATATTTGAAGTTTATTTATAAAAAGGAACCTTAAAATATAGCAAATTTTTCTTTCTTAAATTTTTGTTTTAAAATCTTTTCTATACAAAATCTTTTCTATATAACAAATTTAAAAATTGTTTTAAAATTATTTCCAATTGCAGTTGTTTCTAAGAAACAGAGAAATCAATTTTATTTCGTTTTTTAAATATATTATCTTTTACATTAATTTAATAAGGCTCGCTTACAGTTTTAATATATATTCATAAGTCTTGATATTTAACACAGATGTATATTTGTATATTATGCTATTATCTTCAAAATTTCAAAAGAATCCCTTGAAAAGCAATAAAGTTATAGAGTAATTTATGAACATCTAGGGTAACTGCTAGTCACGCAGTAGTTTCTGACCGATTTCACTTGTTGCTTTTTTGGAGTGTGCGAAAGGCGGCAACTGCGTTTGATCGACGTTTATATTTAGATACATAAGTATCTGTATGAGTATAGTTTATCCATAGACAGAGTTTGGATGTATTTATTTTTTTTCGGGTAACGCTTTGTGTAGTTGACAAATTGACAGAGTAAATTGCTTATCTTTAATGAGTCAGAGAAACAGTTGGGAGCTCTTCCATATGTTCTAGCCTTGACGGGGGAAGTACAGATAAAAGCAACAACTAAAAGATATGGGGAGATGGAACTAACTGAAAAGTGTGCAAGTGTCGAACTGAAACTAGTTATAATGACCTTCAGTTTCGAGATACCCCAAACCCGAAACAAAAAGCAGTAAGCATACATACTACAATAAAGAAGTTAACAAGCTGCAAACATCATTATTATCGATTTATAGTTTGTATTTCGTTTCGACTAGGTCGTTAAATTCTAATTAAACTCACAAGCACTTAAAATTGTCATAATTTAAAACGGTTAATTAACAAAAAAACAAGAAAGAGAGAGAGAGAGAGATAAAAAAATCTACGTAAATGCAAATTGAATTGAAAACTAATTAGAGATATCAACACACACACATATGTATGTATACCATATAGAGAGTTATAGATGACAACACGCCCCGCGATTGGGTCGCTCGACACGCATACATAATGACAATTAAAAATTAAAAAATCGAAATCACAAAGCAGATACAAAAACAGAGAACAAAATCAGAAGAAATAGAAATAGAGGAAGAGTTTCAACGACTACAACGTGCCTCATAAACAGAAGCAGGTTCCAAGTGCAAGAACACTCATATGAGCAGTTAAAGAGGGGTAGAAGAGGAGGAGAAAGAGGGGAGAGGGGTAGGTAGAACCTTCAGTAAGAGTAGCAACATTCAGTTATCAGTTTTCAATTAACAACATCGTGTTATGTACGCGCAGTAGGCGTATCGTATCTATAAGATACAAAACAAAGCGCAATGCCGAAAAAAAAATATAGAAGCAACTTCCACAAAATAACCACAAGAAATTACAAGCAAAAAAAAAACGGTTGTTGTGTGTCCCTCTGGCAGAGAGACAACTGTACTTCCGGTTGCGACTGTTGCCAGGTCCAATTAGTGCACACGATGCGATCAAACGATCGAACTGCGATCGAACTGCGATCGAAACTACGATTGTGATCTGCATATCTAATAGATACAATGAGTTTTCAATTGCTCAGCAGGCGCGTCATGAAATTTATTAATGAATTATGTTAATACATTGTACTAGAGGATTGGCTTGCCACTCAAGTCATTTCGATTAATCGATAAAACGATTAATTTCGAATTGTCCGTGTGATGCAGACAGCATCTAAAAATAAAATCTTATGCGATTTCAAGCGCTTAAAAAAACTGAATTCATTTCTTTGGGGATAGCCCCAAAAATGGTCAATTTGATCGAACAATGCGTAACGAAATGACAGCAAAGTACAAGAGAAAAAATGTTAAAAAAGCCGAAGTTTAAATGCTCTTCCGCTTATTAAATTAATTTAAATATTTAGTAATTTAGAACAATCTTGGCAAATTTTCAAATTTAATAAGACTTGGATTCAAATGAAATTTTCCATTAAATATTTATACAAACAATAACAAATTTAATAATGGTCATAAGTCAGTAAACTGCAAGTAAATTAACTTAAAGTTTCAATTTATAATATTATAATAATATTCAGACTATTGTTTGGTCAACTGTTTTTAGTTAAATAAATAAAAATAAAATCTCGAAAATTAAATAAATAAGGTCTGGATTGGAATCAAATTTTATCTTGTCTAATTTATAAAAAGAATAATTTTTTTAAGAGTTTGTTGAAAACTATCTCTTATGAACATGTCAAACTAAATGACAGCACATGCATATTCAAAGTTAGAGTATACAAGCCAAATGCTCACAACCTTCGTATGGTGTCAGAAGTGCAACCTACGCAATCGACCAAAAGATTTGAGCCAAGTTTGAAACGGCAAACAAAATATTATATTTGGTGTAACCAAAATTGGAAAACGTCGCGCAGGCGTACAAAGCGAGAGGGAGAGAGACAGCAATGCAAAGAGTAAAAGAGAGGGAGAGAGAGAGAGAGAGAGAGAGAAGGAGAGCGAGAGTGTGTTAAAAATAGGCATAGAAAAATAGCGTTTAAAATTTGTTTGATTAAAGTATTAGTAATGCTCCCCGAAATGTTAAGGTATAAAGATTGAAAGAGAGGGGAAGAAAGAGGGAGAGAGAGGGGGAGAGAGGGAGAGGGGGGAAGGGAAGGGGGCTCTTGCAATTTGTGTGGGCGTTTCGACTTCATTAGCTGACTGCGAAATTCGAGTTACGAGTTACGAGTTGCGAGTTTGGCTCTATACAAAGTTTTCAGTTCTCTTTAAAGCCAAATCAACAAATGTGGCCAAGTTTTCCGTTACATCAACAACACAGTGGGTGTGCGTGTGTTTAACTGTGTGTGTTTGTGGGTAAACTGGCTCAGGGCTAATTAAAACTCGGCGCCAATAAAGAGAAAAAAAAAACACACAAAATGCAAAACTTTGCAACATTTAGAGTTGTCCAACTTTTGCATATCGGCTCAGATTTATTCACACATGGAGCCTACGCAATATATACAGTTGATTTTAACGTTTGTGGGTGTCTGTTACTGGTAGCAAGTAGTACTTAATTCCCCTCTCTCCCCTCTCTTCTACCTATCACCTATATATTTTTTAGTACGCCCATCAACCATCAATCTCAATCAACTATAGCTGGTTTCCAGTTTCGCTTGAGATCTTGTCTCGAGTCTTGTCTCATTTTTTCTTTTAAATCATTTGCAATTGAATATAATTACATTTAGTTTTTGTGGGCGTGGCTTAACAACAGTCTCGTTATCGTGTGGGCGTCATGGAAAGTGGAAAAGTGTAAAAAAGCGTTTTATTTTAAAGTGTAGACAGGTGTGATCACAATGCAATCAAGGTCAGCGATTTAAATATAGCCAAATACTATTGGGTTAGCCAATTAGTTGCTTGAGATGGCCAAAATAGACAAGTAAAGAAAGTTATACTAACTGAGATTCATTTTTTAAACAGAGATAAATTATCTGGATCACAAAAAAAAGTTAAAATTAAGAATAATTAATCCTTTTAAGTAAGCAAAAGTAAAAACCTAATTTTAAAATTAGAAAAGTGTATCTTATTACAATAAGATTCAATTTCTAGTAGTGAAATAAATAAATTCTACAAATAAGTAAAAAACTTCGAAAATAAAATGTAAATATAGTTGCAAAAATTCCAGTGCATTCCAGTGTCATTCCATTCGCTTCCAGGCAGCACATAAAATCTTGTAGAAAGTTGCATTTACAACTGCCTCGTGGTCTACAAATAACTCGGAGCAAATAGCTCGACAAACAACAATTGTAGAGCATTCAATAGACTTAACAATTTTATTTTCCATTTCATTTTTTATTTATTTCGTTTTTTACTACCGCACAATGCCCTCAACGGCGACATAAATTTCAATTTTTGTGTTGCAAATGCAAAAAAATCAAATAAAAATAAAATAAAATGAGAAATACATGTCAAGCGACAAAGCGTTAGGGAAATGCCTGGGGAAACGGGTCGCGAGGGGAGGGGAAATGCCTGGGGAAGCGGGGGAAAATCTGTGGGCTGCGTACTGCCAACTCCGTTGGCGGCACAGAAATAGAATAAAAGCGACAGGCGGAGGCTGCACCGTTAGGTGTGTGGAATTAGCGCATAATATGCGAGTTCCATCAGCGGATTGGGAGCGGCAACATTAGTATAGGCCAAGAGGAAGAGAGTGAAGTGAGCAGGGGAAGCTACCGTATTGAAAAAATGTCAATGCAGCGTGTGCACATACATATAATGGAAGTTGCGACTCTCTTGGCAACTGCAACATTGCGGCACAGTTTGACAAGCATTGGCATTAATAGGTGCAATGAACCGACTGTCGAGTCTCGCTCTCTGAGCCATACTTTGTGTGGGCTAAAGCAAATATTTGGCCAAAGAATTGGCACACAGCCGTATTTGTCAAGAGTTGTTATGAGTTATTGTTCAGTTTAAACAGATTTTAAAATCTTTTAAATCAGGAAAGTATGTTAATATCTTAAAAAGTCGTTTTATAACAAATATGACATCGTAATAATTAGCTAGACCTAGAGGACCAAAAGTATCAAATTTTTTAGATGATTATTTAGATGAAAATTTAAATACAGAATAAATTAAGAGGCCAAATCATGATCAAAATGACATTCCGTGTAAAAATCGGTAAATTTTTGATGAAGTTATGAGAGATCAAAGTTTTTGAAAAAATGTCAAGGGGTAGATATGGAAAATTGGCTTAAAATCGAAATATTATCAATTTTTCTAGATGATTAAAATTTAAATGCAGAATGAATTTAAAGACCAAATCATGTTCAAAATGACATTCCGTTTGCAAAACGGTGGATTTTTGATAAAGTTATGAGGGATCAAAGTTATTGAAAAAATGGAATGGAAAATTGGCTTAAAATCGAAATATTATCAATTTTTCTAGATGATTAAAATTTTACCGAACCGGTACAAGCATTTCGGTATTCGGTTCTTGATAATAACTGTTAAATAACTGTAAAGATGATGTAGAGAATAATGTAAATATAATAAAGAACCTACAATCGATTATGACTAAAGATTTCCCCACATATCGTCAGCAGCATTTAGATCACATTATCGGCAAATAATCATATATATCGGTACTCACCTGCTATACGCAGCACGGCACGATCCGCCGGATCCAGCTGTAGAATGCTGAGCGGCTTATCCTTAGCCCATTCGCTAAGGGATTCGCGATCCATCATGATATTGGCAGCACTCCCCGTTGATGCATAGATGCAGCGACGCTTCGACAATTGCTGCTCGGACTGATGATGCCGTGGCTGCAGCAGCGGACACGACGTCGATGCCGAAGCCGATGCCGAATAATTGCGACCGTTGGTCTCCCCCTCCCCCCGACCGGCTATCGCCACCAATTGCGGCGAGTGGGGCGATTGCGGAGTGGAGCGAGAACGGACGTAACTGCGCGGGGACGCCGTCTTTGCGTCTGTGCGGAATTTGGGTGCGGATGCAAAAATACGTGTTGCTTGCTTTTTTTCTTATTTCTAAATTGTACTAAAATTTGGCTAACATTTTCGTGTTGTACTCTTTAATACTTTGCTGTAAATTAAACAGAAATTAAATAAGTAAATTAATTAAACCACATTTTATAATTTAAAGTTAAAAAAAGAGCTCGTAAAAAATAATAATGATTTTAATCAAGGAATCAAACTAGACTAAATTGTCTGTATGAGAAAGTCCTATTAATTGACATTATTAATTTTTTTGAAAATTGCAACTGTTACAGTCCGAGAATTTTGTATTGCATACTTTTAGGCGGCTCTGTAAAAGTCTATTGTGAACAGATGCTGACTTTGCATAGACGTATGTAAAGTGTGTGAAGAGGAAGAACAAAAACAACAAAAGCAACGACACTTGTTATCACGCGCTCGCGTCGTTGTTGTTTGCCAGTGGGTCAATGCCAGCAAAAAAGCACATACATATATTTTAAATATATCAAAAACCACAAGCGGAAGAGGCATTTGCGATAATTAAAGCGGCTACAGTTTGACAAACACTGTGTCTTGGATAAAACATAATAAAACAACAACAACAACAACCACACATGCAATGACGAATTCGATGTCGAAAAACGGTCGCGTAATTTGCAATCAATGAAATTCGAACAAACAACGGAAACTACGTTTACTGATAAACGCTGCACACGTAAATGTACATATGTATGTGAGTGTAAGCGTGTGTGCGTGAGTGCAGCAAAATGTCAACATATGCAGAAAGAGGCAATGAGAAAGAGAGCGAGAGAGAGCGTGTCTTTGCGAGACCGGTTTACTTGCTTGAGAGAGGCTGCAGAGCAAAAGAGAGCAAGCGCATTTGCGCAGTCGCATTGTTATACCGGAAATAGACAGCGGCAACCAAAGACAATGCGAAGCAGCACGCAAAGTGCAAGAGCATGTAAAATGATGGTAGACAGCAGACGGCGACGTCGACGTCGACAGCAGCAGCAACAGTGGCAGCGGCAGCTGTGCAACAAACTTGGCCAAATAAGAAATCACAAAAGTAGCAAAAAGTTGAAGAAGAGGAAGCAGAAGCAAACGTTTTATTAGCTTGCCGTTAGTTCTCCATATTCTCGTCTTATACTCTTCTCACACTCTTGGCGTCTTTCTTTTACTCGTTATCTGCAGCCCAAAGCCGGCTCAATGGCCAATTATTGCTGCTAAATTGTATTATTATTGAATGTCTTTTGGCCAAAGTAAACTAACTGTCTGTGTGTGTGTGTGTATGGGAATTTTCGTGACGCTTTTGTTATTGTTTTTGCTACTCGCTTTTATGACTTTTAATCAATTTTTGTCGACACTCTTTGGGCAGTCAAACACAAACAATACTAACTGTACATAAAGCTCTTAAATGGCATTGGCCGGAGGAGGGGGAAGAGGAAGAGACAGACGTGAGTGGCAAGCTTAAGATTAGAAAGAACTGATTAACAGCGTAAGCAGCAACAAATCACGGCTGACATTTAGCTCAAGTGGCTGTCAAACTGTAATAATGGCAGAAGCTTGACAAGCACTGACAGCGACGCCGGCGTTGACGTCGCTGCCGTCAGTCACTCTGTCAGTCCTCAAAAATCAAACGAAACTTATCGTAAAAGCCCAAAACATAATTTCAACACACAAAACGAGCTAGCAAGTGCGTAAGAGTGTGTGTGTGAGCATGCTTATCAGCAGATAAGCGAGTCATGAATTTAATTGTTGACTGATAAGTTGTACAGTTAGAATTCAGGAGAACTCTAACGCAAGCGGCCTTAACTTTTGTACCTTACGAAATCATTACCTGAGAGAGAGAGAAATTAAATATAGACAAAGACAGAGAACAACAGAGAGAGAGAGAGAACAGAGGCTGATCTAATCGCTGTTTTAATACCTATACTATTAACTGAAGGCTATTCACTACTTGGCTGATTTACGATGACTTCCCCTTGGTCTTGAATTTATTTAATTCATAGAACACATGGGGAATACATTTAACTGAGACAGAAGCTCTAAATTTACATAGTTTTAATTAAAAGAAACACTGGCAATTTGTGTCTTCGCATTTAAATTGCAAATTAGCAAAGCAAATCAAATCGAAAATAGCACAAAATTGAAAATGAAAACGAGACGAGACGAGAAAAGAATCGCCTCCAGCTGCGATGATGATGACGGATCCATCAACAGCTGTTCTGATAGACATTCTAGCGAATATAATTAAAATTAAGGCACTGGGAAGCGACATATGGAAGATGGAGGTTGGAGGACGGAGGATACAGGCAATGGGAATATATAGAACTAAAAGAATCTGATCTAAAAATAAAACTGAACAAGTGCTCCAAACGAACTGGAAAGATGATACGAGTTGTAAGAAACAACAAGTCTATAAGAAATCACAAACTTTTCTTAAGATTTCCTTTGGTATAGGATAAAGGAATCAACCAAAAGTAAAAAGTCTAAAAATATAAAATATGCTCTGATTTGTAGAAAAACGAATTGCGATTTTCTCGAAGAAACCAACTGAGAATGTTATTTGAGTTGTAGAAAAAATAATATAGAAACAGCACTCGTAATTTAAGGCCCTGGGAAGGTACTTGTTGAGTTTGACAGAGCATACAAGGGAGCTGTAATGTAATCTATAAATAAAATTGGCAAGAAGTTGCGAATATTTGAGGAAAATTTACTGGAAATTTAGTAAAGTTAAAAGACATACGAATTCCAAAAGATTTTAAAGAATGCTCTTAAAATTGTAAAAGTTTAAGAATTGTCATTTTGTTCAAGAAATCAACTGATTTAAGGTTAAGAGACTCTTCTTAAGTTAACTCCCTTTTCTGAATAAAGCTAAATTTAAAGAAATTAGAAGTTTCAAATAATTGCACAACTTGTAAAGGTATCAAAATTTGATTCAGTTTGTAGAATCACGATTTGTCAGTAAATATCCAGACCTTTCTCAAGTTTTTCCCTTTGCTTAGACCTTTCAGAAAGTCGGCTTTTATAAAACGTGCTCATTTAACACAGTTCTAAGCAAGACCCAACAATTCCTACAGTAATTCCACATTTATGACTCGAAAAGACGTTTCTTATGTTATGGAGAGCCCATAAAAAAGCACTTGAAACGACCGCAAAGAGTATTTTTTTGATGACATCCCGGAGAGGAGTCAACAATGCTCCTCAAAAGTAGCTAAAGGTGGTTGCACGTGCAAGGGAAGGAGAAGCAAAGCTTAGATCAGCGTTCAGTCAAAGTTCCCAGGCCCAAGAGAGAAAGAGAGAGAGAGAGAAAATGAGAATGAGAGAATATGCGAGACTGAGGCAAACCACAAAGTCAATTAAGCGACATTTGAACGGACAATAACAACAGTCACAAAACAATAAATGCTGATAAAAACGCACACACGGACAACCAGTTTGACAACGTCATTGCTTAGCAAAAAAAAACAAGAATAAAAATAGTAATAATAAAAAATATAAAGCAATATTGCTGAATGGGGGAGGACAACCATGAGAACTAAGCTCCGTGCAAATTATAATTGTACCGCAAACTGACAGGCATTAATAAACGGCATTAATCTTGATCTATAAACTAGACACCAATGAAATCATATTATAAAGTTGCATTGATTCAATTGCTCCATTAGATCATTAGATCATTCATTATTCACAACTCGGGGACGGCTTTTGGGTGAGTTATATTGAGTGTGTCTATGATTATGTCATGCCTTTGGGGATCTTTCCGAGCAATTTAGTTATCGGTCTGAGCTCGGGGTCGCCAATTAGAAAACATTTGCATATCAGTTTTAAAACGAGCTCAATTAAATTGATATTCAACGTATTAAATTCCATTCCAGTTACGGGTTTTTTCTTAAACTATATTTGGTTTCTTTATGAAATAGTTCAAAACTCTTCGACGTGTTAATTAGCAGTAGTTTTTGCTCTATTTAGGAAGACTTTCAACAGTTGGAATTCCATTTTAGCGAAGGCGGGTTTTTTTCATCACACTGATCTACATCTTTCCATCATAGAAATTTATTCTTTCGTGCTCATTCTTTGACAGATTTTTATCATTTCTTCTTCAAAATGAGTCCATCATATACTTTTACTCTTTAGCGCTTATTCGTTGGTAGATTTTTTATCATCTTGCCTTCTTTCTAGTTCTTTTTAAGGCGACAAAGCGTTAAAAATCTCTTGCTTATATTCATAGAATAATAATTTCCAAGATTATCAGAATCATTTTTTTTTTATAATATATTTATTTTATAAACATGAATCAATCTTTATTAATAAATAAAATTGAACAATTATTAAGCTAATTGTAACTACACATATTTACAGCAACTTTTACTAAAGATTATTAAATGTTGATCTATAGAATGAAATCTCATTATTCTATATTACTTAATATTTTTGTCTCTTGATCTCAGTTGTTTTTTAAACGTTTCCTCCATCCATATTTGTAGATTAGCTGGGAAATCTAAATCTTTATAATCGGAACTTGTATTCTGATAGATTCCTGTCATCTTTGGCGGTCATTGGGGCATTCCCTTGTCCATAATCGCCAACTGAGTTCGGTTACTCTTCAAAGTGAGCTCATGCTCCATCATCTCGTCAACATTCTTTTCATCTTTCCATCTGTCTAGCCGCTAATTGTTAAATGGTCTGTTTGAAACTCTTTATTTTCATGTTTACGAGCAACATAGATGGCGGCTAATTGAGGCTTTCCTTTCACATAGGGCATAGAGAACCTACATACATATGTATGTACATATTTATGTATGTAGGCGTTGCCTCGACAGAACTTTAATTAGTTTGAAGTTTAGGAAACTGGCAACTGCTTGGTGACTTATTAATATTAGATTTCTGTGGAAACAGAGTTGTTGATTGCGTTTGTTGTTCGGTTATCGCAGATGCCACACACCGATAACATACTCCAATCTTTTTAGAGGAGAAAATAGCTGTTTCCGATGGGAAAGCTAACAAATAAATGGATGAAAATGAATATTTCATCAATTTTTAAAGTTTTCTAGCAATAGAACTTTAAAAATAGTAAGGACTAGCTAGAAAAATAAAATAAGTTTGATTTACAACGATGATTGCCTTTTTTTTTTGATGCTGTACTTGAGGGGTAAAAAGTTGTGATAATCTGTAAACTAGTGTTAAACTATCTGGAGAGTTTGGAGCGAGCAATTAGACTAATCGGAAACACCTTATAGTGGTCACGCCTTCAAATCGCATGCAAGGAGGGCACTTGAACTTTAGGCACGAGTTCACGAGGCAAACACGACACACCCAGGCCAAAGAAGGGGCAACAAAAAAAAAAACACAGAAGGGGGCCAAGTGCATGGAAAAAACGCAGAACTTGTCAGACGGCAAAAAATGCTGGCAACAAGAACAAGCCAAAAGAATAAAGAGGAAGGGGGAAGCAGTAGAACAGCTACAGTCAACGCTCGAGTGCATTTTCCAGGCCAACAACGACAACAACTACAACTACAACAACAAGAACAAGAACCCTTCTCATTTAATTTTTTTTTATATTTTCTAGGCTAGACAGCAAATCAATTTGATGATGTTACAAGTTGTTAAGAGAGTGAGCGGGATGGAGATAAGGGGCAAAATAAAAACTGTCTAAAGTAATAAGACTGCGACCAGCTGCCAAATGGCCTACGAAATTTTTATATATTTAGGGGTTGATTGCGTGCATTTTGTTGTAGCCACTGAACTTTGTTGTTGCAAGCAGAACAAGCATGAGAGGTAAAGAAAACACAGAAAAATTAAAGAAAACAAAAAATTAAATTGTAAACAGAGCGCCAGCATAAGCAAAAAATAGAGATGAGAGCGGAAGTCTTGCACACGTTCTCACACTCGCTCTCTCTGAGAGAGAGCGACTCTCTTGCTTGCTCTCATTTGCAGGCACTGTCTGCTATTATAATGTTGTTGTGGTCAGTGTCAGGGCTGCCGTTGGCAGGTTGATTTCATAGCATTTTGTCTATGTGAGTGTCTGAGTGTGTCTGTCTGTGTGTGCGTAATGCGTGTGTGATTGAGTGATAAAAAGGAAACATGTGAGCAAAAGAGTGTGTCACCCATCAACAGAAGAACACCACTTGAAAGCGTTTGAATATCGATTTTTACCAAAAGCTAAGCGCCTTGCAGTTGCTAATTAGCAGATAAATGTGAATTTTGTATGATAAAAAGCCTGTGTCAGCTTTTGTTCTATAGAGCAAGAGAGAGATAAAGAGAGAGAGAGAGAGCGGGAGCAGCAGAGAGACAGCAACTGCAGGCAGCGCTGCTTTTACTAACCGGCCTTTGCCGGCAGCGACGCGACTGTGACGCATGCTTTTGTATCTTAAGGGGGTAGACTTTTAAGGGGAGTGATGCAACTGACACAATTCTTGTACACACACACACACACACACATACAGACACTAGCAGAAAATAAATTACGCTTGCTCTCTAGGGTAAATATAAGTTTATAAACAAATTATGTAGTTGTTTATTTAGCAGAGAAACAAATGAAGACGGCTGTTAAACTTAAATTCCACATCTCGCACAATTGCTGAGAACAAATACCGTTAATTGTTAAGCTTTTTGCTTGGCAAACTTTAAAGTTTAAACTTTTAACGCCTATTTGCCGATCTGCTTATGCACTTTGCATTTGTCACTGTCACACACAGAGGGGGAGAGGGAGAGTACCCAAAAACACGTTGGAGCTTTGAATTTTGCACCATTTCTTCTTTATATTCTTTTTTTGTGTTTGTTTTTGTTGTTTTGTTTGCCATACATTGCCCTCAATCGTGTTGCGGTCGACGCCAACGCTGGCAGCGCTGCTCAGCTCAGGCTGTAAGCTGACTCATAAGGAGCAGCAGCAGCACAGCAAGAGAGCAAGGCAAGTGAGAGCGGGAGAGAGAGAGAGTAAGAGAGAGGAATCATAGCAAGGAGCGGTTGAGCTCAGCAGCAGGCAAAGAGGGTGACGCGCCATAGTTGTTGTTGTTGTTGTTGTTTCCACTAGTTTTTTTTTTGTTATATTTTCTTTTGGCTTTTCTCATGCAAGATTTTTCTTTTCGTTTGCCATTTTCACTTTGCTTCTCTAATTCTTATGTTAATTTTCACATTTGCAAACAAACAATTTCGCTATAAGGTAAAACTGCATACAAATAAATATGTATGTATGCTTGTATGATGTAGTTACACTGCATACACAAAAATTATAAAATAATTTATGGCAATTTAAGCAAGCGGATCGTCCGTTATTGTTGTTGTTGTTGTTGTTGTTATTGTTGCAGTTGCTTTTGTTGTTGTTGGAATATCTCTTTTGCGCTTTTTACACGCGTGCAGTTTGAATGAGCTGCACAATTTATATATATACATATGTATATTTTTTTCGTGTTACTCTTTAACTTTAACTTCGGTTACACACATTTTACACTATGCTGTTACAATAGAGTGACTGGCGCTCTTGTTACTGTCGTTGTTGTTGTTGTTGCTGCTGATGCACTTCTAGATATAGATACCGTTACACTTGTGCAATTTACCCAAAAGAAATAGGTACAACAACAACAACAATAGTAATAGCTATTACACAGACAACACTTACACTAATACACGCAAGCAATCACTTGCACACACACACACACACACTCGCAATCGCAAAAAAGAACACTGGGCGTTTAAAGTGCAACAACGGGGCACAACGACAAAAACAGAATAATAATAATTTTCACGTGCCCAAAAACCAAAATCCAAATCCCAGCGAAATTTAATTCTACCGAAATGCAATGTAACGGCCACACGACAACAGCAATCGCGCACGTCCTCCCGCGTTGGCTTCTGAATTGTAACTGCTAAAATCGTCTATCGATTGAGCAAGTGAAATATTCTTTCCGGCAGCGATAACTCGGAGAGAGCAAATGTTTGCTTGTATGAAACAGGTCCATTCTGAGCGCGCTAAACAGTGCTGTCTGAAATTGAGAGTAAAAAAAAGCTAGCTTTGAAATGAAACGTAGCGGCAAACAGCTATAAATGTTTTAATTTAAAATTATTTGTAAATTTTTTTTTAAATAAATAAAAAATATGAGTAAAAAAACTGCCGATTTTTTGTAATCGCAATTTCCCAAAAAACTGAGATGCGCTTTTATATTTATACTCAAAATTCGCTTTAGCTTTTATACTACATGTATTTATTTTACTATTATACAACTTTTGTATGTTTTAAATAAGAATGAGAAGGAAGTTTAGTTAAAGGTTAGGAGCATGCCTTTGGCTACTTCCCGGGCCTTCTCAACACCCGCCAACTGCTCGGAAATCTTGAGGGCGAACTCAAAGGCTGTGCCTGGACCACGGCTAGTGATAAGATTTCCGTCCTGAACAACGTTCTTATCATCCACATAGCTGTAAATACGTTTGTGTAAAGCAACTGTTATAAAAATAACAATATCTGAAGAACGTACCAATATTTATCTACTAGTTGAGGCTTCATGGCCGGGTATGATGTTAGGGATTTGCCAGTGGCGATTCCATGCTTGGCCAGCGCCGTTGGTGCAGCACAAATGGCCGCAATGAGACGTCCGGATGATTCCTGGGTACGCAACAGTTCCCCAACTGCCTTCGATTCGCACATTGCATTCGAGCCGCCCAATCCGCCGGGGAGGACAACAACATCGTACGGTTGATCAATTGCCTGCTCCAGCGATTTGTCCGGCACGATGACAACATTACGGGAACATTTAACGGGCTCACAGCCGTTTAATCCGGCGACCGTCACATTGATCTGCCAGAAAAATCTACTATAAATCTATATCTATAAATAGCCGGCAAATTATTTGACACTTACTCCCGCACGACGCAGTACGTCTGCGGCAATGGTAAACTCCATTTCCTCCGCACCAGGTGCCAAAATAACCAATGCGCTTTTACTCATCCTGCAATTTCCGTAAGAGAAATACCTATTACTGACCGAAATGCCCTTTAATTGCCGTCCTCCTTGTTTAGAAAACGTCAACAATCGAATTGGTAATCGCAGCACTGTGTACATATCGAATTTTTGCAATAAGTTATCGATATGAGTAGAGTTGCCAAGTAAAAATTTAGATCAACTATATTTTTTTTTTGTTGTGAAAATTGGTTTTTCTTTAAAATGTGACAATTAAAACACACAAGCATCCGTTTTGTTTGCATACATAACATTCAGGAGCAGTGCTGCCAACTTTTTATACTAAAAAACTAGCGATTTCTGGTGGAAAAACATTCGAAAAATAGCTGAAAAAACTAGCCAACTTTTTGAATACTAAAAATATCCAGAAAAAGTCTTTTTTTTTAACCAAGCTAACAACACTGGCTGCAGTGTAAGCCGTTGCAACCTCATTTTGGCGGTTAAATTTGAAATCGAATCACAGTTGATTAGTGTTTTGTTTTTACTGACCTTTCAAACATTAAATAGTGAGTTGTTTAGTTAAATATATTTTTATTGAACAGAAAATAGGTGTATATGTATTTTGTTTCTTATCTCGAATATATTATTTGGCTCTCTTCCTCTCAAACGTTTGTGGATTGCCATTGTTAATTTAGTTATTGAAACGAAATTAAAAAAAATTTAAAACCGCAAAAACTTGCAAACTAATTTGAAATGTTTGTATAAAATGTAACTTAATTGAATTAGTTGTTTTACATACATTTAAGTATATATGTACTATTTGTATTTGAAGCGCTTAAAAACTAATTGTTAGACAGCTGATTTTATTTATTTTATTGTTGAAAATTTCAATTGAATTAAATTAATTGTTTCTGATGATTCTCATACATACATATTTGTATTATATGTGGAAAAATGTTTTACGTCGTATTTTAAGTCACATTTAGAACTTGTTTGATTTGTAGTTGTTGTTTTACTTATTAGTTGTTATTTTTATTTGTTTTTTTTTAGTTTTCGTGTATTTTGTTTTACTAATAACATTTAAAAAGATCACCAAAGTTACAGATTTCCCATATTTGACGTAGCTTTCGCTTCACATATTACGAATAATGTATTTTTTTCTCATTTCGCTTAAATAATAATTAATAATTATTCATTTTATTGATTAATTACCCGGCATTTTGGTTTAAACTTTAAAGTAAGGGGCTTGAAATTGATCGTTATCATAATCATATCATATCATATATATGTATGTATGTATGTATATAAGTAATTTGTAAGCTTCTGACGATACTTGATACCATTGATTTTTATGAGAAGTTTCAAGATTTTGCTAATCCAATTTAAGCTAGGGTTTACTATATATATATATGTATATATAAGTAATTGTTGGTTTTGTTGTTGGAACACTACGACGACAGTGGGCCTGGGTTGTGGATTGTGGATCGTGTGTGTATTGTGGAACTAATTGGAAGAGTAGAGTACACAGTTACGCACACATATACATCTATATATCAATAAGTAAGTATATATAATTGCTTGGAATTAGTCCTTTGATTTTGTTTTTCTTTAATTTGTTGTTTTTTTTTTATTGTGGCATAATTTTATTTCCTTTAGGAAGAGTTGTGCAATTGCTGTTCTAGCTTCGATATCATTTCTCGCTCTATGTATTCTGCATATATATATGTATGTAGTTCTATAATGTATGTATGTATATATATATACTTGTATATTAATGTAGACATCTATATGTTTTGTATGTGTACTTAGACGCTATGTATTTATTTAATTATTATTCATTGAGTTGCAATAAACGGCACATTTATAAGTAATAATTGTTCTGTTAATCAGAATTTATTTTTAGATTTCACATGTTTTTCGTTTTTTATTTATTTTAAAGCTCAATTTAATTTCGACACATAGAAGTTGAAGAAGCACTAATTATAGTTGGCTTCAGTTTTCGGAATAGAAAAAAACGTATCATCTATATATCATAATAATATATATACTCGTTATTGGCGGTCTCCAGATTGAGATTGAGCAGAGCAAAAGTATTTCATTCAGTTGGGTTTTTGATATTCAGTTAACTTTTTGCTACTATTAACTCAGTTTCTGCTATATATATTTAATATTTAAGAGATAATGTGCTTCGACATTGAAGAAACCATTAAATTTTGTTGTATGAGTGTTTTTTGAAAGTACAATTAATTTTTATTGCGGTTTTATCAGCTTGCTATATAGAATATATATTGATATAATGTATGGGATTATATGGATTTAATATGCCCCATTTTAATTCGTCTTACATCACAAGTTCCAACTGAGGCTTGGCATTTTCTTAATCTTTTTGTTTTTTGTTTTAAACTATTTCGTGTAATGTTTAAAGCTTTAGACTTCAAGTATTATTAGAATTGTCGAAACAGCAATTACAGTTACAATTATACAATACAAGGATACAAGGATACATACATCATGTGTTGAAGAATCCTTAACTTAAGAGACCCCGCAGATTATTTGCATTGTTGTTGTTTACATTTGCTTAAAATTAGTATGATTTGTATTTGTATTTTTTGCTTTACTTGAAATAAACGTACAAATTTAATCCCTTGTGTTAAAACATATTACTACAAAACAAATTGTTGTAGATATGTTAAAAATTAATAATATTTTGTCATTAATTATTTAAAAAAAAGCAAAAGAGTGGTGTCAAGTTTATCAACTAATTTGTAATGTTTTTTCTTTTTTTTTCTTTTTTGTTATCAATTTATATAAAATGTAATATAACTTTATGTATTTTATAATGCTCACATATATGTGTGTAAGTGTGTTTTTATGTATGTGTGTATACGACACGTTTAATTGGCAAATTTTGAAAAAAATTTAAAGATTTAAACTAAATTTAAGATGCGCTTAGGGGTGTGTGCTTTGTGTGTTGTTTTTTTTTTTAGGTGTAAGGGATATATATTTATAAGTATATTTATATATATAAATATATATATAAATAAATGAGTCATTGCAATTGGACTCGATAGCAAACCAGCAATAATGTTAACTTGAACTGTGTCCTTTATAAAGTACATTTGTTATTAATATTATCATTTGATTGGCAATAAAAACAAACAACTAAAACTTAAACTAAAACTAAACTAATAAAATTTTTGTTGCTCTTCTTGTTATTATTTGTTGGGTAATTGCTGCCTGTTTTTAACTAAATAGAATTTAATATAGTTTTCATTTTTTGTTTATGACCCGTACACCACATAATATTATTGTTAAGACTTCAATAATTAGAATTAATATTAAAAATTAAGCAACTTAAGCTTGAGCTAATTTAAAGGTACATAAATTAATTGGACATTGGGTTAATATGCCGTGTGTGTGTGTATTTATGTGTTTCTGCGTGTGTGTGTGTGAGTCTACGTGTGTGTTTGTCTCAAATCATTTACTTTTAACTTAAAAACTAAAACTCACTTTATTGACTTTTACTTTAACTGAAATCTGTCTGTTCTTGCATTTTTAAATTATATTAACTTTTTTTGTTGTTGTTGTTATTGTTAGTTTTTTCTCTTGTTCTGCACACAATATATAGTTACAAATAAGTTGCCTAAATATATATATATTTATGTATAAATATAACTAGCAATTGTATGACCAAAAGTTTAATCCCTTGTTGAAATTGGAGTTTTTTGTTTCTTAATCTTTCTGGATTTCTTTCACTTATTGTTTGTTTGTTTTGTTTTGTTTTTTGGTAATTCTTTTCAACTTATGTATACTAAAAAGTTTTACAATTCTCTCCTTAAAATTTCTTTTTATAATCTGGACTTTGAGTTGAAGTATTGAAGTTCTTTTTTTGTTGCTATTAATAATACATGCTAATTATTATTACACTCTTTAATGCTTGTCAAGCTGGTTGTTGTTGTTGTTTTTGTCATTTTGTTGTTATTTTACCTTATGCATGTTGTTGGTGGTTTTCGTTCACAGTACAGAGAATCAAAGTTGTTCTTGTTGTTGTTATTGTGTGTGTGTTTGTGTGTGTATTGCAACGTCAGCAACATGTTTAAATTGTTTTTCTTTTTGTTTTTTTATATACTAAAAACCTTTGGTTATATGCAATTCTTGTCTTCATTTTTTGTGTTTTTTTTTGTTTTTCTTTTAAGTTTGTGTAAAAATATAATTTATTCTATTACAAAAAGTTTCATCGTAAATGTGTGTTGCAGTTGTTTGTTGTTGTTGTTGTTTGTTTGTTTGTTTGACTTTCGTTTTGTTCCCTTTAGTAATATATTTTTATTTGTTTCGCTACGCTTTTTTGAGAATTTCTTTTTCACTTGTGCTTTAGCATTCGATTCCCTTTTTTATATTCAGCTGTGGGGTGTGTGTGTAGGTGTGTGTATGTGTATGTGTGTGTGTTTTACTGGCATTCCGTCTTGCTCTTCTTCATCTGCATCTTCTTTACTAGCTTTAACTTAAACACTACATTGTTTAAACTTAATCCCTAATGCTTTCGGCTTGGCTTTTTTCGTATGTTTCTTTTGTGTTTTGTAATTTGTTGTTGTTGTTTTTTGCTGCTTATTCGAATTCAATTTCGAAATTTAATTGTTGTTGTTGGTTTTGTTGCTGTGTAGATGTGTTTTGTGTGTGTGTGTTGTTTTTTGGTGACGCTTTTGTTTTGATACTTTTTAGGCAAAGTACATGACCTTTTTGGTGTCGGCATGAACCGTTATGGCCCTGGCCATGGCACCTGGCGTGCGATCCTCGGATGAGCCGCTCTGATGTGATCCTTCGCCGGAATCATGCTCCTTCTCAACCAGATGATATCTGTTTGAACAGAAAGATAAGAGTTAATATAATTTAATCTTTAATCGTTCCTATGGCAGCTATATGATATAGTGGGCCGATTTTAACCAAATTTGCTCAGGATGTTTATTAGCAGCCCAGATGCATATTCTAGATGCATATTCTATTAGTTTGGTTTTAATATCTCAACAAACAAAAAAATTTTCCATACTAAAACTTCATTTTCAATGTATCATTCCTATGTCAGCTATATGATACAGTGGGCCGATTTTAACCAAATTTGATCAGGATGTATAATACCAGCTCAGGTGCATATTTTATTAGTTTGGTTTTAATATCTCAACAAACAAAAAAATTGTCCATACTAAAACTTCATTTTCAATGTATCATTCCTATGGCAGCTATGTGATATAGTTAACCGATTTTATTCAAATTTGGTCAGGATGTATAATACCAGCTCTTATCCATATTCTATTAGTTTGGTTTTCATATCTCAACAAACAAAAAAAATTTTCATACTAAAACTTCATTTTCGATGTATCGTTCCTATGGCAGCTATATGATATTGTGATCCGATCCAAAAATAAAAACAAACTTGATCTGCCTATGGTATCCAGGTACCTACATACCAAGTTTGATGTTCTCTAGCTTTTATGGTTTATGAAAGACAGACAGACATGGCTCAATCGACTCGGCTGTTGATCCTGATCAAGAATATATATACTTTTTTGGGGTCTTACCTGGCACGGAAGGCAACTAAATGAGCATAATAAGCTGGCGCAGGTATGCTGACAGAGCGGGTGCATCGCACGTAGGTGTGGCACAGTTGATAGGTGAGACACTGCAGCTCATCGGAATCAAAGTGATTGTCATCCCAGAGGACATGATAGTGCGAGGGACGACTGGTGCCTTGGATACCCTGATGGCTGCACAGATAAAAATCAAATTCCGTGGGATGGGTGATGCCAACGTCCACGGTGGTGCCGGCGGGAATGTTACCCGATTTGCCGCTCTGCTCCTTCTTCTCCGCACAGAAGAGACGTGTATGATGACGCTTCTGCACCACAATGAATGTAATACCCGGTCTGTATTCGGGCTCCAATTTGATGCATGCCTCACGTATGGCGGTCAACTCGTGTTGCAGCACATGCGGGAATTGTCCCTCGGAGACGCCATCACGATAGAGAATGATACGGTGCGGCTTATAGCCGCCGGTGGATTTGTAAAACATAATGAGCAACTCACGCACCATGCTGCTCAGCTCCTGGATGATCTCCTGGCGATGCTGCTGGACACGCACGGTGGCCGCATAGCGTGATGGATGCGCATCCATGGAGCCCACAACGGCAGCTATCGATGGTTTCTTGTTGTCGCCAGCTGGTGGATGAGTAACATCGGCGCCCAAAAAGATGACCGGCTCATTGAAGACCTTTGGCCGTATCGATGGCACCAATATGGAATTAATGCCGCCCAGTTTTACATTGATCTTGAGACAGAGATTGGAGAGGGTCTGGGGCGAGGTCTTGTTCACATTCTTGGCCTGCACACACTGCGTGGCCATGCCCAGCACCGTGTCGCCCACACGCTTAACTTCCGCATAAACCGGCGTCTTGCCCGGCAGCACAACCACAACCAATTGCAGACCCGGGAACGTGATCTTTAGATAGCGAAACATGGGCTCTACCTGATCCGGACCGGTGGCATATTTGCAGAAACAAGGCTGACCGATAATCGGCATTCCAGCATCGTTGGAGATCTTTTGCAGCTGCTGTGTGAAATTCCTCAATGCATCCTCGCGCACTGTTCGCTGTGGGGCAAAGCAGGCGATGGCCCAGATGCGAATCTCCACGCCGGTGAAGAACTGCTTGCCACGCATATCCCAGACACCCTGATTGGGCGACGCCAGACTGACCTTGTTCTGTGGCGGGAACAGCTGTTGTCCGGCAATGCCCGAGACGCGTCCCCCATACTGAAGCTTTGGCGGTGGCAACACTCGACCCCGCACCTCCATCATGGAATTGGAGATGGTTAGACCAAACTCCTGCACATATGAATCGTTATTGAAGTCGGCACGCTTCACCAGATTGTTGATCTCGCGCTCGCGATCTGGTGCAGAGCGTGCGGTGGCCTTGATCATGGTCGAGGTCTGCATATCGGTGAGCTTCTTGATGCAACGCTGTCCGGCCACAATGTTGCACACCTCCAACGGCAGATATGTGTGCTTGTGCTCCTGTCCCACCTGCAGACATGGCAGATGCGGATAACGCAGCTTCATGCGATACTTATCCAAAAAGTACTTGGCTACGGTGCATTCCACGGTCTGGCCATTCTCCAATTGCAGTGGGAAGCTGAAAGATACAAAATTATTTAAACAAGTTAATACGATTTGCAGAATGAAATTAAAAGCCAAATCATGTTCAAAATGACATTCCGCTTAAAAATCGGTTAGTTTTTGATGAAGTTATGAGAGATCAAAGTTTTTGAAAAAATGTCAAGGGGTAGATATGGAAAATTGGCTTAAAATCGAAATATTATCAAATTTTCTAGATGATTAAAATTTAAATGCAGAATGAATTTAGAGGCCAAATCATGATCAAAATGACATTCCGCATGAAAATCGGTTAATTTTTGATGAAGTTATGAGAGATCAAAGTTTTTGAAAAAACGTCAAGGGGTATGGAAAATTGGCTTAAAATCGAAATATTATCAAATTTTCTAGATGATTAAAATTTAAATGCAGAATGAATTTAGAGGCCAAATCATAATCAAAACGACATTCCGCTTGAAAATCGGTTGAGTTTTGACGAAATTATGACAGTTTGAAGTTGATCAGACTTTAGATTTAGAAACTATACAAGTCATACATTTTTCGGTTTTCGGTTCTTGAAAAGGATATTATTTCGGTTACGGTTTCGTTTCCGGTTCATATTCTATACTTTCATCTTTGTAATATATTATTATATTTTCGAGTTGTTTTAGCTTCTTTTGATGACTTACGATTGCATTTGAGCAGGACGACGTGTCACATTGCAGACACGATATTTGCGACGCATTTGGCCGCAGTGTGTGATCTCGATCTTGAGTCCCTTGATCTCCTTGGTGAACTTGACGCGTTGAGAGTCGGTGAGCGGTTTACGCTGCTCGTTAATGTCGCGTATGTCGAGCACCTCGCACATAAAGTCAATGACAGGCTGTGCCTTGTAAAAAGCGGTGGCCGAAACTGCAAGTCAACAAATAACGAGATACAAATTAGTTGATTTGATTAGTTGAAATGTGGCAATTTAATTACCGTCAATGTTGAGCATCATCTTCCACTGCGAGGGCCTTACACTCTGATGGAAACCGAACCAGACCTCACGACCGCCACCCAAGGGATGATAATAGCCATCGGGTGAGCTGAAGAAACTGCGTCCAACTGGCGTGTATGTCATGCTGGGCAAATGACGCATAACCACATCCAGGGCCAGTATGGCATCATAGGGTATTTGCCGGGTGCGACCTTCCAGTGCCTCCTCCAGATTGAAGAGGGAGACTTGCGCCTGCCATTTGATAGTGACACGAAAGATGCGATCCTTACCCTCACCGGGCAATGTCACCTCCAGCTCCAGACGTTCGTTGCCAATGGGCAACGGATCGCGAGTGTATAGATTGTTGCGACCATCGAATACGGGCTTGAGCACTCCAAAGATCTTGCTATAGGCATGCACCATTGTCTCGATAATCTCGCGATTCACCTTGCGTGGACATTTATCCGGCTGAATGTTGATATCGTAATGATGCACAAATCCACGCGGCATCGTCACTTGAAAGTGATTCGCCCGCAGCACAATCGGTCTGCCTTCCCGGCCCAGATTCGGTCGTCGTGGGCACGTAAACACCGGCATATCCGGTTGAGTGGTGGGCGATGCAGCGGCAATTGCCGCCGACACGCTGCCGGTGGAGCCGAGAGCAGAGGCCACTTGTGCCGCAGCTGCGGCAGCAGCGCCACCAACTGTGGCACCGCCGGCAGCAACATTCTGAGCACTGGGGCTGGTGACAGCGGTGGGATTTACCGAAGAACCGGGCGCTGGTGGTGCTGCAAGTGGTGGTCAAACAACAATTAATCTACAAAATAATGACAAGCGAAGAATTAGATTTTTCAAAACAAAAAATCCAGTAAGAAAAGTTATCATTGGCAGGCCAAAGATTCAATAACCTTGCAGAGTTCTTTATTAAATTTTCTAATAGTATGATATGGAAGTCTAATTCATGATTCAGCTGGTTCAGTCATAGATATGAACAGTCTGAAGTAGAAATACCAATTTTTTATCAAAATATTTTCAAATCTGAGAGACTAATTTGCATAGAAACAAACGGACATCAAGAATATATCTAATTTCTGTTATCTGGGGTGAGATCTCCTTAAATGCATTACATATTTATAAAAAGTCTCTGCAAAGTTGTAATAAAAACAAATAAACAACTATTCGACGCACTAGCTAATTTAATAAATAAACTAATATAAAAAATTTTTAAAAATAAGAAAAATAAAAATAATTTTATTTTTAATTGGAAAGGAAAAAAGGAGGAGGATAAGGAAAAGAAAAAAAGAAAAAAAATAATTATATTTTTAAATTATTTTTTTTTTTTGGATTTATTATAATAAAAATATATATATTATAAAAAAAATTATTTTAATTGAGAACGTGGCATGCAAATTGTTGTTGCACTACACGAAACATAAGAGTATACAACCATAACGGTAACAATAGGGCGCTTTATATAGCTTTTTTTATTTAAGTTAGTGTAGAGTTTAAGTTTTTAAACTGTGTGCACGGATTACATTCCACAAAGGAACATAAAATAAATCAAAAAGGGCAAACAAACATTACATGAAACAAAAAAAATACATATTGTTAGTAAAAATTTTGCACATTACTATGAAAATTAGTGTGTAGACTTTTTGGGTTAGTAGTGTAGACTTTTTGGTTTTATTTTGGGTTAGATTTTGTTTTTTTTTTTTGTTTTTTCGTCTCAAACATCAACATAAAGAACATAAACAACAGTTTTTAGCTTTTCAAATTCAAATTTAGAATGTAATTTTGGTTTTTTTTAGTAGTTTTTTTTTAGTAATTTGGTTTTGTTGGAGAGAAATTTACATGTGAGCGTGTCGAAGCTAGTCTGCGCCTGAGAGGGGCTCTGAGGCCGCGTGGGCGAGGGGGTGGTCCACTGTGACTCTATAAAAAGAAAATTTAATCAAAATCAAAATAGTCGAAAAAGAAACAAAAGAAAATTAAAATAATAATATATGTAAATCAAAACAAACACAAAACAATAAACAAATCAAATGGCCAATCATGTTTGATAAATCAAAAAGTAAATATGAATGAAATGAAGTGATAAATGAAAAGAGAAGGCGATAAAAAAAAATGTTGAATATATATAGAGTGCGATTAATATATTTTAGTTACAGCTTCTTCCACATAATCTTTATTATTAATATAATAATCAATATAAATCTGCCACAGGGGTGTGTGTGTGTGTATAAGATAGAAGTTGTGGGTTCTACGTTAAATTGAGATGATCTCGATAGTTCTAATATTATCGTCCCGCAATATTGTGTCATCTCTATTGAAAACAATAAGACATCTGTACATATCCCGCTGATACGCAAAAAGCTACAACAACAAAAATGCGACGCAATTTGAATGATGCTTTTGAACTCAGCTTTGCCAGGAGCCATCGAATGATATTCCCCATTTACTCCCTTGTAAAGCTAACTATTGCGTTGCGGTCGTTGACCCAAATTTGCGCACATGTTTTGTCTTTTTCAATCGCTCTCTTTTGCTCACTTGCTCTCAATTAAAGCGCCACCTATAAGTCTACAGTCTAGGGTAATCTTCTGCTTCTTATTCTGTTAGGCTTTGCATTGTCTTATTGGGAGCTTTGAGCACATTGCACTTTACAGTTGCACTCAATTTTGTCTGAGTGCCTCGCCCTCGGCCATTTTACGCATTCATTCATTGCTCATTTAACGATTTGAAGAATTGTGTTTGCAAAGACAGTAAAGACAGACGACGACAGGGCGAGTGACGTTGTATGAGTGTGTTTGTATTTGCAAAAGTAGAACACCCAACAGCAGTGGGTGCGGTTTGGGGGGCGGTGGAGGTGTCTGTATGTAACATGTGGCAGATTTGTAGTCTGGTTTGTTGTTGTATTGCAATCGCCACTTACGTTGTCCAACTGGATACATTTTGCACTAGTATTTGTTTAAGAAATGTAAGAGTGTATGTATACAAAGGTATTCTGTGTGTTGTTGTTGTAGTTGCTCTTCTTTAAATGTAATTGATTGTTCTTGTAGTTGTTGGTTTTTGTTGCTTTTCGTTCCTACTAATTATTATACTTTTTGTTTTTTGTTGTATTTTTTTTTTTTTTTTTGATTTCAGCCTTTTTGCTTATCACACTTTAAAGTAGTTTTATTCGTTTGGTTGATTTTCGCATTTATATAAATTTATTTGGAATTTTCGCACAAGGACCACGCGTTTACAAATGCGTTGAATTTAATGACGAGAGTCTCATTTATTATATTTTTCTATTATAATAATATTATTATAATTCTTATTGTTGTTATTTTTTTTTTAGTATTGGAAAAGAACACAAATGTAGGCACAGCTTTCGTTATATGTATGTATGTATGTATGTACATCTACATATGCATTTACATATACATATGTATTTATATGTATGTGTATATCCCTCTATGATCTTAAATAATTTATTTTGTTGTTGATTTCTTTGTAATACAACTTTTTATGCTGCTTTATCTGGATTTCTCAGTGTTCTGAATACGTGTGGGTGTTTGTGTATATATATATGTGAAAATTCTGATGTGCTGGGTGCTCCGCTGGACAAACGACGACGGCGACGGTGGCGCTTCTACAGCAAGAAAATGCTTTTGTATGCGTTTTAGATTGGGCAGCAAAAATGTGTGCACGTATATTATTTGGATTTTTTCGAGACGTCGTTATTTTGTGCACCCGAACACTATGCGCTGCCGAAACTATACACAGACGTTAGCCAGACTATTGAATTTTGCTTTTTGACAACTTTTGTTAGCTTTTCACGTCGCGCATTATGCAAAAAATGCAATTTTCTTCAGTTTTTCACACTTGGACGTCCCGCAGCAAACACAAAATTTTTACTCGCGAGTCAGTGTGTGAGTGAGACGCATAGTGTATGCTAACCACACTTAAATGAGGGCAAAGCACTTTGACTGGGGGTTGGTGCGTATGAGAGTGATGGCAATATGCAGCTGCCTCGCGACGTGTTTTAGTGGCGCATTATGTGCATTTTAATTAATCTTTCAGACTCAAATTATTTATTAATGTTTTCTTATGTTATTAAATAGCATTCTGGAGTATTTATTTTATAAATAAATTGGGTTTTAGCTCTTATGTTAACTCAATTTGGTTCTGCTAAACTCAAAATTGGCAGCGTGAGTGCTGCCAATTTTATTTACAGTGTTGAACAATTTTAATGCTACAGTCTGGCAATATCTAATAGCTTTTAACCAGCTGGCAACTCTGGCTATCGGCAACGCTGTTCGTGTGTTGTTATAAAACCAAATTGCAAATTGTTTTACAGAATTGTTAATCAATTTAATTGTTAGCATTTAAAATGTCGGTGCCATTTAGCGGCACACTTCGCCGTTCGGGCGGTATTGTATCGGCTATTGGAAAACAGCTGAAGAGCGTTAATTTGAAAGGCGTCAAACGAATCACAGTGCAGTTTGATCCGTTTGCGGAAAATGTTAAATCCACACGGTGAGTGGGTGGAAGTGGAAAGGGGGGAGGGAGATGGACAATAGGGTTGGAAAAGCGCTTTTCCCAGCACCCAGTTTATCGATTATGAAACATGCGCAGTGGAACGCATATGATAAAGATTTTCACGAAACAATAAAGTACGTGGTCGAAAAATGTATTAAAAGAAAATAAAGTGAAAAATATAATTGTGATGATGTGCAGTAAAAATAAAATTATAACTTAAGTACATTTTACCCAGTAAGGGCACAGAAAACGGAGTTACACTTACCATAGGCCTTGCCAATGATGCCAACGGAGTTCAGCTGCAGCGCAGTTCCCAAATCGGGCTGAAATGTCAACGGCAGCGTATGGAGCTGAGCTGGTCCGCCCGCCAGCTCCCGCTCCGTTGACATTTTAGTCGGTGTCGGCGTCAGCTTGAGGCGTTTCTTCTATAGCCACTGACAGAGACAGCTGCAATAAGAGAATATTGTTACAGACTGATCCAATAATCCTCATGTTAAACTAATCATACAAAATGTTATGTTACTGTTACTGACTCACACAATCCTTATGTTAAACTGATCATACAAAATGTTATGTTACTGTTACTGACACATACAATCGATATGTTAAACTGATCATACATTTATTTAAAAGTTACGAAAAAAAAAACACTTAGATTCGTTCTTGAAAGTATTAAAACATAGAATAAAAGTATTTTTTAATTTGGGTAACACACCACTTTGTTCTAAAGATATTCAACTGAACTTTTATCTTTCTCGTCAATTTCCTTTCTAGAATTCATTGTAATTAATTTCTTTTTTTATTCACAGCGAATTTCTTTTTCTGCTTTCTACGCCCAAAGTTTCCCAATCGAATCCCAAGTGCGTTGTTAAACCGGAAGTTGTTTGCGATCGATCGCCAGCATTTATTAAATTTTCCCTTATCGATTCAGCGCAAGGTATAAAAATTAATTTAATAATAATGCAAAAGAAACAATATTTGATTCCATTTTTTTGCAGAGCAAGCCAAAGTCAAGGAAATTCGCTTCAATAGTGAGAATCTAAATACCCTGGAACTACTGCAGCTGTGCAATCAACACGTGTCAACATTAGCTCCACCTGAGGAAATCACCAATAAGGTGCTAACCAAGGCCGAGAAACAGAAACTGGGTGGCGGTGCTGGTGGCAAGAAGGCGATCAAAAAGAAATAAATTCCAAAGCCGCAACGATGGTGAAGAAACACAAGGGCACACTGGCGGTGATTGATAAAATTTACCAGGATATACCAGCCTTCACCGATATCTTTACGGAGGAGAGTTTCTATACGTTTGCCTTTTGTTTTGTTTGTGCCACAATTCTTGTGGCATTTATACTTTCGCGATTTATTACTATCAAACCAGTTGATTTCTAAGCCAAATCCACAAAATTAAAACTTAAGCCTTAAATATGTAAAAACACACCACTGAACTGTCTTCTCTTTGCACAACTGCATCAAAGGGCAGCACACACCGGGTCTCCAATCGGATCGTTGAGCCTGTGGCCAAAACCAGTTTTGGGTACATGTTTACAAAACCATACCCTTGCAACGGGTATTATAAATTTGTCAAAGTGTTCGGATCAAATTTTGTCTAATAAATCCTGACAAAACATAATTAAAGTTGAGTTGCCATAACATATAGCTATCATAGATATAATCGATCGATATCCATTTTCCATATTTTCAAAAACTTCGATCTCTCATAACTTCATCAAAAACGAACCGATTTTCAAGTGGAATGTCATTTTGGTCATTTTTTGGCCTCTAAATTCATTCTGCATTCAAATTTTTATCATCTAGAAAATTTGATCAATTTTCGATTTTTGTCAAATTTTCTATATCTACCCCTTGACATTTTTTCAAAAACTTTGATCTCTCATAACTTCATTAAAAATTGCCCGATTTTCAAGCGGAATGTCATTTTGCTTATGATTTCGTCCCTAAATTGATTCTGCATTCAAATTTTTATCATCTAGAAAATTTGATCATTTTTCGATTTTTGTCAAATTTTCTATATCTACCCCTTGACAATATTTCAAAAACTTTGATCTTTCATAACTTCATCAAAAATTGCCCGATTTTCAAGCGGAATGTCATTTTGTTTATGATTTCGTCCCTAAATTGATTCTGCATTCAAATTTTTATCATCTAGAAAATTTGATCAATTTTCGATTTTTGTCAAATTTTCCATATCTACCCCTTGACATATTTTCAAAAATTTCGATCTCTCATAACTTCATCAAAAATTAACTGATTTTCAAACGGAATGTCATTTTGAGCATGATTTGGGCTCTAAATTGATTCTGCATTTAAATTTTAATCATCTAGAAAATTTAATATTTTTCGACCCTAAGCCATTTTTATCATCTAATTTTCCATACTTGTCCCTTGATCTAGTTATTTACTTCGATGTCATAAATATTATCAATTATCATCGGTTTGATTCTTTGACTTAAATAATTTCACTATATGATATAGTAAATCAGTCATTAATATAATACATTGGCCAGAGTATCAAATCTTCGACGTGCTGAAGAAAAGTTTCTTTCTTGTTTTTTTCTTTTTGTGACTTTCGCAAACCGGAAAATCATCTGCTGCTGTCAGCCGAAAAAAGCTGTGTCAGTGGTTGTTGGGGTGGAGAAGAAGGAGGAAGAGGTGGTGGAGGAAAAGAAACAGGGCAGGGCCTTATAATTGCATTGACTGCGCTACACAGTCTCAAAAGTAACTGGAATCGAAAATAATTGGGCACTTTAAAGCAGGAAAAGCTGGTCACACTGTATGCAATGTGTGCAACAATTGCGACACATGATAAATAGAGCAAAGACCAAGAAGAAGACGCAACAATGAAGAAAAACACAATTTTCACTTTCATTTTGTGATTGCCTTTTCTTTTTCCACAACACACACACTCGTATACATACATTTCAACTGGGAGAGAGAGAGATGAAAATTTATTCACCCACCGCCCACCGAAAATGCAGTCAGCATTCGCGTATGCAAAGCCAAAGCTTCCAGTTAAACTTTTAAAATGGCGGGCAAATGTATATGTGTGTATGCGTATGTGTGTGTGTGTGTCAACGACTGCAATAACAATGCATATCGATTGATATTCTTTCGAAATGGCTGCAAATAAAAACAACAAACTGTTGAGATGCAGTCTGCAAATTGGTGAAAGCAGCAGCTTAAAGCTATTTCAGCACCCTCAATTATAAACGGATATATAACGGATACATACATACAAACATATGTATCTATTTATTGGACCGATAGTTGTGTCGTCATTCAAGTTCAATGTCAGTCTAGAAGCAGAAAGCTCCCCATCTCGTTAAATTAATGCTTCAGGGTTATTAGACCCGGTAATTAAAAACCAAAAAGAGTCTCATAAGTACATATCAAAAAGAAGACCCCATAAAGTATAGATATTCTTGATCCGCAGACTTTATAATCTTAGAGACGTTTTAATCGTTTACAACCTAATCGAGATAATTATATGGAAACTATGAAATTTTCTACCGGGTTTCTAACAGTCGAGCACACTTAAATTTAGCATTCTTATTTGCTTTCTCCAAATGCGTGGGCTAAGCTTAATTCATGTCGGCCATATTGGAAACTGTTCCCACTCATATTTCCAATTGGATTGCTCTGTTTGCATAAGCTGACAAAATAGCACCAACTGAAGAACTTGTGCGTGGATGGACAGTGAAAGTGTCATTTGGACATTTAAAAACACGACAGAGAGAGAGAGAGAGAGGCGCACTTCTTGCCAAATGTCCTTCAATCAATTTTATTGGAATATCAAAAACACACACATGCAAACAAACTGAAACAGACCTATACACAGTAATGCATTTGCACATGCCTTTGCGGTAGCTGAATAAATAAAGAATGAAAAAAAAAAAGAAAATTGCCTGTGTGACCTTTCTACCAAAACATAAACAGAAGCTCTCTCACATAGCAGCAGCAATAGAAACTATACAGTTGTCCTGCTCACACGCAGCTCGCTCTTGAAATTGCTATAGCATATGCTCAGGCGCCATTACAGCATAATATGTGTGTGTGTGTGTGTATTGTGTGTACATGTATGTGTGCATGCAGCTTTGTTATGACTCCAACTTCCTTGAGAAAGTTTTAGCTAAAATGGCGCGCGAGTGCCAGTCGCGTGGGCGTGCAGAAATTTCTGCAGCTGTTCTGGAATATGCAGGCAAAATCGAGCTGTGCAATAGATGCTTGCTCCCTCCCTCCCACGCTCTCACTAAACTGACCAGCCACACACACTTACATACAGATATTTGCACATACACACGTATACAATGTTTGCTCACCTTATCGCACAATTGCAGCTGATGCGGCGCTTTATATGGATTTACCTATCAGCGACAAGTCGTTCGCTCTTTTTTTGTTTTATTTTGTATTGCTGATAGTGTTTTTCTTCGATTTGGATTTGTTGTTGATAAATTGATTGGTTGAATTTTTAATTCATATTTGTTACACATTAAAAGAGTTTCAAATTATTCCGCTCGATTGGATTTTTGTCTTCACTTAAAGCCCGTGGCGGTTTTATTTAATAATACTCTTTCAGTTGTCAATTGTTGATTAGTATTATTATTGTTGTTGTTGCTGCTGTATCAGACACATGAACATTTTTAAACCGATAATTTTCAAGCTTATTGCTGCAAATTGTTGCCATTATTGCCGCAACGCAATTTCTTTTGCTTTTTGCTTCTGCTGCTGTTGTTGTTGGTGTTGCCAGATCGTTACCGGGATAAAGTAACTTTTGCTCTCTGTCATTTGCCATCTCTCTCTCTATCACTCTGTCGCTCTCTCGCACACACACACTATTACACGCGAGCAACAAACTTGCGAATTTCTTTTTACTTATTTTTGTTTATTTGTCTTAACAACAATTTTTGCAGCGGCTGACTTTTTTCATACACTTTTTGCAAGCTTATGTGTGCATGTGTTTGTGTGAGTGCGAGTGAGTCAAAGATTTGGTGTGCGAGACGACAACAACGACAACGACGTTTGCTCGTTCATGCTCACCAATACCATCACAGCTGGCTGGCCGCTCTGCCGCTACAGTTAATTGTTGTTATTTCTTTCTTTTTTTGTCGTGTATATGTATATTTGTTATTGCCGCGTCGCGCTAACTTTTATGCCATACAGTTGAGGAAAAAGCTTTTCTCAACATTGCGGCGCGCAGTCATGCATTAAAAAAAATAAAATAAAAAAACAGCGACGGACGACAGTAACAGTAAACACACTTACTTATATACATAACATATGTACATATATGTACGCATGTATGTATGTATGTGGTGTATGTATGTACTGTCAGCAGCTTGCTGCAAAATGAAAGCACCAGCAACAACAACAACAGCAACCCATACAAAACATAAACTTACGACGCAAAACAGCAACAGAAATTTGTAGTTATTTCTTACCCCCCAAACCCCAAAAAGACAAAACACACAATTATTATTAAGAACGCGTTTAGCTTTGCTATATAGCAATTAATATTTGTGATATTTAAGAGATCAAAATTCGAAATCAAAATCAAGCGATATAGCGAACGCGCGGTTTGCCCGTTTGAAGTTGAATGTGTAAATACACACATGTATCTTGCTCCAAAGTATTCGCAAACCATGCACTCTTGTTTGTGTTCGTGTGTATCTGTGTGTGATTCGCGAGAGCGGCGACGGCGCGTGAGAGCAAGTGAGTGAGTGAGGGAGAGAGAGAGAGCGAGTGGTACCAAAACAGTGCGTGCCAACTGTATGCGTATCAGTGTTGCCAGAATAGCTTTTTTTCTCATTTTTAAAGCTCGCAACGGAAATTGTGGCTCGTTTTAAATATGCTTATTTTACTTTAAAAATATGTGTATATTTTCTAGTATAATTTAAAAATTTGGTTTTTATTCTATAAATTTTATTAATTACAAAAACAGCTGTTTTGTTCCTTAAAAGTTGGTTACAAAACCAACGAAACCCAGAGTCAAGGACAGCTTAATAATGCAGCGGTAGTTTCGACAGCAGTCTGGCAACACTTGTCGCTCCCACAGTGCTGCCCAAATCAATAGATACCAAACACAAATAGAAACATATTTAATTTGCATTGCCAAATTTATTTTAGAATCGAAAAACTGATAATGTGCAAAAATGATGGTTTATAACGCGTGGCATTTGTTAAATCGGTTAATTGGTTATAAGGGGAGCATATATATGTATATGTAGAGTTGGGGAAACATAAATCTATGTGCGTTATTTTTGCTTCTCTTCTTGTTTCTCAGCGGATGCTGCGCTCTCATCCTTATCCTTGGCCGGTTCAGCGTCGCCTTTCTTATCGGTCACGGGAGTCTCCTTGGCAGAGTCCTCCGCAGCCATTGAGGCACCGACTGGCAGACTCTTCTCAAGGGCACGCACAAATTCTTCCAGATTTCCGGAATAGGCGGCAGCGACTGCATCATGGGATAATTCAAATTGCTTAACGACGGGTCCAAGTTGGGCCGATTGCAGGGCATTGGAGAACTGAGCGAGGGCCTGTTGAAATTGTGGGGAACTGATGTGATCCTTGATCTGTTGCTTGCGATCCTCATCGGCATCCTCGGACTCCGGCAGGTGAACAATTAGCGACTTGACACGCTCCGGATCCGCAATCAGTTGATTAATGGCATCGGCACCGGATAAAGCCGTCGATAGGTCGATAGTTAGTGAACGACCTGCGCCATGTTCAGGGGAGAGATTCGATAAATAGGCTTGGAATGGATTTGCATATGCTCCACTTGTTGTTGTTTTTGTATTTGTTGGTGGTTGTTGTGGTTGTTTGTTTGTTCTTACCGGAGGCATCGGCGTCGGCATCAGCGCTTGTTGAGCTGCCACCGCCAGCAGAGGATTCGCTCAGCAGATTGTTACCGCTGTTACGGCTGCTCCCGGACTTGGAGCCCTTGGTTGGTGCGGACGGTGTGCGTTGCACGCTCACATTCTCAGGCGTCTGTAGAGCGCCGCTGCCCGACCCTCCGCCCCCGCTGCCGCCTCCAGAGGATGCAGTGTTCCGCGACGAAGGCGTGCGCGTACTGAAAACAGAAGCATTAGATACAATATCTTAAAAGGAGAGAGAGAGATTCCTAAGAGCAGGGTATCAAACCGAAACGAATCCCGAATCGGTTTCAGTTGTTTGTTTTCAGTTGTAACGGTTACAAAATATCTCTGTATACCGCGTTCGTAACGTTTAACGTTTAAAATCCAACAAAAATAATGATTATTACTTGATTTTTATTTTAGTTTTGTACTTGAGTTTTTTTTAATGAGTTTTTGAGTTTTTTTGAGCGAAAATAAAAAAATCTCAAAAAATAATGATAATTTTTTGAGTTTTTATTTTTTTCTTATTACTTGAGTTTTATTTTTTTTATATAAAATGATTATGTTTGAGCTTTATTTTCTTGCTCAAAAGTAATCATAATTAAAATAATAAAAATCAAAAATAATGAATATTTCTTGAGTATTACAATAAAACTTATATTGATTACGTACAGTCCCTGGTTTAATAAGATCAATATTTAAATTAAAAATCAAAATAAATTAAAAAAACGATGATTAATTTTAATTCTGTTAATATGGCGTTAACAGCATTTAATTCTGTTGTTATGGCGTTAACAGAATTAAATTCTGTTATTATGGCGATAACAGAATTAAATTCTGTTATTATGGCGATAACAGAAAGTCAACTCACTTCATTTGGCCCAGCAGAGAGCTCAGTCCGCCCATCTGACCCACTCCGCCGAAGAGCTGCATCAGCTGCTGCTGCGACATGTTGTTGAGCATGTATTGGAGATCGGTGCCTTCGCTGCCGCTGCCGCCGCCGCCGCGCTGATGCGCCGAGGGTGGATTGTTGAGTAGCTCGTTGATGCGACGGCAGTGCTCGTCGTCCTTGTCCGTCTTGGGCTCCTGCATCCAGAAGAACATGCGACGGGAACTCGACTTGAATTTCAGCACATAGACGCGACCAGATTTACACTGATCCACACGCTTGTACTCAAAGTCATCGGGGAAGACAATGAGATCATCCTCGACTTTGCCGCTGGTGCGATCCTTCCAGCAGAAATGCATAAGTCCATCGTCGCTTTGGGTCATGTAGACGAGACCCTTGCGCGCATCCGGATGCACCATTTTACCAACCATATTCATGCGGCCAGCACGAAACTCCACAAGATTGGAGCTGTTGGAACTGCCCAAACCGCTCTGTCTGCCAAACATTATACGGGCGCTTCTCGAGAGCTGCAACCAATAGTCAACATACAGCCATTATTAAATCTTTTTAACACACGTAACTTGCATACTTACTGGATATATAATGTGAAAAATATAAACAATTTGGGAATCCTTTTAATAAAATCGCCTGCTCTGCTGCGGGATGACGAGCAATATTAAGTCAAAGCGTTGCCAGCTGGATCAAATGTTGCCACCAGATCCAAAGGTTGCCACCCTGTTAAATTAACTGATCTGGCCATATGTACCATTCTGGGTTAATTGACAAAATTGGTAACTTAAACTTATTCTACCCTTTTTTACAGTTTCCTAATTTTTATTTTATGTAATTTTGAATTTCAATTTTTTAATTTAAGCTATGACATTTTGATATTTGCAATACCTTAATTTAAATTTATCGCTAGATTTAGCGACATGGCGCCAAATGAGTGATTTAGTTCACAATATGAAAATGGGCCTGCCAGCCCGTTTTTAAAGTTGTGAAGTGATCATTGAAACAAGTTGGCAGCTCTACAAAATTTAATGGTAAAGATTTCTTCGCAACAACAATTTGCAGTCGAATTTATTAAACCACGAAAAGTGTTGGAGTGCAGTGCTTAGATTGGCAACTAAACAAAATAATCTAATTCAGTATTCATATATAAGCAAAAATTCTTAACTGTTACTGTCAAGTCGCAATAAATTACTAAGTGATTGTTATTCAAGTGGTAAGACTTAACGTTCATATGTATATGTATATATTTATGCATACATATATTATTTGAATAATAACAGCTGCATCTAAAACATTTCCGTATTTTAATTGCGTTTAAATAAATACACGATTTCATTGTCATCTTAACCGCAGAAAAATCCCAATTGTCTGTGGTTTACAAAATCTCTGCATTTACCAAAATCTCTGCATTAGTAAAAAATTCCACTAGCAGCTCAGCTGTGTCGACATTTTTATTCTATTCTACTTTCTTCTTCATTCTACGTGTTTCTCTCTTGTCATAGACTTTGGCGTCTTTGTTTATTACGTTAGGCCGCCATTATTATTTTTCTGTTGCTGTTGCGCATTTTGTTTTCAGCTGCTGCTGCTTTACTCTTTACTGAGTGGCCTATTTATTTTTTTCCATTTCATTCTCTTATCAATTGGTTATTCGTATCATACTTTATGGGTTTTGTGTATTTGTGTACCTGTTATTGTTGCGGCTGATTCACATTTTAAACGCTTGCAAAACCTGTTTGGCCCTCGAACTTGGCACAATTATTGTGATAATCAATGTAACAAACACATTTCGAAAATGGCTTCAAACTAACAACAGCAAGAACAAACGCAAGGCGAATGGCCGATAAGATAACGGCATGAATATTCCAACTCGAAAGAGGAGACAAAAACATATTATTTCTAAATATGAGCAGCCTTGCCAGATTTGTTTTATTCCTGAATTATTTTTTGTACTTCATGCTAACTGTTTTTGTTAACCGCAAACGCAACAAGTTAACTTATTGTTGTTGTCGTATGTATTTCATCAGCGTTTTGCTTTGCCATTTGTTTGTTTATACAAAAAAACTTGTTAAGCTTTCGTGCATGTAAAAGCTCATCACGTGATTGTCAATAGACAGTCAAGCTTAAATCAAATTAAAGCTCAACTCAATAATTATACATTTAATTACATTTGTTTTTTTTTGTATCTTTTATCTAGAAAATGCGCGTTGTACTCGCTTTATTGGCCCTGGTGGCTGCCACACAAGCCGTCTCCTTTGCAGAGGTTATTAAGGAGGAATGGCATGCCTTCAAGGTGAGTAATTGATAAGAGATAGTAAATAATATTGTGAAAATTGTTAATGTTATTGAAATGAGAGCTCAACAATTGTTGCAGTGTCAGGTGGAAAATGGCTGAATGCATATTTAAACATGATTAATGCTTATTGTTGTTCCGGAATGCTTAGTTCCGTGTCTTTTTATATATAGATCGAAAACAGCCCAAAAAGAATTTAAAAATGACCCAAATTCGTAACCTACGTACTATTCTAAGATGTTTTCACCAAGAAACCCTAGGTCTAAAATTAATTTCTGATTATCGATTCTTGCAAATTCGTAGCATAATATTATTAGCATATCTTAAGTGTTTTTAGTGCGATTCTGACAAAGAACCAATTGTCAGTTAGCAGCTGGAAAATTGTTGAATGCATATTTGCACAAGTCAATGATTAATGCGCATTGTTTTATAAACAAATGTTTAGTTCCGTGTACTTTTCTTTGTTTCTGTTTTTGATGTATTCGCATTCTTTTTCGGACTCTAATGAGTCATGTGGGTGCACTGACAGAGACAGAAAGACAGTGACAGTTGTCAATGTTATTGTTATTGTTGCAAGCTATTGTTGCAATATTGTTGCACACAGCTGCTGATTAGAGCTGAGCCAGCAAGTCACATGCCGGCTCACATGACTGTTCCACAATCCATCTCTAAATGTATGTAGAATGTCACATGAGATGCTGATAGACAATCGAGGGAATATACATATTTATAATCATACTCCATACTCTGCTAAAACCGCCTTCCTTTTGTGACCGGCTCGGTTTGGTACGGATCAGCGTTATTGATAAGAAACTCGACCCATTGCAGCTGCTGATAAGCACGCGGGTCCATTCAGGCAAAACAAAATATTCTAAAAACCCCGATTAGCAAAACACAATTCGCATTAATGTCGTTTAACTGAGTCATTGAATGTTTTTTTGTGTTTTGTTTAATTGCTAATTATTGTATTTGAATTTTTTTCCGTTGTTTGTCTCTTTGTCTGCGCGCTAGTTAACGGCGTAGAGCGCTTTGAACTCATAGCTTTATAGGTAATCAGGTTCTTATCAGTGTTATATTTGCAATTGCCCCCATTACGCCTCTTTTTCTTATCAACTAAAACCGTTTAACAAGTTGACAGCTTTGCTCAGTCTATCGACTAGTTGCATATACTAGATATATTTAGTTATAAAACATGAAAATAAACATATATATCTTTTAATAGATTGATTAAGAAAAATACTTTAAATAACAATTTAAAAATTTAAGCACCCACTTTTAATGTTGAATTCTTTGACGAAATCTGTCTTCCAACCATTGCCCAAAATCAAACTGAACAACAATTATAGTGCTTATCAATAGCTATGACTTTTAAGTTTTGTCAAAATAAATGTTTTGGCATATGTTTTTTTTCGTTTTGTAAATTCGACTCTAGAGAATTTCTAATAAACACTATCTTCTTATTTTATCTTGTACGTTTTTTAATGTTTTGTTTTTATTGCTCAACTAAGCTGTTATATGTTGATAAAAAAGAGTGTAACTCTTTTTGCTTAAGCTTCAAAATTAAATAACATTGCGTTTAAATTTATTTAAATCTCATTACAAATAAAATTTAAGCTCTGAATTTTGACAGTTAAAATAAGCTAAATATAAAAAAATAATATAAAAGAGCTGAAAGAAATTATATAAAAATGTTAAAAATTGCTAAAACAACAATTATTTAAACTGCGCGCGTTTTCAGATAGATAAAAAAAATTATTGCAGCATACTTTTTTGGCATTCTTGAAATGTAAAAACATAGCATACTTTTAAGCTTGACTTTAAAGTTGTATTTAACAAAAACCAAAGCATACAAAAGGGCGCTTGTAAAAATTAAGTTTTCTTTTTTTTTTTTTGCAAACTTGTCAAAATCTGAAAGGAGGAGAGGCAAGTGCTAGAATTGTTCAATCGTTATAAATGATGATATGCAGATATTTTATGAACTATAAACATTCCATTCAAATAGAACAAACAAGAAACTGCGACGTCAGACTTCAGTCAGTTGGCCTTTGAGCTGATAAGCGTGTGAAATGCGACCCCCCAAACGCTGTCAATCATATTCTTATTAAGATGTTATTTTTTGTTTGTATTTTTTTGTTTTATTTTTTTATTTCATTCAATTTGTGCGCAATTCGCAAACACAGCAACAATAAATAATTCATTCTCGGAAATGGCGTGTGACTGGCTGAAAAATTCTTATCACTTGTTTTGTGTTTGTTTTTGTTATTTGACTTGGCTTCTCTTTTGACCGAAAAGCTTTCATTCGCTCTTGCGGTAAATGCGCGAAAATAAGTAGGCAAAGAAGAGGAAGAAATACAACAAGTGGGCGATTGATTTTTTGTGTGGATGATATCGATATACATACATTTAAATATGCTACAACCGGTTAGCCAATTTCGATATACATGAATATATGCATATGTATTATGTGAATATCCTAATAAATCAGCAGCATCTCTTTGTAAATTGACGCATTTGAAATTCAAACCGGTCCCGATGCCTTTCTGCCCGTTTCGACCCCTGCAAGCAAACACACACACACAAAGCAACTATAATGATTAAATGTATATTTGTATGTATGTTTATTTGCGTAGCAGTCGTCTGTGCATCTGTGTGTGTGTGCGTGCACGGTGCGCGCACTACGAAAAAAGTCAGGCTGCTATTTTTGTTATTAACCGCTCGACTCTCAACGCAAGTAGACAAGCAGTCGCAACGTTAGCAGCTCTTGGAGAGAGAGTAACACACACAGAGAGAGCGAAGAGTGCGCGCGCCTTATTTGAAGAGAGAGAGATTGAGTTAGAGAGTGGGAGAGTGTGTGTGTAAACGGGAGCAATCTAAAGAAACATATTAAAGGAAAAGCACAAGCACGCGCGTCATTTGGAAAAACGTGCTAAAGCAAACAAAATCAAATCGCTCAAAGGCGGCTATATAAGAAGTTATATAAAAAGCACACACAAAAAACACACACGTCTAAAACATAATAATGGCCAGCTCCAGTGATTTAAATATAGTGGTGGATGTTGTGATTCCTGTTGGCTTTGTAATTGCAATGTTCGTTATCAACGGTTTTGTGCTGCGCGTCATAATGCGTAAGCGTCGCGAATACCAAAATCTGCCACAGGAACAGCAACAACAGCAGCAGCTGGAGGAGAAGCCAACAACATCGGCGATAGCAGCAACAACAATTACAGAGTTGCATCAAACAACTGTTGAAGTAACTGTTGCAGTAGGAAACGAGGATGATGATAGCTGTTCCATTGAAATGGAGCGACTGTAGTCAAAGTTACTCAACACTGCAACATACAGTTAGCCATTATGTAGCTATAAGATACTCAAAACTCATGTGACCAGAAAACATGCAACGAACTTTTTGTATTGTATTGTATGCACCGAAGACTAAAGTGCAGTTAAGCAGCAAAGCGAGCACCAATAAATTGTATAATAAAAGCGAATCAATATAGAAAACAAAAACAAACAACACCTATACACACATGTGCATGTATGTGTGTATGTGTCTGCTATGTATGTCCATATGTATTAGTTGCCTATATATACATATGTATCTATAAGAAGCACGTGCATTTAATTACTGTTTTAAGTATGATTTTTAAACTTTTGTACTGAGCCTCAAAAGCCTTTTACTATCTTAATACTAATATGCAAATTTTTATAATAAATAAAAAGACATTTTGCAAGACGCAAAAGTTATTTGAAAAATCAATAAAATGTCTGGAATTTATTTTTATATTTCTCTCCAGTTCACAAGTTGCAATCGCCACGCAGTCATAACAATTATATCAATTATGTGCAATATCAGAATAAAGTCCAAAAAAATAACACGCAATGGGGCGAGTCTAACAACAACAACATTAATAAAAATATAAAAAAAACCAGAACAACAACAACAACATCCGGTCATTTTAGGGCGACAATTGTTGCGTTTGTTTGATATAATTAAACGCTGGGTGACAACGCCTAACGAATGTTTACTGTACCCAATTGCGCCTAAGTATACGCACGTAAATTGTAATGGATAAAAGCTATTCTTGGGTAGTTGAATTGGAAAAGTTAGACAAAATTTAGTGTTTATTTATTTGATTCTTATTTTAACAGATACGGTTTGGAATTGTAGGTTTTATAAGAATAAAAATATGAAAAAACAAATAAAATCTTTATTACATTTACAATCTGCCCTTATATGACAATCTTTAAATTTTATGACTTACTTGGCTGGTTAAACATTTGTATTTATCAGGGACCGTTATCATCATAAACTTTATTTTTAAAATCACGCTTTAATAATGATTATATAATTATTTTTACGTTGTTTTTTACTTACCATCATAATTTTTGATCAAAAAAATAAAACTAAAAATAATAATAATGATTTATATTTTGAATGATTAATATTTTTCAAAATATGTAATTATTTTTATCTAATAATGCAGTAAGTGATGCGTTTCATCAATCCCCCTTTTTTAAATGCGTAGTCTAATTACAGGGTATGCGCACGTCGTTTACAGCATAAATGACAGTTTTACTATGTTTTATGCGGGCATTTACAACTTCTACCTGAATTTTTGACACAGTCGTTAAATCCCATTTATGGTTATATAGTTTAGTTTTATGCTTGCTACCGTGTTACGTTTTAGCCATGTGTCACCTGTTTCTTGGCTCTGATAGCTGATAACAGATAAGCAAGTAGAATTGGCTTATCTCGGCATGTTTTTCTCAAGGGCAATAAATCCAAATCGAGTACAAATCTTTTGCCTCTAAGCCTCCAATGCATTGAGGAATGAAGTGAACTCTCAGCAGGGCATGTGCAATTGAGATTGTTGAGCTATCTAATCTGTGTGGTGTGTACTAAGTAAATTACTAATATTATTATTATTAATAAACACGTCTTGTGATAACTATAAAACATGTTGATAAGCAAATTAATTGTGTTGTCGTTTTAAATATACATATATGTAATTGCTTTTGTAATTGCAGCTGGAGCATGGCAAGCGCTATCAGGATCAGACCGAGGAGAAATTCCGCATGAAGATCTTCAATGAGAACAAGCACAAGATTGCCAAGCATAATCAACGCTATGCAACCGGCGAAGTCAGCTACAAGATGGCCGTTAACAAGTATGCAGATATGCTGCATCATGAGTTCCATCAGACAATGAATGGATTTAACTACACACTGCAAAAGCAGCTGCGGTAAGTTGATTACCAGTTGAACTTGATTGAATGACAGGTGACAGGTTGTAATCTCCTCAATCTTCTTGCAGTGCTGCTGATGTCAGCTTCACGGGCATCACATTCATCTCGCCGGCACATGTTACCCTGCCCAAGTCCGTGGATTGGCGTACCAAGGGCGCTGTGACTGAGGTCAAGGATCAGGGACATTGCGGCAGCTGCTGGGCATTCTCTAGTACTGGCGCTCTGGAGGGTCAGCATTTCCGTAAGACTGGTGCTTTGGTGTCGCTGTCGGAGCAGAATCTCGTTGATTGTTCCACCAAGTATGGTAACAATGGCTGCAACGGTGGATTGATGGACAACGCCTTCCGTTACATCAAGGACAATGGTGGCATTGATACTGAGAAGTCATATGCTTATGAGGGTATCGATGATTCCTGCCACTTCAACAAGGATACCATTGGTGCCACCGATCGCGGCTTCGTTGATATTCCATCGGGTGATGAGAAGAAAATGGCTGAAGCTATTGCCACCATTGGACCCGTATCGGTTGCCATTGATGCCTCGCACGAATCATTCCAGTTCTACTCCGAGGGCATCTACAATGAACCTAGCTGCAGTCCCCAGGAGCTGGATCACGGTGTGCTTGCCGTTGGCTTTGGCACAGATGAGAACAACAAGGACTACTGGCTGGTCAAGAACTCGTGGGGCACCTCCTGGGGTGACAAGGGCTTCATCAAGATGACCCGTAACGATGACAACCAGTGCGGCATTGCCACAGCTGCCAGTTATCCACTGGTTTAAATCCAACACACAACCGCTCAACCTCATTTAATTAATCGCATAACCTCTATTCCAACACAAGCATCTCAAAAGCGAAGTTTATAATTTTTAGTTGGCATTATAATATATATGCTACGATCTGTAAAATTCATCACATTTTTTATAGTTTGCCATTTAAAGTTGAAACAAATTAGGCATATTTCAATGTTGATGTTTTTGTATAAAATAAATAAATATATGTAAAATAAACAAATACACTATTTTTATTTATATTCTGAACAATTCCAGCTGACGGCACTTAAGTAAATTTCAGTAAATTTCAGTAAATATTCATAAAATTGAATAAAATTTGATATTAACCATTGATCATTTTTATTTGCGGATTAAAGTTTTTGAATTATTATAACGTACACATACATTTCAATGATGTGGTACACCTTCTATTTCATTTGATATGCTTAACGGCTTTAACGCTTTTAAAAAATTTAAAAACTCGTTAATTTACATAATGGCGGTGATTTGATGTAGCCCTGGTTAATGTCATCGATTTAACTACAAATTATCGATACTTGGGATTCTACTAATTTTGGCCATTTGATTAAAATGGTACGACATGCCAGATGGTAAATTTTAAGAGGGACCAACCTTTTGTGCGGTGTGGCAGCCTCAATACAACAGCTGTTGTTTTGTAATAGAAAAAAGAATGCAAAATATTAAAATTGCACTTTAATAAATTATAAACAACATTAAAATGTTATTAACGTTACGTGCTCCCAGCACCAGGCTGTGCTCCAGCATCTCGAGGCATCCGCGACGTTTGCTGGCCAGCAGCGCCGCTGAGGAGGCCAAGAAAATAACGACCCCCTCCCACCAGAAACAACTTCAATTGGAAATTAACGGTGGCACGTACGCCACGGACAGCTGGACGAATGTGACGCCCAAGATATTGACACACCTGGGACTTAATAAGCATCTGCAGCGTGATCATCCACTGTCGATTATACGCAAACGCATTGTTAACTACTTCTATGGAGCGTATCGAAATCAGCGGGGAAATCCGCTTTTCTCCGTCTACGATCAAATGAATCCGGTGGTGACAGTGCAGCAGAACTTTGACAACCTGTTGATACCCAGTGATCATGTGAGTCGCCAGAAATCGGACTGTTACTATATCAATGAGCAGCATTTGCTGCGCGCTCACACTACAGCCCATCAGGTGGAGCTGATCTCGGGCGGATTGGATAACTTTTTGGTGGTCGGCGAAGTGTATCGACGTGATGAGATCGATAGCACACATTATCCGGTGTTCCATCAGGCGGATGCAGTGCGTCTGGTGACCAAAGACAAGCTTTTTGAGCGCAATCCCGGCCTGGAGTTGTTTGAGGAGACGTGGTCGGGTTCTATTGCCGATCCGAAACGTATTTTGCCATCGTCCAAGTGCATGGATCAGACAAAGCAACCCTGTCATACCCTGGAAGCCGTTAAATTAATGGAGCACGAGATGAAGCACGTTCTTGTTGGCCTGACAAAGGAACTCTTTGGTCCTCGCATCAAGTATCGTTGGGTAGACACCTATTTCCCATTCACACAGCCTTCCTGGGAGCTGGAAATCTACTTCAAGGACAACTGGCTGGAGGTGCTCGGCTGTGGCATTATGCGCCACGAGATTCTGCAACAGGCAGGAGTGCATCAGTCCATTGGTTATGCCTTTGGCGTGGGTCTGGAGCGCCTGGCCATGATCTTATTTGATATACCCGACATTCGACTGTTTTGGTCCAACGACAGCGGCTTTTTGTCCCAGTTTAGCGAACAGGATCTGCAGAATCTGCCCAAGTACAAACCCATCTCTCACTATCCCCAATGCACAAATGACTTGTCTTTCTGGCTGCCGGAAGATGTTGAGGTGAATTCCGGTTTTTCTCCCAATGATTTTTACGATTTGGTTCGCTCGGTGGCCGGTGACGTTGTAGAACAGGTGAATTTCGTTTATACTTTAAAGTTTACTTATTAAAGCTGATTATTATTGCTTTTGTATTTCTTACAGATAAGTTTGGTGGACAAATTTAAGCATCCAAAGACGGGCAAAACTAGTGTGTGTTTCCGTATCGTATATCGCCATATGGAACGCACCATGACACAGGCTGAGGTTAATGAAATACACAAGAGCATAGCCGATGCCAGTGTAGAACATTTTAATGTGCAAATACGCTAGTCTTAGCTTAACTTGTTTAAATAAAAACTGATAAATAGATAAATTTCAATTTTAAATATGCGTTTTCTAACAGTTATCGATGCTTTTGCCGTATGTATCGATTACCGATTGTTCCAGCCGCAGAACAGTGTGACCGTTCGAAGATTTGGTCACCCATTTTTGGAATTGTACTTTTCTTTTTAGGTACAAATAATCGAGCCAGATCCGTAAGATTTAGCTGGGTGGCAACCTTTGAACGGCATGGCAGCACTGTTAGAGAGTGAGTGAGAGAGAGAGAGAAATTCGGCGTTGAAGTTTTTTTCTATTTACTTAGTTTATTCAGTAAATTGAAATTCAGGTGAAAAGATGTCTTCACTAGATGCAGATACTGTACTATACAGTATATTGGCATTAGTCATTGTTGAAAATGCACTGGAAATCTATATATCACTGCGTCAGGTAAGAAAATATTGCATAGCCGGCACGTGCCGTCATCAAAAGCGGCAATAAAAAAGTTAATTCGGGGTTTGGGATGATGCATACATAAACTCTATGTGTGTAATACCCGCATGTGTAAATTTAGCACTATTTTAAATGTCAGCTGAGTTCATTGCTTGCAATTAATATCAATTTACTTTTGTATCCATCCGTAGGTAAAAGTCTATCGCAATGCATTGAAAGTTCCCGGCGAGCTGACGTCGCATATGAGCGAGGAGACGTTCCATAAGGCGCGCAAATATGGACTGGATCAGGAGAACTTTGGCATATTTAAGGCATTGCTAATGGATGTACTCTTGCTGTGCCTCGAACTCTATCTGGGATTGATTGCACTCATCTGGAAGGCCTCCGTGGACGTGGTCAATCGTCTGCAGTGGGACGCCAGCAATGAGATACTTGTCAGCTGTGTTTTTGTGCTCATCTCGAATTTGCTGTCGACGTTCAAGTCGCTACCCTTTAAGATCTACAAGATCTTTGTGCTGGAGGAGTTGCATGGCTTCAACAAGCAGACAGCTGGCTTCTTTGCCTGGGATCAAGTGAAGAGCTTTTTGGTTACTCAAGTTGTCATGCTGCCCATTACAGCTGCCATTATATTCATTGTTCAACGTGGAGGGGATAATTTCTTCATCTGGTTGTGGGTATTCACTGGCGTCATCTCGCTGGTGCTGCTCACCATTTATCCGATCTTCATTGCGCCGCTGTTCGACAAGTATACGCCTCTGGAGGATGGACCATTGCGCAAATCCATTGAGGATCTGGCTGCATCGCTCAAATTCCCACTGACCAAACTATATGTGGTCGAGGGCTCCAAACGCTCCTCGCACAGCAATGCCTATTTCTATGGCCTGTGGAACTCGAAGCGTATTGTGCTCTTCGATACTCTGCTGCTGAACAAGGGCAAACCGGATGATTCCGAGCTGACGGACGATGAGAAGGGCAAGGGATGCACAAATGAGGAAGTTCTGGCGGTGCTGGGACATGAACTGGGCCACTGGAAGCTGGGACACGTTACCAAAAATATTGTTATTATGGAGGTGCATTTATTGTTAATGTTCCTTGTCTTTGGCTATCTTTTCAAGTATGCACCCTTCTATGAGGCTCTGGGCTTCCAGCCCGGCACACGTCCAATTCTTGTGGGTCTGTTAATAGTATTCACCTATGTCATGGCACCCTATAATGCTATCATTAACTTTGCCATGACTATACTTTCCCGTCGTTTCGAGTATCAGGCTGATGAGTTTGCACATTCGCTGGGTTTTGAGGATCAGCTTGGACGTGCATTGATTAAACTGAATTTGGACAATTTAGGCTTTCCCGTCTATGATTGGTTATATTCCACATGGAATCACTCGCATCCCACGCTGCTACAGCGTCTGGCCCGTCTCCGGCAGCTGGGCGAGACCAAGAAGCAGCAGTAAGATGCGTTCGAGACCAAAGCATTTAATTTGTATTTGTCCCCAATCCTCTCTACGTGTAGTTTATGTAGATTTCAATAAAGCAAGCGATTTCCATTTTAAAAAATCTATTCAAATTGTTTGTGTTTTTTTGTGGAAATGTGTCAAATTTTGGAATCGGGCACTTAAAATGTTCGCCTTGATCTGGAATGATCCTGACATAATACTCTTTATATTATTGGGCATACTGATTGTGGATAATCTCTGGTCAATTTATCTAATGTTGCGCGAGGTAAAAGTCAGGAGACAAGTCTGCCAATACATACTATGTATATATATATATTTTTTTATTTTTGATTATAGATTCTAATAGTGCATCGAGTGAAAGAAGTGCCCGATCTGCTGCGTCCATATTTATCTCAGGAATTATTCGATTCAATGCGTACTTATAAATTACACAAGAGTTGGCTTTTCATTGGGAATACCCTTATTGTGGTCGTCTTTTGTGGTTGCCTTGAGCTTTACTTTGGCTTCTATGCATTTGTTTGGAACTTGGCCAATAAGTTGGCATTTGCTAAATGGATGCAGCATGAGTTGGTCGTCTCCGTAATCTTTGCCTGCATTCTTAACGTTTATATGGTGATTAAATCCGTGCCAGGACGTCTCTATGAGAAGTACTGCATTACCAGTTTGGTCAAGAGGCATCCTCAAAAGTGGTATATGTACATTTTGGGTTACCTGCTGGATATGGTACTCTCGTTCGCATTGTTGGTCATCATGGTGGCACTTTTCATATATATAGTCAAGTATTTGGGTCAGTATGCATTTCTGGGACTTTACGCATTGGCGATGCTGCTGACAGTGTGCATAATCCTACTGCTGCCCTATTTTATTGATCCCTTTGTGGGGAAACGTGTGCCGCTGCAGAATCAATCCCTGAAAGCGGAACTGGAGCGACTTACGGCCAGAGTGGGATTTCCCATGCAACAGGTGCACATTATAAGAGTAAGAGATCCCAGCACTGGCAGCAATGCCTTCTTTTATGGCAGCTGTTGTCTGAAGAGGATTGTCATCTTTGACACCCTGCTGTACAATCGAGGACTCCAGAGTCACGTCCAGCTGCCGGCAGAGGAGATGGGCAAGGGACTGCGTGATCCCCAAGTGGTTGCTGTGGTTGCTCACGAGCTGGGACACTGGAAATATGGGCATTTCTACAAGGCCATCATTATGTTTAAGACACATTTATTCCTCACTTTGTTCCTGTTTTCCCTGTTCTTTCCCCATGGTCCCATTTATCAGGCAGTGGGATTTGAGTGCGGTCTTCAACCGACTATTGTTGGATTCCTAATTGTATTCGGTTATGTGCTGATTCCCTACTTTACGTTGTCCAATGTCCTGATGCTCTCCGTGACCCGGCAGTTTGAATATCAGGCGGATAAGTTTGCCTCTCAACTGGGACATGCGGGAAATCTGAGATTGGCGTTACTAAAACTTTATGCGGACAATTTATCATTTCCCATATCGGATGAATGCTATTCCATTTGGCATCACACACATCCCACAATGCTCCATCGTCTGGCCAGACTTGCTGAGACATGAGGCGAACAAAAATTGAAATTGAAGTTGATCAAAGTAGCCTCGATTCCATTTTAAATTTGACTGACATTTCAATAAGTTTCTCAACAATACAATTTTTGTTTTTATATATACCCTATATATGTGTGTTATTTTCTTGTTTATTTATGTATTTGATAACATGATCTTATCCTGAGCAATGGTATTTTACGACTCTTGGCCCAAGATTGATCCGAAGATTGTCCTTTGGCTGCTGTTGGCCGTTCTTGTCGTTGACCACATTTGGGAGATGGTATTGGCCAAGCGTCAGGTGAGATGGATTAAAATATACACAAGTTGATTCATTTAGAGCATTTTTTCAATTTTACATAATATATTTGGAATAATGTTTGGGTATCTTTATTCCCGAAAGAACAATCTGCGACATTCAATCTTTAAAGGTAATTTCAAAGAAAGATTCGAAAAGAATCCACACAGAAAATTAACTTTTTGATGTAGTTGTTGAAATAATTGGTTGTTATTTTCTTAGAAACTCTTTAAAAAGTCGAGATGTCAAAAAAAAGTACATTGAAGCGATACAGGGATTCGATTTTCCACTATTTTCATACTTATTCAAAGAACTTCAAACTGTCATAACTTTGTCAATTTTTATCCGATTTTCTTCCGGATTGTCAATTTTATCATTATTTGACCTATATTTTCATTCTGCATCAAAATTGAAAAACCGAATTTGTCATCATTTACTGTCAATTTTTTCCATACTCTTTCCTTGATACATTTCCAAAAATTCAAAATTTCATAACTTTGTCAATTTTTATCCGATTTTCTTCCGGATTGTCAATTTTATCATTATTTGACCTATATTTTCATTCTGCATCAAAATTGGAAAACCGAATCTGTCATCCTTTACTGTCAATTTTTTCCATACTCTTCCCTTGACACTTTTCCAAAAATTTAAAATTTCATATCTTTGTCAATTTTTATCCGATTTTCTTCCGGATTGGCAATTTTATCACTATTTGACCTATATTTTCATTCTGCATCAAAATTGGAAAACCGAATCTGTCATCCTTTACTGTCAATTTCTTCCATACTCTTTCCTTGACACTTTTCCAAAAATTCAAAATTTCATAACTTTGTCAATTTTTATCCGATTTTCTTCCGGATTGTCAATTTTATCATTATTTGACCTATACTTTCATTCTGCATCAAAATTGGAAAACCGAATCTGTCATCCTTTACTGTCAATTTTTTCCATACGTTTTTAACGAAAGGCTTTTAGAAGAGCTCCATATTTGAGACTCCATGTATTTTCTGGTTGATTCTTTTTCCGAATATAACATTTAGATTTCAAGCTTGATCCGTAGTTAGAATTTACATTAGAATTAAATAATATATTTCAGAGATTGTTCTTTTGGGACATTATATTCTATATTTATATTAAAAAAAGTCCTAAATGAATCAGCTTGTACTTTGAGTATCATTTAGTATTTGATTCGCATCTGTCTAGTAGCAACTGGTCTGTCTGGGAGCCAACACGGTGCCGGAAGAGCTGCGTGCGGTGATTCCGCCGGAGATCTATCATCGAGCCCGCGTCTATGAGCTTCATAAAATGGAATTGTTTATGTGGAAGCATGGAATTGATTTGGTCATCAGCCTGGCTGAGGTGTTTTTCGGCTTCTATCCGTTCGTTTGGGGCTTGGCCTGTTCCACATTGCGAGCCGCCACAAAGGAAGAACTCTGGATAAGTCTAATCTTTGTACTCTATCTGACCATCTATATAACTTTGCGATGTCTGCCCGTTTTACTATATGACAAGTGTATATTGGAGCTGCGTTATGGAACTCAGACTCGTCTGCCATGGTATATGTATCTATGCATGGGGGTTATATCGATAGTCCTGGCACAAATTGTCCTTGCACCTTTAACATTAGGCATTGTGTTTATTGTTCAAACTCTGGGTTATTTTTTCTTTTTATATTTCTGGGTCATTTGGGCGGTATTCACATTGCTAATGGTCTTCCTGTTGCCGTATATATGTGCACCCTGTATTGGCAGACAGGTGCGATTGCCAGAAGGACCGCTCTATCAGGATGTGAAGCGTGTTTGTGATTTAACCGACTTTCCCATGTCCCGGGTCTTTATCATACGCACCAAGTCGACGCAGTATAGCAATGCTTATTTCTATGGCAGTTGTTGTCTGAAACGGATTGTGATCTTTGATACTCTTTTATATAACAAAGGATTACCTCCACATGAGTTGCAGCCATTTGAGGTGGGACGAGGATTGTACAATGTACAGGTGGCGGCTGTGGTGGCCCATGAGCTGGGACACTGGAAGAAGGGACACTTCTACAAGGCTACGCTGATCATGAAGGTGCATTTTCTGCTCACCATGATCTTGTTTGGATTGCTCTTTCACTGTCCCCAGTTGTATGAAGCTGTGGGATTTCAGCCTGGCATTTGTCCCATCATTGTGGGTTTCATAATTGTACTGAGATTTGCTCTCACGCCGTATTTAACGCTGGCCAACTTTGTCATGTTGTGGAATTTGCGACGTTTCGAATATGCTGCCGATCGTTTTGCCCATTATTTGGGTTATTCGATGCCGTTGAGATCGGCGCTGGTCAAGATCTATGCGGATCACATGAGTTTCCCCGTCTATGACACCTGCTATGCTCGTTGGCATCACACACATCCGACAATCCTACAGCGTTTGGCATATCAACAGAGATTGGACATTGAGGCGATCTACAACTAATCTTAAAAATCTTAAACTAAGCATCTACAATCAAATTTCCAGTTTCAATTTTAGTAGCTTGTGTGAAAAAGATACTTTAATTTTCTCATTTTCTATTTGTTATTTGTTTATTTTGTAAATTGTTTGATTGAAGTTAAATAATGTCTTTTGGACACATTACGAAATTGAATGTTAATATTGCCAAGTGGTAAGTGGAGCAACTGCAGCTGGAATTGTAGATATTTAACTATTTATTTATTTTTTTTCTAGTCAGACACATATCACTTATGCAAATGGTGCGACACGTTTGCTGACCAATAATCCTTCCGGCTTTGCATTTCGCAGCATGGGCGGAACTAGTTGCCAATGTGTGGGTGACTCTTTGGACCAAGCCAGATTCTTTCTGCAGCGGCATTTTGGTAGAAGAGGCAGCATAGAGAGAACAGACTCTTTGGACAACTTTTTGCTGGCATTGGGTGTAGAAATTGACATGGATGAAGAGCCTGAGGAGCAGCAGGAGCAACAGGAGCAGGAGGAGCAAGTGCAGCAGGAGGTGATCCAAGAAGACAGCCAAGAAGACAACCAAGAAGGTATCCTAAATGATATGCCAGAATATGTCCAGGCAAACACCCAAGAGATGAACCAAGAAGAAGCTCTAGAAGAGGCGGAAGAGGAAGAATTAGAGCTGAAATCGGAGCCGGACTGGCACACCTGTCACCTGGAACAGTTGCCTCAGGTGCTGCCACAGCTGGCCATACAAACCGATTATCATATGGAGCAGTTACAGCTAACCGATTGTGCCTGGCATCTAAAGAACTGCAACTGGCGCAATGTGCCCAGCAGCGAATTCCAGCTGCCCAACTGGTAAGTCACCCTGTAAAAAAAATATATCTCACAACAATTAAACCAACAAAACAAACCTAGCCAATGCCATAGAATCCAACAGACCATGGGACACATAAATAAGTTGGTTAATGCAGCGATGCCAGAAGAAGAAGAAGATGAGAGCGAGAAAGAGAAAGAGCAGCGTTTAAAAAGGAAGTCAACTTGTCTGATGTCCAATGTGAATGCCAACATAATGAGTCTCAATGGTCTCTTACAACAACTCAATCAACTGCTGGAACAACAGAATGATGAGCAAGCGAGTCTTTCGTCCATACAGGGTGTCTCGTCCAGCATATAATGGCATACAGGGTGTCTCTTTGAAATTGTGATCTATCGATAGTTTATTAAAACACACGTTTGTTTCATAGAATTCGCTTGACATATGGTAAATGGTATAAAGGTATGGCATATAACAGCATACAGGGTGTCTCGTCCAGCATGTAATAGCATACAGGGTGTGACTGACAACATAATGAGTCTCAATGGTCTCCTTCAACAACTCAATCAACTGCTCGAGCAGCAGAATGATGAGCAAGTGAGTCTGTCCTCCATACAGGGTGTCTCGTTCAGCATATAAAGGCATACAGGCTGTCTCTTTGAGATTGTGATCTATCGATAGTTTATTAAAACACACGTTTGTTTCATAGAATTCGCTTGACATTTGTGTATGTTGTATGGTATATGGGTTTATGGTATATAGTTTATAGTTATGGCATATATATATTATAGTTATATTGTATATATTTATTAGAGTTATAGTATAGAGTCGGAAAATCCATTTTTGAAGCTTTACATGCAAGTGTCTCTATCTTCTGATATTTTCCATCTTAAACATAGCATACGAGTAAGTTGATAATATATATATATATATGTATATTATATAAGTATATACGATATTTTTTCTTTTATTTACTTGGCAATTGTTAGATCGTTTTGATCGTACGTTTCATATCGTACAAGTTTCTCTAAAACATATAATAATTTAGCTAGCATAGATTTAAGTTGTTTTTTTTTGGCTATGGTTGAGTTTAGGGTAAAATATAATAATATAGGAAAGAGTTTTAGTTTTGTTTTTCATGTTTGTTTTTCTAATAGAGAAGATAGCACCTTGAGGAGTTTTCAACAATTTTCCAACAGCTGTTTGGCTTTTGCCTCCTCCACTGGCATCTGAAATCAATCTCAGTGTTTGCACAAGGACAATTACGAGGACAACATGTGTCGGTTGGAAGGGAGGCAGCTTTATAAGTGGAATCTTTAATTACCTGCCTGGGATTGGCAACCGTGTTCGAGTGCCAAATTGGCAACTGCTGTTTTGAGTGATTCGATTCATGTTCGTAAAACTTATGCACTATAATTTTAGGCAAGTTAATATGATATACCATACGGTATACAATATTTTTAAAACACTCAAAAAATGTAGTAAAATTGTTGTTGTTGGAAAAACGCAAAAACTTAGCTGGAAAAAATCACATGCATCAAAATATATATATATATTCATTATACATATACATATATATATAAGTACATTTATATTATAATTATAATAAATATTATTTTTGGTACACACAATAATTAACAACAATTATCTAAAAAATTCGCGCTACATAATAAATATATATTTTTTTCAATTTTTTTTATCATTTTGCATTTGCCATAAATTGTTAAGTGTCTGCTCTTATAATTAGCTAAGTTTTAATTAATTCGAAATTAAATTAGTTTTATCTTCTTTTTAAAAATAAATAAATATAATAGAAAATATAATTTTTACTTTTATTATACCTTCAAAAATTTATCTCAGACAAGACATAAAAATCGATGTACTGAACTTTGTTTCGGTTTGGTTTTTTCTTTTTTTCCGATTTGTTATTGTTTCTGGCTGGTTTCGAGTTGCTTTGTCAAAAAAGTAATTTATTTATTAATATTATAAATTTTTAAAGTTGCTTTTAATACTATTATTTAATTTTATTTTACGAATACACATACATAATATTGATGTTTTTTTGTTGCCTTGGTAGTTGTTTGTTGCTGTTGTTTAGGAAATAGACTTTCAAAAGCTTAACATGCATAAACATTTAATTAATTTGAAACATTTATTTTTTTAATTTATATTTTGTTTGTAAATTTGCTGCGAGTTTAGCGCTTTATAAATTTTTCAATTTCCAAATTTTCGATTTTATTTTTATTCATTTTGCAGAGGTTTTACATTTTGGGAGTTGCTTTCCTCTTAGCCTGCTGCCTGTTAAAGGAGCAGCATTAAAGTAATCAATTGGCATCTGGCCAAAACAACGCTGCCGTTTACCCAAATTGGTAACAAAAATATATATTAGTGTGTGCTAACAAATCTTTTATTCGGCTTAGATTGCTGGCATCTAACGCAGATGCATCTACTGTTCATCCTCTGGCGATATTTTGGCCAGAGTCAGCAATATCATGGTCAGCTCCTTGCGTGAGATTTTGCCATGTTTATCGTGTCCAACGCCACGCATGATTGTCTCCTCAAAGGCAGCCAGATCCTGGGCATCATAGTCATCCTGCAGGGCAAAAATATAAACAATAAATTTTTAAAACAAGCATTGAGAACTTACCTTCTTGACCAGCTCCAGCAGATCCTTGAGAAAACCTTTAAGTTCCTCATTCTCAATGGTGCCGCTGTTGTCCTGTTGTTAAATACAACTTATAGATTTATAGAAAAATGTTTTAAATTTCAATTACTTACACGATCGTATAATGAGAAGACTTTCTCAATATCCTCCTTGGTCAATTTGGTGGCTCCCTAAATTTGAGAATTAAAATAAGAAAGAACTTAAAGTTGCAGCTCAAATTATTTATAAAAACAAATTTGTTATATTTTATATATACACTCTTTAGACTGTTTGACTCGCTTATCATGTCAACTGGCATATGGGACACTAAACTACATATAATTTATGTTTGTATAGGTATTTGTGTCTGTCGATTGTTTGTCTGTGTGTGCTTGCTAATATCATATATTATTTACAAAACTCATGCCAAATATTTTTTGTTTGCTTTCAACTTTTTGTTCTATTTTTTTTATTATGCAAGCCATGCTGCGCGTGTTTGCCTATGTAAATTTAAGCCTTACACATACACACACTCTCACACACTCACACACACACTCATACACTCTGTTGGGGATGCTCGCCTGCATGCAAATCAATTTTCATTTACATTTTTCGTTTTTCGCTTCATGCTTGCGTTGACTCAATCTCTCAATAAACATTACAGCCAATTTCAGCACAATTATTTGCACAATCAAAATGAAAACAGCAAAAACTTTTGTTGGGTTGAAAAACAATTCCCCTAAATGTATGCTACACATTTTTTTTTGGGACTTATAACCAAGAATTATTTTGCTCTCGCCAGACATTCGTATGCGAAACATAACGTATGACTTAATTAAGTGTTTTTGTGAATTCCCTTCCTCTACCGTTTTCTCTTTGTGTTTCTGGAATTCCGTAATTAATATGCATTAAGGTAAATTGCGCATTTCTTGTGGCTTTTCCAAAAAAAAAAAAAAAAAAAAAAAATGTAGCATACATTTTAGCGCTCACATTTATTGCTTTAGCAAAAAAAAATGTAGCATACATTTCAGAGCACACATTTATAGCTTCTCTCTGGGCTCGTGTGTGTGTGTATGGGTGTGCGTAAGTGTTGTACTGTATATGTGCTGCTTAGATTTATTGATTCCACTTCCTTTCTCACACACACACACTCGCACACACACCTGCACTTGTGGTTATGCAAGCGTAAATGCTGCAATCGCTGAAACTGGCAGCGATTCAAGTTCAAAGCTGTTGCAGGTGTTTCTTGGCCCAAAATGGTTCAATTTTGCTAGCCAAAATTTTTTTACATCTATGTGTGTGCGAGTGTGTTGTGTGTGTGTGTGTACGGTTGTCCTTAGGGACTGATAACATTTATTTTATTTAGCCATGTAAGCTGCTTTATAAACGACGCGTGCGACAAAACGCATTTGCCTTATTTTAGTCATACCCTGTACACCGCAAAGGGGTCAAGATAGGGTATGATCAGTAATTATGATGTAACAGCTAGCAGGCAGTTCTTTTTTTTTTAAATTCTAGAGATTCCTAGAGCACATCTGAGTCAAAACAATTGAGAAAATAAATTTATTTTTTTGTATTAAATTGTTTTATGAACCTCTTTCAATATTTTAACTAAAAGGCATCGCATAGTTAAGTTCAGTTTGTCTAGGGCATGCTTATATAGAAATTTATTTCTTTTATTAAATTGTTTTATGAACCTTCTCCAATATTTTAACTAAAGGGTATCTCATGTTCTAGCTTACTTCGTCTAGGGCATGCTTAGCTGCTCGTTTATTTGGCTTTCTGGGGATTGGAAATCCATTAAGTGCCCCCTTTTGGCAGCCCTTTCAGCGCATTGTTCTTCACAGCATGTGTGTGTGTGTGTGTGTGTGTGTGTGTGTGTGTGTGAGCTGGGCTTTATGGTTAGCTTTAGTGTTTAATTTTGCTCAAAATCATTTTCACACTGAATTATACAACATTGGATGGCGCCTAAAAGCATGCTTTACATTTTGTCGGAACTCTCTGACAAATTGCGCACTTAAGTCGGTTTTTGTTAGTGCGGGCACGTTCGCACATTCTCTGATAAAATGAAGTAATTATTTTATACTTCAACACTTTTGAATGCCATTTCGGGGTTACGGCGGCGGATGTCTGCGGCTACACATTACCCATATGGGCACAGTAAGGGGAGTCTTCATTTACAACACAACACAATATACTATATACAGACATAGTTACACGCATTTCTAAATTATGCAAAAGGTAGCAGAGGGTCGTATCTGGACCATCATTAGGTTTTAGCAGCTCACGTACATGCACTTATCACACAGCTCCCTTGTCTTTCTCCCTCTCTCTCTCTCCATCCCTCTCTCTTTCTATTTATCTTGCTGTGTCTGTTTAGGCAAATATCTAATTAGTAGAGCATATTTGTCGTTTGCTTATTGGATTGGTCAGAGCTTAAGTTCCCATTCAGGTTAAGGAGGATGTGTTTGCCATAGCTTAAGTAGTTGCTGTTTGACTTTTAAACACATATTGTATAATAAATGAAACTAAACTTAAGGTTAAAGTTCTGGTTGTTATCAAATTATGCTTGCTACCATTTGTGGATAAGTTTATAAAGTATAAAGATTTGGTATATATTTTTAATTAGCAAAACTCTTGTTTAGTTTATGAATTAAGTTGAATTAAATTATTAAATATTAATATTAATATTAGATATAAACAGAATATCAAATATTTATGTCAATAACTATACTTATCAATAGCCATTATAGACCAATTTTACAGTACCAGATTAAAGATGGAACACAGTATTATATTAAAATTCAAAGTAAATCTCACTAAAATTCTCTTTACTATTTGTACAAGATTTTGTAATTCGAGTATCTATTTTTATTTTAGATTTTCTAGATTAATTTAACCCTTTGCATTGGTTACTTTACATATGTCACAAATAAATATTTGATTATTCTATACAGTTTGCAGGTGAAATTTCCTTTTTCTCTATCTAATTTAAGTACCTTGACAGTTCTTTGACTCATGCCAAGTCAGTTCTGTGGCAAGAAATGTATTTCAAAGCTTAAGTTTTCAAACGAGCCACAAGTCAACTGATATACACAGAATCAAACACACACATACACACACACACACACACACACACTCAGTCGCAATCATCTGTAGTTCAACTTATTTGGTAAACATGCTTAGATGTATCAAAAGATATGCAAAGAGAAGCAAAAGCAAACACACAGCATTCCAGCATGCAGTTAAAAGCTATATATATTCAAATATAAATACAAATATTGTTTATCTCTATCTAAAATAACCAGCTATTTATAGAAAGTTGTCTATAGATATCCAATTGTTTGGGTATTTATGGCTTGTCTATTTTTGTGTATTTTGCTGACAAAAAAAAATTTAAAACAGTCACAAAACGCATTTAAATGGAACAATAAATCACAAGTCAATAAATTAAACTCTATAGTTTTTTTATGTAATCGTAAATGTCGAACAAAAGCAATTTAAATCAAACAGAGTTTTATATTTCTATTAAACTGACACTTTGTTGGAAATTGTTGAAAATGTAAATTCCTTTATATATAACTTTTTTGCTAAATAAATACGTGTAACAAAAAGTGCATCGCTTTTATTAAATACCTTTGCAGATAGTGAAGAATTGATTAAATTACAGCAGAACTTCTCTATAATTTGAATAAACTACAGTGAAACTTTCTTAGAAAATTATCTTAGAAAATATGTTGAATTTATATTTTGAGAAAAGTGTTTCGAGCTCTGCAAAAATTTTTATTATAAAATATTTTCAGATATCTTATGAAAATTTTATGTGGAAGAATAATAAGTTAAGTATGCTTTAAATTCCTCAGAAACAGAATTCCCTAACCATCTTTAGCTATTATGGGGAAACGAATAATCTAGGATTTATTTGATATTTACTTTGTTTTATTTATAATAAAAATAAATATTTAAAGTGCAAGGGTATTTAAAGTTCGGTGCTCCGAAATGACTACGAAACTTTTTTTAACCCCTTTTTTTTATTATTTGCTTTTGTGTTTGTTTTGTTGTATTGTCATTGTTCTTTATTCCAATTGGTTGGAAAACATTTAGTTCGCTTTTGGCTCGGCTTTGGATGATAAATACTTACATCAATGCCCTCCTGGTGAACGAGTGTGTGTTATTTTATATTGTATAGTTGTTGTTGTTGTAGACAGTGCAATTGTTGTTATTGTTGTCGATTTTATATACAGCATATTGTTTGGTTTATTGTGAAATTGTTTATATTTCGGTTTGGTTTTACGGCAATTTAAGAGTTGAGTTTTTAATTGCATTTTATTTATTTTAGATAATATTTTGTTTAAATATGTTTTATTTGCGGATAGTATAAAAAATATTTTGTGGCAGCCAAAATTTACATCACGTGCAATTATATTTTTAATTGGAAATTATTGTTTAAAATTATTATTCATGTTTTGTAAATGAAACAAAATGTACAAGTGTTTATTGTTTATAAGAGTTGATAGTAGTTAATAGAAATATGCATATAAATAAGTATATATGTAATAGATACAGTTGTTGTTTAGGTTTAGTTGCAGTTGGTTAGGCATAGAGTTGCAATAGAAAGGGTTAGGCGGAGGGGAATAAAATAAAGAAAGAAAGTCAGAGAAAGTTTTGTCAAGTTTTCAAGTTTTTAAATGAAAATTTTCTTTTTTTGTTTTGTTCAAGCTGCAAAAACTATTTGCCAGCGTGATCATTAGTTTAAATTAATTGGATTAGTTTAGCAGTATTTGTTTAGACTAAAAGAGTTTTTTGGTTAGTAAGCTAAGTTCCAGCTAGAATGCAGCAAACTTAAAATTAAAATATTAAGTATACGTCTAGTAAACATAAGCTAACCAGAGGCAAGACCAATTAGTTAAGGATTTAGTTGCAATTAGTTACTTATTACGCTAAAAATTTGTTTGTACTTCTAATAACATTTGCTGCCAGTTAAAGGTGCAAAAGAAGTTTCAGCATTTCATACATAGAGAAAAAACAAACAAGAAATGAAAATGTAAGAAAATTCAAAGCAAACTAAATTGTCTGTGTCAGCTTTTTTTTGGCCATATTTTCAGGTAAACTGCACGTGGCTAGGCCAAATGTCGCCGTAGAGACAGCTTGAAAGCAGCGTAAACAAAAATATGCCCCCTTAAGTGGTTTCCACAGGAGAAAGAACTAGAAACTTAAATAACACGGTCAGCCCACTAAACACACAGCCTTGATGTTCTGTCTCTTTCTTTACCTCGCACCTCTCTCTCAGCAGAATTAAAGTAAATTTCGACAAAAAGTTTTTAAAGCTACGACTGCAGTTGCAGTTCTTGTGCATTATGTTGCTGCCCATTGCGACACACGCGGCGTATACGTGATATGCATTAGCATAAGCTGTTCCGGCATTGGCACGGCGCCAGAGCAGAATAAAGCCAGCAAACGTCACGTCAAGAGGTTGCCTTAAACACTCGCCAACCACAATTTAGTTTTATATATACCTCGCAGCCATAAAGTTGTCTTATAGGGTATCATAAAGTTGAAAGTGTGTGAACTACAGTTGAATAACATTTGTTGTGGGACATTTTTATGGAAAGTGGAATTTAGAACAGGTACGTGTATGGCAAAAGTGGAACGTGGAATTTGATATTTAAAATTTGAATAGTATCCTTAAAAGAAGAAAAAGCTAAGAAGCTTTTTAATAGCGATGACTTTGCACTGTATGAAATTTACCTTGATTTTTTAGGTTGATAAAATTGTAAAATAAACAATTGCTAATTTTCATAAAAATGCTTTTTATTATTTAAGGTATTTATAATTTATATTTAATATAATGACTCAAACAATCATTCAGAAATTCAGTTAGCATTACAGGGTATTTTTTGCAACACCTTTATATATTTTTATTATGATTATTATATTTTATAAAATTTTTCCGGCTACAGCAGTAAAAAGGCTGCCATAAACATCAAATGCAATTTGTTGTGCAGTGTAATTGGGTATGGCAATTACCTGCTCTTCAGTTAGTTGCTGGTATTTTGTACCTGCTGTAACTGCAGTCTGCATACCCATAAGTCATAAGTCTTTGGTTGCCACTTGGTGGCTGTAAAAATGTTGATGCATGCTTATTTTTACATTTATTGCTCCCTTCCCGAATATGCCACGCAAATAATCCAAGCTTGCCTCGCGAGAAATATATATATGGGTATTATGATATGGCCAAATGGGCTGGAAATGCCAATTTTATGGCTGCTTAAACTTGTAGCATTTTATTGCATACTTGCGGGCGTTAATAACCACGCTGCAACAAAGTTCCAAGATGCGTAACCAGGTGAAAGGTCCTTGGAGAAAGAGGAAGAGAAAGAGGACTCTTCTTATCAGCTACACACTGGCCGAGTTCTGTTCTTTATGGACTTGAACAACAGCCATTATAATTGGGTGCTGATGCTGCACAAATGGATGAAACTTGTGGTCAATAGAGAGAAGAAAATTGATGGAATCTTCACGTTGACAATGTGACATGATGTGGCATGTGGCATGTACGAGTTGATTTCAACTTGTCGCTTACATTGTAAATGTGTGACATGTTACATGTTACATGCAGCATGCAACATGCACTGGGCGTGGCAGAGAGAGAGAGACAGAGTGAGAGAGGGAAAGAGAGAGCGATGTGTGGAGCAGTTGTCAATAAAAGGCAAATAAAATGTCAGTGTGCAGCCAACTGTAACAATGGGCAAATAGTTTACATGGCTGTCGTTGTCATTGTGAATGTTGTGGTTGTAGCTATAACTGTAAATGTGACTCTTTGTGGTTGCACATTGCTCATACGCCACGTTGCACAACCGACTGAAAGCTGGCAATTTAGCAGGGCCATGTTTTTTAGCTCTCTTAAAAATACTTGTATGCATATTGAGTACTTTACAATGCGTGGAAATCAACAGAAGATGAAATCAGCTGCTCTAATTAAAATTACCCATACGCCATGTTGCATCAGACAGAAAACTATACATCAAGTATTCGCACTCGGAATCGATGAAAGAACTTTAAGATTTTTAGCACATGACCAACACATGCGAAATGCTTTTCATAAGCAGCTGGAATGTGATTGAGGCACGTACACTTGCAGCAAATAGCAACAATAAGACCTAGTAAATGGCAACTGGCACAGCTCGGACTTTTCTATACGTTTGTCGAACTTTGCTGATTGCCTGGCAGAGCTTAAAGTAGAATTGTACTTAGTTTGGTCATGGTCAGAAATTTTGTGCATTGTTAGACATCTGTACAGCAGCCAAAAGTAACGAAAGAGTTTGCTCAAGTTGAGCTTAAGGCATAGACAGGACACAGGACACAGAAGATGACTAAGTAATGCCATATGTTAGGGGTTGCCAGGAAGAAGCTTACGGAATATCAATGGAATTTATAGAGCTTTATTAAAGCACACGTAATATCTTTGAATTATCTACTTTGCAGCTTTAATTACAATGCTATTTCAATGAGTAACTCAGTAATTCAATTACGTAGCCATATTTATCTCAGTCTAGACATCCTAATAGCTTCATTATTATTAAGACAAATTATTATACTCAAGTAATTGCACTTATTTTTGGTGTTCTCAACTCTTTACTTGCATTGCTGATTCAATGAGTAATTTAGTAATTTAATTATGTTTGATTACTTCAATCCAGTATTATTAATAGCTGCTTTACAGACACATTGTGTATATAATTGCCACAGTAAATACTTAATAAGTTCCAATAATTGTCTCTTTAGCTACAATTACTAAGCCAGTTTAATATGCTAGTTAATTATTTATTTTATTTGTTCAATGTGGACCAAAACTAGTCGACGAATAGTAAAAAATAAAACCTTAAATTAAACCAAATTTTAAACATAATTTTAATAGCAAAAACTTCGATTACGTAAGAGTATTTTACTTTTAAAATTTGAAAAGATATTTTAGAGTTAGAGTTATTTAAATCAATTTTAATTACTCAAATATATTTACAGAAGCTAGGAAAAATTGTATATACTTGTAAATAAATTTTTGATATTTAAATATAACGAATTTATATTGCTATGGCAATTTACACTCAATTTCAAGAATTCATCTCTTGACTCTCAAGTTTTTCTCTTTCATTTTCGAGTGGCAGCTTGTGACAAACCCTAATGCAACATTGAGCTGGCTGAGCAATGCTGAAAGCCAAGTACAATAAATGTAAACGAACAACCACGAACAACAACGACATTCTGGTAAATATTGCAGTCAAAGTTGGAGTAGCGTCTATGACGATGACCAAGTTATGGCCAAGTTTTTTTTGTTGTATAGTATGTGGTCTGGTGACCAATTACGTTACGGGCAGTAGCAACAATGGATGTTATAGCTGAGGGCTTTTGTTTGGCCAACAGAGCTCGAGCTGCGCTCCATTTAACCCCAATGGGCACATTTTGAGCAGCGCTCTTCTTTAATATTAAATGTCAAATAAATTCTGAAATGTAGCTACAAAAAATTCCTCAAAGCATTGTCACTTGATGCGACCATTTTTAATGTCCCAACGAGCAACACCTGCTGCTAATGCTGAAGAAAAGGATTGGGAATCAAATTTGGGAAACTAAACTTTGCCTAATTACTGAGTCAAAAGTTTGACAGTTGTGGCTTAAATGAAAATACTTCTTTGCCAATTAAAAGTGACAAACTTTGCTTATTATTGCAGTCTCTGAAGACCTCTAAAAGCAGCTGACGTTGAGAAAAAAGGGTAAATAATCAAAAAAGAAGTAAGTGGAGTTTTATTCAACCAAAACCCATAAATTGATTTGTTCAATTCGACAGGCACAGGTGTTTCAATCTGATTTGCCATTTGACATCACCCATACGCCACGTTGGCTGCCACAGTTTTTTATGCTGAGCATTGCAATTTCTACGGTTTGCCTTTTGTACGCTTCGCTGGATTTTATTTTACGATTATGGCTTAAATCTATTTGAAGTCACTCGAGCAGACACAGACTTTGAATAAACTAATGAGAATAAAAATAATGAAATATAAATAAAAATAAAACATAAAAATCATACACATTGCCTTTATAGTTGAATGCAGTTAGTTGCTAGTTGTTTGCTATTAGCCAAGGCTGAAACTACTTAATAACTAAATCTAAGGCTACCCTAAGTGCTAAAGTGTTGGCCTAGTTTATACGTATTTATTTATATATAAAGTCAAGTTAGTAAATTACAGTAGTAGAAAAGTCAGCTCCACTTAGACTCACTATCTTTCATCGTAATTTCCTTAAATGATCGTTTTACGAACTCATAATGCTTGGCACTTACCTTGAATACCTGACGGCAGAGGAAGTTCTCCTTAACCGGAAGTAGTCTGCAATAAATAAGTTGGGCGTTTTTGTTGACATTGAATGCAGTAGGCGGTTTTCTTTAGCCAATGCTCGAACTACTTACTTGGCCATTTCCGAGAGCTGCAAACGACCATCCTTATTGGCATCGAAAACTTGTAACTGAGACAGAGAAAGAGGGAGAAGAGAAAAACGTAAGTAAAGTAAATGAACTCAATGACAGAACTTTTATGCCTAATTAATGTTATAGAAATTGGTTGTGTGTCTCTGGAGCATTACACAACAGCCCAAAATAAAACACATGCTCGTAAATCGACTTGGTTAAGTTACTTAACGATTTTTGTCATGACTGCTGTTCCCCCCGGAGCAATAAGGCCTTAACAAAAGCTTCAATTACACATATAATATTGTATGTATTTTGTTATTAAATTCGTAGTACATATTATTTGGTAGGCTTGAAATTTGCTAAAGTTAATCTCTTCACCGATTTTCATGCGAAATAGCATTTTGATCATTTCATATTTTTTATAATGTATATTAAGTATACGTAGCGTATACGTCATATTAAGTGTTCGAGGCGTATACGTAATATCAAGTATACGCAGCGTATACGCAATATCAAGCTTACGCAGCGTATACGCAGTATACGTAGCGTATACGCAATATCAAGTATACGCAGCGTTTACGCAATATCAAGTATACGTAGCGTATACGCAATATCAAGTATACGTACGCAATATCAAGTATACGTAGCGTATACGCAATATCAAGTATACGCAGCGTATGCGCTATATCAAGTATACGTAGCGTATACGCAATATCAAGCTTACGCGGCGTATACGTCATATTAAGTGTACGTAGCGTATACGCAATATCAAGTATATGTAGCGTATACGTCATATTAAGTATACGAGGCGTATACGCAATATTAAGTTATTAATATTATTATTATTTCTCATATTTTCTCTACCTCTTTCTTCGGCAGCTTAGAAATATAATCAAATTTCATTAAAAAACCACGAAAGCCATTCAAAACTTGAGCTAAATTTAAATCTGATTAATCTAATAAAAATTTTATTTGGAACGCTTTTGAGATATTTTTAGCAAGCCTTGTAACTCCATCGATTTCAACTTTGTTGAAATGTAAGCTTCAAATTTGTTAAATAAGTTTGTTAGAGTATTTAATCCTTTACGATTTTTCTTTTTTTTTTTTTGGTTACTTAACTTGCAAATGAGTTGCGAGATTGTCAGCGAGACTTTTTATCATCATTTATTATGAAACGTGCTTCAAAAAAGAATTACCACTAACCAGACATGCGAGAATGTAAAAAGTATAGGATACTTTGAAAGACAGCACTTGCACACACGCAAAGTAGAGAGAAAAAAGAGAAAGAGAAGAGGACACACATGCCTGGTTTCATTATAAACTTTTTAATTAACAAAGCTTTGACTGCATATAAATTGCAGCGCATTTCCCATTATTCTTGTCGTGCCAAAAAATGTAATTGCAATATTTAACACTAGACTTGGCTCACGACAACAAGTACAAAGACGTTGACATTGATTGACCAATAGTTTGTTGTACTTGGTAATGAATTTCTATATCAAAGAGTATCTAGTGTAATATTAAGTATACGTACCATGGTGTCTGTGTATTCAATGAGCTTGTCCTCGGAGACATCATTGATCTTTTTGGCCTCTTTGAGCAAGTCACGTAAGAAATTCTTAAGCTCATCCGCCTCAATGTAACCAGAGTTATCAGTATCGTATTCACGCCAGATCTACAAGCAACAAGGATAACATCATGCTCAAATTAATTAGGAAAACATTTCAAAAATGCTGTTAACAGTTTCGCCATCAGCAGCAGCCGTAAGTCCAGTCTGTTTGTCAAAGACTGTTCCTTGTTTTACGCTCCGTTGACCAACACTTACCTTCATGAATTCGACGCTTGATTCCAAGGGGTTATCGAAGCGGAAAAGCAAAAGGAAATTCTCTTCCATGGGCAAAAGTTGAGCAAGCTGCAAATATATATATATATATAAAAATATTTGTCACCAAATGTTTGACTTTAAGGTGTGCTTTCATTTCAAATAATTTGAAATTTAAATAAAAGTTAGATTTAAGTTGTAAATTAGTGTTTGTTGTTAAGAAATGTAGTTTAAGTTAAATCAGGAACAATCTTTTGCATTTATTATCTATTTGATAATAATCTATCTGGAAAAAGTAATTTTACTTGGGCTTATTTGTTTTATAATTTTCGAAATGTTGATCAAATTTAAGACAATATCTATTTTGTGTTTTCTTAAATGTTTTTTATATTGTCTTTGTAATTTTAGCAGCCTATTATAGTATTTAATTTACAAATTGCTAAACTTGTCTTAAAGAATTCCAGCAAATTGTTCCTCTCCAATAAGCTGTAGGTTTAAAATGTTTTGCAACGAAGAACATTTAATTGAGCGGGCTTTTGCAGCAAGACAAACAATTTGCAGCTGAAAACTTAAGCCCTTTTTATTATGGGGTTGCAGCGGGTGCATCGTTATTTTACTTGAAAATATTTAAGCTAACTAAAAGTAAAGTCTGTACTTCAGTTGCTCTCTCCAATTTCTGTGGGAAAATTGCAACGGAAAACTTTTGCCGCAATATTTAAGCGACGATTTCAAATTTGGTCATGTCGAAACGAAGACGGAGCAAAGTAAAAGAGAGAGGAAGATGGACAGAAAAAGTGGGTTGTAGTAAATCCTTTTGAAAAAGTTTGCCTTTAATTTGCTTATTAAAAATGAGTACGTCTTTGGCTAGCACTTAACCTAATTAGTGTTACGTATTTGTTTGGAACTGGGGAGATTTTATCCATATCACCTGTTAAAAAGTTGCCACATGGCGTATGCGCAACCTTTGCAAGTTGAATAAATGATGAATGATGTGGGTAGCTGAGAGCTTTTTGAAGTCATTGTGATGCGAGTAAGCTGCACAAAAAGGGTTCTTCCAACCTGGACAAAAAAACTTTGTCTCATTTATCATATGAGAAGAGGACAAGAGACAAGAATCAGACAAGGCAACATTATTATTACTTTCATTCAATTTGATGTCACATTACACAAAAGCTACTTTCAATAGTCTGCGGACTGCTCTACCATTCTTAAGCCTCAATTAAAAACTCATTTAAAGACGGGGGGCAAAACTTTTACCGAAACCTTGGCAAATAGCAAAAGGGCGAAAATTGCGAAATAAATTATTGAGGCCCACAAGAAAATTTTGTACAGAGCAGGGCAGCATCATTTAAAAAGCAATTTGAAGGCGGCATCAGGCAGAGAGCCAACTTGATGTCACATTGCGCATACGACATGTGCGACGACGACGCCCTAAACGACGAAGAAGTATCTAGAAAATATATAAAATGCTGAGCAAACATTTATACATTTATAGCTGAAATTACAGGACAAGTTTACACAACTACGAAACATGTTAAGCGGTTCAATGTGATGACTGTAAAATTGTTGTACACTGATCAGAAATGCTGTGAAATTTGAATATTTTTACAATGATTTCACCATTTTGGTCTATGATTTAGCGTTAAATACGGTTTTATTAGATTTTAAATGTAAGACCTTTAAAACAAAAACAAATATTAGGATATTCAATTTAAGTCATTTAAAAATTAAAATTGAAAATTGTGTTTTTCTAACAGTGTACTTAGGTATATATGACAAACCTCTCTGATATCGATTTTGCCATCCTGATTATCATCGTAAGCCTCCATAAAGCAGGACTTTAGCTCCTCCAGCATTGTGTCAGTGACAGCCTATAAAAGCGACAGATGAGATGGCGATGAGTTAAGTTAAGTTGAGAGCTAACATTAGAGTTTCCATGATAAGAGTGCACTTTGCACTTTGCACTCACCTCGGGGCTAATGTCGGTGGCATTGGCGCTGGACACAAATTCCCGCAGAAAGCCATCCAGCTCGGTGCCCTCGATGTAGCCATTGCCTAAAGCACAGAAATAAAGCTGACAGTTAGCCGGGCCAAAAAGGAGCAGGCAAAGAAACATATGCTGTAAGTAAAAACAAATACAAATACGAACCATCTTTATCGTAGTGCGCCCAAACATCCATAAACTGATTTGCCGACAATTTCTTCAATTCGCGCGATTCGGGATCACGATATTGGCGCATAAAATTGTGAGCCTTCTCGATTTGTACGCGCTTGGCGGCAGCAGCTGCAGCAGAATCCATTTTAGCTAGTTTTCCCTTTTTTTATTGAATTTGTTTGGTAGTTTGTATTGGGTTTTCTTTCCTTTGCCGAGTTTATCTATAAAAGAAGAAAGGTATTTGAAAATTTCAATTGAAAGCTATTGCGAAATAGTCACGTAAGCAGACGCAATCAAAAATCACTCAACAAACTAAACACTGAAAAAAAGACCAACTTCTAAATCAAGAACATTCTTCTTAAATATTTTGTTCTGAAAATAAGAATATTTTAAGACCAATTTACTAAAACTAAGATTATTAATCTAAAAATTCTTAAGCTTTTAATATAAGAATAAACATTTAAAAATGTTAGGAAAGTATAAATAGGTACTATTTCGTTTCAAACAAATGGTGGCAGTTTGGCGCTCAAGTTGGTAGTTGAAAACTTAAAATTTTATTTTGTTTTTTTGTTTTTTCTGGTTTTTTTTTTTTGTTTTTTATTTTTTTTTTTTTTTTTTCCGCATACTTTTCCCTTGACACTTTTCGAAAAATTTCAAAATGTCATAACTTTGTCAATTTTTATCCGATTTTCTTCCGGATTGTCAATTTTATCATTATTTGACATCTATTTTCATTCTGCATCAAAATTGGAAAACACAATTTTTCTTCCTTCACTGTCAATTTTTCCATACCTCAATTTTTAAAAATTGTAAATATAACGAAAAGTTGTTATTTATTTAATTTTTTGATTTTAATTCTAAGTACATTTGTTCTTAAAATAAAAACTTGGTCTTATTTAAAATGTTCTTAAAATCAAGATGTGCTTTCTTAATTTAAGAATTTTATATTCTCGACGCATTTTTTAGACCAAAAATCTTAGTTCTGAGACCAAAATCTTGATTTTAGAACATTTTTGTTATCAGTGTACAAAACCACAAGAATGTAAAACTTTAACATTGTTGCATTGTATTTTGGAGCAACAACGCAGCTAAAACTAAAAATTAAATCAATTAGTTTGACAGCAAGTTCATTATTGGCTTAGAGTTTTACAGTGGTGGTTTTACTGTGGTGGAAGGAGAGCTTAAAATTAATAGCATACACACACACACAGATACACGCACAGAGATACACCAATACACAGACAGGGGCGTCACAATGGGGCGCATTGTCGACATGACGTCCTTGCAACTAACTATTTGAGTTGCCACGAAGACAGCGCATTTATAAAGGGCAGCTAACAGGATTAGAGCACACATACATAAACGCACAACATTGTTGTGTGTGTGTGTTTTTAAGCCGCAGCAGAAACTGCTGCATACTTATAGGGTAGCTACCTAGACAAGACGCGTTGTCGCCCATAAAATGCACAATATATTGTAGTTGAGGGCGACACTTAAATTAAGCCAAATATCAACCTCTGTTCCACCTGCTGCTCCACAGAACCCCTGCTGTTGTTGGTTTAAAACGCATCAACGTCACTGTGAGTTAAATATGTGCTTATTCAACGCAGAGAAAACAATCTAAATTGCTTAACAAACTAAAATAACTAGCATAAATTACAAAGCGTGTTGCCTTCGTTGTTGTTGTCTGTCGGTTGCTTTGTTGCTGTTGTTCGGTTGCTGCGGGCATTGAAACAAAGAAGAAAATTGGTAAAAAAAAGAGGAGGAGCACAGGATGAGCAACAACAGGACGTCAGGATGTGAGCTAAACGTTTGTCCTGCTCGGAAGTTGCGGGCGAGTAACAGTTTTGTTGCGGCTCCTGTGGCTCTTGTGGCTCTTGTGGCAAAAGGGGATTGCCCCAAACTATGCCTGCCCCTTGGACATGAAAGCAATTTTCGAGCAGCTGCCGCTAAATGAGTTGCACACTGTCAAACACACACACACAATCAATGCGGGCAAGGAACGCAACTTGTTGCTGTTGTTGCTGATGTTGTTGCTGTTGTTGCTGTTGCTGTTGCTGTCACACTGTTGTTGCAACACAATGCACTGCCGGACAAGTTGCGTCATGTTGTATCTGTTTCCACCAAACAAGAGACTCGGGCTTTAAATCAAATTGGATGAAATTAGAGAATTGCATATATACAGCGAACTCTCTGATATATGCATATTTTAACTAAAAACACAGCATTAAATAAAGAGCATAAGGAGTGCACAAAAATGCCTATTTTAACTGGCAGTTTAAAATTTATTTTCAATTTTAATTTTAAGATTAATTAGTCTTCTGCCGACACGGTTAAGTTGATGTTAAATAATAATAGGTTATAAATAAAGTGTCAAAGTTCGAAAATCAAATAATATTTAAATTAATTCTCCTATTAAAAATAATTAAGTTTCAATGAATTCAATAATGACTGTATTTCAATCATTTTTAATGAGCTTTAAATTCACTCATAATATGAAACTAGAATTTGTTTCTGACTTTTAGTCTTTAAATTATTTTAAATGAGCTTCAAATTCGCTCACAATATGGGACTAAAAATAATATTTCTGACTTTTACTATTTATCTCAATAAATAGAGGGCTGAAATGCTGAAATAAATTATACATAAATACTCGAACGCAACTTAATTAATATTGAAATCTGATATCAAAGAAAATATTGTAGAAAAATTGATTTTTAACTACACACAATTGAACTATTATATTTCTCAGAAATTTCAATATAATTTAACTACACACAATTGCACTATTATATTTCTCAGAAATTTCAATATTATTTATTAGATATTAATTGAATTTGCCAAGCTATAAATATATTTTTATAAGTCTGCCAAAGCATTTAAGCTGCGACTTGCCGAAGACAGCTTTAGTTTACATTTATTTATTTGTTTTTCATGCTGCAGGAACTTTTAACAATGTTTCTAAGCGGCAATGTCAACAACAATGACAGAGAGCAGCAAATTGCAAACACTTGTTAAGCTTTTAGTACTTTTACTACCTGCCGGCATACAAAGTATGAACTTTAAGCTTGCAAGTTGCAACTAACCCGCTTAACTGCAGCTGATTGCAATAAATGCAACATGAACTGCAACTGCAAAAGCAACTGAAACTCTAACTTCAACTGCAGTATCTGTAAGTACGTGTATAGTAATGCTGACTTAAAGACTTTTATCCTGCAGCTGTGTTGACATTGTATGACTAAAAAAGAATTGCATAGCAAGAAAAGAGGAGACCAAAGCCTTGCAGCACATTCTGGGTCAGCCTCATTAGAAGGACCTTCGCATTGTTGGCGCGCCGTTTGTTATTACAAAACGCATAAAGGAATACAAATACAAAACGAATACGAATACGAGTACACTGATAAAAAAATGTTCTTAAATCAAGATTTTGGTCTTGGTTAAGATTTCTATTCTTATATTAAGAGTTTAAGATTTTTTAGATTAATCTTAGTTTTGGTAATTTGATCTTAAAATAATCTTATTTCAAGAACAAAATATTTAAGAGGAAAGTTCTTCATTTTAGAAGTTATTCTTTTTTTCAGTGTACGAGTTGCACAGCCTGCAGCAATTTATGTTGTTGTTATTGTTGTCGTTGCTGCTGCAATTGTGGAATGCCATATGAAGCAGTAAATATATTTATGTATATATATATGACTGCATTGCCAGGATATGTGAGAACTTTCATTGTGTTGCAGGCACTTGAAAAAGGCCAACATTGAGCGTTGCAAATGCGAAATATGGCATGCCACATATGAATACAATCTTCCTCTTTCAACAGCCAGCTAATGCCCAGGCAAAGCTATTTCCACACTCCACACATAGTCCATAGTATAACTATAAATTATGGCTCAGATTAGCCCACGCTGTTTCAGTTCTTTATACAAAATACGTATGTATAATTCACACTCCATTGTCGCAAACAGATGCAGGAAATGCAATTTTCTGAACAAAGTGCCGAATTGAACAAAAATTTGAAAAATAAGCAAGGCAAGCAAAGATTTTCAGTTTGTTTAGCAGCGAAAGGAAATTGAAATTAGCTCATTTCTTATTAAGGCGGGTGGAAAATACGTAAAGATTTCAACTTTGAGATACTCTACTATCTTTTTAAAAATCTTTTTGTATATTGAAATGATTCAATCTTTTCTCATTAATTTTTTCAAAAAAAATTTAGGTATGGAAAATTTGATAATTTTCTAGATTTTAAAAATCTAAATGCAGAATTAATTAAGAGGTATAGAAAATTTGATATTTTTTCGATTTTGATCAAATTTTCTAGATGATAAAAATTTAAATGCAGAATCAATTTAGAGGCCAAATCATGAACAAAATGACATTCCGCTTGAAAATCTGTAAATTTTTGATGAAGTTATGAGAGATCAAAGTTTTTGAAAAAATGTCAAGGGGTAAGTATAGAAAATTTGATATTTTTTCGATTTTGATCAAATTTTCTAGATGATAAAAATTTAAATGCAGAATCAATTTAGAGGCCAAATCATGAACAAAATGACATTCCGCTTGAAAATCTGTAAATTTTTGATGAAGTTATGAGAGATCAAAGTTTTTGAAAAAATGTCAAGGGGTAAGTATAGAAAATTTGATATTTTTTCGATTTTGATCAAATTTTCTAGATGATAAAAATTTAAATGCAGAATCAATTTAGAGGCCAAATCATGAACAAAATGACATTCCGCTTGAAAATCGGTACGTTTTTGATGAAGTTATAAGAGATCAAAGTTTTTGAAAAATTGTCAAGGGGTAAGTAAAGAAAATTTGATATTTTTTCGATTTTGATCAAATTTTCTAGATGATAAAAATTTAAATGCAGAATCAATTTAGAGGCCAAATCATGAACAAAATGACATTCCGCTTGAAAATCGGTAAATTTTTGATGAAGTTATGAGAGATCAAAGTTTTTGAAAAAAAGTCAAGGTAAGTATAGAAAATTTAATATTTTTTCGATTTTGATCAAATTTTCTAGATGATAAAAATTTAAATGCAGAATCAATTTAGAGGCCAAATCATGAACAAAATGACATTCCGCTTGAAAATCGGTCAATTTTTTATGAAGTTATGGCAGTTTGAAGTTGGTCAGAGTTCGGATTAAGAGAGAATTATGCAATTTAATTAAGATTATGATATTTTATCTACAAACCAACTTTAAATTGTATTTATGAAATTCATAAAACTAGCTTAAATGAAATACTAATTAAAAAACAAGAACTTTTTGCGTAGATATTAACTTTAACAAGTATATAAAGTTTTAATTAATATAAAAAAGTTAAATTAAAATGTAGTTTTGCTAAAAAAAATATAGTGAGTCTCTAGAAGAATCTTAAAGTTGTCAAGTATTTCGGCATAAGTAGGCCAAATGCTGGCAAGTTCATAATAATATTGTAGCTAACATTTATACACTTGTTTTTCCGTCGATTTCGTTGGCATAATTAGGTAAAGTGGCCCGTGAAAAGCATAAAATATTATTCAACCTGTAGTTGATTAGCGCACGCACTTTGCTAATTATGTGAGAGCTGTGGAATGTCAGCATAAACAACAAGCATATATATTAAGTGCCAAATATTAAGTATACGCATCCGACATGAAAGTGTCATAAAAATTGTTTTGCAATGAAACAAACAAAAATAATAATAAAACAAGAAAATAAATTTAATTTTTGCAGCTTGTCGCGCATTTTGTGAGCTGTCAACAACAAGCGAAGCAGCAGAAGAAGAAGAAGAAGCGGAAACGGAAATGAAGAAACAGAAATAGTGAAAATTCGCTTGGCATACTTTGAGGCGAAACGTTGCGGCTTAATGGTCGTTTCACATGGCAGTAACAAAACCAAAAAAAACACACCAGTTGACCCAGGTAACAAATGGCATGGGGGAGGACAAAGATGGCTGGGAACAAACAATTGTCAGGCACTGTCGCCGCTTTGCGATTGCATAAGCGTCAAGACTCAGGAGCGAGAGCGTGTTCAAGTGGCCTCAGTCATTTTTTTTCTATGCTTCCTTGAGTAAACCTGGACAATGATGGCACCCTCTTACCCCACCCTTCCACCCTCCCACTTTCCTCTTCGGAAAGCATTGCATGTTCAATTGTTAACTGACTTTAAATGCATTAAGTTCGTTGCTCACATTCAATTTACTCGCAAGTGTTTGTCTCTGTTTACTTCTGCTTATATTACCGCCTTCTATCTCTCTCTCTATCTCTCTCTATTTCTCTCTTGCTCTGCCGGAAATGTGTACGTGTTTGGAGCCCACAAGCTACGTCTATTTATAAACGCCTTTCTCAAAGTCTGAATTATATATATTAGTGCCTTGAGTATTTTTGACGCAGACGATTGCTTTGTGGCAGTTTCTATTTTTAGCTTTAATTACACCAATTGCAACAGTAACAGTTTTTTTTCTGCCTTTTGTTGACGTTCTCAGACTGATTGTTTGGCCTTGCGATTAGTTGTTTTATTTTCTTTTTTGCTTTTTAACAGTTTTATTGATTATCGTATTTTGTGTTTGCAGTCATAACAAGGCGTATACTTAATATTTAAAATGCTATTATTTCTGCGGTCAGTTAAGTGTAGTTATAAATGTAAAATATTTAGATACATAATCCTTTGGGTAATATAAATTCAATTGCTCTTTAATGAGTAATTAAATTCTTGTTATTCTACATAATTTGCTGGACTTGAATTTCCTGTTTTTGTGTTTGCAGACAATACATACGTATACTTAACGTGTATTACGTATACTTAATATTTAAAATGTTATTATTTCTGCGGTCAGTTAAGTCTAGTTATAAATGTCAAATATTTAGAAACATAATCCTTTTAGGTAATATAAATTCAATTGCTCTTTAATGAGTAATTAAATTCTTGTTATTCTACATAATTTGCTGAACTTGAGTTCCCTGTTGGTTATTGGTCTATAAATTTTGATGTAGCACTTTTCATGTTAGTTTCCTTTTCCTGTGCTCATCATTCTTGGCTTTTATGTTCTGACTGTCCAAGGACTTAGTCACACGATAATGCCAGTAAAACAAATAAAACTGCTGTAAAGCCGGGAAGAGAAAAGAGAGAAGCTTTCTGGTTTTTACAAGCCAACATATAAAAGAGACATCTGTTCGTATAAAAACTTTGTTGCTTTCTGCTGCAATGTGTCAGCTAAAGTCATATTCATAAATAATAATATATAAAGACATTCAAACACCATAACAGAAAACCACATATACACACACACACACACTCCTGCACACACTTTTATATAATTTATGCAAGTGCAGGCGGAAGTTGAAAAGCAAGACAGACACTAACACACACACACACACACACACACACTTACAAGACATGCACAAAGACTGACTGACTGAATGAATGACTGACTAACTGACTGACTGACTGACTGACTGACGGCAAGTCTGCATGTTGTGCCTGCTGCTTAGCTTTTGAATTATAGAGAACCTACATGTATTGTCTGTCTTTATACACGCTGTAAACTGTCTTGAATACCAAAGGGTATATTTCAGTTTATAAATTAACTAACACTACTATACTATATACTGTAATTTTCAACAGCAACAAATTAAATTTGTCAAATATTTATGTGAATATTTCGAGTGCTTAAGACTTGATCGATATTTAGATAAAAAGGTCAGCAAAAAATCAATTTATGTATTGTATTTAACCTGCCATAATATACATGATCGGACAAGTAAAACGGAAGAAATAGGTAACCAAAGTTTTTAATAATGTTAATATGTCAATAAAATTTCCTAAAAGTATGCAGTAGATTTTGGTAGTAATTTCTTGAAAGTACTTTTATATATAATGAAATAAGTAACGGGAATCCTATAGTCGGGATCTTGACTATAGCCTTTCCCACTTGTTTTTTGTATTGAGTTTTTGTATGCGTTATTTTTAGTTCTCCCTGCTGTATTTCACTTTCATTAAGGCACGCCAAAATGTTAAGGGGTAGGTCCTTAAGAAGGAAGGCCTCCACTTGCCTGTGCACGAGAGCGGGCATAATAAAGTTAGCCTTGGCATCAAAGCAGGACACTTGGCCAGCCAAAGCAGGCAACAGTTGCGTCTTGACATTGACATTTCCACTTGGCCAGGCCATGTTAAAGCCAAATGTGGCCCAAATCAGCTGCCCAATGGTTTGAAAATTGCGCTGAGCTCACACGCCTCATAAAAAGGCAAATGGGCCGCATTGATTTGCATGTTCCAACTCCAACTCTCAAATGGCAACATTCTGGTATCTGTGATCCGATCAATCAGCAACCCAAAAGGATTAACCAATAAAATGTTTTGCCAATGCCGAAGGGAGCATATCTAATTTATGACCGAGCTAAGCCCAGATAGACCATTTATCAAAACACTTTGACATTCCAACAATTTTATTTATTGCATTTGGCTTACGTTTTGGGTCCACAATTGGAATGGGCATACACTAATAAAAATGCACTTAAATTTTAACAACCAATTTTTAATGTTGTATTTTAACAAGATATAAGAACAACTAAGAGAAAAGAGCTTACAAGCAGATTACTGTGTTATCGATAAATTTACTCTTTTCGATACTTTTATTTTAATGCTAGCTTATTAGGTGAATTTATCAACTCCTCACAATTAAATTATACTTTTTCAAGCTGATTATTGTGTTATCGATAAATATACTCTTATCGATAATTATATTTTATAGCTAGCTTATTAGCTGAATTGGTCATCTGCTCGCAATTTAAATATACATCCTCAATCAAATTCTTGTGTTATCGATAAATCTACTAATATCGATAAATCTACTATTTTGGATAATTATATGTTACAGCTAGCTTTTTAACTAATCTTGTCATCTGCTCGATATTTAATTATACTTATATTTACAGGGTATACAGTTTGCTTTTGCTGCACGTGTCGAATTCTATTTAAATCTTTCTCTTTCAAGCGACTTAAAGAATTAGCGCGTAATTTACGAGTATTTATCCGGTTCTCTCAGGCACATGGCTATAATAATTTCAATCTCGAAATGTGCATATATTTTAATTAAGCGAAAGTTGCAAACAGACTTAAATTTATGTGAATTTAAATAGCATAAATCAGGCAAAATAAAGATGCAGAAGACACAGCGTATGGAATCGAATGGTTTATTGCATTCTATTTTAATAAATCTTAATATTTATTTGTCTTTCATTCGACGCGCTGAGCGATTTCACACGCTAAGTTCCCCAAGTATATTGTAAAATGTGTAAAACGCAATAAATTTAATTGTAAACATTTCTTAAACATTTCTTCTTACAGACTGCGTATACTCAATTAGCTGGCAATGCTGCAGGTCTCTTTCAAGTTCAATGGATTTGTGATTTACATTCTTGGCTAGTCGCTTAATTGGCCAAATTGTCTGACCTGCTTATAGAAGATGCACAGACAAACATACTTAAGTTTTGTAGCTACAACAATTGGCGAATTAAATCTATAGAAGTCTTCTATATATAGCAACAATTCTACATGCCTGGGAAGCAACGTTTCTTTTTTTTATTTTTTCGCACTTCTGAATGAAACTTCAAGCGGCTGCCTCACAATTATTTTTGGCTTAAATCTGACATGTGAAAGAAAACATGCTGAATTTATTATTATGATAGTACACAGACAAATGCAAAAATGTGTCGGTGCCAATGATGCCACAAAAGGTCAGTGGGGTGTCTGTGCTCTACTTTTCACAGTGATCCGAGCAGGAGAAGAAGCGGTTGCGTCATTTTACAAAAACCGAGTGGGATTAGCTGTAGAAAATCAAATACTTAGCCACCACTTTCACCTGTGCATTTCAACGTTAACATGTTGTCAAACAAAATTCCCTTTACTTATGTTTACTTAAACTTATCAAGTTGTTAACTGACTTGGTATTTATTTGACATGTTGATATTTTACAGCAGTGTTGCTACTAATATTATATATGCTTATAGTGCAGATATAACACATTTCTCAAATGTCAGAGATCAAAATTTAAAAGCTTAACGAATTCAACTGAAGTTTATATTCCCTACCAAAGTAAATTATTATTTTATTTGTCATCGTACCAAATTAAAATTATAAATGACAATCTCTTAACTGAGCAGCGAATTATGTGGTTTTTGGTAGTTATAAACTAGTGGCTTTTGCCTTAATCACATCGCATTACACAGCGAACGCATTCAACAATTGCGACATTGCGTATACGCAATGTTGACTCGCAGTCAGATATTGTTCGTTTAAAAGCTTAAGCTGCCAATGGCGTCGACTAATTGGTAACTGTGACTGTGGCCACACACACACACACACACAGCATACAGAACTCCTACTGCCACCTGTCACAACCCCGCAGAGTTACCATAAAAATTTAATTAAAACTGTTGCAGTTGTCAGACAAACACCACATGATTTCATGTTCCTTTCACAGCAGATCATATTATCTTATACATTCAATTTAACAAGCAGGCAGCGCGGATTTTTATTAAATTAAAAAAAAAATATATATAATAAAACTAATTAGAGGTCTGTGGCAGAGAGAGCTGCCCAAATTCAAGCTGTGCTTTTATTAATTTTTCTTTTTTTTTTTTAACCACTGAAGAGAGGAGAGTTGTGGCCTTGCTCTTGAAAAATCTATGAAAGGCAACCAAAGAGAACATTTCGCATTTAGTTTTTCTGTTTTTCTGTCTTTTTCAGTTCAGTACTTATTTTTTTTTCTGGCGCATCTTTCGACGCTTTATATCTCACACTTGAGTTTGCCACTTCTATGCCGAGTTAAGTACATAAAAGTTTTTTCTATATCAGACACGTTGTTGCCACATCGTAAACAATTTGACAAGAGTTCAATTAAGCTTGAAACGAGCAAAATTCAGAAGGTTGAATGAGCATGCAGAAAACCCTTTTCAAAAGCCAAGTTAAAAGTCATCCGAACATGACTGAGTAGGGTTCAATTTGATGCAAATGTACAACATATTAATAAAACATTTCAAATGATATTCTAATATAGCACAAATTTAAGTGTGAATCAAGTACACTTTTTTAGCTGGAATTAAATGTGAGAATTTCTACATTTTGAGTATAATACGATCTAGATTAATAACTATATTTTTAAATGGTAGCAGATTTTCAAAAGATAATCAATTTATTTATTTTTTTCCTATTTTATCAATGAAATTCATTATTAAATTCCACATTTTTTAGTATGTTAAGCAAATAAAACTTTGTTAAATTTATTGTAATACCCTGCTAAAATGTACTTTGAAATCGACAAAGAGTCATTCATTCCCTAAAACTTCTAAAAATCCATTTGTTGCATTTTTTAAACGTAAAAAAAATTAAACTCATTTATAAAAATATATATTTATTACATAACAAAAATTTTCTAATGCTGAAAATGTACATAAATTTATGACAGCCTATTTTGTCCTTTGAAAATATATCAGAATAAAATAATTATTTTAAAATTATAATAACAGGATATCGGCAAGTCACTGTCTTACTTTTTCTGGATGCTGTGACAGTTTTTGCAAGTTGTGTTTGGTTTCTCTTTAGCTCGCGGGTTTTGTCAATTTGCAAATGGAAATGTCAGTCATTCATGTTAAAATTGTCACAATAGCTGGACAGACACACAGACACACACACACACACAGTCACACCTCAGTAAGGACACGTCAGTTTGAGTGTTAGAGAATGATTTTATGTATATGGTATAAATAAGTGAAACCACAACGCATTTCCATATAATAATAATAGCAAGAAAAAATACTCAATTAACGGGAATGCCAGTTCGTAGTATAGTCTGTTAAATAAATAACAAAAGTGTTGGCCAAGCTGCAAAGGTAAACAACAAGGGGAAAAACAACAGCGGCAACAACAACAACTATAACAATGCAAACAATTTCAAATTCCGGCTGCGTCATCAGCCGTTTTTCAGCTGAAAATCGCTCGGACATAAAAAGACGAGCCATAACAGGCCGCACAAAAAAATTTTCGGCTTATTTTGTATAGATAAAAATGTCGAACCAAAAAAAATACGAAAACATTAATGATTTTTATAAGATTTTTAATATTATTTACCCATCGCAGCCATTTCAAAGAAGTTTTTTAATTGTTTGTCGGTAAAACAGGCCCCATTAAATCCGTCGACGCCTGTTGCAAATGCTATTTTATGGCGTCCTCCTTCCTGATTAACATTCCCTCTGGTCCCTTTATAAACCCCCCAAATCATCAGCTATCCGTAGCCAGGAGCTTGATAAATTGACCGGCTAATACCCATCATAAAACTGAGACACGCGCAAATGTTGTAAATATTTACATAGTAGCCAGTTTTTTATGCCTGGTGGGCCATGCTTTTGTATAAATAATAATCAAGAAGTAATAATAATAATAAATAATAATGGGCAGGCCAACATAATTAAACAGCTGGATATCTATGCCGACCAACAATAAATAGATGTGTGGAAAGATTTTCTGGTTCTTCCCCGAAAACTCAACAGCGTTGGTCAAAGTGTGAAAGACTATGAATATACCCTGTAGTCAGACTCAGGAAAAGCTCTATGCGAGATTTATTAAAAAAAAGAAATTATTGCTTTAATTAAAATATGCTTAGGCTTAACTAATTATAAAAATCCAGACAATTTAATATTAATATGCGTTTAAAATTCGCTTTTGTAACCCAAATTTAAGCGCTTGGAGTAACTCACAATTTCTCAATCTGTTATATCCATTTATTTTTTATTGTATACAGGGTATATGTACAAAAATAAAAAACAAGAAGAAAATTTATGCTGATTGCCTCCTGTTGTTGTTGTTGCTGTTGTTCTTCAAATATTTTTTGGGTAAATATTTAACGTTGCTTGAGGCAAACGGCAACACTTTGGCCCTCAACTTCTTGGCCAACTTGTAATTATAATAATTATTATTGTTAGGCGTGAAAGTTCCCTAATGGCACTTTCACTTTTTCAACCTCTCTCCTCACTCCACACACTCCTCACACACACACACACACACACACTCGTTCCCTGCCTTTTGTTGCTTTTGACATTGTGTAAAGATAATTTTGGAAAATTCCTGCGGGTTTTGTTTGCTGATGTGTGGTGTGTGTGTGTGTGTGTGTGTATCCGTGCGTATATTTGTGTGGGCGTGGCATCTTGAATTAGCGCTTTCAAATTGCCTTTTCAAGTGGCGAGCAATTGAAGAGCATTCCACAGTTTGCTTAATGTCAATTACAGTGGTTACAATGCGGCCCAATTGAAGTAACTATTTTGGTTAACTCAATGGGCTTGTTATAGGACAAGTACTCTTATTAAGTTGGAATATTTGAGCTATAAATAGCTTTAGTAATTAGAGCACTTCATGCTCATTTGGCTGCCTTATCATATGTACAATATAAATATCTCACAATTTGCAATTTTAACATAGCAAAAAACTTATGATTTCTTCAAATAAGTATCTTGAAAGTACGAGTATCTTTAAATTACAAATCAATCTTTTCTTTTATATTCATGAAACTAATTAACAAATGGTTATTTTATTACAATTTAGCTCATTTTCTTGTCTTAATTAAGTCCGAATTTAGAACGAGTCATCAATCATTTTCTGTAGAACTCCCATAAAATATATCATCAACAGATTTATTTTTATTATCTTTAAGTTCTCTAGTAGTTTTGGTAGCAAAAGCGAATCAAATTTGAGTCATTAAAAACATTTGCTTGAGTAAATCCTATTTATGTTTTTGCTGTTTTATTTAGTATACGTATAACTCATACGCCTAGAAATGAGAAATAACATCAACAGATTGCTATTTTAAATAGCGCTTCCTTTGGAGGGGAAAAGGGCAATAAAAGCCACAACCTTTAAGCAAATAAGGCCCATTGACTTCCTGGCGTCTGTCAGTCATTCATTCCAATTTTGCCATATTTATTTTGATAATATTGTGCGGCATTGTTGCTGCCACAGAGCGTGCACAATGAGTCGTCGCTTTTCTTAAATTAAGACAACATTCAACAAGACAAACACAACAATGCGGGTATTTGTATTTATTTATCTGTGTGTATCTGTGTGCACATTTGTGTTATTTTAATTATTTCATTTGTGGCAAGCGCAGAGGAAAATGAAGGAAAGGCAAAAGAAAGGCAAAAGAAAGGCAAAAGAAAAGCAAAAGAAAAGCACATGAAAAAGTCTTCTCTGCGCTGAATTTGTTTTCTGCAATTTGCCAGCGTAAATAAGAATATTAAAATTGAAATGTTATTCTTTTTATTGCTGTCCACCAAACAATTAAATAAAGCCTTTTGGTTCTTGCAACTTGCAATTGTTGCAAGTGTGGCAACAATGAGACAACGTTGTTGAATGTGTTAAGCATGCAACTGACAGCAATTAGCATTAATTAATTATGTATATTAAATATTTTACTTGCAATTTAACTGCCACTTGACAGATAAGCCGTTAAGTGCCAAATGCTTGCTTTAATTAAGAACAATTAAATGCATGTCGACAGCAATTAAAAAACTGTGATAATTCACCTTAGTATGGGTATCTAAAACTAAATAGTCTAGCAGGATATAGAGTTAATTTTCTTCGTGTAAGGTCAAAGTTTAGAGAGCTAAAGGTATTTAAGCTAAAGCATAACAAATTTTAATAAGATTTCTAAGCTTATTTAAATATACAGCTATATATTGAATTAATTTTATATTTATTATTAAAATTTTATTTAAATCATATTTATTATAATTATCTTAATATATTTATTTTCTATTTCCAAAGATTCATTCTAAAAATATTACTATTTCAACAATTTTCCTTACTGGGAGAAAGAGAAAAGAAGAAATATGAAATCAAGTTAACTTGTTAGGGAACTAAACAAAATCAAGCAACTGTATTCAATGGGGTCTATAAATATCTGTTAAATGGCATTCTGTGTATCACCTGATGCGAATGCTTGACAGACCAAATAAGGTACAAAGTTGGTGTTGCATACGCGAAGGCGCAATATGCAAATTAACCTTGGACTCAGCAGTCTGTGCGTGGCGGGTAGAAAATTTATGAATGAGCATAAATTAACAAGACCCGAGCTGTCATAAATGTGACGGAGTCGACATCAGTTGAGGACCTCCAATGTGCACAGACTGAGTTAGACATTCCAACAGTACTGTGTTAAATTTTGCGAAAGAACAAACAACAAATATAAACAAGAAGGCTGTATTTTTTTATTTTATATTTTTTTGTGGAAGTGCATTTTTAGTGTCAAGTTTATCATTAAATGACTGGCGCCCACTGCGTATACGTAATATGAATATAAATTACTGCTGACATTTTTCGACCCTTTTTAATTGAAATTCAAGCATTTTCAATGCGGCTCTTTCCTTTAGCTTGTTGTTTGTATTTTTTGTATTTTTATTGTTTTTGTCCAAAGGCTTTATGACTGTCAAATTGTATTTACGGCAATTTGCATAAAGGTTCAGAAAACGACGAGCGAGCCGTACAGTTTGCATATTGAAGTTGTCGATGTGCTACCAATTGACGCAGCCATATTTTGCATTCAATTTGTGTATTTTGTGTATTCTGGGTGCTTGGGGAGCACTTTGAATTGATCTGGCCCTGCAGGCTGCAGCAGGCCGATTATGACAGCTGCCAGTATTGGCCAACCTTGAAGAGCAATTGGAATTTTTTGGCAACAGCATTTGCACTTGTAACATAAATTATGTTATGTTATGTATAAATAATTGCATGTATTGTATTTTCTCTCTTCGAAGGCCATCAAAATTACAAATAATTGTCAAAATGCAGCAGTTTCTTGCCCAGCAATCAAAAGTCTTTGCCAAACACAGTACAATTATAGTATTTTAAATTATTTCAAGTCAAAGATACGAGTTCTCACATAAAATGCATTATGCACTAAAATTAAATAATTCATTTTAAAAGTATGAAAACAGTTTTTGAATATATTTTCAGATAAAAAATTAGACAACATAAATTTCTAAATGCTTATAAGTCAAAGAAATATCACAAAAATATATAAATTATTGTAATCCATTTTCAGGCATAAAAAATATATTTTTCAAATCAAATTCAGGTAAATAAATATTACAAATTATTATAAAAATGCACACACATTTATTTTATGTAATAAATATATTGAAAAATCATTTTTATTTAAATTTCATATTTACTTTAATAACTGCAGCAAATTGTCCAATTAATATTCAGCACTTTTTGCACTTTTCAAAAAGACTTTTTGTTCGATTTAAATAATCAAAAAACTGTTAGAGCGCACGCAACGAATTTTGCTTTTGAAATTTGATTTTGATATTAAGAAGAACCGTTAACGTCTAGAATCCTTTGCAGACTGCTTCAAATGCTGCCTGGCGAGTGGTTTATCAAAGCCCAAAAAACTCAACACACCTTGAGAATGAAAACCAAAGAGAGAGAGAGAATGCGAGAGAGCTGAGAAGAGCATACGCCGACGACTTACCCGGGTACAGAGAGTGTTGTTGTTGTAGGTGCCACAGTGTTGGGGCAGGGGTTGTTTAGTCTGTGTGTGGCAACATTTTGGGTCTAGCAACATTTTGTTGCTGGCAACAAACTGTTGAATTTGTTGCTAGCGTCGCTGCGGTTTCCAGGCATTCCGTAAATAACAAAAATAAAAACAAAAAACAAAAACAGTAAAGAAAAATTTAACAAAGGCAAGTGATATTGAAAATGTGCTCCAAATTGAGCCTTGACTGTGCCAACCTATGGAGCCAACTGACAAGTGGCAGGGGTCAGAGGGGGCAGGGGGCAGAGGTCGGGTAGCCAAGAGGTTTGTGTGTATATAGCGAACTCTCTTTGGCTTTTTATCTGCCATGCAAAGTGTAAAAATACAAATGAACATAATGCGCACAATGATTTCCGCCAGTTCAACTTTCTCCGCCGATTCCATTTTATACACGTATAGATATATGAGTGTCTGTGTATTTGTATTTATATCTCTGTATGTGTGCTGTTTTAATTGTAATCCCCTTGGGTGCTTTGACTTTCAATGTTTTATCAGCATGCAATATTATAATACTACAAAAAAAAGAGAAACTTTCAGCTGTTTTATAGCTTTTGCCCTTTAGGCCTTAGCTCAAAACCGTGCGTGTTTGTGTGTGTGAGTGTGTGTGTGTGTATGTATGAGTGTATATGTATATGTGCTTGTCAGGCAATGTCAAGTGCGGCTCATGCCATAAAGCGTACTAAAGCAGCTGTTGTTTTTGGCATACCCTGTACTCAAAAATGTTTACAAATAGGTATATGCAAGCATTTTAAATTAAAAAAATTAGCTAACTTATAGAACACAATCATTAAAAAAGGCAAAGCCTATAGTTTTGAAAATATTTAAAATAAATAACATAAAATCTCAAATTTTAGATATTCCATTATTTTCTTTAGACTTTATATATCTTTCAGAACGCTTAAATAGTTTTGAAAATATTTAAAATAAATAATATCAAATCTTAAATTTCAGATACCCTAGTACTTTAATTAAATTTATATATTTTCCACAACGCTTTTCCGCTCATTAAATAAAATTACAGAGTATATGTTAAGTCTACAATAACTATTTTGCTGGTCCTAGCGTGTGGTTCATTCATTTTTCATACAGTTGTGTCATTTTTTTCCAGCGTTTCCCTCAAGTTTCTTACACACACTTTTTGGCCACCTTTGTGTCTGGATTTATGTCTAAGCCTTTTAAAGTTAATTGTTTCTGATTTTGGTTGACAGTGTGTGTTTATTTTTTGGCCATGACTTACTTTATTGACTGACTAAAAGTCCATTTTATAATTGCTGTGACATTGAGCATAGTGCTAAATCCTCCACTTCAATAATTCTCTCAAAGACAACAGCGGAAATTACGAATTACAACAACAAATCCAACTGTAAATTCAGCTCATCTCAACTATGAAATCTGGCAATAAATTTCCGTTGCTAATGCGCCGCTTATCGCTCAATTGGGGCAGACTAAGCAGCTTTCAGGAATCACCGCGAATAATCTTCCATAAGAACTGAGACCTACAGATGTTCCGAAGTAAACAGAGCAGCAACAACAACATCAGAATTAACGGAAATCATTGTTTAGAAAATGTTGTTAAATTAAAATATAATTAAATAGCTAATAAATGGCTTTAAATAGATACATTCTCATTTTCTACAAGTACTTGAATTGTTTATATTCAAAGAATACAAAAAACAAAAGAAATTTCACTTTAAAAATTTCAAGATTTTTCGTTTTGTGTTTTTTCAAGAGTAGTAAAAGCATTTAAATGTGTAAATATGTTAATGGCATTTTGTGGGTCGTCATTCGCATGAATAAAACATTCAAATGTTAAATCAAAATAAATAAGTAGAAAAAATGTACACTTTGAATCATTTAAATGAATGAATGAATTCAACTTTTTCAGTGGTAAAGAGACAGGTATAGAGAGGGAGTTATGCTGGGAATCGACCACAAAATCAATTGTGAGAATTTATTGCTGCTGACTGCCCTCTTTTACACACACAAATACACACACACTCACTCACACTCACACCTAAGAGAAGTCAGTTACAGCCAAAGATTTCTGCATATTAAGAGGCTATAAAGTGAAAAGTTTTCTTACATTTTTTGAGTTCTGTAAATCGTTCTCGCCTGTAATTTATCAGGCTCTATGTGATTTACTTTTTAAATCTTGGCCCAGCATGAAGCTGGTTTATGCTTAAGATATATTAAACTGTGGTGCTTCAGATAGGAAAATTAATAATTTGGTAGCGAGATTGACTTAATGTTACAATAATAAATTTTATAATATATTTAAGTATTTTCAATAAATTACTAATCCACTTTAAATATATTTAAAAATTGTCATATTTAAATTAGTGCACAGTTTTGGGCTTGAAATCTAAATTCAGAATTTGTTTTTTTGTCTGGCGCTATGTTTGTACCACTTTAAATGGAATCCACCAGTCAATGGGCCAATACAATTTCTTTATCAGCTGAGAGCTTATTGAAAGCTGCCGCAGCTTTTGGGCTGTCCTTAAGCTTTATTTATTGTTGTTTGCTTTGCTTTGCTTTCAACGTCTTGCATTATAATGGGTACGAATTTTCACTCACAGAAATTCGTAGTCAGGTTGAATACAAGCCAATGAAATGCTGCTTAAATATTTAAAGCTAATTAATTAATATGCAAACAATGCTGCAGATAAATGTTGCCCACTTAAGTTAAAGACCAAAACTCACACAAACAGCAAAACAATGAAGAGAAATAGTAGACAGAAGAAAGAGAACGTAGAAAGGGTAGAAACGTATTGAACTGCTCAAAGGCAGAATCGAAAGTGATTTACTCAAATTACCTAATGAAAGCGGCAGAAAGAAACTGCACGGATTGGATTAGTGGATCCATTAGGGATGGGTATGTGAGGGATTTATTTAATACAAAATTGGACAATTATAAAAAAGCTTAAATAAAAATTAAATTAACAATTCAATTATTAAACTTATAAACGAATTTATTATATGACTGAAAATAAGAGTTATTTAAATATGCATATAGAGTTTCTTTATTATTTGTTTAATAGGAAAATAACAGTTAAAATTGATTTTGACATTTTAAATAACTCTTATTATTTGACATATCTGAATTTATAACCAACTTTAAGCATACTGATTTGGCTTTGAATTAAGAAGTCTAAGTTTCGTTTCGTTAAGTCATGTAAATTAAATCATGTACTTTACATCGTGTGTTACTTATTTTTCTATCACGCAACAAAACACGCCCATCTCTAGTCGATTGCCTTGGAGTAGTCGCATAATTGGTCAGGTCCATGGCCAAGTGTAATACGTGTTTCCACTTGTACGCTGCTTATAAATTAAGTTAATTGCTTTGCATCAATTAGGGCGTCCCTCGAGGGTGAATTGAAAAACTCTTGATATTGCTAGCACAAAGGACAGCCAAAGCTGAAAGTGAGAACCCAATGCAATAAAATATTTGGCAAATAGTGCGCTTTGTTCCTCTAATGCTTGTGGTAAAAACAAAAGCCATTCGTTTTCCACGCTGGTATTTTCAATTTAACGCTTTGACAATTTGTAAATCAAGCAATGTTGACAGCAACAACAACAAGAAAAACAACAACAACAACGATGGAACAAGTTTCAAGTGTTAACACTGTGCTGACCACCTAACTTTTCTCTTCTCTTCCCCATCTCTCTCTCTCTCTCTCTCTCTCTTCATCTTCTCCCTCTCCCTATTTGTCTCTCTAAATAAACGCGCAGACATAAATCAACGTTGCATGTCGTTGTTTAAGTCTCGATATTGACAGATGCTCTGGACCTTCACACAAATTGGGCCTGACATCTCTTAGTCGAACTTGCCATGCATGTTCAATGGTTTGTTCATATACCCTATGCTAAAGTTGGAAGAGATAGGATAAAAAGTTTAGCTCTTATCTAAGCAGCAAGCAAAAAGTTATAAGAATAAATGATGAAGATTTAAAGTGTTTGCTGTGTTTGGTGTATAATTTTCGACTGATCATTCTATCACAGCTATGTGATATACAAGATCGTTATTGGAAAAATTTAAAAAATACTTATAAGACAACAGCCGATGTGAGATAGGTTAATTTATCTGAAAAGAAACAACAGATTTTAAATGTCTTTAAATTTTTGTTGACAGATTTATCAAATTAAAATAATTAGTTAATTAAACTACGTTAATTTTTAAATTGAATAAAAATGCATAACATACCTTTTTTTAAATTTTGTAAGTTATATAAAAAATTTTTCATCCGAAAAATTTTGTTGAAACTGGAAGATAGACCATTTTTTGACTTTGAAAATATGTTCGAAAAAACTAAATCTCTGACATTTGAGGAACACCGACCATTCGAACGGATGATTTCGAAAACAATTCTTTTCAAAAACTCTAGAGATTTCTGGAACAAATAAAATTAATATTAATTCAAGCAAGAGCTTAGAATACAATTTTTATGTACGACTTACTTCCCAGGGTATTTGCAAGTCAATCTGTAAACTTGTAAGCCATTTTTTGTGTAGAATTCGATTTTGAGTATTTGCTGCAATACGGGTGCCATTTTGTGTTGACAACTGGTAACGAGTGCAGCCTGCGGGCCACCATTTAACAGTACACGCAATTGCACATCATCGAAACACACACACACACACACAAGCAAACAAATACACACATACACACGCTTAGTTATATTTATACATTGTTTAGTTCTATTTGATAGCCATCAATTACAGCCGCTACAAATATGTACAGCTGTAATTATGACAGTCAGTCAGTATTTGAATTGATTCACTCTGAGTGCTGAGTGAGTGTATTTGAGTGAGTGCATTAAATTCATTCTGGCTTGTATACAATTCGATTTAGCATGCCAGGTAAATATTATTTCAGTTGCCTTCTTTTTTCTGTGTTTGCATTATAATTTTGGAAATTAATATTAAATTTGTTGGACACGTTTTTGCACTCCATTCTTTGCGCTAAATCTAGTTCTTTATTTTTATCAGTCTCTCTCCATTTCTGGTTTTTCCTTTGTGCCTCTGTTTGTTTTGCATGCACAATTTTCATCAACTTGTCGTTCATTGCTGCTGATGTTGCAAGTATCACAGTAACAGCAGTGTATTGTGTGTGTGTGTGTTTGTCTAGTGTGTGTGTGTGTGTGCCAGGGCTGCTTGTCTATGACACTTGGTGTGACAGCATCTGCATTTTGTGTGCTGAGTACACAAACATTTCTAGCACTTTTCCAATTGGATTTTATTTATTTTGAGACAGTTGCCACAAGTTGCACAACGTGCCTGCCACATTCTTGACAATGTTGCGACTTTTGTAAACTAACTGCAAAACTGTATTTGTTTAATGCAAATTAGATTAGGCATTGACTAGCTAAACATCAATCTAATCACATACCACGCTGCGTATGCGTAATATTATTTATTTTCTTAATTATTGCTAAATTAATAAGCGAACTGCTATAATATTTATGTTTAAAGCAATTAAGCTACTTTAAGCATTGACTAACTAATTAGCAATCAATATTCGTAAGTGTCGCTATCATAATTGATTTTACAGATTTTTTAATTAATTTTACAATTAAATGCAATTAAGCTTAAATGAACTGAAAATTTAAATTATTGAATTAATTAAAAATATAAATGGTAATTTATTTTTATATTGGTACTAAAATGTATTTTTACTGTTGTCATTGCTTTAAATTTTTAGCTGTTATGTTTCATAGTCATGACCATTGTGACCTTTATGGACTTTTGCTGCTGGCCAGCTACCTGAAGCATTTAAATTTTAATTAAATGCACATCAAATTCAGCTTACTGCGTGTTTGATACGCACGCAGTACCTTAAGCAATGCTTTTAAAAGCCACTTTGATGTGCTGCCAGATGACTCAAACCTCACTGTGGGCAGAGACGGAGGAAGTGAGAGAAGAGAACTTACCACTATACACTTCCCTACCCTGATAAAAAAAAAATGTTTTAAAATCAAGATTTTGGTCTTAGAACTTAGATTTTTGGTCCAAAAATTCGTTGAGAACATAAAATTCTTAAATTAAGAGAGCATATCTTGATTTTAAGAAACATTTTAAATAAGACCAAGTTCTTATTATAAGAAGAAATGTTATTACAATTAAAATAAAAAAAAAATAAATAAATAAAAATTATTTTTTTATATTTATAATTTTTTTTTTTTAATTTTGATTTGATTACACATTTATACTTTCCTAAGAATTTAAGATTTTTATTCTTATATTAAGAGTTTAAGGTTTTTTAGATTAATAATCTAAGCTTTAGTAATTTGGTCTTAAAATAATTTTATTTTAAGAACAAAATATTTAATAAAAATATTCTTGATTAGAAGTTGGTCTTTTTTTTCAGTGTACCCCATTTTGGCATCACGTGCCACTCATTTAATATGCGCTCTCGTGTTTCTTCTTGGCTGCTGTTTGTTGTTTGTTGCTGCGATTGCGATTTTGCGCATCATTTGCATTTCTAATTACTGCATTCGTCGTCTCCTTCTCCGACTCAGTCTCCATCTTTTCATTTTCTTTGCGTACTTTTCTCATGTTTCCATTGTTTGTACAACATTATATATTTCACAGGACTCAAGTCCTACTGCTGCTTGAGCCGCGTGATTTTAACTTGCAGCCGGGGGCACATTTGCATGCCACATGCCGCATTTGAGAACTTTATTAAGTTTTCCAACATGATTGTTGACCCTGGACATTAAGTCTTTAAAGTAAGTCAGCAAAATGGTATAAATTCCAATTGATTGTAGTAGTTTCAAGCGCTTAAACTGATATTCAATAAGCATAAAAATAAGCGCTATCATTTCAAGTTTGCTTTAAGCGTAATTTCGAAGGATTTCTGTTCAGATTTTTCATTGAAAGGGTTGCTTTCAAAAAGGGGTGCGAGCTTTGCTATTGGGGTTGCTTATCGCATTGGCTTTTGACTCTCAGCTTTGTGATAGGTTATACTTAAAGTTTGTTGCTGGTTGATTACCATAATTAAATGCTCTTCAATGGCGCTTAATTACCGACTCTGTAATTGAGCTCAGCACGCAATAAACGAGTGGGAGTCAGTTTATTATGCTCAAAGTTCAACATTTACTATAACTTTGCTTTAAAGACGTAATAAAAAACTTTTGATATATGTGATTACTAGTATGAGTGTGTGTATAAAATTCAGAAGGCTAACATAAACTTTGAACCTTGGACAGCTGCCTGCCTATTGATTTTATAGCTTTCAAAACTATTTAAAGTTTTCGAGACGCCCTCAAAACAAGAGGCCCCACCTTGGGAATTGCTCTGCACCCTATGTAATGGGATATTCAACCACTTGGCAGTGGTTGCAGCTGTCATTCTCCTCTGGCGCCATTGTCGGCCGCCTTGTTTCATTTCCGGTTTGTCAGCTCGAGCTGGAGCTCGAATTCGTTACAACATTTCACTTTTGCTTATCTATTTCTTGAGCTCGTATTATGATTAGAAACTTCTGGTGCTGCATTTCCGACAAACGGAAATTTTCACTGATTTGGAAAAGAGAATTCTCAGTTGTACTTGTTCAACTGTAAATTGTCAGATACTTTTTTATTTATCGTATGCTTTTTGTTTACACTCAAAAGTATGCTACAATTTTAAGACTTTTTGCTCAGCAGCCAAAATGCACGTGGCGTATACTTAATGTTGCTGGCTGCCAACAATACTTGTTGTGGTAGTTAATTTGGCCAAGATTGCCAATATTTATTTAGTTCGTGTCTTTATGGTATTGTTATTTTTTACTTTCTTTTCAACTTTCTCTTGCCTTTTCATTTTCAAGGCCATTGAAGCAAAAATACAAAGAGTTGCGACCTTTTTATACACTGACTGGGGGTAATTTATTTTTGTCATTTCTTGTGTAACTTGTATTAAAAATTCTTTGTTATCGAAATAGGTTTTCTTAATGTCAAAATGACAAAATAAAAAAAAAAGACTAGTCAAATAATCAGAACATTTTCAAAACATTGTGCAAGTAAAAGGATAATAATTTTATAAAATTAAATAAAACATTTTAAATTACTGTTGGACATTTTTAACTTAAGATGTCCAAGAGTTTTTTCCACTTATCTTTTGGTATTTCAATCTGTTTTTTAAATCGACCACACAAACTAATTTTATTGCGAGTTATACATATTTCTTAGAAATATTTACAGCTTTTACTTTCAAAACTTTTTGAGTTCATTAAAAATTCATAAAATTTCAAATTTATTGTGGGAAGGCTAAAAGCGTATTTGAGCATCGTTGAAATTTACAAATTTCTATTTCTATATTCATTGCGGCAGACATTTTGCTATTTGCCATTTAGTTTTATGGGTCCTTGTGCCCAAAGCACTTGGCATATTAAATTTCATGCGAGTTGAGTATCAGCTTTAGTTGTGGCTGCGTATTTGCGGTGGCTTAAAGTGAACTCCAGATGAACGACATATGTGTCGTATACGTAATGCGCACGCTAATTGTCTGTGTAAGTGCTTGGGATTACAAATTCATGTTTTGTCAGCAGAGAAATGTCATCAAATATGCAAAAAGGCCACACAATTAATATTACAAAAGCTTTCAGGGTCATTAAAATAATTATTGACGAGTTCTCGACTCATTGTCAGCGTCATTTATTCAAATTATTTCCAGCTTAATGCCACATTACACATGCGACCCGTTGGCGTGTGTAAATGTGTGCGTGCGCATTTCTTTTGGTTCTCTCTAATGAGAATGTTTCTTTGACTATGCCCCTGGCATTCCGAATGCTCGATTTGTCAGTTGCCAAAAACTGAAATTGAAACCACAAAAATAAAAATCTGAAAAAAACTAGAATAGAAAAATTTTATTTGATTTTGTGGTGCGGCAAATGTTGACAAATTTCCATGGCACAGCGCACTTCCGGCCATGTCAAGCAACTTGCGGAAGCCGCTGACTTTGTTGCCGATAAACAAACAAGTTACCCTCGGGGGAAAGAGACAGCTACGTTCCAATCTATACACCGGACAGCGTCGAACCCGTTTTAATTGTGGCGATAGCATGAAACGATGATGTCGAGGGAAATGCCCAAAACGTGGCTCAAACAGCAACAGTCAGAAGCAAGGAAAGGAAAGGAAAGGAGAGGAAAAGTGGGCAAATAACTCCTGGGGGGCTGTCCGGCGTTGATTTATGGTCGCAAATGCTACAAATAGTTGGCATTCCACTGCCTCCCAAGGCGCTGTCTGCAGGTCTTTATGTCTTTAACACTTTTGGGAGTTCACAGACACACAGCCTGTCACATGCAAATTAGTTGTGTGTGTGTGTGTGTGTGGGAAGGACTCTTTAAATGTATATTTAAATATCTTATGCCATCCTGGCCTGGCTCACAATTTTGTTAGCTGTCACTTTTAATTGCTTGTAACCGTGATCTGAAGCAGACAAGGACCAGGCTCAAGTGAAGGCACTCAGATGTCAAATGCCACAATCCTTGGTGTCAATATGTGTTTAACAATAAACCACCGATCAGTTTGTGTCCTGATTGTCCAAAATGTGGCTTAGTTTATGGCTTTGGTTTAGTCAATGAAATGTACAATGAACATTGAACAATGTCAACTATTGGCAGCAGTTTCCAACTTGGCTTTTATGTGTCTGTTTTCTTGGCTCTCCACTAAGACTTTAAGTTGTTTTTGCTCTGCGGATTATTGCCTTGTTTATTGCCTATTATTTAGCACTGAGCCTAGTTGCGGCCTTACGATACTTTACAGCCCATAAACTCCCCATTTAAGTTGAGCTAAGACCACGCCCACCAAAGAGTCAAGACTTACTGCAGCTCATTAGCGCAGCAAGTGGCGCTGACAAATTTCAGCAACGCCCCGTTGCATGCAAAATTTATAAATGGCCAGCCATCAACGTGCTACATGAAAGGATAAAGAAAAACAACGACAACAACGACAACTTCAAGCGCAACAGCTGAAAAATAAGCTGACAAAAAACCTGCAGACTTAAATTAATTCAATTTGCATCAATTTTGTCAGCTACCTTAAAAAAATTGCTCTAAATTGGGGCAAAAAATATTCCTTCAGAGAGAAAAAGCAACGGTTGCATTTGCTCCTTTAGGGCATACCCTCTAAAAGTTATCTCAAAGCATATTTTAAAATTTAAAAAAATGTTATTTTATGGTCATCTTTGTCAATTTTTTCTATACTTTCCCTAGATACTTCTTACTAAACTTTAAACTGTCATAACTTCGTCAAAACTTGTCCGATTTTCTTGCGGAATATCATTTTAATCATTACTTGGCCTTTAAATTGATTCTGCATCAACATTTTGCTAACTTAAAAATTTTAATTTTTTGGTCATCACTGTAAATTTTTTCCATACCTACCCCTTGACATTTTTTCAAAAACTTTGATCTCTCATAATTTCATCAAAAATTAACTGATTTTCAAACGGATTCTGCATCTAACTGCATAGGTAGAGGTTCGGAGTCTTAAGGATACCTGAGGCCTATTTTTATTTACCAATATTAATGAATTACAGGGTATAAAATGGCATGAGTATGGAGAAAGCAGACAGCGATGCAGCCAACTGTAAATGAGCTGCATTTAAAATTGAAGTAGCAGTAGAGCTGTAGCTAAGAGGGGGCAAAATAGCTGTAAGCCACGTGTAAATATTTTTTCAAAACGCAGACTCGTCAGCTACAAGCATACGAGACTCGAAGAAACCCTTAACTCGATGCTGACAACGCGACGTATGCGCAATATGCGCATAATTTTGCTGCATGCGCTCAAAATGCAGAGCAAGTTAAGCTGTATTTTAAGCGATTTTCTAACAACTTTAAATTTTATGATAATATTTATGGAGCGTCAAGAAAGAATGCCACAGAAATTTCGAATTCGCTTGGCAATTCCCAGTTGTTGTTGCAAAGTTTTTTAGCAAGTGTTGCATAATAATTGAAATTTTCATTTAAAAAGTTTTGCAATTTGCAAGCAATAGATGAACAGCAGTTTGGCCTGCAATTGAGCATAGTGAAAGTTGTGGAACAAAAACTTGGAGGTGGTAAACAATGAAACTTGTTATCCAATCACAGCAGCTGCCTGTTTATAGAGTTGGACGCTCATTGACATTCACTTGTAGCACAGTTTTCAATAAAAAATATTTCCAACACTGTTTGTGAGTGTGTGTGTGTATAGTCTGGTTTTTGTTTTTGTGCGTATTGCGAATGTTACCCTGAGCACCAATTGCATTCACATGACACGTAAATGTCGGTTCACTTGCAGTGCCTTGTCACAACATTTATACTTACACTAAGAGAAAAAGCGAAAAACGTATACGTATTGAGTTCACGCCACGTATACTTTATATGACGTATAAACTTAATATTGCGTATACGCCGCGTATACCTAATATTGCGAATACGCCGCGTATACTCAATATTGCGTATACGCCTTGGTGATAACATTTTAGAATTGACCTTAGATTACGAATTTGGGTTAACATTTTCAGCGAAAAAATCAATGCACTTTACAAGGCCGAATGTTCACCAATAAGTTTTTAAAAGTTGTTTATAAATTATTTTGTAATTTAATCACCCTAGATTTTCTCTCAGTGTAAACAACTCGAGAAGCAGCGTAAATTCAGTGAGTAAACAGTTGCCAATACATGTGTGCGTGTTTTTGTGTGTGTAGGCGTGTTATTATTGCGAATTGCAGCTGCTGTTGAGTGCAGAGTTAAGTTTTGAATACGCTCAATGATTGCACATGCTGCTAGGTGAAAAGAGTGTGAGAGAGGAGAGAGAGAGAGAGAGAGAGATAGGGGTGCAGTCACACCCATTGTCACGCAGATTGCAAATCGATAGAGTCGACGGCTGTGCCACCTGACAAGTGTCCCAATAATTAGCTCTGTACGCGACGGGAAGTGTGGGGACTGCCAACGACCAACATTCAAAGCGCAGCCACACACAGTCAATACACAGACCTTCCCCCCGCCCCTCTCATTCAATTTCCCCTTCCTGGGTTCGCTGTCAACATTATGGTATATGGGGAGACCATTTTCATGCGCGATTTGGTAAATTGTTTTTGGCGCGGTGCGTAATTACAGTAGCTGGAAATAACAACAACATAGTCCATTGGTTTACGTGCAAGTGTTTTTATTTTTAATAACATTTAAGAGCCACGCCCCTTGCCGCCTATTGATGTGCGTCGTCAAGTTGGCTAATAGCGAGCGATATTACATTTTATATGCATTAAAAGCCAACATGGAGAACAACACGAACAACATACACACACACACACACACACACACACATGAAGTCATCGACATTATCAACATCATCATCGATGGTTTTTTTCTTCTTTGCATTGGCATTGGCACACTCGGCGTATGAGTAATCAAGCGCCCAGTGGTGTGCTGCATAAACATAAAACTGATGGATATGTACATAACATAATATATGTACACATTTATATGACTCAAATTGGTAAATATTACGAGAGAGAAACAGAGAAAGAGCGACTATTTGAGTGAATTGATGTTAATAACAATTTATTAATTTCTTTATTTATATTTATGCAGTCATTGCCTTCGCTTTTGTTTTCGCTTGAATTTACAAAACCATATTTGTTTATATTTTAATAAACAATTAATAAAAATTATGCGCTATTTGTCGAGAGTTATTTTTGTGTTGACCATAAATCAAGGGAAATCAAACACAAGTAAAAATAATAATGTGAGGTAAATGCGACTATAAAAAATCTGAGATAAAGTCGCTCTTCAAATACTCTACAAATAGGTTTATGGAAATAAATAAAGCGACACTTTAAACTTAATTCTGAGGCTTTTCATTTTTTTGTAAAATATCATGTCAAAACTAAGAACTATTTTGACTTGTAAAGTTCATAGGTCAAAGGCTTGAGGAACTTCAAACTGTCATAACTTTGCCAAAAACCAACCGATTTTTAAGCGGAATGTCATTTTGATCATGTTTTGGCCCCCCTAGATTGATTCTGCATTTAAATTTTTATCGTCTAGAAAATTTTGATATTTTTTGGATTCTAAGCCATCAATAATCCAATTTTCCATATCTACCCCTTAACATATTTTCAAAAACTTTGATCTCTCATAACTTTGTCAAAACTGAATCGATTTTTAAACGGAATGTCATTTTGATCATCATTTAGCCTCTAAATTGATTCTGCATTAAAATTTTTATCATCCAGAAAATTTGATATTTTTTCGACCCTAAGCCATCTATCATCTAAGTTTCCATACTCATCTTATTTTAATTTGCATTCAAATTTTTTTAAGGAACTAGAGTATTGAAAATTGTTTGAAATATTTTCATAGCTGGCTGTGTATTTTATGAAGATTAAATACTCTCTGACTAATCAAATCGTGGTGTATTATTTTATGTGGCAATATTTTCAATATCCCCCTTTTCCCTATCACTCTCTTCCTCGCTCTCTAGCCTCAAGGCCCATCATTCATTTCCGAGGCAGCAATTTGTTTTCAGCGAATTCCATTTGCTATTTAAAGCCACAGTCAAAGTTTTTGCTTTGTTTTCGGCTCAATTTCAATAGCCAATTAAGAACTTAAGCTTCCCTTCCATTCCTTTTGCCACTTGGCCCCCGCTAATGTGTTGCGAAAAGATTCATAAAATATGCCCGGACAGGACACGGAAAGGCAGCTGGCGCAATTCTCGTTGTCCTGTTGCCCCAGAAGGAATCCTCCAGCTCTTTGTTTGTACACACTTCTATGCATGATTCCCTGCTTTTCATTTTCCAGCTGCTTGTTTGTGGATTATGTGGAATTTTGTTGGTGTTATGTCTTTTCTCCTCTTCCACAGCCTCATTCACTTCAACTTTATCTTCTGCTTTTAGTTTTAGTTTTTGCGAACAGAGATTTGTTTCAACAACAGAATGCGGTTTCCCAAAACAGAAAAACCGACGAGAAAATCTTTGTTGAAAAGTTGCTTGTGTGTGTTGGGATTTGTCGAGTAGATTTCAACGCTCATTTTTTCGAGCTCTTCGCTTCATTTTAATAAGCATAATGTGAGAGTACTGTCTAATTAAGTTTAATCCAGGTTGTGCCAACTTTTTCCTATGCTTTGCCTGTCAATTAATAATTTTTAATTGAATTTGAAAAGCACTTAAAATATTTTGTAATTTAAAAAAAAATATTTCAAGAACCACTAATTCTAATCAAAATATTGTTGCCACAATGGAGAGTGTGGCATATTTTATACTAAATTCCTAAATATTTCATCTAAACAACTTGCACTAAGCTCATATTAACATTTTTGTAGTAAATTTACATATTTGCAAATACAATAACATTTTTGTGGTTTGCAAATTTCAATGCAGTCAACCATTTAAGCAAGCAAGAGAGAAGTAGACGAGCAAATACCCTGCATTAAATAATAAAAATACAAGTATATTTATATAGCATAGAGATATATAATATAAAATAATTAGACAGTCTAAGAGATTGATGGAATATGAGAAAATTATTGTTTATCCGTCTTAATATTTATTAAATATTTTAATTATATATAAATAGATATTTAGATATTAAAATCAAAGATAGAAGCATATTCAAAGATTTCAATTATTTTCAGAGAATACAAAACAGTTTGATTTATTTAAAAAAATAGTTTTTAATTAGTTAATGGTAGACACAATTCATTACATGAGATACTAAATAAATGACCTTGTCCTTAATATACACACACTGAAAATACACACTCTAACGAACACACACAGAAATTAAATTGCAATTAAAATTGGATTGCATTAAGGATTCATGAGACAAAAGTTTATTGGCCTTGACATACGAACATTGTCAACGTGAGGAATTGCAACTCAATTAGCTTGTCAAATATTGATTTGAGGGCGTATCTACGCCTATTTTTAGAGCAGTCTGACTCAGCGAGAGAAAGAGCAACTGGAAAAGAACGAGACAAAGAATAAAGTAACAAGGGATGTGCAGAAATATTTACATAATTTGCTTATGCATTTGTATCTGCATTTGAAAGTGTATCTGCTGGATACCTAAGAGTAACTGTATCAACAACCTCGTGCCACACTGCCTGCTATTTAAATCATACTCAAAAGTGCTTTGTTGTCGTTTGTTGTCGTTGTTGTTGCTGCAGCATATTTACATTAATATGTGTATTTTTAGCTCTTGTTGTTGCACAATGCCAACATAAACAAAGACAAGGACAAAACGCAGTCAAGGTGGCTTAGCTGAAGCTGAGGCTGAGTGGGATGGGGTAAGATGAGTGGAATGGGGTAGAAAGGGATGGGTTGTGTGGTGCTATTCATACAAAAATATCTCGCTTAATCGCGCATCACATGGCATGTTGTGGTTGCTCTTGTGGTTCTGTAACCACACTGATAAAAAAAAAGTCTATCCTCCAATTTTCTATACCTACTATACCCTTGACATTTTTTCAAAAATTTTGACCTCTCATAACTTCATCAAAAATTAACCGATTTTCAAACGAAATGTCGTTCTGTTCATGATTTTGCCTTTAAATTCATTCTGCATTTAAATTTTTATCATCCAGAAAATTTGATATATTTTCGATTTTTATCAAATTTTCCATACTGACCCCTTGACATTTTTTCAAAAATGTTGATCTCTCATAACTTCATCAAAAATTAACCGATTTTCAAACGGAACGTCATTTTGTTCATGATTTGGCCCCTAAATTAATTCTGTATTCATTTAGATAAATTAATTATTTTCGACCAAGCATCGAATTTTGAAAATCCAAAATTTTAAATCTCAAGTTTTTACTCTTTATCCAATTTTAAGAAAAAAATACTTAAGATGAATGTTCTTTATTTTAGAAGTTCGTCTTTTCTTTCAGTGCAGGGACAGGGACAAACAATTGCCATATGCAGAAGGTTATTTAGGTTAAAGTAACGAAAATAAGGGCACAGTCAGCAGCTGAAAAAATTGATTCTGTATTCATTTAGATAAATTAATTATTTTCGACCAAGCTTCGAATTTTGAAAATCCAAAATTTTAAATCTCAAGTTTTTACTCTTAATCCAATTTTTTAGAAAAAAACACTTAAGATGAATGTTCTTTATTTTAGAAGTTCGTATTTTCTTTCAGTGCAGGGACAGGGACAAACAATTGCCATATGCAGAAGGTTATTTAGATTAAAGTAACGAAAATAAGGGCACAGTCAGCAGCTGAAAAAATTGCATTTGGCATCGCACATTCGACTGATAAAACCAACCAAAAGTGTTAAACTGAAGAAGCATGCGAATGTTATTTAGCCTTGACTACACGTAACAACTACAACAATGTTGCCTCAACAACTTTATAAACTGCACGACAAACTTGAAAATGGCAATACAACTGGGAGTTTTTGGGTTCGCTTCGTTGATGTCTACATTTTGCTGTTATTTATCACCTCTTGCACTTTGGTCACGCAAAGTTCAGCAGTCGTGCCATGTCGCCGCCTATCTCAGCTCCCAGTTCACAGTCTGTGCCAACAGTTGTTGCCCCTCCAACCACTTTCACTTCCACTTGACTTCACTTTGCATGTGGGCAGCCATTGTAGTCTCTGTGCCTTGTGCACGTGCTCATAAACAATTATTTATACACAAAAATATGAAGAATAAAATATAAAAAAAAATTTTCAAATGTAAAGTATATATTTAAGTCGCGGACAAATGCGGGTTCTCCATAGGCAAAAGATAAGGCTCTGTAAATGTCATGGCATAAATTCTGATAGGGCACAAATATTGTTTACTTCATTTTAATATACACATACACTTTTATATACACTCTCAAATGATAATTGCATACTTGAAATAAAAAATAATCTCTGTTTTTTTTTCAAATTTATTATAATATTATGCCAGTGTTTTTCAAAAATCCAAACCAACCAAAAACCCATACATTTTTGGTTGATAATCGGTTTGTTTACATTTCTAGAACACTTTGGATAGACGATATTTAGTTATTATTTGAATTAATATCCATAAAATTGACTTCATTCCATAAAAGGAACTGGTTGTGCTTAACCTCCATGGCCATACCAAACCCAGTCCTTCCCTCCTCCATGAGAATAATGTCCATTTCTAAGTAATACACAAAATCGAAATTTTAAGTTTCCAAATGGAGTTTCATACTTACTGTGGAGCGGCAATTGCTATCTGCATCATTAAAAATATAAATGCCAATAATAACAGACTCCGGATCATTGTTTGTTGGACTGTCGGCTTTGTCATTTCAATTGTAACTGATCAGCTTTATGTTGAGATTGTGCTTTAAATATAAACAATTTCTTGTTTACTCGTTTATGTACTGATAAGTGGTGCCGTCTTTTACATAGTTGATAATCTTTTAAAGAGAACACTGGAAATTCCATTTTCAATAGAAACTTCAAACTGTCATAACTTTTTTAAATTTTATTAGAAAGGAAATCCCAATGGCTTTATCATTTAATTGTAACTGATCCGTTTTATATTGAGATTGTGCACAAAATATATACAAACTCTGGATTTTCCGTTAATGTACTGATAAGTGTTGTCATCATTTACAAGTTTGATAACCTTTTAGAGTGAACGCTGGAAATTCCATTATCAACACAAATAAATTTCCGTTACATATAAAAACTTTAAACTTGACCTTATAAAGTAGTGATGTAAAAATACATGGAAAAACTTGATTTTCGTGAAGGTGATTTTTAACTAATTTAACACAGTTATTTTCTTGAAGATTAATCGAGATAATTATATCGATTTTCCTTAAATATTGCCAACCCAAATCTAGTTAAATTTATTTTTAATCACTGTACTTTTTGTTCATACTTTAAAAATGTGAAATCTTAATTCTAATTTTGATTCAAATTTGGAATTTTATCAATAAACATTTTAAATTAGTTATTTTAACGATTTTTTTCAAAAAGTACTAACTAACTCTTACCACAACTAGTCTTTTAAACTGAACCCATCACTCCGGACCAGTTGTCGGAACATAAAATTAGCTCCATAATTCATTTCGTCTGTCAGTCAGTTGTGCTTTTGTTCAACTTCTATACAATAATTTCGACAAAATTTAAAAAGTTTTGAATTTCTTTCAGGCTTTGTACACAATTGTAATTTAACACACAGATACACATACATCCACAGCACACCCACATACACACACAATACACAATACAAGTAAATTCCGTCAAGTGTCCGCGGCCTTGCCACCTTGGTGGTATTTTCTTTTTTCTGCCGCATTCAAGTTGACAGCTGCCCCAAAAAAAAGTTTTCAAATGAGCAGCGAGCTATCTTCTTTCATTCTTTTTTTTTTGGTTCATTTCTAATTTTTTGGCCTGATAATATTTAAATAATAAATGAGTTTTTGACAGGCGGGCAACTGTTCAGAGTTTGGGGCTTGTTTGGGTCAATCATTTGAGCGTCCTTTTCTTTATCATTATATTTCTTTTTTTTATATTCTTGCCGAGTTGTTTATACGCTCAATATTGTCGGGAATTGAATAAATCACTTTAACTTCTCAGTTGCAGCTCATTACATGTTCATGTTGTTGTTGTTGTTGTTGTTGTTGTTGTAGTTGTTGCTCTGTGTGTTCGAATATGTATAAGTTTAACTGTTTTTCAACGTCATTTCCTCAATGCGGCCATTTTTCAAGCGCTGTTGCTGCTGCGGCTTCCGTTTCCGTGTAACGTCTGCGCCGTAATTGTTGTTGTAACTGTTTGTGGTTGTTGTTGCTGCTGCTGTTGACATTATTGTTGCTGTTGTCAGTGGCGTGCAAATGTAATTGGTTTAGCTGACAGTTTAACTCAACGTTCAGCGTTCAACATTTTGTTGCTGCACTCGAACCGTAATGAAATTTCATGACATTTGGCTCTTATGACATTACGTATACGCAACGTTATATAGTTTACCCTTGGCGCATTCACGTAATGTGCCACATTTATCGAACTGCAATGCCATGACTAAAAATTCACATGATACGTGCACCGAACAGTTACTCATAGTAAGTACTATATAGTATATACCATTACGTTACACATATATCAATCTAATGGCTGCGGTTGCTTCACCTCAATTTAAATTAATTGTTATTTTCCTTATTGCAATTCAATTTCAAGCAATTTCTCACGTGACCAGCTCCATAAATAAGCAAAGTATCCACCTGCTAATTGCCACACTCCTGTGAATATCCTGTGAATAGCCTTTTGTAGCAGCTTTAAATTTGTTTGTTGCGAAACCCTTTTCATAAGCTGACAACTTGGCAAAGTTTGTAAAAAGGTAAAATTACCTTTCGAAATTGCTTATATCATGACATAAAATGCTATAGCACACTTTACTCAAACTGACACTGTGTGTGTGGGTGTGTGTGTGTGTGAGTGTGTGGGTGCATTTCTCTCTTTTCTAACTCAAGCTGAAGTCATTGATTTGGCAGACAAAAAACTTGTGTCACTTATAATACTCTATAAACAAAAAGAAAGAGTGTAATAGGTTTTGGTGAAAGATGTTTATGTTACATTAAGAGCTAGACAAATAAAGTTTATAACGAACAGTAGTATTATATTAACACAGTCTAACCCTTTTAATGTAGTAAAAGATTTTATTAATAGTAGTTTCAGCTATTCAGAGTATTTAATAAAAAAATAAATAGAAACATAGGGATTATTTGAAGGCCATTTAGTAGTTAGAAATCTACATAAAGCAGTAGAGTTTATAGAAATTAAAAAAATAAATTACCATTTCTATAAATTTAATTTTGTGTTTAAAAAAAATATAAAAATGAAATAAAAAATATTTTAAACAAATGATTATTATATACAGGATATCAACTAGTCGTTTACTACCGAGTTCTTTGTTTTTAGTACCATTTTGTCTGCATTGCTCGTAAAATGAATGCCAGTTTCTGTTCCTTGTGGCAACGAAGACCATGCAAAGCACTTGTATGGAAATGTGCCCAAAGAATTGGCCAGGATTCAGTAAGTGGGTCGCCAGTTGTATAGCCTTTGATTTAATTTCGTAACCATGCTCAATGCCTACAGTTGAGCGCACAATTAGCTGTCAGTTGAAGACTCGACTGTCGACTCTCTCTTGATGCAGTTGCTCCCTTGTCTTCTACCAGCATTGTTCCAACTGCAGCGCCCTCTTGCGTCTGACAATTCAATTTGTAGTCTGAATCTGCGTTTCCATCTCCATCTCTGTCGCACTTTCCATCTCCAGCTCAGGGCTGCATTTGAATTTTTTGGCAAACTGCAAATAATTGATGCTGCCAGATGCCGCTAGATGCTGTTGTTGTTGCTGCCGTTGTTGTTGTTGTTGCTGTTGCATTATGCATTGACTGTACAGCATATTATCTTAATCGTAATCGTAATCGCAATCATGTGCAACGATCTTAACTTTGAACAAACTATATCACATACTCTACAAAATGTGTGGAATGTGGAAAATATATACTTATAAATTTATATATTTCAGCTTGTTACGATTATGGCCCTGACTTCCTGTCGACAGCTGCTAATATTGTTGCCACTTGCTTGCCAAAAACAATTTGCAATTGTCAAAGGATATTACAAATTTCTGCTGACAACTTAAATATCAACGCAATTCTCTTTATTTACTTGCTGCTGCTGCCATTTGGCTTATGTGCTTTGGCCATGGCTTTAATTTTATTGACTTTTAAAGTGCCACTATTTATACGCTCACTTATTTATGTTGCCCCAACAAGTGGCACATAAATATATTGTTAAGAGCCCCTTGAGTCACATTTAATGATAAGCAAATGCGTGAATTTATATTCTAGCGGCTATCAGCTCAAATTGTTAGAAACTGGATTGGAATATAATTTGAAACAATCTTAACTCTATAAATAATATTATATAATAATGAAATATTTTTTTAATGCTAAATGTTGCTGAAAAAATAAATAAATATTTCAAATAATCAAAAATCCTATTTTAAAAAATTTAGTTGAATATTAATCTCTTAGTCGAGCACTCTCCATAAATGCCAGTTTCTTGCTCATATCTAAAATTTCAATTTATTATCAAGACTATAAACAATGACATACTTAAATTGAACGGAAATTATAGCACTAATAACCAGATTATTAACAATTTTTATCAGTCGCCAAGAAATTATGTAATTAAGAAAGAAACTATTTCAGTTACATTTAATAGTTTCAAACTTATTACAATATTTAATGTGCAGCTTATTGTCATCGTTAGGACTGCAACTTTACTTACAACTTTCGAGGAAACGTAAAAAGTTGCTTGAATTTAACCTTGGCATTAGCTCCAACGCTTTATTTCAGAATTTCGAATGCAAAACTTTATATTTTCGCTGCAGTTTCAATTTTAAAGTTTTGCCCATAAATTTCAACAGCACGAAACAAACAAACTGGAAAGCAGCAAAGGCAAGAAAACAACAACAAAGTCGCATGACAGTTGCAATGAATTTCCGTTTCCGTTTTTGGATGGAGTTGCAGACTCTTCGAAACGACTCGAATCGACATGTTTCGACGCGTCTGTTGACAGTGTTTTCAATTTCCATTTATTTAAGGTTTATGATCAGCAGCAGACCCCAACAAAGATGAAAAGATGAAATAGAATACGATTTCAATATACAAATAAGTATGAATATAATATGCAAAACTCCACACGGCATCTGACTCCAAACAATTTCGTAATCAGCGTCCCCATTTGCCTGGTCCGGGTCAGAACTCACCACACAGCCAGGACACGGCCAGGAGAGCAACAGTTACGTGAGAGAGACAGACAGAAAGAGGCAGAACGACAGAGAGAGAAAGAGAGAGAGAGAGTGTGCATTGAGCTGTGTGGGCGTCGTGTCGTTTTTCTGCCGATTTGTTAGCAACATGTTGCCAACACTTTGAAATGTTGCGAACATTTCAAATGGCTTCAAAAGGTTGACAATCTATGTAAGTACTTAAATTGGGAAGCTTCCATTTACAAACATCAAATGGGGCACGCAAAACTTCAATTTAAATGTTTGAGGACAAGGCGTCATAAGAGTATAAGAAAAGTGTTTTGGGTACCGAATCCACTCTTACACACTTCCTAACCTTTTAACCCCAGGGAATGGTATAAAAAAATGCTGTACTTTGAGCCATCAGCTATGCATGGTAAGACAGGGAACGGGAATACAGGAAACAGACAAAGGTGAGTAATGATGCCCTGGGCACAGACGCAGCTGATTTCGAGTGTTGTGTTGTGATGTGTTATGTTGTGTTGTATTGCTGTGTGTTGTTGTTCTGCGTCCTGTGGATTCGCATTTGCATTTTGTTGGAATACTTAGCCCATGACTTGCCTGCCAGCTGGCCGCAGTCGATTGATTTATAAGCAATAAAACCAGCCAGCCAACAATGCTCCAACTACGATGGCTCAGCACAAAAATTTTGGCAAATGCTGCTTTGATTAGGCCAGCAACGACTAACAAATACTCTACTGCCAATTGCTCTCCAACTGTTTTTAGACTCTCTCCTCTCTCTCTCTCTTTTTTTCTCTCTATCTCTCTCTCTTTCTCTCTATCTCTCTTTTTCTCTCTCTCTCTCTCTCTCTCTCTCTCTCTTTAGCAAGTTTACTTAAAACTATTTTATACAACTTTTAGTCCGATTTGTATCCATATATCTATGTCAGCTAATGTACCCCCTATTTGCAATTTATTCAAATCATTTTTACATTTTCCCTTTTGCCTGCTAGTTAATTATGCGTAGGCTGCTGCAACAACAACTATAACAACAACAAATCTAGAAACTCCTCCTGTGAAGCTTTTACGACTTGCAGCTTGATTTGTGTTTCTAGAAGCTCTGACCTGCATACTCCATACCATATAACCTTTTTTATTCAGTAATAATTTCTACCAACGGAAAAAAAATAATCGTAAGGAAAACAAATTTGTTTAACTTTATAGTTTAATTTTATATTATTTTATAAGTTTATTTTATATTTTAAATAAATTTTGTGGAATGATTTTGGTCGAAACATTAATGCAACTATCTTTGAATTATTTTATATAACTAAAAACCTATATTATGAATGAGAAAGAGATCATATACCTAACTTTAAAATAAATATTCTCCATCTTGACTTAGTTTGCTTTGCCCCTTCACATTCTGATCTTTCACAAATTTGCATTTGAAATGTATTTTAAATCAAAAGTTGAATTGAAAGATTAAAAAAAATTATTTTTAAAATTCGTATTTTTCGTTATATATGCCATTTTTCAGATTTGTGAACACGTGAACCGTAGTTAGCACGAAATTTAATAAAGATTTTATTGTAAGTAGTATAATTAGTTTACAGAAGTCGCGTTGTTTAGCTAAAAAGTGTGTGTGAGCATGTCTGGAATCGGTATTAATGGCTTTGGGCGCATCGGACGCGTCTTTTTACGCGAGGCCATCAGGCGAAAGGACGTTCAGGTGGTGGCAATCAACGATCCAGCCATGGATGCCAAGTATATGGCTTATATGCTGCGCTATGACTCCACTCATGGCATCTTCAACAAGAAGATATCGCTCGAAGGCGACAAGTTGCTGATTAACGGCAAGAAGATTCAGGTGTCCAATGAGACGGATCCCAAGAAACTCTGCTGGAAAGAGAAGTGCGTGCATACTGTCGTCGAATGTACAGGACGATTCACGACCATCAAGGCTTGTCAGGATCATCTGGATGCAGGTGCCAAGAAGGTGGTTATATCGGCACCCTCCGCCGATGCGCCAATGTTCGTTTGTGGGGTTAATCTAGACAAGTACAAGCCAGAGATGCAGGTCATATCGAACGCCTCCTGTACCACCAATTGCCTGGCTCCAGTTGCAAAGGTTATTCATGAGAATTTCGAAATCGTGGAGGGTCTCATGACGACAGTCCACGCCTGCACTGCCTCGCAAATGATTCTCGATGCTCCCAGCAAGAAAGTTTGGCGCGATGGACGCAGCGGCATGATTAATATTATTCCAGCCAGTACAGGTGCTGCCAAAGCTGTGGGCAAGGTTATACCGGATTTAAATGGTAAACTGACGGGCATGGCTTTCCGTGTGCCCGTGCCGAATGTTTCTGTGGTGGATCTGACTTGTCGTCTGGGCTGTGGTGCCAAAATGGATCAAATAAAAGAGGTCATCAAGGAGGCCTCCAAGGATGACATGAAGGGCATATTGGGCTACACTGAGGACGACATTGTCTCATCGGACATCAACGGTTCGCACTATGCATCAGTTTTTGATGCCAAAGCTTGTATAGCACTCAATGATAACTTTGTTAAACTGATTTGCTGGTACGATAACGAGACGGGATACTCCTGTCGCCTATTAGATCTAGTGATTTTCTCCCAAATGATGGACAAGTGTTCCGAAGATGAAAAGAAGCGGAAGGCGGAAAAAGAGTCTAAGGATAAATGTAAATAGAGGAGACGTTCTACTAAAGTAAATTAATTTAGATTTCAATAAAATACTTAAAAATACAAGAAGTAACCTTATACTACACTAGAGTTGCGTTGAAATTGAACAGATGAGATGCTCATGATCTCGTTGTCAGTATTACTATTATTGGCGGCATTATCTCCGCCTTGTTGTTGATCTGTCGCATCGACCACAATGTCATCCAACGTGGGTGTCTTTATCCGATTTCGTATGATGAGATCTCGCTCGGCGGGTGCCTGTAAATGCAGAGGATTTGTCGCTAGCTCCGCGGACACTAGCTCGTCACCCTGTAGACCCAGCGTCATGTTAACTTTGGCATGTTGGCCAGCTGTCAACTCGCTGCTGGGTGGCTCAACTGCCGGAGGAGGTCGCAGGCGTGCCGGATCCAGCAGTGAGTGCATTTTCTGCTTGCGAGGCGTGCGCGCTGGTGACGCCTTCCTGGAATTATAGTTCTTCAGCTGCTTGGCACTGTAAGAAAGTAATAACAGTGAAAATTACATGCATATCATTGTATCTAAGCTGTATACTCACGCTTCCAGCAGCTTCAGCAGCAGATGATGATAAGCCTCGTACTCATCCTTACCAAACTCATTTGGATCGTGCCGCGCGTGCTCGTATGTATCACAGAATTGATGTATTTTACGCTGTCCAGTTCCATGAAGTGTCACCGATAGTGTGGTTAGCAGAAAAGCGCGTAGACTCTCGTGTGCATGACGAGTACTTCCGTCCGCCCGTGCAATTTCCGACTCTAGCAATTTGACATCGTCCACGGCTTTCATGCGATAATGATAGGGCGGCAGATGCGACTCCAGCTCCGGCTGCACAATATACTTGTCTGTATCAGTCCACAGCAACATCGGTTCCTGTGCTATTTTCTGTATGCAATCCAATCTACGCTCGATCTCACGACGGAGTCCCTTCTTTGCATCCGTTCCCACTGGAACGTGCGGACCGCGGCGACTACGCAGTGTAAATCGCATTATCTGTCGTTTGGCAAAGATAAAGAGCATCACACAGGTCAGCACACCGCCACCAATTATGATGATTATCATAACACCCGAAAGCTGCTCCATCTTTCTGTTTATTTTCAACAGAATTCTTGTATATAAATAATTCTTTGTTTTGCTTAGATTCGTAGTTCACAATAGAGCTATCTATTCACTATCGATGTATCCCCTTGAAAAGACAATCGATGGCCGTATATATCGATGTTCCTCACTCTCTAGAATGCAATTGACACCAAAGTGCTATCGATAAATGCAGGCGCGAAAATGCGTTTTCTAAATATTTATTAAATCTTTTATTCAGCTATTTTCTTTAGGTTTCTGGTGGTCAACATTTATCGCGTGCAACACGTCTAAAATAATTACGTACTAATTCAATTCTAATACAGTCTCTTTGGCAATCCATTGCTGATGTCATCATACACTCATATATACTCTAATCGAGTTCAAGTCCAGGGATAATTGTTGCAAAAAAGGACGGTGCCAAAGGCGCAATATGTGGTGCACCAAATAAAGAGAGCGCCTGCCTTAGTCCGCAATTTGAGTTGGCCCAGTGACTTGGGCATATGATCAGCGGCAAACCAATAGAAAATGGGCGTGGCCGAGGCCAGCAGACGCGTCGACACCTGTATGTGTACAAAAAGGGCACAGACGATTGTTAGAAATGTACCGTGTAGCACAAATGGAAATGCCTTGTGTGTCTTGAGCAGCTCCCGCCAGTTGGCCGCCTGAGGCAAATGCTTTGTGGCAAACACCCACAAATATTCACAGGAATGCCAGTGCATAAAGCAAAGCATGGGGAGCGCTAATAAGAAATTGGGCAGCTGCTTCCACTGGTAGTAGCGCAGGAAGCCAACATCCCAATAGTTCGATTGCACATAGTTGTAGGGAAAGGGCAAGGTGTACTGGCACCAAGGAGATCCTTCCGGTCCCTGGCCGGCGAGCAGATAGTTACGATCGCTGGCATAATCCTGCACATGCTTCGGATGATTCACCTTCACACTGGGCAGGCAAAACAGGCGATAGATGTAGAAGTAATAGGCATGCAAGATGACTAAGGGCACAAGCACAGCCAGTGACATCTTGATGATCTGCTGACACCGCTTTGCATTCGTAGTTAACAGTATGTGGCGTACGAAAAAGTACAATGGGAATCCCAGTGTTATCAGGCCATTAGAGCGACACAGGATGCAGGCAGCCAGGCTGACGCATATCCGCAAATAGTTGAATTGTTGATTCGGCCGAACGCACTCCAGCATCAGAAAGAAACTGGCGTAAGCGAAGGACGACTCCGAGTAGGCGGCGCTAAAGAAAATGCTTGCCGGATTAAAGCAAAAGATGAGCGCAGCATTCCAGCTCTTGTTTGGATCGTTGAAGATCCGCTGTGTCAGTTGGTAGAGCAGATTGGTTGCCTCGCAGAAGAGCCACACATTCAAAGCCACGGCAACGAGCAGCGTGATCGATTGCAGCGACAGCGGAACATATAGACTCTGGCAAGCCATGGCCAGATATCGCACCATTGTCGGATACAGCGGATAGAAGGCCAACGTATTCTCGTACGTGTACAAGTTGCTGGCAATATGTAGAAAGTATTCGCCATCCCAGTGTCTCAGACCATTCAAACAGCCCACAACCAACTTGTCCAGCCAAGGCACAGGTCCCTTTGTATACTCCTCTGGTGGCATTGGCATCCGAAAGACATCTGGCTCGTGATCGGTAACTATCCAGTTGGACACCAGTTGTACAGCCAAAACCATTAAGCGGCTTGTCAAAGCCAGCTTCGTCACCTTCAGTGTCATTTTCTGTTTGGGTGCAGACGTAAGCAGTGTGATTCACGTCATTCACAAAGTGCAACCTACTCACCTATTTACTTTTGTAGTAGTTGTAGACGTAGTGAAATCTGCAAATTTGTAAACAAATAGCTTCTGAGGGCCCAGCTTTATTTTGTGTGTGTTTAGGAGTCATTTAAAGACTCCTTGTGTAGCGACATTGACATTCAAGTGTTCGCCTTGTTCGTTAAAAAATAATATTTAATAATTTGACCAAATACAACCGGCAAGCCTAGCAGTGCTGCCAACTTGTTTAATAGTCATGTCACAACAGAAATCGGGTTGGCAGGCCTGGCTCGAGCCGAGTAATAAACAGTGTGTACCTACGATACAAAAGGAAAAACTCATGTTATCGATATCAATACCAAGCTCATCTCAATGATGAGCGCATATTTCAAATAACTTTTTCTTATCAATGGCTCGACTTAATTATTTTAATAATTCTCCGATAACAACTATTTGTTTACTTATTTTTTTTATTTTACATATATGCACTAATATACGAGTATGTCTGAATTATATAATTATCTAGGGAACAAGTAACTGCTCTAATCGCCTTCCGACTCCGGTTCAGATTTCTCATGTACATCTACATCATCGAACATGCTCATGAGCTCTATTTCCTTTCGCTTGATGCGATCCTGTATGTTTGTAATGGACTCCGCTTTTGGTACTTCACGAGTAAAGCATTCATCCATGTACTTAAATACGTTTCTATTCGGGTTTGGCTCATAACTGGACAAATTGGGAATTGGTTTTTTAGGAGTGCGTCTCGTCACGTAGCTGCGTTCCATGTACTCCTTAAGTTCATCCAAATGCTGCTCTTCGTCGTATTCGTGAGATGCAAATTTACGTTTCGATTCACGCTCTATTTTGTTTTTTGTTTCCCAGCGCATCTTCTCAATTTGCTTGGAGACCTGCGCCGATGGCATCAATAGCTTAATATCTCCAACGAGCAGATCACGATTCAGTATCTCCGCTTCATTTGTCTGAATGCCCGTGTCCAGCAGCCTAGCAGCAGGTTGAACCTCTGTCCTGTCGTCGACTTCCATTTCATCTAGCTTCTCCTTTTTCAGCATTGGAGCACCGCCAGCTGTCTTCCGGTGCGACCATAAGCGATTATCCGGCTGCCTTGACGCAGGGATCGCATTTAATCTATCTGGAAACTTCCTATCGCCATTTGCACAAGTTGGCGGTCTTGGCTTACGGGGAGTGATTGGTTTTTGGCTCAATGCCTTGTTGCGAATGCTGGCTGCTCGCAGTGTGGAGGCAATAGTTGGTTTCTCCTGACGTGCAGATGAGGTTATCCGGCAAGTGGCTGGAGAAACAGGAGCCGTCTTCCAGATAGCGGTGCCACCATCGCCATCGCCGCCGGCGCGTTGTTGGGCTCCGGTCTTGTGTGATGATAGCGGCGCCGCCAATCTGTTACCACGTGGTGAATCAATCATATTTGACGCGGTCAATCTATTTCTTGAGCTCATACTGAGAATTTCTATATCGATGCGAATGCGCACAATCTTTGTAAAAATCTTTAAATCTTGAATTTGAAAAGGTTACGATAATTTACACAAGTTTCTTGATATTCTAGAAAATGTTATTGAAACTACGATAACGAAAAGATAGATTTTTACTTTTTATACTATTTATTTAAAATTGTAAAGAGCCGACTTTGTTGTATGAACTGCTACAAAAGAATGAAAAAGCAAGGAAATTATTAATAAAATCTCGATTTGTTGCCCAATAAGTATACTTGTTTATTTAAATTCTTTTTTTTTTTTGATTAACATAAAGGAAAACACAAAAGGTCTTTTGATCCAGTTCAAGTTTCCATTTGTTTTCCGTCACATAATTATTTTTTCTCTGCGTTTTACATAAATTTATCAAATCCAACTAAAGTATGGAATACACGCAGTTACAAAGAAGCCATAACTTATTGTTTTTAAAAACATTTTCTGCCTGATTTGATATGATTATAATCATTTCATTTCAAATCTTAAAATTCGCAAATTCACAAAGCAAATCTGCTATGTCTTTTAAATACATACATGTCTTTTAAAGGAATTCAAGTAAACATGATGGAATAGCGAATGTGGATCAATACAATAAAATCATAGACATCCATCCATCCAAAATCGCAAATTGTAGATTGAAGCGAGCTTCTACGATGAATCGTTTCAATTTACAAAATACGAATCGTATTATATATAATAAATTTTTTTGCTGTTTAGAATATGGTGCAACCGAAGCGGCCAATTTGAATTGAATTGGCTGCGTCCTTTACAACATGTCCTTAAAACAGCAAGGTCAAAAGAGGATAACACTGAGACTTGAATGGTCACGGAGTAGTCCTCATAGTTGTAGTTTCTACTACATAATATTCAATTATGATATAACACAATTGCTCTTTTTCTTAGGTTCAGGCTTTGGGATTGGCTGTGGCTGTGGCCGTGGCACAGTCTGTTCCCATGGACCTCTTTGGCCATAAAATGGCGGCGGTCGTCTATATTCTTCGCTTATATTAATTGGATTCGGAGTCGCTCTAACGCTCGAAGTATGTGTTTCATGAATCGAGGGTCGTGCTCGTACGCTCTCAAAGCGTGCGCTGCCCGTCGGAATGTGACTATACTGACTGGGACGCATAATATGTGGACTGGCTGGTGGCGCAGTAGGAGCAAAAGTCATATCGGCTGCCTCTCTAGCGATTTCGTAACGAGTTTTTGTTAATGGACGTAGTGTAGATTCTCTTGTCGTAGAAGCATTCAATTTCTGCATAAAGTATTTACGCATGTCTGCATTTGAAGTAGCTGAATTAGCTGCAGTCGAGGATACAGCCACAGGTTTAGGACTCGGTGGTTTCGGTATGGTTGGCTTCACTGCAGCTATGTTGGGCTTGTCATTAATGGAAAGACCCTTCAAATCTGCCTTGATTGACCGAACTGTATCGGATTCATTGTCCACATAACGTGGCACACTTGGTAATTCATCAAACAACTTATCCAGCTCCGTCTTCTTGGTTTGCTGTGTCGGAGTGCCAAGTTTAAGCAGCTCTTCTTTGTTGTAGACCATCTTCGTAGCTGCAGATAATGGAACTTTCTTTTGAATTGGTGCTAAATATAAAAAATTAGAAATAGAAATAAATCAATATTATGTAAACATGTAGGACACCAAAAAACAGCCAGAGAATCGTGAAAAAGATGACAAATGCATTATTTACAATGTATATATAATATATATATATTCGGTGCATGATTTTGATAGTTTCTGTGATCAAAAGATGCGTATGCCAATTTATTGTGAACATGGGTCGGTATTTGGATATTACAACTGAAAGAACTGCAATATAGCTTCTCTATCTGACTTGCTGGCGAGCTTGACTTGGATTAAAAACTGTACACCGAATACGGATGGGGGGATAACAGGCGTCGATTTCATGGTATGTAGTAGATAAGATGTGAATAGCGTAATTACAATATTACGCCGGTCTTGAAAACTTCTAAAATGCATGTAGCGGATATATAGTATGATCCCTTAACGAATCATTCGAAATGCTAATGATTCGGCACACGCATTTGTGTACATGCATTTGTGATCACTCTCACGATTACTTTGGTTTCTTTGGTGATGGTAATACTGATATTTATGACAACGATTATTACTTCGCTTAAATGATTGTCCCAATGTCGCTGTCTCCTCGGTGGTGGTGGTCGTCTGCGGCAATCGACTGGTAACCTGGCCATTTGAACGAGTCGGAATTACGGCGGCACCGCCATTCGCCTCGCTCGTCTTATTATCATCCGGATAATAGGGCGAACCGACGAGTGTCTTTCGATCCCGGCACATGTCAATAATATGACGAAATTCCTCATTCTTGCTAAGCGTACGTGGATTACCAATGAGGATTAACAAAGACATCGGACGTGAAAGTAACACGTTCAAGCGCTGCAAACAAAAATAATGCAGAGATTAAATGGGTTTAATAGATTTAAACAGCTCGAGAATCACTCACCCGACTATTGTTGAGAAAGCCCAATTTCTCAGTAAAAGAGCGCACAAAGGAAACGATGATGATTTGCTTCTCCTTGCCCTGAAACAGTTCAACAGAGCCACAATCGATTTGATGCCAGTTGCGCATGTTGAGCTGCTCCTGGATGCGCTGATACTGATTCTTATATGGCGATATAATGCCAATGTCCGTTTGTACCAGCTTTTCACCATTAATGCCAAAATACATAAGATCCTTCACATAGTCCATAACAGCATCGATTTCCTTGTTGTTGCAGAGACTGCAAAAATAATTGGATAAGAAATTGGATTAATAATTGCTAAACATACCAGAATTAGAAAACCAGAACACAGAATAAACACTGATATTTCATATTTTCTAGTGGAAAACTTACCTCAGCGAACTTTTAGAGTTCATAGTTGTGCCAAAGACCGAGTGGAACATTATGGGAAAGTTTTCGTTGGGCGTGTGAAACCAATTTTTAGCCCGAGTTACATTTTCTGTAATTGAAAATCAAACTAGATGCAATAAGCAAAATATTTATAATTAAGAGAGTCTTTAAGAGCTTACCCAATGCAGCCTCCGACTTTAGTTCGCTGTTGTAGTAGAGATTACTGTAGAGCGAGACAATTTCGGGATGGGAACGATAGTTACGTCGCAGTCGCGTCTGAACGGCCACATTGTAATCACCATTCTCGTCCAAGCGGTAGCACTCGCGCTGCAGCAGACGCTCAAACAAGGACACGCCCAGGCCCCAATCGCCGGCACGATGCGATTGCAATACCGGACCAAGTTGCTTATGATCACCAGAGAGTATCAGATTGGTGGACGGTGCTATGGTGCAGGTGATGCCCATAAGCACTTCCGCCTCCGTTGAAGCAGCCGCTTCGTCAACAAATACATGAGAAAATACACTTCGTTTGTCCTCATCTCGTCCAAATCCGCCTGTCGAAAGTTTGCCCGCCAAGCTGAGAGTGCAAACCACAATGCGGTAGTTGTGCACCGTCTGCACATCCGGATAAAAGTGTAGGGCATACATATTGGAGTACTCCAGCAGCAGATCATCAATGTTGTCGATGCGACGATCGCAGCTGGCGGCAAAGATGCGAGTCAGCGGACGTGACTGACATGGCACCTTCGATATGGAGCGCAACAGACGCAAGGCAATCTCATCACAGGCCGTATTCGAGCCTGCCAGCACCAGTATATGGGTCTCCGGTCGCCGTACATACAGTTGATAGATGGCCTCACAAATTGTGGCCGTTTTGCCCGTACCAGGTGGTCCGAAGACAAGGAAAGGTGCCGGAAGTTTGTCACATAAAGCGATCTGTTGCACAGCCTGCTGCTGCTCCGGATTATGGCCAATGTGCTCGTTGTAGAGACGCATTGCTCCACTGGCTACCGGCTGCCGGGCAACACAAGAGGGAAATAGCAGACGCTGCACATGCTCGGCCGTGGTCAGCTTCAATTGATGAAGCGCACGATATTGGTAACGTAGAACGGCGCGGACTGGACGAAAGAGTAGAGCAAATGTGGTATTATCCGGCAGATGGCGATCGCAGGTGATGTTGACGCGCTGCGCCGATACGCCCAGGACACGGGCAAAGTAAACGCGCGGCTCGCGTCGCTCCTTTTCCGGTGCGCCGAACTGTTCGTTCACTTTGTGGCCCCACTGAATGAGCGCATCGAAATCCTTGAGTGCCAAGTCCAATACCACACTATTACTATCCAACATCTGACGTAAGCTGTTTGCTTTGCCCGTGTCCGGCTGTCCAAGATTATTGCTACGCTCGTTAATGATCAGGACATCGTCACCGGGCGATAGAACATCTTCAGCACTAATGTTGCGCGAATTGGGCTGCAACTTGACGGACAGTTCCTTGCCAAACTGATGCAGCTCCATCTTGGACTGCTTAAGAGCCACATAGCACTGCAAGCGTTCAATATCCTCCACCTGGAGCAGGGTACGCAGTGTTCCATGCAGATTCTGTTGCGTGAACTCACGTCCCAGTTCGCAATAGTTGCGATACTCCTTGTTGTACTCCGCCAGACGCAGCTGAGCATCGCTTGTATCGCGTTTTAATGCCGAGACAATAGCTGGTGGCGGAATTGCCGGTTCCAGACGTCCGCCACGGAATAGCTTGCTGTTGGACAGTCGATATGGATTAACATTGAAACTGGCCTTGGGCAAGGCTTCTGTACGCATGAAATGATGCTGCTCCACATAATGCTGTCGCTGTCCATTCACCATCTGACTATAGCCAATCACAATGGGCTGTTCCCGCAGGATCATGAAGACGTGCGAGTCCACAAAGAACAGCTGCTGTCCATTGGCCGACACCTCAACAGGCAGGCGATTATTGTACACATAGTAGAATTGCCGCGACTGAACAATGATGAACTTCTCAATCACCAGATCCTTCAAATGCGTCTGCAGCGTAAAGCCAAAGTAATGGCTATCCACGCAGGTCTGATACGATAAGGTCAGCATTGGTTTGGCACTGCAAAAGGGAAGATCGTATTAAAATATGTAGCAATAGAAAACTAGATTATGGATGGCTTAGAACCGGAAAAGTATCAATTTTTCTAGGTGATAAAAATTTAAAATATTTAATAATTTGAAAATAGGGGAAGTGATAGAAAATTTACAAAAATCGAAAATATAACAAATTTTTTAGATAATAAAAATTTAAATGCAGAATCAATTTAGACGCAAAATCATGAACAAAATGACATTCCGCTTGAAAATCGGTTAATTTTTGATGAAGTTATGAGAGATCAAAGTTTTTGAAAAAATGTCAAGGGGTAAGTATGGAAAATTGGCTTAAAATCGAAAATCTATCAAATTTTCTAGATGATATAAATTTAAATGCAGAATGAATTTAAAGGCAAAGTCATGAACAAAATGACATTCCGCTTGAAAATCGGTTAATTTTTGATGAAGTTATGAGAGATCAATTGATGAAGTTATGAGAGATCAAAGTTTTTAAAAAAATGTCAAGGAGTAGGTAGAATCGGAAAAATATCAAATATCAATGACGTATGCTTAAGCTAGAATTCAGCCAAGTCGAGAGACAAGAGTCATATGATCTTGACAGAGCACTGGACCACTTGAACTAAGCGGAATACTTGAAAATAAAAACATGATGTTAAATCGAGCATATAAACACAACAATTACATTGACGTTATAGCAGCTTGTAGTACATATAAACAGCCTATCTGTATTAACTTTAAGATAAGATTTCTCAATGAACTCACCACTTTGTCATTTGCTTCAACGATTCGAAATCTGACTCATCACCATGATATTCGATGTGTTCCTCGTACTTCTCAATGCTGTCGAAATTGCACTGGCAAATGTAGCAACCCATCGAACTTAGTTCAAAGTCTGCATTACGCTGTTGCTCTTGGGTCTTCTGATATTTTAATGGCACCGAAACTGCCTTCTCGTCCAACACATATTCTATAAAATAAGAAAATTATAAGAGAAGATTATCTAAGGAATACCGACGATGTGATACCCTTGCAGAGCATTTTATTTAATTGTCTACTGATCGTTTCTATGGATTCTATGGTAGCCATATATTATACTGATCTAACCGAGCGGAGAAAGCTATAGGCCTGAGAAATTAATGCATAGAAACAGACGGACATGGCTATATCACATCGTATGGTTGTTTTGATCAAGAATATATGTATTTTATGAGTTCTGCATTGAGTTAATTATAATACACTCTGCAAGAGTATAAAAATGAAAATCAAAAATTTTAAATGTATAAGTATAAGTATTGGTCATATTTATATTTACTTTGGGTTATTGGACCCTCGAGCTCAGCGTCCGTCACATTGCTGACGGCAGCAAGATCGTTTAGACGATGTCTCTCGTCTAGTGCGTTATACTTTTCCTTTCGAAACTCCATTAAAGCCACGCTCTTGACGCGGTAATTCGAGTCGCCGCGTGGAGTGTTCATCAAGAAGTTTGTACGTTGCAGCAATGAGCCAATCTGTAAATAGAAGACCGCAATTTGTTTATAATATTCATATATAAACAATGAAATTCTACATATGTACTTATGTATTGTATAACGAATTAAGCAATGTTAAATGGTAATCATTTGCGGTTTTATTTCTTATCAACGAATGACATTCTGTGTTATTCAAGTGGTTTCTTTCTTCTTGTAAATAATAGATAAAGTCAATAAATAAAGGGGAAGTCATTAAATTATAAAAACACCAGTAAATCGAAAAACTTATTTGTTGCTAGTCTGTAAAATTTGGAAAAAGGGAAATCCCCTATTAATAAAATAGATAAATAAATCATAACATACGTTTTAATTGTTATTTTGGCAAATTTGATCCCATAGATGATAATAAAAGTCTTCGCTACTGCGGGTTCCCCTTGCAAACATTTGGGTATTAAAACCGGAATTTAGATTTAACATCTGTATAGTATTAGTAAAAACCCAAGCTGCTTCAAACATATGACTAACACATTTTATTTAGACAAAGACAGACGCAGTCCAGTAATAGAAAGAGAGTATAATAGAATGCTGATAAAAATGGGCAAACGTGTAGAACGGCGGTTGGCAAAATAACAAAGCAAAACTAATTCTTAGGGACAGTAGACATTCGATATAATGAAAATGAAGATTATATAAAATAAAACATGACATTTTATTCATTATTAAAATTATTAATATGGTATAGAAAATCAATCTACGTTTAAAACTCATTCGCTTGAATTCAAATTCAGACGGTTATAAACTGAATAACAGATGTCTATTAAATCGCCTGAACTCGTACTTCTTATCAGATATATACACTTGCATATTTAATGGTCTTGGAAACGTCTCGCCTTTAATGCGATACATATATCGTTAAAGTGTGACAACAATACATACAGTCATGGACAATAGTATTGACAATTGTAATGTCGATCAAAACGAACAAAAAATAAGGTTAAAAACTAAAAATTTTACATGTTTATATTTTTTATATATTCTTAGCAATTTGTTAAACAATTAATAAAGAAACGATAGTAATAAAAACAAAACATTTTAAAGAGAAACTATATATTTTGTTTTATAACTACACCGAAAGTATTAATTTTATTATTTTTTGTTTTTGAATTTTCAAAATTAATAAGCAAACAAAAATTTAAATAAAGAAAAAATAAAATGAGTAAGTAAGTTTTTTAATCATAATTGAATTAACTATGAAAATAGCTAAAATATAAATAATTATCAATAAATAAAGAGATCATCAGTTTGACAATACTTTTGTCCACGACTGTATACAGCTTGCAATATAACCTAACCTTTCTTCTTTATTTTTAATAAAAACTGTAATAACTTGTTGTTTACTTAACTTACATTAAAGGCTCCATTGAGGGATAGCTTAATGCGGAGCTCGGTACTGTTGGGCTCCGAGAATATATGTTGATCGAATTCCCGGCGCAATGTGCGCTTGTCCACATACCAACTGCTCCGGGCGCTAACCACTTGTTTGTCCGTCATCTTCAGAAGAAAGCAGCCAATGAGCTCTCGTTCTAGGGATGTATAAGATAAATACATATATGCTTCGATTAGTTAGTTAACACCTTACCCCACGACTTTCGTTGTTGCATTCCATTTAAATCATTCGCATTGTTGTTGCTGTTGTTGGGATTGTTGTTTCTATTGTTGTTGTAGTTGGTAAATGGATAGGCGGGTGGCGTCGCTGGCGGCGTCAAAATTGAAGGCGGCATTGTTGCTGTATTTGTTACGATGTTGTTGTTGTTTAATCTATTGGCAGGGATCGCCTTCTTTTGGCCAAGGGCCTTTTTTTGGATTTTATTCTTTGTCATGTTAAATAGTACGTACAAAAGGACAAAAATTCTTTGTACACACACGCAAACACACACATGCACACACTCTCTCACACTCAATAACAGGGCAAAAAGAAATGATCGCACTCTGGATTCTGGATTATAAACTGCAATTAAATGTTGTTTTTTATTATCTATGAATCTATTTTTATTAATAATTTTGCAGCGAAACATCAACACACACACACACACACACCAGCATACAAATAAACAAATACAATGCAATAATTTCTCGCGAACCTTAACAGAAATGCCTGTATTTATTTGTTAGTAACAAAAACCTGTGCAGCTCAACCAACAGTTAACCGATCAATGGCGACAATGCAGACGGAGCATGTATTTATATTCACATTCCGTATTACTCGCTCGCTCGCTCTCTCTCTCTCTCTCTCGCGATGTGCCGTCGATTTCAGCAATGCATGCAAAAGTAACTCGGTGTGCATGTGTATGTGCATCTTTGTTATTTTGTATGTGTGCGTGCGTGCGTGTGTGTGTATCGAAGTGCATGTGTGTGTGCAGCATATGTAACGGTAAATTCGGCAAATTGGACAGCGTTGCCGTACATCACTTCACACCCACATACACTCTATGTATGTACATATAAGTATATGTACATAAACTTACCACTGCGAATTTTTTTTTGCGATAAAAACATGCCACGCCTTCTTAAAATGTATTGTATGTGTATATGTATATGGGTTGTTTGTATATTTTGGTATTGTATTAAAATGTTGCGTGTAACACGATTTAAAATTGAACTAAATTCAACTTGTGTGACTTAAAAAGCAGACCTCATAATATATACATACATACACAAATATATATATGTATACACACACGCACCCGCATACGCACCCAATGTTAATACGGGGAATAACAGAAATCAACTGATCCGCTTCGCAATCGCTTCGATCGACGATCGTTGACCGGTTGCCCAATGATGCCAACTTAGCTATTTTATAGCTAACTCTAGCCAGTTTTAAACTCTGCCCAAAGGCTGCCACCCTAAAAAATTTTGAGCTCTGGCAACATGTACCATTTTGGGTACAATGACAAAAATAGTACACACTTTCTGGATCTTTTTAGGTCTTTAGACCAGTGATGGCAAAACATAAATATGCACTGAGAGATATAGTTGAGAATCTCTATTTGGAAAAAACTTATTTATTTGCTTTTCATTTTTAATGCAAACACATTAAGGATTTCAGGAGGAATAAATTAACCGATTTTGCATAGAAATTATGTACAATTTGCAATGTTTGTGATTTAAGTACTAAAATAAACATTGTTAAAAACAAAACAGCTATAAAACTATTTTATATTAAATATTATATATAAAACAAGTATGTATACACTTTATTATATATAAAACTTTATTATATATAAAACTTTATTACATATAAAACTTTATTATATAAAACTATTCTAATTAAATAATTTTTAAGCTTACAAATTAATGGGTAATAATTTTTATAATTAGCTTATAACGATCTGCTTGTAATGCTACGAAGTTGCCCGCCATTGCTGATCCGCCATTGCTAATCCGCCTTCTGCGAGCGTCGAACACAGGGCGATGCGATCCCGTCCACTACAATGACATGATCGGTAGCACCACACCATGAGCAGGTTCCACTTGTCACTTCACTTCACTACACTTCACTTCCCGTTGATCCGCCTTCTTCGAGCGTCGAACACTAACTGCCTGCCTACTGCGAGGTGGCCTCCTTTTATATGCTGCGTGGGGGGTCTGATAGCAGAGCTCTGTTATCTTAGCAGTGCCAATGTAAGTTTAACAGTGCCAATGTGAGCTTAACAGTGTCAATCGAATTTAACAGTGCCAATGTGAGTTTAACAGTGACAATCGATTTTAACAGTGCCAATGTGAGCTTAACAGTGTTAATCGAGTTTAACAGTGCCAATGTGAGCTTAACAGTGCCAATGTGAGTTTAACAGTGCCAATGTGAGTTGACACTGCTTAGATAACAGAGTTCTGCTAACTGACCACCCACGCAGCATATAAAAGGAGGCCATCTCGCAGTAGGCAGGCAGTTAGTGTTCGACGCTCGAAGAAGGCGGATCAACGGGAAGTGAAGTGTAGTGAAGTGAAGTGACAAGTGGAACCTGCTCATGGTGTGGTGTACGCTCGCAGAAGGCGGATCAGCAATGGCGGAGCAGCAATGGCGGGCAACTTCGTAGCATTAGAAGCCGATCGTTATAAGCTAATTATAAAAATGATTAACCATTATTTTGTAAGCTTAAAAATTATTTAATTAGAATAGTTTTATATAATATAGTTTTATATATTATATAGTTGTATATATTATATATTTGTATATATAATATAGTTTTATATATAATAAAGTTTTATATATAATTGTTTTATATATAATAAAGTTTTATATATAATTGTTTTATATATAATATAGTTTTATATATAATATAGTTTTATATATAATATAGTTTTATATATAATAAAGTTTTATATATAATTGTTTTATATATAATATTTAATATAAAATAGTTTTATAGCTGTTTTGTTTTTAACAATGTTTATTTTAGTACTTAAATCACAAAAATTGCAAATTGTACATGATTTCTATGCAAGACTGTACCCATCACTGCTTTAGACCATTATGGTCCTCACTGTAAACGCGCGCAGTTTAAATTTTTAAGCAATAATTTTCTATTTTAATCATAAAACAATTTATTGAATTTCGTACATTTCTAAAATCTTACAGCACTAACTTAAAAGGATAAAAGCTCACTTCTTGGCCAGCTTTAGTTTCTCGGAACCAAATATGACGCCGGTATCAACCAATTTGCGCTTCATAGCAAATGGATTGACCGAGTTAAGAGGCGTGCGCTGTTGATCTCCGGTTCCAGCTGCATCCACATTTGTTTTGCTAGACAGTAATTCGCTTTGCTGCGACTCGGACTCGCCAAACAGGTTCTCCTGCGTGTCCAGTGGTCCAGTGGTGACCTCTGGTGTAGCTGGACGCGATGCCGCTGCTGCTGCCTTGAACAGATTCGGCGAGTTGGAGAAACGCTTGAGAGCACCGCGCTTGGAGGCGCTTAGCTCCATGGCCTTGGGCGCTAGTTTGGGCGTGGTCGTAGCTGTCGATGTGGATGTGGAGGCCATGGGCAGCACAATGGTCGCTGCGATTCCATTGGCACCCAGCATTTGTTGTTGCTTTCGCGCTTCTTGGATAGCCTCAAGTTGCGGCAGGAGTTCGCACAGTCGATCCGACAGATGAATGCGTCCACGCTTCGAGGCATACTTGACAGCGAGTTGCAGGAGTTCAGTGCAAGCTATCGATTCCACCAGTTCCCGAGCACGCGTCTCACACTCACTGCTGCAGGCCAGGGCGAACAGTTTGATGGCCATCTCCTTCTGCACCTTTTCAGCGCCCTCCATCTGCATGATGCTAGCGCGCAGCAGTGTGTCCTCCAGTTCCGACTTCTCCAGCTCAATGTCGCACAGCGGCAGTTGCATGCGCAGCTCCTGCAGCATGGGACGTGGATTGGTCATGGGATAGGAGCTGCCACGACAAAGAACCGCCTGTATGATCTGCCTAGCCTCGGATAGCGCCACCACAAAGTAGTTATTGGACACACTGGCGCTCTGCTTCATGGTATCGCAGATGGGGAACCAGGCATTGCTCGCTCGCCGATACAGCTGCACCAGGCCCATGTTGTCCGCGAAACAGGGCGAGCCCACATCCGTAAAGCCCAGCCAGCTGAGTGTTCGTCCCGGCGTCAATGGCACCGGCAGCTGCTCCACGCGCAGACTCAGTCCACTGACATTGACCAGCATTGCCGACAGATGTTGTTGGGTCTGGCTGCTGCCCGCGGCATGGTAGACACACAACAGGCTATTGTCATGTCCGGCCAAGGCCACCACGGATCCCGGAATGCTCAGCACCTCACGCTGTGTGCCCATGACACTAAACAGACGCAGAAAGTGATTGCTGGTGGCCACAGCAATCAGTTGACTGGTGGACACCAGTGCGTCCACACTCTCGCAATCCGGCAGGCTAAGTGACCACTCCTTGTTGCCGGCAGCGGCCAAAGCAATCACTACCAGCTTGCTGGACTCGCTGGAGGCCAGGGCCAAGGCACTGCGACTGAGACTGGCCAGATTGTGCTGATTATAGTTGTTACTGAGATGCAGTGCATGATGCACACTGGCATCGTGAAATTCCACATCAATGGCACCATCGCCGCTGGGCTCCGTGTGTGCCGTCACAATGCCCACATCGTTCCACACCAGATAACGATGCTCCAGATCATGGGGCGTTGCTCCCGGCTGAAATGCCGACTGCTGCTTGAAGAGTTTCAACTGTGGAGCGGGCAGCGAAGCTCTGCTGCTCACTATCGAGTGCTTGGAGTTGTCATCCTCGAGAGCATCAGGTTCGACACCTCGCATCACCTTGCGTTTGAGTTGCTCCAAACTAACGCCATCACCATCACCATCGTCTACATCATCCAAATCTGCATTGTCGCCCTGCTCAAACTCATAATCGGTGCCACCGAGAAACTCATCCTGCTCCTCCTCCAGACCATTGTGTACGCCATCCTGTGGCTCATCGTCCCCTAGGAATATGGTGCCCAGTTGACCAGTAGCATCGCAGAACGCCACCTCATCCACATTGGCCGTATTCCAGGCCAAGCACGTGATCGCCTTGCAATCACTTGGCGGTGTCTCCACCTGCAACGCCTTGCGACGTTGCACATCAAAGATGCTGAGTTCTCCACTCGTCGTTCCAGCTGCCAGACGTTCGCCATTTGGCGAGAACTGACAGCAGCTGTAGTTACTGGACACCCGATCATCCTGCAGCCTGTAGGAGACTTCCCAGTTCGTTGTGTTCAGCACTATGATCTCTTTGTCCAGAGCATAGGCCAATTGCTCGCCACGCTGTGGCTCAAAAGTGGGCGTGCCAAAGAGGCTGGTGCTCTCAAAGCTATTGGAACGCGGCAGACCACTGAGTGACTTCAATTCCTCGCCAGTTTCAAAGTTCCACACCTTGAGTTGACCATCACCGGCGATGGAGGCCAATAAATGTCGCTCGGCGTGCACATCCAGCGCCAATATGGGACCCTTGTGTCCCTCCAGCGTTGTCTCCGCTCCGGCATTGTCACCACGCAGCACCTTAATGGAGGTATCCTCACTGCCAGCTGCAGTGTACTCGCCACAGACACGCAGACATGTCGCGGGTGCAGTGAATCGCATCAGGATGCCATCGCTGTCCATTTCCGGGAAGGTGTAAGCGTGAACCGTATTACGGTCTGTGGATGCCAGCAGCCGGCTGCCCGTGTGTGCAATGCACATGACAAACTCCCCCAGGCAGGTGGATCGAGGATCGTCATCGCTGATGCAGGTCCAGTGGCGAATGTCGCCATCCGTGCCACAGGTTATGATAAAATCACCTTTCGGGGTATACAAGAGTCCAGTGTAGCCATTGGTGTGCGCATAGCGCAGCGAGCTGCGCGTGAAACTCATTATTAATATTACTTATCTTACTTCGCTAAATCTGCACTTTTGTTGCGTCTCGCGCCAAAACAAACTTTACAGTGCTGGGCAACACTCAGGTATACGGAGTTTTACAGAACTGCATTAGAACTAAAATACCTAAAATAAAAATACCGACTTTAACATCTGCTGCCGTTTTTCCCCGTCAAATCTGGCTTTTTTTTTAAGGCCAACAGCTTTTACAGCGGTTACAGTCTGCAATCAGCGTACCATCCTGTGGCAAACAAGTCAGCTGTTTTCTGTATTTATTGTTGCCGGTATTACGGCATAACAAAACTTATTTGCCTATAATGTTAAAAACGTGTGCGTTTCGTTTAAATCAGGCAAAATGTGGCTCTTGGCGCTGTCTTTCAACGCAACCCACACACATGAACATCTTTGACAGGAACGCCAAGCGGCTGCAAAAGGAACGCGCTGCACTTAAGTAAGTTTTTATTGTCAGCAAATTCTGCAATTAATAATAGTCCCACAATAAATAAACAGTGCAGATGTAGCGCTCTATGACTACCTGAAGGAGGAGGTGGGCTTCCGTCTGGCGGATCGCGTGTTTGACATTAAACGCGAGTTCAAGGCAGCTGCTGATATTGGCTGTAATCGTGGTTATATATCGAAGCACATCCTTGCTGAGTGCGTGGAGCACCTGACACTGACAGATACAAGCGCAAGTATGCTGGAGCAGGCACAGGGGACTCCTGGTCTGAAGATGCGTAAACTAGTGCAAGACGAGGAACAATTGGATGTGGGTAAACAAGAGCACTATATGATTTAATCATGTAACATTAAATATTTCTCATTTCGCTTGCAGTTTGAGGAGAACTCACTGGACTTGGTCATCTCTAGTCTGAGCTTACACTGGGTGAATGATTTGCCTGGTTGCTTTGCCAAGATCAAAAGCAGCTTAAAGCCAGATGGCGTATTCATAGCCTCGCTATTTGGCGGTGATACTCTTTACGAACTACGCTCCTCCTTGCAGTTGGCCGAATTGGAGCGCAAAGGCGGCATTGCACCGCATGTCTCGCCCTTTACACAGATCCGTGACATTGGATCGCTGCTGAATCGCGCTGGTTTTACCATGCTGACCATAGACACGGATGAATTGGTCGTTGGCTATCCGAGCATGTTTGAGTTGATGTGGGATCTCAAGGGAATGGCCGAGAATAATGCAGCGTTCAATAGACCTGCGCATCTCAGCCGGGAAACGTTGCTGGCGGCCAGTGCCATCTACAAGGAGCTCTATGGCAAACCTAATGAGGCGGGCGTTCCAGCTACGTTTCAAATAATCTACTTGGTCGGCTGGAAGCCAGGTCCCAATCAGCCACAACCATTGCCACGCGGCACAGGCGAGGTATCGCTCAAGGATTTGGGCACGATCTTTGAGAAGGGCGGTAAAATCAAAGTCGATCCAGAAGCGTAGCTTAAAGTTATAGAATCTAATAAATTGTTTTAAAAATTCAATTTTATGTTTATTTTTTGGAAAACAGTTGAATATCCAACCAAGAACTTAAATAAAACAAATTCAATTGTTGTTTTGAGAAAGCAAATATCCTTGATTATAATAAGAAAGTAATACGCAGCTCTATTCTATTTGTTCATGTGCGTCTTAAACTAAAATTACGCATATAAATATAAATAGTTGTTCGTTAATTATAAATAATTACTTAAATTTAGATGTAAACCTGCATTTGTTGTATAGATTCGCTGCAATATACATAGGTAACTATACACAAACATAATTATACTCATTTTTATTTCATTTTTAATTTCAATTGCTAATATTTGGTAGCATTGTTTTGTTTATATATTCATGGACGTAACTTTTTTTTATTATTATGTTATGTATTTGTTTGTTGTTTGTTTTTAACGTTGCTTTGTATTTTGTTTGGTACGTATATACAATTACAATTTACAACATGTCTATAATAATATTTATAATTTGTATATATGTTATTCAATATGCAATATTGTTCTTTTTTCTTGTTTCTTCCTTCTTTAATTTTTGTTTTCTTTTTATTTTTTTTTGTATTAAATACGAGTTGCTCTTGCTACAATATTGTTCATTTAATTTAGCATTTTGCGTATAATTCTCGATTGCTTTTATGTATATTTAATGTTTTAATATTAGGCAGTTGGCCTTTGTCAGATTTGGCTCTAGTTATACTTACATTGTATGTCTTAAAAGTCCCTCGAGAAACTTGAGCCCTTTCGAATAAGCACAAAGTTTCTTTACAAGCACACTTTGTTAAGGTTTTTATGTACAAAGAAATTAAATGAAAATAATTATTTTTCCAAATACTTGATCAGGTTTTTTGTCAAGAACATGAACTGAAAATTTGCAAATGTTTTTCTCTTTTTGGTTTCTCAAACATTTCTGTTAATGGCAAGGCGACAAAGCTTAAAAACTATTTATGCACAGGACAACGACGCTGGCGATAATTTGGAACTGCGTTTGGTCGACACTGGAGGCGTCATCGCCGTTGTCCTGTCTAATCTTCCTCATCCCAGCGCCAAAGGTGAACGCGGCGGCACTGGCGGCGGTGTGGCTGTGACTGTGTTTGCTGTGGTTGTTGCAATGGCTGTTGTTGCAGTTGCTGCTGCTGTTGTTGTTGTTGTATTTCTATTTACTGCCGCTACTGTTGTCGTCGTGTTGTTGGACGCAGGCGGCAGTTGACGTCAGGTTCCCAGAAGCATCTCACGCTGTGGCGCATTTTGCAGCATGTTGGCGGTTTTCAGATGAATGCTGCAAGCAGAAACAAATTGTTTATTACATTTGTTTATCTACTTTTATTGACAGTTTATTTTTCTAGTAGTAGGTATGGAAAATTGGATTATGGATGACTTAGAATTGCGACTCACTTATTGTCTTCCAGTGACATGGTCTCCGATGATCCGTGCGAGGCAACTGAAGTACCTGCAAGCGAACTTCGTATTGAGTGCGAATCCTCGGGTACAGTAAGCGTAACTAATTTGTTTATTTATTGTTGTTTGTTGTTGTTGTGTATATATATTTGCCAATTCGTTTCAATTCCAATTTGATCCAAATTGTTTTAATTCCGTTCCCAATTAGCCAATGCGTTGATTTTATTTTGAAAAAGAATTTGCATTTAGTTGCGTATTCGAAATTTTGTTAGAAATGTTAGTGTTTTTTTTTTTTTCAAAGTGTATGTGTATGTATTGTGCAAAAATAATATGTATACTTTTTATTAATCAATTATGAGCTGCAATACAGTTGTTTTATTCTAGAAACTGAACATGCAGAGTGTAGAAGAAACAATAACAATAAACTAACAATCAGCAAATTTCAGTACAAAATCATATTTTTATTTTTGTGTGGCATTTATCTAATATATATTATAATAATGTTTATATATATATATATATATATATATATATAATGTTTTGCTAGACAAGTTAGAGCTACAATTTGAATTTGGCTTCAACATAAACTAATGTATGAGTTTGAGTGTGTGTGTGTATGTAGCAAAAGATTTTCCGAACGAATTTCTAATAAACTTTTGTAACAAATTCATAATAATATCTAAAGCATACTTTTTGCTACAGTGTAAAGTGAAATCGATATGAAACTGAAATTTGAAACAGAATTGTATATAAATGCAATCATAAACTTAGGCAGACATAAAATTTGAATATGTTTTGTTTGTTCTATATAAGGTATAAAGTAGTATAAATTTATCAGGAATAATTAAGTGGGGGCGTTAATAAATACGTAAGTAAGTAGTTAGTTGGTTGTTTGTGCACTAAAATCGTTGTACGTATTGCTGGAATCGTTGGTAGTATCTTAGGAATTATCAGTTATCAGTGGAATAGGACTGATCCATATATATCAGTATATGTAATATCAGAATTTTGAGAAATTTTAACGTAATACAGTAACGTTATTACAATATATATATTATATGATTATGTGCTAGGCAAAAATTTGAACAACTATTTTGATAGCCAAATTAAAGCTAATTACATAAATTTCATTCACTAATTTAATTGGCATAACATTTAACTTTGAGCAACGGCAAAATCAAAGATCAAATCAAGTACAAAATAAAGCTTAAAATATACAAAACAGACTAAAGACGCGTATTCTCCACGCTCAGCGCATCATCATCATCATCATCATGATTATCATTAGCATTAGCATTGCCACCTTTAGCATTATGTTCGTTATTAACAACAACAACACTATGTTTGTAGACATTTGTTGTAATCTTCTCGTGCCGATCATCTCCTTTCCCATTCTGGACAATGATGCGTACGCTGTGAGCTGGATTTGGAGCAGGAGCTGGAGCTGGAGATGATACAGTTTGGTGATTCTCATGCTGCAACTGCAGCTGTTGACATTGGAGCGCCTCCAGCGCCATGTCCAGATCGAGACGATTGCGACTATCGCTATCGCTGCTGTAACTATGCCTCTTGCCCCGGCCATTTGGCAGTGAATCAACAGAATGGAGATGATGCATCTGGTGCCAGGGATAGTTGAGATTGTTAACACTCTGGCTGCGGTTGTCTTCGGGACCGGTGATCACAAACCCATTGCTATACAGCGAGTAACTGCTAATCGCCGGCGATGTGGCTAAACTAGTCATACTCTGATAGGTTTTCATTGAATACGCATCACCTACGGACAATATAGAGACAATACAATACAAGGCATTTTGCGGGTTTTAGTTAACAATTATCGCCACTGCATAGAGAGACAGAGAAATACAGAGAACAAAATCACAGAGCTCCAAAGTTTCCCACGCAGACATTGAGCGTTAAGCGTTTTTTTTTTGGATTTGTGCATGGATACATGGACCATGAACAATGTTAGACAATGTGTGGGGTGAGAGATTGACGTAATTACATAATGGGAACATCTTTTAAATGATTTGTGAATGGACGCGCGTATTTATTATAAGCGTGACTTAGCGGGTTAGGCTTAAGTTTTGGATACATATAGTACAGTATATATATAGCATATATACGCATTGATTGATATCAATTGACATTAAAATGGGTTATCAATTAACAAATATATATATACAGTTTTAGTTTATGTGCCCATAACAACCAGAGCTCGTAATATCTAACACCTAATTCCTACAAAAACACATATACAGGGATTTCCCAAGTTGTTCATTTTCCATTTAAACCATTTAATGGCTCAACCAAATCCTCTTCGCTGTCACAATCCAACTTTTCCAGCATGCAGCATTAAAGTTTTATAAATATAACAACAGTTAATCAGATGCTATTTAAATCCCACCTCGCTTATGCATTGATTAATGTGGTTATCTGAACTATAATTTTAAAAGAAAGGTGAAATTAAATAGAAAACCTAGTAATGTCCTAGTTATTCCAATAAGTATGACTGTAAGCCAGATATACAGTTAGTCAAGTACTTGCTTTGACCAATTAAAAAATTCACATATATTTTTGGTTTTTTTTTTTTAAATAATTATCTTATTATATATCTTATTATTATTATTTCTTTAACTTATTCACCATAAATAATACATAAAGGAGAAAAAATATATAAGAAAAAACCCAAAACACTATCTTTCTTTTCAAAATAAAATGTAAATTTATTAAACAAAACAACAATTACTTGCCCAACTGTATGTACAATTCTTAAAGACTGCTGATGACGACGCTCTTTTCGCACAATAAAATTGTAAGTAATACCAAAAGAGTAAACTCATATATACAAAAAAAAAAAAACTCAGACACGAGACGTTAAACAATTAATACTCGTAAATACATATGCCACAAGCTCAATACAATATAAAAGAGGACTTTGTACAAATGTAAAACGATCATAAATAATTAATACGTATACAACAATTTTCTGTTTTCATACTAAATACATACAATATTTTTAACTGTGATTTAAAAGCTTGCACCACACACTAAATTTTAGAATTATCGAGTGAAATATCAATAGAGTTATTTATTTATATACTTTTATTAAATAGATTGATTAGTTTGGTTTGATTTTAATTTTTTGGTTTGATTTAGTAAAGAAGCAAGCATTAGTAATAGTGTCAGGTTTAGTAGTTGTGCTTAGTTATAGTAGTAATTAATTACAACTCAAACTCACCAGTAGCGCACTCGGATGTCTCATATGATACAGTTGATTGCACCTCAATTGCGTTTTGTTCTTGTCTGTAATGCATAAAAAAGGAATCAATGAATAATTGTAATCACAACAATTGTAATCACATATTGTCCACCTTGATATCACATCGGTTAAGACTTGCTTTTCCGTATCGCTGTAGTCACGTCTGCGTCCGGTCTTCTTCTCTCGATCCGCTTCCACGAACACGCCCAGCTGTCGAGTGGGAAACTCATTGGATTTCGCTGGTGGCGGAACATCGAGTTTAAGATCCTTTAGCTTCTTCATTACACGTTCCAGCGCCTGGATGGCGTCGTCGTCGTTGTAGCCGAAGTTCTTGTGAAGCTTCACCTGCAGATATTCAATAATACCATCCATATCCTTGAGGCGCAGCAGCTCATCCTTGTGCAGATAGAGAATGGTAACGGCCATGGCCAAAATAACTTTATCTCCGTCGAGCAAAAATATATCCCACACCCGTAAACTCAGACTGAAAGGCACCTGTAACCAAAGATGACATATTAATAGGGGTTTAACGAATTATTTATTCATTTAGTCTACTTACGCGCTCCACAAAGACGACAAAGAACCATTTGATAGCATAGAGCAGTGCATCCACATTGTTTTTGATAAAGTGTTTATGCAGTTTGCGCATTATCTTGGATAGAATGCGATCGTGATGCTCAATAAAGCGTGTCAACTTTGGGAATCCCTCGATGAACAGGCCGTGCATGCCATATTTACGATCTGTAATTAGGGTATTCAGGGCCCAGAATGCCTCCTCCTCCTGCATGTAGAGCAACAAGACGCCCGCCACACACGCCATACCCTGGCAGTAGCCCAGCTCCGAGTTGTAGATGCTGTACGCGTTCAATACATTGAACAGCGAGCATTGCTTGACACTGTAGCGTTCCCGATAGGCGAGATTATCACGAAACTGACGATTCACGTCCGCATCGATTTGACGCGTCTCTGTGGCATTCTGTTTGGCCAGCTGCAGCATGCGTGCGTATACGCCCACATTGTTCTTCATTGAGTCCTCGACATTGAGCAGCAGTTTCCAAGCTGGCCAGCGTACCTTATCCGGAATACCCTTATAGACGCGCTTATGCAGTTTATCCTGTGGCGGCGGCCAGTGGTTTAACATTTTCATCCATTTCTTGTCCCGCTCCAGCTCAATCTTGTTGCGATGCACTTCGTGTGAGTCGCGTGACGATGGCAGGCGGGAGTCGTGCATAAAGCCGTATCTAGAAGCACAGAGAGAGACAAAACAGTTACTTGACAATTTCTCAGTGTCATCTCTGCTGATAAGATAAGGGAATGGCAACCAATTTTATCAGGTGTACTTGAATTCCTACTCATTCTACACTTGCCAGATATCTCAAATTAAGAGGAATTTAATACATTTGCTTAAGACAGATTTATTGCTACATTGCATTAAATTAATAACTTGTTTTTTACAACTAGATTCTGCTATTTATCACAGATAAACATCTGTTTGGTACATTTGTATTTTTAATTCACTGATACAGTCAGTTTTACTAAAAATGGTACGTTTAAAATTTTACATTTAAAATGGTACATTTCTTGTCGACTTAATAAATTTGTAAGGGGATTTTTTTAGCATCTATATGTAATGTGATAAGTAGGCAGCTGAGTAAAGTTATTAAACAGCTCTGAAATATTATATTTATATTTGGAATGCTTTATTTTATGTTAAGACAGATATAAAATGTAGTTAGTGTGATGGTACTTTAGTTGAAAATGGTACAAAAACGGGGTACAAAATAATTCGATGAAGTGGCAAGCTTGACTTTGATCCTTTTGCGTACATTGTTTACTAACAGTTTAAAATCTCTTAAATTTATTTATACAGAGTTGTCCGTCAGATATCCTTGGATTTAACAGCAGTTAAAATAAAAAATTGTGACATCATTGTCATGATATCACATCACACGCATACAGACAGACATACAAGTATGCATGTATGTATTTTATTAGAGGGTACACTCACTTGTCGGTTATGTGGTAGATTTCGAATGTGGGATTCTCCCAGGAGTCGACCACATTGTTGGGATCCAGGCCCAGTTCGTAGCGCTTGAAAATATCCTCGCGTTCATCTTCGGCGCGTTTAACTAATGCATATTGTTGTTGCTGCTGTTCGCCATTATCATGGGCGGGCGGAGCGGCTGTCATTGTGGGCGTGAGCAGACAGTGGGCAGCGCCAGTTTTGCTATCCAATCGCAGCTATTGTTACTGTATTTGGTGTTGTTAATTTTATTGTTATTGTTGTTGTTGTCGTTGTTGCTTTTGTTGTCCGTTGTCGCTGCGGCTCCGGCTCCGCTTGATGTTTGTCGCTGCTTGGCAAGAATGTTGTTGAATGGGAGCGGCTGCTGTTCGGCGATAGCGCGAAACTTTGAAAGATAAAAGTCAGAGACCAGCAAATAACAAACAAAAGCATTAACATATGAAATCGTACTCTTACTCGCACGCACACACACAATCACAATCTACACTAAGTATTTTTTTTGTACATTCGTTTAAATGCAAGTCTTCGATTTCACTGCAAAAACAACAAAATACGAGCAGTAGCGAGCGTTTTAGTTACATGAGTGTGTGTGTGTTTTTCTTATTAAATATGCAGCAATGGCAACAACAATAACAACAGAGAAGGAGAGAGCAAGAGAGGGGAAAAGAGAGAGTGCGCATCAACACAAGCGTGGCCAAAATGACGTGATATTCAATAATATTTAAAAGCGTCCATGGAGCGGCGTCGTCACCAGCATTAAAAACAACGATAACAACACCGAAAGTTACTCAGAGACGCCCCCACACCACAGCAGACGAAAGGGAGAACTAATGCTCTGTTAATGTTGTTTTTGTTGTTTTGGCTGCTGCTGCTGCTGTGGTTTACTTAAATGCTGGCGCTTCATGTGACTTTGCAACTCGAACTGTCTTAAGTATTAATTACAAAAAAATATTTTGACTCTTGCTCCTTCTTAATATAGCTTGGAGCACATAAACACTTCCTGTTTTGATTTTTCTTTGATTTTGTTGTATTTTTGTCAACACTCACTCACTCATACATGGACACGCACTCAATGCACACACATACACTGTCAATCGTACGCACACAAACTTTTGTTCTTGTGCTTTCACTGCGTTAATGCTTTGTTTTTTAATTTTACATAGTTCACGACAAGTATTTCTTTCATTACCATTTAATTTTGTTATAATTTATGTACGGAAAGTATTCAATTATTTAAATTGAGCACGACGTTAACTATTTTTTCAGCCTGCATGTTGAGCGATTGATTGTTGCCACCCGGCCTATAGGCTGCCACCCTGTTAACTGCTTCGACCTGGCAACATGTACAATTTTGGATCAATTGCCAAAATAGCAATTGCAGCGTTGCCAGCTTATGTCAGTTGGTTTGCATTTGGCGCGCGTGACTATCTGGCAGCACTGAGTCCATGAACCAGCTCGATAGTCATCGAAATCGATAACTCTCGGCTCAGGTCTACGTCTTCGACCATTTTTTTGCGTGAATGTAGTTTTTAATTGTGCTTGTGTAAAATTGTGTAAAAAGTCCATGAAAACGTCTCAAATACAGCTAAAAAGTGCTGTGTTGTGCAGTAAACGCTTAAGCACGCTTTTTAACATACGGAAGACAATGTCCACACAGTAAATCCATTGAATAAAACGGGTACGAAAATAGCTTTGCCTGAAGTGCGTAGCAAATTACTATGAATTTCTTCTCGTCCACTGTACACACACTCGTTCAAACGAGTTACTTGGGTACATGTTTTGAATGATGCCCGTCATCGGTCGATTTTCAATCAGTCGATAATCGAAATCAAAACCCGCAATTAACAAGCGTTCGTTTGTTGTATCTCCAATATTATAATTTACAGCATTCGTCTATCATAGCGGATAAAGCCTGACGTTGTTATACTTTGAGGTAAGATACATTTGGCATTTCAAGTGCTTTGGTGGTTGCCTTCCCACTGCATCAGCATGGTATCAACGCGCCAAATGTGTGGAGGAGGGGCTGGAGCCGGCTTCGAGGAGACGCCATCGTCCACTCGCGCCTCTGTGGTGCGACGCACAACACAATATCAACCACACCAGCACCAACATCAGAATCCGAATCAACAACAGAATCCGAATCAGCAACAACCGCAGCAGGTTGCCTCCAGTGCAGCACCTGGATTGAATTTCCTGGATTTGCCAACGGAGCTGATCATTAAGACACTTGGCTACTTGGATTTTAAGAAAATCAGCAATCTGAGATTGGTAAGTGCCAAACGAAATGTATTGCTGGCAGAGACTCTGACTGCTTCATTATTTAATCAATAAAAAGCAATTTGCAAAATATGTAAGTAGAATGCGCGTGGGTTTGAGTTGAAGTCCCTCGACTAAAGAGACGGTTACGGGTTGCGGATTCCGGATTACGGGTCGATGCTAGTTATTCAACTACCTGCATGCACTTGCTGTTGTTGTTTCTGTTGTTATATTTATTATTTTTGTTACACTCAAATTTTGACGGGGATTGGTGTTGAGCTCGTGTCACGAACAACTCACGTCTATCACGAGGCCGTTTCGTGCTCGAAATTCAAGATAATGCCATAGATAATGAATTTCATTTGTGTTCCCTCAACAGCCTTATTTTTATTTTATTTTGTCCTATTAGAACACAAATGGTCACTATGTGGATACACTTTTAGGTTTGCTCCATTAACTCCCTTCACTAGTAAGAATTCTAAAGCTGAAACCAAGGCTGCAAGCCTTCATAAATAAACTACAACAATAATTTAATTACACTATTTAAAAGACTTGTTCGTTATTGAATTCAATTGAAGTTAAATTTATCTTTAATTCTTGTTTTTTTTTTTAAATAACAAATGAGTCCAACTTGTAATTCTAGTAATACCAATAAATGTAAACATAGGCGTGCCCTTTTTAGGTACCTAGTTTTAGACATGTCGTGTCACGCAAAGCACGAATTCGCACCCATCTCTAGTTTTGTTTCTTGTTTTTTGTCATGCATTTGATTTTGTGTCCGTGACTGTGTTTCTGCCTAAGTATGTGCGTGTGCCTGTGTGTGTATGTGTGTGTAGTTAGGTAGCAGCGTAATCTGATATATTTTCTAGATGGTTTAAAAATTTGGATGCGGGCTTTCCCTTCCTTGTTGCCCTTATTTTGTTGTAGAACTTTAAACCCAAACTAAATGAGATTACTTTCAGGTATCCAATCGGATGAATGATATTTGCATGAACATGTTGAATGCAGCATTCTCCAGGCAAATTAAGACGACATTCAATCGATTCCAGTCGATCAAGGCGAGCATGCCACGACGGGAGTCGGCACGTCGGAATCATCCGCTAGCCTGTGAATGTGACATCATCGAGACGTGCTACATGCGTCTCTCACTGCTCCAAATGTCCATGGGAAAGCATATTGAGCGGGGACACTGTTGCTTCTTTCCGGGTGCCGTAAGTAAAGATTCCATAAGTTGATCATCGTTACGATCTTAAATAAACTTTATCTCCACAGATACTCGATGAAGTTCAGTCGATTTTGAACTATATAAGTATTACGCCGCGATTGCAGCGTCCTTATCGCGTCACCGATGAACTATTTGATCTCTCCACCATGGCCATGGAGTACTTTAAGGATCGCATTGAATCCACGCTGCCTGGACTGGCATACAAGGACTTTTTTCAGTTGCCCATTACCACAAAACGGCGTAAGTTGTATTCAAAGTTTGCTAAACCAGCAATAATTATCTTTATTCCTTTCTTTGACATCATAGCTACTTTGGCCATCAGCTCGGATCTCTCGGACAACTCGAATAACTCACCTCCCCAGAACCACATGGTCCTGCGTAAGGGTATACGCAAGATTAAACAGGGCATGAAAATGTACAATAATCAGCTGTCGGTGCTGCGCACCGAACTCCGCACCTGTAAGCGCAAGGCCGCCGAGCAGGGCAAACAGCTGTCGGAGCAACAGAACTTACTGGCCGAGCACCAGAAGCAGACACTGGAGTATGCCAATCGTCTGGACGAGAACGACAAAAAGAATGAGGAAATGGCTCGCAAGTTTTCCACATTGTTGCAGGTACGCAAACTTTTGAGAACATAATAAATTAAACAAATAATCTTTGGAAGATCAATTTACTTAAGTTTTAACTAATAATTTCTTAAATATCTTAATCCCATATAGGAACTCAACAAGTGCAAAACCGAGTTGCAATTTTGGCGCTCCAAGAGCCCCGCCATACCGTCAGTGTGCAGCTCGTGCAATCAGAAGCTAGCGCCAGTTTTGCCGCCAGAGGATTTGCAGGCACTGGTCAATCAGGGCGTCGATCCGGAGAACATAATCATCATCAGCGACGAGGTCGATGCGGATGCGGATGGGGATGCGGGAGTCGAAACGGATGTCGATATGGAAAGTGATGGAACGGTGACGGTACCGGTTGATAACCCATTCACCTCTCCGGATGAATCGACCACAGCAAAGCTGTTGGCCGTCAACTCGGCCGCCAAGAATCTGAAACGCAAGTATGCGACGGTGGACACAGACACCGCTGCAACGTCCAACGCAATTGCGTCCAATGTGACACCGTCTATTTCAAAGGCTGCGGCCACCATTACGGCTCAGCAGGCAGCCAGCGCCAGCTCCAACTCCAGCTCCAACAATGGATATTCGACAAAACTCTTTTATGGCAATCATCAACGCAGCGGCGTCATTGTCAGTCCAGTGTCCATGAAGCTAACAGTGGACAATGGCAATGGAAATGGAAATGGTAATGGATTGACACCAGATCACCAGTTGCAGTCGAATGCCGGCGAAGCGTCGGCTCCGGCTGTAGGAGCAACTGACTCGACGACCATTGTGGAGCTGGTCGAATCGAAGAAGGCACGTAAAGTACAAAAGGCCAATAGATGTGTGAATGCGCATGGCAAACGCAGTAAATTAGCATAAACAAAATACATATACAAAATTAAATTTTTTACTACTTACATATATACATACATAAATATATATATATATATATTTACATATAAAGACGCGGGCAAACACACACACACACATAAAAGCTCTTGCGCATTGTAGTGTTAAAGAAACAAAACAAAAAAAAAACAAAAGAAAGAAGAATCAAATTAAGTATATACAATACATACACATATATATGAATTACGTATATGTACGTGTATATCTTTTATGAAAATCGAATGCATTAGGCATTCTGATAATCATTATCATTATTATTACCATTTACAAAATGTATCTGCAAGAAATGCCACAACACAAACAAACCAACAAACACACATATTCACACACACCAGCAATTAAAATCACTTTTCAATACACACGAATACACGAAACTTAACGATGCTTCGTTGAGTTTCCTGAAGTTTGGAGTATTGACAGAGCAAATGCGATAATAATAATTTAAAAGCAACATAAGTTTAATAATTAGTAGCCACACACACACAATACACACACAACAAATTAAGGCAGGTGTGAAAAATTAAGAAATGAAAAGAAATGGCAAAGAAATATTTTAAATAAAACTTTAACGCATACAAAATCAAATGCGAGTACAATTTGTTTTCTTTCACGTTCGATTTCTCTATTCTCTATTTGTATTTTTTCAGTTTAACCATACTGACTTTTCTGGTAAATATGGGGCTTTATATGAAAAAAATAACATTTAGAAATTTGTCTATGGTAAAAGGTTTTAAATTTAAATTCTGTGAATTTTCGAAAATTCAATTTTATTTACGATCAGGCGAATTGGATGATTAACAATCGCTAAAAAGGATTTAAAAATGTGTATGGAATTTGCTCTGAAAAGGGAAGTTGATAAAGTATCGACACGAAAATAAAGAATTTTGGAAACGCATTATATACAGGAAAATGTGAAAGGAAAATGTGAATCCAGAAAGAGAGGAACCGGCAACTGCTGTTGCTAAAGAGGCCGCTACGCTACTAACTAAAAATAAGCACCCAATTAGCCAGAGTACTTAGTACAAACCGAGCGAGAGATCGGCTGAGGGAAATTATAATGCCGGCAAGAGAGAGAGAAGGAGAGTGAGAGGGAGAGAGGAAGAAGAAGAGAGGAATCTCCTCTCCTGGGTATTTATAATAGGCAACTCCAAGCAATGCGAGAGAGGGGGAAAAAGAGAGGAATCTCATCTCCTGGGTATATATAATTGGCGACTCCAAGCAGTGCGTCTGGCAGTCGCTGTCAGACAGTCGGAGGGAGCGGTCGCTTGAGGTAACTACAACGCGTGAAAAAAATAAAAGAAAATAAATCAACAGGAATAGAAAAACTATTTGTTGCTTTGCAGGCAGAGGAGACGACACGTAATCGAACACAATGCAAGATTACAGCGAAAAGTTGAACGTTGTCACCAATGAGAAGCTGGGCAGGTGCTGGATATAAAGTTCTTTGTGGAATTGATATAAATAATCGCATAAATTTAAATAAAATTGCAGGCATTTGGTGGTCAGCGAGCGGTTGGAGCAGGGCGAGACGTTGCTGGAGGAGCAGCCGTTGCTGGTGGCGCCTCATTGGGAGTGTGGACAGCTGAAGTGCTCCCAGTGCCTGCAGGAATCGTACATTATATGCCGCAAGTGTCAGGTGTATCCATTGTGCATGGACTGCAGTGATCACGATGCCTTCGAGTGCGAGTTCTTTGCCAGTGGTGCTGGTAGTAGGATCAGCAAGGATCTACTGGTCAAGAACTACAACATTTGTGCGCTATTGAAGCTGCTGCTGTTGCTGGAGGATCCGGATAAGCGGGCTCTTTGCCAGCCGCTTGTGGATAGACCCATTAAACTGGAGGATTATCGGGATGAGGACGGCATGTGGCAGGAGCATGAGGAGCAGGTTGTGCGTCCCATAATGGCCAGCGGATTAGTAGAGGCCTTACCCGAGCAACAGCTGACACCAGACATAATCCACGCCCACTGCATCCGCATTGACAGCAACGCCTTCGAGGTAACCGCCCGCGATGGCGACACCTTGAAGGGAGTCTATGTGTGGGGCGCCAGTCTGCCGCATCATTGTGTGCCCAACACAGTGGTCGCTCTGGACGAGCAGTTCAACATGAAGCTTTATGCTGCAGTGCCGCTGGAAACTGGCGCCATCGTTTACACCTCCTACACCAATCCATTGATGGGAACGAGTCAGCGACAGCATCAGTTGCGTCTTTCCCGGCACATGGATTGCGCCTGCTCCCGCTGCCTGGATCCCACTGAACTTAACACGCATATGAGCAGCATGAAGTGCAGGGATTGTCCCGATGGCTATGCTGTCTGTGAGCTGCTGGGAACTGGCGATTGGCGCTGCTTAAATGCGGATTGTGGAGCTCTTATGCCTGCGGTGGATGTCCATGAGCTGCTCACCGAGGTGGGCAGCGCTTTGGTCGAGGCCAAGGGCGAGCTGAGTGCCTACGAGGATTTGCTCGCTCAGCACCAGCAACTCTTCCATCCCAATCACTTTCTATTGCTGGACATTAAGCAGAATATTGCCAGCATTCTGCGTGCTGCGGCCCTAATGAATTCCCTCAATGATCCCTGCAAGAAACTGCTCTCTCGCCGTGTGGAACTGTGTGGTGACCTCTTGCCAGTTTGCCGTGCTGTTGTGCCTGGCGTCTCCAAGCTATATGCCATTGCGCTCTTCGAGTACCTGTTGGCCTTTGTGGAGCTTACGGAACTACAGTTTGCCGAGGGCGATGTGGACAAAAAGGAGTATGCGGTAAGTAAATCTAGAATTACCCAAGGATAACCCTTTAATGAATCTCTCCACAGGCTCTACTAATGCGTGCACGTTCGGTGGCCAAGGAGGCGTTGGATTTACTGCAGTTCGAACCAGAAAATTCGGCAGAGGGCTTTCTTACCGAACGCATCGGCATGGAGCTCGAGCGGATCGAGTCGGATCTTATGAAATATGGAAAACTATAAGCAATCGATGCTTAAAAATAAAAGTTTATAATATTTAATGAAAACAAGAAAGAATGTGAAGAGATGATACTATTGCGCTTAAAATTTTACAATGTTATGATCGATGTTATGGAAAAAATAGACAGTGAGGGAAGAAAAATTAAGTTTTCCAGTTTTAATGGAGAAGGAAAATAGAGGTCAAATAATGATAAAATTGACAATCCGGAAGAAAATCTGATAAAAATTGACAAAGTTATGAAATTTTGAAGTTTTTGGAAAAGTGTGAAGGGAAGAAAATGGGTAAAATGGACAGTGATCGAAAGTAAGGTAAAGATGAACAGTAAAGCAATAACCAATAATTTAAATGGTTTGCAGCCTTGGTTTCTATTGGTGTGGCCCTGAACGTGGCCAGAGTAAAAGGTTCATTAGCCAACTGCATGGGAGTGAGTATCATCGATTCAATGAAATAAATAAAGAATTGTCTTTAAATATAAATAACAAATGTCTCTCTAGAGTCTAGGCTCTAGAGACAATGTCGGCCACCAGGGGTAGTCAGTATACGAGTGATAATTGGCGACAGCACATGCAATTTTTATCCAAGGGATCGGGAACTTACGATAGAAAACTAATAAAATGGCTGCAGTAACGGAAGATTTTGCCAAGAAATGTGAAGTGAAGCATAATGAAACGTTGGGCAGGTGGGTGTAAAAATTCCTTTAGTTAACTCACGCATTTAATTTAATCCTTGGAGGTTAGATATGTGGTAGCTGCCAGCAATATTCGAGCCGGAGAAACGCTGTTGCAGGAGCAGCCAATTCTGCTGTTGCCCAACAATGGAGATCGACGTTGTTGCAGCTGCCACAAGTTGACGACATTGTTTTGCGGGTGAGTTAAGAGTTTAGATGGAATCAATGAATTATATAAACTCATTTACTGGGGAGTTGTTAGCCAGTGCCGACTGTTTCCGTTGTGCGGGGAGTGTGCGGATCACGATGAACGCGACTGCAGACGTCTGGCGGCTTTGGAGCTGCAGGAGGAGCATGTGGAGCAGCTGCAGGCACAGACGGAGGTTTATACAGCTCTGAAGTATTTGCTGCTGAGGGAGCATTCCGAGGCGCAGGCACAGTATGAGGAGTTGCTGCAGATGGATTCACAGCTGGCACTCAGACGTGACACTGACATCTGGCGCAGCTATCGGGAAAGGGTAATAACGCCACTGCAGTCAAGCGGATTACTGATGCAGTTGCGCAACGGATCGGAGATCAACGAGGAACTGTTGCAACATCTGCTCGGCACTGCGGACATCAATGCCTGTGAGATCCGTGCACCCGAGTCGGGAGGTGCCATGAGGGGTCTCTATATGCGGGCTGGTCTCTTTGCCCACAGTTGCATGCCCAACCTGGTCACGGCCATTGACGAGGAGCGGCGTATTAAGGTCTATGCCAACTGCTCCATAGCTGCCGGTGGGATTCTCTACAACTGCTATACGAATATTCTCCTGGGCACCGATGAGCGTCGTCACATTCTCAAGACGGGAAAGTGCTTCGACTGCCAATGTGCCCGCTGTTTGGATCCCACAGAGCTGGGCACCCACATGAGCAGCTTTGTCTGTAACAGCTGCCCTGGTGGCTACATTGTGCGCCAGCCGGAGACGGGAATTTGGCAGTGTTTGCTCAATTCAGAGCATACGCTTAAGCCGGAGTTTGTTGCCAATGTTCTGGAACGGGCCAAGGAAGAGGTTTTCCATGCTCGCGACGATATCTATCGACTGGAGCTATTACTGGCCAAGCTGGGACGCCTACTGCATGGCAATCACTACGTGGTGCTGGATCTCAAGCAGAATATAGCCTCCATACTACGTCAGATTCTGCAGAATATGGCTCATCGTCCCAATCGCAAGGTTTACGAGCGAAAGATTCGCCTGTGTCAGGAGATATTGCTGGTATTGAAGGTTGTGGCACCGGGTCTCAACCGACTAAAGGCGATTGCTTTATACGAATTGGCCAATACTCAGGCAGAGTTGGCCCGAAAGTTGTACACCGAACAGGAACACAGCGCTGCCGATTTATTGGTAAAGCAAACGTTTAAATATTTTAAAAATTAACATTAAAATTATATATTTCTTAACAAATGCTCGGCGCAAAATGAAGCTTTATTAATATTATACGTATTTATATATTTTAGACGGAGCTTCAACAGACTGAGATGATGACGCGCGAAGCTCTTCGTATGCTCCTCTATGAGCCAATTTTAACACCAGAGGGTCAATTGGCTCGCAATATGTTGAAAGAATTAAAAGAGCTCCAAAATGATATGAAAGTGCTGCAGCAACCGAATGATGATGTTATTCATTAAATTAATCGCTTGACTGTTAATATATAAATGTATACAAAAGATTCAATACTACCAAAAAAAAACATTTTTAAATTATTTAGAAGCACTGATAGTTGAATATAAATTCCGTTACTGAAAATATCGATTACTTGCCTCGGAGTTAGTGTTATCGGAACTTGTGGGTGGCGGAAGTCGATAAGAACAAGTGTTGTATATGTGAAAAATATACGTGTGTTAAAAGCTTAAATGTTGTTAATTTATTTATTATGCGCAAATTAAACAAAAGCTATTGAATATCTTTCCATTGTTGTGATATATATATATATGTATATGAAGAAGAATAGGCAGCGATTAGCATGTCGTCGGCGCCATTGTCAACAGAACAGCTGGCAGAGCAAAAAATAAAAGGCAATTGATAAAAGTGGAGGCAATATGCAAGTGGAACCAGCTGTTAAGCAAACATCCCCATAGTGAAAAGGGGGTGACAAAACAAAAGGTGGACAGTGCAAAAAGCTGCAGTCGACGCCGACGCCATCGCCACCGCTACTCAGTTACAGTTGTAGAGTGCTTTAGTCTCGGTGCGCTCTTTAATCCGAATTAGTTTGCACCCGCTTCAATTGCTCAAAGCCCGCAGCGCACTTTAAAGTTTAAACGAAAAATAAATCTAATTTCAATACATCAACATGCAATTTGTTGTTGAATACAAAAAGTGATGCTCAGATAGTCTTTGGACGCGGGCATGCCTCAGCATTATTGCAAAATTGTGAAATAATTTGCAGCTCATTTTCGTTGTCTGCTTGCGAAACAGAAAAATCCCCCAACGACGTCATCGCAATGGCTTTGGCCAGCGCAGCGGGCGCTCTTCTCAAGCCACAGACTCCGCTCCAGCAGCTGCTCGAGGACATCAACTTCCAGCGCACCAAGGAGATGCGACAGCTGCTCAAAGATGGTGATTAGACCTACTAATTAAACAACATACAATAAGAAATTTCAAATTTGTCTACATTTGCTCTTTATCGATTTATCAAGCGCCCTCTAACGGCAACTCCTTCTACCCTTGTAAACGTGCAATGTAATTGTGTGTGTGTTTGTATATGTATCTGGAGATTTTGCTCCACTTCTGCTTCTGTGTTTGTGCAAGTATGCTTGTATTTAACTACGAGGGTGGCCTAAAAAGTCATTGGGCTAAGTAAGAAAACTATTTAGTTTTGAATGAAGACTTATTTAGTATTATTAGACTTATTATTATAGTTCAAGATCCTTAAGAGATACAAAAGTTAAATATATTTTGAAAACAGCTCGAAGTTACAGGGTATGGTGGGTGCGGTAACTATTGCTCAGAAATTTATAAACGTACCCTCGTACATATACATACTTGAGTATGTGATCCACATATATTTGCTATTTTGTTTACATTGCAGTTGAAGAGTCTGTGTCACCCTTTTTTGAGGGGGAGAGAACTTGACCTGATACCATTTAAATAACAATGTTGTATATATACATAAGTATATTGATCAAACTTTTTTAGTTGAACAATCAACTTTGTTACATGGGTAAAGCTTGTGAACTTTTCATTTAATTTTTGTAAAATTTCATTACTTAAAAATATGAATAGTATGGAACTGGCTTAACCTCCGATTCCATACCAATTGCCGCCTCCATATTGTCCACCGTTGCTATCCGTAAAAATAGTTCCTGCTTCTTCATTTCTAAGACTCAAGAATATGAAAATCAGTTTTTGTAAGTTTCCAAATTCGTGATAGGACTCACTGATTATGGGCGTTTATTAACTGCATCATCACAAATAGAAATCCCAATAATAACAGTCTACAAAACATTGCTTGATGATCCATTTGCTTTGCCTTTTAGATTGGGACTGAGCAATATTATGTTATTGTTTACAAATAAAATTACATTTTCACTGATAAGCGATTGTATATGAACCCTTTCAAAAACCCCCGCCGCCTCAAAGTAATAGATGTTTAAATACTGCATCACCATCCGGATTTCTTATCATCTAACATTATTTTTATATTTTCTAATTTCTAATTTAAAAGAAGACAATTTTAATTTGTATTATAAGTCTGATTTATTGAAAGTCAGTTGTTAATGCATCTAGTAAGTATATTTGTTATATGATAATATTGTTTATTAATTTGGTATAGTTGAAACACATTTCTGTTAAGAAAATATTATAATTTGTATTTTTTTAGTTAAAAACTTTTCCATTTTATAGTGAAGACCAGGTTAGTTAGCCCCCCCATCCATACCAACCGCCAACTTGTCCGTTGGTTTCATCATGTATTCCATCTCCATGGCTAAACAATACTCGAATACGTTATTTTAGGTTGACAAATTGTTTTTTAGACTTACAGTGGATAGGCAACTATAATCTGCATCATCAAAAAAAGAATTGCCAATAATAACAGACTCCAATACATTGTTTGTTCGACTGTCTACTTTGCCTTTTAAATTGTGACTGATAAGTGTATGAAGTATATACCTTTTTTGGAGTCTATGGCATAGTCTATCGCAGTTTTATTTTTATTTTTCGTATAATATATTTAATGCTCCAGCGAAACTTATTCATGGATTTAACTTTTTGTAGATGGTGGCTTTGTGGTGCTCCAGGGAACAACTTACTGGACGGATCTGTTTGTGCGACACTTTTTATTCCAAACGGAGCCAGTGCACAGCATCGACTCGGATGATTTGCTCTTCTTTGTGCGCAAGAAGCATGTGAAGAGCTCCTCGCGCCACATGCCAAAATATGAGGTAAGTGAACGCCTTATGCAGCTTATCTAAAACTTATCAAATATGTATTATCTCTTGTAGACTGAAGTCGAGGTATTTCGCAAGGATTCGCGCAAGTTGCCAATTGGTGATCCGGATGTGGACTGGGAGGAGACTGTCTACCTGAATATGGTGATACATCAATTCGACTACACATTGACCTTGGCCATTTGCACCCGAACATCGCCCAAGGAGCTGCAGGTGCTGCGCAGGCATTCACAACGTGTCTATGCCAGTCCCAGTCGCCGGAAGATGGACACCAAGGGCGAGGGTGAAGAGATCACATATCCACACATATGCTTCATGGTGGACAACTTCGATGAGGTGTTCAGTGACATTCTGGTGCGTGATGGTGAGATGGTGTGCGTCGAACTGGTGGCCAATGACAAGGATGGCGCTGTTCAGGGCGTTATCTTTCTGGGATCCATACGTTACGATGCACTGAAAAAGGTCTACGATGCCAGAGTGAGTGAACTAAGTTCTGTGAGGTGATTCAGTTAGATTCCTCTATTAATTATGAATAAAAATAATATATAGAGTGTCTAATTGAATCACTAGTTGTATGATCTTTATTCTAATAACGATTCCTTGCTTGCAGCAATCCAGTCTGAGCTCCAAGGTGGCACAGCGTATGTCCTTTGGACTGTTTAGCAGCGGAGCCGGCGTTCAAACCCGCTGTGAATTTGTGCGCATGAAGGGACCGCAGGGCAAAGGTCATGCCGAGATGGCGGTGACGAAACCAAAGGGATCTGGCGTTGAGACGCCAACTAGCGAGCCAGGCTTCTGTGCCACTGACATGTGGGACGAGTGGGAGGAGGAGAACGATGACTATTGCACGTACCGACATCAGCGACGTCTCAGCGATCCCAGTGCCAATCTCAATAACTTCTCGCGCTACGGCTGGCGCACAAAGAACACGGGTCAGGACATGGTGAGCAGTGGTACTAGTGCCAGTGTCGGTGCCAAAGCACGCTCCGAGAACGAAGGACTCGACTCCCTGGCCAGCGAAGTATCAGAAATCGAAGCTGGAGACTTGCGCGACGGTAAGCCTTTCCTTAAGTCAATCTTTTAGCTTTAATCCCAATTTATTCTTTGTGTGTTTGCATCGGCTTTACAGCCTTATTGATTTGCATGTTCTCTCCGCTCATTTTAGAATTTATTAATATTATTAACAGTTTGTTGTAATCTAAACTTAATTATATAATGTTATGCTTGATTTGTGTTGCGCTTTTTCTGCTTGATGTGATCATTTTTTCCTTGTAAACATGTTGTGGTTCCTACGATTTTTCCTTAAATTAACAAATTTCAAATTTCACACTAACCAACAAATGTGTATATATGTATTACCCAAAAGGATTACCGACAATGTGTATATATATACATAAATCTATCAATCAATACATAATATTGCCGAGAAAGCAGGACAACTAAACTACAGAATAACTTAACTTAATTAATTGTTTACAATTTATGTTTGCTTTTAAGTTTCAAATTGGGGAAGAATAATGTATTATAATACAGGTATAGAAAGCAGAGATAGAATGGTCTTTTTTTAAATATTTTAAGCAATAACAATCACGGGAAAATCACCTACTTTCTAATGTTACTAGAATTGAGGTTTTGCTATGTAAATATTTTAGTTTTGTTCAGCGCCTCGACTCGAAGCAGCGCATTTGCTGTGTGTGGTTGCACTTAGTTTCTGTTAGGATCAAATTCTTGAGCTGATATAGATCATTCATCTGGTATCTGGTTAATCAATCATAATTCCTATTCAGGCTTATCCTATGTGTGTATATAGCAACACCTGATCCTACACTCCGCATCCCAAATAACACCACAAATAGTGACCGCCCGCCTTCCGGTTAATTATGATTTGTGAATTTATGATTTTCCCTGCTTATATTTTGATTATATTATAAGTTGCTTGGAGACCGATTCTCGGTTCTTGTATGTGTCGTTGTATATGCTTTTAAACGCAACAAAAAACCGATCTATATCTACTTGTAGATCAGCAACGTCCTGCTTTCTCGGCATCCGCGGCAAAACTGCACCCAAATCCGAATTGTGAAACGATCAAGGTAGCGTCTGGTGAGCCAGACAAGCCACCAGATGCCACAGAGTCCAGTGACCCAGTGTCAGGATCAGCTAACGAGTCAGCCAGTGCTGCTCCAGCCGTAACACCGCCTCCGCTCAGCGTTGCCATTGAGGTAACCGTTCCCGGCAGCAGCAACAACAGCAACAGCAGCACGGGCTGCAACTGTTTTGGTGGCAAGAAGTGCAAGAAACGTTGGACTTCATCGACGGCAGGCAGTGCCATCGACACACCCGAGATGTCGGAAGTGTACTGTCCCAGCTGCGAGGATGCGGCCAACGAGACGCCAGCGTGTCTCAGCAAAATGCCCGACAAGCGTCAGACACGTCTCAAGCCAAAGCCACCCAGCATACTTTGCGTGGAGAGTGAACTGGTGGTCAGCAAGCGTGGCAGTCTCCGGCTCGGGGAAAACAAGCGGAATCCAAAGGGCAGCAACATCACACGCAGCGTCTCCCTCAGTGCCGCCGATCGTCGGACGAGTGTGCCAATTCCAGTAAGTGTCAAGAAGGCGGCGCCAATGCGAGTACGCATTGTCAAGACCAAGGAGCAGGACAAGAGCAAGGCACCCAACAAGGAGAAGGAGAAGGATAAAGATAAGGAGAACGATAAAAAGTCATCGAATCAAAAATCAGCAAATGGTGCCAGTAATTTGCTTGCCAGAATGTCACCCAAGCGACTACGCAATGCCAAAGCCAGCGACAAGGAGAAGGATAAGGATAAGGAAAGAACAAGGAGAAATCAAAGGGCACAGTCAAGGGAAAACACAACAGCAATATTAACAATAACAATGCCAAGGCAACAACTGCAACTGCAACTACATCTGCAACCACAACTACAACTGCAACAGTTGCTGCATCCAAACCGGAGGAATATGAGATTGCTGATGATGCCACCTCGCTGAACGGCGAGTCTACGGGAGAGACGGGCGAGAGCACAGGTGCCGCCAAAATGGCCATACTCAGCGAGAGCGATAGCAAGCTGATGATAAGCGTGCGGGGACGCGAGGAGCTGCCCGTGGTGGAGCAATCCTCATCGCCATCGCCGCCCACAGTGGGGCAACACTTTCAGAAGTGTTTACGTGTACCTGTTAAATCAGACAGCCATCCATTGCAGCTGGACGTAACGTCGCCAGCTGACAACGCAACTAACGATAATAATGATGATGAACTGGAGCTGGAGCTAGGAGCCGCAGGCAGTGAAGTGTCGCCGCTGCTTAACGGCGAGGCAGATGTGGCAAATGGCAATCAACCGGCAGCTAGCAGCGCCACTTTGCCCCGCACCGCCAAGCAATCCTACTACAACAAGGTGCTCCACTTGGTGCCCAAGCGTCGGACACCGGACGGCACCAACATATACTATTGGTGCGATCTACCCAAGAAGGCACTCAAAGGTCAATTCCCTTAATTAGTTCACCTTTGATTATGATACTCTATTCACTTTGCATGTGTCTTAGTTTTGCACTTTACCTATTGAATTCCATTTCATTAACTTTATCCATTTGCTTGCAGAGCTCGACGATGGCGCCTACAATCCGCTGTGGACGAGTCGAGGGTTTACCCAATCCTTTCACTTCTGGAAGGAGAACCGTCGTCAGCAATCCACGCCGCTCAACGCATTCCTCACCTATGTCACACTGCCCTGGTGGAGCATTGCCAAGGGTGAGTATTCCTACAGGATTTACAAAATATAGTTTTTTTAATCAATTACTGTTGCTCCTTTTCAGATTTGCTGGATCATCGAGAGACGCCTATACTGACCTTTTAGTATTAGATGGATACTACGCTTGTGATTTGCTATAATTATGCTTTGAAGTATTTCCTATCAAATGTCTTTAGTTTATATTATCTTGTGTGATCTTAAGTATATGTATCTATTTATGTAAACAAGGCAGCAGACATCATCTAGCTGCTTCTTAAATATTCGTAATTTAATTTATGTATCTGGATCTATATCGGTTATGTTCGACCAATGCCAACATATTTTGCTAAGATAGACTTTGTTTGTCAAGGGCATTACTATTAGATATACCCTATGTACGCGTGTAGTATAACAGTATGACAGTATACCAAATGCAACGCCAACCTACAAATTTATAAACTATTATACTTAATATTACGCTGCATTTTGATGTTTTATAAAGATTGTTAACAAAAGTCAGAAGTATATATGTAATATGTATTATTATTTGTATATTATATGTCAACATTTATACTATATATACATATGTATTTATAGAGAAAATTGCAAAATAGCAAACAACAAAATAAAGAATTGCGTACAATAAACTCAAAGCATTTGAAACAACTTTGCACGAAATTAGTCAAGCTCTTATTTACTACTTCCCTTCCGCTTCCAAAAACAAAAAAAAAGCATATCGATATAACGTCAAGATCATTTGATTGCCAGTTTTCACAGCCGAATCGTAATATGCGGTATTCCCCTAGAAACAAACAATTTCCAAACAGAAAGCTTTTAAAACGCTGCAGCATCAAAAAAATATGTTTATCGAACAGAAGTTGTTTACTTTAAGCCAGGGGTGGAAAGCAAATTCTTTAAGTGCGCTCTACAGCAAATTTTCGAGTTTTTGCTCTTTTCTTACTGCTGCGAGTAGCGATCGTGTACATGCATTGTTCAAGATATTTGTTACGGCACTGCTGTAGTATTTAAATAAGCAAAGATAGTTTTATTTTTGGCGTGGAAAATGTTTAAAAAAATACATATTAAATTTATAAAAAATCTTATTATTTTAAATTTACATTTATTCTGAATCAATTTTAAATAACAAAGCGAATTAGAGCAAAACAACGAAGGCTTTCCGGCTGGTTTGAAAAGTATTGTCATTCGATAGCATTGTACATGGCGTCAATTCTTCGAAAACAACGGAAAAAACTCTAACAGCTCTGTGAGTCAGATCGTGTCCATCCCTGTTGTAAATAGTAAGCTTTTGTGCTGATCGACTTATCTGAGTCTGTGCAATATTACAGTATGTCAAGTAATTGTTTTGACAAATACAATATGGATATTTGTTTTTTTGTATGCCATTTGCGCATTTTAATTGATTTATAATGTTTTAAAAAGTTAAACCCATTATAATTTATTTTTACGAATTTTTTAATTAATGCGATATTAACAAAAACAAGAAACAAATTAAGAAAGCAAAAAACGAATTTTTACACATGTATTTTAAATTTTGCTTGTCAAAACAATTACTTGACATACTGTACAGACATACATATGTATGTATTTTGATACTTCGTTTTCTTGAAGCTTTTTTAAAGCGCGTCTTTTGGTCTGTGCGGTCGGTTCATTTGTTAAATATACTCCAGAAGTATAAAATTGTATTAAAATAAAATATTGTGGTCTACTTCGTTGTTAAATATGTTTCATATTAAGCAATACGAACCCAACGAAGCCATGCTACAGGCATTTAAAGTCAATTTTAGTGACAAAAGTTTGATAGCAGCTAAAAGAGAATTTGCTGGATATTTGCAGACTCATCAACTGTACCAAGACAATGTCAGTATGGCTCTAAAAATGCTTCTCAGTATCGAGGACATATACACTATGTATATTTTGGCTCAACTAATGGAGACTAATGTGACTATTTTAAAAACTGTAATAATTGATAAAAACAATATCAAAAAAAATGTCTACAAAATGATGGTTAAACAAACGGAACTCAATCCCGAGGATGTGCTGACCGCCAACATAGATGAACTGGTGCTGGTGCCGAAAGCTAGCTTGTTAGACTCGCTACGGCCAAAGCATATTATATTGGAACAGTTCCCGCACAGACACGAGAATCTCAAACTTGATGATCCCAGGTATCGACATGTTGGCTGTATCACAAAGGTGGAGAACACCTGCATCACCTTCGACTGCAATTCGTTATGCAAATTGCAGAAATTCAACGTTATTTTTCGCTCCAAACGAATTCCGATTCGCTTAATGTATGAAGCACTAGATTTTCTACAGGCTTCCTCTACAATTCGCAACTATCTCTTCCCTTTGCCCAAAAAACAGGATAAAGATCTACAGCTTTCAGAGTTCGCCAGGTCGAATCCCTTTAAGCTTTTCAACACTTCGATTGCAAAAAATGTGGATCAATTGCAGGCTATAAAGCAGATCGTTGCTGGTCCCAACACTTTGGGGCCATACATTGTATTTGGACCACCCGGTGAGTATCAAACAAGAGTTATTCACGAATGAAAAGAGTTTACAATGTTAAAAACAATTTATTTCTTTTGGCGCATTTTTTTTTAAAGAATTATGTTTTATTTAAAAAGAAAACAACTTTTAGACAAAACTCGTGATTTAAAAAACTAGTTTTTTTTATCAGTTACTAATCGGACTCATTTTAGGTACCGGCAAAACCACAACAATCGTTGAGGCGATTCTACAACTTTGCCTCCTGAACAATACTCGAATAATTGTAACTGCAGGATCGAATTCCGCCTGTGATGCAATTGCTTTAACGATATGCGAGTGTATTGAGGGAGATGCACGATTTCAGTATGATCGTAAATCGCCAAACCGAGTTCTATTGCGATTATTTTCGGAAACAAGAAAACGAGAGGAAGACTTGTTCTCAGTCCATCCATTGGTATTGAAAAACTCGAATTTGGAATTCGTTAAGACATCGTCAAGATTCCATACCTATCGCATCATTGTGGCCACCTTGTGTAAAGTTGGAATTATGGCTCGAATTGGAGGAACCGGAAATGTTACTCATGTTTTTATTGATGAGGCGGCAGCATCCTCGGAGCCGGAATCTCTGTTGGCCATTGTGAGAATTAAGGAATCAAACAAGTGCCATGTTATTCTGTCTGGTGATCCCAAGCAATTGGGTCCGGTTATCCAGAGCAGACGGGCATCTTCCCTGGGCCTGGGTCAGTCTCTAATGGATCGCCTGATGGCTAGCGAATTGTACAAAGTGCAGGACGATGGAAAGTATGATTTCACATTGCAGACGCGCCTACGTCGAAACTACAGATCTCATCCGGAGATTGTGAGATTGTTTAACAAGCTCTATTATAATAACGACCTTATAGCGCTTGCGCCATCGGCAGAGGATTATTCAGACCGCCAACTGGCCCATGTTGCGCAATTCAAAGTTTCCCATAATATTCCAGGCCACATATGGAATAACAAATCGCCATCCACTATCTTTCAGCAGTTACAATGAATTGGAGGCTGAGGTGGTTTGCTGGTACATCTCGATTCTGCTCCACAATGGACTGGGCAACGGTGTCAAAGTGAAGCAAGAAGACATTGGAGTCATTACACCATATTTGGCGCAGTGCGCGCTTCTTACCCACAAGTTCCGTGAACGGGAACAGCCCAAAGTTAAGGTGGGAACTGTCGAGAAATTCCAGGGACATGAGAAACCTATTATTATAGCATCGCTCGTTAGTTCCTTTACGGGCTCGGATTTTGTCTCCGATCCCCGGCGACTTAATGTGCTTATCTCGCGACCCATGTCGCTTTTAATATTGATTGGAAATCCTCACAGCCTCTGTCAGTCCGAAGACATCAAGTTCATTATCGATCAGTGCCATTTCCACGGACATCTATTTAACGTATAACAATAAAAATTTAAATACAACAACAAAAACTTGACCCTAAAGTTAGAGAATAGTCTAAGGATACATGTATCAAGTTACGTACATTAAAATTCAAAATTCATCTCGTTGAATAATGTTTTGCCATATTGAGTAACTGTCTCAGAAAGCAGATTTTATCTAGCTACCTCTTAAGTGTTAGGGATTTATTAAAAAATATTCCCTATATACAAATTTATAAAATACTATGTGTCATATTTCGCTGAATTTTGAAGTTATATTTAGGCTAAGATTGTTAACGACAGTCAAAAGTATTTGAAATATTTTTTGAGTATTATATTGCAACATGTATAATATACATCAATAAAGAATTGTTTACAATGAATTCAACAAATTTAAAAAATAACTACTCGAAAATCTTAATGAACATAATTATTATTAATTAAAAATATTCAACTTAATCTGGAGTGAAATGAAATGATCTCCTGCCGAGAGATGCTGTCATCTTAACCTATTCTATTTTCAGCGCACATTTTCTTATCAACTATGTTAATTATTATTAAGTTCTCATCAGTTTGCTGTATACTAAAATTGATAAATGCGGAAAACCGAATGCTACAAAGAATTTTGCAGTACTGAGTACATGAACAAAGCTCTTCTTATCCAGACTGATCCCGTGGCAGCTACTTAATCTCGAAGGGAGCAAAGTACATATGCTAATCCATATACATAATCCATTGTGTGACCCAACTATGTATGTAATCAGCTGTCGGTTCATTTTAATGATAACTCGAAACACAGCTCAGAAATTGGATTCAGCTTCAGTCGGCTTGTGTGCATCGTCGGAATAAGTCGCGTTGCGTTATTGTTTGTTCAGCAGAATAAAAATATATATTAAGATTAAGATGTGGCATTCAATGTCGTTGCTTGCCAGCATCGTTATAGTTGCTTGTGTTGTGGCAGGCGCAATTAGTCCGGCGGCTGGTTGCCCTCGGGCGCCCACACATTTGCCCCACGGCCGACGTACACGCGGCGATAATGGATACAAATTAATTGTGGCTGATGGACCCAATGGCTATGTGCCCGGCAAGGCATACAACTGTAAGTTAAGGTGGCTTCTCCCCATGAGATTAAAAGGTTTCATAATCAGCGCTGGGGTCACGGGGCCAATCGACCCCAGAGATAACAATAGACAGCATTTGAGCATATTTTAATCTTTTATAATGTAAATTGAACCGTTTTTATTCTATATAGCTATTGCTATAAAAATTTAAAAATACAGATTGTCTGGATATATAAAAAGTAATATGATATTAAATCATGTTATACAATGTGAAACAAAAACTCAACTGCAGTTCTAACATACTTTACTTGTTGAAAGTGTGAAGTAGTGAGGGCTTAAAAAATTGTGTGGATTTGTTAAATATATTACGATAAATTAATATTAAACAAAAACTCAACTGCTGGCTTAACACTCTTTAAATATAACAGGAGTGAGGCAGTCTTTGGAAATGATCACTGATCTTATGTCTTAAAAACGTTAATTTAAATTAAAACCTATGGACTCTTTTTCTTTGCTGTGTGAGCTTAGAATATGACCGGCAAGTCGACCGTGTGTCATGAAGCCCTTCTTGCAATGTGGACAAGAGAAATTACCCTGATGGGTCGATCGATGTTTTTCGTAGTGCGTTTTGCAACCGGTGATCTCCTCACACCATTCGCAATAATACAGACAGACTTTTGTTATGGGTAGAAATCCAAACAGCAGCAAATAGTATTCAATAGTTGTGGACAGTGTAACCTTTTTAAAGAATTTTTGAATGGTTTGCTGAACATGCCAAGCATGTATTAAATTCAAAATGCGCTTTAGTTCGGCAATGTTTATGTTGGCCTTAAATTTGTCGTTGACTTCTTTTGTGAGGAGTATCAGCTCTCTCCGGATCTCGTGAGTGAACTGACTCCCGTGTCTTTTGGGATTCCAGACTGTAGCATGTTCTTTAAACATTTTACTGAAATTAACTGCCTTTGAACGCAACGCCTCGGAATACTCTACTGGTTCACGGTCTTCAATATTGGGATCCTTAATTATAGGCAGCTGTAAATAAATAAAACCTTATAACGTTTATCTTTCAGTGAGATATTTAAAACTTGACTTACACCAACTAATTTAAGAAGCGTAAGATCATTGCGTAAGATCATTGTCGGTTCTTTCGTATTAGTTTCGAATTTATTTGCATCTTCAGTCGGTGCTGTTAGAATCTTCTTCTCAACTTGATTGAGTATTAATTCATTTGATGTTTTTAAGTCCGTCTGGAAGAATTACAACTTGTTTATAATTCAGATTATATCAAAACCTTTTTGCTTACCTGTAAAAACTCAACAACGCTGTCGGATAGATCAAAATTTAGGGATCCTCGGGAGTTATCATTGGTTTTTGTTCGCTTTTTGTCAATTTCTGAAATAGTTGTTGTTGATGACTTTCTTTTATATTGCTTTGTTTCCGGTTTAACCCACTGCATCTGGGTTTGGCGACTGTTGACAGCGGAATATGAAGGTCTTTTGGCTGGTCTCTTAGTCTCCGGACCCGGATTGGAAACGACAGTAAGAGAAGATCTTTGGCGTAGCATTTGGATCTCATTTTCTGGCTTTTTCATCTCATTAACTACATTGTTCCATTTCGCTGTAGACTCTTGGGAACTTATTTTAGTTGACTGACCCTTGTCCAGATTCAAAACCAGCTTTGGCAAAAATTCAATTTTGTTTATAATGATAGGAGATGAAATATTACTTTTAGTATTGGTTAAACTGTTGCACGCAGATATTTTATTCGGCCTTATTACAATATTAGACTTTGACGGATTGAAATCAATATCAACTTTAGTATTATTCTCATTAAGCAGAGTATTCGTTGAATCATTCTTTTCTTCACCCTTAATAGCTGCCAAAGATTTAAGTTTAGTTATGTCATATTTCTTGCTCGGCAGTAACTTCTGTTGCTCGTTAACTTGCTGCTCCCGAAAGGGTTGACGAATTGACTTAATCTCGTCGCTCTCCAGCGAGCGAATTATGCGACTCTTGATGTTAGAGAGTCGCTGTTGTTGCTCACGCTTGCGAGCAGATCGAGCTATCGCATAACTCTTTGAGTTACAAAGGGGCTGTGACTTTTTAAAGAATTTATTTTTGTTTCCCGCTTCCTGTGTGCGAATATTACGCTTTGACTTGGCCGTTTGGTGCTGTTCTTCTGTGTTGTTTCTTTTGGTGTCAGTGGATTTGATTGGCGTCTCTGTTTTGGGGAATATGTTTATTTTGTATTATTATGGTTATTTTTTTTTTTAACGTCGGATGGAACATCATAAGCAGCCAAGGCATTTACTATACTCTCATTTAATGCAGTCACACCGTCATCGCTATCAGCGAAAATTGCTTCTACTGGGACTCCGGAATCGCCGCTGCTGTTGCTGCAATCGGCTTGCAGTTCTGTATCCTGTGATTGTACAGGGGACGATCTGTCCGGCAGGGACATGAGCTGCTCCACGGTGTACACGTTATGCGCTTTTGTGAACGCAAGCTCATCGTTGTGTGCATCTTGCAAGTGATGCAGAAATTGCAATAGACTTGTGAATATGTCACAGCAAAAGTGGCAAAACACTCCGATCATATTGTCCTTGGGCGAAACAACTACATCGCCGCACTTTTCGAAATTCACACAACCATCCGACAGATGATTAATGAGAGAACTCATTTTCCTTATGTATTTATTATTAACAAATTTTTTAAATAACAATCCGGAGAGAAAAACGCGCGATTCTCGACGATCGAGCTGGTTGCGAATGGCAAACGATAACATACATATATTCAGGGATGGAGAGAACTATCACCTTACATTATCGATAGATTAAGCCGATGTTATTAAAAATCGATACATTTATTTTAGGGCTGGATAGACTATAGCATTTGATAGTCGATTTTTATCGATATTATTACCCACAATCGATACTTTTAATTCTAAACGATTATTTGAATTTAAATTTAAAACCACCAGTTGTTACATTGCTTTCTAGTATTGCTCCTTGGTTCTCGCACTCATACGAAAATCCAGCATTTTACCCACTTCACCATTGCCGCCGAGGCGCACGTGGGCACCAGACGTCCTCAGGTTGCCAGTCCACGCCGTGTTGGTCGTTTCCAGCTGTTCAGCGATTCGCTAACTAAATTCAATGATCGCTGTGTGAACACTGTGTCCGAGGCAGATAATCTGCCCAAGACCGAGGTGCAGGTCATGTGGGTGGCACCGGAAGCAGGCTCAGGATGTGTCTCACTCTCCGCCATGGTATATGAAGGACCACGCGCCTGGTTCTCAGACGACGGCGAGCTTACCCAGGTTGTTTGTGAGCACAAAGCAAGTGCTGCTGATACACAGAAGGAATGCTGTGCATGTGATGAGGCCAAGTACAGCGTAAGTTCTGCATAGACTTTCTCAATTGTCTAATTTACAGAATCTAACGATTTTGCAGTTTGTTTTCGAAGGTATCTGGTCGAATGAGACTCATCCCAAGGATTATCCCTTTGCCATATGGCTGACACATTTCTCGGATGTCATCGGAGCATCGCATGAAGCGAACTTCTCATTTTGGGGTGAACATCACATAGCCACCGATGGTTTCCGCTCATTGGCCGAATGGGGATCTCCGACAGCTTTGGAGACGGAACTGCGTGCTCAAGGTCCAAGACTACGCACACTCATTAAAGCAGCCGGTTTGTGGTATCCAAATGTTAACCAGAACACATCATCGAAATTCCGTGTGGATCGCAAGCATCCGAAAGTTTCTCTAGCTTCCATGTTTGGACCGTCACCCGATTGGGTGGTTGGAATCAGTGGAGTTGATCTATGCACCTCGGACTGCAGCTGGAAGGAGTCGCTAGATTTTGATTTATATCCCTGGGATGCGGGCACCGATGGCGGCATTACCTATATGGTAAGAGAACATTTATTTTTACATGATAATGAAAATATATTGAATTTTATTCCCATTTAGAGCCCGAATTCTGAGACGCAGCCGAGGGAACGCATGTATAAGATTACTACCATGTACCCTGAGGATCCACGAGCACCCTTTTACAATCCACAGAGTCAGCAGATGACACCGCTGGCCAAGTTATATCTGCGTCGCGAGAAGATTATCTCCCGCAATTGCGATGATGACTTCCTCCAAGCTCTCCAGCTGGAAGTCTCTGATGATGCAGAGGAGCAAGATGTCCGCGGTAAGTTACAGAGTTACATCCAAAGTTCTTATATAAATATACTCCTTTATATTGCAGCCGAATGTCGCGTGAGTGACTTCACCGCCTGGAGTCCCTGTTCCGTCAGTTGTGGCAAGGGAATCCGCATGCGTAGTCGTCAGTATTTAAATGCTGAGCAGGCACAGCAGGCCAAGTGCTCTCGCCAACTGGTGTCCAAGGAGATGTGCGTGGCAGATATACCCGAGTGTGCCAATGGTTCCGCTGGCCAAGATCGAGACGAAGATGAGGGCGAGAATCTAGCGAATTCGCAATCTCTTGTCAGCGACAATGGCGAGGGAGCCGGATTGTGTAAGACTACGCCGTGGAGTGTGTGGTCCGAGTGCTCTGCCACCTGTGGCATAGGAATCACAATGCGTACGCGCACATTTATTAATCCGATGGGCCGTAAGCGCTGTCCCCACATCACCATTGTGGAGAAGAACAAGTGCATGCGACCGGATTGCACCTATGAGCAGGTGGAGCTGCCAGATCCCGACTGTCCCACCACCATGTGGAGTGACTGGAGTCCCTGTTCCGGCATTTGTGGACGTGGTAGTGCCATACGCAAGCGCCTGGTGCTGCTGGAGGATGGACCGGAGAAGGATGCCTGCACAAAGCGCATGGAACTGCATCAGCAAAGGGAATGCCAGCACGCACTGGACTGCAACATCAATATGGAAATGGCCAAGGACATTTGTGTGCAGTTGCCGGAGGCGGGACCCTGTCGTGGTAGCTATCAACGCTATGCCTTCAATGCCCAGTCCAACCGTTGCGAGTCCTTCACCTACGGTGGTTGCCGTGGCAATCGTAACAACTTCCTCACTGAGGCAGATTGCCTGCACACCTGCAGCCAGATCAACTCGGAGTCGAATCTGCCCAGGGACTGCGTCATGTCCGAATGGTCCAACTGGACGCCCTGCAGTGTCAGCTGTGGCGTCGGTCAATCCGAAGGATATCGCCATGTCATCAGCGAGCCACAAAACGGCGGCCAATCCTGTCCCAAGCGTCTGGTGAAGACACGTCGCTGCTCCATGTCAGCCTGCTAAGAAATCTGTTCATTTGTAACCATCATATATTCTTTTATTTCTGAATTTCTAAATAAACGTCGACGTAGCCTAAAAAATTAGTTCACTTTCACTTGAACATGTTTACATATATATTCTTATTTTTCCACTCAACTTAACATATTTATATGCCCTTGAGTATTATGTAAATTGTATAGGGAATACATCTATATCTTAGCCCATAATCTTTCCAATCTAGTTTGAACTTTCAAAAAACTATAATTAATTTTTTATTTAGATTTTTCTGGGGTGCTGGGTATTTCACAGTCGGACCTTTCACACTAGAGCGTCCTTCAATGTTTTTTTTTATTTATATCTGAACAACAACTTTACTCGAATTAGCAAAATGGCAAGCCATTTATTGATTTCATTAATTTTAATATGACTAAATGCAAACAAAAACGCTTTTAAATACAAAATTAAAGTAAACAAGTTGAAATGTCTGAGGTCAAGTGTACACGACAGTAGAATATCCTGTACCAGGATAAAAAATTTACATTTTTTCAAAAACTTTGATCTCTCACAACTTCATCAAAAATTAACCGATTTTCAAGCGGAATGTCATTTTAATCATTATTTAGCCTCTAAATTAATTCTGCATTTAAATTTTTATCATCTAGAAAATTTGATCAAAATCGAAAAAATATCAAATTTTCTATACTTACCCCTTGACATTTTTTCAAAAACTTTGATCTCTCATAACTTCATCAAAAATTTACCGATTTTCAAGCGGAATGCCATTTTGTTCATGATTTGGCCTCTAAATTGATTCTGCATTTAAATTTTTATCATCTAGAAAATTTGATCAAAATCGAAAAAATATCAAATTTTCTATACTTGACATTTGACATTTTTTCAAAAACTTTGATCACTCATAACTTCATCAAAAATTTACCGATTTTCAAGCGGAATGTCATTTTGTTCATAATTTGGCCTCTAAATTGATTCTGCATTTAAATTTTTATCATCTAGAAAATTTGATCATTTTTCGATTCTAAGTTATCTATAATCCAAGGCGACAGGTCCAAAGATTTTGCGAAGCATCTGCTTATTCAATACTTTTCATAAAATTAATATACCCCTGGTGCAGGGTACAAATTCGCGAATGCTCCGTTAGTGATAATTTATGCTTTATTTTTAGGTCTTTGGATAAAAATAGACAAACTGGCTTTGAAGCCGTTGAGGTATAAAAATAGCCCAATTTGCATTAATAAAATTTAAAATATTTATAGATTGAAGTAAACAATATGCTATAATAATATTTTAAATCTATAAATAAATAAACTGGCTTATAAGACATAGCCATGACAAATGCAAAGTAAACGCTTTCTTGGTCAAATCGAAAATGCAATAAATTGGGTGGGGGTAGCTTTAGTCGGTGCTAATCACTTGAGGAGTACGCCTCGAAGACCAAATGGACAAGCTGCAGGTCAAATTTCCTTATGATATACGGGACGTGGATTCTGAAACCAATGTGGAGCTTTTAGAGTACTTTAAAGGTTGGTATTGAGTACTGGCTAATTTATTAGAATTATCCTTAAATTCGGTGACAGGTGAGAGCACGGGTTTTGTACAAGTCGGACCCGAGGGATACTTCTTTCCACACAAGTACAAAGCACAGGCGGAGCATTATTATAATTTCAAGGCACGTCCCGATGATATCTGGATATCAACGGTGCCACGTTCAGGTACCACCTGGACACAGGAGATGATTTGGTTGCTGGCCAATGGCTTAGACTACGATCAGGCCCAGCAACGTCCGTTAACCGATCGGTTTCCCTTCTTCGAGTGGGTTTAATTGAAATTATTTAAAGAATATTCACTTATTCCGCTGACAGAGGTTCCTTGGTTATAGATGATGCCTTTAAGGCGGAGCTTCTGACTGAAAATAAGGATGCAGGCTGCGTTGAACACATTTCCCGTCCACGAAACGAAGCTCTAGACAGTCTACCAATTACTCAACGCCGTTTTATCAAGACTCATTTTCCGTTTTCTTTAATGCCGCCGAGTGTATTTGAAAACAAATGCAAGGCAAGGAATTTTCCAGAAATTCTAGTATCATTATCATAACCACCTATTAAATGATTATAGATCATTTATGTGGAGCGCAATCCCAAGGACGTGGCCGTATCCTATTATCATCTGAATAGATTGTTTCGGAACTTTGGTTACATTGGTGATTTTGAACGTTACTGGCGGTATTTCCAGAATGGATTAAGTATGTTCTCTACTTGTGAAAGATTTTTATATGACCTGTGATCACTTTCAGATTCCTGGCTGCCTTATTACAGCCACGTGAAAGAGGCAAAAGCGCACAGAAATCAGTCGAATGTGCTTTTTCTCAAGTACGAGGACATGCTGATCGATTTGAGAAGTACTGTGAACCAAATTGGTGACTTTTTAGGTTGCATGCCAAATGAAGAGCAAATTGAAAAGTTGCTCAATCATTTAAGTATTAAGAACTTCCGTCAAAATAAGTCTGTAAATATGAATCAAATGTCAGCTGTTGGCCTGTTAAACGAAGGCGAAGCTTCGTTTGTGAGAAAAGGAGGCGATCCGAATCAGTCTGATCAGCAGGAATTCTTGGACAATCCAAATCTACTTAAGATGGCCAATGATTGGATACAACAAAATTTATAATATGTTTTCCAAATCTCTAAAAACCCAATAACTACAAAAAATGTTCAATTAGCATAAGAATTTTACCTTTATATTTTTATTCGATATTTTTGACCAGCTGTGAGCCATCTAAGTCAACATATGTAAACGCAGCTGTGACAAAAAGCATTTCCCGCTTTTTTTACAGCTGCACACATTGTCGTGAAAAAATGTTGAGTTTCGTTATACGCATATTGTTTTTGTTTTTATAAAAGTTAAAGGCATGTAACTGAAGAAAAAAAATTGTTTTCGGACCTGTGCATTAGGGTGGGGTGAAAATACTTTATTATTTTATTTAATTTATATAAGCAATATCTGTAAAAGAAAAATTAATTTTTTTTGAAGGTCATCTTGAGGTGGCGCATCGATGATCTATTTTGAGAAAGTAAAAAAAAACTAGAAAAACTATTTTGGTTTTTGAGTTATTAGTTTCGTTATGCTAAATCGGCCAAATCGTTCACTGCAAAGTGTCTTAAAAACTTTTGTAAATAATAAACACACGCATTTGTATTGTAAGTTAAGACATGTATATATTGTAAATAAACCATTTTTAGTTTTATATACTTATATTTAAATAGACTTGATCGTTTAATGCATAGCATTACTTTTTTATTACAACTGCTTTTTAAAACTATGAAAATTATGAAATATTCTGGGGTATTTATGTTGTCGGTATTTGGAAATGATTTAGCAAGTACGTATTATTATTTTACGCTTATGCAAGCACTTACAGTTACAATTGACCAGAGTTAACCTGCCGACGAGTTCAAATCGAGTCGCTACTTTCTCTAAGCCGAAAGTGCTGCATTGAAATATGTAAACCAGACGCTTTCCCGGTCATATTTACAAACCGCAACTAGTTGCAAGTTTAGTTGGAGCTAGCAACTTGTGGAGTTCGTCTCGAAGAGCAAATGGATAAATTACAGGTCAAGTTTCCATACGAAATACGCGACGTGGACACTGAAACCAATGCGGAGCTATTGGAGTACTTCAAAGGTTGGTATTTAGTACTTGCTAATTTATTGAAGTAATCTTAAAATTCGGTTACAGGTGAACGCACGGGTTTTGTACAAGCCGGACCCGAGGGTTACTTCTTTCCACACAAGTACAAAGCACAGGCGGAGCATTATTACAACTTCAAGGCCCGTCCCGATGATATTTGGATATCAACAGTGCCACGTTCGGGCACCACCTGGACTCAGGAGATGATTTGGTTGCTGGCTAATGGTCTGGACTTTGAACAGGCCGAACAACGTCCGTTAACCGATCGTTTCCCCTTCTTCGAGTGAGTTTTAATTGCATTTTTTCACGTATTTCCACTTATTCTAAACCTCTACGTATTTTTACTTATTCTGAATCACAATGTATTTCTACTAATTCTGAACCTCCACGTATTTCCACATATTCTGAATATCCACGTATTTCCACATATTCTGAATTTCCACGTATTTAAATTTATTCTGAATCTCCACAGATTCCCCTTGTTTGTACATGACGATGTCAAGGCAGAGCTTTTGGCTGAGAACAAGGACTGTAGCGCTGATATAGAGTTTATTGAAAACATATCCCGTCCAGGCTACGTGACGCTAGACGAAATACCAAGTTATCAACGGCGTTTCATAAAGACGCATTTTCCGTTTTCTTTAATGCCGCCGAGTGTCTTGGAGAACAATTGCAAGGCAAGAAACTTTCCCGAATTTCTAATAAACAAAATCATAGTAGTAATCTTTATTATCCATTTAAATGTAGGTCATTTATGTGGTCCGCAATCCCAAGGACGTGGCCGTGTCCTATTATCATCTAAATCGTCTGTTTCGTACGCAGGGTTACATTGGGGATTTTGAACGTTACTGGCGGTATTTCCAGAAAGGATTGAGTATGTTCTGGTATATGCTTGTTAAACATTAAACATGATCTGTGGTCACTTACAGATCCCTGGCTGCCTTATTACAGCCACGTGAAAGAGGCAAAAGAGCACAGGAAACTGTCAAATGTGCTGTTTCTCAAGTACGAGGACATGCTGATCGATTTGCCAGGAGCAGTGAAAAGCATTGGTGACTTCTTGGACTGCACACCGAATGCTGAGGGACTTGAAAAATTGCTTAATCATTTAAGCATTGAAAGCTTTCGTCAAAATAAATCCGTTAATATGCATGAAATGGCAGCTGTAGGAATTCTGAAACAAGGTGAAGCTGGATTTGTGAGAAGAGGAGGCAAGGATACCGATGCTAAGCAGCGTGATCAACAGGAATTTGTGGAGAATCCAAAACTTCTAAGAACTGCGAACGACTGGATACAGCAAAATGTTAAATATATTTAAAGTTTCTAAAATAAAACGTTTTCTTTAAATTTGAAATGTTATCGATCAGTTGATGAACGAACTAATATTTGTTATCGATGGTCAACTTATTTTGTCGATATTATCGCCCATCACTGATAAAAATTGAGTACTACCAGATCGGAATTTTTACCTGAGTGGCAACTCTCGGTTTAAGAACGGTGCGCCGAAAAACAACAACAACCGGCTGCGATTAGAAAATGATTAAATAAGTAATGTTATTAATAAAAAGATTTCATAGCAGCGTCCAACGTATTGCACAAGTCGTCAGTGCAAACAAACCTGGAGATACACTGCAAGTACAGGTAAGAGAGAGAGAGAGAGCTTAAATTATAACACTTCTCAGAGTGTTGTTTGTTCTTGCTTATAGGGTTGGATCAAAAACGTAAGGCGGCTAAAGAATAATATATTCCTGGACATCAACGATGGTTCGACTAGCAACAAGTTCCAGCTTGTTGTGCCGCGTAACTCCGACACACAACAGCTGGCTCCGGGCTGCGTTGTCAGCGCTGTGGGTTCAGTCCAGGTGGCGCCCAATGGACACTACGAGTTGCACGCGGATGAAGTGCAGCCATTAGGTAAATATGAATATTAAAGTATAATTCTGATTCCTAAAAGCATTTGTATTTGCAGCTGATGGTCACCTGCGCGATGGCTATCCGTTCTCGCCCAAACAGAAGCATGCACCTGAGTATGTTCGAGAGCATCTACATCTGCGTTCCCGCATCGACTTTATTGCTGCCCAAATGCGTGTAAGGCACAGGGCACAGAAGGTCATTCATGACTATATGGACGAGCAACACTTTACACAGATTAACACTCCCATGTTGACTACCAATGACTGTGAAGGCGCCGGCGAGGTGTAAAGAAACAAATCTAATCAATGAATCAATTGGAATACCCATTGTTGTGCTCATTCTAGGTGTTTCGTGTGCAACCCGATTCGGAGCAACTGCTAAAGCAAATGGCACGTCCCAATGTGGCTCCGGAACAGAGTTACTTTGATCAGAAGGTTTTTCTAACCGTATCTGGTCAGCTTCACCTGGAGGCCATGACCTATGGACTGGGCAACACGTATACGTTGGCGCCCGCATTTCGTGCCGAAAATTCCAAATCTCCGCTGCATTTGGCTGAGTTTTACATGTTTGAAGCGGAGCTGGTGCATATGGAGCAACTGGACAAGCTGGCAACATTCATAGAAGGTATGCTGAAAGAGATTAGCAATCGCCTGCTCAATGCTAATGCTGCGGATGTGGATTTTTGCCAAAAAAGCGCCAACTCCAGCTCGGATTTAGCCTGGCTAAAAGTACCTTGGAAAAGGCTTTCATATGACGAAGCTCTAGCGATAGTTTTGGAAAACAAAAGTAGTTTCAATAGTGCAGTCAACGCTGATGAGGGTTTCAGCAAGGAGCAGGAGCTGTTTCTTGTGCAACACTGTGGAGCTCCAGTCTTCGTGATGGACTGGCCAGCAGGACAGAAACCCTTCTACATGAAGACCTCGAGGACAAACCCAGAGCGTGTACATGCCTTGGATCTGTTGATGCCATCTGTGGGCGAGCTGTGCGGTGGTAGCCTGCGTGAGAGTGATGCCGAGCGCCTTAGGCTTCATCCTCAGCTGCCCAAAGATCTGTCCTGGTACGTGGAACTGCGCAAATACGGTGGCTTGCCAACCGGCGGATTTGGCATGGGCTTCGAGCGATATCTGCAGCTGCTGACGGGATTTAAGAATATACGGGATGTCATACCCTTTCCTCGCTATCCGCACAGTTGTAAAATGTAACCACAACTTTGTAATCGATTATTGTATAAATTGTTGTTATTTTTCGAAATGTGAAACGTAAGCTATTTAATACAATTTCTCAATTTGTAAACGGCGCATGGGAGGGGAGATTCCGTTCGGAAGCAGGACATGCTATTTTCTCTCCCATATGATCAGCTACTCTGCAACAGCAGACAATGCTCTGTATGGATCTGGTTGCCAAGTGGATGAAAGGTTATTACAACTGTCCCAGCATGGGCTTGCGACCTGGCCATGCCTCCTTGGCATATTTCTTTTTCTGCGGACACATGGAGTCGCCTTCACCACTTGTCTCATGAACATCATCCACAAACCGACGTACTGCAATGAGGATCATATACAAAGGTTAAGGATTGCTGTGTAAGTGATAATGATATAGTACACACCATTTGCATTGGCCACAGCCAATTTTTGTGCTATTGATGAGCTGGGCGCGAGTGGCTCTTCATATATGGGTGTGACATCGGGTGCCGGATTGGGCAGCATTAATCCCAGTTTGGAGTTAATGCCCATTGGTGAAATGGGCTCGAATTCGCTGTTGCCCTTCAGTTGGCCTCCATGTGTGGCATCATAGTTGCTGGCAGGAAGTCCCTGATATAACGAATTCACGGGTGAGTGGACAGCGGCTTGTGGTGTTACAGCCAGTTGATTCTGTTGTTGCTGCTGCTGTTGTTGTTGTTGTTGCTTCATCTCGACAATGCTCTGCTGGAACATCTGGTGACTGGCGCTGACTGCATGGGAATTGCCGCCACTGCCGGTGTGAAGACCCATATGATTTGGCTCGTAGCGCGATCGCTTGGCCGGCACAACAGTTGTCTGCACTAGATTACGGAAGCGTCCGACATTGGGATCAACATCTTCGGGGTTGATAATAATCTCCTCGTCATTGAAAGTGACGTTTCGTCGCTTTCGTCCCTGCTTTAGTGCATTTTGTTTGCGCAAGTTATTGTCATCGGCAATGCCCAGCATGGAAATGCGTCGATTGTGTGCCGTATTGTACTCCGTCAGGTTCTGTAATTAAGTGCATCTTTAGATTAAACCATCGACAACTCGCTGCACTGCCTTACATCCAATTCCGTTTGACTTTCCGGCAGTCCCAGCAGTGCACCGTCACTGGTCTCGCTCAGCGGCAGATCCTCCATTATGTTGCTGTGCTGACCACCAGCCGAGGGTCGCTCCCGCAGGATGTAGTTGCGTGTGGAGGCACCAAAGTGAAACGTACTGTTAATCTGCAACTGTGTGGGTTTGTGCGCCTCCAGCCGCAGCGTCCCAATGAATGTACCATGTGCTGTAACAACATAAACAATCAACACTATCTATCTGGCATGTTGTATTCTAGGAGTGATCTTACTGGAGCCAAGGTCAACGAGGTAGGCAATGTTTAGATGCTTGTGGTAGACAAATGCAGCATGAACTCGTGAGCAAGAGGCGTGGTCTATGCAGAAGTCGTTCATTTGGCTATTGCGCCCAAACAAATAGCAACGTTTCTCATCCACCATCAGCTTTTGCACCAGCTTCTCATCTTTGAGTACGTCCAAGTGCAGCCCAGTAGGCGGTTTGCCGGCCCAGCTAGGTATATCATAACTGTTGGCCATTCAATTAGCTCAAGTTTTATTAGACGCGGAATAAATCGTTAAATATTTAAGGGTTCAATGGTGTACAACAACAACAATGGTGTACCGGCCGAGAAAGAGAAAGAAGAAAACCCGAGTGTTGCCCATCCGGTAAAAGTTTTCGATCTGGTTCGATTTTTTGTACTTAAAAAACAAGTACATTACTGTCAGGTGGCATCCTTATTTCTGTCAGGTGGCAACGTTAAACAATGAACGATGTAAACAAAAATTACATAGAAGCTGCAAAAGTTTATTTAAAAGCAGGCGAGCGTACTTCAATTGTAATCAAATGCTGCCTTTGCAGAACCGGTGACTTAACAGATTGGTCGCAGCTTGCCAAACACTTGGCTTCTTTCCATTCCGTTCTTGGCACTCGTTTGGTGAATCAGGACCTGGAGGTGGATAAAGAAATTCAAGAAGAGGTTGAAGAGGAGTTACAAAATCAGAGTTATGCTGAAATTGACAGGGAATCTGAGACTGCAGACCCAGAAATCGAATTTGGGGATGAAAAGTACTTATTTACAGCTGCAGACGAAGTGGAAGGCGAGAAAGAAATTGACCAGACTTGCGGAAATAAAGTATGAGTGTTTATAGATATGATAAGCATTATTAAATAATGATTACAATATTTTTCAGAATAAATCCAATCAGCCCTTCTACAGTCTTCCACACACCGATCCCAATCTAATGAATTATTTCATTGATTTACCACGGCAACAGGAATATCTTTGGAGTAAGGAGTATATGAACATGGATTTTAAGGCTGAGCGCTGTGAAAGCGCCCGAAAGATAAGTCAAGCACTCTCTGAGCGATTTAACTTATTACTGGATCCACAAGTAGTCTACCTCAGTGCTCGTGCGATTCTTAAATGGTTCGGGAGACAGTATGCTATGCACATAAGTAATCGGAGCTATCGCACTCGTCACCAGACGTATTACGATAAACTATTAGAATTTGTGCCCACCCAGGATATCACCGTGTCGGATTGCGACGAATGCGAGCGACGCTTCTACAACGAGGATCAACTGCGACGGCACAAACACCGGATACACTACGGTACTCATCCTTACGTCTGCAATGTGTGCAAGAAAGGATTTTTGCACGCCTCCAAACTACGTATGCACCAGGAAAGATTTCACCAAACGTCTAAGCGCTGGAAGTGTACTATTTGCAGTTACTGTGCTCCCAGCAAATGGGATCTGCGGACCCACCACACTTCTCACACTGGAGAGCGAAATTACACATGCGAGCTATGTGGCATTTCAACCAAGTCTAGTTCGGCATTGGCTGTTCACCGACGTACTCACTCGAATCCCAAAAAGAAATGTCGTTATTGTCCAAAGGAATACCGTGAAAATTATATTTTAAAATGTCACATTATTAAGTCACATACAAATAAAGTAAAAAATAATGCAGATTATATGCAGTAGTAGTAAAAATAAAATTGATTGTATTCTATAGAACTATTAGCACTCTCGACAATTTTTACTAACTGCTTTATTTAAATTCAAATGGTTTTTTCAAAATTGATCTCATTGTTTTTTGTAAACTCTTATTTGTTTGTTGTTTTAATTTGTAAATTTAAATTGCGCGCCGATAGTGATAAGACACGATAACATATCGATATCCCAACTTTGCCATTCACACAAAATGCTAACAAATGCAACCATAAAACGACGCGACGGCGTCACATTGTTAATACTTTTTTTAATGTCTGCGCACGGCTAAAGAAATTGTTTTCGCGTTAGTGCGCGATAAAAAGTTGACTATTTGTTTATCTTTATCAGAAAAGCAATAGATTTGCCCTAATCATTAGTAGAAGCCCATTGAATATGCGAAGATGGCGCGAAAACGAGTTAAAACGGATGACATGGAAGTGAATTACAAATTTACGTGCCGCTGTTGCCTGAAGTCCGAGGCGGAATTCTTCAAGCTGGACTCCCTAACAGATAGTATCATAGGCGATAATGATGAGTGCTCCACAAAAATACCCCTTATACGTTTACTACTATTCTGTATGCGCACGGAAAACTTACCCGAGCTGCCGCAATACATTTGCGTGGAATGCAGCAAGAGCTTGCAAATTTCCTACTTCTTTATCCAAAACAGTCTTCGGGCACATGAAATTCTGTGTCGCAAACTATGCCCGGGAAAACTGAAAACAACATCCCGTTTCAATGGCCAACAAATCGGCGAGGTGTGTAGCTAGCTCACTTCACTCTAGCATTATTTCACTATCTATTTTCTTAGCAGGAGCGACAAGATGACGCGACAGTCGTCATACAGAAGGCGAAGACGAAGCCTCCCAAGTCCGGATTGCGCCACGAATGCAAAGTATGTGGCGCCATTATCTTTAATCGAGTGGAACTTAAGCAGCACATTCGCATGCACACAGGTAAGAGCAATCAGTATTTATATTTGACGACTAATAAGATTCTTTTACCAATTGTCAATTGTTGCTATTTATAGAATCAGGACACGCGTGCAAGCTATGCAAATTTGTGACTTTTAAACAGCGTCAACTACCAGAGCATTATCAAAACGTGCATGGATTGACGGCTGCCCAAATTGAACAGCAACTTAAGATCAGAAGATCGATGCAGGCGGCTGCTGCTGCAACAACAACAGCTGCGACAACCACATCCACTGTGGATGATAATCAGGTGAAGGTGTGCACACTGGAGGACATGGAGCTGCTGATACCCACTGTGATGAGGCCGGAGGACTTTTCGCAGCCACAACTGGATGCAGATCAACTGCGTGATATTGAGCAGCAATTGTCCAACTCGTTGGCTGCTGGCCAATCTGGGTCTGGGACAGTTGTCATGCCAACGGAGCCGACGATAGCAACGTGTGACAGTGGCAGTGCCAACATGAGCATAGGAGCACAGTTTCTGGTCATGCCCGATGGCTCGTTGCAGCAAGTCAATGATGGCGGAGTTGTTTTCGAGTATATTGATGACAGCAAAAGTGCCAGCACCCCCAAAACAACCCTACAGAGCTTATTGGATGACTCCAAACCCGACGTGGACGTGTCTTACAATGCAATGGACATTGATGTGGACCACTTGGTGGCGAATGCGCTGCCACAGATCACAGGTATGTCTAAAAACATGCTATGCTAAAGTGGATTCTGCTCACATAATCTGTTTACAGTAAAACCACCGCCAAGACCAGGTCCTGGATCAATTGCCGCCCTGAAACACAAGTGTAAACTGTGTCCCAAAGCCTTTCCCACAGTAGCGCGTCTTAAATCTCATCAGTTAACACACAGTCGTAAGTAATTGATGGCCACACACTTCAAGACTTTATTATACTTATGACATTTTTTAAAATTTAGATTTACCAAAATTCTATTGTGATCAGTGTGCCTACTATTCGCTACGCAGCGCCGATCTTATCCAACATTATATGGAGGAGCACAAGACTTTCATTGGTGATAACAAGAGTCAACTGCAGAAATCGTCGCTGTCGTTGACGACAGACAGAAGTCGCATATATTCCTGCGACATGTGCTTATATGAGACACCGACCAGTTTCCAGCTACGAAAACACTACAGCGACAAGCACCTGATGAAGCCCAGTGAGGTGCAGTTGCGTCCCAGCTGGAGCAATGAGTCCAAGGAGAAGCTCGGCAGATCGACGCTAGTCAGTGACCAAAATCAGCTGAGGAACTCACAACCAGCCATATCACATATTCCGCTGGGTATTAAATGTGTGTGCCCACATCTACAATTTGTACTTATATTATTTTATTTACAAGCTGCTTCGCTTCTTGACAGATCCAACAACGTCGGCTGTGACAACAGCTGAATTGCGAGCGACAAACGAGTCGAGTGCAACCACAGCAATGCAACTAAATCCAGCACAGCCAACAACAACAACAACAGCTGTGGTCACGCCTGCTGGTGACATAAATGTGGTCGTAGATGCAACCACGTTGTTCTATGCAGCAACTGCAGCCTCAGACACTGTGGCAGCAACAGCGACGACGACAACAACAGCGCCAATTACAACAGCATCAAACGAGTTTACAATATTTCCAGCGCAATCTTTTGCCAACAGCATGACAACAACAACAACGATGACCGGAGAGACAAGCGGATTGCTGCCTGCTGTTAATACTGTTACTGTTGCTGCTGTTGCTCCCACAGGAAATCCAAACTCTAGCATATTTGGGGATATGCAGGACTTTATTGATGACACTGATGTGGCAGCTGTATGCACTATACCCGCCGACGATATGCCAGTCGTCGATGGCGATGACATTGTTATTGATAACAATAATATGAGCCTCGATTTTGATGCTGAGAATCTATTCGAAGACTTTGAGGAAGACGCTGAAGTTGGCGAGGATGATGACGACGACGACGATGAGGAGGACGCTGAGAATGATGATGAGAATGATAACAATAATGCGGCTGCTGATCAAAATTTGTTTCTCACCAGCGATGATGATGATGTTGATGACTTTGATGACGAACAATCGAAGCATCTGCAAAAACCATATTGCATCTATTGTAACAAAAAGTTTACCAGTCAATATAAGTTCGAGAATCATATGTTCGTACATCGCGGTGAGTGAGACAATCTACATAATCAATATTTAATGGCAATCTATAGTTAATGTTGTCTGCTTTCAGGGTTGGCACCATATCGCTGTGAGCTCTGCACGAATCTGTACAATATGAAACGTCTACTTATACGGCACTACAAAACGGTGCACAAGCGTATGCCCACTCGGGACATGGTTCAGGCCAAGGGCGACAAGGTGTTAGTGGAGCGTACAGCCATTGAAAAGCTGAACATCAATGTGGAGAAGCGTAAGTGATGGAATGCTACACACATGTTATGTTTAATACTAACTTATGATAATTAATATTGTAGCTCCCATGCTGATGTGTGCCAAGTGTCCTTTTGAATGCGAACAGGAAGCTGAGATGCGGAAGCATCTAAATGCGCATCATGGCATCAACGATGGCGGTAAGTACATAACTATGAGGTACAAGAGTGGGCTTGATATTCATTTGTTTTTCAACAATATCTTCCTTTATGTCATCCAGTCTCTGTGCATGCCAACGAGGTGTTTATCATTCGCAGTAAGTTGAATAATATAAAGTATATATTTGCTGTGATTTTTATTTATAATATATTCATTAACAGAATTGCCTTTTGAGTGTCCACGTTGCATTCGCTCATTTGCGGCCAAGCGAACGCTGACTCGTCATTTGCAACGGAGCCATTTGGTGGACACAATCATTGAGATGCAGGCGCCTCAATTGACAACCAGCTCGGCGACAACAACAACCACAGCAACGTCTACAACAACACTGCCAAAGAATGACAACGATGTCTGCGGTGACAATAAGACAACAACAATGCAGCAGGAGTCCAACTTCATGGATACTTTGGCGGCTGACGGCGATGGCAATGAAAAATGCGGTAAGAGGATCAATATCCTAGCAAGAATGAATTCAAACTCAAATTCCAAATATGCTCAACCCATGCCGAAACAACCACAACAACAACGACAACAACGCAATCCAAATAATAATCTGAAACTTTTGTTTAATGATGCCTTTGATAAATGATCTTTGCTTGTCTTCATATGCAGAAGACAGTATGATAAACAGTGACACAGGAATAGAAACGGATAATGAAGATATATGCACAAAACCATTAACAACAACAACAACAACGTCAGCAATAGGGACAGTAAAAACAGCTTTAAACGAGGACAATGCAACTGAAACAAACACAGAAGAGAAAGTTGTATCTTCAACAAGGTCAGCATCATCGACACCTCTAACAACATCAGAAACAGCAGATAAAACAACAACAGTGGACTCAACACCCTTTCCACCACCTACGCCCTTTGATTTTGATTTAGATTTCATTGGCAATGAATCCCATGCCACTTCGCTTAAGAACAACAACGATAGCTTTAGCATTGTATCAAGCGTCCGTCAACTTTTAAATGGCAGCGACAAACTGCTGACAGCTGCATTGGAGCCATCGCCTGTTAAAGACCTACGTCCGAGGTTGCCCCGTACTCCCATTTATGTGTGCAAGCAGTGTAACCAGACATTCGACGAGTTGGGCAAACTGTTGCAGCACGAATTGGATCAACACTCAAGCGGGACTGTGTCGCCGCGCAGAATCTATCAACATCAATGCAACATATGCAGCAGCTCATATCGCACGGTGACGCTGCTGAATTATCACATGAAAAGGCATGCACCTCGTAAAGTTCAGTGTGAACAGTGCCCCAAGGAGTTTACGTCCAATTCGGAGATGGAGGAACATGTGGAATCGGAGCATGTTGAGACAAAACAAGTAAAGTCGGAGGAGCATTTGGAGTCGAAACAAGTTAAATTGGAACATGTAAAGTCGGAGCAGTTAGAGTTGGATAATGTGAAATCGGAGCATGGCAAACAAAAGGCCTTGATATGCGGAGTCGATGGTTGCACCAAGACATTCAATTACAAACATCATTTGAAGCGTCATCAGACAGCTTCCCATACTCCCGTTCAGTATATATGTCCAAAGTGTGGACGCGATATGTTGACCAGTCTCAACCTGAGGCATCACATGTGTATCCACAAGAGCACACACTCATACAAGTGTCCCAAGTGTGTGCGGACTTATATACGAGGCAATAGGTAAGTCAATGACGAACCTCAATTTAAACAAATTAATTAATCAATATCGATATTACAGTTTTCGAAGACACGCTATGCGTGAACACAAATGGGATCCGACTGATGCCGAAATGGCCAACATATATTGCGTTAATGAAACACCACCGTCGATGCAATATGCAATACGGGAACTAAGATCGGTGAATGTTGAAAATGAGCTGTCGGATTAGTTGGATGAGAATATTATAGTATATTTGAATAAGTAGTATAAATACCAAGAGGCAATTAATTACTTAATTGCCAATTGTACAGTGGTTTAAATAGTTTAAGTAAATTGTTCACTCTCACTCTCTTAATTTATAATTGTCATAAAAATTGTTTGTTAAGTTATGTCGGGATCCTAAACATCAATTAGTTGTGACAAACATTTATTTAAATACATATAGATATATACTTAAACACACACTAACACATTATGATATGACTTAAAAAAGGAGTTGTTTTGTGTAATACCTTTGCAAAAGGGGTAGAGTTATTAACATTATGGATTATTCACGTTAAATTAAATTTCGCACTTATGTATTCATTAGATCTTCACGATTTTAATCTACTTAGTTAATAATATATGCTCGAATTAAGTACACTTATCAATTCACTTGGATTAATATTTAATACATATTATGTTAACAACAAATAAGTGGTGGTTTTATTCTTCAACAAATTAAATAAATAATTTATTTATTTATGACATCCGGATAGTTTTATTAAGGATTTTTGTTATAAAATCCAGAAATATTCGAAAAACTTTTCCCATTCTATTTAAAAACAAAAATTCCTACTTTTTATAATAAGTGAGTGGGAGTTGCGATTTCTTAACTTTCTTTTGAAGTTTTCGCGGGCTATGGTTATTTCGCGAAACTTATCGTTGTTGTTATCGATATATTTGCAATTTGACTACAATGGTACGACTTGCCAGATCGAAATTTTTTTCTGCGAACAACCTTTTTCGGCCGGGTGGCAACAGTGGCGGTCAACTCTACAAAAAAAAATTTGCAAGCGAGAAAAGAACAATCACAGTCTCAGCGGCATTGTTAAGTTTAAAAGCGTTAATATCAGTTTTGTTAAACTAAAAGGATCATAACAAGCACGTTAAAAGAACAAAGTGAACAGTTTGAAAGTGTATTCCGATGGCCGCCGCAGCGGATGCGGCCAAATCCAACGCCTTGCTGGCTATGAACAAAGTGAACAACACAAAATGCCGCGCGTGCCTCTCAGTAAGCCGTCAGACCGTCAAACTGGATGCCAAAATACCGGATTTGCAAAATGTGCGCACCTACGGTCAAGGTCTGCGGCAGTGCACCAACTTGCCAATGACCGCACGCTCCGCCGGCGGCTACAGGTGGCCCATGCAGATCTGCCTGCGCTGTTGTCGCGCCTTGGAGGTGGCCATGCATTTTGTGGAGCTGGCGCTCGAGTCCAACCGCAAGCTGTTTGCCGAATCTCAGAGCATCAAGATGACGCCACCACAGACACCGACGTCATCGACGGGCGAGCTAAAGCGCAAGGCCAGCAACGAGCTGCTGCAGTGGAATCAATTTAGTCAGGAATTTGAGCAATTCGTGGAGGGCTACGATGGTGTGCCGCCTCCCATTGAGGAGAATGTGCTGTATATGCGCGGTGCCAAGGTGCCGCGGCTGGACAACGAGATTGCGTCCAACAACGAGCCACCAAAGGAGGACGATGGTAAGCAACAAGATAAATGCTTAATAATAGTGTAACAAATATGAATTACTCATGCTTGCAGTGATTCTGTTTGATGTCAAGTACGAGAGCAATGATCAGGATCAGGAGGACGAGAACGATGGCTCCGATGCGAAGAACAGTGAAACTTTCTATGACAATAGTATTATCAATGATAGCAATGCCGGCAGTAAAAACAACAGCGAGAACAACAATAACTATAATTTTAATAACAAAAACGGCGATATGTCCGGTCTGCCAGATGTGGAGTGCGATCTCATCCAACGTGCGCTCTTCATGACTCTCAACGATGACAATGTTAATAGCAGTCAAACTCCGGAGGACTTGCTATCAATTGAATCCATCAAAGCTACACTTTTAAAATGTTAGTAGGGATTCCTTGTTATTTATGCCAGTTATTAACTTTAATTATGTTTAGCAACGGAGCAATTAACTGACAGTAAAGTCAGCTCAACCGTCAGCTCATCCCAGAAGTCCACGCCAAGCAGAGAGGTGAATGTAAATATACCTCTGCTCAGCTGCAGCATCTGCAAACACACACACACCGAGGCCAAACAGATGCGCAGCCATTATAAGCGAGTGCACAGCTGTGATGTGTCCGAGGATGACATAATTGGCCTAACTAAAAGTGAGTGAACTGCAGTTGTAGTTAAAATTGTTTATATGCTGTTTATTGATTTAAAATTCCACTAATTTAGATCAGAGCTTCAAGTGCAGACCCTGCAACAGCTATGAGACAAACAGTCGAACGGACATGCAACAGCATCTGATTGAACACCACAAAATTGATGGTGATTTTGGTAAGACTGAAAGCTGAATAAGTGGAAACAATTCTTATAGCTTGGATCTTTTCTTTAGAAATGTATTGTTATGTGCAGCAGAATTGTCCTGCCTGTGGACGCATCTTTAAGGATCAGCGCTCGGCGCGCACACACTACACACGCATGCACACACCACAGCAACAACAACAGCAACAATTGCAGCTGCAGCAGTCGGGGAGCAGCGGCGCTGTGCGTGAGGCAGCTGGAGAGCAACATATGTGCACCGCCTGTGACAAGGTGTTCAATTTGAAGGCCAGTCTGCAGGCGCATCAGCGATTCTGTCAGGTGAAGCAACCGGTGCACTGTAACTTCTGTGAGCAACAGTTTAGCAGCATGCGAAAGTATGAGTTGCATCTGCAGCAGCAGCATGCAGTCGACACGCTCCACGAATGCGAAATATGCCAGAAGAGCTTTAAGAATAGTGAATCATTGGCTGTGCACAGGAAGCGACACTCTGAGCGTCATTATCAGTGTGCCAAGTGCTCGCTTAACTACATCAATGCGGCCGAATTGCGGGTACACTATGAGCGTGCGCATGTCCAGGAGGAGCAGGTGGTTTCCTGTCGCAGCTGTGCCAGTAAATTTCAAAATTATGCTCTGTTGCGTGAGCATGAACAGCGAAATCATCAAAAACCTAAGATCTGGCGCTGCGACAACTGCACATTTGAGACCAATACACGGGCTCGGTTGCGCCAGCATCAATATGAGCACACGGATTATCCGTACAAGTGCAAGCATTGCCCAGAGGAGTTTGCAGATCGCGGGAAGTAAGTGAACTCCGCTCCAAATCATCTTAATTGATTTTAATATTCAATTTATATTGTATTACAGAATACGCCAACATTCCAAGAAGGTGCATGCGGTGGAGCTTAGCGATGAGCAGCTGGCCGAAATGTTTCGGGAACGCATTGGCTACACCAATCGCCATGATGCATTCAACAAGACCAACAACTCACTGGAGATACCGGGCTTCAGTGATGATTGCTTTACAGAACTGAAGAGTCTCGGCCTGGACTATGATGATATTACAACCGATCTCTTTTCAAATTCCATTAGCGTACTGGACAATCTGCTCGAGTTGGTACCATAAACCATGGAACACATCAATATGAATCCATTTACCTGCATAGAATTTTAAGTAACACGATGAATAGCTAACGAGAGCTTAAAGACTGTCCGCACTTATCAATCCAATCATTCACTCCAACGTCCAATCGTCCACATCCGCAAAGCATTCTTCAGTTTTTGTTTTGATTTTAAATTTGTTTTAAATGGGCACAAACCAAAACCGTCAAGTATCAACTAAATGTGGAGTATATATGTTTATATATATACTCGCACACGCACCAACAACCACTCACATAAATAGTTAGTAATTCTCATAAAAAGCAAGATATTTTTTTGAAGTACCTTAATAAAAAACAAAAAACCAAGCGCTTTGGAAGCGCTCCCGAAAAATGTTGAGTATTTCGTTGGGATATTTTTCTTTTTGGTTCTCGTTCCAAACATTTCGGTATATTTAAACTATGTAAATTTGTTAAGCATTTGTTTAACGCTAATTAATGCCCTGAATGAACTTTGAAAGGAAATCTGTGGGTTTGGGCTCCTGTGATTCCTTCCAGTAGCGCATTATGTGACCCTTCTGCTTCCAGATCTCAACAGACTCCTTCAGCTCCATCTGGCCCTGTATGAGGAAGTGTGTGTAGCTTATTAATTAAGGATAAACGGACAATCCACAGGACTTACCTTGATGACCAGCATGTCGATGACGCGGATGTCAGTCACATTGCGGTGCTTGGTGAACTCCTGGCGCAATTTGTCACGGCATTGCTCTACGCTCATGGGTATGTCGTAGTCCATCACTGTAATTGAACAGATTTGTTTATATTTATTGCCGGAGGAGCAGGCAGTTTGATGACATAACCAAGTGACTTACCAATGTAGGGAATCTGACGGTACCAGGCTTTGTAGAGGTTCAGGGCACGTTTGCGGGCCTCCTCCCGGTCGACGGACAATATGGGACGCACCTGTTGAACGGCACGTTTGACGACTTCACGCCCAGCCATGATCCCGCTGCGTATTTGTAATATTAGCAAAAAATAAGTTCGCTGCAAAACGCTGCTGCTTCTTCTTCAACGGCAGGCAACAACAGCTGACAGGGATGCCACTTTCCATAAAATCGATAACTTTGGCTAGGTCGATTGTTGCAAATGCTATCGCCCAACCGCCACAAACTGTCAATCGGAGCTAAAAATGGCCGGGCGCGCAAATTAAATCACAGATGTATTTTAAAACATTGGCAGCACTGGCAAATTTAAAATCCCAAAAAAATGCAATAAAAAATAATAAATTGATGAAAATTAAAATTTTGAAATTCAACAAAATTAAGTTTAATATTTTAAAAAAGGTTTGAAGTTCGTCGGTCTTTTTGGAAAAGAAGTTTGAAATTGTACTTCTAGAAAGAAAAAAACTATATCAAAAAATTAAGAAAATTCTATAAAAAACTTTGCAAAAATTTTAAAAATTCTAGTAAATAAAATAGAAATCGGAAAATGGGTACAAAAATTAAGAATACCCATTTTCGGAAATGTACTTATTTTCTTAAGTACAAAAAATATAGCCAGATCGGAAAGTTTTAACGGAAATTCAAACGTGCGAAACGGTGCATTTTCAGATTTAGCCATGGCTCTGGCGCATTGTTTTTGGTCTTTTGTGGGAATTGTAAAGGATAGTCATTGTGGTGGGCTTCGGGCTATGTAGAAAAACTGCACATTGTCATTGTAACAATAATAGAGACAGCTGAGGCAAAAAATTACACTTTCATTCATTAAAGCCAGCTATTGTTGCTGTTGTTTTTTTTGTAGTCGCTGTCGTTGTTGCTGCTGTTGCTGTCGTTGTTGCTGTCGGTCTGTGCGCGCTGTTGACCGATCACCGATCGTCGCTGACTTTGCGCTCAGTTGAAAACACGTTATGCGCCTGTGCAGAGCGTTTTTGCGCATTACCAATTTAAAAGCCGAGAGTTTCGAAAGTTTTTGTCCACCCTAAAACGCGTGTGATATTGCAGTTACATACAAATAAATACGCAGACAAATATTGTATGATACATTTTTGTGTTCAAATATTTTAATTTATTATGCAAATGCAGTAGCGAGCCAGCCACATAAACATACTTATAATACAATTTTGGTAGGTCAACAATTTCTACTTTAATTGGCATCGCCCAGTAATTTACCATATGAGAAAAGAAAGCTGCAAAATGAAAAAAAAAACGACAAATACACATATGGGAGGAACTATAATTTATTGTGCATAATTAAGCCAATCAAATAAATGTTCTTGTGTTGTGTGTTTATCCATAAAAACTTGAAGAATTTTTTAAAGAATTGCGTGTTTTGTTCTTGCTGCAAATTGGTTTAATTTTTTCCAACTGAATTGGCGCCACGATTAACAGTTATGATAAATATACATATAACTAAAAATGATCTTTAAACAATTAACGATCGTTTTCTTTCTCTTTCTCGTTATTGTTGTTGTGTTTTGTGCGCCTCATTTGCACTTTGTACGCAAATGAGTTTTGAACGTTAATTGAAAATTTCTTTGTCAAGGTTGTACGGCTAAACGTCAGACAGACGCCGGCTTTAATGCACGTTCATCTCTGTAAGCCCCTCATCCCGTATTATTCCGGTTCTTCTTTATGTGTTTGTATGTCAATTAGTGTTATTCAACCGCGCAAACATAGATCGCTGTAATGTACTGCAGACTCGCTAATTGTAATAACGTGCAAATTATTGAATTAGTTGCAGAATTTTCAACAGTCAGATCAAATATTAACGAATGAGAGACATTGATTGGCATTGCATACGAATATGAGTGTAAAACTGGCTTTAGATCTAAACAAAACGGGTCGAAAGGCGTACATACAGTATACCAGTTTACCATTCACGATTATTTTATACTACATACATATGTACATTGTACATATATGATGTACGAGTACCGTTTATTGCCATAGAGTGAGGCCACGCCTTCGTCTCCTACTCCTCGTTCTTCAACTTATTCTCCTCTATTTCCCCAATCCAAACTGCTTTCGGTCACATTTCATGGCCAACGAAATCAGTTTATAAATTATTATAATTGTTATTATAGTTTTTATTGACAGTCCGACCGACGGAAGCGCCAAAAGTAACGTGTAAAAGGCAAACAGTCGTTGAGCCCATATCGTTGAAACAATCAAAGAATATAAAAGCACAAATACACACCTACTACTCGTACCTAAAATAAAGTACACACACACCAAATTGCTGCTAGCAAAATTATCAAATCGATAGGAGAAGCGCCTGTTAACAGTTTTTTGTTTGCGTGTGCCAAACTACACAATGTCAGGAATGTTTATGCGGGCCACTAAACGTGATGGAAGCGAATGAATAAGAAAGCAGTACCGGATTGGCAACGTTCTTAGAAAAATGAAAAGAGAAATAAATAAAATTGAGCTTATCTTAAAATAGGGGAGCAGCTGTGCTAATAGCACTCAACATCTTTGATTTCCTGCTAAATTGTAATTTTTTTTTAGAATAAATTAATGGTTCATCTCTAACTTAGAAATAAAAAAAACTAGTGAATTAATAGTTGGCGGTGCTAGTTTTTGATCTAAGGCTGCTGATAAGGTGTTTAAACTTATTATCATTGGTTATTTGCCAACATCTTGAGATATTTACAGGTTTCAAGTGTTTGTACAGCACAATTAGTATTCTATTGCACCCTTTTGATTACAATTAGCACAGTAATCTCTATAATCTCTGACCCATATTTGCACATAATTGTGCTATTTAAAACAACAAACCAATTGAATGTGAGTCAACAGTCAGTTGCATAATAATAAGTTGTGCAATTGTTGTACTACAATTTACTAGATAGCATACGTGATCTGTTGATCACGTGCAGAGCACACGTGTAAACCTTAAGTTTGACAGTATAGCACTTAACGCCAAGTTAGTTAAATATTTGCGCAAAGCATTTATGTCAGTTCTTGTGGTTAATTTTTTGGGCAAGTGTCGGAAACGCCATTCACAACAAATTATGCATAATTTGTGCAACAATTAAATGAAAATGCTTATTTAAATACTTGGTTATTTTTCATGTTATATACAATACTTGATGATGATAGTGCAACACGGTAAATATAAATATACCTTTCACACTGCTTGGTACGCCTGTAGGGCATTTGTTTAGTTATTAAGCGTCAACTTTGCTCAGGTATTTTTTTTTGCCCTAGCTATGCGCACGAGCACTTTACGCGATAACCGACAACAACAACAACAGCAAGACAACAACGACAACAACGACAACGACACGACGTCGACGTCGACGGCTGCTTCAGAGTTTTAGAGGTGTTCGTCAGTGTTGAAGTTGGTTCAGGTTCAGTTTCAGTTACGTTTTGGCGTTTTACGGTAACGTTGCGGACAACGACAACGACAACGACAACAAGAACGATAACAACAACAACAACTATAATATCAACAGTTAGCTCTACAAAATAAATCAGCGAGGTGCGTGTCCAAAAATTCTGCTAACGTGTAAATACTGTAATAACTGAGCGATTTTAAATTGAAAAAAATGCGCATACGCCGCGTTGACTGCTTTAAAATAATGAATCCGCTTAAAAGTTGCCTGTTGGCTGTGTTACCGTTAAATTGCGCCAGTGTTGCCAATTGTCGCGTATCTGTAAATTAACAGAAATATGTCGATTTACACGTTCTATAAAAAGAAGCACACACACTCACACACACTCACACACACACACATATTCACACACTTCACAACATTTAATGATTGCGTTTAATCGGCCAAATGGTTTTCACTTTTTTTTTTGCAGCTCGATTGCATGCAAAACTCCATATTACGAGTGTTCAAAATGTATTTACAGCTATTGCGCCCAAGTTGGTTGCTGGCGCGTACCTTGAACTCACTTTTGTTATTATTATTATTATTATCATTATTATTACTAGGTGTTCGTTTTTATTATGCTTTGGTTTTTTTATGCAAAAACGAAGCGAAAAAACGTTAGAAAAAGTGTTTAGTTTTCACTTTCTTTGAAGTCAGACAGAGTTTGCATGTTTAACTATACACATTAGATTAGATAATGGGTATTACATGCTGCAAGTTCTTCTGGGAGTTGTGCTTTTTGGATTATGTTGCCTTTCTTATCTGTGCTCTTTATGATTTCATTTTGGCAAACGTTCTTCTTATCTTTCGATAAGATTAACGACTGTCGCAATCGCAACAATTTTCATATTTATACTTTAAAACTGGTTTATAGACCCCGACTTTATAATAATATTTACGACTGACATCCAAACGACAACGTAGCGTTCCCAGCTAACCGAGACAAGATGATATACAATAACTATATTCATAAGTTTATTAACAACCCATTGCAATTGTGTGTAAAATTATTGTGGCAACAGCAACAACAACAACAACAACAGCAAAGTTGGCAGTGTGAACTCTGTTGTTGGCAACACACCTACCTAACTCTTAGCAAAGCGGGCCAAGTAACCAATTTGATTTACCAATGATAGACGCACCAAACTCACGCAACAAAAAAGACTACCAGTACCCAAAAAAAAACAAAAATACGACAGTAAAAATAATGTGAATGGCCGGGATTTTGGGTCGGGTTCTGTGTATCTGTATCTGTATTTGTATTTGGGCTGGGGTTTTTATGTTTGGGGAATTTATATACCCTGTACATAAAAAACTCTAAAATAGAGTATGCGAATTTTAAGCAAATAAATTGTCGTATAGTGCAATTTTTATTTATTCCACATTTTTTTTTCATTTCCCCACAATGTATAAACTTTATATTTTAAAATATATATATGTTAATTTATATAATTTATTTTCTATCCTCTGAGATGATTGCTGGGCATCTGTTCGTCGAGCAGTCTTATTTTTTACTTCATTATTTTGTTACTAGTTGCCAGTCTTTGAGCATTTGTCACACTCGCAATTCACACCTTAAATTTGTTGTTCACAAGAATTTTGCTAAAGGAAACAACGAAGAGATTTATTCACAAATAAAAGCTTTAAATGATTGTTGTGACGTGCTAAACAATAGAGAAAGAAGCGCTAAGATATAGAGAGGCAGAGCTTAAAAATTGATCAAATGATATAAGAAAGTTGACAATCTCTATAAGGTAATTTGGTCAGTCTTTAAGTTAATAATTCAAATACGGCTTTCCCTTTCATTTTTTATTTTAATTTTTCATCAATTCAATAACATACTCTGCATATGACTAGTCACATAATTTGAAGTGCAAATTTTTGTATACAAATTGAGACGGATTCTTGTTCACCTTATGCAAATGAGTAAATATATATTTATCTATAGATTTCATGGCGCAATTCTCAAGGTCAATTCGCATTGCCAAGTGCAGCTTCTAAATTCCCCCTCGAGTCAATATTTCATTTCATTATTTTGTTTTTTTTTGTGACTTGTTCACTATTTTTGCAGCAAATTGGAAAAAATAACAAGCAAAAAAAAGTTGCTAAACAGCTTAAATTATTTGCTGTAAACAGCTGTAGCGGAATTGAGTCGCGTATTTGTATTTAATTAGCGAACCACCCAAACACCAAATATCTGACTCTATAGACACCCACAAATAAATAAATATTTCGCCGTCGGCAAAAGTACAAACACTTGAGATTTTTCTCCAGTACATTCGTAATTAAATTTATTTTTGTATTTTTATCGGCAACTCTACGTTATTTAATTATTTGTCATGGGTTTTTGGGCAGTTGGAAATAACAAAAAAGCAATAACAATACTAAGAATAAAAATATTCATTGTGGCACGTTCGAATGAATAATTAAGTCACTATGTCAATTCAATGATTGTCTGAGTTTTGATATACTCATACTCATACTCGGTAGTCACTTCATAAGCTGTTAAGTACAGTGAATATTGCCAAAGTGCCGACTAATATTTTAAGTGTCCATTTACGCAACACGTGAAGCTCTAAAATTCAAATAATGGCATTTTTTCCAGCTGCTGCTAAAAACCGCTAACAATAAAATATTAAGTGCATATTTAAACAGAAAATAATTATATATATTTTGTTTAGAGCAAATAAAGTCTGAATTCATTTAAGTCTGTCTATTATAGTTCAAGAGGATTTTCAGAACACGCTCTAAAAATAATGATATAATGCTTAAATTAGATATGTAAATAGCCTAGAAAGTAATAAAACTAAATATCAGGGACAGTAAATATTATATTTGAAAAGGAGAGATATATTATGATTTTAAAATAAACATAAAAAAATTAATTATTATATTATAGATACTTTAATGAAGATTAAAATGAAGAGTGGAAATATTATTCATCTAGATAGCTTTTTTTCAGGTTTGATTTTTTTGTTTCATATCTCAAATTGTGATTTTTAAATAGGATTTTTTCTTTTTATCAGTCCTTAACCTTCTCAATCATTTGTCTTAGTCTGACAACACTTTATATATATATCTCATAAATACATATTTCTGTATCTGTATCTGTATATATATGTTTAGTTACTTCACTTAAGATGCAGACGCTTTGCTAGACGCCATAAAACAACAACAACAACCACAATAACAAACAAAAGCTTCAATTACAAGTGGACAATAAAATTGAAAATGAAATCAAATAAACACTGCTCTGACCTTTGGCTAAGTAATTGAACGTGCTGTGAATTTATGAGTAGCTGCAATGCAGCGCTATAAATTGCAGCTCTTAATTAAATTATCTCCAGATATTGACCAAGTCAAGGGAAGGGAGTATTTGGAGTGGAGGGAAGCGGGTTGTTTGGTAATGAAAATTGTGTTGGACTTCTTTATCTATATCAGTTGTGATCAGCGTGTACGTGTGTTGGCAGACTGATAAGGCCGCCGTTAACTGGTCAGTCAGTCAGTCGATCAGTCAGTCAGTCAGTTAAACATTCGCTCGGTCAACCAGTCAGTTAGTCACATGCATTTGATCGATCTGAACTTGTTGACCGGTTTGTCTGCCCAATTACTATAGACAAACATGTGCCTATTTTATTCTGTGGCGCTTTTCACGGGATTTTCTATGCGAACTAATTGTTATTTAAGTATAACTGAGCTCTATAAACAATCATTGGCATTTGTTTTGGCGCTGACAATGACCATTGAATGACCCTGGCGAGTATTACGTAATTACGCATACGCCATGTGAAACTGTAGCAAAAAATTAAAAAGAAAAAAATACAACAAAACTGTAAACAAAATTACAAATTGTCAGCGAAAGTAAATACCTAATGCAAAGTTTGTATTGATGATGATCTATTGGAGGAAAAAGTGAGGGAAATAGGGGGAAGTACAAACATGTGATTGATAGCACGAGGCTGCGAGTTGAGTGTAGATTGATAAAGTTATACTTTATAGCACTATTATATAATATTCGCGATAAAACAAAGCAACAAAAAAAAATAGTAAGTTGATTAGGTTCATTGAATTGCTAGAATTTGGGTTAAATGTTTAATAATAGAATTTATACCCGTACTTGAATTTTTTTTTAAAGAACTGTATATAAAATGCTTCAGAACATTTTTAGAACTTAATTTACTCGGTAATCTTTTTATTATCTTTCGTAGATATCTTTTTAGAATTATCTTATAAATTTAGATATTTGCGAATAAATATAAAATTATCTCGTTTTGACTATTTTCTCGTAAAATTCTCTTAAAAAAAAGTTATAAAAAAGAAGGGGATTTTATTTTTTAGCTTCTGTTGAAATATCATAAAATATATTATGAATAAATTAAAACAATTCTTTCGTGAGTTGGAGCCGTTCTAAAATCAATGCAAAACCAGTTAACAGAATAGACAATTACTAGCTGAAGTACTATTTATATGAACTTGAATCAACATTAATAGGTAATAAAATTAATTATATAACTTAAGCAAAAACCTGAATTTTAAAATGTTAGTTATTAATCAGCTTTCTTCTAGACTAACCGGTTCACAAGCTTATAAAAAATCACAATAGCGTATATATGTTATTTGATAACAAAATCTAATTAGTTAGTGGCTTATATGTTCTAACTAAAAGCACACTCTATAAGTAATAATATGAAATTAATTGCTATTTATTTATTTCAATTTGTCTAATAAATGAATTACAAATAAATACTTTAATTGATAAATTAGATTAACTATTTTCGAGTCACTTCCGACACATCACAATTGATTGGCCGAAATAAAAGTTTGAAACCATTTGGTACAAACAAATTGATGAGTAACCAATTTAACCAATAGTTATGCTTCTAATCTGAATTTTAAATTTTTATTTTGGGACTTCAGTGATGATTCATTAAGTTTGGGCCCTAGGCAAAAATGGTTTAAAATGCTGCTGTTTAGTTTGAATTTTGTTTAGTTTCTAGAAAGTCGTTGGCCGCAATCTAAAGGTGCTAATAAAATAAATTAAAATTAAAATAATTATTTGGGGAACTTTTACAATTTTTATGAAATTTGATTTTAAATATTTTATATATATATATACTTATATGACGTTATTATTTGTTGCTTTTCACCGCAATTTGCTTAATATTATGATTTGGCAAAAAATAAAATTAGCATTTTGTGAATTTGAAGTTTTAAATGTTTTAACTTTAAACATGTTTTTTTACTTTTACAGCTAAACACGACACAAAGTGCCGTTAGACGACAACGACGACGACGATCAAAGATCGACGGAAAGTAAAAGCGCTATTAGATTGAAGAGACTCTCACACACACACACATATACACACACATATAACATGGCTGATACCATCAACAAGCCCAGCATACAAATTCGCAGTGGTCTGCCCTCCCCGCTGCCCGACAAGAGCCCCTCGCCGGCCACCAAGCTGCTGATCAGCCATGGCAAACCCAACTTCACCATCGCCCGTTCCCCGAGTGTGAAAGACAATGGCAATCCGTTGTCACCGCAGCCCAATGCCAACAACAACTACAATGCCTATAAAAGTGCCAACAACAACAACAACAACAACGTGAACAACAACAAATTTGTGGTTGGCACCAAGTTCAATGGCGTCTTTAAGCCCTCGAATGCAGCCGCCACTTGGGCCACCAACGGCAATGGAAATGGAGATGGGAATACGGAACAAAATGAGGCCGCCAAGGTGGTACTACGTCGTCCCAAGCTGGCGGATGCGGAGTCCGTTGGAGCAACAACAACGCAGGAGGATGATGAGAATGTGCCGGAGTTCATCAGACGCCAGCGACGCATTCAGGAGCGTCTGGCCAAGGAGAATGTGCTGGACTTTGAGAATCGACGCAGTGGTTACTTTACGCATGTGATGATCTCGCCGGATTCACCGAATCGCACCTCCTTTGTGGAGACCATGGCCAGTCCGGCCATTGTGCCCTCGCTGGAGATGCCACTGCCGGCCAGGATTGAGGAGGAGCAGCCACAGATTAATAAGATTACAAATGGCCACAGCGAGCCGGAGACAAAGTCGGAGCCGGAGACACGTTCCCTGGTCAGCAATGGTCATCGGGAGGCGGAACCTGTCAGCAATGGACATCTGCAAGACGATGTGGCCGCTGAGGAAGTGGCCAAGGCCATTGAGGAGGTCAACAAGGCGGTGGCTGGCGAGGATGAGGCGGAGACAGTGGAGCCAGTGGAGGTCAAGGCGAAACCCCAAGTGGAAGTCGCTGTGCCCGCTGCTGTCGAGGCAAAGGTGGAGGTCATCACGCCAGCTGTTGCCGTTGAACCTGTCTCCTCACCTGTGCAAAATGGAAATGGTCAGGATAAGTCCAGCGAGTCCAACGAGTCCAAGTTTGGACCCGAAAAAGTCATTCCCTTCTCGCAGCAAGTTGCCGAAACTAAGAATTCCGATTCACCTGTCCAGGTGAAGAAAGAGACAAATGGCCATGATGAATCTATTACCATTTCCCATACCAATGGCCATGCCAGCGAGTCCAGCGAGCCCAACGATGCCAAGTATGGACCTGAGAAAGTCATTCCCTTCTCGCAGCAAATTGCCGGAGCTGATTCCGATTCACCTGTCCAGGTAAAGGATGAGACAAAGTCAGCAGCCGATGCTGAGCTGCAGGAAATGGCGAAACTGAAGTTCGACATTAAAAAAGATGGCCAGGATGAGGTGCAAGTGACGTCCGCTTTGCGTTCCACGGAATAAGGTTCCTCGTTCCTCGCTCCTCGTTCGGGTTTAGTGCAATTGTTATTAATCAAAAACAAATATTAAAACACTAACTATGATGTATTGTATTTTGTGTTAGCCTCTAAGTTCATTATGAAAAATGTTGCCAAATTTAATTTTATGCTTCACGCATCAGTCAGTATCCGTAGATACTTAACCGCAGATACAGATACGTATCTGTATCCGTATTCGTATCTGTATCTGTATCTGCATCTGTAATTGTATCTTTGTGCATTCGTAGATACAAATACGAGCCAACTGTTGAGGCGGTCTCTTGTCAGACCTGCTATACTTAATTATGTTTATTTCAAACAATTTGCTTTATTTAAATAAATTATTATTATTGAAATACTTGTTAAGAAATTGTATTTATTTATGGAGAACAGTTATAGTGGGAAAAGTTACAAAATGTGGGCATAAAAACAAAACATAGTCAAGTAGAAACAGGTTTTAGAGAGATTCTTATCAGTTCTGCAAATCTCCAGAATTATAATATATTTAGAAGAAATTGTTTTTGATTTGATTGATTGATTTTGAGAATACGTTTATATATTTTAAAATTTTTTGATTATTTTCTGGGAAGTTGGGCTAAGAACTTTTTTGTAGTCATTTCTAAAATTTCTAGTTTTATATTGCAAAGAGATTCTACTGAATTTAAATTATAAGCAATTCCAAAACTTTTACTTTTTAAGTGATTTGTGATTCGATATTTGGCATTGAATGAGGAAGGTTACTTTTTGGTTTTTATCTGTTTTTGAACTTTGACATTGTGTGGGAGCATTTGCTGACCTTGGTTGCCAAATTCTACATTATACCAGTTTTTAGTTGGCTTAAATAATGAATAGATTTAATTGGGTTGATGAATTGATTGATTGCTTGCAACGAAACCGCACCTCTACAAATTTTAAATTAGAATGTAATTCTTTATTTATGCGTATAGTCGAAACCGGAGCTGAATAAAAGAAACACCTGTGCCCGGAGGGGTGATTCAGTTTATATATATTCCAAAGGGTTGGAGAGGGCGTTACCATGTCAACGGATTGTCCAAGTCGGGGGTTGGTTAGCTGACCAACATCGGGCCACATCTGCTGGGCATATGTCCTGACCGTAGCCGTAGCGTTTAATCGATATTATAGCCAGGGGCGGTTTTTTTTGGCCAAAACAAAACGAACCAAACGAACCAAAACTTCTCGGCCATGGGACAAACTCAGTTGGCTGTGGCACAGCCGTCAGTTCGGCTAAAGGCTAAAAGCAAAAGCAAAGCAAATGAGAAACCTGCCTAAATGAATTTGAAAAGTACGGGCTTTGGATGCGCAAAGTGCTAAATTGGGTGCTATTATGGATTTATGTCTTAAGGGCTCGCAGGTAATTACCTTAAATGGACTGCAGCATTATCTATTTATTTAACGGCTCGATTTGCAGATAAACCTCGCCGCCCGACAGAAAACGAGACCCAGGTACTCCAGTCGCTCCCTGACGACTCTACATAATTCTGCGCCGCACTTTCGTCCGCGTTCCGCCAACTTTCTCCAGCAGCGCAGTCGCTCCTCGCCTTTCCTGGGACGACCACAGTCGGCGGACCCGAAGTTTGGTCGCAAGTTGAGCGTCTATTGTGGCGAAAAGGAGCTACGAGTTAGCAAAAGCGTGAGTAGAGCAGATTTTTGGAATTACCCACATTAATTGTAAATGTTATATCGTGCCATTATCTGAAACTTCGACAAAAAGCAAAGAATAATATATCCTGAAACTATATTTTTTAAAAAATTAACGTTTTATAAAGTATACATTTTTTTTTCTTTAATTGTTAATGAGAATAAGAGTGTGAAATTTTGAGTTAAGAATTAGTTGGATCGGACAAGTAGAAGACAGTATAATAGCTTATTATTAATATAATAAAAAAAAATACAAGCGCCTAAAAACACGCAGTAGTTTTTTAAATGTATTTTTGAAACAAACAGACAGTTATTGTTTGATTTATATAGATTTTAGACCCATGGTTTCTTGGACAATTCTTCTTATAATTCATCGTAGATTACGATTTTGATAAACGAAAAAAATTGACCCACTCTTGTATACAAATATTGAAGGTTTGTAGATATATAATCAAATTTTTTTCAAATAAATTCAAATTAATTAATTACAGCGTCAGGTATCTTCGACGGATCTTTTGAAATCGCTGCTGGAGGAGCCCATCAAACGGAGCTGGCTGTGCCGTAGTGGCTGCAATTCTTCCACCGACGATCAGTCGGATTGCTCACAGAAATCTCCGCACAGCAGCGAGGGAGAGCAGCTGGAACGGTTTATGGTCAACATGCCCGGTTCCGTGTCCAGCAATGACAAGCTCAAATCCTATGCTTCCAACTGGTCATCCAGGGATCCAACCAGTGGACTCAGCAGTGCAGTCTTGCTGACGAAGACAGCCAAGCCGGATCTGCCAGGAAGAGTGTCCTTTAGCAAGCCCAACATGCACAACGATGTGGACTCCAGTGACTGCGATAATGACAAGCAGGAGATGCGACCCGGAGGCAGCAGCAGTAACATCTCTGCTCCAGGTCCGCTAACCCTGCCCAGTTTTGGTTACAACAACAGCAACAATGGGAGCAAAGTGGAATCCATTGATTCCATTAGCGCCCAAAAGAAATCCGTGCACTTTGGGACACCAGCGGCGGGAGGAGGAAGTGCCGAGGTGCTTGCCGAGACCTACGAGTATCCCAAGTGTCCGTCCGAGAATTGCACCTGCAGCACACGCTCCTCATCCACGGCCAGCACCAATGAAGCCACCGCCGATGTCAAGTGTGCCTGCGATGCATCCAGTTGTCGCTTTGCCGAGTCCAGCACGGAGAAACCAGCTACGCCGGAACTCAATGTCATTAGGGAGTACAAGCAGGCGGTGGGCGTGGCATTGGATAGCAATATAGTGGCCAAAAGTAAATCTCTGGAGCCCCTGAATAACATGGAGTTGCCCAATTATCTGGACAAGTATGCGACACAGGCCAAGGAGAAGCAGAACAATCTCTCCGAGAAGAATCTCTCCGGCACAATGACGGACAACAGCAACAACGACAACACGAGCCACAGCAACAGTGGAGCCTCGTTTAGAGCGACAGCACAACGTAACTTTGGAGCGGAAAATAACTTTCTGCCTTTGGTGCAGGAAGATCGACGACATTACGGGAACAACAGCTCCGATACGGTGATAAGTAACTATCTGAAAATTGCCGCAACATCTCCATTTGTGGCCAAGAAAAAGGAGAATGTGAAGCCGGCGAGTGCCGAACCCACAAATCGGAATAACAAAGTCAAGTTCCTGGCCAAGCCACCAATCTCCACCACGGCGGGGAAACTAAAGAAAGCCGTTAGCGTGGGCAGTCTGCGAGAAGAACGTAAACTGAGTGAGTACAATCTGGATAAGGTGGACAGCTGGATGAGCATGCAGGAGCAGAAGCAGGCACTGGCACAGTTCGAGGAGCTGCACAAACAGGGACTGGATGAATTGGACGACAGCGCCTCTCAATTGTCACTTAAATCGAACGAGGACTCCAGAGATTCCACTTATGATGAGATTGTGTCAGTCATCAAGGAGATCGAAGAGGACAAAAAGCGAGGTGAAGTATTTAATTTCCTATTTCTATGAAACGTTTTTATCAATAACTACTTTTCCAGATAACTTCGCTGAACGTTTGCCCAGCGAACTAAATCTTAAGCTGGATTCCCGATCTGAAACTGTCGAAACGGTTAGTCAAAATGGTGACCGAGTTCCAGAAAGTGGCGATAAGTACAAGTGAGTAATGGTTTCAATAAAGATATGGATTCCTTAACTTTTTTTTTGACTAAAAGTTTTAATTTTTAATTCTATAACCATAAAATACAAATTATAATTTTTTTATTTAAGTAAATCAAAAAATTTCTAATAATAATTATAAAAAAATGTTATTTTAAAACGCTTAACATTTACTATACTTATACTTAACATAACCGCACTTAACATAACCCCACTTTACATAATGTCGCTTAACATAAACCCACTTAACATAAGTCCACTTAGCATAACCCCACTTAACATAACGCCACTTAACATAACGCCACTTAGCATAACAACATTAACACTAAAACAGAACTTAACATAGCTTAAAATAACCTACCCAAAAATACTTATTCCAATGCAGGGATATATTGGCGTATTTGAATAATGTTGAGAGTAGCTGTGACAAAACTCTTATGGAAACGCGACGTTCCATTCCGGACAGCAATCGCTCCGAGGTGGAATTTGTGGTCGAGCCAGATGTTACCGATGAGGTGCCCAAGTGAGTTATAATCCTTTTAATATCTATATGGACAACTTAACATTCGCTTGTTTTGCAGGCTGTCGGAGCTGTTGATGCTTCCCAATCATCAATTGGCGCGTCGTGTGATCGCCCTCAGTCTGCGTGCCAATGAGCTGGCCAATGCCATACACCTGTCCAAGGAGCATGTCCTGCAGCTGCGCAGCGAGAAACAAAAGTTGTTGCGGGCGGAGAAGACCAACAATGCTGGAAAATTGCGTGATCAGAAGAAACACTACGAGGAGGTGGTGACACGGCATCAGGGATTTATTGAGCAACTGCTTAAGGATAAGGGTTCTCTCTGTGAAAAGGTTGCGGCTCTGACGCGACGTTTAGAGAGCCAGAATCAGGCCTGGGAGCATCGATTGGAGACGGAGCTAACGCGGGCCAAGGAAACCACATTGGCAGGCGAGAAAATACGAAGAGAGCGTTGGGTTCGTGAGAATACAAAGAAAATCAAGGTGGGTAAAGGCTGGTGGATTATCAGATTAGGTTCTTATAACTTTTTACATCATAATAGAGCGTTTCTTTTGAACTTTTTTTATCGATTCATTTTATTATTATCAAGGATAGATATAAGGACTATTTTTTTCTATAATTTAAAAGTGTGATATTCGGTTAAAATTTATATTGAAATTAACTGAGTAACTTTTATATATTCGTTGCGATGCTTTTATGTATATCGAGAAATAATCCTGAACACACACAGTTTCTATAATAGACCTTTCCTTTTGGTGCTAGAAGATTCATTTTATTGTCCAGCATGGTATTTAATTTTATCAAGATCGGATAAATATAAGGATAGTTATGACTGTTTTCAGTTTCTAAACAAAGCGCCTTAAAGTATGCAACACTTTTTATAATTTTAGAGTAGGAGATTTAATTTGTTGAGTAACGTGTTCGATTTTGTTCTATAAACAGGAGCTGACCGTAAAAGGACTAGAAGCTGAGATCAATAAAATGAATTGCAATCATCAGCGTGAGGTGACAGATTTGAAGCGTACGCATCAGATGCAGCTGTTGGATGCCTTGGAGGAGGCGCGTCTCAAGCATGAGCAGATTGAGAATGGCATACGGGAGAGTTGTGCCCAGGATCGTGAGGCCATCATTGAAAAGGAGCGGAATGCCATAAGAGAGCGACTTGAGCGTCAGCTTGAGGAGGAGCAGAAAACGCAAGCAGAGCTGAGACAGAAGCTGGCCGATGATTTTGCCGCCGAGCGGGAACGTCTTCAGGCGGAGCTGCGGCAGAAGGAATGCGACTATCAGGTGAAGCGACAGGAGGCACAACGCGAACAGGATGGAGAGCTGGAGCAGGCCAAGTTTGAGATGCAGGAGAAGATGGCCAAACAAGAGGAGAAATATCAGAATCGCATCAACACGATCGAGCAACAATATCTGGCGGACTTTGAGCTCTGGAAAACCGAATACGAGAACAAATGCAAGCTGGCCCAGGCGGAGAAGGAGAATGCCATAAGACAGCATTATCGAGCTGAAAGAGATCGTCAGCTGGACGAGCTCGTGGTGCGCATGGAGGCGGATGCTCTACAGAGCGGTGAGGAGCACGAGCAGAAGATGCTGTAAGTATCAGAATGAGGTCAAGCTGGGCTCTAGTTGGGTCAAGTCGCGATCAAATCGCGATCAAATCGCGGTCAAATCGCAATCAAATCGCACTCAAATCGCCATCAAATCGCCATCAAATCGCCATAAAGTCGCGATCAAGTCGCGATCAAGTCGTAAAGTCGCGATCAAGTCGCGATCAAGTCGGGGTCAAGTCGGGGTCAAGCGGGGTCAAGTCGGGGTCAAGTCGGGGTCAAGCGGGGTCAAGTCGGGGTCAATCGGGGTCAAATCGCCATAAAATCGCTATAAAATCGCCATAAAATCGCCATAAAATCGCCATAAAATCGCCAAGTCGGGGTCAAGCGGGGTCAATCGGGGTCAATCGGGGTCAATCGGGGTCAAGTCGGGGTCAAGTCGGGGTCAATCGGGGTCAAGCGGGGTCAAGTCGGGGTCAAGCGGGGTCAAGTCGGGGTCAAGCGGGGTCAAATTTGGGTCAAATCGCCATAAAATCGTTATAAAATCGCTATAAAATCGCTATAAAATCGCCATAAAATCGCCATCAAGTCGCGATCAAGTCGTGGTCAAGATGAGAAATTTAAAACAACCCGTTTTGAGAGTCGCAATGTAGTCTCTAAGTTGAATTTTTGTGCTGCTTGCAGGCGACTGAAGGATAAGTATGAAAAGGATTTAAATGTGGCGGAAAATGTGGAAAAGTCGTTGCGTGAAAAGTACGCAGAGACACGCGAAAAGCTAGCCGAATCGGATGCCCAGGTGCGAAATACTCAGGCCGAGTTAAAGCAGTTGCAATTGGAGCTGGGTCACAGCAAGAAGATGTGCGGAGATATCATCAATGAGCGCGACAAACTGCGCGAGAATCTTAACACGGACATACAGAATGAGGTTGGGTTGCTTAACGAACGTCACAAACAGGAAATGGAGCAACTACAGAAGCGGTAGGTCAAGTGGAAGTTCTAAAATTTAAGACTCTCTTAATAAATATTTCCCGCAGTGTTCATCACACCATACAGCGACAGGAGGAGACCATAGAGGTGCTCAAGGGAGACAATGATAACCTGCGACAACAGTGCCTTAAATTAAATGCGGTCATCAGACAGCAACGCAAGGACTATTGCGTAAAGTAGTCTTCTAATTCTGGAAATATTTTAAATATGATCTTGTATGAATACATCTATTCCTTTGACTCCTGCTCAAAGTAGTTAGGATTCTAGACATAAATATTTATCAAATATACAATTAGATACGTAGACTTACTCTCCAGTTATTATTTATTATAATCTTTAAAAAAAAAACCTACTTTGGAATGCCAAGTATATCCATAACTTCGCTGCTAATATTACATGGCAGTTCCGAGGTAAATATGGGTGTAAAACTGCTTTTTGTCACGAGTCCATTACATTTGACGGCTGAAGAACATATAAATCTTCGGCGTCGTCTACAATTTCCCGTTTCAATGGTGAAATCTTTTTCTCCAATAGGTTTGATGAAACCACAAGGCTTCTCGAGATAGATCTTCGATTCAGGTGGCGTATAGAGCATGTCTTCATCGTTGGAAACATATTTAAAAGTATATTTTTCATATGCGTTCAGTCCAAACCAAAACTCGTCTCGATATTTTTCTGGTAACTTATCAACAATCTGATCAAATACAATTTTTGAATCCAAATTTGCCAGACAGAGCTTTTTCTTTTGACAGGAGAACAGTGCATCGAACCAATCCAGCTAAGAAGCATAAAGGAATTTAGTTTATAATATCTTAATAAGAGGTTGACAGACAATACCTTGTGTTCGCTGAAATAATGACAGGATCCAAGAGTATCTCCTTTCCGAATGTAAATAAAAAATAAAATAAATACACTAAGCTGAAGTTTCATTGTGACTGAAGTGATATATTAAAATGTATCTTAACTTATTTGAAAGGCACAATATATCAGCGGAAAATTTAATTACGGTATGAATAAATGAATTCGATGTGCTAATATTTTTTTAAGTTTCGTTTTATTCCTCGATGTATAGCATTGGTTACTCTTAAGAATATATTCGTATTATGCATTATTAGAAAAAGAATTTACTCGTTTAATACATTCATTTGATATAAACTTGAATATTAGCGCCCGTTAATTTAAAACTGCTTACAGCTGTTAAGTGTTAACAGTGTTTAGATTAACAGTACGAACAATTTGCGCGCATCTGGCAACGCGTTGTGTTCCACAAGCGAGCGAATCAAAAATCAAAGAGTGCAGTTAACACAGGTTCCACAAAATTAAGAAGCAGTGGAACAACAATAACAACAATGCGAGCAACCGAACAGCAACAACAACAAAAAACAACGCTTCCACAAAGATACTTTCGTTTGGACTTATTCGTTTTTGTGCTCTCGACGCTGTCGGAACGTTTTAAAAATAAACGCGGAACGGTACCAAATTAGCCGACTACAAATACAAATATAGCTAAACTCTAAGTTCAAATTGGAATTCAAATTGGAAACTGAACGACACTTCGGTTTAATAACAGAACTTATCGCATTCTAGTACAACAATAAAATAAAAACAAACCTCAACATGTTCAGCTCGTTTACAGGTAATGAGAAAAAAACACACACATTGTTGTGAAAGTTTTTAAAATTAGAAAATTACTGAAATTCCAATGTATTGTCCAATTAAATATGCATTGAGTGTGGTATGTGGCATGTCAAACAAAATCGAAAGCAAGTAATATATAAAGAAATAAATTCATTGTGAGACCTTGTTTGTGTCAGAGACAACCTATGACCGCATTGCAGGATTATACTAGAATTACATCATCGTCCAGTAGCAAAGGAGTATGTACGTTAAGCACACCTCTTCCCCCACCACCCCAAAATTCTCTCTCTTCCTATCTTTAGCTGATCCCAAGTCGCAATTCAAAATTAATTGCCCGTTACTGTAACTGTTACTTATAAAGTGTATGATACAATAGCGTAAGCCAATTATGGCGCAGTACGTCTTCTATATTTATAAATATGTATGTTCAAACAGTATGTCAAGTAATTGTTTTGTCAAGAAACAATATTCACACATTTCTTTTTTCTATTTTTAAAAATTATTAAATCCAATTATTCTCTGAATTTCAATTGTTTTTAACTTGTTTTAATAATCAACTTTTTTGCTAAATAAAACTCATATATCAATTTTATTATTTGACATACTGTATGTCTGTATGTATGCAGCACAAGTTGTTCTTCTCGCTGTGAGTAACAGACACAACCCACACCCAAAATGATGCGATATCTATAGATTCATCTGTATGCATAGTATATAATTATAGCGTCTATAATCGTACACAGAGAGACCTATATATAGTATACATGCATATATTTATATGATTGGTACTTCTATATAGACTTATTTTGTGTTTCTAGTTATGTTTTTATAATTTATATTCTTGCTTTGATGTATTTAAAAAAGTACATGCCCGAAATTAATGACTCTATTTCCGTTTCTGAAATTCTCCAACTGTCTAACAATTCATTCATCTCTGTCTGCTGAGAGCATTTCTAGATTATATGGAAAACAACTTTAATTTTTCTAATATTATTCGTTTCCACTTAATGCAAACAGATGCTTCGAAATGTAAGTAAAATCGTTTCTTTCATCTAAATATTTGCAAATTTTGAAGAAATTTCGTAGAAATCTCACACCTACTCACACAACATATATAAAATAGCATGCATCAATCAATACTATCAGTAGTTTTATAGAAAACACAACACCATTGCTAGCCCTTTATATATTTTGATATATATATTTTATAGTATACGATTCAGTTATTTATATAAAAATGCTAAGCGAGCTTGTTTTGACGTTTTATTGATTGTACTTAGTCGGATTCTATTGGGGAATATTCAGGAACATATTTTGTGTTGGGACTACAGTTGAACTTCTCCATTTCACGCTTCAACTAGTGTTGTTGCTGATTCTTCCGCTATTGATTCTTCTTCTGCTGATTCTTGGGGTTTTCCTGCAGCTTCTATGGGGGAAATCGCTGGAGATTGAGCTCCTAGATCAATGCTAACAGGACTTGGTTTTATATTAGTGTCCTCTATGTTGGTTTCATCAGTTTCTTCCGCATCAGAGGATTTTGCTTTAGGAGCACGGGCTGCTACAGCTGCATCTTCAGCTGGAGCCGCATCTGCTGCTGCTTCAGATGTTGCTTCAGATGTTGCTTCAGATGTTGCTTCTGTAGCTGCTCCTTCTGCTCCAGCCTCTGAAGCTGCTGCTGCTTCTGTCGTACTCTCTTCTGGAGCCTTAGTAGTTTCTCCTTCAGCTGGTAATGCAGTTGCTCCCTCTGCTGTTGTTGCTCCCTCTGCTGTTGTTGCTCCCTCAGAGGTTGTTGCTCCCTCAGCTGTTGTTGCACCTTCTTCTTTCACTACTGTCGCCTCAGTCGCGACAGTCTCCGTAATCTGCTCCGCTTCTTCTGCGGCCTCACCAAGATCTTCGCCTTCAGCAACTTCGGTTTCGTCTGCTTCGTTGTTCTCCGGCGATTCGCCGATTTCCGTTGAATTCGAATTGTCAGCCGGCCGTGAATCGCTTTCCAAACTTTCCTTGCTCCCCTTCTTGGGTTCTCCTTCTCCTTCGCCCTGTTCCTTCTCAGTGCTCTCAACTTTTGTGGCATCATGATGGAAGTGATGCAAATGCTCGTGACTATGATGTACTCCAGTGGTATCATCCATAACCGGTTGGGTACACTTAAGCTCATTCTGCTGGCAGATGAAATACTGTTGCTCCTCGCAGTTATCATCGGTAACGAGGGTCGAATCCTGCCGCAGTCTTACTTCCAGACAATCGTCCAGATTGGAGCGCTGCGTTGGCTCTATTTTATCTATACCGCCCAGATATCGTACCGGACGACCACTGCTTATATAGGTGAATCGATTCTCCGATTGCAGATCATTGCCACCGAACCAAAAGTCCTCCATGTTTCCCTTAGTACGCAGAAACTTAATAATCGCATCGAACTCTTCCTGCGTGGACAGATCGGCCAAGTTCAAACCCTTGCGAAGACAATTGTTCTGTGCGCCAAACCAGTTCATCTTGAATAAAGAAAACTCACTTAACTATTGTATAACAATCTTAACTTTGCTAGTATATACCTTTTTCGCAGCTAGGTAATAACATTTGCCATTGATTTGCCGCAAAAATCGCTTGCCACAAGGACCATTGTCGACCTTTTTGTCTTTGTTGGTCCGACGACCTCTGCGCTCCGAAAACACCTCATCTGGATAGGCCACGATAAGGGTCAATATCACAATTTGCAGTACTCTCATGACTGTCTGCAAAAACTGTACGCACATCGCATGTTTCCTCTATTTATACCCTCTTATGGTCGTCAAAAGTGGCACTTCATTAAATATTTATTGCTTTAAAGTGCACTTTCTGTCGATTTTATTGCCTTGAGGTGAACAAATCAATTAATATCAATTCGTTGCGGCAAATTTAAAGAAACTGTAGAACATTATATGTTACTGCAACTAATTGTATTATACTAGTTAAAGACTCAACTTTATTTATTATAACCGTTACTCCAAAAATAAGTAAAAGGGTATATTATGTTAACCTTAAAATGATCTATTATCTCACATAATCGCAGCAAGATCGGAGAAGTAGAACGGCAGTAATAGCTAACCAAAGTTATTATTTCAATACAATCACCTAAAAGTATGCAGTAGTTTTTATTAGGTAGTAATTTCTTTAAGTACTTTTATATATATTGAAATAATTAACGGGTATCCTATGGTCGGGATCTCGACTACTTACTTGTTCTTTTTTTAATGTAGTCTAAATAGCCGAGAGACTTGAACATTTTTAACTGGAAGTAGGTAGCTTTCCAAATATTGTGATCTTATTAGATTTGTTTTTAGATAATGATAAATAAAGTAGCGTTCTGTTTACTTTAGGACGAGGTCTTTCTTTTACAGTCCCCTAATTTTTCTGAACTCTTTAACCCAGTTTTCCATTAAGAGCTTTTACTAATTATTGTATTTATATGATTTATTCTTTTTATACACGTAATACTTGACATAAGTAAATGTTTCGGGTGTTCTTCTATCGTCAATCCTATCTTTTAACTTCTATCTTCGTTTGGAGGGCGCTGCTTCTCCCTCAGCTGCGGGTGCTTCTCCCTCAGCTGCGGGTGCTTCTCCATTTGCTGCTGTTGTTTCTCCTTCTGCTGCGGGTGCAGTTGTAGTTGCTTCTCCTTCTTCAGCTGCTTGTGTATTTGCTTCCTCAGCTGTTGGACTAGCTGCTGTTGAACTTTCTGCTTCTTCTCCGGCTGCTTTGGCTTCCTCTCCAGCTGCTTTGACTTCCTCTCCAGCAGCTGTAACTTCCTCAGCAGCTGCTGTCACTTCCGTAGCATCCGTAGCATCCGTTGCATCCGTAGCACCTTCTACACCTTCTTCGGGATCGGGACTCTCTGTATCCGGCACATCTTCAGGCAGAATATCTTGCTCAGATTCATTTTTGACGCCCTCAACGGGTGCACTGTCGAATGGCGATGGTGTATTCAGATCCGGTTCAATCTCCTCGCTCGGCTCGCCAATGTCATGATGGAAATGATGCAGATGCTCGTGGCTGTGATGACGTGGCTTCTTGGCATTCAAATGATCACAGTAGCGCTCCGAGCAGATGAAATACTGTCGCTCCAGGCAATTGTCATCGGCCACAACTGTCATATTGTTGCGAATTCGCACCTCTAGGCAATCATCGCATCCCGAGTGCTCCGCCGGATCAACGACACTGTAATTACCGTAGTATTTGACCAGGCGACCATTGCTAATGTATTGATAGCGTCCCTCGGTCTGCAGATCGTTGCCGCCAAACCAAAAGTCCTCCATGTTGCCCTTGGAGCTGAGAAAGTCAACGGCGCCATAGAAATCTCTGGGATTGCTCAGATCGGCGAGAGTTAAACCCTTGCGCAGGCAATTGTTCAGCGCTCCGAACCAGTTCATCTGAACGTAACAAAGTGAGCAGTGAACGGAGTATAATTAAAGTTTCCACCTACCTTTTTCACTGAGAAATAGTAGCATTTGCCATTGATGCGTCTTAGATAGCGACGTGGACAACCTGTTGTCGAGCTGACCAACAGATTCCTGGCCAGGACACTCAGCACGACAATGATCGCAATTGGGAAATGCTTCATCTCTCTTAAGAATTGTGTGCTCCGCTGCCAAGTTGCTCCTGTACTTATATCCTCTCATAGCGTACAATCAATGATAATGCATTATCACGGCACTGAATCGATTTCAAAACGAGAACTGAACACTCTGTTATCACGCTACAACTAATTCAATTAGATTCCAAGTGCATGACACGATCATGAGCTTCCCATTCCGGAATATTTATAATTTATTAATAGTTTTCTGGGTCAGGTCTTGGGGTTATACATTTAATTGAACTCTCGCTTGGGTGTGAGTGTTTGAATGTGTGAGTGTTTGAATGTCTGAGTGTGTTTGAATGATTCATCAGAGAGCCCTTTGCCAGGTCTGAAGTTTATTTATTGATTTACTACAAGTAAAATGACATCATCAAGACCCCATTTTATTATGGGGCTGTGCCCTTTTCACAGGATACATTTGGCCCCTTGCCAGCCGACAGGTTGTCTGGTATTGACCTTGGACAATGAGCTTACTTTTAGTTAGCTGACAGCCTTAAGCAAAACAAAATTACAGAGCATGCACGATTCTAAATACTTGCTCAGATACAAATGTCTTGCCATGACATCATCAGCAACAACAGCAACAACAACAACAACGACAACAGCATCATCGATTGCCAGTTACAAATGTAGCTAAAGGTTTTTTTACTTAATTTATTGAGAGGCTAGCCGGCTTTTTGGATCCCAACGCAAAACTGGTGTGGAACGTGAGTTTGTGACCTGTATGGGCTGCTCAGTTACTCATAGAACGACAAAAATCACTACATATATAGCTATAGATACAAATGTATCTGTATCTGAAAATGTATCTGTATCTGTATCTACACGCTTGAGTTCAGTTGGTCTTGGATACAGGTTTAGTTTGTTGTTGTTGTTGTTGCTTGGTTTGTTGTTTTTTTTAGTGTTTTTGTGTTTTAGAGCTTCTGCGCATTATCTGAGCAGAGCAACAGCCACAACAAAACAACAAGAGCAATATCAACAGCTGGGAGTCTGCGTGTCTCAGTGAGAATCTCAGACTTTGCTCTTGACTCTGACTGCTCCGAATGCGGCTTATTGTGTTACCTTATGGCCATGTTGTGGCATTCTAGCCGGTTTTCTGTTCTGTCGTTGTTGTTTTTTGACCACAGCATGCCAGAAAATACGTCGTATTATTACGCAAATAGTAAGAAAAGTTTCGATTTTTATGATATGCATGCTTATACAATATGTATCTATGTCTATACATATGTTCTTCAACGATTAAGGCAAAGAATTTTAATGAGTTACATTGAAACGCAAAAAAGTTGTAACAATCAGCTTTTGTTATATCAATCTTTGTATGATGAAACTCGCAATCAATCAATCTTTCCTTTATACCATGTAGCTTTTAAACATTGAGTGTTGCAGCAAGCAGCTTTTTTTCATAGCTGCTCAAATACAACTTTTCATGAATTTTCTAGATAATTTTTGATCTTTCCAAAATTATATTGCGCTTTAATCGATTTCCACAAAATTCTCTATAAATGCGTAGTTTATTCGAAATCTTAATTCAATATTTGGCAATAGTAAATAAAGTATAAACTAAAATATAAATAAATAAAATTAAAGCCAAAACTAAGCAATTTAAGTATTGCGTTTTATTGGTGTTTTATGCAAGTTCTAAATTTGAAAATCCCCATAAGGTTTTAGTATAAACACTTGCTTTCGCAGCCACAACAAGAAAGCGTGAAGAAGAGCTGAAACTATTAAAATAAAATAACAATAGCTGCCCATTATGACATCACATACTGTAAATTATTCAAATATTTTCGCATTGTTTACTTTATATGCATAAAGCAATACACACAGCATATACACACACACACACAGATACAGTCATTCATATAGAGAATTCTCTTGGTATGCCATTTAGAATAGTGCTATATAGCTCGGAAACTGTTGGACCGAGTGGATTGCCGTTGCGGCATTTAATGGTGAAATGTTTCTATTTGAGTGAACGCACACGTCATTTTATGGGAATGCAGCAGAGCTCAGCTAGCACAACGACCGAGCTGCCGATGCTCGTCATTTCTAGTAGATTCTTGTTAGTATTCATATTTCTTTGTACCCTATACATTTTATTTAAAGTGTATAATTGAGTTATATTTTAAACAGCATCCATCTATCTTAGTCAACCTATTGATTAAACTAATATATTATTTTTAGTTTACGTACCCTATATTATTTCCGTTGAACTCAGCAATTGCAAAGGCTACACAGAAAAAAATTCCGAATTCTTTTAACAAAGTACAAAGTACTTAAATCAATAATATCTTAAATACATACTAAAAAATTCCGTGCTAAAATCAAGAAATTTAAAATTGAATTTAAGAATGATTTTTTTTCTGTGTATAGACTTCAAATTTTGATATATGCAAGTAGATTCTTATAAAGCATGATTTCTCTATTACATTTCCGCTAATCTAGTTTATTTATACTAGTTTATTTTTAAATAATCTTTTCTTCAATCTCCACACTAATCATATAATTACTGGGAACTTTCTAGTCAATCACTTTAGACTTACGTATTTATTCTAAATATACTCGTATTCTCGTATTTAATGACTTTTGAATTTGCTGGCGCCCAAATTGCGCATTTGCTGACAAAGTGCAACTGTCACTCGGCAATCGAATGAAAATCTGAAATCAGGCAAATCAAGTAATTTAGATCTGATTAGTTGATGCTTGACGAAAATTCGTATTGTTTATGTTTTGGTAATTAGAATGTCTGGAATTTTCATTGATAAGCAAAATGTGAAACTGATTAAAAGCAGCCTATAAATTATGATCGGAGCCTAGTCAATAATTTAGTTTGAGTTTCGAAGTCAATCCAAAATGTTTCCCAGCCGACAACAGCAGCAGCAACAGCAGCAATGTAGTCAGAAAGGAAGTAAGCTATTAAAATATTAATATTAAAAATATTTCTTTTGCTTTGACAGCCTCTTTGAAGAACTTTGGCGACAAAACCGCCAATTTGTTCAGCAAGAAGAAGGATGAGGCTGAGAAGCTGGCCAATGACAAAGCCGTCGAGGCCCAGAAGCTAGCCGAGGAGCAGGCCAAGAAGGTGGGACAATCCGTGCAGCAGACCAAGAGTGAAGCTGAGCAGCTGGCAACCAGCACAGGTAACTAGTGTGGACATTAGGGCGACTCAATTAAAAAAAAAAAAAAAAAATGTTAACCCATATTCGTAATCTACGATCAATTCAAAATGTTTTTACCAAGAAACTATAGTTCTAAAATCATTTTTTGGTCAACGCTTTTTGAGTTAAAAATTTTGCATTTTTAGTCCTTGCAAGAACGAAAAGTATGTTTTTTAAGGACAATTTTTCTTAGTGTTTGAAAGTCCTGGTCCATACTAGAGTTTTGATAACAATCTAGTCAGAATCGGACTAGAAATACTCAAGATTTGGTAGTAATTCATGATAAAAATATTAAAAAAAAACACGTTTTTCAACTCAAAAAGTAGGGACTAGAAATTGATTTTAAAACTATGGTTACTTGGTAAAAACGTCTTAGAATTGAACATAGATTTCGAATATGGGTTACCATTTATCAATTTTTTTTCGGCCCCTACAAATCGATGCACCCTAGTGGACATCCTTAATTTAATTGCAATTGTAATTGTAATATATGTTTAAATATTTTTGCAGCCAAGGATGCTGCTGCTTTGGCCGCTGCCGAGGCACAGAAGGCCGGTCAGGTCATTGATCAGGGTGTGAATCGTGCCGCCGGCGCTGTGAACCAAGGCAAACAGGCTGTGGACAATACGGTGCAACAGGCAGCTGTGGCAGCACAGAACTCCAAGCAGGTGGCAGCCAACGTGGCAGAGGCATCGCAACGTGCTGCTGCCAATGCCGTCGACCAGACCAAAAAGGCCGCCAATGAGGCGATCAATAAGAGTGTCAAGGCAGCCGAATCTGTGGCCGATCAGAAGCTCAAGGAGGCCGAGGGTGCCATCGATGGGGCCATGAAGCAGACCAGCCATGTGGTTGACCAGAAGCTGCACGAGGCCAACCAGTATGTGGACCAGAAGCGCGAGGGTCTCGAGAAGAATATCCAGGAGGTGGCCAGCCATGCACAGGAAAGTGCCGGACAGCAGACCTCTCAGCTGTTGGGCAAACTGCATCTGGGTCAGAAGTAGATACCCTCTAAACATCCATCCCCACTCCCACAAAAAAAATATAATAATTAAAAAGCAACAAAAATAACGTAATTAATTTCATCTGTGTGTAATGAACAAAGAAAAATGCTTTTAAAAAAATGAAAACAACAACAAGAAAGTTGGGAAATTTGCTTCAATGTAACAAGTGCCAGTAATGTGATTGCTAAATAATAATTGATAAATGTATTTTTGGATTTTACTTTTTTATATTCTTCGATAATTATGTTTGTTTTTTATATATATTGAGAACTTTTATTGCAGCGCAGCTTTTGATATGAAAATTGTATGTGCACACAATTGAATTTTTCTCTATTGTAATTGTAATTGTTTTATGCAGACCAATTTGTTACTTTGAAGCATTTTATATATGTATACTTATATATTTATATGAAAAAATGAGTAGAGAAAGAAATGAAAATTAAATTAATACTGAGCTATAATTTTAATAAGTAAATTCTGTTCTATGTAGAATTGTATGATTAAGTACTTTTAACTTTTGCACAATATATTACAAATGTGTTTTGCAAATGCAAATGAAAATCTTTTCTGATATTACACTTTTTTGATCTCTCATTACTTTATTAAAACTTTATCGATTTTCAAGCGGAATGTCATTTTGATCATGATTTGGCCTATAAATTCATTCTCCACTTAAAATTTTATCATCTAGAAAATTTGCTATTAGTTCGATACTAAGCCATATATCATTCCATTTTCCATACTTACCCCTTGACATTTTTTCAAAAACTTTGATCTCTCATAACTTTATCAAAACTTCATCGATTTTCAAGCGGAATGTCATTTTGATCATGATTTGGCCTCTTTATTCATTCTGCATTTAAATTTTTATCATCTAGAAAATTTGATATATTTTCGATACTAAGCCATATATCATTCAATTTTCCATACTTACCCCTTGACATTTTTTCAAAAACTTTGATCTCTCATAACTTTGTCAAAACTTAACCGATTTTCAAGCGGAATGTCATTAGACCCCGTACTTAAAAAAAGTACAGGGGTCTATTGGGTTTGTTTTACCGAATATGTGCGTAACAGGTAGAAGGAGGCGTGGCAGACCCTATAAAGTATATATATTCTTGATCAGCATCAATAGTCGAGTCGATATAGCATGTCCGTCTGTCTGTCTGTCTGTCTGTCTGTCCGTCTGTTTGTATGAACACCTAGATCTCGGAGACTATAAGAGCTAGAGACACCAAACTTGGTATGTAGGTTCCTCTAAACTGCAGGCAGTTTGTTTCAAAAATCAGCCACGCCCCCTTAACCGCCTGCAAATCGACATTGAAAATTTCATATCCAAATTATAAGAGCATTTTGAAAGCCAGAAACACCAGATTTTGCACAGATGAAGATATAATTGTCCTAAATTTTTACTGAAAATTTCATTCTGATCGCACAGTAAATAGCGAAAATATTCAAATAATAAATTTAGCTGTTCAATTCGTTGATGGCGCGTTGGCAGTAATTAAAACTTGAATATCTTGATAAAACAAAAAATTGATATTAACATATTATATAACAAATTGGCGTCCATTCAGACGTGAGCTTCGGTGGCGTAGTGTACTTAGTCGCGGAGTCGGACAGTGTTCGTGGGTTCGAGTCCTGCCGTGGGTGACAGATTTTTAATTTATTTATGTTCGAATTCAATTTCATTTTATATTAAAACAAACTCAGTGCTTATTTAAAATGTAATATTAACATTAAATGTTAAAATATAAATTATTTCTTTTACTTTTTAATTGAGCACTAAAACAAGCAATATGGCCATTTAGGAGGATAGAGACATAAGTGCGAGAGTGGCTCAACACGTTGAGCCTTTGTCTTTTAAAAATTTTTGCAATTTTGTCGCGGGTTCGATTCCCGGCGGGAACAACTTTTTTTCCAGCTGATTTTAAGCTATTTTTTTTAATTTTTACAATTTAATGAAATTGTTCTTTATGAATGTTATACTGACACTTAATTTTGAATACATGTTTAATCATTTCATTTAAATAATTTTATATTGGTATTTATAAAAACGTTAAGTTAAAATTCTATGTTAAATTCATGTTTATTATAAATTTACTGTGTAAATTTGAGCGGCGAAAAATTTAATATATAAGAGTTTATGGTAATCTTAAATATTATTTAGTTTTTAGAAGTGACTGATTTTGGATAGTAAGTAGGAGGTCTCCGACAGTCGAGTATGCTCGACTGTAGCACCGGCCGACTAGTTTTGTTCATGATTTGGTCTCTAAATTGATTCTGCATTTAAATTTTTATCATCTAGAAAATTTGATAATTTTTCGATACTAAGCCATATATCATTCAATTTTCCATACTTACCCCTTGACATTTTTTCAAAAACTTTGACCTCACATAACTTTATCAAAACTTAACCGACTTTCAAGCGGAATGTCATTTTGATCATGATATGGCCTCTTTATTCATTCTGCATTTAAATTTTTATCATCTAGAAAATTTGATAATTTTTCGATACTAAGCCATCTATCATTCAATTTTCCATACTTACCCCTTGACATTTTTTCAAAAACTTTGATCTCTCATAACTTTATCAAAACTTCATCGATTTTCAAGCGGAATGTTATTTTGATCATTATTTGGCCTCTTTATTCATTATGCATTTAAATTTTTATCATCTAGAAAATTTGATATATTTTCGATACTAAGCCATATATCATTCAATTTTCCATACTTACCCCTTGACATTTTTTCAAAAACTTTGATCTCTCATAACTTTATCAAAACTTCATCGATTTTCAAGCGGAATGTCATTTTGATCATGATATGGCCTCTTTATTCATTCTGCATTTAAATTTTTATCATCTAGAAAATTTGATAATTTTTCGATACTAAGCCATCTATCATTAAATTTTCCATACTTACCCCTTGACATTTTTTCAAAAACTTTGATCTCTCATAACTTTATCAAAACTTCATCGATTTTCAAGCGGAATGTTATTTTGATCATTATTTGGCATCTTTATTCATTCTGCATTTAAATTTTTATCATCTAGAAAATTTGATATATTTTCGATACTAAGCCATATATCATTCAATTTTCCATACTTACCCCTTGACATTTTTTCAAAAACTTTGATCTCTCATAACTTTATCAAAACTTCATCGATTTTCAAGCGGAATGTCATTTTGATCATGATTTGGCCTCTTTATTCATTCTGCATTTAAATTTTTATCATCTAGAAAATTTGATATATTTTCGATACTAACCCATATATCATTCAATTTTCCATACTTACCCCTTGACATTTTTTTCAAAAACTTTGATCTCTCATAACTACAGATTTACAAGAAATACAACTTTACTAATTCGGTTTCTTTATTGTCTGACAGATTTTATAAATTTTCCAAGAGTACATACTATCAAATACATACATCCAAATACCCAAAATACTTCGACAGTTTGAAGTTACTCATTGTATAAAATTACAGGTTTGTGCATTTGCTAAAACTACAAGCTTACAGAAAATTTGAACTGTAGGTGGCGTATTAAATCGGTTGAAGCTTGAAGCGTGTTATGTTTTAGTCTTGTAACTTCTGATGAGCCTAAACAATTACCGGTTACTAATTTCGTTTCACTATTACGTAATTAACGAATCATACAATATTGTTATTAAATCTGATACATGTATTTTGAGTGAATATCATCATCATTAAACATTACTTAGCCCAAGCGATTAACAAATATTCAATACATTTACATTTGAGACTGAAGCATATCAGAATTTTAGACGACAGCCACCAAAGTTCTCTTTCTACCCTGCAAGCTGAATTTATATTTGAATAGTTGTATTTAATGTTACAAATGCTATTTTAAGAGACAGTAGTACTCGAAACCAAAGTCATCAAGCCAGGGAATATATGCTATTTGCTGATAAATTTCTCAACCAAGAATCTCCATTTCTGGGTAAAAGCTGCGTTCTGCAAGGGTATCAGATGTTCGGCGTGTGACAGGGTGACAGGGTGACAGATCCGCTGATAGTTTTGATGACAACCAAAACAAATTTAATATGCTTAGAATTGTTTATTATCTATTGAAGTAATGTTTTTTTTTGGGCCATTCTATTCAAATTTGTCAAAATAGTTGCGTCGACCAGTTTTTGATGTTATTTCAAAACAAATAGATCAAGTATTAAACAATTCACAATGTGGTCCCGCTGTCAACTTATCAACAGAAAAATAATATATATAGTGCTAACTATATTTGGATTAGCAACTCAAGTAAATATAGTAAAAATATTTTAAAATAAATATTGATATATTTCTAATTATTTTCAGGTATACTCTGGATTTGAGTTCACAAATCTGAAATGTGTGGCTGTTGATGAAAAGTTTGGGGAATTTGATTATTGTTATCTAAAGTCCGTCAATCGTACTTATAAATACGCATCGTTGAAATACATCGTCCACCAGTTACCCATGAATAAAATTTCTGTACATACTATTCTTATTAATATTTTCTGAAATTAAATGATTTGAATTATTTGTTTATTTTCAGATTCAAATAGCCGTCATGAAACGCTTAAATGGTTATAAACCATTTCTATATAATTTAACCTTAGATTTTTGTAACTACATGAGAAATCCTCATTCTGGAAATCTGCTTGCAAACTTTGGTTACAGTATTATTAAACCTTATAGTAATGTTAATCATTCTTGCCCCTACACTGTGAGTATCAATAAAATAATATAATTATAATATTAATAAAGGTAATAATAATTTATAACAATTTGGAATATATAATCTTAACAGAGCGATATAATTTTGGATAAGTTGCCGATCAGCTTTCTCAACCACAAGTTAACCAAAATTTTACCAGTTCCTGAAGGTGACTATCGCGTAAATACTTATGTTTTTGTGCAAGGAATTAAGCGTGCGGACATATTTATTTTTTATAAGATTTTCTGAAGAATGAGATAGATATTAAAACATTGTAAGCATCAGGTGTGTTAAAAGGTTCTTGGTTTTTGGACTGTCTGTTTGGTAATTGTTTGTTTTTATTAAATAACATAACAATAAATGTAATAAAACGTCTATAAAAAAGCAAAAATGTTTTAATATCGATACATTTTTCTATTAATGCGTAGGTATAAACCCGATGGACAAAAACAGAGAATTATATGAAAACAGAGCAAGGATTAAGTTAAAAGGAGTAAAAAAATGGCAAAAGTATACAGTTGAGGATGATAGAAGATGAACTGTACATCAGTTTATATAATAAGTTTTCCAAAAGTACAAAGTATCTTATACTCCGACAACTTTAACCTTTAAGAAAAATTCAACAACTGTCACCGCTTCTGCTTCCTTAAGCGGATTATAAAATAGTAAGCAATCGAATATCAGATAGAGTTCACGTTGCCGATATCTTTATTTTTTTAGTTTATTTGAATCTGTAACAATTAAATTGATGTTGCCAGACCATTGCAAACAGATCGAGTGAATGCAGCACAAGTTACAGTGATATGGCAACGCTTAAACTGAGCTTATTCTTTCTCTTTCTCTCTTTGGTGATCAATGCGCTCTCTCAATGCTTGTGCTAGTGCTTTCAAGTCCAGCTTGAGCGAGAGCAGCCAGTGGACTGTTAGTCAGTTAGAAGTCGTGCTACGGAATAGACGTGTGTTCGTTGTCGTTAACGTTGCTCAGTTGTTGTGTTTTGCTCGTATTGCCGAGGCACGTACTGTATAGTAGTTGTCATAAGACCCGAATAGTTACTCGTACAACGTGCAGACGCCTCTGCGCGCCGTTGCAATAAATCAAGCGAAAAGTATTTAATTATAAACAAATGCAGGCGAATCGAAATGCGCATTCGATTTTAGTTGATTAACACATTACACAGATACACAAACACACACATAGACACAGAGTGTGTGTGGGTGCAATCGTCTTCTTCAATTGTTAAGTGTGTGCGGAGTGTGCAACGTACCGTTGCTTTAGATTGTATTTGAATTTGTTAGTAAAACTAACGTTCAAAGTGCCGCGACTGCATTGTTTAGATTTTCAGTTTTTTTGACTTTGATCGTGTGCTACACCCCCTACTCCATTCACTCGCCGTGTGTGCCTTTGCCCCTCCACCCAAATAACGTTGAGAGTTGCAAGCGCGTGCGTGTCGTAACTTTTGATTAGCTGCTTTTTTATATTAAAGCAACTCAAGACAAGTCACCGTCACCATCATCGTCGTCATCGTCAGACTTGAAGCAGGAGCTTCTTCGGTGCACCCTTTGGAACATTGCGCTTTCGTAACTTATCGCCGCCTACATCGCATATCTTTTGCAGCGGTTGTTGTTGCTTGCTGTTGCTGTTGTTGTTGTTGCCGCATCGAAGGTAAGCATCAAAGGAATTCACGTTTTTGTCAGTTATTGTTCTTTGTGTTGCTGTTGTTGCCGTTGGGACAGGAGCTGAGACACACACATGTAAACAAGAAGCTATAAATAAACTGAAAAAACTTTAAAGGGTTTCAACTGCTTTGGCATTTGGCCAAGTTTGAGCTTAAAACGGTTTAAGAATCTCCAGTAAAAATTGCACTAATCATTTAGCATTCACAATTGCTATAAAAAAGTGATCAGATGAGACAGGTATATATGTACATATGTGGGCTGTTGGATGCTGTCTTGATGATGAGATCATTTCTAAAATCAAAGAGCAAAGAATTGGTTGCAAACCGCAAGACGAAACAAAAGAATGGCCAACGAAAACAATTCGACAAATTCTTTGCTTATTTTGCTTGTAAATCATTAATCACAGAGAAAAGGTTTCGGATTCTGAGTCAGATTTAAAGTCAGGCTTGAAGACACGCTCTTAAAGACTTTCATTAAACAAATGAAGACTATTTGTGTTTTGACTGTTGCGTTGTAAGACGTCTTGTCTGGGCCAAAGAATCTGTTGTTAATTAATTGCGGGTTTACTTATCTAAAAAAATAAACTTCTCTTAGATCTTGAACCGCATAGCAAAAAGCTGTTAAAAGGTTTGATTGTATCTACACTTGACTTTTGGAAAGGGGCTTTTAAGAATTCTGAGCTGTTTGTCAGTCAATATCAAATTGATTTCAGGCTTACAAATTGCTTAGAGTACAAAATCTATATCAAATAAAGCGCAAGTCACTTGGCAACCTGAAAATGCGGCTAACACAAATGACCTTGAGGGTAATAACTCTTCGCAGCCGCTAAACTTTGTTAGTCATGTCTGGAATGCGGTTCGGCTGCATTGCCAATTCACTGCTTTTTAGCCAGCTGCAAAACCACACAAAACACAAAACAGCTAACAAAACCGGATGCCATCTGCATGCATCTAACAACCGAACTCCGTTCGAGCAATTTCAACTGAACCAATCCATTGCGAACCCACACTTACCAAACGTACAGTGAGTGCTAGAAGTATTCTATTCTTAGTCAACACACGCAGCAATGAGAATTATGAATCGTTTTATATATTTATTTATAAATATTTTTATTAACATACTCATACCAAATGCCACAAGGAATTTTATTAAACGAAACGACAAACAGTCAATATAAAAAAAGAAGAATCTAACACAACAACAGCAACAACAAGTCGAAACCAGTCAGTAAAGATTTGTCTAATGGTGCGCGGGGGCCGCAAACGAAGCGGCTAAAAGCAAACTGGTTAGAAATACACACACACACACACACAGAGACACAGACACGCTGTAAAGCTGATACTCAATTAGAGAATTTAAGTAGTATTTGTTGACTGAATAAAAAAACAGAAAACCTTGGCGCGCATCTTGACTCTTTGAGATTGACTGTTTAAAAGCGGCAACAGCTATGTAATATTCAATTAATCCATCGATCTGACTAACTGCGCATCTTGTTCAATATATACAATAAACAATTTACGATATTCAGGTACTTTAACAAACAAATGAGCGTATGCATAACTGACAAGGCGAAGTGACAGCAATAAATACTATATACACTACAACTTCGATTAACATAATGCATTCCAATGTTTTCTTTGTCATTCGTTTTGTGAAACAATTGCTCAAAATGTAATCAAATTTTTATTTGACTTCAAGTTCGTTGCCTAAGTCTTTCGTTTTAATGCCCACTTAAGGCAAGTGTCTGTAACCAGACTGTAAGCGGTTATAACTGACCTTATATGTTTAGTAATATCCGTTGAACACAGCTCTTAGATGTCGATCTTAGCTTAAGAGGAAATTTGGCTATATTTTTTATTATGATTCAACTTTAGCGAGTTGGTATCAAATTTCGAACAAACACTGAGTTTCCTTTATCGACTTTGAATGATAAACTATTGAATGTGAATTAACCCTTCTCCAATTACAGAGTATCTTTTTTAGAGGATTTTAAGGCGAGTACGTTTTTAGAAATTAAAATTGTCAGCTACACAGTTTATACAGTTTTTAAGTGTTCGCTTTAATACCATTTATTGTAATAAAAGGTATTCCATAAACAAACACTGAGTTTCTTTATAATCTCTTCAACAATAGACATTCTACAAATTTGTCTTAATGTAAAATATATAAGCTCCTCATATATTAATAAAACTAATTACAGGGTATCTCGCGTGCAAGTGCTGAACCTTAATAGCTTTGTCAATTGCTTTGGCCGCGTTCGGCAATTGATTTCAATGTCAGCACAGCAGCTGCACAATCCCAATTTGTAGGGTTGCCGCGTACATTCCGATAATCATAAACGCACATTAACAGAAGTGACGCAATTTGGCAGAAATCAATCTGTTGGGCACGTGTTAATCTATTGCGGTGTTTTTCTAAGCCAAATTATAAATCAAAGCACACAACATTTACGAGGTAAACACAAAAATAAATTTATAAAAGTCACGCAAAATTTCGCTGAAAATGACACAGAAAAATGCTGTTTAAAATTAAAATTATTCAGCGAAATTTTGTTATTGTATTTTGATGCGAAAGTTAATGCAAATCATTTGAATGGATGCGCCAACAAAAGGCGCAACATATTTGCCGTTAATGAATTTTTCATTTTGTTTCTTGAATTTGTATAAAAAGTGTAAAATTAATAGATGCGGCAAAAGTTGGAGAATGATGACTGCAAAAGGCCCGAAACAGGTTTTTAGCCAGGTTATTAATGCTTATAATCCTAACAGGTGTGTACAGGTGGTTGGCAACAGGTGAGCGGTGTCAATGTGAAAAATAAAACTGCTTTAAACAATGATTTAATGTTTATAAATAAAATTTACTTGCAACAAATCAATTTGTACTAAGCTTGCCAAACAAATGAAGCTACTCCTATCACAAACAAGTTAACCAAATACAACACCCAATAACAGAAAAAACAACGAAATAACAACAATAATAATAGCAACAAGTTAATGCGACAAGTCTCAAGTGCAAATACGAAGTCAAGACTCAGTTGTCTCTAATACCAACAAACCACTGAGGCAAAACGACCATCATTTTATTTTACAATTGTGTTTGCCATCTTGATGAAATATGATCTTATAGGCAATGTTTGTGCTGTGTCTATAACAACAACAAAGGCAACAACCACAATGTTTAGGGATCAAGTTTAACAGACAATAAACTCGACAAGTAACTAACAAATAAACGCTTAACGCTGTCGTCTGAACCCTGACCTCGACTTTGACTATTTTGTTATAGTCATAGCCATAATTATAGCTTTAAATTTACCTTAAGCTTTTGCTAATACAAATAAAAGCCTTAACGAAAACTTGTGTATCTCGTTAGGCTAGATTCTTGTGAAAGTTGATTGCTATGGAAATATATTTGTGGCTTTCCATAAGCGTTTAAAAGCACCGAAATTAAATAAACAAAGCAAGACAGAACTAAAAGAATTCACACACCGCAAATTAAATACTCTAAAATACTCTATAATTTATAATATAAAAATACAAAATACAATAACATAATTTAATTCATAAAAAAACTATATTTATTGTTATAGATAACACCACTTAATATTCAAATATCGAAATAAATTAAAATAGTTTTATTACTTTAATAAAAAATAATAGTAAAAATTCCTTAAAGACTGCCATACGTTAATTTGAAGCTTCACTGTACTAGGCAGCCTCCAGAAGTACAGTCTATAACTGATCATAACGACTCGACTTCATTCAAGGTGTTACACATAATGTAACATTATTAAAACGACCTTTGTTAGAGCATTCAAAAACGAAAGACTTAAGACACGAACTTGCTGCACCAGTTGAACAAGATTAAAAAAACTGAATCTTATGTTAATTGGAAATCTAAAGTTGAAGAATTTTTTCGAAACAGCTTTCGATACATCGATAATTTGTGAATTTGTTAATTATACATAATTTTTTCATTTGCTGCATTCCAAAGCAAAGCAAAATAGAAAACAAATTAATGGAAAATTAACGACAAAAAAAAAAAGAGTGGCAACTTTCACTGAAAATAAATAAATAAATAGCAACTGCTTTGCTGGAGTTATTGAATGTGTTTATTTTACTAATTAAATTGATTAACCAACGACAGTTCAGCTAACTCGAAGCCCAAATACCAAAAGTTGCCAATACATTTGCACAAGCACAACACGCATCAAAGTCACTTGAGGACGCGACTTGGTCAAGTTGTTAATCAAAGAGCCAAATACATAGCCAAAGCTAAAGCCAGAGTTACAGCCACAAATTCGAGTTGTTGTTGTTGTTGTTGGCCAAGTGGCGCTATTTATGTCACGAATAAAACTAAACCAAACACACAAACAGACAGACAGACAGACAGATGGCAAATAGGCTGATAGCAATTATAGTAGGCCAAATTGGCATAAAATGTTGATTTGTCAATCGGTTTGCGACTCTCTTTCAAAGCGTGACATTCCCAGTTACTCGCATGTTGAGAAATTTGCGCAAATTGAAACCGAATCAGACACTCTAAAATACTCATAACACTCATCAAAACTCATCATAATGACGTTGGCTTTTGCACAGCAGCAGCTCCAAAAAAAACTCAAGTAGCTCTGGCACCGTTAATAGCCGTTGGCCAAAATACAAGCACATAACGCATACGCCAGGTATGCCCATGTGTGTGTAAGGTATGTATGTGTGTGTGTTTCTTCTTTCATGGTGCGTGAATCGAACTTATCAAACTCAAAATTCAACGTGCAGTTCATCAATAATACCTGATTAGAAAGTTTTGTGTGCGCTGTGAATAAATATTATTTATATACAATATTTCATTATTTATTTTTATTAGATAACAATAACAATAAATATGGGTGACATTTACTTACAAATTTGAGAGCGACCATAAAAATAATTGAATAGTTTGACAAAGAATTTCAAATAAAATTAATTGTGCTTCTAAAATGATTTCTGAATGCTATAAAAATATGAATAAATTGAAAAATTAAAAAATAACATACAATAGAAAATGATTGGAAACTTTATACACTTGTAAAACTGTTGACCAACTATTTGCTCTCTTAATTTGTAAAAGTTCCAACTGCTTTTTAATTCACATTAAATCGATCAACCAATATTACACAATTTAAAATCAATTTAAAACTCTTTTACTTTACCTGATTTTTTGGCAAACAATTTTTCTAATTTTGGTAATTTATCTCGTTAAAAATTGGAGCGCGCTTCCAAATTGTTTGCTATTTCTTGACTATTGGAAGCTGCCGCATTCGTTACAGTTACAGTTACAGATACATTTACAACTAAAGATACAAATACAGCTACAAGTAGAGATACAGATACAGATTGTTGGCCGCACTTGTTGCTGTTGTGGCAGATCGCGTAGTGTGAGTATCTATCGTAAAACCATTAATAGCTGACTATTTTGTTGTGGACCACAAACCGGTCTATAGGTACACACACACACACACACACACACACACACACACGCACACACTCTACGCTGGCGGTACAAATTTGTATACCTTTATTTAGTTGTGTGTTGTTGTTTTCTTATTTTGAAAATTGTATCTCAAAGTGAACATGAATGAGCTTTTCGAATATTTCGTAACCAGTTGGACTGCATTTTTCCCGCAACTTGTGCTGTGAATCGAACATGAGTAGCGTGGCCAAAATGTTTACGTCTTGGCCATAATCGATAGCCAACAACAGCCGCACAACAACAGCAACAAAGTCAAGTGCTTGAAAGAATTTTTAAGTAAAATTCACACACGCTTTTCATGAAGTTTAAATTGTTAACTAAACATGTTATATTGATTAAATATTAAAATATTTTACTTAAATTAAATCTTTCTGGAAATATATAAATAATTAAAGTAAAGCTTCAACTGTGCGTTTAAATTAAGCAACTTCCGAAATTTACTCAACTCTTTGCGTGTGATTAAACAAGTAAAAATAAAAGCATATTGTAGTTTTAGCTGTTTTTTTGAATTATTTTTTGTATCTTTAGCTGTTTACGTTATTTTTACGTCGGTTTCCAGCTGTGTGCCAAATTGCCTAAGCTCTTGGAAACATGTAAAATGTATGGGAAACGCGAAAATGTGGAAAATGTAGGCATATTGTAATATTGCATTACAAATTTAGCAAAAAAACCTTTTGAGCAAACACAAATTTGATGCGGGTCGCTTACAATTTTAGAGAGTTGAGGTAGGAAAAGGAGGGCGGGGGGGGGGTTGGGGAAGCAGAACCCCCCTCCATTGGCAATTGGTTCTAACCCACTTGCGATCTATGCTCCAAATATTTTTTCAATTAATATTTAATGCTTTGACAGCAGTTTCTTACTTTTGTTTTATGTTTACATTTCGCATAAACTTAATTAGTCTTTTTTTTACATATGCACTTAGCTTTTTTTTGTCGTTGTTGTTGTTGGTGTTGTTGGTGTTGCTGTTGTTAACTAGCTTGATGTGTATGTGGTTCAATGTCAAGCAATTTGTGGTCAGCGTCAGTCACAGTTGTCGCTGTTGCGCTCTCAATGCCAGACAATTTCTAGAGTAACCAAACGAGGCAAGTCTCAAAATGAATAAAAAAAAATCAAGAAAAAAATAATACGAATAAAAAACATGATGAACAACCCAGACGAAACCGAACCAAATACCTGACAACAGCTGTTCGGAAGTTGTTGCTACCGTTACGGCTTATAAAAGATTGTAGTTTTATATATACATATATAGTTGTTGCTGTTTTTTTGTTGGTCTGGCATTGGACAATGACTTGGTATATTATTGCCTTGGGTGTCCAGGCATAAACTTTAATTACACTACCCGTAGCATCCACATTGAACTGAAAGAAACCAGAAGTGGAACGTGTCTTCAACTATTTCTTTATCTTTCTTCTTCTTCTCCTCTTCTTCTTCTACTACGTTCTAATTCGCAATTCTATTTTAAATTGTAGACATTTCTTTGCCATTTGTTGCCAATCATTTGTTTGGCTGCCACGACCAACTAACACCAATTGGCGTTCATTTATCTCAGCCACATGCAATTTGCCTGTCAAAAACTAAGCCACAATTTTTGCCATATCAAAACAATTCGTGGCACGACACCAAAATATAAAAAAATTTAATACCCAAAGCAACAACAACAACAACAAATAGTAATAATAAAAGCCGCTTGTGCCACACATTTGGGACGCCCATTTCAGTCGCCATTTGTTAGCCAGATTTGTTGAGATTTGCCACGCCCCCAAGACAGCTTTCAGCCAGGCTTACAGGTAGCTGCCACAGTTTAGGTTCGGCTTATTTATGGATTTGTGTAGGCTAAACTCAGGTTTGCAACTGTGCATACCCTATAATATTTGCTACAATTGCTTACTTGGATGCAAATATGAGAGTAGATTAATTGGGATTCTACTTTCTTAAAAGATATTTGATTGTGTTCAAAAGATTGAGACTGGAAAATTACAAAATCAATTTTTTTCATCACCATCCATTTTTTTCCACACTTTTCCATAAATGATTTTTTAATAAACTTTAAACTGCTATAACTTTTTCAAATTAAGCACCGATTTCCTTGCGGAATGTCAATTTTATCATTATTTGATCTCTATTATCATTCTGCATTGAAATTGGAAAACTCAAATTTATCTTCGCATACCGCCTATTTTTTTCCAAACTCTTCTCTTGACACTTTTCCATAAATTTCAAAATTTCATAACTTTGTCAATTTTTATCCGATTTCCTTCCGGATTGTCAATTTTATTATTATTTGGCCTCTATTTTCATTCTGCATCAAAATTGGAAAACGTAATTTTTCTTCCTTCACTGTCTATTTTTCCCATACTATAATATTTACAGGGTACATCTTTTGCTTGGCAGTCACAGGCTGCATATTTCTTAGTTGTTGTATCTCAAACTGATTTGTGGGCCATGTTAAGCATGTCATTTGCTTTGGCAGCTGTCATTGGCTTTGATTAGTTTGTTGAACAAATGCCGCAAACAAAAAACCTTCGATTTCACTTCAAACTGAAGGAAGGCGTACTTGATACCGTACAGTGAACACTCAGTGTACATTGAACTGCGTTTCACATGCAGCTTTAGCTGCTTTTTTTTTGAGCTGTGTCCATAGCCAAATCTGTTGACGGTTTTTGATGTTCGAGCTGTCTTTATGGCTTCATTACACGCCATGGAAAAATCTGTCACCGATTGCCCGAAAAATACAAAAAATATAAACTAAAAAAAAAATATCTTTCAACACATTTTGCGAGATTATTTCCTTGTCTTTTTGAGCTGTTATGAAAATCTATTTTAATGGTTTTTGCGGCTGGGAAAATGCACTGGCATTGTTTTTGCTCTACGACAAAAAAAAGGCAATAAATAATCTTTTTAGAGCTCAACGAATTATGCAATTGAACCATTGCTAGGCCGTAAAACCAAACTCATTTAAATACTAATAACTAATTTCTGTATATACTTAAGAAATTACCATTTTGTGTGGAATGTCTAATTGATTTACTGAGTGACAATCAAGTCATATAAAATTCAACATTCGGAAGGAATAACATTTTTATATAATAGTTTTTTGTTAAAAAAAATTGTACTATACATATTTATTTTCGCGAAAAACTCCTAGTAAGCTCATATTATTTACAGCTGTACTTATAGCAAATAGATATAATAACTGAATATATATTTATGCAGAGGGAAATACAAAATTGTTAATCGAAAAGATTATTCAAAAAAAAATAAATTCGAAATTCCCGAAGTTCAATCATTTTAAAATCTGTACTTTTGCAGCTGAGCAATAATGGTTTTCTATTGAATATAATCTGTAAATATATTAAATAGAAATATATACTTATACATAAATTTGATAGATTAATAATTATATTTTTTCTTTAATGTTTTTCTTTGCAGTACCTCAAAAATTGTAAACAAATGAATACAATTATACAAAAAATGTGTCAATAAATTGTCGAAATTCGTTGATGGCAGCACACGCGTGACTTAAAGGTGTGCACTTTATGGTTGTTGTAGTTGTTGTCGGTTATATGATCACTTAGAAAAAAGAGACAGCGAGCGAGAGACGCGACAACAATACGCAACAAATTTGCAAATTTTGTTGTAAATAACAATATTACACAACAACATCAAAAAACCAACATGAATTTTTCCATCGATAAAATACCCAAAGGCGTGGCAGCAGCGCTGCTTCTGCCTCTACTCTGCCTCCTGCCTCTGTCTCTGTCTGCAACTCCAAAAACTGGGAGTTGAGGCACACGTGGCCCTTACTTATCCACCTGCACGGAATATCGACTTGGATTTCTTGGATAATGCACGGACAAAGGCGCCATGCGGCATGCCCAAAGGTAAGTTCAACTCTGGGTACCGGTAAAAGTAGGTCTCAGAAAAATGTTTACTGTTTACTCCTTCAGCCAGGCCAGATTTGACCTGCATTCAACGGCAACAAGTCGCTGCCTCCAGCTTCCATTTATGGCCAAGTTTTTAGCCTTCAGCCCAAACATTTGCCTACAATTTGCCGTTTTTTCTCTTTAGTTTTTATAAAATAATATCTTTTTTTTTGGCCAACAAAATATTTGGTTTTGCAGCTCGTGGGAATTATGGCCGGTTTTTTTTTGTTTTTGAATGGCTTTTTGCTTTGGCCAGCACTTGCAGCTGGCGTTTGACTGTGCCACTTTGCAACTTTGCCACTGCGACTGCTGACTAACCAAATGTGTCCAGAAACACTCACATACTCGAAACAATGTTAGTTGCATGCTTAACCCTAATCCACAGAAAATCCTGTCAGTTTCCAGAACATTAACTGGGCTTAAACTTAATTCTTAACCAAGTGAAATTCAGGCTTTCAATCGGAAAAAATTCAAATACAAATATTGTATGTTTTGTTATAAAATTAGATTTTTTATAATTGGCAAAAAATTATTAGAATTTATTCAGCAAAGAATTAAAATATTTTCCATTTCATTAATTTATTTTATTATTTTTTATCAAAGTGTATGAACTAAAGTTCAAGATCATGCATTTTTGTATATAAAACTCAAAGTTTTGGTACTTAATAAAAATCTTTTAAGCATATAGGAAAAATCTGCGGCACTGAATATATATACACACACTCTGCTTATTTATTAATTAGAACTTTAGCTACTCTCTACTTTTAAATTATTCTGTAATTAAAACTTAAATGCGTGTTTAATAAGGTTTATAAACATTTCTTAACTACAATATTAATTCACTCGTTTTTTCCTTTATTTCCATCAAAGAGAATTATAGTTACTTAAACCTGTGGAGCTCTAGAATAAAGAAAAGTATAAAACAATTAACTTCTGAAGCACGTAATTAAATTATAATCACATACATTCAATACACTTTTAGTAGAGTTCAGTTGAGTCAGTCATAAAAAATGGACTTGAAGTTGTTAACGTTTCGGGACACGCTTCAGTTTGGGCTTTAATTTAATAATTTTTCATACGAGTATGTTTAGTTTATAGGTAAACAAATGTTGGCATAATCCCCATTGGTAATTGTTTGGTTTGGGCAAGTATTTTAGCCGCATTTAAATTGGCCAAGCACGTTCGATTCACAGACTCTACACATTTGTGTAATACATGTGTGCATACAGCGAGCATTCATGAGTAGTATTCATGAGTAGTATTCATGCATGATTATGATTCACATACATACTATAAATATAAATACATATGTGCATTTGCGCTTGCATAACGATTTCAGTTCAGTTTTGAGTTGGAGTTTGAGTTTGAGTTTTGTATTGTTGCGTCTTACTTAACTATGATTATTATTGTTGTAAATGTATGTGTGTGTAGTTGTTATTGTTGTTGTTAGTAATATTTGTATTGTTGCTGCAAAGTGTTACCAATTAATTTGCATATGTCGGAGAGGCAGCAAAACAGCCGCCATTCACTTGTGCGCATATTTCAAATTGGGTCATCATTCGTTTATTTAGATAGATACCCTAGAAATAATGCTGTCAATGTGGGCATATGTGTTGAAAAGCTAACTTGAAACATTCATTCATTTTTGCACCGTAATGAATGTAAAAATCAAATATCTTGACTTATTTATATAATTGATCATTAAAATTTTTAACTATTTCACTACCAATTAATGTTGGTAATATCATCTCTATAATATTGCTATTTAATTACAGGGTAGCTGTCAGCTGTGCCTGGCATCTGTTATGCTTATTATTAACAGTTTATCTTACAGCTTCAAACACTTTCAAAAAAGTATTGCCCACTTGAATTTGAAGTTTTCTGACATTTGATGTGCGGCTTCAACTCATCACCACAGCTGTATGCGCTAAGTATATATGTATATATGTACATTGTACATATAAGTATATGTATATTTAACATTATAATTAAACTAGCAGCTGGTTTATTGGGTTGCCTTGGCTAAAAAACACACACGTGTGTCGCATCAAAATGCCAAATCAATTGCATAGCTCATCAATAATTACGAATATATATATTTATTCGATTATTTTGCTATACAAATATATATTGAACACATATATATATATATATAATAAATGAAAATGCAAGACTTGTTCAACGACATTTTTTTGCAAATTTCCGTTGTGGTTTTTTTCGCTGTTTCGCTTTTTTATTTAATTATATACAAGTGCGCATTGCGTATACGCAACGTGCGCCGCCTTGGGCAAGCTATGCTGCCCCGTGCCGCATGTGCGCAGTTGGCTCAGTCTGTCTGACTGTCTGGCAGTCTGGCAGTCTGTTGGCCTACCGGTTGCACGTTTAACCCATTTCGGGGCATGACAACTTTTGCCTTCGTTTGCAACGTTGCTTTGGCTTTGGCCAATGCGAATCTTACTCATACTCGTATATTGGCCAGCAGGTTGCTGCTGACTGACGATGATGATGTATGCTGCCAATGCAACATGCTGCAAGTGAAAAACTTTCACTTATGCTCTGACTTTATGGCCATTGCGCCACAAAAGAAAACAGTAAGCAGTAAGCAGTAAAAGCGTTGCAATTGGTCAAGAGATGCTGCAATGTGGCAAGTTAAACAACTGTATCAACATGCGGCAGCTACTCACAGTGACCGCATTTGCATTCGCAGTTGTATTGTTGCCCTTTCTAACTGACTTGCAACTGGGCCACAATGTGGCAGCCTCGTTGACCCCACGTTGCAACTTGTTTGCATTTGTAACTCAATTTGTTAACACTCGTTGTGCCTTGTTGCGTTTGTCTTTGTTGTTGTTGTTGTTGTTGTCTTTGCTTCAGTTAAGGGCCAAAGCAATTTTGTTTTGATTTGTCTCTTTTTTTTTATCGTCTCGACTCACAAGTTGACGTTGTTGTAATTGTTGTAATTGTCTTGTATGGAGGTTAAGTTGTGGTCTACTGCCACATTGGGACACACTTTACTATACAATGTGGTAACAGTCTAGGTTTAGGTTTAGACCTACATAGGTCAATCTTCGAACCAGTTGACAAATGATCAAAATGATTAAACTCGTTCTTAAGTAGAAACTAATTATAAACAGATTTAAGGATTTAGATTTAGATGAAAATGTGAGCTCTAAATACAACACTGATCTTTAAGCTTATGAGCTTTACAATTCTAGTAAATTTTAGCTATAATATAATGAGCTTTACTTAAATATTAAAAATCTTATTAATCTATTGCGTATTTTACATATAAATAAATAAGCTTTATTAAGCGATAAATCTTCAGTAGTAAAATTATTTAAAATCAATAAAAATATAGCTTTAAACTTACAAGCTTTAAAAAGCTTCAACTCTAATTTAGTAATCTTTATGTGTTTTCAAAATACTAAGCTACAACTTAGCGATATGTTGCTAAAAACAAGTTTACTTATATGCGATTTTTAGTGTATTCAGCAGCTAATACACTTAGCAAAATTGCAGCTAAGTCATAAATACACTAATAAAATATGAATAAAAATGGCAACTCTACTTTTACAAAAATATAAAAAAACTGTATCATCTAAAATTTTTGGAATATTTCTCAAGAGTCATTTATTAACAACTGAAGCGACTTGTATTGCTATTGTTATGGTTGTTATTGTTGTTGTATAACCAGAGCGATATGAATACGCTCATATTTCAATTTCAATGGCCATTCATTTGTTGCTGAAATGTCGCAGTGGAATTATCATACAAATCTCGACAGCATTCACTTGCACTAGACCCATAAAAAAAATGCCACAGAATATCAATGAGAGCGCGTACTACAAAATGACATTTCAAATGGCAAAAAATTGTATGTGTAGAAACAAGTAAGGCTACACTGAGAGAAAAGCAGTGGAGTAATAATCAATATATATAAAGTTGTTTGTCCAACTGACTGAGCATCGTTATTCTAACAATGCTCTATATCGATAATCTATCGATAGTAATCGATATTAAGTTGTTATGTTCGATAATTTTCACATTTAAATTAAAGTTATGCTTAAAATTAGCATTGAACTCATAATTTTTTGCAGTGTGTATGCCACAATGCTATACATATCGAGTGGCATGCCATAAATACCAACCACAGAGACGCTGACTCTGGCTCTCTGTCAATGGGGAGCCGTCTAACTGGCTAAGACAACGTCACGAGCAATTAACTAAAGCGAAAACTCCTTGACCACAAGCATGCCTTACCAGATACCCATATACCCGATACCAGATACCATATACCAGTTACCTGTTAACAGTTGCTGTGGCAGTTGCAAATGCAAATGCAAATGCAACCGACTGCCAAAAGGCACTTGTTCAATTTACTTCGTAATTTGCGGCCAATGAAACGGTGGCAACATTATGGCCCCATAGTTTTAGGGTTGCCAAAGCAAAATTAATTTTATAACATGTTACCACTCGCCACTTGCCAATCGTTTCCTCTTCAGTCCCTCCTGTTCCTGTCCAGCTGAACAGTCGCTGCTAAAATTTATTACACACTGCGATGCTTCGTTAGTCAAGTTTATTTGTCAACCTTTTCACGTTTCCCAGTGTGTGTGTGTGTGTGTGTGTGTATCTGTGTGTTGCGGAAGTCTTTGCAACGACACGCCATATTTGTCTGTCTTACCCCACTGTACCTCCCCTTTCCCCCTTACTCCCTATTCAGCTGGAGCTGTCCATGCAAGCTGCACTGCAATTAGAATGCATGCAGCACCACATTCTTCTACATTCTACATTCAACATTCAGTATCAAGCAAATTGGCCCCAAGGTTCGTTGGTTTTGGCATAACATTAAGAAAATGATGCAAAGACCCCAAGACGGTTCTTATATAAGTACCCCCCTAGAGTATCGTCAATTGCAAAGTTAGCTCAGAATATTCAGCAAAGAAAATATTGAAAAAAATCAACGAATTTGTAACTTAGCTAAGATCTGGGACTTACGTGAATATATTAAAGAAAAAAAATTAACAAAAAATGTATATTTATTTATATGTATCCATTTTTTTGAAAAACAAAGAACACTCTTAACTTTTTTAGTAATTTTAATCTGAAATATCGTTTTAATCATTGTCTAAATTATAGACTTTGGAATGCGGCTATAATAACTAACTAATTTAAAAATTGTTAAAAATGTTAATTAATTATAGAAAATGTATGATAATCGTTTATTTATTTGGTTATCATAAGTTTTCGCTTATTCACATAATTAGCAGCATTATACTCAAAATTTTCAGTCAAATAGTCAACTCAACGATAACTTTTAATTTCACCGGACGTTTTCAGTAGCCCATCATCATTAGCGCATTTAAGTTGAAATCAATCAATAGTTCATTAGAAAAGCTTTTCAACAGCAAAATTAATTGTATTTTAAATAACATAAATAAATTAGTAAAAAAATTTTCATTTTTATTTTAATATATCTTTATAAGTTTACATGCGAAAACTATGAAAACGAAGTGATCTTGAGAATCATTATCATTATCAATTTCATTTTGGGGTAACGCATCAGGTTGGACTTTCGAAATGTGCGGCGAGTTCAAGCGCAACACTCAAACTTAAACTCAGACTCAGTCTGAGACTCGAACTCGAACTCGATATTCATGCAACACAGCCTCCAAAATCAAAGGTGAACAACTTTCGCGCTCGTGAGAAATATGACAAGAGTAAAATCGAAACAAAATATGAAAAATAACCAAAGAGAGAGATAGCAAAATAGAGGGAGAGAGCGAGAGAGAGAGAGAGGGCTTTATGTGAAATGAGAAATCACTGCACCTGCCAATTTTTTGGCTGCCTCCTTGTAACTCCCAGTGTCCAGTTGCCCATTCCCAGTTCCCATTTAACAACTGGTTCCACCCAACAAATTGTCTTACTTCTGTTGTTGTTGTCTCGATTTATTAATGGCCACAATTGATTTATCGTTTCGGCTATCAGCATTTTTTTGTTTTAATATTTTCGCGTTGGTTTTCTGAATTTTTTTATTGCTTTTTTGGGTATATTTCTGCCTCAACTTAACCTATTTTCCGTAGACTGCTTCAACATCTTTTGAATTCTTTATTCATGTAGTTGTTACTTTTTTTTGTGTGTTGTCAAAACCACTTTGGCTTTGGAGCATGTGAAAATGTATGTTCCACTTAAGTACAGGTGCAGAAAACTTCCATATATTGCAGCAATGATTCAATCATTCAATGATTCTGTTCGCATATCCACTTTAATTACGCCATTGAAATCAAAAGTCGCATTCGATTGGTGGCCTACAAAAGCGACTGCAACGTCTAAAGATACTCATCAACATACCCTGTAATTTTTTTAGAATGATCATCGGGGTAGACAGACCGCATATGTAAGATAGATAATATTAATTACAAGTATACAACTTTTGAGTTACTGCTCTGGTCATTAAAAAAATTAGGGTTACATTATCATCAGATTTAGCTTATTATCAGATATATACATTTATATCCAGGCAGCAAATATCCAACATTTTTCTAAAGTTTTGTTTTGATTGATCGACCCATTGAGCAAAACTTTTATACCACTTTAAAGCAACCCTGAACCCAGGTTTTTAATTCGAACCTTGAAGTTTCTTATACTTTTCAATTATTAGTATTTTTTCTTAAGCCGACAGTATAAAAAATTAAAATATAAATAATTTTTTTACACAATGTATCTTAAGATTATGAATTATTATTTTATGAACTATGTTTCAAACTTTAATATTAAAATAATAATTATGTAATTATTTGTTTTACAAAACAAACCTTTATTAAATTTTTAAGAAGATCTATATCTATATTTATACCTACATTTTTTGATTTTGTCTATAATTTTTTCTGAGTATCTGAAAATATGTTAGCCCAAGAGTCACTAGAATAAGTCGTTTTTATATTTTGAAAATCAATTTATAGGCTATCTATCAGTCGACTATTCTAAGCTCTGCATTCTAAATGATTTTCTGTTCATAATCAGCGACATCATCGACTGCAACGAGACAAAAACGATTCAGACTTGGAGACTCAGACTCCGACTCTATGAGTCAAAGTTTTTTTTGTCGTTGTTGTTGTCTGACCATATTGGGCAAATTGTGCAAAAAAAAGAGACTTTGGTAATTGAATGCATTCAAGTGGCCAGCAATAAGTACTCAATACTCACACTCGTATATAAGTACACTCGTATATTTGGCGAGTCGCCAAGGTATATAGTATCTATTGAGGATGGCTAACAGGTCTGTTCAATCTTGTGCCAACAGCAGCAGTAATCATAATTTTCCAACTTCCTTATTTGTTGTGAGACAGCTGAGGGGAAGGGGAAGGACTGCAGAGGGGGGTGGGGGGGTATTTGAAAAGTGAGACTGTTGCTCTCCTGCTTTCGCTTTTAGTATTTGCTTGTTTTTACCTGAGCATTGGTATAACCATTTAATGGCTTCAATTAGCGACTCGATCCGCATGTATTGGCTGACAACGATGTGCGATCTACGCTTGGGCATTGATTGGCCAGTTACCCCCCCCCTCCCTCTTGCCACAACCCCCTCTTTAGTCTGGTTGAGGCAAGTTGCAATTTTTCACAGCTGCGGCGAGGTTATCTCATTGGTCTTATGCAATAGTTGCGAGCATATGAAATTTGTCTGCTAAGAAAAACAGAAAAACTGAGAAACTTAAAAAAACTTGTAATGCGAAGATGTGTGTGGCTTATTGCTTTGGTAGCTCAGTGGCTCAATTGCTTTTGGTGGTTCGCTAACTTCCTGTGCTTACCTCCACTTGGATTGGGTCTGGGCCTAGACCTGGGCTTGGGTTTGGCTTTTACAATTGTTGGAATTTGGTACGCAGGTGCGCACATAGATCAGACATTGTACTCATGAATACCCACTTGAGTGCACTCACAATGCAATGCTACGCAATGCAGAACCACAAACCAGTTCAGCTTGAATGCTGGCAAAACATTTCATTATGCGATACATAATTCAGTTAGGCCAATTGCCAATTTCCCATTGGGTTTGCTGTAACGGTAATGATTGATTAGCCTGTTAATCAGCATCATCATCATTGTCACATAATTTGCTTTGCTCTATTTGTGTTTGCTTTGTTTAAATAACAGCAATTGCTTTGTGAATCTTTGCCCGAAAGAAATCTGTAGATTTCGAAAGGTACAAGTCGAAATAACATGGATTTTATACATACTTATGATCTTCAAGAATAAAATTCTCGACTAAAAGTTCATTCTTCCAAATAAAATCTTACACCAGACTCGCTAAATTTATTTAATTCATAAGAATTGCCAAAACAAAGTTCCCTAAAATATTATATTCTTTATTTTAAATAATATTAAAAAAGAATTAGCTTATATTAAGAAGTTCCCTAAAATATTCTCTAAATATTATATCCTTTTTTTATAGATAGTATTTAGAAAAAGCTCTGTATTTCGCTTCTACTATTTTTTTCACCATAATATATTTAGTTACATTTGAAGAGCTCACATACCAAATTTCAACAAATAATTAAATTTAATTGCAGGGAAATATTGATAAACCCCTTTAGTATCACTTTCAACAAATTTCGCATACCAATAACATAATTTCTAATGCTCATAGTTCGAATATTTTAGCAATGTAAACATTTTTAATTTGAGAAAAAATAAGTAATTTCTTGAGAAAAGACTGCAAGAGATCTTGAATTAACTTTAATTAAAATACTTCTCATTTGTTATTTCAGGTTCCATACGCACCTCTTTGTTGTCTGGGACACAGTTTAATGTTACCTGGCATTTGGCCTATGCGCACAGGGTAAGTGAAGAAGCAGTTCAGAGATCTTATAAGATCTTGGAGCAATTAAGTAGCGAGTAATCAAGATACTCGAAACGATGCACAATGGAAACCAACGTTCTTATCTGGCGACTCAAGTCGAGGCATAATTAGACAGACATGTGCATCATTCTGGGGGCATCATAAGTGATGTAATGATGGCTACACATGCAAGACTACTGAAACCTAGATACGAGAAAATACGTATAACAGACCTGGCCCGAGTCAAAGTCAAAAACATTGCGTTAGAAGTTCCCATTATTGAAAAGGCCAATGGGAATTACTCGACAGCGAGACGAAATCAAGTCACAAGTTCTCAGTCATTGTTTGCGCAATCTATACAAGAGAATTACCTTCCAAAAACCCCCTACATCTTCCATCCTTTCATCTACTATATATAATAGCTATTAGCTTCAATACGCAATTAAAAAACTTCATTTCATGCTTTACATTTTTCTAGGGCGGCTTCCGCTTGCAATTACTGGATGCACTCGATAGACCCGTACTGGATCTAACACCCCATGTCAATGGCTCCGAGTTTGTGCGCACGGATGTTACGTAAGACGTGGAACGATAAGAGTCAGTCAATCTATTTCTAACAGACCCCTCATCACCCACAGGGCTACGTCGTATCAGGTGAACATTCCCAAGGATTTCGAATGCTTCAATTGCACACTGAGACTGCAACGTCAGGCGGATGAATGGTCGACCAGTTATCGGTTCTGGTCCTGTGCCGACGTGGACATCAAGCAGCGCAAGGACTTCAAGGAGAACTGCTCCGGCAAGGGAAAATACTTTCCCTCACGCTGCAAGTGCGAGAAGAACTACTATGGAGCTCAGTGTCAGTATCGGGATGAGTGCACCACCAATGCCGACTGCGGTGTCCAGGGCAAGTGCATCGATCTCGATAGCACCTCGTTGCCCCGTCGTCAATGCTACTGCAACTATGGCTGGCATGGAATCGGCTGCAACAAGAGATCCCCTTACAAGTCGACCAGTTTGGATCTCACTTCCTATGCGAAGAGAGAGCTATCACCCGATTATCACATGTACTGGCGTCTGCTGGAGGAGCAGAAGGAAATTGAGATCGTACTCAAGGTCAATGGCACCTCTTGGGTGGGCTTGGGTTGGCGACCACGTGGCATGACGCCGGAGTGCAGGAATTTCCCGCTAATAAGAGACATGGGAGATTTAACGACAACGCTCGAAAGTGCGGCTCCTGAACCCAAGAGCGAACCAGAGCCGAAGAGCGAACCAGAGCCCAAGAGCGAGCCTGAACCCAAGAGCGAACCAGAGCCAAAGAGCGAACCTGAGCCTAAGAGCGAACCAGAGCCGAAGAGCGAACCTGAACCCAAGAGCGAACCTGAACCCAAGAGCGAGCCAGAGCCCAAGAGCGAACCTGAACCCAAGAGCGAACCTGAGCCGAAGAGCGAGCCCGAACCCAGCTCACAGTTAGCACCTGAACCAATTGCCGAGCCGAGCGCCAAGACAAAGCGCGTCGCTAAGCATGACGAGGAGTTTGGCAACATTGATGGTGTCACCTCGGTGGCCACCAGTGTCTCCTATCGCGTCAGCAAGAAATCCGGACGTAGCCGCCGTCAAGCGACAGGTAAGCGTACTGGAATTGCACATGTTCCGCACTTGCATTTAGTTATTTAGCTTAGTTAGTTTCGAATCTAATACGAGTAGTTGCAAAACACACAACAGATCCTCTAGAGATGCATACTAGAAAATACTTATACTGCATTTTATTATTGCTATCCTTGTTGTGCTTCTACTACGAACCTATTTATCTATCAATCCCGCACCTAACACTAAGCACACAAATCTATTCTATTCGAAAATTACAATAACAACAGAGCCTAATAGCACAGCGGAACCAAAGACTGAACCGGAGCCAACAAGTGAACCAGCAGCTACGACTACGAGTGCGCCGGAACCAACGAGCGAACCAGAGCCGAAAAGTGCTGCGGAACCTAAGAGTGAACCGGAACCCAAGAGTGAACCAGAGCCTAAGAGTGAACCAGAGCCCAAGAGTGAACCGGAACCTAAGAGCGAACCAGAACCTAAGAGTGAGCCAGAACCCAAGAGCGAACCAGAGCCTAAGAGTGAACCAGAGCCCAAGAGTGAGCCGGAACCCAAGAGCGAACCAGAACCTAAGAGCGAGCCAGAACCTAAGAGTGAGCCAGAGCCCAAGAGTGAGCCGGAACCTAAGAGTGAGCCAGAACCCAAGAGTGAACCGGAACCTAAGAGCGAGCCAGAACCTAAGAGTGAGCCGGAGCCCAAGAGTGAGCCGGAACCTAAGAGCGAACCAGAACCTAAGAGTGAACCAGAGCCCAAGAGTGAGCCGGAACCTAAGAGCGAACCAGAACCTAAGAGCGAACCAAAGCCGAAGAGTGAACCTGAACCTAAGAGCGAACCAGAGCCGAAGAGTGAACCTGAACCTAAGAGCGAACCAGAACCTAAGAGCGAGCCAGAGCCCAAGAGTGAACCTGAACCTAAGAGCGAACCAGAACCTAAGAGTGTACCGGCGCCCAAAAAGTCTGCAAATCTTGAGTCAGCAGGTAATCCCACAATGCCTTGGTAATGGTTTAGCATTTTCGAACCCCGATCTTCACCGTATACTAACCAAGTAGATCCCAAAACTCACACACACACACACCAATCACAACATGTGTATTTAAGTCGAGAATTAGTCTAATCCTCTTCTGTTTTCTTAGAACCCAAGTACAAACTTAATCCGTATACACCTCGGCATGACTTTAATCCCATGGACTGCACGGATATTGTCATTGGCTCAGCACGTGGCATGGCCAGCCGTGTGGGAGATTATTATACTCGGGATCGTTCCACACCACGATTCGATGAGGTTTTCGGCGGCAAATCCGACCTGGCTCTGGGCACCGGCTTCGAGGAGGATGGTGTGACCACCATCATATTCCGTAAGAAATTGGTGGCTACACATCCAACCGATCACACCTTGGACGATGCACTGACCCATGTGATCTGGGCAAGGGGTCAGGAGCCGACCAAGTATGTCCATGTTCCACCCTCTGGCCTGGAAACGGAAGCCTCATCCATTAAGGATTTCTATCAGCCGGATGAGCTCAAATACCATGGACATCAATTGCAACGCGGTTATACTCAAATCAATTTCTTTGGTAAGACAGTGGAAACAATAAATCGAATCCAAATTAATTGTTTAATCCTCTACAGAAAAAGAGAAAGCCGCCACTAAAGTCGATCGCAATGATCTGAGCACAAATGTGCTGGACAATGACTGCTATGGACACTGGAAGTATCCGTCGAATTGTTCGCCACAGGAGCACACTTGCGAGTACTACGCCTCCTGGGAGACCGTGGGACGAGGCGACGATATACATTGGCACATCGAGACGACAAACACACAAACCTGGACGGGCATTGGCTTCAGTGATGATCAGCGCATGTCACAGACAGATGCGATCATCGGCTGGGTGGATGGACGCAGTGGTCGTCCCTTCCTGATGGACACCTGGGTGCTGGGCTATGCTCCACCCAAGCTAGACGATAGCCAGGACATAACAAATGCAACTGGTCGCATTGAAAAGGGTGTAACCATCTTAGAGTTCAATCGTAAGCGGATCAGCAATGACGACCATGATCTCTCCTTCACGGATGATCATTGCCTCTATCTGTTCTTCCCCGTTCTGGGCGGTGCCTTCAATGTGGTTAACAAGAAGATACGCAAGCATGAGCAAGTTCCTCCGATTTCACCACAACGCGTTTGCATCAAGTCCTGCGGCAAAGGTAGAATTAATCACACTGTTCTTCAGTCAAACATAAGTATAAATTTGTATTTTCCGCAGAATTGGAGTCCGTATTTGTGGGCACGAGTACACCAGCTCCTAGTCGCTTAGTATATTCCGTCGGCGTGAAACTGATGAACTTGGCGGAATCCTTTGAGGCGCCCAAACCCGGCACTGTGGAGTTCAACAATCTGGCAGTTACCATTTCGGACTCCTTCAATGGCATACTCTCGTCCATTCCTGGTTATTATAAAACCGAAATTATTGGCTTTGAGAAGTGCGTAGCAATTGCTCAGTTTTTTATTTAATTAATCAACTCAACTGATTTAACGGTCATTTGATTTCAAAATCGCGATATCGATAACAATCGACTTGCGACATTTATTGGCGCTGTTAATTTAACAGTCAGAAATCGATAACAGAGTCCACTAAAATAATCGATATGTTTTTACAGAGAGGGCACCTCAATGGTAGCCAAGGTGCAAGCGATGTTCGATAAGGCAGATGTGGAAAAAGAGCATACGCTAGATACAAATAACATCGAGAAGAGCAGCGAGGCAGCCATACAGAAGAATGCGGAAGTAATCAAAGCAGCGCTACAGGATCAATTAGCCACCGGCAAGGTGGGATCCCTGACTGTGGATCCACAGTATCTAGACTTTGAAGCCCTGGAGTGTAAGTGACAGACTATACATTACAATTATAAAGTACACTAAATTTATTAACTTTAACTACACACAGTTAAGAGTGCTGAGGAGCCAAGTGCCAAGGATACGTTACTCTCCTTCTTCGATCTGTCCGAGACACGTTTGTATATTGTCCTAGGTCTGATTGCAGCCCTGGTCCTGATCGCACTGATCCAAGCGTGTTGCACGATATTCAAAACGTCCCGCAAAAGCAAAAACACAAAGGTAAATACTGATTAATACCCGTACCATTCCCAAGTACGATATTTAGCATTAACTTGACTACTCGTTTGTTCAGTTTTAAACTTGGCGCACATACTCGTTATAAGTATTTGTATTTCTGACACCCATTAATAATGTTTAATGTTATTTAAAGCTGGTTTACGTAATACCCGACGAATGGCGCATATATCAACAGCGACAGCATCAACGATACTATCAGCCCTCTAGCGATCTATAAAAGAAATTCTAAAAAAAAAACGAAATAAGAAAACCCACCACAACTAAAAATGATAATGATAAAGAATATATATATGTATATCTCTTACTGCCCGAACAACTGATCAAGATCTACAACTGCCCAAAGTATAACCCAAAATAGTTAGTCAAATAATAAAAGATGTGCGCGGATATCTTTAAACATGTACTATATACGCTATATACATAGAAGTGTTGAGTCGCGTTTATCAAAATTCTAGTACAAAAATGAATTCATTGGTAATTTAAATTTCTCATTTGTTAATTGTTTATTTGTTGTAATTATTGACAAATTATTTAACTTGTGACTACTATGAAAACTTCTAACCTCTAATCAACAAAACAAACCCATAATTCTGGCATTAATCTGAAGGTTTCTCTCACTTTTTCTATCTATTTTTCTCTTACTCTGTCTCCTTATCATACCTGTATGCTCTTTAACTAAACGTTGTTTTGGTCGTAATTATTTATCTAAAACTAATTAATATGTATATCTATTCTGTTTGTAGCCAAACCAGTTAGCATTTGAATTTCATACTAAAACTATATTGATTCTCAACTATTTTTCGACATTATCTTTCACTATATACATATTTATTTTGGGTACTTTATATGTCCTTTATCTTTAGCTGATCTTTGCTTAAAAATCTTACAAATTTGGCATAAACGCAAGCACAAGGCACATTCCAAAAGCTGTTATAGTACATAGTCCTTAAACGATGTCTGACGCACTGTAATCCCTAGAGTTCCTAGAGCGTTTAGTATTAGATCGTATTTGATTAGAGCTCGTACCAAATGCTGACTGGTTATGCGCTAAGATCGGAATATACCCATTCATTCAATAGAGACATACATTCAATGTTATCTTGATCTAAATTCTCTCTGTTTGCAGGAGAAACTCTTACAGAACTCACCCTGGAAGGAGTTTGCCTCGAACACAAACTATGCATTCGATCCGTATGGCGAAACCGAGGAGAAGCACATGACCAGCAGCACAACGGCCAAGGAGAAGGCACGCAATCGATCCACGGCGAGCAGCCAACAGACCACATTGCCCATGTCCCATTCGCCCACGAGCAAATCCCAGATGTACTATGAGAACAGCAATGTCAATGGAAATGGAAATGGACAGGGACATGGTCATGGCAAGAGCAGCAATGGCAACACTCGTTCCAATGGACGCCACATGATGCAGGAGAGCAGTGCGGGCGGCTCTACCTCCACTGCACCTGGTCCTTATTCACGTGGCAGCTATGCGGAGCGCGCTTACTCGCTGCCCCGACAGAATCATCAGTATCAACGGAGCTCGTCTAATATGCAGCCATCCGGTTATTATACGCACGATCGCCGAGCTGCTCGACAAGAGCGCGAACAGGAGAGGGAGCGGGGAGAGGAGAGACGTCATCGTCATGAAAGAGACTCCAGCTATGATCGATCGCGCGATGATCCGCGTTTAAATGGCGGCTCCGATACGCCCGACTTTTATTTCATGCCATCGCAACGCAAATATTCCGGTGAAGTGGTGCGTGTCTATGTCGACTATAACAAGGATCCGAAGAACTAAGAGACACACAACAGAACATCCTTAGTGACATATACAGACATGTACAAAAAACACATATGTCATGTGTAAAATGCGAGTGCATACACAAAACGTTACAATTTATTTAAAATCTTGTTTTAAGTCCATCTCTTAACACTCCGTCCTTCTATCTATCTGGCCCTCTGCTGCTTCTCGTTTCGATTGCCATAAAGCAGTTTCACTGCATGCGATTTACGGGGGATTCACCCCCGTTTTCACTTTGGGTGCGTAAGCTTTCTAATGACGCACAAACACACTTACACAAAGACAGACGAGTTAAATATTATTAATGATGCAGTTCAGGAAATGCTTAAACAAAAAAAATATTAAAGAAATTCACAATTTAGTAAATTGTAAATATTTTGCATAGATTTTAATGGTCTGAACATCTAAGTATTGATTCAGGACTTTTGTTTTCTCTTTAATGTGCAAAGAAAAATAGTCACTGTATTTAATCAAATTAAATATATGTATGTTAATATAAAGTTTAATAATGTTGAGCGCATAATACGACATAATACTCGTACAAAATGTTTAATTTTACAATACATTACATTAATTAAGTACATATTAATAAAGTTAGAAATTTAATATATAGTCAAAATTTGTTTCATTTTATTTAAAAAAGCGTTACATTAATCGATTCGAGCGTAATAAGGGTAATCGCTTACATTTCAGTGTTGTAAAATATGATGGTGGACATCGATATCAGCTGCCGTAAGTATCGATAGCTATCGCTGTTACTTTTCACATCGCTAGTCATAGCGTTTCGCGCGCTTTTCAGAGCAAACTGAATGCCACAGACGACAATCGCGTAATTAAAAGATTTAAGTGAGCTGTGTGGTTGGAAATTAATTGAAAATAATATAGTAAATCAAGTAAAGAAAGGCTGTACACAATGGACATCGATGCAGAAGTGGGTCAGGCGTACCACACGGTGCAGTTGTCGACAAAAGAAATGCTGAAAACCAATCGACGTCAACATTATTGCAATGTAAGTAATTTTCAATTTTCACAATCTGCTGTGACATACAAACATTCACTCTTTATGCAACTACAACAACAACAATTGTTGGTTTTCAGATGATAGATCTGCTGACAAGCAGCTGCAAAACCTCTGGCCTGGTAAACACCTCATTCAGCAATGAGGAACTGGTCCAATTCTGGTTAGGCGACATTCTGCCCCTGATGTTTGACACGGATCGCAACATACAGAACGCAGCTGTGGCCGCCTTGGCCGAGGCTCTGGTTGCCCTGGACATCAGCGTTATACATGGCGCCAAGTGTTGGCCACAGATACGCAGCGAGTTTGTCAACAAATATACGACACAGATCGGAGAGATGCGGGATGCAAAGAACAACAACTGGCACAAGATCTGGACACTGCTGGTGCAGATCATGGACAGTGAACTGCTGCGTGGCTGCACATACATCAACAAATTTCTGGCTGTCGTCGAACTGGGCTTTCGTAATCCTGATAATGGTGTGCGATCCGAAGCATTCCTTTGCTGGCGCGTTCTCATCAAGATCTTTGCTGCCTACAATGAGCTGGCGGCGGGCAAACGCTTGCGTCTGCTCCTCATCCCCCTGCGCACCTCACAGTCTCGCTCCTCGCACGTGAGCAGCATTAAGGTGCGTGTCTGGTGGTATCTGCTCACCTGTCTGGATGCAGAGCTGCCCAAATCCTTTGACAATGCCGTCGAGTACTTTCTGAGCTTCCTGTTTGGCGGCGGCTCGCGTAGCACCACCACAGGATTAGCACACAGCTATCAAACAGCGCGGGAGCTAGCGCTGCCTTGCCTGGTTGCACTCTGGAACATGGAACCCAGCTCGGACTGCCTGCAGCGCATGCTGCGCGAACTGCGCCTGGAGATGCTCAGCCAGCCTTCGCCTCTGATGAATGTCGAGCTACTGCAGCAGCATTGGCGTCCCATGCTGGCTGCTGCTTTTGCCGGCATCCAGTTACTCTGTGAGCAGGAGAACAGCACGGAAATGGAGCAGGAACAGCTGCATCTGCTGCTGCGCAATCTGACGCTGGCCATGCTCCAGCTGCGCGTGTCGCCCTTCATTGTAGCCGCCTGTGCGGAACTGGAGAAAACGCTGTCTAAAGATGGACGCGTTGTGCGTTCCTTCTTCAATACGTACGCCGGAGCAGCTGCATCGCAGGTGCAACCACAACGTGTGGACTCCCTTGAAGTGCTGGAAGCCTACCTGAAGCTATGCCTGAAGTCGCGCTCCGAGGTGCCACCAGCCATCCTACAGCGCTGCATCACCATCATCTACGCTCCCGAGCAGCTGGAGGCACACAATTCCAGTGAATTCCGTTTGGTTGGCAAATTTGCAGACCTGCTCATGCAGACCAATGATGAGGATGAGGATTACGAAGCCTTTGGCGTCAAGCTGCACATTTGGCGACAGGTCTCGCTGACACTGCTCAACTATCTGCGTGAGAATGCCCTCGAGTATCGTGTGGCACAGAATGCCACACTCTTGGATAACTGGATTCTGTGGCCGGTGCAAAGTTGTGCCAGCTTTGCTGGTCGTCGTGCCCACAGCGCCTTCGATGGCGCCTTCTGTGATCAGTGGCGACAGCTCATCAATGCCGGACACAATGCCAATGAGCGCAAGAAGTTTGTCACTGAACTGAAGTCGGCTTTGGCCGATCTCCTCAAGAATAGCAGCAAGGAGGAGCCACTGTTTGCCGAGCTATTCGATGCCTATGTGGGAGCGATACTCAAGCTAGGCATCTGCAAAGATGCGCCACTCTACAAGGATGTCTTTGCACTGCTGCAGTCGGTCTTTGATCGGAGCACGTTGTCCCAACAGCTGCTGGAAGGTTGCTTAAACACACTACGCAATCTGATACTGGAACTACGTCAGAATGAGCTAATGGTCATCTTTGATGCACTAAAGCCAACGTTGGTGGCGGCACTGCAGTGCTGGAACAGGCGCAAGTGCGAGGGCAGCTTCCTCATTGAATGGAAGCGGGCGATACAAGAGAAGTTCCGCAAGCTTGCCATGAAGAGCATGGCCAATCAGCTAAAGGATCTCTTCAAGGGCGACGATCTGTTTGTTATCATACCCTCTGTGTGGAGTCTAAATCCCGACAAGCTCACTGATCGGCAAAAGGAACGCTTTGCCGAAAAGTCGGACATCCCAGCGTTGTACAATGACATGAGCCAGTCGCAGGACTCCTCCATCAAGCCCTGGACACCCAAGAAGGTGGTCATTGCCAAGAGCAAGCAAGCTGAATTGGCCATTGCCGGCAAAGAGGACAAGGAAGCGGAGCAATTGGACAAAGATGCCGATATTGTGGTCATTGATGAATCACCGCCCCTGGAACCGGCCACACCCACACGGCGACGTCAAACCACAGAAGCAATCAGCACAGAGTCCAACAGTACGGCGGAAAAGTACAATTTCCGGAAACCACGCACGCAACTCGAGGACGAGCCAACGAGCAAGACATCACCAGCAGCTCCTTGCGAGGAAACTCCCACTCGACAGACGCGCAAACGTGCCGCACAAAAGGACAACAAAAGCGAGCAGACGGAGAAACTCCGTTCACCCAAGAAAGCAGCCTCAAATCCGCAGGCAACAACTGCAGCAGGTAGAAATTATTATAAACTATGCCACGTATTATTTGCCACATGCTTAACCTTTTGTTTTCACCCACAACAGCTGTCGTCAAGTTGAAGGAAGTGGCCAAACCCACCCCTGTGCAGAGCGAGGATCTCTTTGCTGAGTTATCAACCCCGTTGGCAGCAAGTGGACAGCTGCTGCCGGAGCAGGCCAAGAAAACAACAAATGTGCCGGAAACGCATCTGAGTGTCTCACCTGAATCTGTGGCCAGCACTCAGGTGGCGTCTGAACTCATCAGCGATCCTCCCTTGCCCATTACAGAGACTTCGCCAAGAAAGAACACTCCGCGATTATGCAATTTGGTAAGTAGTTAAAATAGAATAAGTACGCGTAAAATATAGAATGGGATCAGTAAGAGAATTTGAAATTTCTTGTAGGGATCACATAATATCCTATTAATATTTTAATTAATTTATTAATTGATAAATCAAGGATGGGATAAAGGATACACCTACTAACAGCATTCTTTTATTTGTTGCTTTGTAGAACTCTCCACCGGATCGCAAGCAGACAAACAACTCGACGAGTCCAACGCTGCGTCCAAAGCCATCGGCTCATCTGACGGGACGTGGAGCGCAGTTGATAAATATGATACGCAACAAGAAGCTGGACGCTGCTTCAGGTTATGCACTCTCGGCATCCGCATCCTCGTCGAGTGCCTCAAGTCGCAGCCAAGGAACGCCGGCACGTGCCATCGAGCGCTCCGAGTTGGTATCGACGCCCACGTGTGAGCTGAACGAGCTGGCCATGGAGCACACCTCGACGCCCATACAGCAGGCCAAGGAGCTGTTGATCTTCTCGAAACGCTTGCCCTCACCCTCGGCCAGTCCGTCGGCATCCATACTGAAGCGGAAGCTGCGCTGCGAGAGCGTCGATGACTTCGAGTCGCCGGCGATGAAGAGGAAACGTGTGAGCTTCCATGATCCGCCCGTGTCCGTGACCAAGGAGTATCTACGCGATACGGACGAGACGCGCAGCAGCAAGCCAAAGCGTTGTCTGCTCCCGGACAAGGAGAAGGACAAGGAACGAGTCGGACAGACATTAGAAGTGAGGTCAGCGCTTAAGCGACGTGGTCGCCTGGACAGCATCATTGAGATTGAGAAGTTTGCACACGAACAGACAGCCAGGAGTGCGGATAAGTCAATGGACAAAAGCAACACGGATGCTGCCATCGAGGATGAGGCTTTTGACACGCTCAAATGGAATGACACCACCGCCACCACGACAACACACAACAACAGCAGCCACGTTTCGGAGCAGCAACTGGCTGAAGGAGTTGGAACAACAGCATTGCCACCACAGGATCTGGCCATTTTGGATGCAGACGCCGCCTTGGATCTGGTCGTAGAGCAATACTCGTTGGAATCCGTGCTGGAGCGCTATTTAGCCAAATCCAACAACTCCAACCTGAAGAGTTCTCACACTTTGGCCAAGTTCTTGTCCAACCAAATGAACAGCAATGACAAGGTTAAGACCAGTGTGCTGGAAACGCTCTCGGAAAATCACTCCAAGGAGTTTCTGGATCATGCGGTGCGTGAGAATCTCTCCTCGGTGGTATGCGATCGCCTCAATCCCAACTCGGTGCTGGAGTACATCTGTGCTAAGTCGAAGATCAACAACAACTGCCGAAGCAATCTCTTGGCCCAGGTGCCAGCCATGATACGCCTGGAAGCGGAGCGTATGAGTCTCCTCCAGCAGCTGCTACAGCAGTGCAGTCTCAACGACGACCAGCTGCTCGATCTCATTGCCCAGCTGATGCAGTTGCGCCAATCTCGCGGAGATTGCAGCATTGCCGGCAGCGCCATTGACAATGACAATGTGGCCGAAACGGCCGCCGACTCATCTTCCAATCTGTGAGTCAATCAATTTACCTAATTAAGAAGGTATTAATTAATTATATATACTATATATTCAATTCAATTATCGTTGGCCATTATCAACTATTATTGATCAATTGACCCCCCAATTTTATGCTCTAGTTTAAGTTTTATACTTTAAGATTACAATTATTAAACATTTTTTAAAACTGCCTTTGTGGCTTTTCTTGATACGATTTACAAAAAAAATACAAATACACGGAATAAAATATATTTAAACCAAAATGCTGATTGTTTTAATTCTACAACCAAATATGTTAGGGATTTGGTCCCACTGACGGAAAATTTAACCCAGATCAGGTAGCACTTATTGTGAATCTTTATTCAAAACTTTTTGAAAAAAGAAATATGGTCAATTTGTTGTAGAAATGTATCTTATTCCATTAAATGCTGCGAACAGCGTACCTGCCTTGCCCTAGTGAAGGTGATACACTTAGACAAACATCACACATACAATGTAAAATTCAAAATCATTTTGTTCACGTGCGAATTGTTTTCGTATACCGTATCTAAGAAAGCTCTATCAGTCGGAGACGATAGATGAGCTTTAAGCTTTCCAGTGGGCGCTAAGCACGCAACAGATGCGTGTTCCGTTCACAGATTGTACAGATGCGATACGATATAATGCGAGATATAAAATTGTTGTGGGAAACGAAAATAGAGAGAAATCGCATTGCGAAGGTTATTTGTAGGTCTGCAATTCTATGGCTCTAGGTCTGGGTCCCAACAATTGTTCATGTATAAATAGCAATGGAATATTTTTCACTCTTTCTTTTGGCACTGACCTAACCCACCATCCACTATATCCACCATCCACAATCCACCATGGCGTCTGTGACGTTCATCTTCATGTCTAGCCTCTGTCTGGGTACAACGACATCACTTTTCCCTGTCCCTGCACATTGTCACATGACGTCAGACGACAATTAACACTGGACTTGACTTTTTTTGGCGGTCTTATTTTATTTGTGGATTCTCTCGCTAATGATTCATTCATAAATCAAGTGAAATGCGTAAAACACTTGATGAAATTGCGCTTATCTGTGGAGCAGTGGAAGTACACACTACACTACATGCAACTGGAGACAGTATTAATCACTTTCAAAATATATATATAAATAAATTCATCAAGTAATACATTGAAATTCGTATCAAAAAATTCAAGGCATTTTATAATTTTGCATACTAGTTTTAACTTTGGAACGTTTTTCGCAACAAAATCAAACATTTGTTTAATAGTGTATGGGCATTTTTTTGCCCTCTCATGACGACGATTTGTGTCAGAGTTTGACGCTTTTATCAATCTACGTATTGTATATAGAGATAGACCTACAAATGTGCGAGTATGTAATTGAATAATCGCCAGGTAATGGTACAATAAATATTCCTGCTTGACTTAGAGATACCACTTTCGGCAATTTCGGAATGCAGATTAAATTTTGTTTTAAACTTATATTTAACTCAATGTAAGCTTGATTTAAAATTTTGTATTTGTTATAAATATTAATCCCACATAATATTTAAAATTTCATAAAGCCCGCATATAACGAATACCCTTATCAAACTATAAGGGAATCCACAATTATAATTTGTTTGCGCCCGTATACCCGCCGTCTGTCTATATTGCAGGGTATAGGCACTAAAGATATGAATATAGAATTCCGCTCACTGTATCGGCTAGTTACAAAAAAAACAAAAACACAATATAAACGACACCGTGTGCTCCGTTCATCCACAAGGTGAACACATTCCACACATTCACGATTCACGAATCGCTGTCTGCGAATTGTGTTATATATCTATTTAATTTATTTTTTGGCTATTGCCAATTAGCTGCTTGTGGACTGCGGAGGCGGAGTGTAAGAGTGTGTGAGAGAACCAGAGAGCGACAGAGAGAGAGGTGCTTTAGTATAACAGCTGTTTGTATCAGGACTTGGCAGGAGGGGTAAACACTGCAATTTGCAAGTTCTCTGAGCCAAAAAAGCTGCACATGCAATAGCGCAACAGCTGCATTCACAGATAGTCAACGAACCTCCCATCCCAGTCGACAGACCGACGACGACTGTCAAGCGATTCAGAGCTACAGGCAGAGCGAGACGTACGGACGGAGCAGCAGCAGCAGCAGTTAGAGTATTCCAGCTGAGAACGTCCACAACTACGACTGCTTCCAGCATCAGAACATCAACAACGGTAAGCTTAATACACAATTTGACCTAACGTTAAGCGGACGCGAACGCGGGAATCAGCAGCAACAGTGCTGTCGAGTATTCAAAAAGAAGAAGAAGAAACTGAAAAAAGTGACTAAAACTCTGATGTAATCATTCGCTGTTACGCCCGCAAAATAAAAAAAAAAATTAGTTTCTAAAGTCTTGTCGCTGTCGTCGGTGGTGTTGTGGATTGTATTGGATACCATTCATTATCGAGTGCGTGCTGCGAAGCAGTTTCAACTGGATTCTCCAAGGTAAACACTGCGATTTCGATCAGGCAACACAATTTACGTTTTGGAGACACACTTAAATGATATTTGTGGCAACAATTCAGTTGCAAAAGCTTTATTTGAGTCGAGTTGCGCCCGGCATGTTATGAAGCGCATATCGATTTAATACACATACTTAACGTATTATTATTTGTTTCCCCTCCCTTCTGTTCATTGGAATGGAACTCACACACTTCCAATGCTGCGTGCGCGGGCAGCGAACAAAAAGTTCGCAACAAAAAAGCTTTTGTTGCACTCTCACTACAAAGCAGAGAGAGAGTGGGCGAGAGAGCGCGCGCATTTAGCAGAGCACCTTAACAGCAGCTACTAGGCATGCTGTTTAATTGTTGTTTTAATGTAAATTATCATTATTTTTAACAGCAGCAGCAGCAACAGAAGCAGCAAAGAGAGCAGAGTCCGCGTTTAAGAGAAGATGTCGTCGCGTATGTTTAAATTTGGCGTCGCCGCAGCCAGCGCCTGTGTGGGCTCTGTGGTGGCTGCATGGAGCCTTGATCACTATAATTCGCCACATGTGGTAAGTGTTGCATAAAGGAAAACTCTCACAAACAGGTCATCTTAACAATCTCTCTCTCTCTCTCTCTCTCTCCGTAGGTCAACAATGCCATGCAACGTCCACCCAAACGCAAGCGCACTCTTCCCATGCGCAGTGAACAAATCAAATCTCTGATGAGCGGCGAGGAATTCGATGTGCTCATCATTGGTGGCGGTGCCACAGGAGCAGGTTGCGCCCTGGACTCCGTAACGAGAGGTGCGTAATTGTAGTTCATAGTTAGTAGTACGAGGGTCAACTGATAAGTTATTGACTGATAAGTTATTGGAAAGATCGCGACTTATTTAATTAGTTCAGGGATCACAAATATGAATTATGAGTTTAAAAAAATCATACACAACGGAAAAATTAAAGAATAACATGTATAGTATTTTTAACTTTTATACGGGCCTGTTTCGGTTTTCAACTAGATTTAAATTTTGAAGAATATATTGTATTTTTACTTAATTTAAATATTTATTTTTTTTAAATATATGTACTTATGATTGTGTTTGATTGCAGTACTTGAATTCATGAATTTTCTCTTTGATCACCTACCCCTTGACACTTTTTCAAGAACTTCAAACTTGCATAACTTTGCCAAAACTTAACCGATTTTCATGCGGAATACCATTTTGAGCATTATTTGGCCTCTATATTGATTCTGCATCAAAATATTATTTATTTAAAAAATTCCATATTTTAGGTCTTAAGACGGCACTCGTGGAGCTGGACGACTTTGCCAGCGGTACCTCATCCCGTTCCACCAAGCTGATCCACGGTGGTGTGCGTTATCTGCAGAAGGCTATTCTGGGCGTAAGTTACCCAACGGATCATCTAGTTATCAGCTAGAAGCTAATGAGTACACTCTCTCCTCGTCTCCAGCTAGACTTGGAGCAGTACAGAATGGTCAAGGAGGCGCTGCAGGAGCGTGCCACAATGCTGGAGTCGGCGCCACATTTGACGCATCCGTTGCCCATAATGCTGCCCGTTTACACGTAAGCTCTCAAACAGGAACTCTTGAACATATAGCTAATGAACTGATCTGCTTGTCAGGTGGTGGCAGCTGCCCTATTACTGGGTGGGCATTAAGGCCTACGATCTGGTTGCCGGCGATCGCAATGTGAAGAGCTCGTATTTGCTGTCCAAGAATGATGCACTGGAGCTGTTTCCCATGCTGAAGAAGGACAAGCTGTGCGGTGCCATTGTCTACTACGATGGTCAGCAGGATGATGCCCGCATGTGTTTGGCAGTGGCATTGACGGCAGCTAGACATGGTGCCACTGTGTGCAATCATGTGGAGGTCAAGGAGTTGCTCCGGAAGGACGATGGCACTGGCAAGAAGGTGCTCTGCGGCGCCAAGGTCAAGGATCATATATCCGGCAAGGAGTTCACCGTCAAGGCCAAGTGCATCATCAATGCCACCGGCCCCTTCACCGACTCCATCCGCAAAATGGACGATCCGACGGTGAAGAGTATCTGTGCTCCCAGCTCCGGAGTGCACATTGTGCTGCCCGGCTACTACAGTCCTGATCAGATGGGTCTGCTGGATCCCTCGACATCCGATGGACGTGTCATCTTCTTCCTGCCCTGGCAACGACAGACGATTGCCGGCACCACAGATCTACCCTGCGAAATCACGCACAATCCCGCCCCCACCGAGGATGAGATTCAGTTCATTTTGAGCGAAATCAAGAACTATCTCAATGCCGACGTTGAGGTGCGTCGTGGCGATGTCTTGTCCGCCTGGAGCGGCATTCGTCCACTCGTCTCCGATCCCAACAAGGATGACACGCAATCTCTGGCGCGTAATCACATTGTCCACGTCAGTCCCTCGAATCTCATTACGATTGCCGGTGGCAAGTGGACAACCTATAGAGCCATGGCCGAGCACACACTCGATGCGGCCATAAAGGGTGAGTGTGAATCAATCAATGATCAGCTTGACATTAATCTTGTTTAATCTCTGAGCAGCTTGCAACCTGAAACCCGAACGTAGCGACGCTGTGACATCGTTCCTGAAGATCGAGGGCGGTCAAGGCTGGACACCGACCATGTACATCCGCCTGGTGCAAGATTTCGGTCTAGAATGCGAGGTGGCACAGCATCTGGCCAAATCGTATGGCGATCGTGCCTTTGCCGTATCCAAGATGGCATCGCTCACGGGCAAACGTTGGCCCATCATTGGCAATCGCATCCATCCCGAGTTCCCCTACATTGATGCGGAGATTCGCTATGGCGTTCGGGAATACGCTTGCACAGCTATAGATATGATTGCTCGTCGTCTGCGTTTGGCCTTCCTCAATGTGCAGGCGGCGCAGGAGGCACTGCCCGTGATTGCGGACATTATGGCCGAGGAGCTGCAATGGTCCAAGGAGGAGAAGGAGCGCCAAATCAAGCAGGCAACTGACTTTTTGGCCAACGAAATGGGACATGCGGTCAATCGCTCATCAAAGGAAAGAATACCAATCAAACTGTCCAAGGAGGAGATTCAGACATATGTGAAACGCTTCCAGTTGATTGACAAGGACAAGAAGGGTTATGTCTCCATCAATGACATTCGACGAGGACTCAAGAGCTTCGGCGATGGCGATGTCTCCGGCGAGCAATTGCACGAAATTCTCAAGGAGATCGACACCAACATGAACGGTCAAGTGGAACTCGATGAGTATCTACAGGTCATTACATTACATTTAATTACATTCACAATTACACATTACATTGCATTCAATATTAACATTTAATGATATTAATTTAATTAGATGATGTCTGCGATTAAGACCGGTGATGTGGCCTATTCCCGATTCGCCCGCATGGCCGAGCTGGAGGAGCAGAAGCACGAGGCGGCCAATCTGAAGACGAAGATCAGTGTCGATCGCTCCGGTGGCGGCCTGTAAACGTTATAAGCGACTTAAAAACACGATGACACACAATGCGCTCATCTATAGTAAATCAAGCAAACTTTTTTTAGCCTTAAGTTCAACGAATTATACACAATCTATTTAAATTTATTTCTTTTCATTTTACTGTTAATAAAGAGTCTTGAAACTTACTCAGGCGATTGCACAATTTGAAGCTGGCTTTGGTTGCTCTTTTGGTGGATTCACTGCAGCATCTGCTGGACGATTTCCTGCTTGTCCATTCTGTGACTTTCTTTGTGGTTCCCCTCGCTCCTCTCGATTGCCTAAGGAACATAATTAATGATTAATATTTCAGCATAGCCTTGACGGTTTTTCACATACTGAACGAGGATGTCACATTTTGGCTAATGTCACTGGTTAGATTCCCGGCAGCTCGCATCAGCGTAGAATATTCAGATACGACACAGTTATACATGTTGGCTCTTTGATTATGCGTGAATGCTGCAAACATATCCAGATTTGGATCCCAAAAGAACGGGAGCTTACCATTCCGGGGAGACACGGCCAAACACTTGGCCAGTCCATCGACCATCTGAAAGGATTGGGTGGACATTGGACATTAAAAACAGACATGAGAATTATTAATGGTTCACTAAGAAATACAAACGTTATTACGATAAGAAATAAAAATAAAATGTATAGGAATAAGTAAATAAATAATAGAAATAGAAAGAAATCATAAGCTATGAAATTTAAATAAGATACTCAGTTTTGCAATTTTTAAGCTGAATAATGATAAAATAAAGAAAATATATAAATGGACAATGATGAACAAAAATTAAATTTTCCAATTATAGAATTGAGTCTAAATTGATATTTGATTGGTAATAATTTCTTATTCATTTATTTATTTATTAGTATTATTCCCAATCTAATTAAATAAATAATTACTATACTCACATCGATCAGTATCTCGTACAGTTTCTTTTGTCTCCAATAGGTGGCGGGTCGACTTTTAATTTCCCACAGCAATAGAGTCTTGATATAATAACTTTTAATATTGTTCATATTTGGCTTAGAGTCGCGGAACTTCTTCATCAATTTAATAACAATCTTTAACTTTTCCTTATCCCTGAGCATTTCTTTTTCAGCCTCATAGTATGATGCACGAAATGATATGTTGTTTGGTTGGAATGGCTTCAAGGGTTTCGGAATCGCATCCCAATATTGTATATTTTTGAAAAACTTGAGTTGCTCTGCTCCCAAAACATTCTGCTGTGCACTTAACCTAACAGCTGGCACAAAATCAACAGAGTATTTCATATTCGGTTCATCAATAAAGACGGTATGGGCCGGGCCGCATCGCTTATACTTAATTTTCGAGGGTCTCCCATCGACTACAACCTCGTTTCCCATTTTATTTAGAGCCCGAGTAAAGGCGCCACATATCATGTCCTGTAGCTTATCCTCCAGAAGCAGGTTTTTGGCCGAAACTATTTTCTTCAGATTCGTGAAGGTAGTTTGATTTTGAGTCTGGTTCTGAAGAATTTTTAGCACCTCCGTCATGTCTAGAGTAACATTGCCAGGCTTTCTAGGATCTTTCTTTACGATGATCCTATCATTTTCAGGAAATTTGAGGTAGATCACCAAATCGAATTCATCGGGCTTTGTGATTTTCAAATTATCACCATAGCTTCCTGTGCAACAAGATATAAAGCGCATATGTAATTTGTTGATTTGATAAGTCAGTGTAGTATATTTATCGAAAAACTTACAACGGATATGAATCGCAATATTGTTACAGGTCTACCGTATTTCCTTTATCTTATCTTTACTAGCTTATATAATTTATGATCTGGTGAACTAGGGCCACAATTTCCAGGAAAGCTGTAAGTCTTTAGCTAACACGGAAGTTGATAAAAAATAGGGCACTATATAACAATACCTTATTTAGGCCCCAAGACAATATAATGATCTATAATCTTATCATTTCTGATGTGTACCGCTTTGTTTATTTGGTTGTATACAATCTAAGCAAATTTTGTTTAAATCTATTAGCTATATCTTTCCTTGTAAGTCAAAAATTTAAAACAGGGATCGTCAAGGATATTTAATTTGGTTTTTCGAAGATAAACTTTCTTTCGTGTCAATATATAAAAAAGATATGTTAAAAAAAGAAAATATCTAAAATATCACTTTTCATGAGTCAGATAACAAAGCATCTGATGCCAATTCGCTATATGTACATATCTCTTTACTCTATGAATAGTAAATGACGATTAAAAATAATATTCATTTATACAGGGTATATTGATATTCCAGATTCATTTAGATCGCTATATATGAGCTGATAACGCCACGTAGACGTCATTTGTAAATCTTAAACTTTGTTTCACTTTTTCCCCTGGCATTTAGTAGCCTAGACCACGCCCACTTACCGCCAAGTTTGTGTCCACAGAGCCATTTGCCTATAGGCGCGTCTTCAGATTTTAGCGTGGAGTAAGTTGTATCTCGCAAAGCATTGTAATGTTGGGTGTATACTTTTCGATTCGCATCAATATTAATAAAATTTGCAACATTCCTTTGTAATTCTTGTTCTAGGTTGGACATTTTAAGGTTTTACTTTCACTAAATAAAAACTCGATCCGTAATCGTTCAGCGCGAATCACATACTGCAATCACAAAACCAAGAGCACTAAACAGGAAAACTCGAAAGCAACAAATTCGTCCCACATTAAAGACCGGCATTGAGAGAGTATCTGCAAGAGAGTATCTACAACAGAGTAGCTTCATCAAGGTTACAAGAGAAATTAAGGTTGAGATTTTTGAGAGACTGAGAGAGCGTTAAAATATGCGGGAAATAATTAGTGCATATAAAATTGCTTATAGAATATCAAATAAAATGAATACTTAGTTTCTACCAAAATCTCTGGTGTGCTAAAAATAAAAAACTGCAAATATCTCGGTTACTGTTTCACACAGAAATTACCGTGACGTCACTAGAATCGTTGTCGATATGCGAGCAACCTCATTTTTATTATGCTTTACAACACTTAACGTTAATACAACTGCAAAGTGCTCGCGAGAGGGCAGTTTTTGTTTTGAAACTCTATATGTACGAGCAGTTTGTTTGTTAATTCATACACACACTTAAGGCGCACGCACCATAAAATGCTAACTGAATTCCGACAATTTCAAGAGCTATGTAAGCGCATACTTCGCGCATTGAAAGTATTATGGGGAATTCCCTGAAATTCAGCCTTTGGTTTTTCGGTTTTCAAATCTGCTTTAAGAATATATGGATTAGGATCCTAGAGTAAAGTAATTTGACAAAATATAAATGTTTTCGCTACAAGAATTATTTTGTAAAATGGTTCCCTGTAAGCCGTTTTTAAATAAAACCACTATCAGGCATGTTCATAAAATCCCTAACAACCTAAGCCATCCATAATCCAATTTTCCATACCTACCCCTTGACATTTTTTCAAAAACTTCGATCTCTCATAACTTCATCAAAAATCAACTGATTTTCAAACGGAATGTCATTTTGTCCATGATTTGGCCTCTTAATTGATTCTGCATTTAAATTTTTATCATCTAGAAAATATGATTTATTTTCGATTCTAAGCCATCTATCTATTATCCAACTTTCCATACTTACGCCTTGACATTTTTTCAAAAACTTCGATTTCTCATAACTTCATCAAAAATCAACTGATTTTCAAACAGAATGTCATTTTGATCATGATTTAGCTTCTTAATTCATTCTGCATTTAAATTTTTATCATCTAGAAAATTTGATCATTTTTCGATACTAAGCCATCTATCATCCAATTTTCCATAATTACCCCTTGACATTTTTTCATAAACTTCGATCTCTCATAACTTTATCAAAAATCAACTGATTTTCAAACGGAATGTCATTTTTATCATGATTTAGCCTCTAAATTCATTCTGCATTTAAATTTTTATCATCTAGAAAATTTGATAATTTTTCGATACTAAGCCATCTATCATCTAATTTTCCATACCTACCCCTTGACATTTTTTCAAATACTTCAATCTCTCGTAACTTCATCAAAAATCAACTGATTTTCAAACGGAATGTCATTTTGATCATTATTTGGCCTCTAAATTCATTCTGCATTTCAATTTTTCTCATCTAGAAAATTCGATATTATCCTTAAAATTATCCTTAAAATAGTTTAGACAAAGTTTATATACTGATTTTTATTTTATTGTCAACAGATGTTATTAATAAAACAACAGGTTACATATCGGTTTGTAAGATCAACTCTTTACGGCGCTGGTTATATGATTTCTGGGTGAAATTCGGGAATCAAATATGGCCTCTATGTTAACCTGACATCCTGGAACAAAAAAAAAGTCGTGAGTAACCAAGATATAAACGATATATCTGAATACCGTACCTTTCTCCAGGAGAAACATTGCGCGATCGTATAGAATAATACTTTCCACTATATTAAGAATAAATCAGAAAATATGTATAAAATTGTTTGTAAACAAATCTTTAAGAGCTCTCACCGTGCGGTGCCAACATCAGCCGTAACGTATAAAAGCAGACGATGCGTTCCCAATGCAATAAATCAGTTTCTATTTGTTTACTATTTAATTGAGTTGAACTCAGTGCAGCAAATCGCGTACCTTCGACTGCTTTCTGAAAGTAGCTGAAAACGAAAGCGTTTCTGTATTACATATTCATCAAATTATCATTAGTGAGAATGGAACATACTCATTAAAGGTCATGCTGGGGGCATGTTTAACATTGCGCAGAGCAGAATGACGTAGATCGGGAAAGTGATGGACAATTATACGCTCAGCAGCGGCACGGAGTGAGTGAATTTTCAGATATTCATGCTGGCCAGCCTTGAGGCGATCATAGTACAATTCTATGGCATGGCAGGCGATTTCCCGTGCTTCGTAGCTAAGTTGACAACTGTGAGCATCAATTTGCAGTTGTCGCCGGAGTTGCGAGCTGAGCGGATAACCATGTAAATCCATTTTGGGTTGTGTTTCCAGTGTGCTCATCTTATGATAACAACAGCCAACAAAATTGAGAAACTTTGCTTGCTTACAATTTAGAAACATGCGCATTAGAGTCGCTCCCAGATCACCACATGGATGCAGACCAATGATACCGAATTGAAAGTCCGTGTCAGGCAGCTGGAATGCTTCCCTTATGCTCTCGATGAACTCCGTTGGTCTAGTGCTGCTGCTGAGACGCTGTGTAAGATGTGCAGGTCGCTTGAATTTGGCAAGTTCACTGGCATCCAAGTGCTTGGCAGCCATGCTCTCCAATTTGGCGTCAATCGCCAAAGCTTGTTGGTTCAAATTCGCCTGCATTTCGAAGCAGCAGACGTTAATCCCATAACCGTAGCCCAAGATGCGTGCAAGATGTCCAAGTCCAGCACCGAAGTCCACCACAAAGTCAATCGAGGTCTGTTGACAGCTTCGGGCACAGATTGCAGCCATTCTTTTGATCTCATGCGACTTTTTTGGCTTAACGCATTTCATGAACATGTGTTTCAGCTTTCTATGCTCCAGGAGTGGGCAGCTCGGCAAGTCAACCTGTGCATGGATGGCTTTAAATCGTATATATCGTATATTAAATTGACTTGTCTACCAACTTCTAGCTGTTTCTTTGGTGTCCGACTAATGTCCAATGAGCGCAGCACCTGCCGCAAGGCCAACAGCTCCAAGGGCCATAGGGAACGTCTTGTCACCTGGACATCCACATCGACTTCCACATCAACATCGTTTTGCAATAGTTCGGACAGCGATTCTACTGGCGACTGCTCCAAATTCTTTTGCCAACTTAAAGGAAGTTTGTTCCAATGATCCTCCACATAAAAGTCCTACAAATTAAAATAATAATTAGCATTGGAAATTCGAGGAAAACGATTGTATTACCCACCGATACATAGGAATTTAATAACCATTCGTATTTTTTAACCACGTTCAAACAGGTGTCTAATTTATTTGAAATATCGATCATGCTGTTTGACAAACTTTGATACCTGGATTGTGTACGAATTAAGTATTAAAATCACGAAGACTGTTCCTCATATGGCGCGCATAAATATTTATTTTAAATCTCGAGTTATACGAAATATGTCGTGCAGTAAAAACCAAAACAACTTTATCTATCGGCGTATTACCAGGGGTGAGCAAGAATTATCGAAAGCACAACATGCACTCAATACAGGAAAAAGTTTAAATCGATAATCGGTATTTTTTCGGGAATTCAAAGCTGCCAGACCGCTTTTGGGTTAAAGGCTGCCACCTTGATCTTAAGATTTATTTATTAATTAATTGGCTACAAAAACCGAGAAAAAAACAATACAAGAAGCAAAATTTTGTAAGTAAATCATAAAAATAAGTGCAAAGTGTCGTTATTAACTATATGTGTGCATTTTTATCATCAAATAAAGGGTGATACTGGTATACACACGCACACATACATACATACACATATTGGCAGTGCCGTTAGCTAAAGCTAAGTGAAAATGTATCTGCAAACAACAAATGGCAATATTTGCAAGCAGATATGAACGAAAATTACCTATTGATGACACTGAGGCTATAAGCTGCGAAATCTCTACAGTCGAGGAGGTCGACGGGCATACGGTAAGTGGAATTGCATATTGAAAATTATGGCTCACAACGAAAAATCAATAATCTGCGACGCCGCTGCCGTCAGCGATGTTGTTGTTGATGACGCCGATTTTGACTGTCTGTGTGTGTGTGTGTATATGTTTTAATGTATGTGAATGTATCTTTTGTAGGAATATTTACTGCGTGTGCAGAGAGGAAACAGCTCCTGGACTGTTCTACACCGATACAATGACTTCAACAAACTGCACCAATGTCTTCGTATCTCTGGCATTGAATTGCCGTTACCTGGCAAGCGCATCTTTGGTAATATGCGTCCGGACTTCATAGCTGAACGGAAAGAAGCATTGCAAGTTTACATAAACACAATACTAATGAATCCCATATTGGCATCATCGCTGCCGGCCAAGCGCTTCGTCGATCCCGAAAGCTACTCTCAATCATTCCATGGTAAGTACTGTCGATTTATCTCTTTTAATATTAGTTGCTTGTCTAATCCCGAATCCCGATTACACAGATCATGCAGTGCAAAATGCACTGCTCTGCCTACGCAATGATTCAGTGTGGGCACTGGGCGCTACAATGGGTGCTATAGGATGGCGACTACGCAAGCATTACTTTAAGCTGACGACCAAGCCGCCAGAGAAGAGCAACAAGTTGGTGAAGAGTGGATCTCAGCAACATCAAAGCAAACACTTTGCTGCTGGCAGCAATGGAGGCAGTCACTCAATCTCAATTGATGCTGGCTCAGCGGATCCCAATGCGGAAATGGTCGCCGAATGGTGTGAATATGGTCCGGACAAGTTTGTTGAAGAAAAGGAAATTAATGGCGTACTGAAGAGTTTAATTGGCTTGCAGCATCCGCACATTGAATCAATAGTTTTCGCAGCAAACACGGAAAGTGGTTGCTTGATTATCAGAAAGTGAGTCTGCTTTGTTATCACATAGATATATATTAAATATCTCAACTTATGCACGTACAGATTCCATAAACATGGCACTCTAAAGGATGTGCTGTGCATGGCAACGCCCAAGAATCCCTTCCTGAGCAAATACGGCAATCCCAAGGGACGCACTGCACTCTCCATGAAACAAGTGGCTACCTATGGCAAACAGATATTAGATGCTTTGATATTCTTGCACTCGAAAGGCTATGCTTACGGTCACTTGCATTCCGGCAACATTGTCATTGTGGATGACTGCGTCAAACTGTTGGACGTTGAGAATTATCTGCTGGGCGTACCGGCATTCTATCGACCATTTTTTGTACAGCACAGCAAGATCCATACTATGGAGCAGGTTGATGTTTACTGTTTTGGTCATGTACTCTTCGAAATGGCCATGGGTTATCCGCTGCAGGAGTCCGTTGTGCGTCAGATCACCGAATGCCCGGAAGCATTAAGTATGAACTGATGACAGCTAACAGTGTGATTGAATATATTATTATGATATTCTCTTAAATTGACAGAATCTCTGTTGGAGAGCATACTGTCGAAGGAAGCGTGCAAGGCTGGCCTGCCCACATTGGAACAGTTGATGGCACACAGATTCTTCACACAGTATGCCACCGACATAGCCTCAACTGAAAAGCCGCACTTCAAGCTGTCCCTGGTAAAAGTATTTAAACGATTTATATCAGACAGTTTCTAATAATTCTGTTCTCTTCACAGAATGCAAAGGAACTACTTAGGCAGGCAGCTGTGAAAAGCGAGAATCGTTTGCGTGACGAGCAAAAGTCGGTGAAAAATCAAAAGCGTATTGTTCGCGTGCAGGAGTTAATGAGCTGCGAGGAGGAAAAGCGCAAATCAAAGCAAAAAGCAGTTAGTATTGCTCAACTTAATCGTAGTTAAATAATTACTTGTAGTATGCTTACAAACCATTACGTAAATTGTAATCATTGTTTATTTTTTTATTTGCTTATTGTTTTATTAGAAATTAGAGCACAAACAGTCGAAGCTTAAGCAACAGGGTTCACTCCAAGCAAGCAATGGACGCTTGTCGCTGGCCGCTGCGTCTGCTGCTTCGACCAGCACAGCTACAGCTGCTGTCGGCGGTGGCCTAAGCACAGCTGACTCATTCAATCGCTCCGACAGCACACCCGAAGAACCACCACCACCCACTCTGGCTGGCCTCAAATGTAGCTACTTATTTACAGTCATTTTCATTTGTCTTTAAACCATACTTTGCTATATATTCTCTAATTCACAGCACACTCAACTGGAGCACAGACACCGCGTCAGGAGTTGCCCACCAGCAGCAGTGCTTCGGTCTCCGTGGAGAGACAGATATCGACTCCGAATATGGCATCCGCGGACGTCGAAGCTGGCGAAGAGGATGAGCCCACACGGTCGGCGCTGCTCGAGTCAATTTGCAAATTTAATCGCGGCTCTTTGCGCAAAGTGCGATCCAATGATTAGGAGAGTCTCATGAATTTTACATTAGTTAAATTTTGGACCAAATTGTGGCGTTATGAAATAACGGATCCATTAAATTACAAACAAAACCAAAAAGTAAATGAATGATGTTAAAGCGGGCGGAGATCAAATCAATTGAATAACCAACAACTAAAGATAATTATTAAATACACACATTGGTAAACGAATTATTATTGGCATAACAATATAAATTAATGTAAAAGTAAAGCAAAAAACTTAACAATCCAGCATAAGTACTAAGTATAACTATATTTACTAACGAAACCCACTGAATCTGTGTCCACAAAAACAAACTAAACAACAAGTTAAATGTTTTATTAACTCGATAATGATAAATACTTATGTACGTCTGTCTACAGTGTAGTACTATATACTATATGATAAGTTTCAAATCACACTCGGTCAAAGCGGCCAACGGTACGCAACTAAAGCTTTACATATATACATATACAAAAAAAAAAACATATACATATACAAATACATGACCACTACACGACTGAGAATAATCTTTGGTACGAGAATCTTAAATGAGAAACAAAAAACCACAAGAAACTTTAGAAACTTTCCAAAAATATTAACGATAAGTCTGCACCAAAAATTGGCACAATGGATGCTCCAATCTAAACTATGTATGTGTAACTAATATTATATAAAAACAAGAACAACTTAAGAAGAATATGCATATGTAACTAAGAACACACACACTCACACATTGTTATTCGTTCCTCGATGTCGTTCTTGTGCTCAACTTGCACCTAACGATTTTAAAATGCCAAAAAAAAAAGATGCACTGCAATTGTTTTTCCTCTTCTCTTTATTGTTTATCTTTTTTTTATTTTGTTTCTTTGTTATAGACAATTTTATTATTATGTGTGTAATGGAAAAATCTCTGTAAATCTCAATTGATGTATACATATAATACTTTTATTAAATGTTTTAATACGCATAACTGCAAAAGACATACATAAAAAACATACAATATTATATAATCGGGCCATAATGAGCATACCATATGATATAAGTGAATCGTAAACAATTGTAATTTGATATATTTATGTGAATGTCTATGTGTTTTTTATGTACATGACTGTGTATATGTATGTTCGTATACTGCAGTAATTCAACGTCTAACGAATGACATATATATGAGAAAGCATATTATACTATATGTAAACCGAATAAAGAGTAAAAGTATTTATCGTTGTAACCGAATCGCATTTTAACTGGGTACTAAGTGATTGCAAAAACTGTTAAATTGAACACGGTTTTTTATGTAGTTAGTATAAGTAAAGGAGTAATTATAACTGAGATAGTTGTCATTATTCGCAGACCTTAAGGCTCGAATTTTTGTAATCCAGTTGGATTTGAAATGAGATGTTGACCCTCAGAGATGGCTTCTGCTAGGATTCTGCCTTACCTCCATCCTCCTCTTCATCCGCTTCGTCTAGCGTCAGATCCTGGCCCTAGATCTTTCTCCAACTCTCCAGCCTCTCCAACATCCAACATCCGACCAACTTAAATCTGTCATAACTTTGTCAAAACTGATCCGATTTTCAAACGGAATGTCATTGTATTTTTGGTTTGACCTCTTAATTCATTCTGCATTTAAATTTTCCTTACTTTTAAGAAAAAGTTATTTTTTGCCAAAAATAGATTTTGATGCTAAGGGGGGACCCTTGGAAATTTTGAAAATTCAAAATTTTAAATCTCAAGTTTTCACTTTTAATCAACTCCTTATATCGTAATTAGTATAAAACAACACTTTAAACTTGATTCTGAGACCTTTCATTATTTTGTCAAAAATCATGTGAAATTGAACAAAAATTTTGACTTGTAAAGTTACTAGATCCAATGTCTGACCAACTTCAATCCGTCGTAGCTTTGTCAAAACTAAACCGATTTTCAAACGGAATGTCATTTTAATCATGGTTTGGCCTCTAAATTCGTTCTGCATTTAAATTTTTTTAACTTTTAAGAAAAAGTTATTTTTTGCCAAAATTCGATTTTGATGCTAAGGGGGGACCCTTGGAAATTTTGAAAATTCAAAATTTTAAATCTCAAGTAGTCACTTTTAATCAACTCCTTATATCGTAATTAGTATAAAACAACACTTTAAACTTGATTCTGAGACCTTTCATTATTTTGTCAAAAATCATGTGAAATTGAACAAAAATTTTGACTTGTAAAGTTACTAGATCCAATGTCTGACCAACTTCAATCTGTCGTAACTTTGTCAAAACTAAACCGATTTTCAAACGGAATGTCATTTTAATCATAGTTTGCCCTCTAAATTCATTCTGCATTTAAATTTTATTAACTTTTTAAAAAAATTTATTTTTTGCCAAAATTCGATTTTTATGCTAAGGGGGGACCCTTTGAAATTTTGAAAATTCAAAATTTTAAAACTCAAGTTTTCACTTTTAATCAACTCCTTATATCGTAATTAGTATAAAACAACACTTTAAACTTGATTCTGAGACCTTTCATTATTTTGTCAAAAATCATGTGAAATTGAACAAAAATTTTGACTTGTAAAGTTACTAGATCCAATGTCTGACCAACTTCAAACTGTCCTAACTTTGTCAAAACTAAACCGATTTTCAAACGGAATGTCATTTTAATCATGGTTTGGCCTCTTAATTCATTCTGCATTCAAATATTTTTTAATTCGTTCAAAAAATTATTATGCTCTAGTTCTAGCCTCTGATTTTTAAAGACATGTAAATTATTTTAGCTATTTTTATTCGGACATTACTGGCTGTAGGGTGTTAAGTGGTCCAGTTTCTCAGTAGGATGGGTCGTGGGGTTGTGTCGTGGGCAAGGTCAGTTAAGCGAATTGTGCCATTTATTGATTCAACATTTGCTCAGGGATTGGCATTGCCAGGACGACGAGCCGTAGGCCACATTGTCAAACTGCAAATGGCATAGTAATAAATATATAATAGTCATTTGTGGTTTTATGGCAAACCGCGACGCACTTAAAGAGTCAACAAATTCGAGGGAACACGCCAACACGACGGGGTAAAATGGCCAGCGCAGCGAGGAATTGGTCGGGTCTGGTTACGCTATGTCTGGGCCAGGAACGTGAGAAGGTACTACGATAGATATTGTGATTGATTTTGTGATTATCTGCGACATGAAAACATGGATAGTTTATGTGTGTTTAATGAACACATGCTTGTTACCAGCAATTTTGTTGGACGGGGAAGGGAAGCCTAATCAAAATTTGTCCAAGTCACGCATATAGTCGTAGTGAATCCTCTAGCTTCTTTAAGACTATTTTGTGCCTGTAATGTAATCCGTTTTCCTTTCGACACTTTCCTTTTGTCACCATGCAGCGGCAGGTGAGCAGCCAGCGCGCATCCCTGACCAAGTCCAATGTGGGTGCGCCATTGGGTGCACCTCCGAAGGTAAGTGGTAAATGGAACATCCAATTACACAAGAAACTCATAAGTTGCCCATTCCTATTCCAGGCGTGTATACGTTATCTGCCCACCTATCGCCTGGATCCAAAGAACCCATTGAACAAGGAACGCTTGGAGATTGCCATGAAGGACATTATGAACAGGAACTATAACGATGACTACTTGTTCCATCCAAAGCAATCCCATCATATGGCTGCCCAGGTCAGCGAAGAGATCAAAAACAGCATCAAACTTCTCAACTTTGATAGGTGTGTTATAATATTATAATATCTAATTGCCATACAATGTATCTTCCTTCCTTGGTTCCTCAGATATCGTTATGTGGTCTTGGTTACTGTTGGTGAATTACTCATGCAAGGACTTTGCTCCATGATGAACTTCCTGTGGGACGCCGATAAGGATGGTTATGTTAGCTACGCCATCAAGACACCCAAATATTTTGCTGTATGCACTATATTCTATTTATATTACGACTGAAAAGGCTTTCAACTGGATGTTTTATGAAATGTTATAAGCAAGATAATCAGTTTTCAAAATAGAATAAATAATTATTATCATGTTATTAAATAAAATTTAAAAAATATGAAGATGTATTAAGATTATGAGATCGTTTGTGATATGAATTTAAAAAAATAATTTTAAATGTATGATTGATGAGGAAAATTGTTATATTTCCTTACGAAACCCTTGGATAGATAGCAGCTCCAATTTCAACGTCTGATTTATCTCAGATATATCACTTTATTCACTTTGTTGCACAGTTAAATCACAATAACTGAAACTCGTTAACCACTGTATAGGATAGATAGGATACACACTTGCCGCTTTAATAAATTAATAGGACACACACAAATTGATTCCGATTGTTGATATTTTATTTGAATATTTATTTATTGTATATATAATAGGTATAATATATGGTGAAGCATAATTATTTGCAAACAACTCACAAATTCAATCTAATTAATAATTTGTATACGATTAACTTGATAACTTGTATTTGAATCTTGAATTTTGAAGGAGTCATAGGTATAGTATATATATTTGTAATATATAAGCTTATACATTGGCCAAACACATACACGCACATCACACACAGACACTTCAGTATAAGAGAGAGAAAATCATCTATAGATATATATAAATTTAAATATATATCTCTGTTGACACATTGTATTTTAATTGGATATATAGTATACACCATGGACCGATCGAGCGATAGATTCAGACCACACGACACAAAACTTGTTGTTGTTGATTTTATAGTTGTAGTTGTTGTTGAGAGCAACCATAAGAAAACCAATGTAACATTTGCAAAACCCATTTAAACGATTTCAATATTTTGAAACAAATGCTACACGACGTTCTCTTTTCGGATGGAAATGAAAGAACAATGCAGAAGAAACAGAAGATCAGAACGGATCAGGTCACTGCACAATGATAGATAATATATATTTATAAATATATAAGTATCTAGGAACAGATTCAAACCACTTTAAAAATAGCACACGGAAAACCCAGCAGAGTACAGTAAGGATTGGCAAAGTATCCATATCCACAACAGGAAACAGATTCACTTTCATAAAACTATTTCATATCTTTTGATAATAGGGTCACACTTTTTCCACTATTTTTTGTTCACACAAATCAAAACTTGTACGCCAACAAACAAATTATAACTCTTAAAACTGATGCAACTTATTAACACAATACAAAAGAAGGTAACACAAAACTTGATACATTTTTGTTTTTTTTTTTTTGTTTAAACTTGTTTGTTTTGTTGATATTAAATTTGCACTAATTGCACATTTCAAAAAACAGAAATTTTTCAATAATGTTTACACTGTTAATTCTTTTTTTTTTTTTAGATATATGTATATACAATTTAAATGAATACAAAAATTAAATAATTATAGAATTTGAATACTTTTGGCACAATTGTAATTAAAAAAAATAGAACTGTATTAACTTTTGAAACTGTTTAAACTTTACACTCTCACTACACAGAGAATAATCAGAATAATGTATAATCTTGCTTTGTTTTTGATTATAAACAAAAGCCATAAATAAGTTTTGTTTTGTCTGCAAAAAGAACAATAATTAATATTGGGATTAATTGAAGTGGAAAATCATCTCGTCTCGTCTCGTTTCATCTCATCTCATCTGAGGGTGTCTCTTGTTGCTGTCTCTCTTTCCAGATCAAGGGATGTTAATTTTAACTCTCTATAGGATTGATTTATGCTTCTACCAATACATATACACACACATTCATACATATCTACACTATGTATGCTGTGTAAGTCTACGATATATATAGATAACGTGTCCACAGAACTAGGATTACTTGTTCCTGTGAGAAAGGATCAAGATTGTTGTCTTTAAGCGGTTCCGCCACGCACAACAACAATGACCAGATGATCCTCCTTCAAGCCCTCCTCGGTGAGGCTGTGACAGGTGCGCTTCAGTAGATCCGTGGAGAAGTCGCACGGCGGGAATGCGTACAACACACCGGTGGCTTCCGTCTCCTTGTTGAGCAGCGAGATGACGCCGGCTGCTTCCTTTTGCTTTAGATAGGAGACCAGATTGCGCAATGGACGCGTCTGCACGCTGGCATCATCGCAATCAGTGTCCACCGTGGAGCCAGCCAATCCCATGAATATGGCATGCGATGTTGAGGAAGCAATACGCTTTTGTACATCCTCCAGCTTGGGCGGATCGAGTCGCAGTCTCTGTGTAATACGCAAATTGTGTTTGCCCTCCTCGTCGCGCATCAGAGATTCCACAATGTCCGTATCGCCGTCTGTCAAATGAAACTTGGCCGGGAATAAGGAACTCTTTAAGATGAGCGCACCTGTCCAGATTGTGCTGCACTTGCGTGCCACCTCGGGCACCGTAGCTGCCGATCCGAGGACATCATTGCGACGCGTCGAAGTGTCCGAGTCGGAGCCGGGAGAGCGTGCACGCTTTATGGGCGAACGGGAGCGGGAACGCTCAACTCCGGGTTCCCGCGAGCTGGAACGAGCACGATCGTAGGACTCGCCCGGTGGACGTCTCCATTCGTCATCGGCACCACCCGGTGGTGGCACAGATGACGCACCGCCCATAGCACTGGGATGCGGTGGCCTGTGCACATCATTGTGATAGTGATACATGCCACGTCCACGACCACGATAGCCACCACCACGACCGCGATAACCGCCACGGGGAGGATACGGTGAATAGCCACCACGTGGAGCATATACCGCCGTCTCCTCATAGTAGGGATCATACTCTGGTCGCCTGTACTCCACAGCACTTTCGTCATACGCCGGTTTCGAGGTCTTGAAGGGTGCAGCTGGCGTCGAACCCGGCAGCTCTGCAAAGTCCGTACGCAGACGACGCTCCGGTCCGCCCAAGGGGAAGCCACGCATCTCCTTCACAGCTGAGGTGGCTGCCTCAACCGTTTCATATTGGATGTAGGCATAGGGTTCGCCCTTTTGATATTCGATCTTCTTAATGGCCCCGAACCGATCGAATTCCCGCTCCAGCTGTGTCACCGATGTCCAGGCGCCCAGTCCACCAATCCACATGCGGGTGGCGGGCGTCACCTTGCCGTAACCGATTTTGCACTGGAATTTGCCAATGTACTGGCCGGATAGTTCGATCTTGGCACGATGCGCCATGTCCAGATTCTGATAGCGCACAAAGGCGAAGGCGTTGCCGGTGCCAGGAGGCGGTCTCTTGATGTCAATATCGTCGACTACGCCGTATTTGCCAAAGATGCGACGCAGTTCGTCGTCGGCAATGGTCACCTCGAGGTTGCCAGCGAACAGAGTACGCGTGGAGAGTGGATCATCTTCCGGCTGTACGTGATGCAAATAATTGGGAAACTTGTCCTTCTTACTCTCGGGCTTCTCGTACGGAACATGTGGACGTGGTGCCATGGGACGCATTGGAGCGTACTGATGAGGCGGCGGATGGCCGCCGTGCAGATGATGAGGATGCGTGTGCGGATGACCCCGATGCATGGGCGGACCACGGGGCGGATGTGGATACTCATGGTGCATGGGACGATATTCGCGAGGGTGCACTGCATGCGGATGAATGGGTGGACCATAGCGATCATAGGGATCTATGGGTGGTCGTCGATGATCCAAGGGCACACCCGGTCCCATCGGCGAGCGGGAATAGTGATACCGCTCATAGTCCGGCGGAGAAATGGAGTGGCGTGGTCTGTAAAATATATATATATGAATATATTTATATATATAGGAATATATTCAACTGTTTAGTTACCTGTACTCTGGCCGCGTTGTTGACTTGTACACGGGCTCCACAATGGCCATCTTGTCGTAGATGATGAGACGCGGCTTGTGATGCTTTGCCTCACGTGCATCCTCTGGCGTACGGAAGCACACATAGGCGACTCGCTCATCCAGGTCATGGGCTAGCCGTACACTAAAGTCACCAAATTTCTTGTACTCGCGGTAAAGTGTCTCCTCGATGAACTCATCCGGCGCCTTTGGCGGCAGCGCACTGACGCACAACACCTTGTAGCCGGCGGGACGCTCGGCAGCTGGTGGACCACGCATGTAGGGCTCCCGATGCGGCGATCCATAGCGACCACGCGGACTGGGTGAACGCTCCAGGCGACGACGCATGCGCTCCGGCGATATACGCTCCGGGGAATCGCCCGGCACACCGCCTCCATTATCATAGCCACGACCCATGCTCCGGGAGTTGCGTACTAGATTACCTCGGCCTGGTGAGCGGGATGCGCTGCGCTTCATATTGTGGATTTTGACTGTAATACGATCGAGATCAGCTCCTTCTCTATGAATACTCATGAGCAGGAGCAGAATCAGAATCAGATGAGATAGCTACGCCAACTGTGCGACTGTCTCTTTCTTTTGTGACAAAGTCTGCAATATACATACACATGTTTATATATTAATCAAATATGTCAATGTATTTAGTTAAGATCAACTGCGTTTTCAATTTATTACATATTTATTATATGTACATATTTATTATATGTATGTATGTCTGTGCATAAGGAAAATGAAGATAAATTAGCCGCAAAACGAAAAAAAAAATGGCGGCGTTCGACTTTCAGCGTCGACGACGAGACACTTAAACAAAATTACGACTACAAATGGCTACGAATGCATGTTCTCAACGAAGCAATCTATTTTGTTAACTTATTACTCACCACTAACTTATTTAGCAGATTTTAATATAGTGCACTTTATAATTAATAATTTTATTGATTGGCACTGAAAATTTCAACTTCCTGCGGCTTGCGAATTCTTTCTGTATTCGACGAAAAAATTAGAGATGTGTCTATCCCTGAAGAACTATCGATGGAAATATCGATTCATCGAATTTTCACATTTTAAAATCAAAGATCAGCATTTATTGGGTCACAAATAAATATATTTTTATATATATGATACACATTAAAGTATAACACATTTAAATTAAATAGGATTTAATAACAAGCAAAAGCCAATTTGCTTATATAATTCATTATTGAAAGCATCGATTTTTAAGCATCAATGTCATTGCTGAAAACAAGAAAATCATCGAATTAACTAAACATCGATGATTCTTCAGCTGTACCAGTTCAACTGGTAATCAACTCCGATACCTGAACTAAAATGAACGGAAATGTACTTATTTTTTTATGTACCAAAAATCATTCCAGATCGGAAACTTTTACCTAATGGGCAACCCTCGGCTTAACGACGACGCGCCGAAGGAAACCGGCATTCATAAACTTTTATTTTAATTATTCCAAGCAAACCATATGCAAAATGGAATGCGAATATTGTACACCAGGTGCATTTATAGGTATGCTAGGTACGCAAAATATAAAGAATTTCCCACAAAACCAAATTTTATAACAGCAATAAAATGCGATTAACAAGGAACTGACCGACCGACAGCTGTCTGCCTGAACAAACATAAATACGTATGTAAATATGTACCTGCTATGTATATGTGTGCAAGTGTGTGCGACGGCTAGTCTAACTCGCTCTCTCGCTCGCGCTCTTTAAGTGTGTATGTATGTATGTAAATGTGTTTATATAGCAAACAGACGATAACACAGTTCTCTCTAATGGAAAAATATAGAATTCAGCATACGCTTAAATGGCAAATATGCGAGCGATTACTAGTCATTCTACTTTTGACAATGTCTGCGAGCGGTAGCAAAATTGAAGGCGTCTCCGACGACGGCACTGGTGTTGTGAAAGATCAGGCACGGTACGACTACTACCGCATCTATAATGTCCAGTTTGATAACGAGGAGCAAATCAAACTGTTCCAGCAGTTGGAGGAGGAGAGCGACAGTCTCACCTTCATTGGACACGCACGCGAAATTGGCCAAAAACTTTCCATTCTGGTCGCTGCTCATCGAGTCGCTGACTTTGCGGATTTGCTAAAAACCTATAAACTGGAACATCGGGTTTTGGTAAGTGTTCTCCTATAAATTTTTAATAACTATGACATATGCTAATACTGTTTACTTTTTTTTGCGCACAGACTTATAATTTCCAGGAGAAAATTGATCGCAATATGGGCGAAGTTTTGCCCGAGGGCATTGATGTCTCCAAATATGATTGGCAGCACTTTTTCCACTTGAAAACCATTTACGATTGGATGGATGACATGGCCAGCAAGTATCCGGATCAACTGAGCGTCCTTGACATGGGCACCAGCACCCAAGGAAATGCCATGAAAGGCGTCAAGATTGGTAACAATCCGGCCAACAAAGCTATCTTCATTGAGAGTGGAATACATGCTCGAGAATGGATTGCTCCGGCCACAGCCACGTATATAATCAATGAGCTGCTGACCTCAAAGGATGAGGGCATCCAGGAGCTGGCAAAGAACTACAATTGGATTGTGTTTCCCTGCGTTAATCCTGATGGCTATAAATATACCTTTGAGCACGATCGCATGTGGCGTAAGAATCGTCAGTTGTTTGGAACTTGCCGCGGCGTCGACCTAAATCGAAACTATCCCGATCATTGGAACACGATAGGATCAAGCAGTGATCCTACCCGCTATGATTTTGCCGGTCCTAGCGCTGGAAGTGAGTTGGAAACGCAGCGATTGATTGAGTTCATACGTGGACATGTGGAGAAGGATCAAATTAAGACATATATTGCCCTACACTCGTATTCACAAATGCTCATGTTCCCATATGGCTACACAAAGGAACATGTTTCCAACTATGATGACCTGCAGGAGTTTGGCAAGAAGGCGTCGGCTGCCATTAAAGCTGAGAGCGGTCGCGATTACATTAGCGGCAATATTTGTGAGACCATTTATCCCTCGAGCGGCGGCAGCATGGACTGGGCACATGCCGAGGCGGGCATTCCCATTGCCTACACATTTGAGCTACGTGGACCTCCCGACAGCCAGGATCTTTTCATACTGCCAGCTGTTGAGATCCAGCCAACGGCCAGCGAAGCCTTCACTGCAATCCGCACAATTGTCGAAGCCGCCGCCGAGAAGGGATATTACAAATAAGATACGAGTAATTATATTAACAGATAACAGATATTCTAGAAGACTTGACGTTCAACGCATTTTAAATAACATTTATTATTGTCTAATTGCGATGTTATATCTTGTACAAATGCTATTGCTTTACTGCTTTGCAAGATAAGAAAATAAATATCAGCATATATAGTACATACAAACTCGTTTATGAGAGATATCTTAGTTGTGTGGTTTTTGTGGTTGATTTATATACAAGTCTTTTAAATATGCGCGCTCAATGTATTTTTTTTTAAAGCACCTCCTGATAAAAATATACCAGAACACCGGATAATTACAGAAAGGCCACACTTGTAAATGTCAACTTTAGGTAGTACAAATTTCAAATTTAAATTTGTAATAATTGAATGAAAATTAAAAAAAAAAAAAATCGACAAAATTAATTAATTGTCTAAAAAGGTATAAAATGTTTAAGTAACCATTTTTGGCATTGTTCCCAAAATGGTACACGTTGCCAGATCGAAAATTCTGACAGGGTGGCAGCCTGTGGGTCAGGTGGCAACCTTTGGACCAAAACAGTGTTGCCACACCAGTTTTGCCAAAATTCCAGGGGGTCACACTGTACACATCCCTATAGGTCTCGGCAGAAACATATAGATTTTTTTTATTAAACACTCGCAATTTAACAATAAAAAAAGAAGCCGAAGTAGTTACGTTTTTTATTGCTATAACGTAGAATAAGAAGCATCACTTTGTTTGCAACGTGTACGTGTAAGGTAAGCAAGCGAAGCGAGCCAAAAGTGAAAGTCCCAGAAAAAGTACAAAGAGAGATAGAGAGAGAAAAAGGTGAAAAAGAGCCAGAGTCTGGGTGAGAGAAAAACGATTTTTTCAGAGAACAACGCGGATTTTCGTATTTGCTGTGGACGGGGAAACGTGTGAACTGAGCAGAACCTGGTGAGTACATTTTCATGCCTGTTTGCAATTGGTATTTTTGTATTTGTTGTATTTGTATTTGCATTTTCAATTGAAGCCGAAAATAATTTGAAAGAAGAGAAAGAAACCAAAAGCAGGAAAGCAACGGCGCCAAGCGAAACGAAACGTAAAGAAAGAAAGAACGGAGAAGGCAAACAACAACTAAAACAATAACAACAAAAATAATAACGAGAGAGAAAAAGTAAAAAGAAAACGAAAAGAAAAGACAGCGCGCTGCCGAAGACCGTCAAAATTCTGAGCCACAGCCAGCACCACCACCACCACAACCACACACCACCTTACAACACCAGCACCTGCACCTTATTAGCTGCCACCACGCTCCACCACAAACAGCCAGCCATAATGTTCGTCAATTCGATGACGTTCCGTGGAAATCCGGCTAACTATCATCAGCAGCAGCCGACGCTCAATCATCATACGCTGGCTGCGGCCGCTGCCCATCATCAGCAGCAACTGCATCATCATGCTGCAGCGACTGGTCATCTCGGTCATGGTGTTGGTGCTGGGCATGCGGCCAGCAATCATTTGGCTGCTGCAGCCGTTCTCGGCAGACATGGCCATAACTCGCTGAATACCGGCCACACCTCCAGCTCCCAGTCGCATTCGAATGGTGCACTGGCCAGTGGCAGCAGCGGCAGCAGCAATAGCTCACCGGATAGTGGCAAGATTTACATCAAGAATCTGGAGCGTTCGATTGACAACAAGGCGGTGTATGAGACCTTCTCGGTGTTTGGCAACATTCTCAACTGCAATGTGGCCAAGGATGAGGAGGGCAATTCACGTGGCTATGGGTTTGTCCACTTCGATTCGGAGGAGGCCGCACGTGCGGCCATTGAGAAGGTCAATGGAATGCTATGCAATAATCAGAAGGTGCATGTGGTCAAGTTCATACCACGGCGGGATCGCGAACAGGAGAAGGCCACCCATTTCAAGAATCTGTATGTGAAGAACCTTAGCGAGGAGTTCACCGAGCAGCATTTGCGTGAAATGTTTGAGCCCTATGGCCGCATCACCAGTCACAAGGTGCGTACATATACAAATACCTATAAATCTATACATATGTCTATATCTATATATATATATATATATATATATATCAGGCACTGCGAATAACAGTTGTAGATTTAAAAAAATTTACATCCTTAAAATTGAATAATAAATATTACTTAAGATTTTTATTATAAAAAATTTAAAATAACTAATTTCATTTTTTTTTTATAAAAATTAAATATAATTATTAATTTGAATTTTTATTATAAAAATCAAAAATAAAAATTATTTGTCAATTTCTATTATAAAAATTGAAATATAGAAATCCAGTGTAAATATCAATACCGTAAACATCCTTTAATTTACGTCCTGTAAGGTCGTGTAGTGTATCATATAAAAAGTATTGAGTCACACTTAATTAATATTTTAAGATTTTGGAAATACGCCACTTGGTTTCAAGGATATTTACAGTCAATTTTTATTCAATTGAAAGTGACAAATAATTTTTATTTTTGATTATTATAATAAAAATTGAACTTAAAATTTATTTATAATTTTTAAACTAAAATTTAAATTAATAATTATTTTTAATTTTTAAAATAAATATTGAAGCTAATAATTATTTTAATTTTTAAAATAAATATTAAAATTAATAGTTATTTTTCAACTTCATTTATAAAAATCAGCAAATAATTGTTATATCATAATTTTCAATTTAAAAATGTTAACTGTTATGGCCCCTGTATATATATATATATATATATATATATATATATATATATATATATTTATGTTTTGTGCATTTTTGCAAATATATATATATTCTGTTGGCCAGGGGCGGTGGCGGTGACAGTTGCGGGGGTGCGTATATTGTGAGAGCCAATTGCAGATAAACCATGTGGCACAGTTAGCCCAGCTCTTAAGTGAGTGGGAGTAACAAGGCTCTCTCTCACTGTCGCACTCTCTCTCTCTCACTGTCACTGTCACTCTCTTGCTGCGCATGCCCAACCAAACGTGGTTAGAACCATTTAATTGGCACTCAAAACAGTGTGTCAAGAATGCATTCAATTGATTTGTTAAGTAATTGTTAAGTAATTATTGATGCTAATTATGATATTCCATTCCTGCTGCAGCTCATGCTGGATGAGGAGGGACGCTCGCGCCGTTTTGGATTTGTGGCATTCGAGAATCCACAATCGGCGCTGGCCGCCGTCATTGGATTGCATGGCAAGCAGCTGGGCGACAACAAGTTCTTGTATGTGGCAAGGGCGCTCAGCAAGAATGAGCGACAGCAGGAGATCAATCGTAAGCTGGAGGAGCGTAAACGTCAAAAGGCCGGACAAATATTCTACTACTAAACACAGAAATATTTGGCTGCAGTTTTTCAAAACAAATGAATGAAGAAACGTAAACAGTTGGAGCGATTTTGAGAAAACGAGAAGTTTATTTAGAGATGTTCCCAAAAACACACACTCCCTCGTCCCCCCATAAACACACATCTAGCTATTTCTACTATATACAAGAAATTATATTGTGCAGCTAACAGAACAGAACAGAAGAGTTACAAACAGAGAAAGCACATAAGAGACATGCAATTACATTTAGGCATAGGCAACCTCCTTCCTCCCCCTCTCCCCCTCAGCACACACCCCCTAAAAACACACACACACAAGTCTACAGCTGTAGAAATTGAACACACAGAAGAATTGAGTGAAATGCAAAATCCGATTTCTATATAGTAACCATAGAAATATGATAATAAAAATTCGCTAGTTTTTCTTTAAATTCCTTTCGATTAGATGTTTGTCTCTTGTTGAATTTAATGAAAAGAGGAGAAGCTTTTTTAGACTCCAGAACAGAGTGCGTACGCATTAATCTAATCCATAAAAATACTTATAGAGAGCACGCAATTAGCAAGTGAAATCTAAGATCGAGATCGAGAAGCGTAGCTACAACACCATGTTCAACCATGGGCAAATAATGAATATTTACACATACTATATTAAACAAAAATATATTAAAAAAAAATAAAAACAAATAAAAAAAAACAAATACACAATTGATGTAAAATTCTATAAACAATTAAAGCACCCACTTTACGTATATAAAGGAAAAAAAAAAACAAAAAAGAAACGAAAAAAAAAACATTACACGCTGTAGTTTAAAAGCGTTTATAATAATACTCACACACACACACACACACACACACACTCACACTATCTAATGCTAGTTTTTTAAAAGAGCAACAATTGAAAAATGAAAATAAGGGAATTCTAGAAAAACAACAACGACAACAATAACAACAAATGCACAAGGGAAACTCTTGTGTGCAGTTGTTCTTGTTGTTGGTGCAATGAGTATTAAACATTTTTAGCAATTACAAAACATTTTTGTAATTTATTGTAAATTGTTTCAAGTAGCTACAAAAATAAAAAGAAAAACATGCAACATTGAAACCAGCAGAGCAAACAAACATAAACAAAAATTCAAAGAGAATACCTTAAATAAATAATATGTATGTGTAACACAAATGCAAAATGTTTAAATTTTTTTAGAAAAACATATACACACACACACGAATAAAAGAAAAAGAAAAGCGGAAAATGAGCACATTTATAAATGAACCGGAAAAATGCAAATACTACATTAATAATTTAAGATTATTGAGCTTAATTTTTAAAAACAAAAGAAAAACAATGTTTCAAAGAACGCAAAAACAAAATGAAAAATTTCCCAAGAATAATTAAACACTCGAACAAATTTGTATAGTTAAAAAAAAGAGGACAGGTAAACAGAAAAATATAGTAATTAAATAAATGGAAAACCTTAAAACCCAATACATAAAAGAAAAACTCAAACACTTTATCAATATTTATTATTTAGAATTATTTAATTGAACCTTGTTTTGAGTTTTAGGGAGCTGCTAAGCAAAATTGACAGCTAAAAATAATAATTATAATTTACAGGAAATTTGGTAGTATTAGTAAACATACACTCACTCACACACACGCAATATGAATTTAGAAAAATGGAAAAATATTTATGCAAAATGTACAAAAAAAGAAAACAGAAAAAAAACAAAAATAAGAAATCTTTTTCGTTTGCAAAGCAAATGCGACATATGTGTATTTTTATCATTAATTGTAATAAAATGGAAATTTAATTGCTTTTGCAGAATTGAACTAAAAAAAACAAAAACATAAATCCGACAACTATGATTATGAATATTGAATAGAATGAGAAAAACAAAAAGGAAACCTTGAAATATAACCTTTTATAGTACTAAATTTTTAGCCAGTACAATTTAAATGAACGTAATGTAAAACGTTAATGCAAAATTATACATGATATATATGCATATTTACAAGGCGAAAACCCGAAAACAAAATAAATAAATCGAAAGAAAACAAAAACAAAAAACTTAAAAAAAACACAATTCCAAAATTTATAATAAATACTCTATTTTGCACATTTTGCTAAATGAGACATTAATTACAAACATATAATACGAATTTTACTATTATTTTCTTTCTTGATTTGTTTCTTTTTTAATATAAACTATATATATTTTTTGTGCAGTAGGTGGATCTCACATTATAATGTTGAGTTCCCCAAAAGAACAGTTACACGCAGACACACGCATAGTACAGATATACATATATGTATTTATATATATGTAATTCCATTGAAAACAAAAACTCCTAATTATAAACATATTAAAAATCAAGAAAAAGAAAATACCTACTTATTAAAACAAAAAAAAAAACCAAGACGATATGAAATTAAATGATGAAAAATCAAGATGAAGTAATGCAGTAATATGAGAAATTTGAATAAAAATGCTTTTGCAAAAAGTGTTTAAAATTGAAACACATTTTCTTATTTTCCTTCCTTCTTAACATAACAGAAATTTGAAACTTAAAAACAAACATTTGAATATATATGTAGACATGGGTAAAATATTAATCATCATCGATTACTTCGATATCGCTATTCGGTGATTTCAGCTCCTCAATTTCATCCTGCAAGTCCTCGATCTGTTCGTCGTACTGACGTTTAAGGGATTCAATCTATTGATTGGGAAAAGTATTATTATAAATCTTAATTTTGGATTGAGTAAAGAAATTACCTTGGCCTCAAATTCTCGCCGCTGTATGAGCAGCAGGTTCTCATTCCGCAGCTCAGCCTGTTTCTTAATTAATTCTATGCTCGATCCGAATCCATCGGTTAATTCCCTGCGCAATTTCTCCTCTTGCAGCTGCATCTGATGTATATGATTCAGTTTTAATTGCTCGTTTTCGGCACGCAGACTGTAAATAAAATTAAGTCACTTATAAAAGTTGTTACCTTTTAAAAAAATTATATTTACCTGACAATCTGTCGCTCCAGTTCATCAACGTAATCCTGCGATCGGTTTGTTGAGTTTTGATCGATCTGGGCAAAGGCGGAATATCGCGTATTGTGCTGTTTGACCAGCGGCTGCTTGAAGATGATGTTCTTGGCTATGGACGCAAAGCTCAGCACGTTAAGGTTCTCTTCGTAGAACTTGTCCAGCGGCGTTACCGTCACTATCATGGCCAATCTCTCCTTGCCCAATAAAGCCGCTTGCAGCAGCAATGTGAGCTTCGAGTCGCGATAAGGTATAACATCTGTATTGTTTCGTTTCTTTGATGAACTGGCCGCATCCATGCAGCGTCCCAGTACCATCAGGGATGTGTTAATGCTTTGCGCTTCCCTTAATCGTGATCCAACCGTACCCGTCTTATCCACCCGTTCAGAGCCGGCAAGATCACAGAACTTGTAGGAGCTGTGTGTGGTCATTCCCGTTCGATGGTACTTGAGCACATCCACCGTGAACACACAATGGGATCGACTCGAGTTGGCATTCACTGATGTTGCTGCATAGCTGATTCGTTGCTGTCCCAGTCGCAGCAGCTTGATGGCATCTTCTCCGCTCTGCACAAACACACTGGTCAATCCCTTGATGAACACCTGACCCTTGTTGCACACGATCTTGAGGGTCTTGCGTCGTGGTTCGGCCATAGTTGCCTGCTTCGGTGGCATGGTTAACAGGTCGTAGACGAGCTCGTTATAGATCTCCACAAATGACACCCATATCATCACAGACACATCCGTCTCCTCCAACTCCACGAAGTTGTGATCTCCTTTGATCGCATGATGCAGTCGATGATACTGTGCACTTATGTCCGGACACAATGCCAGCAGCTCTTTGCGGATTTGCAACTCTTTGATGGCCTTCTCATCCTCCAATATCAGCATCCGTGCATTGATCAGCTTCAACTTGGGCGTCGAGTAGATTTGTTTATGGTACATTGTGAAAATGTTCTCCAGAGCACGCGGTAAAACTCCAGCTCTCGCATTGTCGCCTGTAATATAACAATGATTAATATAATCAATATATACATTTCCAACTTCATACCAAGCAGTGTGTAGGTTTTGCCCGATCCAGATGTGCCATATGCCATGATCGTAACGCATTCTTCATCCACTATCCGGGGTCCCACGCATAAATCGTAGACATCGCGTTGTCCCACGGAACTATCCAATATCGTGGAGAAACTAAAGTGCTTCTCCATGCGATTGGTGTTGTTGCAATTGTTTTCATTGGTGGCTGCACAAGTAATCAGTTTATTTCCGGCATCCGAGATGCAATATAACTTAGAGGGCGACTCCACAGGTCGCATGCGCAGAAAGACTTGAGGACCTGTCTCCACCTCACTGCTATCTGTCATGTAGGCATCATCGTCGCCGTTTGTTGTCGCGTATTCCGATTCTGTGTCCGAACAATCCGTCGAACTGTCGCTGGATTCCGGAATTACCTCGTCAAACAACCGCTGCTGTTTATTGGGACGAGGTCGGAAACGCCGATCCACGCTTGGATCTCGTGGCATTAGAAACGAGCGCTTTTCTTTTATCATATCTTTATCCATTATTTTGCAGTAAACTCACAACTTTTAAAATTTCTTTCTTCTCGTTTTGGCGGCCTCACAGATGGAGAGACGCCTATTTTGTTGCCAGCTATTTTGAAATAGAGTTGTATTGAATAGTTCGCACTAAGTTCTATTGAACTAGTCCTTAAGGTGAACGAACAAACTAAATCCCTGATTGTTGTTCATTTAGTTTCAATATAAAAATCGAGCCAGATCCGGAAGATTTTGCTGGGTGGCAATCCTTGAGCAGAGTGGCAGCACTGTAAGAGAGTGAGTGAATGAGAGAGAGAGAGAGAGTCTGCACTACTTAAAGCCCCATCGGCTGACAAATCAAATCATTCGTGTTTTCTTCGTCGTTCGGTAAAGCTGGGCCAAATAGGCAAAAATAAATTGTGCACGCGCATTCAAAAAAATCCAGCATTATTTAATCGCCCTCACGTGTATTTTGCAATAGTGAAATAATACAATCAGATAGAGGAAGTACTCAAAGTCTAATTGTGGAAATCAACAGAAATGCAGACGTACATTACATAAGCAAACGGCAGAATTCGAAAGTCATTTTCAACTAATCATATAATAAAAAGGCAGCAACAAAGCAGCCTCGTCACAGCAGATAGAAATACATTTCGTCAGCAATAAATATCTGCACGCTTACACATACATATGCCGATTAATGTATGTATTTAGCTGCAGAGTACCAGTAAGAAAAACTACTTGGAAACTGAACTGAGTCAAATTGCCAAAGAGAAAATATGTGCTCGGCAACAAAGCAAAGGCAGAAATGTATAAGTATACGTAGCAGCAGCAGCAACAACAATAAAGGCAGCAACAAGAACAACAGACAAAAATCGGCGCATAGCAACAAGACAAATTCGTCAACAATTCAAATTGCGGCCATGTGCAACGAGTTTCTGTGACTTTTTGATTACAAATCAAACTCACAGCGTAGCTGCAAAAGCTCCAAAGCCAAAGATTGTAAATAATACAATAATATTACGAATACATAGATAGTACAATTGTAAGTTGCACAAATATTAAAGAGAGAAATCGAAAGTGATTGCGCTGCATTAAGAAATTATTAAGAATATTCAACAAATTCAGAGTCAAACACACACAAAAAAAAACAAAACAACAAAACAATATCAAAATGAATCCAAGCACAGCGCCGACCAGTCCCAGCAAAATTAAATTTAACGTATTCTCACATGTTAAATACGAGCATCTAGTTGCGGGAGTATCCGGCGGAGTTGCATCCACGCTAATATTGCATCCACTGGATCTTATTAAAATACGCTTTGCTGGTAAGTAACAACAACAACAACAAGCAATAAACTCCACAGAGAGAGAGAGAGAGAGTTGCTCTCTTTACTTTTACTGCTTCAATCTCTTGCACTGACATAAGTATGTGTGAGTGCGTGTGCATGTGTCACGTGACTGACCAACTGAGAGCATTCTTCTCTTTTGTTTGCATCACTTTATTCTTATCGCATTGCATTCAGTCTGTCGTCTTGTGAAAACTTTCCATGGAAATGTTTGGAAAAGCGGCAAATTGAATCAAACAAGCAAACAAACAAACAGCTGCAGTAATAAGTTTACTTTTTATTCTGTTTTCTAACATTTAACACATTTGACACGTATTTATTGTGTTGTTGACAGGCTTTTCAAATCTCGAAATTTCGTGACCGATTAGGCTTCTTTTTGACTTATCATCAGTCAGAAATTGGACTTGATAAGCGCAATCAACAATCGTATCACCACGCCCCCAAAAAGACCGAGTATATTGCCATATTGTTGTTTATTTGCAACATTTTATTGCATTTATCATAAACATATTGGAGTATAAAATTCGATATTAACTTTCAGGCTATGACTCAGGCTTATATTGTTTATTTCCCATACTACTCATATCAGCATGTGCATAGTTATAGTTGTCCTCGTTTACAGTCAAGTGTATTCATTGTTTCCGCATATTCGGATTTTCAATAAAATAAAGACAATAACAAAAACAACTGGAACAGGTTTTTCAATGTGCGTAAACAATTTATTCATTCAATTTTGCAATGCAATAAATACTTGCTGCTTAGTTAACATTTAACACCGACTTGTTTAAACGCCAAAAAGCGCCAATTTCCAGTGTAAATATATTCAAATGTAAAAAATATTTGCATATACGGTTATATTATTATTGAAATCGGACATGAGCCTCAACAACAATAACAAGTTGAGTTGTTTTTGCGAAAAGAGAAGAAAGGCAAAAGCTGATAATAATAATGATACCAAATAGAATTTAGCTCGATCTACAATACAGTCAGTAGTAAAAGCGTATGCTGACGCCATCTGTTGTTTAGAATTCACAACTAAAGCACACACTTACACACACTATTGCAAGCACACGCGCATGAAGTATGACGCACCTAGAGGGGGAATAACAACAAAAGGAAAATAAGCAAAACGTCAGCGACGGACTTAAACTTGTTTATCTTTTTTCATTATTTTTATTTTGCACTCGTTCGTATTCAGCGTCGGCATCACGTGACGAACGTGTTGACTGTACATTGCAGAGCTTTTAACGGAAACTCGCGCAACTGTCAGTTTACACACACAAAAATACGCACACTGCGAACTGGTTTCCAATTGGATTGTTGTCAAGTGAGAGAATCTGATCGTAGGGCACAAAATCAGCTGTTTTATATCGAAAGTAAATAAGGAGTCAAAATACAGTAGTCTCTGGCTACAAGTATCAATGCTTATGGCATTTTGTAGCTTACCTTTTCTGTCCCAAGGTTAAATACACTATATACAATAGCGAAAACTGTGTGTGCTATAAATAATCTGAACGGGAGACGAGCCCCTTCATTTGTTGTATTCTGTTCAGTTCTTGATTGAGGTGCTGTTGTCAGGCCAGGTCAGAATTGTGCTGAGCGTCAGCAAATGTTATTAGCATTTCAGCTTTTTTGTTATTGCGGTTTATAAATAAAGTGTGTGTTCTAACGAGTACATAATAAGCAACAGCTTATTTTCATTGGACTCTTATCACACCCGTCGCGTGTAATTAGCGCTATCTCTCTTCTAGCCATACAACAACAACAAACACAGACAGCAACGAAAACAACTTGTTGCTGTTGTTGTTGTTGTTGTTGTTATTCCGGCCATTAGCCAGGCTGTGAAGTCAATAACTGGCTGGGAAGCGTACAGTCTCAGGCCAATTTACCAAAAAAATAAAAATGAAAGCAGCTGCTGAATATTCAATTATTAAAATAAACAGCAAGTTTGAATTTGCACAAAAATAATATATTAAAGTGTAAAAATATATATACAGCTATATAGCTTGTTAAGTAATTGTTAAGGAAATAATAACTTAATTTAGTTTGCAAAAAATTAATCCTTTTTTCGAAATTTCCTAAAACAAAATTAATAATATATAGAAATAAAAAGAAATTTGTATGTACAGTACTTTCTGATATATATAAAATATTATAAATAGATTTAAATTAGATTTTTACTAAAAAAAAATACTCACTGCCCAATTTTTATATTAAAAAAAAATAAATGTGTATACGTTTTGAATCGCATACAGTGATAACTCTCAAACTGAATTGGGTTTTTTCACCGTAGACAGTCTGTCTCTTTGTTTCAATGTAAACCCAAGGCTGTCTCTAGGTCTACAGTCTAGACACCTAAATAAACACTACTCATAATATATACAGCTTATCATTAACGCGCATTGTTTGATTTGTCATTACAGTGAACGATGGAAGGACGGCGACAGTGCCACAGTATCGTGGTCTGGGCAGTGCCTTTACCACCATATTCCGGCAGGAAGGATTCCGTGGTCTCTACAAAGGTGTCACACCCAATGTCTGGGGCTCGGGCTCATCGTGGGGTCTTTACTTTATGTTGTAAGTAGACAATTGCAAAATTGCCTTGGCATTTGGTATTTAAACATTCTTTTTATTTTGGCAGCTACAACACAATAAAGACATTCATTCAGGGCGGCGATGCGACGACGCCACTTGGTCCCACAATGCATATGTTGGCCGCCGCCGAGTCTGGTGCACTCACACTGCTCCTAACGAATCCCATTTGGGTGGTCAAGACACGACTGTGTCTGCAATGCGATTCGTCGAGCAGCGCGGAATATCGTGGCATGATGCATGCCCTGGCCGAGATCTACAAGGCAGAGGGAGTGCGTGGACTGTATAGAGGCTTTGTGCCCGGCATGCTGGGCGTTTCCCATGGAGCCATACAATTCATGACCTACGAGGAGATGAAAAACGCCTATAATGAATACCGCAAGCTGCCCATCGATACTAAATTGGTTAGTATATATAAAATATATACAATCACATGACCAAACTGCGCGTGTTGTCATATGTATATACAAATGTATCTATTTAAGTCTATATATACATTGTGTATATATCGTTCCATTGGGAACGATGACGCCTTTGGCAGCAGTCCCATCTTTTAAAGGTTGTTTGGCATTGCGACTAACTTTCGATTCTTCCACAGGCCACAAGTGAATATTTGGCATTCGCGGCGATATCGAAGCTGATTGCCGCCGCAGCGACATATCCATATCAGGTGGTGCGGGCACGTCTGCAGGATCATCATCATCGCTATAGGGGCACCTGGGACTGCATCAAACAGACTTGGAGGTACGAACGCATGGGAGGTTTCTATAAGGGACTGGTGCCGTACCTGGTCCACGTAACGCCCAACATTTGCATGGTTATGCTCATTTGGGAAAAGCTGACCAGCTAAAGTCGCTAGAGTATTAACTAATAACTTAGTAATCTAATCTAAACTAACCTAAACTGAATTCATTTAGATCATAGAATTAGATAAACAACATATTGAATTTAAGCACTCTTGAATATACGAATCTATTTCTAATTTGCAAACAAAATGTGCTTAGCTACAAAATGACAAAAAACGTTATCATAATTTGTATTATCATTATGATTTGTTTAGTTGTTAATTGTAATTAGTTGTAAGTTAATTCCATAGTTAGTGTAACTACTAAATTGAATCGAAACTTGTTGTCCTTAAAAGTGAAATCAAATTTCAACAACTTTAGTTTAGTTTAGCTAAATTATTTATATTTATTTTTAATAATCACATAATGTAAATATGTCATTTTCACTTTGGCAAAAAGATTCTTCATAATTTTGCAAATGGTTTATGCTTTTAAACTACTTTTAAACTTGACATTTATGAGCACATAAGCATATTACATTTAAATGTAAAACTTAAAAAAAAAGCATTGTGAACAAAACTAGAAAAGAGTAAAGAAAAGCGACATAAAGTAAAAAATAATAATCAACGAAAGAAAGAATGAAAAAAAAAACAAACAAACCTAAGTACACAAATTAAATTGCCAAGAAACCAAACTAAAGAGTTTCCCCCACAAGTTTTCAATACGAGTCTTTTCATTTTGTCAAAGGGGCAGGTTGCCTCAGATGCTTGCAACATGAACAACTCACAACTTCTGGCTGTTGTAGTAAGTAATAACGTAATTGTATAAAGACCTATGTACTTTAGTAAGTGTCCTAATTGTGCAGAATCTCTTTGCTAAATTGAATCGCAGGCATTGTAAGTAGCTTAGTTCATTGGCATCCATATTTACTCATCCATCTATCCATGTTGTTGCTTCTCATTGCAGGCACGAGAGGGCTGTTGGTTTCTACAAGGGTCTCCAGGCGAATCTGATACGTGTGGTTCCCGCCTGCATGATCACGTTCCTCGTTTACGAGAACGTCTCACATTTCATGTTGACACAAAAGAAACGCCGTGAATTGTTGCTGGACGATGATCCTCCACGGAATAAAACTGCAAAGGATCAATAAAAAGGAACATCCAACTTACAGTTACTAACGAGTGTCATAATGCACAAAACTACCTGATATGAGAAATGGCATCATGTTGATCATTCGATCCATTTTTCATCTAGTCTCCTAAGTGTCTTATGAACAACTGCAAAAAACGAATCATAAATGGGATCTGTTGGAGGCTTCGCTGGAACGATATTCCTTGGCAACTGCATTAATATAGATTTAAGTTTTAGTTTTAGAATTTTCTAAATTCCAGTAAACGTAATAATTTGTACATCGAAGATAATGTACAGAATATTTTATAATTACTTAAATTTATAAAACGACTGTTGAAAATAAAAAGTGTTAAGAACATCACAATAAACTGACTTAAATTTAATTTGCAATGTAAATATCTCACTTTTTGTTGCATATTTATGGGCATTTAATTTGTGAGTATATATATATATATATATATATATATATATATATATATATACTATATATCATGGAATCTGTCACGCCATCTTCTGACGCCAAAAATTATCAAATTTTCTAGATGATAAAAATTTAAATGCAGAATGAATTTAGAGACCAAATCATGATCAAAATGACATTCCTTTTGAAAATCAGTTAAAATTTGATAAAGTTATGAGAGATCGAAGTGTTTGAAAAAATGTCAAGGGGTATGTATGGAAAATTTGATGATAGATGGCTTAGTATCGAAAAATTATCAAATTTTCTAGATGATAAAAATTTTAATGCAGAATGAATTTAGAGGCCAAATCATGATCAAAATGACATTCCGTTTGAAAATCAATTGAGTTTTGATGAAGTTATGAGAGATCGAAGTTTTTGAAAAAATGTCAAGGGGTATGTATGGAAAATTGGACGATGGATGGCTTAGTATCGAAAAATTATCAAATTTTCTAGATGATAAACATTTAAATGCAGAATGAATTTAGAGGCCAAATCATGATCAAAATGACATTCCGTTTGAAAATCTATTTAGTTTTGATCAAGTTATGACAGTTGGAAGTCTTTGACCTAGCAACTTTACCACAATCGTACCGGTACAAACGTTTCGGTATTCGGTTCTTGATAGAAAATTTTTATTCGGCGCCAGTTTCAGTTCGGGAACTAAAAAAAGTTCCGGTTCCGGTTTCGCCATCTCTCAAAATTCAAAAATGTCTTGGCATATGTTCTTTTTCACTTTAAAAGCATACGAGCTAAGAGAAGAAAAGCTTTGGATCTCTCTCTCTCTCTCTCTCCAATAATGCAATAATACAGTCGTCAGTCTACGCTGAACTCTCATTTTGAGAAGTTCTCTCCAGTCGCTGCCCGCATTTGTTTGTCGCCAAAGAGAATCGCTATATAAACTCAAACATAAATTCAAAGCGTCATAGTGCTCGAAGATTCATAACATGTCAGATGTTACGGCACGTGGAATCGTCATTGCCATAACCGGTAGAGCATTTACATAAAACAATTTCCGTATATACTTAAGGGTTCTATCATAACATTAGTGTAGAATGAAATGAAAGCAAAGATCTGGGAATATATCTTTCTTTGTTTTGTTTACTCTTATAACTTTACCAATTGTCTTTGATCGTTTCTCTTTCTTCTAGGTTTATTTCTTCTATCGCCTAGCTTCTGGTTTGTTGTATGTTTAGGCATCGTAGTTCTAAACGGGGCTCTCATAATTTGGACACTCGCGGTGCAAACAATAAATCGCTAAAAAGAATCTATTCATCGATGTATTTTAAACATTTCAAACAAAGCTTGTTTTGAGATCATAGTTAGCATGGAAAGAAACAGAGGGATGAACAGGGTTATATCAAGAATATTATTGCAAAATAGGTGACACAATTATAATATGCTCTTAAAGAAGTTTAATGAAATTAATGTACAAACCGGCTACAAAAATGTACCATTTAAAAAAAAAACGATGTACCAACAAATAAATAAGTTACCAGTTTTGGTACAAATATACTGTGCTAACATAAAAAAGCTTTGAAACTTTCTCATGGAAGCAGACCGATTAGATAGTCTTCAGTCTATGCTGAACTCTCGTTCCGAGAGATTCTCTCGAGTTGCTGTCGGCATTTTTGTATCTTAAAAGTGAATCGCTATATAAACATAAATTCAAAGTGTTTGAAAATTCATAACATGACAATTGAGGCAACTGGAGTCGTCATTGCCCTATGGAATGCCTTTACATCATTTGCGTATACGGGATCCGCATTGAGGGAGGTTATTTTTGAGGATGATACGAGTATACCCGGTAGAACAATAATTTAAGTCAATTTTTGTTTATACGTTTATATGTATGTATGTATTAGTATAGATCGATCCCTAAAGTGTGAATGTTTTGTGTTTTTTCGCGTTTATGCTTAGATTTCATTAATTTAAAAACACTTTTTAACATTTATAGTTTTAGAAAATGTAACTTAGGGATAAACGAAATATATTATAGATAAAATAATATTTATAGATTATATGGTGTCAGCAAGTTGATCAATTCTCTTTCTTCTAGGTGTATCGCCCGGTGTATGGACTGTTATCTATTTATGCAACGCGATTCTGAACTTGCTTCTCATTATGTGGATTCTCGGGGAATGTCGTAAAGCCATATTATTTTGGTTTTCCTTCACCGCGGTGTTATTCTTGTATCGGCTCTTTGGCATTAATTACTCTCAACATAGTGTAATCTACAGCTATCTGGCAATGTGTTTTAATCGTGAGTACTTTCTGCTGTTCATATTATATGATCACAAATAAAATGAGTATTTTTTCAACAGTTCTCTTAGTCATCGCGTTTATTGTTATGTTTTTGGTGTTTCTAAACATCCCGTCGAAAAATCAGGAAAGATTGGAAACTGTCAACCGTCCGTCAGCTAATCTAGAAAGAGCAGAAAGATTGGAAACTGCCAACCGTCCGTCAGCTAATCTAGAAAGAGCAGTTAACCGTACTGGAAATACACCTAGGCATACAAATATTGGCTGGAATACGAATTATTCAAGACATTTTAGAACACAACCTGGATTCTATTCGGAAATAAATGAGAGAAATAATGGGAATGTGTTCAGCGAAAGAGAATTTGGAGGCGTTGTCTTAAGTGTCTTAAATCACCAAGATAGTTCCGATTCAAATTGGTATCATAAAAGCTCTGGTGGAGATAATCAATATGGAGGAGGTGGCGATGAAAGTGAAAGTGAAAGTGGAGATGACTACGACGATGGTGGATGTGACCATGGTAGATATGACGATGGTGGATGTGACTATGGTGGATGTGACTATGGTGGATATGACGATGGAGGATTTGATTGCGGAGGCGATAATGATGACTGAGACTTAAACTGCGGTCTATTTTACAGCGATTAATTTCTTATCAATAAATGTTGTAAACGTAAATCCAACTAAAACCTCGGAGAGTTGATATTCCATGAGAAATACTTTAAAAGAACTATAAATTTAACTATAATTTAACAAAGCTTTCGTATATGTATTGTATTAATTCTAACATAAGTGTAGTGTTGTCCTAATCAAGAATATATATACTCATATTTAAATAAACCCTATGTGGTCTCATGCGTCTCCTAAAACGTGGCAATTTAAGAAACTGATCCAATGTATTAACCAAAAAAATAATGTACCAATTTTGGAAAGAGTGTACCGTGCTTATGTATAGAAAAAAGCTTTAGAATGCTCTCATGACGCAGTAGAGCTTACAGTCGGCAGTCTATGCTGAACTCTCGTCCGGAGAGACTCGTCGCTTATGACGCTATCGGCATTTGTTTATTGCAAAAGTGAACCCTGTGTATAGAAATTGAAACATAAATACATAGTGCCCATAGTGCTTGAACTTTTTCAACATGTCAGGCATTAAAAAGTGTGGAATCACTATTGCCATCTTGAATGCTATATATTCTTTTATATATTTTTTTACCTCTGTCAAAGATGTGCTTGATTCGGATATACATGGTACATAATTTTTACTATGCAAGTTTTGTAAATCTTTGTGTACACAAAATTATAAGTTATAAGTTACTTTTGCAGTTTGATTTATTTTACTTTTCTTTATCATTATCATTTTTAGATAAATAATGTTTTCGAATTTTTGAAAGAAAGGCCGGTTTTTGGGCATGGATATCGATATTTACATATTAATTGTGTCATCAATGGTGCAAATAATTCGATGATGTCATTAGCTCAATAAGGGTTCATTCGTGAGTGAAGAAAAAGATAAAAAATAAGTTCGAGGAACTGGGAAAATATCCTTCTTTGTTTTGTGACCATATTCAGTTCATACTCCCAAATTTAAGACAATTTATTTTCATGACTTTATGTACCTTCTGAATTCCACATGTTGTCAGCTATTTGAACGATTCTCTTTATTCTAGATGTAACGCCTTATATATGGGTAATCGCCTACGTTATTAACGAGGGTCTGAACATGGGTCTCGTTCATTGGTTACTCCACAACGATCTTAGAGCCATATTGCTGTGGTTCTCTTATACTTTCTTAATCCTTCTATATCGGATCTTTGCATTAAACTGGAAAGAGCGGAGTTCAAATTACATAACTATCGCAATAGTTGTAAATGGTGAGTACTTTTTGTTATTAAAATTTGTTCACAACTAAAATGAGTCTTGCTTCAACAGCCTATATACTCATCTCGACTGTTGTTATGCTTAAAGTGGTTTTTCACATTCGGGCAAAAAATGCCGAAAGATTGGGAACTGACCACAGTCCACCAATTCTAGAAAGGTTAAGGAGAGTAGCTCGGGGAGCAAGAACCGCTTACACTCCTAGAACTGGAACTAGAACTGACTGGAATTCTCATAATTCGAGACATTATAGTACACAGCCCGAATTCTTTTCAGAAATGCGTGTAAATGAGAGAAATGATGAGTCTGTGTTAAGCGACAGAGAATTCGGATGCATTGCCTCAAGTGTCTTGAATCACCACGATAATAACGCTTCATATTGTTGGGATACTAGGGATGAAGATAATCAAACTAGGAGAGGTGACGATGGAGGTTGCTGCGATAATGGAGGTGGATGTGACAGTGGAGGTGGATTTGACACAGGAGGAGGATGTGACACTGGAGGAGGATGTGACACTGGAGGTGGATGCGAAAGTGGAGGTGGATGTGACAGTGGAGGTGGATGTGACAGTGGAGGCGGCAATGATTATTAAGCCTTAAACTGCCGTCATCTTCAATATACAACGATTATTTCCATATCAATAATCATTTCGAATAAATGAAATAAGACCATAAAACCAACAAAAGCCTCAGCAACATAACATGCCTTAAGAAACTATGCATTTAAATGTACTTTATTTTACAAAGTTTATTGTACGTATTCTGACTAATAATAATGAAACAATGTACAATTGGTGAATTTGTACCAACACACTTATACATAGTTTTATTCGTTGATACACTTTGTCTCAAACTCTGGTACCAAATATATTCAAGGTTGCCAAGCCGCCAAAAGCATGCTCGCAAAATATGCTCTCAATTATAATTATTCTCTCTTTGAGGCGCTCTCTTGTTGCTGAACAAGAGTAAAAGCTACTATATAAAAAGGCTGAATTGACAGCACTGGATCGAAGCGGCGCGCGGTTCAACGGTTAGCCGAATAACCGTTTCGCTTATGCAAAGCTTTTTACTCCGAAGCTTTCGTTCAGTTCACAATTGAATGCGTCGGCGTGCGGACGTGCTGCGCTTGTGTGTTGATTCTTTGTTATTGCCAATGTAAAATAAAGCGAGCGTCTTTTTTGCGTATCTCTTTTTGTACGTGTGTGAATTTAATTTTTGTGATATGAGATTAACGACAAAAAGGAGGAGCAACAGCAATAGCAATTAAAACAATTAAAACTTATGTAATATTTATATTCAGTGTCCAGGTGAATGTTAAACTGTCTGTCGCTTAATTTAGTGCTCCACTTTAGTGTGTATGAAACCAGTTTACAGTTGTTTACTTTATTTGACATTTGGATATGGTCAAAAGTGCAGTAACTGGCCAAATCGCGAGTTCAATAAACTCTGACAGATAACCTTTGCCAAAATTCCAAAAGCAATTGCCAATTGTAATAAAAATTGAATGCAATTGTGATAAGTGCGCGAAAACGACAAAAAAAGGTTCAAGTGCAAGCGCTTTAATTACCGTTTGGAAACAAAGCCCGCGATAAAGTGAGAGGGCGATAGAACTTTTTTTCGACTGTCTCGCCAACCACATGTTGCTGCTGTCCATGAAAAGTGTGCGGGGAGAAAAACACAATCAATAGTATATGTATATATATGATGAATAAATGAAGTGAAGAACATTGCTGGCATTAGTTAAACAAAACACTTGCCAATCAGCACACACACTTGAGCATATGTATGTATGTATGTTTGTATGTAGATAAAGCGCGTGCGAATGACCTTGAGTGGGGAAGACAAACAGAAGACGCAAGTAGAAGAAAGAAGTGTGATAAAACATATCAACAATAGAGCGACATTCTGTCGAAAGTCTAAAGAGCAACATTAACACGCATCATCAGCATTGGAAAGATACTCTTTACCCTACACCCACTATAACCAACTTCCAATCAGAACTATAATCAACTTCCAATCAGAACTGCATGGCAACCGGCGTTATTCGCTGCTGCGTTGTCTCCTCCTCAGCCGGACGTCGCAACCTTTGCGATTCTGCGACAGATCTCAATTTGGTTGCGCCTGTTACCAAAGCTAAGTCGGTCAGTTACCTGAATTCAGTTAACAGCGACAACAGCTGTGCCTGTTTACGTTGTCATTACGTTCGTAAACACGGACGCGCCTTCGAAGAGGACGTCACGTTTCCAGTAGAGTACAAACATCAGCCGTTGAGCAACCCTGGTTCTCTGGGAACCCTAAGCGCCAAAGAGTCACCCATATTTGCCAGACGCAAGCTATCACAACAACTGGAATTGGAAGTGGAAGAGAAAGTGAAGCAACGGTTGTTGGTCTCCTCCTCCTCCCAGTATTCGCTGCGCAGCGCGAATCCTTCATACGCAGAGCGGAAACCACAAATCGATCTCGGCGCCGTTGAGGCGCTTTTGCAAACGGATTCGATGCCTGCGGTACGCGCCATGGATATCAATCGGAATAATGGCTATCTTTATAATGGGGTGAGTATGCAAAAAAGCAGTTAGGGACATTGATTACATATGTCAAGCGAGGGCTGTTCAATAAGTAGACTGAAAAAAAGAAAGCGACAAAAGATATAGACAAAAAATATATTTTTCAAGAGATGGTTTTTTTTATTAGTATAGGTTTAAAGAACAATTGTGCATCAAAAAGTCAATATCTTTAAAAGTGTTTAAAATTAAACTAATTAAACTTCCCTCGCTTTGTTAATATTGAGTAAACAGCAAAAAAAAAAACAGCAAAATAAATACATACCCTAATATTCAAATCATCCAAGTTTGGCAATAAAACGCGTATTGCTGTGTCAAATATTTCTTGTTGTTGTTGTCCCAATAACTCCATAAGCTGCCCCTCTCATCATTCGTTACAATTATTGTCATTGTTGTCGTTGTCGTTACAAGTTTGTTGTTAAGTTGGATAACACTTTTAACTTTTAAGTCACGGTCAGCTCAGCAAAAAAATGCAAGCTTATAAAAGCTTGTAAAACTGCATAAGGGAAATGTGGAAATGGAACAGCTGCAACAAAATGTAATGTAAAAAACGTTAAATTATGGAGAAGTGGCATTTAATTTAACTTGATTGCTGTAAAAACCCAAATGGGATAGGAAAAACCAAACATTTTGAAATATTTGAATACCCCGTAATCATTAAAAGGCAAAATTCAGCTTGTGCAAAATGAAATTCTAACTAAAAGGGCAAATAAATTAATAAACAAAATAAATAATTCATATCTAAAATTTATAAACTAGTTGAGAAACAGTATTGTGCACATACATACATATATATATGTAGATCTACTTACTTTCTTATATGTGTCATCATCATATTATAATTAGATTTTTTTGCGACAAGGTGTGACAAATTACTTTTGTTATAACCACTTACTTTCTTATAATAAATATACATTTTCATAAGGGCACATTTGTAATTAAGCACTTATGAAAATATATAAATAATACACATTCTCTTGTCAGTAATATTAGGGTATTGTCTAGACTAGCAATCTCCACTATATGTAGTTAACTTTTCCTTTCAAGATCATATTAAGCATGTTCAATCTTATGTCATATTAAAAACAATACTCGTATTTATGGTATTTTCAGTAGTATCAAAAGCACTTAAGAGGAAATGAAATCTAAATTATTGTTGCCATTTGAGACTGAGACCTTATAAACACAGCGATATAATCTATAGAGCATAAAGACAGACAGACCACGTGCTATGGTCATTGGAATTTCACTCTCGATATGTGGAATATGTACGTAATGTTTGCTGGCAGTTTGTCAAGTTTGTGGCTAAATGGGTATGCGTATGAGTGTGTGTGTGTGTGAGTGTGAGAGTGTGTGTGGGTGGGTGTGTTCCGATACTTAAACGATTGCTAGTTAGATATGCTTTGTTATTATGGGAACTAAAATGGTCCGAGTCTCCCCTCAATGGCAACTTTGCTACCGTTTTCACAACGTTCCACGTCACGTTTTGGGGTCAATTAATGTAGAAAGCGAAAGTGTGTGTGGGCGAAGGATGACATTAAAAAAATACCCCTCCCTTTTCCGCTAAAGACATGGCTTAATTAAAACAAGCCATTAAAAATTTTGACATATTTCTGATAGGTGAATCATAGACCAAACATTTCTCTCCAGCTTAAGGACAATCTAATCAATGAGAATTGCATTTTTATTGTTTTTTTTTTGGTCTGATGACTCGACATTGTCGGTTTGTCACTGATAAGATAACAGTTCCAGTGTTTCCAATGAGATAAAGTATATAGAAAATTCATTGAGTAATCGTGAGCATATAAAATCTTTTTAGTTTCTGATTTATATTCATATTCATTCCAAGCCTATTAACATTTATGTAATCTCTTGGTTCGCACTTTGCGCATCGTCGCCCTTAAGCCAATGCACTTTGATAGTAGCTTCGTTTATTATTTATTTATTTAGTTGTTGTGATTACATTACAGTTGATAAACAATAACAAACTAACATTTAAATGAAATGCAGTCGGATTTCAATAATCATCACGCAAGCTGCAGTAAGTTTGCTTATTAATATACATATATCATTATCATGAAGTCGAGTATTATCATAAGTAAGTTAATCCATTGGCAAGGTCACGTTTGCCAAGTATCTCAGTTACGTTTCACTCTGAAAACTTTTTCAAATCTATTTATAATGCGCATTAGATACCTGAGTCGATATGATATGTGTGTATTCAGACATAACTGAGTGAAATAAGTATACATTGACATTATTTAACGAATAGAAAACATGAAAATATATGCATAGTGTATCATGAAAATGTGTGAAAAATAATAGTATAAAATATAAATTTTTCCAAATTATTGATATATTTAATACCTTATATTATTTGAAATATCTTATAAAATTTGGAAAAAAATAGTTCCCTGCTAATTTTTTTATTCAAATCAAAGCAGCAATTCATTGCACATTTTATAATAATAAAAAGTGTTGCATAATTTTGTGAGCCGTAGTAACTGAAAAAGTGTTGCATACTTTTATGGGCAATTTAGAAAATAGGCTTTTTTTCTCCTCACGTAAACAAAGTGGTTGAAAAATACAAATTGCTAGTACAAATTTGTAGTTGTACGACCACGCCTATTATTACTTTCTAACGCTCACGTGGCTGCCGTGCATGCATGTGCTTCCACAAAACTGAAAAAAAAACAAAATTTGGCTGTAAAATGTGAAATAATTCCCAAGGAAAACAAAATAGAAAACTATTGTACGTTAAAGGCAGCAGATTGCAAAGTTTGTTTATTTTTTCCCCTGGAGGACTGTGCAAATTTATTTCTAATGCCACATACGAGTTTTGTTCCTCTTCTGGCCCCAAATGCGATACACATCAACGCTAAAACGTATCCGTTCGTAAGGCTTTTGTTTGGATTGGGGTCACTGGTAATTGCAACGCTTAAGAAAAATTCTTGACATGCCTCATGTTGTGCTTCCAGCTGGGTGTTTCCCCTTCGTCCCTTTCCTTTGCTACTTCATTCTTCCTTTATAAACTTCTTCTTTGTCGATTGCGTGCAAACATTTGCAGCTCAAAGGAATTTCTGTTTTTTGTGGAAAGTGAATTTCTAATGCTTTCGCTTTTATGGTCATAGAAGGTGTCCTTAAAACATCCTTTAAGCTGTTGTGACTATACTTTAAATACGCTGTGGAAAATTCAATCTTTTTCCATCACTGTCCATTTTTTCCATACACTTTCCTTGACACATTTCCAAAAACTTCTAAATGTCATAACTTTGTCAAATTTTAGCCGATTTTCTTCCGGATTGTCAATTTTTTCATTATTTGACCTCTATTTTAATTTTGCATCAAAATTGGAAAATAAATTTTTTTTTCCATTTCAGTTTATTTTTTTCAAACTCGATATTTGTAAGCCCATTTCTTATATTTTTTTTGTCGATTTTTTACATTTTGACTCGATTCGCAGTTTAAATTAACATCTCTAACATACAATGTAGTTTCTTTTAGTTAGAAAACAATCAACAATGATAAACAATCGTCTCAGTTAAAGAACCACAGAGAGCTTGTTATAAATCTATTTGATTTACAATATTTAATGTGCAAATGTGATATAATTAGACTGCACTAAATTGATCTTATCAACTGTGGGTTACATGAGACATTGACATGACATCAACTTGGACTTCCGCATGTCTTCGTTTTCCCCCTAACCCATTTTCCACCTTTCCCTATATGTATTCGTGTAATCTTATACACTGTGCGATATGTCTCTTTATTGTGGCTTACCGCGTTTTGTAATAAACGTAATTCTATCTGAATATCGCAGCTGTAGCTTGAGTATAAGTCTTAGCCAAGTACGTACTTAAACCACTCGCACCCACATTAATGATGATTCTTAAGCAGCTGAGCGACAAATCCTCAGTTTAAAAGGAAGCCAGCCAAGTGCGTGTCATGCATTTTTGCTGCCTCAATGAGCTTGGAAGCCAATGTGAGCCACTTCATTCAACAGGTCAACCATATCCACAGTCACAGTCCACACAAAGACCAGTTGTTTAAGCCCTCACGCCTCATTGGCTGCAATTGATGCTAGCCCAGTTATTAGACCCTGTACTTGGAAAGGAAAAAGGGTCTTTTTTCAGCTAGAGACATTGAAATTAGTATTTAAAGCAGATCAAGTTTGTCTATGGAAAATTGGATGATAGATGGCTTAGTATCGAAAAATTTTCAAATTTTCTAGATAATAAAAATTTAAATGCAGATTAAAATTAGAGGCCAAACCATGATCAAAATGACTTTCCGCTTGAAAATCGGTTAATTTTTGATGAAGTTATGAGAGACCGAAGTTTTTGAAAAAATGTCAAGGGGTAGGGGTATGGAAAATTGGATGATAGATGGCTTAGTATCGAAAAATTATCAAATTTTCTAGATGATAAAAATTTAAATGCAGAATGAATTTAGAGGCCAAATCATGATCAAAATGACATTCCATTTGAAAATTGGTTAATTTTTGATGAAGTTATGAGAGATCAAAGTTTTTGAAAAAATGTTAAGGGGTAAGTATAGAAAATTTGACAAAAATCGAAAATATAACAAATTTTTTAGATGATAAAAATTTAAATGCAGAATCAATTTAGACGCCAAATCATGATCAAAATGACATTCCGTTTGAAAATCGGTTAATTTTTGATGAAGTTATGAGAGATCAAAGTTTTTGAAAAAATGTCAAGGGGTATTTATTCGAAGTTATGATATAATATGTAATACGTAATATTTAGAATAAGTAGCATCTTTAACTCTATAGCCTTTGCATGATTCGAAGGACAAATCTGGCCTAAAAATTTCATTACGATCAGACAATAAATTCGGAAGTTACAATAAATTTTGAAATATGTAATACCTAGAATAAGTACAGGGTCTCTCAAACTCGTGCTAGCTCGACTTTTTCACTAATCAGGTTATCAATTTGCGAATCATCCTTGAGCTGAATGACAAACGTCTCGGCACTTGTTGGTATCAAAGCAACTGCATTATGCATCTGGCCAAGATCGGCATCACTATTTGATCATTCACAGTAAAAACGATTGATAAGCGACTGTCGACAGTTTTGGATGTCACATTCCATTTTGTAGTGGCGACTCATGGATCTCGAATCTCACTCGAATCCCACGCGCAATAATTCCATTTATTTTGCAAGTGTGGCTGAGCAGTGTTGGTAAGCGTGCCGAAAACTGTAGGAAATAGTGTAATACAAAACCGTTTTGGGCTTACCACATCAGGGGGAGGGGGGCAGTAAGGCGTGTGGCGTTGCAAAAAACTAAAAAATAAATATATATACAACAAAAATTGATATAAACCCAAGCGTGAACATTTGAAAATTCAGTGCGCGTTTGTTAAGCGCTCGTTGCGGTCACTTGGTCGCTGAATCTAGGCGGGATTAGGCGGATTAGGAATATCCTGGGACATTAATTTTAAAAAATTAAATAAAGAGAAAGCTAACTGAGCACGGAAATCAGTTGGAAAGCGCGTAAATAAATTAACTCTTAATCCCAAATCGAAACCTAATCCCAATCCCATTTCCCATTGATTTCACTTTTGGCTTCATTACGAAATATGCCAAACGCTGAACAAACCAAAGGCAAAAGCAAAGCGTCTAAAGCGAAAGAGCCACAATTGCAGTTGGAATTGTCCGGCGGAGCAGCAGCTGATGAGTTGACGGAGGAACAGCCGCTGGAGGAGCAACTAGAGGAGGAGCAATCAACATCCAAATTAAAAGCACGTTCCCGCTTCTCGGCCGCCTTTCGCAGTCTATCCAAGTCCAAAGGCAAGAAGGAGAAGGAAAGGGAAAGGGAGAAGGAGAAGGTGAAGCCAAAGGAGAGTCAGGAGCAGGAGGAGCAGCTGGTGATAAGCGGCGCTGAAGACGTCACGAGCATTGGTGACATAAGCACAGACAGTGGCATCAAAGGAGGCGTCGCCAAAAAGAAAAGTCTAACACGGCGTTTACTGCTGGGAAGTCTGAGGAAATCCAAAGTGCGTCCACATAGCATTGCCACCAGTGATGACATCAGTGTGCTGAGCAGCAGCAGGGAAAGATTAACGACGACGACGTTGCCATCTCCAACGGGCAGCAGCACAACATTGCAGATAACCATAAGTGGCAAGAAAGTTGAGACGGTCAAAAGCAAAGGGGCAACAAGCGAAACGGATTATTTGCAACCGACACCAGAAACAACGTCGACTGGAAAAGTAAATGAATCAACTGTCAGCGGGAAAACGGCAAAAAGAACAACAACAACAGCAAGGCTAACAACAAAAGAAGGAAACACAAAGCTAATTGTGGCCAAGGTGTCCAAAGAGCCGGCTGTGAAGAAGAAGCAAAAAGAGAAACAGAAAGAGAAAGAACAGAAAGAGAAAGCAACAGTCAAAGCAACTCTGCCGCAATCTACAGTTACGTCTCTCTTAGCGACGTCGCCGCCTCCGCTCTTGGAGGAGAAAATCGTTATCACTGAGAGCAGACGCGATACGCCGCCTCAAGAGCGAGCGCCCGCGAAGCCAAGTCGAGCGATTGTCAGTCTCAGTGGCATTCAGTCTGCCAACAGCAGCGGAGCAGTGCGCAAGTCGAGCAGTCAACCGAGCAGATTGAGCCTGCCCAGCCGCAAGCAGCGGGAATTAATGCAAGAGCAGCAACAGCGTGGACATCGCTTAAACCGACCCTTTGGCCCTTTAACACACGGCACCACGGAGCAGCCAGTGAGCAGTGTAACGGCGCTAGAGACGCCACCAAGTCCGGAATCAAAGCCAGAGCCACTGCCGCCCACATATCCACCGCCATCACCGCCTCAATCACCGACACCACCCGCCACCTCCACCATTGTCCTGGTGAGTCTCAGTGACGTGGAGGAGCAAACCGACGCTGTATCCCTGGCCGAGAGTGCTGGTACTCCTCAAGTACGCTTTGCCGTTGGCAGCGCTGTGCGTGGACCCGCTGCCGACGCCGACGCATACGCAGCAGCTTTAGCCGCCGCCGCTGCACAGCAGCCCAGCTCCAGTGAGGAACCGAGTGATTCCAGTCTGCGCAGGATTAGCTTTGCCCAGCAACAGTTTGCGTTCAGTGATCACGACAGCATCGAGGGAAGGAGGGAAACGGTGCGTTATCAATCGGTGGCCAGTGAATATAACGAGGATTCAGTCGAGTCGGAGGAGGGGGAGTCCACAGAGCAGACCAAATCCATGCCTGCCTTTGGTGACCTGACCATGGATCAGGAAATGGAACCGGTAAGCTGTCGGTCGCTGTTGGTCGCTGACGCTGCCTCTAAATCGCTGCTTGGGAACATTTAACACACAATCACATCGTTTTAACATGTGAAGCCGTAAAAGTGTCAAGTTGCCCTCGTCTAACGCCTGACAATTGTTGTGCCTACCCCACTGTCCCTTAACCCTTGTTAGCCCCTTAGTTTTACCTGTACTCGTATTTATGCCATGTGTTGTGTGTGTCATTCAACTGTTGACAATTGCAGTGGTTTTTTACAACTAGAATATGTAACATTCTTTCTTTCCTTGTATCTTTTTGGTATATTTTCAAAAATAATCATTCGTTAAATTAGGAAAATTTGGGATTAATAACCGCTTTACACTACAAAAAAAGTGTTATTTTTTATCCTTTTCTTTTAAGTCGATTCAGCATTATTTTTTTTTTACTTTTTTAATATTTGAAAATAATGTACGTTCTATGAATGTATAAAATTAGGTATTTTTATTCACTTTCCACTAAAAACATATATGTTTTTCTACATTTTCGAGAATTATAAAATAAGGTCTACATTTTAGCATTCCTATTTTTCGGTGATTTTTTTATTTTTATAAAAATAATATAAGAATAAGTTTAATTCTCAATTTTATTCTCTATCTGAATCTCTATTGCAGACCATCATGGCGCCCAGCAGTGAGAAACGGGAACATTTATATAAAATTCTAGTCATCGGTGAACTGGGCACTGGAAAAACATCGTTTATCAAGCGCTATGTGCATCAATTCTTTAGCCAGAATTATCGTGCCACAATTGGCGTTGACTTTGCCCTAAAGGTGCTCCACTGGGATGCCAATACGATAGTCCGACTGCAGCTTTGGGATATTGCGGGCCAGGAGCGTTTTGGTAATATGACGAGGGTGTACTATAAGGAGGCCGTTGGCGCCTTCATTGTCTTTGATGTGACACGCAGCGGCACCTTTGATTGTGTCAGCAAATGGAAGGAGGATCTGGATTCGAAGGTGCAACTGCCAGATGGCAGTCCCATACCCTGCATATTGCTGGCCAATAAGGTAAGTGCTCTACATTTTTATTAAAAATTTATTCTTTAATTTATTACAATTTTCTTTTAATTTAATTTTAAATTTTAAAAATGTTTTTAAATTGGAAAAATAATTTGGGATGGATATTAATATTTGAAAGGAAAACTGAAACTCAATCCCTAATGATATTTTCCTAATTTGTATGCTCTAAAAACGTTTATTATAAAAATTTACTTGTTTTTGATTCATTTTCCATGTTTTTTTTGATTCTATAAATTGGATTCATATATTTATGTCTTTTTTTTTTTAATTCTCTGCAGTGCGATCAGGAAAAACAGGGTATTGTCACGCAGCCGGAGCGTATGGATGAGTATGTGCGGGAAAATGGTTTTGCTGGTTGGTTTGAAACATCTGCCAAGGAGAACATTAACATCGATGAATCAGCGCGTGCTTTGGTGAATAAAGTAAGTACATTTATGTAAGATATGAGATTCATAAAATAATTAATTCTTCTATTCCCTTAGATACTCATCAATGATAAACTGATAACTGCCGATGCGAATGATGAGGAGAAATTCAATTTGAGCAATGCTGGAGACGCGGGCACGGATGGAAAGAATAAGTGCTCCTGCTGACCTGACCTGGCGATAGCATTTCAATTTATGGGCTTTAAACACACCAAAGTCTGAGCGTGTCCACGAGCAACTTTTTAAGTGAAATCTGTTTTTGATAAAGATAAAGATAACAATATAGCTATGCTTAGGATTTTATGTAAAGTGTATCTAAGACTTAGCGTCTTCATTATCATCATCATCATTATCATCCCCGTCGTCCATCCATCTCCATGTCACTTTGAGATATGCCAAATTGTTTATCTGGCTCAATGTTAACACCTGGTTTCGTCGTAAAAAGAAATGGGACCTGGAGCAGTGCGTGAATTTATACTATAACCCATATATAATCTACGCATACAATACAATTATATCATATATACATACCTACATATATCTACCAGAGGTCTGAATCAGAAAATGCAGCATCATTATAATTCGTGCTCGTACATCTGTGTAAAATACGAATCGTTTAATTGTTTTTGTTTGTTTTGCTTTTGTTACGGATATTATTATCTTGGATTTTTATACATACATACATACGTAAACATATTATAATACATAGCACACACCCACACACTGGTTCACACATAAACTCTGCCATCTTTATTTGCATTTAGATAAAAACACAGATTACAGCAGAAAAAACATTTGTATCTGCACGCAATCAAATAAACTTTTTAATTGTAGTTAAGCCAAAACAAAAAGCGTTTTATTGGTTCCTAGTTTATTTACTGAATTGCGACTAGATTATAATAATAAAACTGAGGTTGTACTTAAATTCATATTTGATATTCGCATTTTATCTCAAGGCCGATTTAAAAAAGCGCGCGTATGGTGTATTATCGATATGCTTTTTCTTCCTACATTATCGATATGCGACGGTGTCGTTGCATCCCTGGTTAACACAACTTAGCTATTTTATAGATAGCTCTGGCTATCTTGTGCCGTCTCATCTCAGCTCAAAAAGTTGCCATCACTAAGATAAATTGCAAATTTAAAAATTAATATATTTGATGAAAATTCAAATTTAGAATAAGACAAAATAAAGGTTAACATTTTAATAAAGGTTAGAAGTACGTCAATCCTCGATAAGAGAAGTTAGAAAATTTAATTCTAAAACCAAAAAATTATATCAAAAAATCAAGAAAGTTCTAAAACAATTCTGCAAAAATTAAAAAAATTCTAGCAAAAAAATTTTTTTAAATCCGAAAATAGCTCCAAATATTAAGAGTACCCTTTTTTTTGAAATGTACCTTTTTTTAAATACAAAAAATCGAGCCAGATCAGGAATATTTTGCTGGGTGGCAACATAATCATTTTATATTGCAAAATGCAAAAATTTGTGCAAAATATCTAAAAAGTTTAATAGTTAATAGAAGCAAAACAACAATCATTGTAAAAGTCTAGTGCAAGCAGGTGTAATGCTCTAAATGTTTAAGGTAAGAAACATATAAAAATGCACAAGCTGCATTAGCAATACACTTAAACTAATTAGAGCTACGCCGCTGTTTCTGATTGGATTCATCGTCGATGTTGTCGTTGTTGGTGTTGTTGTTGTTGGTGCCGTCGTTGTCGTTGTCGTCGTCACGTTTACTCCCCTTTTCGGTCTTTGTTGTGTGTGGGCCGCGGCAGCGTCGTTGGCACTCTTCAGCTGATAAGTGCCAGGCCCAGTGCTATTTGATTAATCAGCAAAACAGTATTATTTTGGACAATCTACACTGTGAATCAGCTGAGCCGCCTATTAATAATATACATCTAAAACCAAAAACCTCAAATGAACATAGATTTTCTTGTTTGTTCGCCTCTTTCGCAGTTTTGTTAACTAGTGTACATTAATTGCAAACCCGTGCACATATTCTTCCTCAAAGATGTTGCCGCCAAAGGAAAATGTGGATCTGGAGTGTTTTATAGTGACGAAGCACTCGTGGAAGGGAAAATATAAGAGGATTCTTTCAATTGGCACTGCCGGCATTTCCACCTACAATCCGGACAGATTTGATTTAACAAATCGTTGGTCCTACTCAGATGTTGTAGCTGCCGCACCCACAAAAACCACAAATGTAAGTTTTGTTATTAATTAACTTAAATTAAATTCAATTAACAATGTTTTCCACGCAGATTCCAAATGAATTTGTGCTCACGATAAAGAAAGATAAGAAATTGGATACGATCAAACTTTCTTCGGAATATCGCAACGATATACTCAGTTCCATTTTAAAATACTACAGGGAATTCGCTGACAAGCCCAAAAATGCTCTGGTAAGTGAAATGGAATGCAATGCGGGATTTCATATCAAGTTATTAAGCAAATGTTTATATTATTTAATGCAGCGGTTTAATGCCTATAAATACCATTGGTCGGGCATCAGTTTGCCCACTGTGCTGGAGGTTACGCCGTGCTCCTTGGATCAATTGGATCCGACAACGAATGATGTGCTCACCAGCTACATGTATAAGGATATTGAAGGAATAATAGGTACCTATAGCATGGCTTGAAAATGCTGAAGGCATTTTATTGGCATTGCATCCATAAATTAAATTACATTCTCTGTGCCTTAATCATCGTCCAAGCTTATGTGATAGTGTTTCTTGTCGATGTTTTCTAATTGAATACGTGTTTTGCTTTTATTTCTGCTTTTGTTTTTACACTTATCTTGTGGTATTTTCGTTTATGCGCACGTTTTAAGCAGGCATCTCGGACTATGATAATGGCATCGTGATGGCCTACGGCGGCTTCAGTCGTCTCCATTTGTTTAAGGCGCTTAATCATCATGAGATCGTGCAGAATATCGTCCAACGATCCTCCCAGTTTCTCGGCATTGAAATCAAAATACTCAGGAATCAAATAACGCGTGAAAAATTCGAGCGTCAAAGATTTGGAGCGTACAGGCAAGTATTGTGAATCATATATGTATTTTAATTAAATATTAGCACAACTAATTTATCTACTACAGAGTATTTAATCTATAGTTGTAAGCTTTAATTTATTTTATTATTACCAGAGGGAATCAAACCGAATCGAATATCGGTTTCAGTTAGGGTTTTGATTATGTTTGTATTTTGATTTTCGGTTATCGGTTATTTGAATTTCATGGTTTTTAAAGTTAAGGTTATTATTACATCTGATTTATTTTGCTCAATATTTAATGTTTTGTATTTATCTTGCAGTGATGATCAGTTCCAAACCTCGATGACAGAGTTCACAGTGCAGAAGATAACGCCACGGCATCCGGATCCAGTAAAGCGCATACTCTGTCTCACGGAGGTAACGCTGCTGGAGCGTGATCCCCAAACATATAGCGTCTGCACGTTGCGCCCCTTGGCCGATGTATTTGCATTGGTTCGCGATAAGGACAATCTACAGCGATTTTGTATTGAATATAAGAATGGCATTGTGCGCAGTTATAGTACCAATGATCGTGATTCGTTGCTGGCCACTGTGCTGGATGCTGTGCGCTCCAGTGGCAACCAGGATGTGCATATCCGCATTGGCAATACGCCGCGTGGCAAACGCTTTGTGCCTCTCAACAGCTCCGTCGACGAGGAGACGGAGGCAAGTCTCTTGCGTCTGGTTATCAACAATTTCCAAAATCCAAGCAAACGACATGAGATCCTCGAGCGTTTCAATGCCAATGTGCCGCACAGTGGACTGAATTACAGTGTCACCCAGGATGTGAGTTCTTGAAGAACAATTTAAAGTATTCATTATTTCATTATTTATACATCTCTTGCAGAGTTTGTTTGCGGAGAACAAAGAGAAGCTGATATTAAGTGCTCTACAAGCTCTGGCCCAAAAGGAGCTGGACAGTCCAACGGCGCAGCTGAGCAACATCGAACTGGAAGCCATATTCCATGGACTGACTCGTCTGCTGGCCAGCAAAGTGGGTTATGCGGCCTTTACAAATCTGCCCGGGTAAGCTACAGTTGTAAATCTCATAATAAAACATTTAATTAACTCTTTTATTTTTCAGTTTTCGTGAAATCATTGGCACCAAAGTTGTGGCCGCATTGCGTCGCAAGGATCTGGCTGTTACCTATTCGGCTATTGATATGATCAACTCGTTGATGCACTCGGTAAACACCGATCATGATCTGAAGCAGGAGCAATTGAATAAATCTTCCATATTGTCATCGAAATCATTTCTCGAAACGCTGCTCAATATGTGGACAACGCATGTGGTAGGAAATGGAAATGTTTCTGATTGAATGTAGATCTCATTGTAATCTTTTCTCTTGCAGAGTCATGGCAGCGGTGCATTGGTCTTGTCCGCAATGCTGGACTTTATGACGTTTGCGTTGTGTGTGCCTTACAGTGAGACCACCGATGGCAAACAGTTTGACATACTGCTCGAACTGGTTGCCGAGCGTGGTCGCTATCTCTACAAGCTGTTTCAGCATCCATCTCTGGCGATTGTCAAGGGAGCTGGCTTAGTGCTGCGAGCCATTATCGAGGAAGGTGAACTGCATGTGGCTCAACAGATGCAGACGTTGGCTCTGGATGAGGCAGCACTCTGTCGTCATTTGCTGGTGGCACTGTATACGCCCTCCAATGATCCCACATTGATAACGCATCGCCAGCTGTCGCGTCATTTGATTGGACTCTGGCTGACAGACAGCGAGGAGGCCATGGAGCTATTCAAGCGTATTTTCGTAAGTCACAAAGTGAAGAGCTCTTTTGGAAATTGTCAATATTAATGTGTACTCTAGCCCGCAGGCTTGTTAACCTTCCTGGAAACGGAGGAGAGCGTTCCTGACACGGATGTGGAGGAGGATAAATTGAATTTTCGCGATAATCTCAAGTATGCAATTCAACATTCCAAAAAAACTCGCAAGAATGTGATAGAGAAGCATTTGCAAGGCATTAAGCATTGGGGCATGAACCTCATCGAGCAACAGGATAATGCCGCTCAGGCCTTAAAGAATCGTCCGGTTGTGCTTCGCAATCGACGGCAAAAGAAGAAAACCTCAGAGGCCATTATCAATTTGCCCTATTTCTTTTACAACTTTGCCAAAGATCACAGTTTGCCCAATTTGATATGGAATCACAAGACGCGTGAGGAGTTGCGCATGTGTTTGGAGAACGAGCTGCGTCAGTTTCTCAATGATCGCGATTTGGCTGGCCAGATGATTGTGGCCTGGAATTATCAGGAATTCGAAGTGGGCTATCAATGTCTGGCGGAGGAAATCAAAATAGGCGATTACTATATACGCCTCATACTGGAGAAGGATGATTGGCCGCAGAATTTAGTCAAGGATCCGTAAGTAACTTAATTCTCTGTTAAATATGTACTTAACCTAATCATTTCTTTACAGGATTGAACTCTTTAATGCTCTGTATCGACGTGTGCTGTGTCGTCAGCGTATCAATGATGATCAGATGACGGTGTTCTCATTGCAGGCGCTGGCCAAGGTCTATAGACGCTATCACAAGGAGATTGGCAAGTTCAGCGATATGTCCTACATTCTGCAGTTGAGCGATCGCGTGAGTTAAACAATCATATAATCTTTTATCAATCATATAATCATTCCTTTCTTTAACTAGTGCCTGTCTCCGTCCATGCGTGATGCTTTAATCAATCTTATATCCTGTCTGGTGCTAGAGAAATCCAACTGCCGTGCTCTCATCGATCATGTTCAGTGTCTGGTCGATCTAATCACATTGGCACATCTGCACAAGGGACGCGCCCAGTTGAATACGAAGACAAATGTGATTGAAGCTGGTCCTAACATGGCTGCCTATGAGGAGAAGGATTGGTACTACAACATCGAGAAGGATGGCCAGAAAGCGGAGCGTCAAGGACCCATCACCTACTCCGAACTGAAGGAACTCTGGCAAAAGGGACAGATCACACCCAAGACACGTTGCTGGGCCATTGGCATGGATGGCTGGCGTTCCCTGCAGCAGATACCGCAGCTCAAGTGGTGCTTGATTGCCAAGGGAACGCCGTTGTATGATGAAACGGAGCTGGCTTCCAAAATACTTGACATACTGATCAAGTGCACCAGTTTCTTTCCGAGTCGCACCCAGAATGGTGATGCTGTGCTCATTCCCGGTCCTAAGCTATCGCGTAAACTGTCGGAATTCATTTGTCTGCCACATGTGGTGCAGGTGTGTCTGACCCATGATCCGGGATTGCTGGAGCGCGTCGCGACGCTACTCTGCCAGATAATGGAGGACAATCCAGAGATGCCCAAGGTGTACATGACGGGTGTCTTTTACTTTATGCTCATGTACACGGGTAGTAATATTCTGCCCATCACCCGATTCCTTAAAATTACACACATGAAGCAGGGATTCCGCAGCGAGGAGGTAAGTCTAGTGATTCCCTCAACCCATGTAATTTTTTCCTTAAAGTATCTACCTATTTGTAGACCTCACAATCGGGCATTATGCATCGCAGTATTCTGGGCCAGCTGCTGCCGGAGGCAATGGTCTGCTTCCTGGAGAATTATACTGCCGAACAGTTTGCCGAAATCTTTCTGGGCGAATTTGATACGCCCGAGGTGATTTGGAGTTCTGAAATGCGACGTCTGCTCATCGAGAAGATTGCAGCACATATTGCTGACTTTACGCCACGTTTGCGTGGACACACGATGGCCAGATATCCGTATTTGGCCATACCCGTGATCAGTTATCCGCAGCTGGAGAATGAACTCTTCTGTCACATTTATTATCTACGGCATTTGTGCGATACACAAAAGTTTCCCAATTGGAAAATCTCGGATCCGGTGCAGCTGCTGAAGCATACGCTAGATGCCTGGCGTAAGGAGGTGGAAAAGAAACCGCCACAGATGACCATACAACAGGCATACCAAGATCTGGGCATTGATCTAACCAAAACGCCCAAACCGGATGAGTCTGTCATACGCAAAAGTTACTACAAGTTGGCGCAAATGTATCATCCGGATAAGAATCCTAATGGCCGTGAGATCTTCGAGAAGGTCAATCAAGCCTACGAGTTTCTGTGTTCCCGCAACGTTTGGAGCTCTGGCGGTCCGGATCCCAACAACATTGTGCTCATCTTGCGCACACAAAGCATACTCTTTGATCGTTATGCTGACGGTAAGTCAATTGATCTAAAGATTTAAATGTTGTCTTATGATGTTCCTTTTACAGTTTTGCGTCCGTATAAATACGCTGGTTATCCGCAGCTCATCAAGACCATACGGCTGGAGACGCGCGACGATGAGCTCTTCTCCAAGGAGGCACAACTGCTGACCGCCGCCTCGGAGCTGTGTTATCACACGGTTCACTGCTCGGCATTGAATGCGGAGGAGCTGCGTCGCGAGGAGGGAATCGAGGCATTGCTGGAGGCCTACACACGTTGTGTTTCCATACTGGGTGTCGACTCGAAGCCGGATTCATTGCACTATCAGGTCATCTCGAATGTGACACGTTGCTTTGAAGTTGCCTGCAACTTTGAGAAGTGTAAACAGAAGATCATTCAGTTGCCGCAGTTGCTCTCGGATGTCTGTCGCGTCGTCTACTTCAAGCACACATTGTCTGTGAGCTTGGTGACCAGCCTGGCCGCCAATAACTATGATCTTCAGTGTAATCTGTCAAGAAACGGTGTGCTCTGGTCGCTGCTGTTGTTTATCTTCGAGTATGATTACACGCTGGACGAGAGCGGGGTGGAGGTTAGTGACAAGTCCAATCAACAGCAATTGGCTAACAATTTGGCCAAAATGGCAGTACTGGGCTGCATTGGTCTTGCCGGCTATAGCATGGAACTACGACAAAAGCCCAACACCGGCAGCGAATCCAATTCTCCAGCGTCTAATCCAGCTACAAATCCTGCGCCCGCTATCAAACCCAAACCGCCTTCGAGGACCAACTCGGCATACACACAAAATGCGCACAATCCGCTGCAGAGCAAACAGCTGTCCATAACCTCAGGCAAGGAGAAGGAGCCGGCAACTCTAACCAAGCAGGACTCGAGTGTCAGCAGTGACACCTCCAGCTCCACTGCCACAGACAGTGACCCACAGCAGCAGCAGCAACCGGTGCGTCCCAGCGCCATCCAACAGAAGTACATTGTGACGGGTGAACCGAAGAATACGCTGATTAAGCAGGTGCTGGATCGCCTCCTGACCCGTTACATAGCCAATAAATTGGCCACCGTGTCGGACAGCGAAGTGCTCAAGCTGCTAACGGCCAACACCCGCAATCCGTATCTTATCTGGGATAATGGAACGCGTGCCCAGCTCAAGGATTTTCTCGAGCAACAGCGCACGGCATCCGCCAAGGAGACACACGAGGATATTGCACAAGTCTATGAGTTGGTCTCCAGCTTCGAATTCGATGCACACAAGTGAGTGGACAACCCAGACATTGGACTGCTCCATCCATTAATGTATTACTCTCTTTTCTTTCAGAGATGAGCTGCAAATTGGCGGCATCTTCATACGCATCTACAACGACATGCCCACGTTTCCCATAATCCAACCCAAGCAGTTTATAATGGATCTGTTGGAGTACTTAAAGCATGCCTATCAGTTCTTGCACCATAAGAAGGCACCGCCAGCTGCTCCTGTGGCACCCAAAATGGGCAGTGATGGCATACTGACGCCCACCCTGGCTCCCAATCATCCCCAGCTGAAGCAGCAGGAATCGGGCAGCACTTTTGATGATGTCCTAAATGCCTACAATCGGTCCAAGAGTCGCAAAAAGTTGGAAACGGATGCCCAGGCGGAGCAGCAGCTGTCGCTGCAGCAGACCAAATATGACTTTGCCGGCGACAATCAACTGGAGCTTCACATAACGATGGTGCTTCGTGCCTTGATAGCTGTGATCAAGTCGAATGCTGAGGTGGAAATTCAATGCATTGGCAATTTCGATATGATATTCGGTTTTCTAGCCAACAATATATTCGCTGATGTAAGTGAACTTGACTTTCTTGAGAAGATTATATATATTATAATGGAAATTTCAATTGCAGAATTCAAGCGTCAAGGCTGTGGCTTTGGAAGTTGTTGCCCTGGTGTCGCGTAATAAGGAATGCGTCTCGGAAGTGGCTGCCTGTGAGATACTTGGCAACTATTTGGTGGCCCTGAAGGATCCCGAGTTGCGTGCCAGCCAGGTGAAAGTGCTGGAGACGCTTTCGGGACTGATGAATGTGCAGGAGATGATCAAGGAAGCGCAGGCGAAGGGCGCTGTCATCTATTTGCTGGACATGTTCTGCAATTCTCGCAATCCGCAGATTCGTGAGATGTGTGCCGAAATTCTGGCCAAGATGACGGCAGATCGTCTAAGCGGTCCCAAGGTGCGCATTACGATTTCGAAGTTTTTGCCAGCGCTATTCATCGACGCCATGATCGAGTCACCAGCCACATCGGTGCAGCTCTTTGAGTCCATTCACGAGCATCCGGAGCTCATCTGGAATGATAATACGCGCTCCAATGTGTGTGATGCCGTTGCCGAATCGTGCAACAGATTCTATCAGCAACAAAAGACAAATGCCAGACACTTGTGGAAGGATCCTGAGATACTCAAGGATATTGTGTCCAATGAGGTTGTTGTCGCCGGCGTCTACTTGCGTCTGTTTGTCAGCAATCCCGCCTGGACTCTACGCAAACCCAAACAGTTTCTGTCCGATCTCTTGGACTTTGTTGTCGAGCAAATTAGCAAGAGTTCAGCAGAGCCAGATGTTCTGGATTTATCAACCACGGCGCTAGTTGAGTTGCTGCGCTCTCAGCCAAATCTCGCTGATGACATTCCCGTGCTGGGACACATACCCAAGCTATTCAACCTGTTATCGGTGCAGCCAAAGAACACGCTATCAGTATTACACCAGCTATCGCTGTCTGAGGTAAGTCTCTCTTGATGTTCCTATTGAACATTTTTAATAACTATAATTCCAAATCTCTGTTTTAGTTTTGTGTTAGCGCCATCTCACAAACGGAGTGCATTGCGCCGCTCAAGAAATGCATGGAGCACAACCGGGATTGCATTGAGAAGGCATGTGAAACGTTAAGTCGCCTCTTCAAACATCAACATGTAAGTGATTTCATTTCATATTTTTTGGAAATATTTTTATTTTAAACTCTTTATCCGCAGGATTCCTTAATCAGTCAAACGCTGGAAGTGGGTCTTATACCGTTTCTGCTGGGATTACTGGACAGTCGTTTGGAGTTTGTTGACAATGCATCCGCTGTCAAAGCACAAATTGTCGCTGCACTCAAGGGAATGACACATAATCTCAATTATGGCGATCGTGTGACGCAAATATTGCTCAAGCATCCCGTATGGGCAGAGTTCAAGGATCAGCGCCATGATCTCTTCATCACGGACACAAACATTCGCGGCTATTTGACTGGTAAATTAGCCAGTTGCAACCACGGAACAACTGGAAAATTTGATATTTTTTCGATACTAAGCAATCTGACATCCAACTTTCCATACCCTTGACATATTTTCAAAAACTTTGATCTCTCATAACTTCATCAAAAATTAACCGATTTTCAAGCGGAATGTCATTTTCTTCACGATTTGGCGTCTAAATTGATTCTGCATTTAAATTTTTATCATCTAAAAAATTTGTTATATTTTCGATTTTTGTCAAATTTTCTATACTAACCCCTTGACATATTTTCAAAAACTTTGATCTCTCATAACTTCATCAAAAATTAACCGATTTTCAAGCGGAATGTCATTTTCTTCTTAATTTGGCGTCTAAATTGATTCTGCATTTAAATTTTTATCATCTAAAAAATTTGTTATATTTTCGATTTTTGTCAAATTTTCTATACTAACCCCTTGACATATTTTCAAAAACTTTGATCTCTCATAACTTCATCAAAAATTAACCGATTTTCAAGCGGAATGTCATTTTCTTCATAATTTGGCGTCTAAATTGATTCTGCATTTAAATTTTTATCATCTAAAAAATTTGTTATATTTTCGATTTTTGTCAAATTTTCTATACTAACCCCTTGACATATTTTCAAAAACTTTGATCTCTCATAACTTCATCAAAAATTAACCGATTTTCAAGCGGAATGTCATTTTCTTCATGATTTAGCGACTAAATTGATTCTGCATTTAAATTTTTATCATCTAAAAAACTTGTTATATTTTCGATTTTTGTCAAATTTTCTATACTAACCCCTTGACATATTTTCAAAAACTTTGATCTCTTATAACTTCATTAAAAATTAACCGATTTTTAAGCGGAATATCATTTTCTTCATAATTTGGCGTCTAAATTGATTCTGCATTTAAATTTTTACCATCTAAAAAATTTGTTATATTTTCGATTTTTGTCAAATTTTCTATACCCCTTGACATATTTTCAAAATCTTCGATCTCTCATAACTTTATCAAAAATTAACCCATTTTCAAGCGGAATGTCATTTTGATCATGATTTGGCCTAGGAGGCCAATATTCAAATTTTGTTTAACTATTTGCTTATGTTTTTACTGATGCATTTTTATTTATATTATAGGCATCAATCCGACGGCGGGATACCTCACCGCAGGACCAGCGCAAAGCGTTGAAGTGCTTACCTCACCACCGCCCATGGATCGCGATGATCCTTCAGCACGCCCGCCCATTGATTAGCGGCTCCTTATTTGCCCCAGCCAGACTAAAGCGAAGAATCATTTATGAGTGTCTTCTGCCTTTACAAACATCATCTGGATTATTGCCACGGGAACTTCGTATGGATTTCCTTTATTGTATTAAAAGTTTTGCCTATTTTTACACAACCCACACACGTCGCACTGAAGGGAATCAGGAGGTGTGGCTGTCAGCAAGAAAAAAACATATTAACAATCTGTATCAAAGTCTACGAAACGTTTAATTTTTTTATATTTATATAAATTGTATAAATAATTAGTTGATAGTGAATATACACATACAAGCATACATATACATCTTAACTAAAGCATGCATAAAGTGATTATACATATGTATTATGAATTAAAAGCAGACTCATTAAAAATGAAACATGTTCTGAATACACTCAACTTTCGATAACAAAAATTGCCTTTATTTAAATATTTGTAAACACTAACGGATATTCTGTAGATACCGTGCAGCGCTGCCAATAATAGTCATGTCGCAAAAAAAAACGGGTTGGCATCACTGGTTATTGACAGACAAAACGTAAACAATGTCGCTAGTCGCTGATTATAGCGATTCATCTGAATCAGATGAGGAAAGCAGTAGCAATGAGTCAGAAAAAGAGGGAAAAAGCAAGTCGATAAGGTAAATAAACTATTTATTTATGATATACAGTAATAACACAAGTTTTTATAGTCCGCCTCCAGCACAAAAGCAGTCAAAGTTGCCCAGTGCCAGCGCTGCGCTTGACAATGCCGCAGCAAAACGAACTGGCGATGTTTTTAGTAATCCATTCTTGGAAGCGGAACTGCACAAAACGGCTTCACTGGAGCGTCACGTTAAAATGGTCAATAACGATGATCATTTGAAGCAAAAGAATGGGCGGAAAATCTGCTGGAATTTCAGGAAGGGACGCTGTCGCTTTGGCACAAGTTGCCAGTATGCACACGATTCGGATTTATCCGTGGATGCCACAACTGGCACTGAAGCTACTGTGGAGACAGCAACCCCAACATTTACGGCACATTCACATACGAACAACAAACGCAAACGACCTGGGCTGAGTGACGCCATAGAGCCGGGCAAACGTGTGTTGAAATCCTACCAGCAGCAGCATCAAGGCACTGGACAACGACGACCGTTTAATTAAATAACACCAGCATCTGTAATACGTAGGAAGCAGCTGTTCCCGCTGACACCATAGCTGTTGTTCAATACTTTAAGCATGCGTATGCCATCGTTGTTGGACTCCTCTGGAAGCTCTAGGGTCAATGCCAGGGTGCAAACCGAGTCCCAGTAATCTCCCAATAATGTAAAATCCTCTTTTATGTCTGGGCTGCTTTGAGTCATGCATTCATCGTTATTCTCATCGTCATCAACTGCCGCATAGTGAAACGAATCCATAGTAATAATAGATGTGTAAATAAATTGATATGTGAACAAAACAAACATTGGCCAAGAACTACTCACATTCATCATTTGAGCAGAGCGACAAATTGCCGAGTATAAAAGCTATGCCGTGTTGGGCAGCCAGTGTCCGCATCAGCATCGCCAGTTTACTTAGAAAACTGCGTCCGTTATTACGCTCATAGCTGCTGCGATATAAAATGAAACTGGCAGCCAAGGAATCGATTAGCACCAATTTAATACGGGACACAGTATCATCAGAAGTCGATAGCTTCTCGAGCATTGTTTCTAGTGTTCCAATTAAAGATTGCGCAGACGTTGATTCTGTTACTTTAATAGCACTTAAAGAACTTTTAATAGCTTCGTTGTCCAGCTGCCTATTCAGCAAAATCTCGTGAACTCGCTCACTGTCAAAGTCCCGCTTGGTATCTATAAACAGAACTTCATATCTGTCTCGGTAATTTACCACAAAATTAGCTGCCAATGTGTGCAGAAATTCAGTTTTGCCCACGCCAGTTTCCCCATAAAGCTCCCAGACTCGGCCTGGTCGCAAAGGCTGTCCAATGGAGTCTAGCAGTTTGTCCACTCTGCAAGTAATGACGACTAAGTAATTTGTATTTTAATTTTAATTTACACCTTTACTTACTCTTCGATGCCTGTTGAATAGCTTAACGGATTTTTCTGATACAGTTCTTTAAGCGTTACACTCTTTACTAACAAAGATAGCAGCTCTCGTTTGATTTGCTCAACTTGAACAATTCCAAGAGCCATAAGCTTGTGTAGATTTGGCGCGCTCACAAATTCATGTGTTGTGTTGATTTTTTGTTTTTTTAGCAATTTCATATGATATTCGGATAATTGTTTTCCCGATTTAGTTTGTAAGAGTAACGATTGCAGGTCCTTTTTATCTTCCATGTTGTGTTCTTCTTGATCCTCAAATTCGCGCAAACATTATCGATTAAGAAATCGATTGCTTTCTGCTGACAGCTTCACTCACATTGATCAACTGAACTAAATGAACTACAATCAAGAATTTAGTTCGTTTGACCGGCGCGCAATTCAAATGAAAATTTAAAATAGAAAGATCTCTCTTTTAATATAGTGACAACAGTTAGATTAGAATTAATATAAATAATATTGATTGATATTGATAGTTACAGATTGCCGACACTAAATAAGGAATATTAAAATATGTGATAGTTATTGGAACTAATGCTATGGATTGATTTGTTGGGTTTGCTCTTGAATTGACTTGAGATGTTGTTGGAGCTGTTCGCAGCGTTGACACTCCCGGGTGAGCTGCTTAATGGCAGCTGCATATTGACGTTGCAATTCGAGCAGTCCCAGCAATTCCTCGTTGAGCTCATCACGTCGCATGCGCTCTTCGTTGTATTTGTGTCGCACCTTGTCCTGTGCACTCTTTACGCCATCGACAATAGACTCGAATTGTCGAATGAAGTCCTCACGGCCATGTGGACTGAGCATTCCCTCGTTGTAGGCCTCGCAAATGGAGTTGAGCAGCGACAGCTCTTTCTCCAGGTAACGTTTCTTATCATTAAGTGTGTTGTAGAGTGTATAATATTGCTTAGTTTCCAGATGCTTGGCACTCATCTCATTGTACAGCTCGTGGAAGCGTCGCTGATACTGTGCCAGCTCAGTGCGATCGGGTATGGCGTCCAGTTTGCGCTCAATGGCAACAATTCCGCGATTCCGTTTGGCCAGATGCAAGCGCAGCTCCTGTAGTCGCTGCTGCTCGCTGGCTATGGCAGCAGCCTGTGCCTCCGCATCCTGTGCGTTAAACGACTCCAGTTCGCTGCAATACAATTTCTCTTAATATTCAATACGCATAGAGCTTATTTTTTAAGATTTACTCGATTTGCTGTTGCAAGTTGGCCAGATCTGTGCGGCAACTTTCCTTAAACTCCGCCTCGCTCTTCTTCAGCTCGTCGTGCTGCTGCAGCAACCCACGCACCTTCTCCAAAAGACTGCAAATAAATCAGACAATTAAACAATAATAGATATATCTTTAATTTCTGACTCACGCCGGATCTGAATCTGCCTCCGTTTGTTTGTATGCCTCCAGTTCGGCCTTAAGCTTTTGCAATTTCTGCTCTTGCTGAGTGGTTTGTTGTTTCTGCGTCTCAACCGACGATTCCAACTGCTCATTTTCTTTGCCGTAACGTTTAATCTTATGTTCTAGAGCTATCTTTGCCGCCTCCAAGCGTTTCTGCTGATTATGCGACTTCAACTCTTGGGCATCCGTCTCCATTTCCAGCTTGAATTCCGCGTAGTGCTGTTGCAGGGCACTTTTAGCTTTGGGATCGAGATCGATTCGTTTCAGTGGCACAGAAACATCTACATTTGCCATAGATAGTTGGCGCAATTGTTGCTCCAGATCGGGCTATAGTATAAATGTCATTAGTTAAGTGAATATATAACCAGCTAAAGTAATATACCTCTACTAGCTCCATGTTGGAAGTTGTCTTGGTATCTACGCTTTGCTTAGCCACAGGTCCGGCATCGCCGTATTCCAGTAATGTTAGCCGTACACGCAGTGCATCATCTTCACTATTGGCCTCCTTACGTTCATATTGTCTTTTTGGACTGTACAGCTCCTTTAATAAAAGATTTCTAAGAATTCAGTTAATGTTAGTTTTAAGCTATTGCAAATTTCTGACCTGTATGGCTTTTATGTTTACAGCAGCTAATCGAATCTTTGTCAGATTATCCTTGTCATTTTTATACTGATAGTCATTGTGAAACTGGCCTATGGCAAATCTTTTTAAACGCTGACCGCGCTCCTCCCGATTGGCAACAGACGTCTTTACTAGCCATTGGATGACTGGATGTATGGCTAGGAACTCCAGACCTTGCACCTGATGCGGCTCCAGGGTATGTGGGCATTTCATGTCAATCAGCACCGTAACAATTTTCTCAACTAGCGCACTTTAATGGATAGTTTGATTAGTCTCAAGTGGATGTGTATTCCAGCACTTACATTTTCTGTCCTATCGTCAAGTTTTCATGGAAGAGCAAGTCCACATCTACATCATAATCACAGCATTCGATGCACCAAGTCATGCCGCCCACAACTTTGTCGAAGGCGGATAAGCCCTTAATGCGAGCGCGGTAATACCCTGCTGCGACGAGCATATCAAATGTGTCCAGCTCCTTGGCTGCAGCATCGCTGTCTTCGCGTCTTTCCACCTACACAAAAAATCAAAGATTGTTTACATCCCAATATGTATGCATCAAACATAATTATGTACCTGAATTTCGCGACCTTCTGCATCGTAGCGAGTTGCCAACTTGACATTTGGCAAGATTTTCGAGAATACATCGCGATTAGCCATTTACAACAACAATTACATACTTATTACTAAAAACTTAGCACTGGGCAAACCCAAATAAGCTTCCACCGGGGGCAAGGGTTGCCACTCTACAAAATTTACCGATCTGGCAACTTGTTCTAATTTAATCAAAAAATGTGTATACACTGATCGATGATTTTTTAACAACTCAACAATCGATTGGACATTGATAGTATCGATTACATATGTTTTTTTCCGTTCTTTTGATTTGCAAACACTGAAGCCGGCACACGCATTTTTTTGTAAACTAATATGAGTTACGTTTGTCTTTACCAGGAGGGCATTAGCGACATAGCTAAATTTATTCAAAAGGCCGAATCGAACAAATATGATTGTGTTGCTACATCAATCAATGCAAACATGCTGCCCATGGATCCAATCGAAACGGATCCCACATATCCGGCCACCGTGTTGAGAGGCGAAGTGTGGATCAACAAGGTGATAATTCAGCTATCCGACGTTGATGTGGATTCGCCAAATACCAAACTACGTGAATATTCCAAAGCCATGTTACTACGCGACATCACATGGGCGGAGCACTTGCAGGTATTTGGCAGCGTTATGATTCGCCTGCGAGGACCAAAAAATGAGAATCTATCCGAGATTATAAAAAAACACAAAAAAGGTGAGTTTATATGATGTTTAAAAAATTAATATTATATATAATATTAATAAGTGTTCGTTTTCTAGGTAACTGGTTTATTCAGGTACCTATTACCAATCCTGAGATGGCAACTTTTGAGCATCGCAAAGACGCAACGGAAACGGAAATTGAAGAGGCACAACAGGTCGATCCATGGAGTTGGTGGAACAATTTACGCTTTGCCGTTAATCACGATGCCAAAGTGAAAGTGGTTTTGGAGCTAAATGATTCGGATCGTCCTAGTCGTGAGACTGTGCGCCGTTGGCTTGGCGAGCCCATTGAGGCAATTATAATTCCATCTAGTCTGTTTAAACTAAATCGTTCCAACTACTATGTGCTGCAAAAGCAGTGGCAGATAATTGTGGGCCACTTCATCTCGATGCGTGCCAAAATCATAATCTCCGCAAATCCCACGGACAACGCTATTTCCCAGTATGCGGAGTATGTTAAGAAACTGATTACCGATAATAGCGATAATCACAACTTGGTGAGGTAAGTAGAAAAAAGAATTAAATAAAGGTCAGTAATTCATATGTATTTTCCAACTTGTAGCTATGAAAATCAGCTGGAAACTCCGCTGCAGCCGCTGTTTGATAACTTAGATACTTATACTTATGAAATCTTTGAAGACGATCCAGTAAAATACAAGTTATATCAGGATGCCATTCAGAAGGCGCTCCTCGATCGTGTCAGCGACAAGGAAGCCAAAACTAAGCTGGTAAGCTCATAACATAAACATAACATTCAAATTGTCAATTTATTAAATGTGTGCCACTTTTGCAGACTGTGATTATGGTGCTAGGCGGTGGGCGTGGTCCTTTGGCACGTGCTGCATTCAATGCAGCGGAGATAACTAAACGCAAGGTTAGAGTCTACATTATTGAGAAAAATCCCAGCGCTATTCGCACACTCTCCAACATGGTCAAGACTCTCTGGTCCAATAAGGGTATTAATATAGTTATGTATACGTTAAAGCTTATTACTCACTCATTGAACTTGTCTTGCAGATGTACACATATTTTCCAAGGACATGCGTGACTTCTCGCCGCCTGAATTAGCTGACATACTCGTCTCCGAGCTGCTTGGCTCCTTTGGCGACAACGAGCTGTCACCCGAGTGTCTTGACGGTGCATTGAAGCTGCTGAAAGACGATGGCATCAGCATTCCCAGCAAATCCACCTCCTACATCAATCCAATTATGTCCGCTGTGCTGCACCATAAACTGAGCGAATTATCAACTGCCTCCGTCTTCCACTGCGGCTATGTGGTGCTGACAAAGAACTCCTACGACATTGATGAGCCGCAGGCGCTGTTTGAGTTTAAGCATCCCAATCGTGATAATGTCATTGATAATACGCGTTATAAGGAGCTCTCATTTACCGTTCAGAAGGATTGTGTTCTGCACGGCATTGGCGGCTACTTTGACACTGTGCTCTACAAGGACATTATGCTAAGCATCAATCCACTGACGCATACGCAGGGCATGTTTTCATGGTTCTCCATGTACTTCCCGACGGTATGTCTTTGTTCCAAGTATATATATTTTTGGTCAGATCTAAATGCAGAGTCTCTTATTTGAAATCTTGTGTACTTCATTAAAAATTCTATTCTTTTTTTGCAGCAACCCCGCACTGTTCTGGCAGGAGATAAAATATCCGTCAAGTTCTGGCGCTGCGTGGATCCAGACAAGGTCTGGTACGAATGGCAGATAAGTGCTCCCTTTGAGAGCGAGCGACACAACGTGAACGGTGTTGGCTATAATATGCGTTTATAGATCTGATTATCCGCAATATTTTTCAAGGGTCTTAATGGGGGGAAAACTAATTTAGTTGTTAGTTTAAATAATAAATATTTGAAATAAATAGAAACAATAGAATAAATTGTCTGCGACTTTTATTTAAGTTTATATTTGAAAAGTTTATAAATATGCTTAAATGTAGTTATGTGTCCTTAAATATCTGTGGGGTTTTTGTTGTTGTTGTAAAATTTAGTTAATAATTTCCTTTTTTCCTCTCATTTATTTAAATATTTATATTTATTTAAAGTATATATATAAGTATGTATATTTAAAGCGCTGCACATGATCGCAAAACGAAATTCTTTAAGCGAAGGCAATTATTTTAGGTTAAGTAGGTTAAAGCGGAGCTGAACTGAAACTGTACGGTACTGAAACTGAAACTGAACGGATCTGAATGGAACGGAAACTGGGCGGCGATTTAGGAGTTAACAGCGCCGACCTGAGCCATTGTAGCACCACCGGCAGCTCCGCCACCACCGCGTATTGCAATAGCGCCCTGTCCAGCCCGTATGGGCTTGGCAATTTGTGCCTGGGGTCCACGTCGTCCCAGATGCTTCTGTCGCACCGCCTCCTTGATGCGATCCACCTCATACTGATAGCGCTTGCGATCCCGCATTGCGCCCTCCTTTGCCTCCTTCAGCGCCGTCTCCAGCGCCTTGACGCGCTCCATGGTTGTGCGCAATCGCTTCTCCAGCTTGGGCAGCTCACAGCGCAGGTCGGCGTTGTCGCGCACCAGTTGCTTGTGCACCTTGGTCAGCTGATCGAGATTGTTCTCCAGGAAGCTGATCTTTTGCTTTTGCGCCAACGAACCGCCATCCTCCTCGCTCTCCTCGTTCACCACGTTCTTTCGAATGCGTTGCTGTGTACAAAGATTGATTAAATGATTAAATTTAAGGAACAGCTTACAGTTGATAAGCTCATGCTTACCTGCAGATCCTGCACGAAGAGTTTGCGCAGATTGTGCAGCGTTTGTAGCTCCTTTGCGACCGTATCCTCGAGACCCTTGAGATCCTTGCGCGCCTGTTCGCGTCTCTCGTTGGTCAGTATAATGTCCTGTAGTTTGTTCGATTTGTCAGCCTCCTCTTGCTTCAGCTTCTCGTAGTCCACGGTCATCTGCTGGTGCGCCAACAATAGCTTCTGATGGACATCCTTCATTTCGTTCATCTCGTGCTGCTTGGCGACTATCTCATCGCGCAGTTCGGAGACCTGTTTAGTGTGTGCCTCGCGCAGTTCATCCATTTGCGAGTCAAACATGGAGCGCAACTCCTCGGCCCGTTGCTTCTCCTCGGCATTTACGGCGGACACATGCTCGGCGGCCTTAAGCTTGGCGCATTCCTCGCGCAACGAATCAATCTGTTCCTCCAGATTGCGCTTCTTATTTTCAGCCTCACGCATCGACTCCTGCAGCGACTTCATGCGTGCCTCGTGCTGCGATATCAGTAGACGATACTCGCCCAGATCTTTCTCATACTCGGAGATCTTTTTGTTCGAGTCCACCTGCTGTGTCTCCATGTTGGCGCAACGTTGCGCAATGTTCTTTGCCTCAGTTTTCATCTTGCTGATGTAGAGGCGTGCCATGGTGAAGTCCTCCTCCACTTTGGCCGCATCGGTGCCCGCCAAGGCACTCATCTTGAGATCGATTGCGGAATCGCCGGGCGCTATGGCCTGGCCAACTTCACCCAGATCGCGCAGCAGATTGGTTAGCATTTCGGTGATTCGTTTCTTTTGGTGCGTGGACATGTCCTTGAGCTGCTGCAGCTCTGTCGAGGTGGAATTGAACTGCGTTTTGTTCTGTTGCAGCTCTTCGTTCAGTGCATCGATGTCCTTGTTCTTGTTGTCAATCTCCTGCGACTTCTGGTCGTAGTTGACGGCAAGTTCCTCGAGTGCCTGCAGCACTTCCTTAACCTCCTCCTTGGCCGACTCGTTCTCCTGCTGGATGCGTGCCATCTCCGATTGCAATGCCTCGTATTCGCGACGTGCGTTTGCAATCAACTCCTCCTGCTCCATGACCTGCTCCTTCATCTGCTCGGCAAACTGGCTCTGCTGATTGATTTCCTCATCCTTGTCGTCCAGCTGCTGGTAGAGACGCTCGCATTCTGTAGCCAGGCGGGCACGCTCATCGGCTGCCACCGAGGCGGACATGTTGGCAATCGCCGTACGCTGAGCAGCCGCCGCTTGTGCGGCAACAGCGGCTTGAGCGGCCGCATCCACCTCCAGATTGGGCGTGCTGGCCTCCATGGGATCCTCCATGTTGATTTGCTCCTCCGCCTTGACCGTTTCGCCTGCACGCCAACGTGCCAGCTCCAGCTCCAGCTTCTCCACCTTGCCCTTGAGTCGAGCATTCTTCTCCTTCTCCTTTTCGTAGCGACGTTTCCACTCCTCGGCAGTAAGCTCCTCGTTTACACACACCACATTCTTTACCGTCTTGGCGCGTCGTCCAAAGTCCAGCGTTGACTTCGTCTCCGACTCATTGAAGCTGGCCGGTGAGCAGCAAATGACAATCGTTGTGCGTGCATTGCCACCAAGCGACTCCTGCAGGATACGCGTCAGCTTGGAGTCACGATACGGTATGTGCGTCTTGTTGCCATCCGCCAGAGCCGATATGACATTTCCCAGCGCCGACAGCGACTTGTTAATGTTCTTCGCCTCATCCAGCACTGTGCCCTCCGCTCCCGTTTTGGACACCTTCTCGGAACCGGCCAAATCAACCAGATACAGTTTACCAGACAGTTTCTTTTGATTCTCCAGATTCTCCTGCTTCACATTAATGAGGAACACCGAATGCGAACGCGATGAGTGCTCGTTCATGTCTGCAAGTGATCAATCATGTTAGATTTTTCTGAATTTGATTTTTTCTAAATTAATTCCTTAATTTTAATTCTAATTACACTATTTTTTATTTCTCTATTACAAGTTTAAATTTTTTAATTGATACTTAATTTAAAGTTGTATATGGTAACTTTTAATTTGTTCTTTATACTCACTTGTCACCGCAATGTGACGATTGGATTTGCCCTCTTCGATCACCTCAAAGACATCCTCGGGCGAGGAGACGAAACGTTCCGTTGCACCTTTAACATAGGGTACTCGATTCTTATCCTCGTGCACACTCAAATTGATTTTGGACACGTCTAGTAAATCTCGAATCTTATCCATATAGATTTCATAGTATGAGACCTTGATGTGAAACTCGAGATTCTCCTCCATCGCATAAATGTGATTGAAAATGTCGTTGACAATACGCGGAATGATACCCTGCTTCACCGAGTCACCGATGACGCCCTCCATTGTGTGCGTCTTGCCGGAGGATGTCTGACCGTAGGCGAATATCGTTCCATTGTATCCGGCCAGGACATCCGTGACAATGGACTTGGCGGCCTCATTGTACACCTTCTCCTGCGATGCATTCGGCTTGAAGACTTTGTCAAACAGATAGACCTTGCCCTAAAATACAGATACACAAATACGTTTTTTATATATATAGCAAAGTGAAATTTCATCTTCCCGTCAGCCATAACATTTGTCTTCCTCCCGCTTATCCACATTTCCCCCCCTCTACCTCAAGCAGCTTTCAAATAGTTTTTAACGCTTGGCCGCGAAACGGATCGTAATTATATGATGAGCATGAGCCATCATCAAGAGGCAGCCGCACCACAAATGAGTGGAACTTGAAACTAATGAATAACGTGTAGTAAAAGAAAGAGCCAAAGAGAGAGAGAGAGAGAGAGAGAGAGAGAGAGAGAGAGAGAGAGAGAGAAAGAAAAGCAGTACAAGTACAGATATGAAATACTGAAATACATAATAAGATGTGTATTTACTGCACGTCGAAGCGTGTAATACCCTAAAAAACTTGAGCAAGTTTCAAAAAATTTAATTTAATTTAAACTATAGCAAATAAATGTTTAATATACTTTTTTTAATACAATAATTTTTATTTTATTTATTTCCAAATCTGTTATGTTACAGTCTAAGTTAAGCCCAAATTTCGTATCTCTAAAAATGTTCATAGTAGTATGTTCCATGAAATAGTAATAAACAAATAGTAGTTACACAAATAAGAGAAACTTGGTAAAGGATTTTATGTATTTATTTAATAGTATATATGCATATGTATAAATAAACACATGTATATTATAAATAAAAGAGAGTAATTGTTAAGGAATTTTCCGACATTGTCGTTGATAAACTGATTATGCTTTGGGGCAAGAGTATGCACAACACACACATACACTTATATATGTATGTATGTATGTATGTATGAATATAATACAACTAACTTTATCATGGCGTCCACAATTTCAGACAGCTCGACTTCTGGGACATTAATAATAACAATAATAATAATAATACATATTCAGTAAAATCGAAATTCCTCTAGCAAAACATGCATATATGTATGTTTCTATATGTACAAGTATTCCCGACTATTTACAGTTTTGCGAGTTTGCGTGCATGACTCACTCGAGTGGCAGCAGCTGGTGGCAAGCAACATTTCAACATTTGAGGGCGATATTTAGTTTTGGGGCCACTAACACTCATACATACATAAAGTACCTACCTAGCTTATGATGGTAAAGGTAAAACTGAAGTTGGGCGAACTGGTAGAATGTGCATATTGCTATATCTAGACTCTAGAAGGTTGACTATGCAAATGAAAACATATACAAAAGTTGCCGGGCAATCGCTAGTGGGTGGTTTACACACACACAGACTCGCATACTCACTCACTCACTCACACACACACACACCCTTAGAGACCAGGTTTCCAATGTTAATGCGTGGAAAATCAATTGAACGCTGCTGTTTTTGCTTCAAGGTGTAACGATTGCATCCATTTGGATGTTTATTTGGCAACCAAATGAAAATTGCACAAGACACGCGCACAATTCGAGCGATAATTAGTTATAATACATGCACTCACACACAGACAATGTATTTTATGTATGTAATTGCCTACTCTCTTTCACTTGCTTAAACTACATTTATAATTGTATGTGTATGGGTGTGTGTGAGCATTTCGTGTATAACATGAGCTTCAATTGTGGCGGTAAGGAAAGGCTAATGTACTACGTTAATGTTAGACAATGTTAGGCATGACGTCACCGCCAAATCACCGCAACGGCACGCAAATACATATACAAATATCTATATGTGTGTGTCATTTAATATGTATTTTGTTTAATTACCGCTATGGATATGCAATTCTCCTCCACATTGTTTGGAAACTTGACAACAAACTTTGAGCCGGCCCTCTCCTCACTGTCGTTGAGCGGCCGAAAACGACAGACGACTTTGATGCTGTCCTCAGCGGGTATTTCACGTTCCGCCGACATTTTGATGTAACAATTCCTTTAGCTACACTTTAGCACAATTACTATTATGTCAACGGCAGCTTAATCAATTTAACTTAGAACTTTAACTCGCATACAGATTGTCGTCTTGCAATAATAATAATAATGTTAGTGGTACTTTAACTTTGACGTTCAGTGTTAAAATTCGATGCGAGTACACATACATATGCAATGCAAACTAATCATTTAAAAGTAAAAGCAAATAAAACAATGATGACGATGACACCAAGCACTGTTTGCTACTCCGATGTAATTGTAGCACCGCTCCCCGGTTTGCTTAGAGTTCTTCGTTGTCGCGGAAAATTGGGGCTCAAAATGCAGAGAAAATTTTTGTGGTTATACCAGACAGACACCAGTCACAATCACAATCAATCGAATTGCGAATGTTGTGTTGTTGTTATTGCTATAATGCTGCTACAATGGCCCGTATTTTAATAAAGCTCGGTTGTTTATTGGCCCGGAATGATTTGCAGCCCGTTAAATGCACTCTCATGCGTTGCGGTTTTTAGTTCGTTCCACTTAAATTTGATTTTTTAGCTTCAATATCACGTTGAATAAAAAATTATTTGTTGGATAGACGGTCGATAGATTGTGGCGGTGGACCGATATGCTATCGATATTATGCGCAGCTTGGCCGATATATTGCAATTAACCATTTAATAGTGTTGAACAGTTTTGGTATTTAAAATTACACAAATATGCATCAATTGTTATTTAAATATAATTGATTTTATTTGCAAAATTATAGCTGCATTATATTTATATTTTCGTATTATATATCAAATGGCGCATGTTTGGCCTAGTTCAAAAGTTTCGTCAAGTAGTTTCGTTAAGTAATAAAATCGTTATAACGAACATATTCAACACGAAGTTTTGAATTTTCTGCCAAATTCGTTTTTATTTACTTTTATAAGTTATCTGTTTTTTAAGTGTTGAAACATTTTACATTTGGCATACAAATTAAATTTTCAAGTGTACAATACGTAATAGACCGATGACCATAGCCTAAAAAAGAACTATGCTGTGGTAGAGTGGTGGCCTAGGTTGGTTAGTCTATAAGGTTCGAATCGGACTTAAAATGGTGGCGTGTAATTTCTTAGAGTCACTTAGTCCAATGCCTTTATCCAATGCGCATTTTGTAGACAAACTAATACGACTTTACCGTGCCAACGAATGTCTTTGGAATCCTAAGTCTCCGGGTTATCGTAACTTGTCATTAAAGGAAAATGCCTGGCAGCGTATATCGCATTTTTTCAATGATGAGCTTACTGTTGATCAGCTGAAATTGACGATAATCTCGTTGCGTCATTTCTTTTTAAGAGAACGAATAATTAAAGAACGGAGGGACACCGCGACACGGGAAACGTTCTATCAGAAACTGCAGTTTCTGGAAGATGCAGAGATGGAGAATGACAATGTGGCTATTGAAGTATGTTATATAAAAACATATATAATAAAACAAACTAAAGATCATAATCTCTGCTCTCTAGGCACAGACGAAACATTGCAATAGCCAAATCAACTGCATCGTTGAGGATACTTTTCTGATAGACAACAGTCAGAACAATATCCACAGCGAGCCCGTTGACTTTGGATTGCCTTTCTCAATATCTCAAGATTACTTAAAAGAAGAATTTTTAGAGAAGCAGTCTTCGCTGAAATTGCCACTGCCCCCAATGGAGTTTCAAGCAAAGGGGCTTCCAATTCGTGCACTTTCCGGAAACGATCGTTCATATTCCAAATCAAATTATAATAGCAACGATGAATATGATGATTTTCGCCATAGACAGAGCAGATCGCAATCACATCCACCCAAAATGCAAAGACACAATTATAATGGTAGTGGTGCTATTAGCCAAAATGACGATTATAATCAAAGCATAAGCAGACGGGTCTCATATGTAAGTAATGAAGATATACCTGCGAATCAGTATGATGACTGGACTGGGCCACAAACCTCCGATCAGACAAAGAGAAAAGTTCTCACCGGCAAATATAGTAAGCGTAGTTCACGGCAAAAGTTTACGGATTATATGTACGAGACTAAACTGAATGAAATTCAGAACAGTCAATATAAATGTACTCTAAATCCGACAGTCTTTCGAGATAGTGTATGCCGTAAGAAATCCGGTAATGATGAAGCATACGATAATAATCTTGATGATAGCAATTCTAGACAAAAGAACCATAGTAACTCTAGATCAGGTGGCCTAGGTCAAAGCAATTGTATCTGTTGTCCGAGAAATTGTCAAAATAAAAGAAGTCATCAAGATGAATATTATGAGGACGACCAAGTAAACTATCAGAGTCGAAGTGGTAATCGTAGTAATAGAAGCCGAATGTCTCCTGAGTCGGAATACATTGATACAGTTCCAGATGAATCGCTGGAACAAAATGACGATGAATTTCAAACACCTGAACCCACATCGGAGGACTATGCTCCACAGGAAGCACCTAGAAAGAAACCTAGGACACTTCCGTATAAATGGCATCAGCGGAAAGAAAAATCAAATGAGGTTTATGATGATAGTACGTATTCAGATATAAGTGGGAAATCGGTACAGTCCAGACAGATGGAAAAAAGACCTCCCAACAGTAAGTTAAAAAATATTTGCAATCAGGATGAACAGATTCGATGTCGGGGAAGTTGCGCAAATAGTTCAAATAATCAGGTATACAGAAATAATTCAAGAAGGCATACTTCAGAATCGACATCAGAAGATAGTTTAGAAAGGAATCGGGAGCCTGTATCGGTTAAACGATCGGGTAGATGTAGGAGACATCCAACATCCAGGGTCGCATCCCAGGTAGCGCCTAGGAGTGTATCAAAGCAAGTGTCCAGATCAGCATCAAATGAAAAGTTTGGGACGAGGCCAGTATTGCTGTCACCTGACCAGGAAGCAACGTCTCCTCGGATATATTGCTCAAGAAACATTAGCCAGGTCGATGAAGCTTATAGAAAAAAATGTATAGAGTGTCCGAGTTTAAAGCGTAAACAAAGACGAAGAAATGAGGAAGAACCTATGGAGGATTTGGGAAGAAATAGTCATCGAAAAGAAAATAGTTTCGCTACATCATATCAAGACGAGTACGAAGAGTTCTCGAATAGATCTTCGAGAAACCGTGAAAATCTTCGAACTACTGGCAATCGTTCTGATCATGAAGACAGAAATTCGAGGCGACAACAAAACGATCAGAATGAGGAATACTCGGCCAGAAATTACGATAGAAATCACCATGAAAAGCATTCAGAAATTAGATCAAGACAGCCTGAAAAAAACACTGCGAGAAATACTACGAAATTGGATTATATACGTGACAAGTTTTTGAAATCGCCAAGTGAAAATTCCTATAACGATCAGAGCAAAAACCGACAGAGTGAAAATTCCTACAACGATCAGAGCAAAAACCGACAGAGCAGCAAGAAATCGAGAAAATGTGAGAGGAGCCCGAATAAATATGATGATGATGAAGAAGAAGATGGTTGTTCCTGCGTTAGGGAAGAAATCGAATCAATAAATGATCCAGATTACGCTGATCAAAATATTGTAGAATATCCACATGTATATGCCGATGATAATCAGGAAGATTATGCCGAAGTCTATGATGTTGAACCTACGAAGGTATATGTCCCAGAATGTACCAAAGATACTTGCAATGATTGTCCTCATGACTCTGAAGATGAAGCACCAGAGGAGTACGCACCAAGCACCTCCAGAGATAGTCGTAAGGGTCATAAGAAAGAGGAGTATCTCGATGAATGTACCAAAGAGTCTTGTAAAGTATTTCACAAGGATCGCGATGAATATTCCAAAGGAAGTGACAGAATTATGCAGAAATGTAAAAAGTGTTGCGAACGCTACGACGAATATTCCGGGGACGATGAAGACTCCCAGGAGCAAATGATGGCCAAGAAAACCGACGGAAATGATCCTGCTGAAAAGAAAAAACCTTGTTGTTGCGAGGTGGCTGTTGAAACGGAAATTGACATGACCCTCAATGATAGAAATGGAGCAAGTAAATCGGCCAATGAGAAGAAAGTCGTCAGAAAGCCGAAACAACCCTGCAAATGTGCGTTACAAGTTTTGAATAAAGTCAAAGCTGGCAGAATTCCAAATCCTGGACTGAGAACCGATAATATTAAACAGCGATCTCCAGCACCAATGGGAGCAGGCAAATCTCGGATAGCGTCCACGAAGCGTCTACAAAAACTGGAGGACAATGTGGAAAACAGTAAGTTTATAATTGATCTAATTTCTGCAATCTGATTGATGGCATTACCCAGAATTCCAGGCCTACGACGGCCAACAGAACACAAGACTGTACCGTGCAGAAGATCCAAGACCCTATAACAGAGATCTATATCGGCAGCCTTCAGGTCTGGAAAGAAGTCCACCTCCAGCTGCCAAGCCACAATCAATTCCACTTGGCGGTATGTCCGTATTGGGAACCTTTCAAGTACCACCAAATCTGGCCGAGAAGACTATAAACATTGTGAAAAATCACATATCCAATATGAAGCCGTTGGCAACCAGCGCTTTATCTAAAGTGATGAACATGTCTCTTTCAGAAGGATCTCCCAAAGAAATCGTTACAAAGCCCAGATCTATCAGTTGTACTGTACCGATGCGAAAATCAAGTAATCCATTTCGTAATATTAATTTTGATGTGTCCAAGGGACAAATAATCATTTTACATCCACCGGTTCAGGACTTTCGCCCGTCCAAGTATTCCTTCAACTTAAACGATGTCGAAGTGCCGCAAAGTCCAAATGTTGACGGATCGAAAAAATGCTAAGCTAACTTCCTAAGCCCACCTTAATCTCTAACCATAGCTGTAGTTTCCTTTCACACCATATTCATAGCTCCATAAAATGACACCAACTAACTGAGAAGTCAGCTGCATTTTATTTTAAGCCTATATAGACCCTATATCATGGGGTGTTACGCTTCAATGAAAAGTGTTGAGCATAGCAAGCTTAAAATTACCCTTCTTTATAATGTCGTTAGGGGTTTGCCAAACTTATTGTTTTTTTTCTTCTTCCTATCAATGAACTTTTTCTGTAATTAATTTATGAGTTGTTACGGATTCATTGAAGCGTAACCAATGCGTCGATAACTAATTGTTTTTAATGTTTTGAAGAGCAAAATTAATTGGCCATTTAGTTAAGTTTTAGATCAATACTGGGTTCAGTTTTATTAGAGTTTTTATTATAAGAAGAAAATCACAAACCTTAAATCTTAGATTCAATGGATACCAAACAACGCTTAATCTATATATATATATTATACCCTTATTTTATCATAGAAACGATCGCTCCGAAAAAAGATTAAGTATGATTGAGCTTGATTAATTTAGATATTTCAATAAATAATATTTTTAAATTTTTCAAATAATATTTTTTAACCACATTCTGATTAAATTTAGTAAAAAATTTAACTTCTATTTCATATAGTTATTTTAGAAACGATCGCTTAAATATTAAATTTATGTGAGGGTATTACATAGTTCGGCATGCCGAATATAGTTATTCTCTTATTTTTAAGTATTCAGGGGAGAACGAAACCAACTGAAAGTCTCCCAAAAATGTACGTAGTTTTGGAAGATTTTCGGTTGGTTTTATTTTCTGATAGCGTTATATTAATAATTTTCACTGTCCCAGCTCAAAACTGCTTTCGCTGCCTCCAAAGATCGTATAGGCAGCAGCATCGACGTCATCGACATCATCTCCATTGTTGTCCAGTAGATCGCAGAGTGCCAAAATGTAGGATTGGGCCATTTGTAGTGTCTCGAATTTGGATAGCTTCTGATCGATTGAGGGAGCCGGTACCACCTCACGTAACCGATCGAAGGCCTCGTTGAGACCGTTCATTCGTTTTCTTTCTCTCGCATTTGCCGCCTGTCGTCGCTTCTTCTGCACAGTGGGACTGAGTGTCATCATAGTCTGGTTGCTCTTGGTTTCACACTGTTCACTCAAACTTCTGGAGCTGGAGCTAATCTTGCGTCGTTTGTGTTGTTGCTGATCTGGTAAAGTAATCTGCTCCACTTGTGTTTTGTAGTTCTGCTCCAAGTTGCTGCTACTTGTGGCATCCAAAAATTGCCAATCTGGCGATAAGTATGCCACATTACTGTACTGCTGTTCCGTTTGATGTGCTGTGGACATCAGTGTCAGGTTATAGTTGGGACTGCCCAGATACTGCGAGCTGTTGTCCTCCTCCGATGAGTAGTAGTGGCTCATGTTGATGGCTGTGCACGTCTCGAAAGTTGCAACACAACTGCAACTGCAACAGACACGAGAGTGGCACGAGCCGTTCAGTTCAGTCGACGTTGGGTAAAGCCACCCTTCTTCAATTGCCATTTGGCCTTTTTGGGCTAGCTTAACAAATATTTTTACCGCCGTGCTGACCAAGTTTGTATAAGTGGCCCGTTAAATGACCCCTTGCCTGGCCCAGGATCTTCATCATTACCATATCAAGGATCGTCGACAGGGGCGGCTCTCTCTCTCTCTCTCTCGCTCTTAGCCTCTATGCTGTCAGTTAGGGGTTAGATGCGCTCGCTAGCTCTCGCTCTCTCTCTCTCTCTCTGTTTCACTCTCTCTCTTGCTTACTCACGCCTACTACTTTGACCTTCCATGTATGCTGCCCCGCTCTCTCGCCTTCTCCCCGGCACGCGTCATAGCTTGCCAAATTGCCGCTATCATGGCATGTGATCTCTTTTCTATAATTCTCTGACTTTCACGCTCAACAGCACACGAGTGTGAGAGAGGGGGAGATGAGTGAGCGAGAGAGCGGAGCGAGTGAGTGAGAGAGGGAGGGTGAACGAGGATGAGCTACTGTCTACTGACTACTGACTGGCGCATCAATTAACCTTCGTCTAGTGACCATATGCTGCTGCAGCAACCAACACCATATGGCCAGGCTCAAACCCAGCTCTAACTCTGACTCTGTCTCTTCGACCTGAGAATCTTTCAAGTGTTGAGTGAATACCACTGGCAGTAAACGTAAATGTCCTTTGGCAGTTAATGTCCTTTCTGGCTCACCGTTCCAACTACCTTTGGCTTGTTTAACACGCGACAGTTGTTGGGCCACCAAATTTGTACTGTACACATAATTCTAAGGGTTTCTAATAAGGCAACAAGACGAACACTATAACTTAATGACTTCGATTAATATTAATTATAGAAATTACCTTGCGCTTAATTCTAGTTTGCGATTTGACAGCACGAACAATATTATTATGTTAGGAATTATAAATTTGTTTTAAAAAGATACTGATTATTTTTATACTTAACTTTAAATCTGCTTGACTATTTTGAACTAACATCACTTTATCAAAACGTAACTAATTTAAATGCGATATAATAGATTATAATATTAAAAATGTAAATTTTTTTCAAAAAACTTATTTTCTTCAAAATTACACTTTAACATTTTTTGAGTTATTTGGAACTTAGTTTTAAGAACTGAACAAATATTCCAATAGAAGCTGAACTTAAATATTAAAAAAATTGACAATACGAAAATACTTGTAGTTAACATTCTTTATGTTTAACGAAAAAAATATCTTTTTTTCCACATTTTATATTTTTATTAACGTTTAATATTTAACTTAGTTTAACGAATAAATATATTATAAATATTTTAAAAATTGAAAATATAATTGTTATCTTAAGACTAAATAATCTATTAGTTTTCTAATAATTAAATTTTTCATAGTGATAAGACATCAGAATTAATATAGTTTTTCAATAGACTTTAAGAAACGCCAGTTGGAATCGTTATCAGAATAAGTGCTTACCTTTTCATGTTACAATGTTATAAGTGGAATGTGCTTTGGAAAACGGGAGGAAGAGAGAGGTTTATTTGTGCAAAGAGAGAGAACGAGAGAGAGAAACAACTTTAGCTGCGCATGCACCGTTAGTGGGAAGCTGTAATCTTTTTGGCTCCTCGGCATTTTGTTTTTGTAGAGAATGTGTGAGAGGCGATTGAGACTTCGGGACAGCAACAGGACTGCAAACATTGCCAACAACTGAAGTGTTGACATTTTAAAAGCGTCAGAACATAAACATTGTCTATGAAACAGTCCGAGCGATACAAACAACTAAAGATACAAATCAGAAAATCCCAAAAGTAAAGAAAAAGTGAAGGAAAAGTGTAAAAAGTGCAGCAATCAAATGTGTTTATATTTGGGTGTCGTGGAGCATTTGCTGGATGTGGTTGCCTATTGTGTCTGCCGTGTATTGGAGTTATCCTTGCTCACCTTTATGATGATGTGCAGCACGGCCAAAGCCAAGTTGGCGAATGTGCAATTCATATTAACCAACAGCAACAAGAACAATGAGATGACATTGGTCGAGCAATGACCCAGAGCAACTGGAACTGTCTTCACTGGCAGCCAATACAACACTTGAAGAGTGAAACGATGGAAGGGACAAGGAGAGGAGGGAAGGAGGGGAGGGGGGTCTGCAATTTGTGACATTTTAATTTAAGTGAATTTTGTACGAAATATTCTAAAATATATATGCAATATGTGTCTATGTTTTCGATTGTCATAGCATAAATAAATTACTGGAATGTATACACATAACTCTTATTGTAGTTTCTATGTGTGTGTGTGTGTTGTGTGTGTGTGTCTGCAATGGGATTATGTGGTCAACACAGTCAGCACTGGAGAAGCATTGCTTTTTAACCAATAGAGTCATAATTTAGCATACCCCACGGCGAACCTCTGTTGTTGTTGTTGTTTTATGGTTGTTATTGTTGTTTTTGTAGTTTGCTTGCTTAGCCGTTTATTGTACTTATTAACATTGCCCGGCAGCAGAGCCATTTGCATGATGATATAGTATCGACTTGGGTTTACACATGTAACAATTTATTTACTTAGCTCCTATTCTCTCTCTCTCTTTCTCTCTCTCTCTCTCTCTCTCTCTCTCTTTTTGCCTCCCTCTTGCTTTGGCGCCTGCAAATATGCTACACTTCTGACAAACATTTTATTGCTGCTGCCCGTTTACCAAGTTAAAGTACTTTCCTCCATAGTCCACATCTACAATACCATATTCATTTCCAGTATCATTCTCAGAATGTGTTTTGTTTTTTCGCATATTTATGTAGTTGTTTACAGCCATTGTTGTTGCCTTCTTGCCTCCGGCAGTGGCATCGCATAAATTTATTCAAATTGTACGTGCAAATTGGAGTAAAAGTTTATTGCACTGCCAAAACACATAATGGCCTATTATTGTTATTAATATAAAGCTCAGGCTGATATGATAAGCAGCAAATTGCTGTGATCCTTTCAGCTTCTACACTACAATACAGGGTATCAAATAGTCGAACAAATTAATTATAGTATAACACATCGAATAATTACCAGGAATCACTTATTTAAAAATTAAAAATAATATCTTTTATTTATTATTGTTATTATAAAAATAAAAAATTAGTGATATATTATTATTATAAGAAAAACGAAAATTTTTGAAGTCCGCGTAGATTTTCTAAAAAAAATTTTCAATATAGATTTGTTGCTTTGCTTTATCTACATTAAATCCATATGGCTTTGTATTGTTAATCTATCTTTTAAGTAAGTGATAAATTGTAAGACAAAAAAATTATTTCCAAAATTCTCGGCAGCATGGATATGGTAGAAAAAGTATTTGATAAGCCAATTATTTCGGAACTAAATGGTGCTAAGAAATTGAAGACTGCCCTGACACCGCCACCGTCGGAGATCGATATGAAAGAGCCGATCTACGACTATATGAAGTATGTCAATCATAATAACAAGAAGAAGAAAGGCAAAACTGGACCGACATTCAATAATAATAATAATACAAAGCGGGTTTCCTTTAAGCGGATCGTAGAGCAGGTGACCTTCACCGATGACTGGAAAATGCTGATGAGCGAGAGTAATCTACGCACTGAGGAGGAACAGGTATGATACCAGGATTTCAAAATATAAATCATATATATTTACTGATTTCTTTTCTTAACATTTCAGCGCAAGAGCTCGAACTTGAGACGCAATTTCTAACAATTTAGAATTGAATTATTGAAAATATTTGTTCAAAGACAATTTTGTTAATTTTAATGTATCTAAATCGAAAAGGAAAGTAAAAGTAAAATTTAAAGAACATGTTATTTCCACAATGTTAATCTTCTTGATTTAAGTCTTGACTGAACATGTTGCAACGCAGCTTGTTCATAATGTTGCAAATAATGTACTCGCCACGATCGGATCCCTGAAAATCGCCAGTCTTAATGCCCTCCTCCATGGTGCGCAGCATCTCATTCCAAAGCGCCCTGGCACACACCCGATGACCCAGATGGTACATCAGGTCCACACAGGTGGACACAATGCCATAGGGACTCAGTACTTTGTAGTTGGTCAGAGATAGTTTCGTTTGCAATGGCTTGAACACAGCATGATGATCGCCAATCTCAATGGCCGAGAAGAGATTCGCACCGCCACAAATGGAGCTACAGATCGTGGCCATAAAGGTGCCATACAGATCACTAGTGACGAGCACATCGAATTTCTGGGGATTCAATATCAGGCGACTAACGCATTTGTCCAGCTCCATCGGCTCCAGTTCAATATCAGGAAAAGATTCTTTCTGCAGTCTCCCGGCGATATCTAGTAAGACGCCTTCGGTCTTGGGCCACTCGGAGGATTTATGCACTAGGGTGACCTTTTTCCGTTTTCTGGCCATGACAACTCTGAAGGCATAGCGGAGAAAACGCTCAATGTCCGCGCTGGTGACCACGTGCAGTCCCTCGACGACACCCTTAACTGGCGAGTACTCCAGTTCCGCATAGTTACCCATATTGTTCTGGGCGATCAGCAGGATATTTACATCAGGGAAGAGGCACTTGAAACCACGAAAACTGCGTACAGTTGTCATGAACACATGCAGATCAAGATCGTTGCAAATCTTCAGTGATTTCCTTTTATTCTCCGAATCGTGTACAATGTCCACATGGACTGCCGATCGATTCCGGAGTACCGAGTTAAAATACTCCTCGCCCATGTCAATTGTGATCTTCTGCACCTCGACGGGAACTCGAGCGCTGCTCAACAGAGACTCCACATATTTGGCTCCCATTTGGCCAATGATTGTGTTGCCAGTCAAGAGAGTTGCATGGGTAATACCACCATATTTGGTTTGGGGCAACACATTCACGGATTCCGTACGCACATCTCCCTTCTCCATGAACGCATTGAATCCGGTCACATTGGAAGTATCATGGGATATCGCTCGTCTGCATTGGACCAGAATTAATCTGCTCAACATTCGCGACTCTTTCAGGCATCTCAACATTATTTTCATTTGTGGGAAATTGGAAAATTTTGTTACAAACAGTACTACTTGGAAATATTAACATTCCAACTGACAATATACACAAACACCTTATCTTTTTTTACCTCCTTTAAATTAGTATTCAAATAAGTAGTATCTAAACTATGAGTAATGGACGGCTTATACTCGAAATTATGAGTAATGGAAATAAATACTCGAATATAATTAAATTTTTAAGTGAACAAAATTTGAATGCAGAATGAATTTGGGGGCAAAAACATGAACAAAATGACATTCCGCATGAAAATCGGTTAAGTTTTGACAAAGTTAAGAAAGATCAAAGTTTTTGAAAAAATGATACGGGGTAGGTATGGAAAATTGGATGATTTAGGATGGCTTAGTATCGAAAAAATATCACAATTTCTAGATGAAAAAAATTTAAATGCAGAATCAATTAAGAGACTAAATCATGATCAAAATGACATTCCGCTTGAAAATCGGTTAATTTTTGATGAAGTTATGAGAGATCAAAGTTTTTGAAAATATGTCAAGGGGTCAGTATAGAAATTTTGACAAAAATCGAAAATATAACAAATTTTTTAGATGATAAAAATTTAAATGCAGAATCATTTTAGGGGCCAAATCATGAAGCAAATGACATTCCGCTTGAAAATCGGTTAATTTTTGATGAAGTTATGAGAGATCAAAGTTTTTGAAAATATGTCAAGGGGTCAGTATAGAAATTTTGACAAAAATCGAAAATATAACAAATTTTTTAGATGATAAAAATTTAAATGCAGAATCATTTTAGGGGCCAAATCATGAAGCAAATGACATTCCGCTTGAAAATCGGTTAATTTTTGATGAAGTTATGAACAAAATTTAAATGCAAAATTTATTTGGTGACTAATACATGAACAAAATACTAGAAAAAAAAACTATTTTCCCTTTGAATGAAGTAAGACTTGAAGTGTTTTTTTGATTCTCATCTTTACTCTTTATTCTCCTAGCGATAATATTGCACAATTTCAGAATGTGTAATTGCTTTCTAAGTTAAATATCCCAGCAAACGGACTTATCCGGGCAAGGGCAGCCATCGATGCCATAGTTGCCAATAGGAATCTCCGTTTGGGTGCCCACTTCTTGAGGTCCCACCACTCTCCAAGCATCTTTCACGTAATATTTCTCCGGCAGATAATAGATGGGATAATCTTTAATAAGCCGCAGATGATCATCCAATAGCATTTTGGCCATTTGGGGAGAAGTACGAGTTGCCTGCAGTGTGTATTGCTTTTGCTTTGCTTGACGAATTGCCGGCTCCAGTTTAAGGCGACTGTGTGGCACGAACTCATCCAGATTTCTGTCCAATTCGTCCAATTGATCCTGGCGGATTCTTGCACAAGTCTCACAACGGCACTTGCCGCCATGATAGCAATAACGCTTCTTCCCATCCTCATCAACCATCATTAGAGGCACACATATTGGTGGCGCTGGAGTTGGTTGTGGTAGGGTCTGTGTACCCTGCGTATTTTGTGGGGGCTCTGAATACATCTTGGGGGCGAACTAGGAGAATTTCGAGTAAAAGATGTCGAAAAAAAACAAACTGACAACAATGAATTTAGTTTCCTAATGAACTGACAACCCAGCACAAGTTTAACATGCTGATGAGAAGTTCCAGAAAATGTAAATCAAAGTAGCAATTGATTTTCCTGTTAATATTAACTGACATGTCCATGATGCTCCTCCCCTGAAGACCATCATTGGCATGTTAGAGAATTCTTAAGGAAACATACAAGTACTCTGCTCAGACATTTGGATATTCGTCCTTATAAACTGGAATCGGTCTCATCCAACCACAGGTGGGACACTGGTGGCAACTGAAACCTCGTTCTGCGGCAATTCTTTTTGCATAGTAATTCTTAAGCTCCCGTATCTGGATTTCTTTGAAAAATTCCAACATCTGCGGAGAATCCTCTGATTCGTTTTTCGGATGTGTCTTTCGTACATTTTCTTTTTGAAATTCTTTTGGCTTAATTTGTCTTTTCTTTGACTTTTCTCTGCGTCGCGGCTTAGTCGTCTGATCAAACAGATTCAGTTCACTAAATTCCTTCGAAGATGATAATTTAAGAGTCCGGTGCCTTTTCATGGATGAATCATGTAATATACCTTCAAACACGCTAAAATGATAGGAGCTATCCAACGAGTACCGTCGCCAGTATTTTACCATGCTGAGTCATCAATTCTGCTAGTAAGATTTATGAAAATTTTGAATTTTAAAGCTAAACAATATAATTTTAACATATTACTTAAAATGGGAACAAAATACAAAAGTCCACAATGGGTTAAAATATATATATACATGTATCTCCAACGTTTCGTCCATGGTATATAACACAGCTATCGCTTGAGATAAGTCTCAGTTGAAAGTAAACATCGAGTCGGTTCACATCTCTGTTGAAATGTCGTTAGTATTCAAGAATGAAATCCAATGGCTTACCACAGTTATCCTGCCGGATATTCTGAGAAAAGGACGTCTCCTAGACAACTTTAACGAGTCACTGGAGGAGACGTTTAAAGTGGAAAGCATTGAAATTAATATAATCGGACCCGAAGAGGCCTATATGCTGACCCTATGCTATCGAGCGACCGTAAATTTTGAATACGCGGGCGAAAAGCTGCAAAGGAAATTGATTGTTAAGGTACACTTAGAAAAGATCTTAATTATAGAATCATGTTTTACTCAGTTATTTTATCAGGTTTAATTGCATGTACGTGACATAGTATTAAGTTAATCTCCTTATCATGAAAATATATATAGGCATATCATATCAAACCCACAGAGAACGCCTAAGATATCACAGGAAAGATACAAATCTCTGCAATTTCACTATCTCTTCAATAATGAAATTCGCTTTTACACTGAAATCTTACCAATAATCCAAAATTTGAGCCATGGTAGCTTTCCTGCTCCCATGTATTACTATAGTGAGAATAGTTCAACGTCGGCCGTTCTTATTCTGGGTGATTTCAGTGTAGATGGTTGGAGTGTGACTAAGAAGAGATTTGGATTAAGTTTAGAGCACGCGAATATTGCAGGTTAGTATATGATCTAATCTTTATTCAGTTTTTATTTAAAGATAATTCTCTTTTCAGTCAAGTATCTGGGCAGATTCCATGGGCTTGGATATGCTCTGAAACATAATCAAAAGGAGCTATTTGATAATATAACAAGCAAGTTAACGGAGGCACGATTTGGCATAACATCCTTGAGTCCAGATTGGGAGCTAACGCAGAAAATTGCACTTTTGCGAGCAGGGAAGGCAGTCAGTACTTATCAGCCCCAAGTGGACAAGGATTTTGTTAGGAAATTTCAGCAGATAACCTGCAGTTATTTGGGCTATGGTCGTCAGCGTGTTGCGCCCCGAGAGCCCCTCTCCACCCTCTGTCACGGCGACTACTTAAGGAATAATGTGGCATATAAGTACGATACGGACAGCAGTGGGAATCCCCTGGAGATCATGATGTTTGACTATCAAACCATGCGTTTATCTTCGCCTATGATCGATCTCTCCATATTTCTGGCCCTTTCCCTCTTGGCAGATGTGCGTTATAAGAACTTTGACAGTCTTTTCGACGACTACTGCAATGCGCTCTTTGAAAGCTATGGCGAACATTCAAATCAAGCTCTTCCGGACTTTCTAAAGTATTATTATTAATTTGTTTGAGATCATACTTTCATTTGACGTAACTAATTGTTATTTTCTTGCAGTCGAGAGAATTTGCTTAAGGAGTACATACGATTCTTGCCATATGCTGTATTTATAAAATGCTTCTTTCTTATGGCTCTCGTCGATCCGCCTCCCACCTCTCCTGAGGAAAACTTTAACAAAGAAGAATCTGAAGAAGATATCATTCAGACAGCCTACTCACAAGGTGGAGAATTGGTTGACCGCGAAGTTGCCCATCAAATAATGGAAATGTTTGAACTAAGTCGCTTGCATAATGTTCAAATAGATGAAGATATTGATACCACAGAGTGGATTAAGAATACTTTACACTTTTAAATGAATTAATAATTATTTTTGTTTAATTCAATTTATGAAATTGCCAACTAATTAAACTTTTATCCCAAATAACTAAAACGGAATAATTCATTCTTATTATAAATAAATTAATTCATTTCGTGAAACAAACTTTATAAACTTCTGGATCTGATCACACTATGATCTAAAAGAAATTCGATAAGAAATCGGTTTAGTTTTAACAAAGATATCATATCTGATAGATATGAGTACTGAGCCCACAGTTTGGTAAACACAAACACGATTAAGAGATATTTTATCAAACATAAATAAAACGCGCACAGTATATACAATAGAGAGAACCCAAACAATTTGCGATTAATTTCGCACACATCAGAACTAATCAACGAAATGGTCTAACAATATCAAATATTTAAGTGAATATGTGTTTTCGTTCGGGAAAAGAGAAACATTTCGTCTATTATCGTTTATAACGAACAGCACAGAGCCGAGAGACGACCAGTTAAGTTCTATTCGCGGATCTGAACAGTTCTCTAGCATTACGACCTAAAAATGTCGCTGAACGTGGATGATGAAATTCAATGGTTGACCGAAACTATCTTGCCAGAGATTCTAAAAAATGGACGATTAGTGGATAACTACAGCGAGTCAGAGCTAAATACATTTAAAGTGGGGAGCATTGCAATTAATATAATTGGTGCTGAGGAGGCTTTCATGTTGACTCAATGCTACAGAGCAACAATTAATTTTGAATACGCTGGCGAGCAACAAATAAGGAAATTCGTTGTAAAGGTTTGTTAACAAATTTGATAACCAGTTATTTACAAACATGCAAACATACTATCGATATAATTAATGTATTTTATAGAAAACGCCTAAGATACCAAAAGAAGCTTACGAGGAGACCCAGTTTGGTGATCTCTTCTACAATGAAATCAGTTTCTACACTGAAATCTTACCAATACTCCAAAAATTGAGCAATGGCAACTTTGCTGCTCCCAAGTATTACTATAGTGAGAATAAACCCTTGTCTGCCATTCTCATTCTGGGAGATTTCGGTGCAGACGGTTGGAGTGTGACTAAAAAGAGATTTGGATTAAGTCTAGAGCATGCGCGCATGGCTGGTGAGTTGCTGATCTAATCTTAATCCACTCTTTATTTAAAGGAAATTTTGTTTTCAGTCAAGTTCTTGGGCAGATTTCATGGATTTGGATATGCTTTGAAGATCGATCAGAGGGAACGCTTTGATCAGCTAACCAGTCAGTTTAGAGACTCGCGTTATGCCACCGAGACTATTGGTGCAGATTGGGATTTATCAATGAGAACTGCTATCAAGCGAGCTGGCTTAGCAACAAAAACTTATCAGCCGGAAGTTGACAAGGATTTTATCAAGAAGTTTCAACAGCTGACCTGCAGTTATTTGGGCTTTGGTCGTCAGCGTGTGGCGCCCAAGGAACCTTTGGCAACTCTGTGTCATGGAGATTTTCTAAGGAATAATGTGGCATATAAGTACGATACGGACAGCAGTGGAAATCCCCTTGAGATCATGATGTTTGACTATCAGACAATGCGTTTATCTTCGCCCATGATCGATCTGACCGTTTTCCTGGCTGTTTCCGTTCTTGCTGATGTGCGTTATAAGAATTTCGACAGTTTATTCGATGAATACTGCAATGCGCTCTTCGCGAGCTTCAAGGAACATTCCCAGCAGCCACTTCCGGAGTTCTTAAGGTAATGAAGCAAAACAATATTGATAATTTGTCTATCATCTAAAATTAATTTTTCTTTTCTGCAGCCGGGAGAATTTGTTGAAGGAGTATGTCCTATATTTACCCTTCTCGCTGAGCATTTCTTCAACCTTCCTAATGTTTCTGGTCGATCCGCCTGAACTTTCGGTAGAGGATATGTTGAATTCTGTCATACCAGAAGAGGAGATTATACAGAGGAACATGACACAGGGAGGCGAAATAGTTGATCGTGAAATTGCCCATCAAATGCTGGAATTATTTGAGCTAAGTCGTTTGCACAATGTTCAAATTGATAAAGACATTGATTGCTCAGATTGGATAGATAGTGCGATATTTTAAGCAAACAATGACACTTTAAATTTATAGTCATAGTGACTCGACGATACGTTGAAAGAAACATTTGCTATCTCAAACTAGAAGACATAACATAATATAAGGAATATGGGTACAATTCAGTTAATAAAAATAAAAATGTATATGCTCTCTTTAATTGGTGTGTAATTTCATAATTATATGTAAATAAAAACATACATATGTGAGTGTGTGTGCATGTTTTCTGTACAGCTGTTTGTTTCAAAAGGCGCAATTATTAACAGCTGATGCAACGGTGGCAGCCTTAAACCCAAAAACAGTGTGGCAACTCTGGTTTACGGATTTAAGCTCATTTTTGGAACTACAGCTGTTTCAATTTAAGTGCTCCAAGTTTTGATGGGGACACACTGTTTTAGGCCATATGCTTTGGCAACAACAAGTTATTGTTGACTTGCTAAGAAAATGTTGCAACCATCCCGGCAGCAGGTTCTCCGCCTTTATAAGCATCTAATAAAATACGGCAATCATTTAACGCTCACGGATAAGAATTACTTTCTAGGCCGTGTGCGACACGAGTTTCGTGAGAATCGTCAGCTGACAAATCCCCTAGAGATTGAGTTCAATTTCAAGGTACGTCTCGTTGTCATTATATCATAATAAATTATGCTATAACTACGTTTAATCTACGCACAGCGCGGTGAGACGTTGCTTAAGAAGGGACGCATACTCTAGTAATGCTTACACTACGATCTTTGGCTGGTTCGCTCACCAGCAATCTCTGCCGGCTGGCGTCCACTGTTCACTTGGATTACTCCCGTTATCCAACGCTCCAGGAATCTGACATCGAGGAGACATTAATGCGTGGCAGCGGGCCGGGTGGACAAGCTGTTAACAAAACCAACAACTGTGTGTTCCTGCGCCATCTGCCTACGGGAATAACAGTCAAGTGCCATCTGCATCGCTTGGCTTCCAAAAATCGTATCGAAGCACGTAAAATACTCCTGGATAAGCTTGATGTTCATTTAAATGGAGAGCAATCGATCGCAGCACAAACTAAACTGCTCGATCAGAAAAAGTCCACAGAGCGAAAAAGGCGGCAGAATAAATTGCAGGAGATGAAGAAAAGCTGGCAAAGTCGAGAACAAGCAGATGGAGATCAAGAAAATAATAAATGAATAAAGATATAAGTTTAGTAAAAATATTTGTTTATTGAGGTAGAGCTACCAGCTGGAGAAATCGCCAAAACCACTTGAATTTTTTTCTTTTTGGCGGGATTTGATGTTGCTTGGGCCTCGGGTTTTTTAGACGCACTCGGTTTCAGGTATTTACCGACGCCCTCACGATACACTTTAAGTGGTTCATTTAAACGCTTTTGTTGCTCCAGTATTGTGGCAGCCAATTGTTTACTGGCGGCTTCTTCAACGCGCTCTTTGGCCAATTGCTCGGCAGCTTCTTCGAATGGATTAACATACACCTGAGTATTCTCTATTATGATGTCCTCAATTGGCCTGTCTTTATTGTCCACTTCAATGTGTTCCATCTTCTGGAGCGTCTCAAGACCTCCAACTAATTTACCAAAGATCGTGTGTTTACCGTCAAGTTGCTTGCACGATCTATAGGTAATGAAACTGTAATAAAATTAAGATTATTATCAGTTGGTTATTAGATGACCAAGGGTTACATACAATTGTGAGCCATTTGTATTGGGTCCCGCATTGGCCATGGAGAGTACGCCACGTCCAGTGTGCGACAGATTTGGCTTGAATTCATCTTCAAACGACTTGCCCCAAATCGATTTACCGCCGGCACCGGTCCCTGTAGGATCACCTCCTTGTATCTGTAAAGAAGTCCGTATATTAATTATTTTACTAAGTACTTAAAAAAGGAGTACTTGCAATAAAGTTCCTTATGGAGCGGTGAAACAATACACCGTTGTAATAACCATCAGCGCAGTGTTTAATAAAATTATCACAGGCGCGCGGTGTCTGCTCGCAATAGAGTTCAAGGTTGAGTGGTCCGAAGTTTGTATTCAGACGTACGTAGCCCTTCTTATTGACCCGCTCGTACTTGACAATATCGTCGTCTATAATGGCTGCCTCGATCTGAGATACGGGCATCATGGCAGTCGATGTGAAGCTGGCAGACACCGCACCCGTAGAGTAATGAGCTGCATTGAATTTATCGGCTGTCTGCTTAGAGCCGGATGGTGTTTCCGCGGCTGGTTGATAGTCTTTCTGCAGCTGTGCCAGTGTCTCTTTCGTTTCCAGATTCATTGTCTTGATGCGATTTAAGGGATCTTTTCGTTCCCGCTGCTCTTCCTCGGTTAAAACGCGCATGTTTTTACGTATGTAATAGAACTTGGATATATCGTACTTTTCCAAATGTTGTGGATCTTGAATGGTAATAATGTCCTTCCGCAGGAATGGTGTGTCGTCAATTAAATCCTTCCAGTTCTTGGTCTTGATGTTCAGCTGCTCGATGGCCTCCCAACAGTAAACGTTGCCCGTGGTGCCGACGGCTACAATATGCGAGTTTTTGCTGAATGGCTTAAACAGTGCTGGGCAATGGTATTCGTCATTGGCATTCTTGTGGAAGTGCAGCTTTATCAAGGATTTTGAGTCCATTTTCTGGCCAGTAATGGGATTCACTTTGAACTTTTTCAGAAAGGTCAGTATCGCCTCATACTCAAAGACGTTACCGTTGAGATCACTGTAGGGCATCTCAAATGGAGCCATAGTTATGCAGCAATTTGCAAATGGCAAACGTTTAAATTTGATGTGCTCATTTTCCAAGGATTCCGTTTTTTTGCCACCGTAGAACTCGCTCCATTCGGTGTACGTCAAGTACCTGAAAGGAAGAACTCAATTAGTAAAAGTATGTTTTCTACACCTTTTTACTTACATTTTATCTTTTTGATGCTGTCGTTTACCCATTTTTGCGGTTTTTTATAACAATTTGTGAATAAGAAATAAACAAATAATTATACAGCCGATAAGTTATAGTAATCGATAAGTTGTGCTGATGTGGTGGTCAGTCGATAGCCAAAGGATTGCAACCATCGAAAGCAGCTGTTAAGTGTGGTAACACTGTTTGTCCAAGCTGAAGCCGCGTCAAATTTGTTATTTTTTAATGTAGTTAAGATTTTAAAATTTTGCAACCATGTCGCAACCAACTAAAAAGAATTTATCCGAGTCGAGTATTGAGGAAGCCTACAATAGGCACACACCTATAGCAGCTAAAGTGCAAGCGGAATATGATAAAGCCCTTAGGGAGGTGTTTACAGATATGAGGCAAGTTCTAAATTCTATTAATTCCCACTTGTATTAATATTTTCATACTTATCCTTACAGTCCTGAATGTTTAGAACCCTTTGCAGCGATTCTCTTGGAGCATGAGAACACTGTTATGAACAAGGATACTGTAACAGAAAGTATGCGCTCTAAAATGAGTGATTTGCTGGCCCGAATAAACGAGAGTTTTTTTGTTCAAAACGATGTCGGAAAGAAGCTGATTACCCTCGAGGTGCTCAAAGAAAGATTCGAGCCATTTAAAGGCACCAGCTGGTAAACACTTCCTAAACAGAGTTATCTGCTAGATCATTATACCATTTGCTATTTACTTTACTCTAGGAACGTACACAAAATGACACCAGAAGAACGCACTAGGCCGGTGCGCATGCTTCTTATGGATGCCAGCATTCGCTATATGCAAAAGCAATTAATCTCACAGGAAAAGGCCTTACAGGTGTGCTCAATAGAGTTGTCTCTATAATACAATTATCGGATTGTAATCTCTCAATTTTTTCACAGGCTGCAATGGCAAAGAGCAAAGAAAACCGAGAGCGCATACAAAGTATTCAGAATGAGCGGGTTAAGCTTTACGCCCTGATGCAACAGCAGTCGAACGACTATATGGAAGTGACTCCAAAACTTTTGGAGATTCAGAAAAAACTAATAGAAAGAAACTTTTGAATAATTGTTTTAAAATACGTAAATAAATATTTAAGCAAAACCATCAGTTATGTGGAAACACTGCTATTTTAGGTAAAAATTATAAAAAAGTTACTTAGAAGAAAATATCTTTTTTAAGGTGCTGTTCACTGTTGCCAACTTCGCTATTTTATAGCTAGATCTAGCTATTTTTAGAGTTCGTTTGTTAGAAAAATGTCCAGCCAAAAACAGCTAATTTATTCTCTGAAGTTATCAGCACTATACAATGTTATATTCCTGTTAAATGTTAATGTTAAATAACATTTAAATCAGAATCTGAAACTTAACGATCGCAACCAAATCGTTTTATTCTCAGTCACGGTTAAGTTCTTGATTTGAAAGGATCAATCTTAACTCCAAAAGAATAATCGAAAAAGTAGAAGTAAAGCTGGCTGATCCTTGCAGTTCACCGATATGTATTATTTTTTTATTGATTCTCAAGTTCTTCGACCGTGTAAAGGGCAAATTCTTTTATATTTGACAGAGATTGCACTTTTCACGGCCGGACAAATTGAGATCTATTAACGGAATATAAATCGAAGTAAATCGAATATTGACCCAACAGCTGTAATTTCTAGGCCGTGTCCAGTGCCAAATATGAGATAGCTTACTAATAAACATATTGCACTGTTCCCGGCCTAAAAATTTAAGCGATTTTAACAAGATCTGTAAATTTGTGAAGTGAAGTTTTAACTCATCCTGCATAATCATTTTTAGGACGGTACTTGTGACAATATGTCAATAAAATTGATTTATTTATTCATATTGCACATCTCCCGGCCTGAAAATGTTATGTGTTCTTAAGAAATCTATAAAAACAAGGACTTTGTGTGGTTTATATAGAAATGTATGTAGACATTTTTAGGCCGTGATTCGTGACAATATGTTAATAATCAAATCATATTGCACATATCCCGGCCTATAATTGTAACTGCATAATTCAGCAAATATTATTAAATAATAAACCTATTTTGTGTATGTATGTATGTAAAATTCTGCGTACGAAAACTGAAAGTTCCGTTAGGACGATCATAAAAAGTCAAAGTCGGCGAGTGCGAGCGAGACGAATAGATGACGTCGCACAAACTCTCTCTTCTGGGAATTGGACGTTGACTTTGCTTCGTCGAGCTTTTTCTAATTCTGCTTTTCATTCTCTTTCGTTGCCTTTAACATTTTCTTCCGACTTGTATGTTAGTATGTATATGCATAAATAAATATGTGGAATAAGGTATTAAGAGATTAAATTTGTAAAATACAATATCATAAATATTTTTTATGAATAAGTAAAAATACGCAAATGTTAAAATGTAAAAATTGGCTTATCTACTTAGTGTATATACGAAGCTTGGCTAATAATTATTTTTTGTAATAAGCAGTTAAATTTTCAATTTTTTTTAAATAGAGTAATTTCTTCTGGTTCACTTTTGAATTTAACGTGTTTGCTGAAGGCGCCCTCTATTGTCATTTTGGTTTTCAGCTTGGACATAGCGGAGACAGCAACCATTTTTAGCAGCGCTCGTAAACTTAGCATGTTAAATGACTGTTATGAGATTCAAGCGTTGCCATACTTTTTTTTTTTACCAAAAATTATCAACAACTGCAAACGGCGGCGCCCATTTCAAATTCTTTGTAATTTTTTTTTTCTTTTATCAATAACTTGACAATATATTCGGTTTATTGTATTTAAATTGTATTTTTATCTCCTAATTTTATTGAAGTTGCAAGTAACTAAAATAAATAAAAATGTCTAATGCAATTGTCAAACAATTGGTTAACTTACATCAAATCAAAGAAAGTTTTGCTAAATAGCGTAATCAATAATTGTTTAGCATAGTTTAATGTACTTATTAAATTTATAATTTATGTTATTGTAATTAATGAATATCGCTGTCAAATATTTCAAAACGAGTTTATAGCTTGCTTAGTGTTCGCTTAAATTAAATAAGCAAATTTAATTAGCGCGCTTCGTTGACTGCATTTATTTGCACGTCATTTACCGTTGTTATACTCCGCCCTCTCATCCCCCTTCTTCTTCCCTCTCCACAACTTGTCTAATAATAGGCGCGAGCTTTTGGAACAGGCGGATCCGGCAGCTTTACTGGCCACTGGCTTGGAAAACTAACAAGAACTCTTCCCCATTGACCATGCCCAGCAATAACAATAAAAATGAGAACAGCAGCGAGAAGTGCATTTGGCCAAGAGCACGCGCAACCAACAAGTGTGAAATTGAGTGCATATAACATGGCATAATGGTTGTAGGCCCGGTCGAAGCACCACATTTGGTTGCCTTTGCCTTGCACCCAAATGACCACAAGAAGAACGGTTCTGCCTGCTTAAAGGTGGCTCAATTCAATATCTACATCCAAAGCGGAAGTTTTCGTTCGTACAGTGAACTCTTGAGAGTATTCCCTTTGTCAGCTAAAATTTGAAATCATTTGATGCATTGTTAGATTAGCTCACTTGTCTGAGAACTTTGTTGATGGCGACAATAATTAAATGTTTGCATTGACAACAGCAACAACGGCAGCGGCAGAGGCAGCGACAACAATAACAAAGACTAGAATTATGAAGTTGCTTGTACAAACTGTGCGCTCCCACAATTTCTCATTTTGGTCGTTGACAGAGCCGGCTGATTTTAATCTCTCATTTTGTAAGAGCTTCTGAGGGAGATCCTTTTAGCATGGCTGCTGAGCGTGCAGCTTTTACTCTCAAAAGAGAGAGAGAGAGAGAGAGGAGTGCAAAGAGTAAGAGCAACCTTCATTAAGAGTTTTTAATCTCTCATTTTGTATGAGTTCTGAGAGCGATCCTTTTAGCATGGTTGCTGAGCGTGCAGCTTTTACTCTCGCAATTAAAAGACAGAGAGAGAGAGATAGAGAGAGAGAGAGAGAGAGAGAGAGAGAGATAATTGATAATTGATATTCTTATTATTTAAAAAATTAGCATAAGCATAATTAATTATATTTATGATATTTCTAGCCACTAAATTAGCTAAAATTAGCTACTTTAGTCCTTGAAATCTTAGACAACACTGGCGGCAAGCTGTTGAGAGCCTCGCGCAGCGTCTCCGAAACTTGAGCTGAGCGAGCACAGTGGCCACATTGACTCAACGGAGCGAACAAAAACGAGAGACGTCACGAGCTGACGCTGGCGCAGACGTTGGCGCAGACGTTGGCGCAGACGTTGGCGCTGGCTTAGACAGATGCTCGGCTTGCCGTGAGTGTTCAGTTAACCAGCGACCAGCGCGCGAGTTGGACGTGTTTTCGTCGTGTTCAGCGTAGAGTAAGCGATATAATAAAAACTAAAGAAAAGAAAATAACGTCTGGCTGCGGTGTATAAGTGTGTGGTGTGTGGTTTGTGTTTTGTTTTTATTTGCCGTTGATTTGTTGACCAGCCTCAGCCTCAGTCTCCGTCTTAGCCGCTACTTGACTGGCATTCTCTTTAGCACTCGGGCTTTGTTTCATAATATTGTATGTGTGTGTATGAGTTATGAGTGTGCGTGAAACTGAAAAGAATACAAATGAAATAACTACATACACATGATATGTATATCTTTAAGTTTTTGGATATCGTGGATCGCATGTGCCGTTGTTTCTGTTTTCTGTGCAATCTAATATTCATATTGCCGTTTGTCTTTCCGTTTCGATTAATTAGATACAAATTTGAGTGTCGGCGAAAATGTTTGGAGCGCAACAACAACAACAACTGTGGCATGCCATTTGCCTGGCATTAATCGCATTTTGTGGATTCGCGCATGCAAAAGGTGAGTTAAAAAACGTTAATTTTCAATTTCAACAACACATTAAATTTGCCATTCGAATGGAATTGTTACGAGTTACGAGTATTTTATTGTATGGTCATAATGCAAAAAGCTCTGCACACTCATTCACACACAGCTGCAATTAAGCTTCGACTCACACACAAACACACACACACACGAACACAGATAAGCTGCGTTGCTCATGATGTCATTTTTGTGGGCAATGAAATACGAAAATGGCTTTTTCGCTGCAAAACTGACCTCGTTTTCGCTTGAAGTGCGCTCGTTGTACGGATATTTAAACCTAACGATCTTCAATATGCGCGGGGGTGTTCTCCTCTCTCTCTCTATGTGTGTGTGTGTGAGAGAGAGAGTGAGAGCGCTTAACGGTTTGCTAGGGCAGCATTTAGCTGACTGTAAAAAGTGTTAAGCGAAACAAATGACTCTGACAACGAACTTGACTAATAAAGTTGCTGGTCTCTCAAGTGTGGGCTCTTTGCCATGATTCACTCACTGCCTGTCCATATAAGACGACATTACAACACACAAAACCACCCACATTCAAAAGAAACAACAGCAACAACAACAACTCATAAACTCATGCATATTCAGAAAACAAAGCCTTACACATTAGTCATTAAGTTGAGGAGAGCGCTGCAAAGTTGCCATACACAGCAAATAGACAACTAACAAATGCGGCAAAAAACAAAAGAACGACACACGAAGATAACAACAACAACAACAACAGCAGCAACGATAAAAAAATAAAGAAAGAAAGAAAAACACCTACACAGGCTACAAAAACACAGGAAGGGCAACATGACACGCTGAAAACCGAAACAGCGAAAAATAAAAAACTAACTGCTATACGGGAATACTCTTAACCCTAAGAGTTATGTTAATGATATATTACAATAAATACTATTCTAAAAATCAAATTACATTGTACAGAAATAGTCACTTAACTAATGTTATGGTGCGTTAAACACTTTAATGACTGTTTTCTCTTAATTTTTGTATATAATAAACTCAAATTTTTTTTTAAATTAAAATTAAGTTAATTTTTCAAATAATTTAAATATTTTCAAAATATTTGTGTTATTTAACTGATCTTAGCTAGACATTGAAAAACTTGATCTTAATTTATCCTTAACATTATAATAATTTAGTTCAAGATATTTTTAAAAAATATTATTTCTAAATATTTTAATGTAGGCAATCTTTTCTTAAATTTAAATATATATTTAAATAGATTAATTTGATACTACAGAAAATACATTTATATTTAAAATAGATATGAATATATCTTGTATTAAGGTAGTATTTTTTTGACAAAGTTCCATTAACCATAACCAAGTGTAGAGCATAATAAAAAGAACGTTGTCCATGGCACAAGATAATATCAAAGCGTAAAATATAAAATGAGAAGTTTATGCCCACATGTGATACATCATAGTGTTGTTGCTGTTGCTTATTAAAAGGCAATCATGCGCTCAGTCGAGACAAGACTTTACTTACTTTAGTTATTGTACAAAACATGGCAGAAAAACATAAACAAAAAAACAGGAAGAAGATCTTAAAAGTAAGCACAGAAGAAAGAGCACGCGGCCAATAAGCGCATGACATTGGCCTTTGTGAGTTGTGAGTGTTGGTCTGAGTGTTTAAATGAGTGTTGTGAGTGTTGTGAGTACCTGCTGCCTGGCCATATATGAAAAGCTACCAAAAGCCAAGCAGCTTTATTTATAAACGCGATATACTCAAGTGCAAAATTGAGCAAAAATGAAGCGATAAAAACTGGCGACACTCGACGTGTAGGCGAAACAGGTCCCCATTGAGTTGGCTAAAACAAAATGCAGTGGTAACAGAAACAGAAACCGAGACAGATATATAAATCTACAGACAGACATATGTATTTATTATATATTTATGTATAAACAAGTACACTGAAAAAAAAGACCAACTTCTAAAATCAAGAAATATTATCTTAAATATTTTGTTCTTAAAATAAGATTATTTTAAGACCAAATTACTAAAATTAAAATCTTAATATAAGAATAAAAATCTCAAATTGTTAGGAAAGTATAAATATAAAATATAAATAGGTACTATTTTGTTCGAATCCCGCTCGTAACAAATTAAAATAAAATTTATAAAATTACTAAAACTAAAACTAAAATTAAACAGAGTAATAAATCAAAATTAAAAAATACAAAAAATTATATGTGTAAAAAATAATTTTAAATTATTTTATTTTTAGATTTTAGTTTTAAGAACATTTATTCTTAAAATAAGAACTTGGTTTTATTTAAAACATTTTAAAATCAAGATGTGTTTTCTTAATTAAAGAATTTTATGTTCTCGACTCATTTTTTAGACCAAAAATCTTTGTTCTGAGACCAAAATCTTGGTTTTAGAACATTTTTTTTTATCAGTGTATATGTCTGTCTTGATGTATGGCTCTTTGTGTAAGTCTCAGACGGCGATAATTTAACCGAGTGCAGAGAACAAGAGAGTGGGAGAGTGGGAGAGGGAGAGAGAGGTAGACTCCAGAGAACTGAGCGACTGAGCGACTGTCTCAAGAGCAACTTCATTTGCTGGCGGCGCAAACAGAAAGCAACAACAGAAACAGCAGCAAAAGCTGAAAGCTAAATTACGGGGCTGCCACAGCGAGGGGCGTGTCTCTAAAAATTCAAAGCGAAACCTTTATTTTTTCTCTTTTTAGTGTTTTATTTGTGTGTCTGCTAGAAAAGTAAAAGTTAGCCAATAGTTAGTCTTTTGTTTTAGCCTTAATTCACTGAGAACAAAGTTGGGCATAGCTTGATACAAATGTGAAGTGATTTGTTTGCGGCTTGATGATCTCATTGAATGGCAGCTTCTGGCTTATAAACTTCACAGCTGAGCGCACAGCGACAAGGCACGCCTCCTTGCCCCCTCCTCAGCCCTCCTTTAAGTCTTCTCACGCCCTCATGGCCAAGAGGAAACTGACAAATCATCGAACTGTGATTAACTCGTTTAATTGTTGGCTGAGCAGCACACGCGACGACGACCTTGTGTTTAGACCCTGTCTGTATGTGTGTGTGTATCTGTGACTCTGTGTGTGTGAGTATGCATGCATCATTTAATTTATGGCCAGAACGAATCAACAACAAACGAATGACTTAGACAACGAACTTGCCATGGCATAATATATCGATGCAGCGCCTCAGTTGTAAATCTTCCAGCCGAACAGCGTCCATTTAAATAACATGCAACAGCAACAACAACAACAACAGCAACAACAACAAATGCAACAACAACAACATATGCAACGTTGAGCATTATGCGACTGTGTGTGTCGCATTAAGACAAAACATTGACAATCGCATTGTGTGAGGGGCGAACAGGCACAACATAAACTAACAACAAAAGAGCAACAACAGCAACAACAACAATAATGATCAGAGTGCGCTTTGACAAGCGACAGTTGCCACAGTTGCCTTGGTTGCAAGGTAATGCCTAAAAGGACAACGAAACGAAATGCTCGTAATAATAAAGAAATTGCGCGCCAAACGTTGTCCAGTCTCGTCCACATTATGCCAACGGGCCTGGCCAACTCCAAGCTCCAACTTCAGGCTGCCAACTTCCAACTGCAACTCCAAGTCCAACTCGAAGTCGAGGCCAGTTTCTGGCCGAAAAACCAGAGACAGGCGAACGCAGGATGATGATGAAGCTGATGCCACACAAGGCAAATAAACCGCTTGACTCTGTCTCGGCAACTGCCCCTCTCCCTCCCCTACCTCTACCCTACCCCTACCTCTACCCCTCCTCCTGCCTTCCACTTCAACTTGGACTTGAAGTACGCTTTACATTTTTGCCTTATGTGTGTGAAAAATGCCAATTTTAGAGCAAGTCCAGCTCATGTGTGTGTGTGTGTGTGTGAAAAATTGCCCGTCTAGACAAGCGCAGCAGCCAGAACAACAACAACAGCAACATCAAGAATTTCAACAACAACAACAACAGCAACAATCAAAGCCTTTTGCTAAGCTAATAAAATCGAGCTGCGATTGGTTGCAACTGCAGACTCGACTTCGACTTCGACTTCGACTCGTGTCTGTTCTATTCTGTTGGCCTCATGTTGTCCAGCCTCCCCTCTGAACTCTTAACCCATTGTTGCCAATTTCATGATATACTCTCTTGACTCACAGCTCTAACTTTATATTATAGATAAGCCATCAGAGATAATTATAAAAACTTTTAAGTATTATTATGATTAAGAAAAAAAGGAAAAATAATGTTATTACAAATTTATTTTTTTTAGTTTAAAAGAATTTTTGTGAATTTGGGAATTTATTTATTTTTATTTATTTATTAATTGCATCAAGATGATTATATTTTTAGATTTGATTCTTATAATGATTATTTAAATAGATTTGATTATTATAATGATTATGAAATAATAATACACACTGAAATAAATATAAAGACATATATTATTGTTTTGATTAACATATTACAATGCTTTCCTTACATTATTTTATTTACATTCTAGTTAATTAATTTATTAATTAGTTTAAGTGACATTTATGTAGCAAGTTAAGAGAGATAATCTCGTTTAACTAACATTATGTTAAGTTGCTGTTAGCAAATGCTTGTGCTGTTAAGTTAACAGTAAGAGTGTTAACATTGATTGAGAGTATCAAAGAGTTCACATTGAGAAATGAGAATGTCAAGGGGTTAAGGTCGCCTGTGGGTTGTTGCAAGACAATGCGTTGTGGTATCCCCCTCCCCCTTCCTCTCCCTCTCTCCACTCAGCTTGTTTCCGTCTTTAAGTGCCCGCTGTGCGAGTTAGCTGGAAAAACTGTGCAGACTCCTGAAACTTGCTGTGCGGAGTTTTGCGTCGGCATTTGGTAGATTAAAAGGCAGCGATAAGAAAACGAGCAAATCGAAAGGCGTCGCACAGTGGGACAGAAAGGGTGGGGGGTGGGATTTAAATCATTTTTTCGATGAACGCGATTTCAAAAAAAATTAATGCATTCGATAGAGAAATCTCCAAAGATTACAAATCCAAAAGATTTTTGAAATCAGGTAAAAATTGTGGGCGTGACAGCCCCTCAAAGTTGAAAATTTTTTCAGTGCGCGCACAAATGTGCAAATTTTACTAAAAATGCTAACTTTAAAACGGTTTTGTTGTCAAGTTATACGGCCGATCTTTATGTTTTTGGTTTTATATGAAATGTACATTCATTTCTAATTAAATGCCGTAGAATTTTGTTTCTTCACGTGTTGGCTTTTTATCCCAGCGATGTTTAAAAAAAGCACTAAAATTAGGCTATTTTTTGACTTTGATGGAATAGAACAAAAATTGGACTCCGAAGGACTCCACCCCACTATAACAGCAGTCTTCGGTAATCGATTCTCTATCCAATCAACCCCGGTCTTTCTTGCGTCCAGCTGCGTCTAAGAGAGTTATAGGCCAAAAACTGATGCAACCTCGCAAAAAAATGGTGATAGAAGAGGAAGAGCGCAGTACAATTACATACGCTTTCGCTATGCCAGGCATCATACAAGATTTTTCAAAAAAAAATTTTTTTTTTTTTGTAACTATCATAACAAAACTATTTTAAATACTTATTAATGTTGTTAAAAATATGAAAAAAGATTGAAATGTATATTTTAGGCTAACAAAAATTGATTTTTTTTTTAATTTAATATGTAAAATATGCACTGAAAATATTTTTCAACTTTGACCGAAGGCCCAGAATTAACCAGGGGGCCTATCAAGCCGTACAAACCATCATTTTAAAGCTTAAGAAGTTTTCTATCAAATGCTTTTTAAATTTTTGAAATATCTTTATTGGTTCAAAAGATATGATTTTAATACAGCAAAATGAGAGAATGTCCCACTGTGCGTCGGCTCGCTTTAAGGGCCTCTGTCTGAGCATTGACTGCCCCTGGACCAAACCCCAACCCCTTCCCCTGTTCCCCCCTCATTTGTCATCAAGTGCAGCGCAGCTTTGTGCTGGCATTTTATTGAATTACAATCCGATTGGATTAATATCGATTTGAGACTGTAAAACTTGTGGATTGTCCATTGTTGGACAGCGACAACTCACTCAAGCGAACGACTGTCTTTAATTAGCTACAAGTATATATAATACAAAAAACATAAAAAATAAAATGTTGTAGTTGTTTTTTTTTTTGGCCAGCCTTTTACCGTTGTTGGCTGACCATTTTGGCAACGGGCCGACACACAAAATCTGACATAGTGCATGGCAGGCGGAAAGCCTAAAAGGCTTTCAACTTTTGCTCAACGCTGGTTGCACCACAGCAACAACAGCAACAACAACAGCAACATCAACAGCACCACAATCAATTCGCGCTCCCAAGGCATTTGTGTGTGTGTTGTGTGTGTGTGTGTGTGTGTATCGCGAATTGCGTAGCTGCATTGGACCTGGCCAAGAGACCAACTCACCAACTTACCAACTTACAAACTCCTAACTGTATAACGCCACACTCGCAACGCTTAACGGGTTTGGCACTCCTCCAGAGCAACACAGAGCTGCCAGCAAAAAATAAAGAAAAAAATAAATAAATAAGAAGAAAACCAAAAGCCATGCGTATTACACAAGACTAATTGTATTAGGCTGCAACATCAACAACAACAGCAACAACAACAGCAACAACAACAGCAACTTCAACAGGGAAATACTTAACTATCTATATTGTATGTATAACATAAAAGTGGTTTAGTTGTGCTACAAGCTATAAAATCCCAACAACTTCAAACTACGTAAGGAATTCAAAATGATATAACAGCATTCAAATTTGCCATGCTAATTTTTCATACTCGTAGGTCGTTAAGCCTAGACATGTTTTCCCCCGAAGAGCTGCCTGGGAATTTATCTAAAGTCGCATTGTTGAAAGTCTACTGAAATTTAAATACAGTCAAAATTGAATTTAAAGAACTGCTTTTTAATTAATTTTCTCTGCATATTAATATTTAAAATGTTTTCTAAACTCTCTAATTATAACTTTAAGTTCATTTGTTAGGGCAAATGATTTTGAGAGAGTTTTAAGTGTATTATTATTATACAGAATTGTTGATATATTATTGATTTTTCTTCGGAGATTTATCGTGTAGTTCCTTTTAATTATTTATATAGCTGTATGCTTAAAGCTCAAAGTAAAGCTACAGAAGATGGAGCCAATTTTAAGAAGCTTTTATTGGATTTTATTGGGATTTTATTAGGATTCAGTACTTGAACCTCGAACTATATATACTCTTGGTCTATTTATACTTTATATAAATGGTCCTTTTGTATATCTTAGAGTTAACTATAAAAAGGTTTAGCCAAGTTTTTATTATTTCTATTCTTTTACCAAAGTCTTTCATTATTAAAAAGTTTATTTTATAGTACTGTACTATTCTAAATTCTTTAACAAACTGCAACTGTTGGCAATAAAATGATGAAATTGATTGTGCTAAATTCTTGGATTTTCGCACCATTTGTTGCTGTGCTTGTATTCCGTATTCCGCTCGAAAACCATTTCATTTAATGCCTTGGAAATTGGCAAACAAATTGTCAACAGACTGGAGACTTGAGACCAAGGGCACTGTGAGCATATTTATGAGGCTGACGGTTCGATAAGCGCTGACGATGGCCATAAACTTGAACGGTTTTATTTTTTGCGTGTGAAAGCCTAGACTGGCGACAGGTGTTGCAGGTGTGTGTGTTCGTGTGTGTGTGGAATCTGGAGCAAATATTATGTAAATTTTATGCGCAGCAAATGAAAAAAAAAGTATTTAAAAAAAAGCAAACCTGAAGTTAATCCTGTGTGTGCAACCTACGCGCATTGGAAAGCTGCCAAGAAGAAGAAGAAGCAAAGCTGCCGCTTACCGTTAGGCAAAATAAAAGTCAACCAGATTCACCACACTCCCCCTGCCCCAATATACATGTGGCATGTGTGGAAGTGGCCAAGTGGCTCGTTGGGTTTTTAATTACCAAACAGTGCGTAGAACGCTTGAAACGCTGCCGACGCCAGGCAAATAACGGCGCAGCGGTGCCAGAACAGGATCAGCGCTCCATGGAAATTAATAAGGCAGAAATAAAGAACATGCTAGTGTGTGAGGAAGAGAGACAGGAAGAGACAGTGCGTATGACTTTTGGACGCCCGCAGCGGCAGCTGGCTAAAAAATATTGCTCGCCACAATTGCATAATTTATGCGAAATTTATTTAATCTATTAGACGCACTGACCCGCAACGGGAGATGAAGATACACAACTGGAGAATAAACACAGCTTAAGACACAGAGAGAGAAAAGAGTGAGAGAGAGAGAAAGAGGGGAAAGGGGTGGCTTTGCATTTGCCGTCTACATGATAAATTGCACGTCTAACTGCATGTGGCAAATTAATCATATTTATTTGTTGTCTACTTTGTTGTCGGCTGTTTTCTGCGCGATCTCTTTATGTTGTTCCTCTTCTTGTTTTCTTTTATTATAGTAGTTCTTGTTGTTCTTGTTGTAAGCTGAAGTCAACAGCCGTGTGGGCATTGATGGAGCGCATGCCAAATTCAGTTGGAGATTGATGATGGCATCGCGCTCTTCAGGTTACGTGTGTGTGTTGCATTGATTGCCCAGCATTCAACACAATACACAATGCTGCCACACCCCCCTTTAGATCCCCCCCCACCATGCCCACTTACAATGCCAGCAAAGCACCCAAAGGAATCTGCTGCTCAAACAAAAGACTTAGGCAGCAAACTTGCAAATCAAAAGACTAAGGCAACAAACTTGCAAATCAAAAGACTTAGGCAACAAACTTGCAAATCAAATGCCCGAATATAAACATTATGTAAGCCAAGTGAACAAAATGTTGAGAATTCATTAGAATTAATTTGGCATTGACTTTTAAACATGTTGTTGCTGTTGTTGTTGCTGTTATTGTTGGTGTTGTTGGCTGTGTCAGTGACCGTTGCCTTTGATATGCAGAGCAGCAGCTCAAGTTCATTTACAATTATCAACGCCCAAAACACACAAATGCGAATAAGTGACTGTGCCACGTTTGAGTTGCTCCCCATGTTGTTGTTGTTGTTGTGGTCGTTGTTGTTGTTGTTGCTTGGTTGCCGCAATTTACGCACGCACATTGTCGACGTCGACGTCGCCGTCAGCGTTCAAAGTCAATGACACTGCAAAAAAAAGGCAAGCAAAATTAACAAGTGATAAACTGCCAAGTTATGGCAACGACTTGGTTATACCCTGTAAGCCGCAGTCAACTGTAAATTGATAGCTCTAGAGACAAGTGCATGGCCATGAAGTGGTTGGAATGGAATGGGAAATCCGTAGAATGATCATTAGATAGCAAAATACAATAAAAAACAAGAAAGCTTAAAAACGTACTAAAAAGAGTGAAACTCAAGTGTCGATAGACACTACTACAGTTGATTCTAGAGTCGAGTAGATGACTACAATTTCAACTTCAAGTTGAACTTCAAATCCAACTCCATTTCAATGTAGATTCAAGAATGTACCTATAAAACTTCTATTTTCAACTGCTCTGCGGATGCGGCTATAAAAATGTGCTCATTATTGTTGTAAGCACATTTAATGACAATAATAACAGGCAAATGGATGTGGAGAACAGAAGGGAATAGGGGAGAGGACATAACATACACATAAACACTTAATGTCATATGATTTGCTTCATGTCTATGGTTTTTTTTTGTTTGTCGGCTTGTGGTCTCTTTAATTAAAGCCAAAGAGAGCATCATTTGCTTTCCAGCACATCATCACACATTTAATGCTATAATTATACAAACACACATACATGTATATGTGTATCTTATCGCTCCAGTTAGTTAGTCTGACTGACAGTCAACGAAGGCGATAAAAATCAGTGACAAAAATGTGTTTTAATTAATTTATTGAATGGCGTTGTGCGCATACTTTATGGCACAACTGTGAAATGTTGTATTCAAGTGGAGCAAACTAATGAAAATGAATGAAAAATGTTTGCCAGTTTGGCAGCGAGTTTGTGTCCTAAGTCTTTTGATATGTACGGCATGGAAAAATGTATCAAAAATGTTTGCCAGCTTGCGGCAAGTTTGTGTCCTAAGTCTTTTGATATGTAGTGGCAGCGAGTTTGTGTCCTAAGTCTTTTAATATGTAGTGGCAGCGAGTTTGTGTCCTAAGTCTTTTGATATGTGCTGCATTGAAAAATGAAAGGAAAATGTTTACCAGTTTGCCAGCGAGTTTGTGTCCTAAGTCTTTTGATATTTGCTGCAAAAAAAATATTTTTACTCATTTAACTTTGCATATGTGTATATATCGTCTCAAGTCGTGTCACGACACGTGCTCAACTCTAAGGGGGAAATTCTTCTTATTGTGGAGAATGCGCCCCGCCGGCTGCTTATCAGACATGCATGCGTTTGATGGCCAAATTACATGGCCCAATAGAAAAGGGGTAACTTGAAACCGCAAACAAAAAAAAAAGAGTAGCTCCCGCCGGTAATTGAAAAGAAATGCCCAAGATGCATATCCAAACGGAATGCCAGGCCAAATTAAACAAGAGCCACAGAGACTGAGCCCAACAGAGAGAGAGAGAGAGCCAACAACAAAGGTGGCCAATACCATCACCACATGGCCGGCGGTCAAATCAAGCGAACTGCAATTTGCTTTTTTGCCCAACCGATTTCAGTTTCCAGATCCCAGAGATCCAGGAAGCAAATAATTTTTTACAGTCCAAATGGTTTCGCTTTTCTTTACATTACGAGCGTAGCTTGTGGGTAAAGGGGGTAAAAGAAGAATTCGCGGCAAAGGAAACACAACTGAACTGAATAGAATTGGATGGGATGAGGTTGAAATGGGTTGGGATGGGATTAGTGTTTGATCTGCATTGGATACAATTGGGTTTAAATTGAGTTTGTGTGGGAAAGACGCGTAATGTACCCTGCGGTTTTTTTATCTGCATATTTACACTGTGCTACATCGTTAGGGAAACTGTAAAAATTTCATAACTTTGTCAATTTTTATCCGATTTCCTTCCGGATTGTCAATTTTATCATTATTTTACCTCTATTTTCATTCTGCATCAAAATTGGAAAACTCAATTTTTCTTCCCTTACTGTCAATTTTTTCAATACTCTTCCCTTGACACATTTTCAAAAACTTCAAAAAATCATAACTTTGTCAATTTTTATCCGATTTCCTTCCGGATTGTCAATTTTATCATTATTTTACCTCTGTTTTCATTCTGCATCAAAATTGGAAAACTCAATTTTTCTTCCCTTACTGTCAATTTTTTCCATACTCATCCCTTGACACGACTCCAAAAACTTCAAAATTTCATAACTTTGTCAATTTTTATCCGATTTCCTTCCGGATTGTCAATTTTATCATTATTTGACCTCTATTTTCATTCTGCATCAAAATTGGAAAACTCAATTTTTCTTCCTTTACTGTCAATTTTTTTTATACTATTAATATAGAACTAGTTTATAAATATTTTCCATTGGATCATTTTAGAACAGATAGAACTCTACCGCAGTCTGAAATTAATCTATCGGTATTATAAATAGTCAAATAGAGTTTCTCATCTTACATACAAATATGCTGTCTAGTGTTATTAGCTTGAAATGCAATTTTCTGTAGAATTTCAATTAAAATGTCGCCCAGTCGACAATTAAAAGCGCAGCGCACCAAAAGAAATGCTGTTAACAATGCCGCTTGGCATGTCCAAAACGGTTATTAACGTGGCCAACAGATGGTTAAGCGAAGCATTCAGCGTAAAACGTCCAAAACAGATAAAGAACATGGCAACGCAAAAGAGGCAACTGGCAACTCACAAGTGGCAAGTGGCATGAGGCATGAGGCAAGAGAAAACAAAACGCGAGACAAATGCTGTTTCGACAAGTTTGTTGTACAAGCGATGGCCATCCGTTGACCCGAGTCCAAGTTCGAGTCCGAGTCCGAGTCCCGGGCCATAAACTACGCACTATCAAGATGCGTGCAATGGAATTTCTACCCAGAGACCCAGTTGAACAATTATAAATCATGATGCTCTTGCTCTCTCAGCACTCGCTCCAACTTACAATCCTCACGCAAGGTACATGGCCAAATAATAATGTCAATTGCAGGTGTGGGCCACAGTCTCGGCAGAGTCTCTCGGCCAAGCTGCCTTCGGTCCGCAGACTGTTACCAATTTGGGCATTTGGGCATTTGTTGCAGCTGCAACCTCTCCAGACGACACAAAAAACCGAACTATCAGGCAAAGCTACACTCTAGAGTAGTCGACTGTAAGAAACCCTGTAGCTATGGTGTTAAAATGCAAATTATGGTAAACCCTAAATAATATTTATGACATAGTTGAATTTTCTAAATTTTTTTATTGAATAACTTCCGAGTTTATTATCCCATTTTGATGAAATTTTTAGAACAGATGCTAACTAAAGTTTATAGCTTATAAGCCAATACTCTGGACTTATAGTATAGGGTTTTAATACCAAAATTTACCCATATACCAAGATTCGGATCTTTAGCTCTTATAATCTCAGAGATCAGGTGGACCGAAATATATATTTTATGGTGTTTAGCCTGTTACGCACATTTTTTTATTGGGAAACTTAATAGACCCTTTGTAATTTTTTGGTACAGGGTTTTAAAAAGACGCCCCCAGACCATTTTTGGCATTTGGCGCTGCGGCTGCTAATTCAACGCAAATCGCAAATGACCAAAATAAAATATAGCTGCCTTCTTGCAACAAAAACAACAACAACAGCAGCAACAACAACAACAGCAACAACAACAGCAGCAACAACAACAAAAGGAGTTTCATACACGTATGCAATAAATTTTGCTGTTCGAACGAGCGGTCACTTGGTCAGTGGCTTCACTGTGGACTTCCTGTCCCATTTCCACATGTGTACACCACACACTCGCACTTCAAGTGTTATTTACCTGCAACACCGCAAACACCGCAACATCTCAGCAACATCTGAGCACCTTTGTGGCAAGTTCTTTAGTCGCGGCGCTTCAGTTTATTAGCGAAAAACCGCAGTGAAATGTTCCTGCTAAAAGATTTTCCTGCAGCTTTCCCTTGATTTATGCCATGCTGAGAGAGTATACCTTTCCCCTTCCCCCCTTGCGTGCTCGTAATTAGCAATTGGGTCACAGTGCAAAGGTCGACTGCCCAAGACAGCGATAGAGAAAGAGAGTGAGAGAGAGAGAGAGAGAGAATAACCCTCACCTCCATCACATTTGGACACGCTCAAAACGGCGTTTGATTAATGGTCGAAACTGCGTCTTGACCATATCGCATTACATGGCCAACACAGACAGACAACAGCCAACAAGCCAAGCCCCAAACTATTGGTATTTTGTGTGTCATCATCGCTTCCCCCGTCTCGCTCACTCACTCTCCATCTCTTTCTTGTGGTTGAATTGAAAATGTGTCAGCATTGAAAACTGTTGTTGTCGATCTTTTGATAAATGATTAGCGACAAGTTCGGAAAAACGCGTTGAGGTTGAAAATGTTAGCGCTTAGTATCTTATTACCTCTCTTGAATTCTCAGCAATTCTCTCGCTGCTTTTAAGTTAGTTGGAGGCCATATTAACCACAGGCTACAACTTTATTGCCAATTAAGCGTAAAAAGGCAACACCGGCTGCCATTACATTAAGAGAAAAGCAATTATACGGCGTGTTTAAATTGCAAGACGAGACTTCTAAACTGCAGCAGCAACAACAATTGTTGCCAGCAACAGCAGCAATTGTTGCCAGTTGCAGCAGCAGCAACAACAACAGCAGCAACTGTTGCCGACCTGTTGACGTATTTAATTGCAAATATGGTAAAAACAACGTGATGCAGACAACACTTTCACACCAAAATGGTAATGCCACGACCAGGCCAACTGTCAACAATAATAGCCAATAATAACAAGTTAGAAGACTCTTAAGCCAACCAGCGTTACATGTGGAATACCCTGTAAAATGCTCTAGATTAACCTAGATTGAATTATTATGTTATGTGGGCCCAAAAAAAATTAAAAATTTGTAAACCTAATTAGTAATCTGCAGTCAATGCTAAGATGTTTTCACCAAGAAACCATAGTTCTAAAATGAATTTCTAATCTTCGTTTTTTTAGTTGAATAATTTCCTTGAGTTAAAATTTAATTTAACAACATTTAAAATGTTTAGAAACTAATGAGTTTCATTTTTAATATTTGAAACCAATTTTTGTTTTTGTTAGAAATTTATGGAAACTAAAAGGGTTTTTTTCTCGGAAAGATTTGCATATTTTGTCTATAATTATAGTATCTATGGAAGCATAACTCTACGCTCTGTGAATTTCATAATACATAATAATTACTTTTGTTCGCAGATTTCAAACGAAAATGAATTTTGACTTTAACCATTAATATAATTTTATTTTTTGTCATTACCTCAGTTGCTAAATTAAAGCGTATAAATGTTAAATCTGTCTGTGAGACTGCAAACCAACTGCATGATTTAACTGAAATGCTTATTGATAGAGTATCAGACTGACAATTGGAATTGGCAGTGGAAACAGTTTGAGAAAGAGGCGAACTTCAGTTTGAATGGTTAATAAGTTCTGTTAACTGCTTGCAGCATTTAGTTGCAGGTTGCAAATTGAATTAATTTTTATGATTATGGTTGAGGTATTTAGTCATTACGTGTTGTGTTCGACTCTCTCAGATCTCTCTTATAGGCCAGTTACAGTTAGCAGGCAGCTGCTAATAGCCACCCAAAACTGTAAACGCATTTTTCACAAATTACTTTATAAGCAAACACGAAGAACAAGAAGAAGAAACAGATGAGAAGAAGAAGAAGAGCAACAACAATAACAACAACAATAACAATGCAACAGCTGCCTGCAACTCGCTTTCGTTGAGGCTTTTAGCGGTAAATTGTAGCCTGTCTATGGGTCCCTCATTCTACGAGTATGTGTATGTGTCTGGAGGCCCCCACGTTTAGCTGCCACATGTGGTAAATGTGGCAGGTAGGGTGGCAACGAGAGTAGGGGTATTCACTCGCATAACTGAGTTCCCTCGGCAATTTGGTTGCAGCGGAAACGGACAATTTAGCAAATGCCACCGCGTAGCGCCAACCTAAAGAATGTTTGACAGACTGAATGAATCAACGAATGAATGAGTGAGTGAATGAATGAGTGAATGAGTGAGTGAGTGAGTGAATAAGTGGCTAAATAATAGAGTGTGTGGGTGTTGGCAAGCAAATGTCAAGTGAGTACTCGCAAGCAGCTAATACTCGAATGAGTATACTCAGACTATGCACTGAAAAAAACAGAACAACTTCTAAAACCAAGAACATTCATCTTTAATACTACTGTGTCCAAAAAATAAGGTGACATTTGATTTTAAACTGCGCGCTTTGAAGGATTAGGAGAATTCTTTTTGTTTTTAGGTTGGTAGTACTGTGAGTGACATCTATGTCAAATTTCATGTGAAAATATTCATTACTGTTTGAGAGCTGTTTTGTGAGCTGCTAAAAGTGAGTTTCTCGTTTTTTGCAATGTCGAAATTTGTTGAGCAAAGAATTTGCATTAAATTTTGTTTGCGGAATCAATTTTCTGCTGCGGATACGTTGAGGATGGTGCAGAAAGCCTTTGGTGATGAGGCTATGTCTAAAAAAAATGTTTACAAGTGGTATAGTGAGTTCAAAGCCGGTCGTGAACGTGTCGAAGACGAAGAGCGTCCTGGGCGACCATCAACCTCAACTGACGAAGCTCACGTCCAACAAATCAAAGATTTGGTGTTGAAAAACCGTCGATTAACGATTAGAGACCTTGCTGATGATGTTGGCATATCAAAAGGCTCAGTCAATACCATTTTGAAGGATGTTTTGGGCCTCAAGCGCGTCAAATCTCGACTGGTACCGAAAACATTGAATTTTTTGGAAAAAGGGCGTCGCGTTGAAGTGTGTGAAACGATGCTTTCCGACTACCAGGATGTCATGAAACGGATTATAACTGGCGATGAGACTTGGATCTATGCTTACGACCCCGAAACAACCGATCAATCGAGCGAATATCGTGCCAAAGGAGAGCCGAGACCAAAAAAATCGCGCCAAAGTCGCTCCAAAATCAAGGTCATGTTGACTGTTTTCTTCGATTATCGTGGTGTTGTGCATTATGAGTTCCTTCCACCGGGTCAAACAGTCAACAAGGAATATTATCTGAGCGTTATGTGTCGTTTGCGTAACAGTATCCGTCAAAAAAGGCCAGATTTGTGGAGAGACAACTCTTGGTTTCTGCACCACGATAATGCACCATCCCATACTGCACTCGTAATTCGTGATCATTTCATCAAAAACTCAACCCATATCGTTCCGCAACCACCGTATTCACCTGATCTGGCACCGTGCGACTTCTGGCTGTTCAGCAGGCTCAAAAGACCGCTCCGGGGACACCGTTTTGACACGATAGAGGAGATTCAAGCCGCAACGAAGACGGAACTAAAGGCCATCCCGGAAAGTGACTACAACCAGTGTTTCGAAAATTGGAAAAAACGTTGGCAGAAGTGCATTGTGTCGGGAGGGGATTACTTTGAAGGGGATGAAATTGATTTGGAAGAATAAATAAAGAATTTTCAAAATAAATACAATGTCACCTTATTTTTTGGACACAGTAGTATGTTCTTCTTAATATAAGAATATTCTAAGACCATATTACCGATACTAAGAATTTTAAACTAAAAAGAAAATTTGATATCAGAAATTTTGGGGCTGGAATATGCTTTCGTCACTAGACTTTTACCTCGTGTTGAGTTTTTTTTTGCGTTCTTATTTAAAATGTTCTTAAAACCAAGATGTGTTTTCTTAATTTAAGAATTTTGTGTTCTCGACGCATTTTTTGAGACCAAATTCTCTATTTTAGAACCTTTTTTTTTATCAGTGTACTCATTTGAATACAGTGAGTGTCGCAAGTCATCATGCTACATTTGCGGTGGCATGCAACAATATTTTACAGCTGTTGCTGTTGCTGCTGGCCAAGTCCAAGTACAAGTCCAAGTGCAAGTTGCAGTTGCCACTGTTTGTTGTTGTTGCTGTTGCTGTTGTTGTTGGCCAACTTGCTGGCCGGTTTACAGTTGTTTTGGCTTAGCGTTTTGGCGTTTTTTGTGCGCTCATGTCTAAACTGTTGTGTAATTTAATTAGCCAGCTGCGCATAATGTTCACGCCAAGTGGAAGTTTACCGTTCCCCAAGATGAACAGCATCTTTTGCATCTCATGTTGCAGGCCAAGTCCAAGTCGCCATTGGCCATGGTCAACAGAACAACAGCACAACTGCGTTCTCATCGTCTTGGGCAATTAATCATGCGTCTAATTTAAGCGGCCGTGTCGCCATTTGGCCAGGACTCTGCCTCCAAGCTGCCTGTTTGACTTTCCGCTCTTTTTGGGGTTATTTGTAGCAAATGCTATTCAATTTGGCCTTAATGTGTGCATCAGGCGTAGCACAGTTTCCGGCTTGATTGAAGCGGCTTTCAGGCTTTTAGCCTGCTGCAATCAGTTAATAAAATCTATAAACGGCTATTCGCAATTGCGTCATTTGAAACAATTAGCAAACAAAAAACCAGATGTTGATATTGATGAGAACAAGAAAACGACAGAAAGCAGAGGCGATAAAATAAATAAACAGAGGAGAGAAAAAAAATAGAGATAGAGAAATGTGTTGTGAGACATACACATAATGCTAACGGTCACTGTGCGTGTCTGCCAAGGTCTGTTGATATATAGTATGTACGAGTTGTGATCTCACTAACTTGTTAGATTATTTCCTACAGGCAAGTCTCTTTACAATTTCAAATTCTTTGAGGCTTAAAAATATACCTAAAAGCATTTTTTTTCTAATTTTATTCTAATTTGAAATAAGTTCTTCATTTATCAACAGCTTGACTAAAAATCTTACTGCTACGGTTATGTTATTGTTTCTTTTATGTAAACTGTTAATATTAATATGACTGTTTTCAACACTGCTTTTGTAAATATTGATAAGCACTGTTGTTGACTGTTAATTATTATAAGTTAATAAATTGTATATGTTAAAATTTATATCATTTAATGATTAAAATATATAACTGTTTAACTTTACATAATTGTTACTGCTGCTGTTGCTGTTACACAGAATGTGACTGATATTGCGACTGTTAATATCTGTTAATGTTAAAATACAAAAGCTCTCCCTGCGACTGTTGCTGTTAACATTATTACTGTTAAAGTGTCTGTGATGTGAATATTTTATTGACACTGTTACTGTTAATGAACTAAAGCCTTTACTGCAACTGTTGCTGTTAACAGGATATGTTATGAGCACTAATACTGTTAAAGTGTCTGTTTAGAGAATATGTAATTGTCACTAAGGCTGTTACTGTTAACGAACTTAAGGCCTTTACTGCGACTGTTATTGTCACTGTTGCTGCTACTTATGACTGTTGACGCTGCTGTGATGACAATTGCACAGTAGGCAGTCAGGTTTTCTGGTTGGACTTGGCCCCTCTTATCCTCGAGGCCAACTGCAGCCAACCACTAAGCACTTAACAATTATCACATTTGTGACCACATTGCCAGTTGGGGCCATAAAACGACGATGCCTGACGTCTGCAATTTGAGGCTCTGCTGTTTGTCTGTCCCCGTGTCCATAAGTACTCGTATATACCTCGATGCAATCATTTTTTTGCAGTCGTCTTTCAGTTGCAATTGCAGCTAAACAAGTTTCTTTATTGACTCGCCCACTTTGATGAATTTACGCGGCAACATTGACACATTGACACTGCTTAGCATATATGCAAAAAAAAAAGAGTTAAAAATAAAGAAAGGAAAAACAAAAAGGCAAATGTGTGGACAACACCCACTTGACAGTGACTTGGAGACTTGGAAGACTTGGAGACTGGGAGACTTGGGAGACTGGCGCTGACCTCCTGCCGAAAGCGACGTTTTCTAATTTATTTTTTATGCACGGCCGTTAAGTGTAATTGGTCATTTGTGCGTCAATGAGACGGACTGGGGCCCAGACTGAGACTGTAACCAAGACGGAGACTGGAGTTGGAGTTGGAGTCAGAAAGCCCGCTAACCAGTCAACAGCCAGGCAAACAGTTGGCAGCTGATGTGACTGCAACTGCAGCAGCAATAAATGGTAAGAGGTAGAAGGATTGCATGGAGGCAAGTAAATTACCAGTATTTCCTGTGACTGCGACTGTGCCTGCTGCCTGGCCAAGATTGATGATAATCGTGCGTCGTGTGTGTCAAGATTGTTGCTTTTGTTGCCAGCAATTTGTTGCAAAATGCGATAACAAAACGCTATCAGCAGCAGAGGCAGAGAGAGAGACAGAAAGGGAGACAGAGACAGCGGCAACAGCTGCAACTTCAACTCGAATTCTGATTCTGATTTCGTTGCCAACTCTTAGCCACAGTCATGTCATAACTGTGCGAGTCACTCATGGGTTAATGCTAATGCATTTTGAACAAATCGCTTCCATTTTTGCGGGAGGGGGTGTGCGAGGAGTGGGGGGGGGGGGGAGCAGAGAGAGAACTGCTTTCATACATTCGTTTACCGTTCGCTGGCGCATTCAATTTAGTTTTGGCTACAAGCCGCCAGGCATGCGAGCATAACACTTTGGCCAAAAAAACTGACTGTTGCCAAAAGACCTGCAGCTCCTTTGGCAGCCACCAAAAAAAATAATATACAAAACATGTGGAGGTTACAGTCGAGCACGCTCGACAGTAGGATACCCTGTGCCTACGTACTTTGTACTAAAAGTTGATTTTCGACCGATTGTTCCTATGGCAGCTATTTGATATAAGAAACCGATCTGTACCAAATTTGGTGAGCATAAATAACACAAACTTAAATGCATATTCTATGACTTTGGTTAAGATATCTCAACAAATAAAAAATTTATTCATACTAAAACTTCATTTTCGAGAGAGCGTCTCTATGGCAGCTATATGATATAGTAGCCCGATTTGAACCAAATTTGGGCAGGATGTATAAAAGCAGCATAGATGCATATTTTATCAGATTGGTTTTGATATCTTAATAAATAAAAAACTTTTTCATACTAAAACTTCATTTTCGATGTATCGTCTCTATGGCAGCTATAGATATAGATATATAAAGACCGACAGACAAAGGGACATGGCTCAATCGACTCGGCTGTTGATCCTGATCAAGAATATATATATATTTGGGATCTGCCACGCCCCCTTCTGCCTTCCAACGAACACAATATACCCTTTTACTTATTTTTAAAGTAACGGGTATAAAAATGAGCTAAGAAGAAACAAAATGCAAACGTGACTGGAGTTGGACAGCAGACGTTGAGTCAGACAATTGCATAATCTTTGCCAGCATTTGCCAATTGCCAATTGCCAATTGCAATTGCACTTGCAATGCATACAATCCCAACAACAACAACAGCAGCAGCAACAGCAACAACAACAACGCAGTCAATGTTCATGTCCAGAACGTCGCCACACAACGCGTTTGGGGGTTTTGGCCATGAAACAATTGCCAAGAAAATTGGCTGACAACGAGGTGCGGTGGCGTTGGCGGTGGCAATGACAGTGGTTGTGGTGCTGTTGTTGTTGCTGTGGTTGTTGCTGGGTGACTCTGGGCGGTGCAACAGGCAAAAGGTGCTGAGAGATGGTAGATGATGTCTTGCCACCTTTCACGACTGCCTTCTTAGCTTCTTAGCTGGCGATGACTGCAAAACGTTGCCATTTGCATGGCAATGATTTGAATTTGTTGGCTTTCATTGCAGACATTTGGCACTTTGTTGTTCACATACCCTGCAATATTAACAGTTAATGATATTTGATAAAATTTGATACTGACCCCTTAACATTTTTTCAAAAACTTTGATTTCTCATAACTTCATCAAAAATTAACCGATTTTCAAACGGAATGTCATTTTGATCATGATTTGGTCTCTAAATTGATTCTGCATTTAAATTTTTATCATCTAAAAAATTTGTTATATTTTCGATTTTTGTCAAATTTTCTAAACTTACCCCTTGACATATTTTCAAAAACTTTGGTCTCTCATAACTTCATCAAAAATTAACCGATTTTCAAACGGGATGTCATTTTGATCATGATTTGGTTTCTAAATTGTTCTGATTTAAATTTTATTAAAAATTTGTTTTTTTGGTTTTATTTTTTTTCAAAAACTTTGATCTCTCATAACTTTATCAAAAATTAACCGATTTTCAAGCGGAATGTCATTTTGTTCATGATTTGGTCTCTTAAGTGATTCTGCATTTAAATTTTTAAGGTATTTTCTAGTTTAGCAAACTCTTTTGCTTCCTCTTGTTGCTGTTAATGTTGTTGTGGTCTTATTGATTTGTGCATTCATTTGATTGTGTGCGCGCATTTGTTGCCAAATTGTTGGAAAATGTGCAGTGCCTAATGTCGTGGCTGTTGATGTTGATAGGAAGTCAGGAGACAGAGTCACAGTTGCAGTTGCAGACAGCCAGGGGGCAACAGGGGGGAAAAGGGGCAACAGGTAGAGAGACTTGAGGCAGTGACACAGTCAGAGACAGACAGAGAGAGACAAAGAGAGAGAGAGAGAGAGACACAGACAGAGACACATGCAGAGTCAGTGAGTGAATCGGTGGCCAGGGCTGATGATGGTGCTGATGATGATGCTGTTTCAGCAGCATCTATCTCTACTCCTCTCTCCCTTCCAGCCTCTCTCACCACTCCCTCTCTCTCTCTCTTTCCTCTCCCCTCTCTCCCATCGCTCTGCTTGTGTTTGTGCTTTTCTTGAGAATTTCGCTCCGGGTCATTTTCATTTTAATGTAATTTCTTTTAAATTTATTGTTAATGGAAATTTATGCTTTGCAGCAGTTGCAGCAGCAAATGTATCTAAGTATCTATGTATCTATGTATGTGTGTGAGCATGTTCATGCATGCTGCACGTTTTCTTGATTTGTCATGTTGCAGGTTAAATGCTAATGGCACCTTTTCTGATTTCGATTCCAAGAAGTCTGCCCAGTCAAGCAGCATTTGATGATCTGTTGCCCGGTTGTGGCTGCCACAAATTGCCCGTTGTTGCACATACATTTAACAAGCGCCAAAAAAAAAAAACAACAACCTTTTATGCTGTGGTCATGTGCTCATAGCACACGAGATGTGGGTTAAGTATTTTCCAGATAGACGTTGAAATAGTTTAAGGTTCCCCCTTTCCCCCAAACAGAGTCAAGATTCCCACAGACTGCAAAGCCAAAAGCAAAGTCATAGCCAAAGTCAAGTCATAAAAATTGTGTCAAATAAATTGTAATCAGCGGCATTGATATAGTCCGTCTATAATGCGATTCTCCAACTCTCTCCACTCAGCCATAGAGTTGTAAAAATTCAATAAAAATGCTACGTTTGCAATTAAAGTTGCTGGCTGCAATTGCCACGACGTCGCAGTCGACGTCGGCTTCGACGTCTGTGCAGAAATCAAAAGACTGAGGCGACAAACTTGCGTGGCTAGCAGACATTGACAATGCAAGCAGCAAGGGCCAAACGAATGCTTAAGATTCAATTATTGTCACAAGTAGAAAGAGAAGAAGGAGCAGGAGAAGGAGGAGAAGAAGAAGCAGAAGAAGACAGTTAACATTTCCTGAACAACTGCAGCCAATGTCTTTGGTGTCTGCAACAACGACCATGGCTCAATTAACTGGTCAACACTGACTGCACGTGGGCGTGACGACTTTTAGTTCCAAGTTCTAGAAATCTTCAAGAGTTTCAGTTCCAGTTTAAGAAGTTTCAGTTCCATTTGCTGTTTCGTGTCTGCGCGTAATTTGGAACGTCATCGGGCACTTACTATTACTATATTCAGTATCTTTGATGCATTTTACTCTGTATTTGTTTAGCTGCCTCTGGGCGGAAGTACTTAGTGCAGTTGGCCACGCCTCTCTGATGTGTTGTTGGCGCCTCACCTTGCACTCACCTTGTGTTGCACCCACCTTGGCTGTGCCACTTGAATTACAAGTGGCAACAGTTGTACAAGTAGATCTGCGGATCTGTTGCTGCTGTTGATGATGTTGCCTTTTTAATTGTCTTGCCATTTCTATTTCCTCGTTTTATTGTTTTAACTCGTCGTTCTCATTGTCTGCGAGTTTCACTCTCTCGACCAGCTAATTAAAACCAAATTTAAGCGCTTCTTTCTTTCTGATTACGACTATCGAGCTTAGCAACGTTTCGGGCTTGAGTTACGATCGCCAGCGTGGGTTGCCACAACAGTTTGTGGCGGTTAAGATCAAAGGAGTGAATAAGCTTCAGTTTTATTTATTTATTTATTTATTTAATTTGACATTCCTAATGCTACAAGTATAAAAAAGACTTTTAAGAGTATTAATTTAATGAATTTAATTATTCTACCCAATATAATTGATATAATAAATTACAATTATAACGAAGAAATTTATAAACAAACTAGATTAAATTTCATTTAATTTGAATTTAATTTAAGTTGAGTCTTTTTATTTGATTTGTTCTTATGGTTTTAGTTAATTTATTTTATTGGTTAAAAATATAATTTAAATAATTTTTTTGAGCACTTCCCTTTAATAAATTGTCTCATTTGCAGCTATTCTTATTTTCCTAAGGTATTTCTAGACATAATGTGGAAAACCTTAGGTGTTGTAATGGAATAGTAATTTAAAGTAATTATTTCAAGTATTTCTTTTAACCAGCTCTCTTTCTTCTCTCCTGCTCTCTCTCTCTCTCTCTCTCTCTCTCTCTCTCTCTCCCGCTCTCCCTCTCTCTCTTTTATGCTGCTCTTACCTTTGCCTTTTGTTAAGTTACAAAGAATTTTGTGGTTACCTTTTCGGCGTATGTTGCTGTTGTTGTTGTTTTTTATTGTATGCTGTTGGCTTTTGTGTTGAGTTTTTTACATCACACATTTAATTGGCGGCATTTCTGTTGAAATTTGTGTAAATGCATGGACTGTTGTTGCCATTAGAACGAGATTAAGTACTTAAAGTAAATTATTCAAATTACTTTGCAATGTGCTGCTGATCAGGTTGAAATGCAACAACGATACAAAAATAGCCAGGCTAATGGCAACCTCAACATTTAAGCCGATCATTTTGCACACACTCTCTCTCTCCTGAAACTGCCTACACATGTTCGGCCGTAATAGGTTTTTGATTGCTACTCTGTAAGATGGCGAAGAACTTGGCTTTGGAATTATGCCAAACACTTGGCCAAACTAAACCAAAGCACTGTGTGAGTGTGTCTTGTAGACTGACGAACTGACAAACTGACCGACCGACAATGGGATGGACTCTTAACTGACTCTCTGGGCTAATGCCAGGTTTTTGCTTTTTTTTCACCCAACCAGACTGTTGAGATTTCTTGGCCAGTTTGGCTATGGCGACTAAGAGATGTCCTGCAAAAGTGAAGAAGAGAGAGCTTCAAACACTGCTGTTTGCAGTGCATTTTACAGGGTATTAAAAGTAGCCCTGTAGCTTTTATGAAGCAAGGCAGTAAAATCAAAAGACTTAGGCAACGAACGCGTTTCACTTCCATAGTAATTATGCGGCAATTGTTTAGCTGAGATCGCTGGAGTCTGTGCCTGAGTCTGAGTTGGAGACTCAGTCTTAAACTGAGACTGAATCTCAGTCTGAATCTCAGTCTGAATCTCAGTCTCAGTCTCAGTCTGTGGCTCTTGAGCTCGTCAATGTCCACGTTGAACATTGAAGGCGTTGCTGGCTGCGCATTTAGTTTAGTTTGGCCAGTTTACACCATGGCGACGACATGCTAGCCCACTTTCAGTGGACAGTAGACAGTGTACAGTGGACTTTCAGTTTAAGACACGACAGCAATTTCCATTTAATTAACATTTTTGCAATTTCTATTTTGTTAATGTTGCCAGGCGCACACAAAGTACACTGCTCCGAGGATCAGATGCGCGTGGACATTGGACTGCCATCGGATGTGAGTCCCAATTCCAATTCCAATTCCAGTGCTGTTGAGCGTCCGCAGATCTACTTGGAGGGTCTCAAGGGTTATCCGGATGTGCGCTGTCAGCCCGAAATCAATGGCGCTCTCGCCGTCTTTCGTCTATCCCTCAGCGATTTCTACGAGTGCGGCGTGACGCGAATGGTCAACCAGCTAACGGTAGGTCAACTCCCGACCAGTGTTCCCACTGGAAACAGTGTTGTAAAAGTACCTCAAGCTCTGTAGTAATTACAGTAATAAAGTCATAAATCTTAAAATAATATTTAACGAGACATAATTAAGCTTCAGAAAATAGAGTATCAAAAATTATGAAATTTAAATGAGTACAGAGAACAAAACTGATAAATTTCTACTTTTTAAATATTACAATTATTTTGTTTTATTGTGTAGATTCTTTTCGAATTTTTAAATGTTCTGTGATTTTCTTAGCTTCTTTTTTAGAGAACAAAATTTCTGGAAACAAAAGATTGAAACTAGTGAAGAAATTTATTTTAATCCGATATCAATAATATTTTATTAAATATTAACTGATTTTTAATCAAAACTGTTGTTATGTTTTAGTTTTCAATTTTATGTATCCCAATCCTTTTATAAATTTGAATTTCCTAACTTTTTATTGGTTAATTAAAAGTTCTATCATTCTGTTTACCTAATTTCTTAATTTCCAATTTGGTAATCTCAGGTGAAATTTGATAAAATCTTAAAGGAAATCGTTGAACTCATAGTTAACTCCCTTCTTCTTCTTCTTTTTGTGTCATTTGCATGCTGTTTTTCGCACCGCAGGGCAAAAAGGTATATTACCATAAAATCATCATTGAATCGGCCAGCAGCAAGGAGATTGTCAGCGTCAAATGTATTACCACAAGCGGTCCAGTTTATAATGTCATGATGAATGGCACCAACGCTGCAGCACGGGAGCAGACAGAGGAGCAATCGACGCAACAACCACAACCACAACAACTACAACAACAACAACAACATCATGGTGTGGTCAGACGCGATGTGTTGCCAGCGGGCTTTCAGGAACCAGAGTAAGTTTTTGGCCAGCTTGCGCGTATTTTTTTTTTAATTGCCCCATCAAAATGCAACGTCCTCAAATTGCATCTATGCATATTTTTTTTTATGCGCAATCTATGCAAACTTTATGGCATATTAAATGCTTAGCTGCAGCCCCAAACCGAGTTCTTCTTAGCCATTATGTTCTTAGCCCTATGTGGTCATAAATCAAATGGAATGTCTGTCGAATTGTCGGGTTGTCGTGCTGCCATTACCAGTCAGTAATTAGCCGTCAAATCGATGCCCCCACGGTCAATTTAATTGCTGGGCGTGACGTCGCTGCGACTGTACTTAATGATATATGTAGAGTATACAATGTTTGTTTTTGAGTGCGCTGTTTGATTTACGGTCTGCCAGGGTCCTTCAATTACATTGCAGACCTCCTCCCTCCAGTTGCAGCGTTTAATGGGCGTTTACTCATTACGACAGCACATTTCAACTGACTTTTCATTCTCACTGTCGTTACTGTCATTCTTTCAATCTGTCATACTGTCAAACTCTGCCTTACAGCGATCTTGAGATTACCACCTCGTTGACAAAACGTGCTCCCGAGCCGCGTCTATCGATTGGCGTTAGCCAGGATGGCCAGAAGTTTACCAGAGATTTAACCGTCAAGTCGGTAGGTGTCAAGTCTAGCTACAGTTTGTCAAGTAATTGTTTTGACAAAGAAAAAACACATATTTGTTTTATATAATTGAATCACTATGTATAAAGTATCTCTTTATTTTTTAAAATAAATAGCAGGGACCGTAATCAATTTAAGTTTTATTTAAAAAATCACTCTTTAATAATTATATAATCATTTTTTCGAATTTCTTCACCGATAATCATTATTTTTGATCAAAAAAATTAAACTCAATAAATATTGATGATTTTTATTTTTTGCTCAAATATCGGTGAAGAAAATTGTAAAACTCATTATATAATCATTAAAGCGTGATTTTTAAAATTAAACTTATAATAATTACGCTCCCTATTAAAAGAAGTGTGCCTGATTAAGAAAATAAATCAATAATAAGATGTATTTTTATGTATATCAAATATATGAATTTCATTCGTTTGTCAACACAATTAACTGACTAATGCTGTATATCCTTATATATATATATATATACCCTATAATGTACCCTTCTTTCTTGCAGGGCACTCCTCTGACCATGGAAATCAATCTAGATGAGGACTCGGCGCCCGTTTATGGTCTGGGTGTCAATTATTTGGATGTTACCGACACGCACACCTCCTCCGAGACGTTGATATTCAAGGGGTGCGTTAGTCATGGTCATTAGTCAAGCTTTTTCAGTGCTAATCTCTCTACTTTTCGTACTCCTTTTCAGCTGCACTGTAGATCCGTATCTGTTTGAGAACTTTAATACCATTGAGGGCGATATTCTGAGCGCCAAGTTCAAGGCCTTCAAGTTTCCCGACTCCTCGTATGTGCAGTTCCGTGCCACGGTCAATGTCTGTCTGGACAAGTGTCTGGGCACACAGTGCTCCAACAACCAGGTGGGCTTTGGCAGACGCAAGCGTGAGATTAGTGCCGCGAATAAGGTCTATGAAATATCGCTGGCCATGTTCCTGCAAGTCAACGACATTGAGGGCGTCAACAAGAGTGAGTTTTCATTGCTGGTATTTTATATTTATGCTGGCTAATTAATTGATATTTTTGCCAGACGAGGTGCTGCAGCTGGAGGAGAAGCTGCGCGAACTGAAGTTGGCCAACCAGCGTCTGGCGCGCAATAGTCGCGGCAACTTTGCCGAGCTGAGCCGCAGCATGGAACAGATGCCCGCCAGCAGTGCCGTGCCAGCTTTTGTGGTCGATGAGCGGGAGCTGGGACAGCTCAGCTCGGCTGCAGTCAATCCAGTCATCTTTAGCCTCTGGTCGTTGGTCTGTGCGCTGTGTTGGCGCCTTATGTAAATAGTCCAAGGAATGGCGATTGTAAATCTCAAACTGGCAGGCAGGATGTTAATCAGGTTGGCGTTGCGTGTGTGCAGTGTGTATGGCAATAAATGACAAGAAAAGAAAAGAAAACAATATATGAAAGAAAGAAACTACCTACTACTAATATATACTTATGTAACTGCCATTTATAAAACGTAATTACATTTAATTTTAATGAGAATTGTTCTCAGCTATAGCTTCCGATAAATGCCAGCCTAAGTGACAAGCATGAAACAAACAAACAACACAACACAAAAACAGCAACAACAAACACAGTGATTCTTATAAAAATTTCGATAAATTGATAAATTGGTCTAACACATAAGCACCTACTAGTCTTCTAAGTTTAACTGTTAAGCTAATTTAATTAATGACTAAAACTAAATGAATTAATAAAATTAAACAATCCAATTGAATTGCTGTTTGAATTTCGCTCTCAATTTGTAGTGCTGTATAATGGAGCAGGCTGTTAATGTGTGACCAGATTTTGTAAAATAACAAAATACCAGTTAAATACCAGACAGTGTCGTTTTAAATAAACAGTGCTGCATAACGCCGCAGAGCCACCAGTCACTGTTGCCAACTTAGCTAATTTATAGCTAGTTGGCCATTTTCAGTGTTTGATTGCTAGATAATTTTGTAAATTGTTATTAGACGGAAATATGGCTATTTTAAATATATATTTAGCTATGTTTTACCATTTGTATTGATTCCTAAGCCATGCAGTGCTGACTTTAAAGCAGTGATGGACACAGCCTCGCACGCGTGCAAATCCGCTGGGAAATCGATTTAGTTTCGATCAAGTTATGGTTGAATGTTATACTCACTTTGCCACTGTTAAGTCACATTGGCACTGCTAAGATAACAGAGCTCTGTTAACGGACCCCCTACGCAGCCTATAAAAAGCCGGCCTTTCTGGCGGTAGGCAGGACTCGGTGTTCGGCGCTCGCAGAAGACGGATCAGCAACGGCGGGCAACTTCTTAGCATTAAAGCAGATCGTTATAAGCTAATTGTAAAAATTATTAACTATTATTTTGTGAGCTTAAAAATTTTTTTATAAGAATAGTTTTATATAATATAGTTTTATATATTATATAGTTTTATATATAATAAAGTTTAATATATAATTGTTTTATATATAATAAAGTTTTATATACTCGTATAATAATGTTTTATGTATAATTATTATATATATATTTGTTTCATAAATAACAATGTTTTATATATAATTGTTTTATATATATTATATTATATATATTATATTATATATATTATATTATATATTATACAATATTTAATATAGAATAGTTTTATAGCTGCATTGCAAACTGTACGTACGAGACTGTGCCCATCACTGATTTAAAGTCAGCAACAGCTATTTTTCCCTCTAAACAGTTGGCAGCACTGCCACCAGCTGACTACGCATGTGTGTGACCAGTCATGCAACCCTTTTAAAATACCACAAACAATTCACACAAACAATAACGTAGTTACAATTGACGAGGAGGAAGAAGCAACGTGTGTGTTTTCAGTTTGGGACGCGTTATAAATATTTGCCAAGCTGGCGATTCGCTTTCCACATCAACGCCAATAGCAGTTATGCCACGCACTGATGCATAACGTGCGATACATTGATAAATGTAGCCAGCAACCATCAGCAGCAGAAACCGCAGCAGCAGCAGCAGCGCTAGCGCCCATCCTTTTCACTCCGCTCGCAGCTAATGCTAATGTGGTGCGACAGCAATAATAAGCTTGCAAAACTGAGCCGCTGCAAAGGCTGCTGGTGGTGTCAACAACAACAACAGCAACAGAAACAACGAAATCTAAAACAAATACAGAACCAAAGCTTCCACACCCACCGACGAAAACAGCTTGCATTATATGAGCGCACCTGGCGCATTAACAAACATACACAGTCACGCGGACGACAAGACAGACACGTCAAACAGATGTCACACTAGAGCAACTCAACTCGTCCGGCAAAAGAGAGAGAGAGAGAGAGTGTGAGAGTTAACGCCTCTCCTCCTACGCCCACCCACCGTCAGAGTCACAGCGACAGTCTTAAGCAATATGCGTTCCCGCAAGGTTCAGGTGATGGTTTTGGGCTTCTTCCTAATGTGGACATTTATCACATACTATGTGCTGCTGCGCACGAGCAATGCCCACATCGACAAGAAGCAGCAGCAGCAGCAGCAGGTGAAACGTCTGGTGCCAGAAGCATTGGCTGAGAACTCGAAAAGCATGAAACTAGCACATAATCTCATAGAATTCATCAAATACAAATACGTAAGCGAACAGCAGACAACAACGCCCAGAATAAGCATCGTGGCAGCTGAGATATCAAATGAGATATTAGCACCAGCAGCAGAAACGGTATCGTTATCAGTATCGAGAGGAGCAGTGGAAACAGTGGATAAGTCAACGCCAGCACAGATACCAACTCGAACCCATTTGGCGAATGGTGAACCTGTCATTCCCATTCTGGTCTTTGCCTGCAATCGTGTCTCGGTGGTCAAGTGTCTGGACAATCTGGTGCAGTATCGTCCCAGCATCGAGCAGTTTCCCATCATCGTGTCACAGGTGAGTGTTTAAGAGTAAAAATTAATAACATTTAATAATAATAATGGTTATTTCTGCACAGGACTGCGGCGATGTCGTCACCAAGGAGGCTATTCAAACGTTTGGCAAACAACTGACGCTCATTGAGCAGCCGGATCTGAGCGATATTGTGGTGCTGCCCAAGGAGAAGAAGTTCAAGGGTTACTACAAGATAGCACGTCACTATGGCTGGGCATTGAACACCACGTTTCAGATTGGCTTCGACTTTGTGGTCATTGTTGAGGATGATTTGAATGTGGCGCCCGATTTCTTTGAGTATTTTCTGGCCACACACAAGCTGCTCAAGCAGGACTCAAGTCTGTGGTGCGTTTCCGCCTGGAATGACAATGGCAAGGCGAATGTGGTGGATACGGCGAGACCGGATCTGCTCTATCGCACCGATTTCTTTCCCGGCCTGGGCTGGATGCTCACCAAGGAGCTGTGGCAGGAATTGTCCGTCAAGTGGCCCAAGTCGTAAGTTACAAATATTGTAAATGTACTTAGATTTTCATTAATATTGTTATGTTCAACAGCTTCTGGGATGATTGGATACGGCAACCGGAACAGCGGAAGAATCGCGTATGTATTAGACCTGAAATCTCACGTACCCGCACCTTTGGCAAGATTGGCGTGTCCAAGTAAGAACTCATGAAATTGGTGTTTAACATATGATATTCATATGATTTTCGTTTCAGTGGTTTATTTTTCGATAAGTATCTGAAGCACATTAAGCTCAGCGAGGACTTTGTACAGTTCAGCAAAATCAATATGAGTTATTTATTAAAGGTGAAAAACAGCTTGCGTGTTCCGCATTCTCATGTTATTAATATCTAATGTATCTAACCATCTATTTGTCGTTTATAGGACAATTATGATAAAGCGTTTTTGAAGCAAGTCTACGTGCTGCCGCTGGTAACCTTTGATGAACTGCGTCGGAATCTCATAGCGCTGGATGGTCCAGTGCGCATACAGTACAACAATCGTGATCAGTATAAGCGAATAACGAGAATGCTTGGACTAATGGATGATTTCAAGGTTTGTGTTGCTCTGATTTGCCAGCTTGGCATGTTTTGTATACTTGTAACGTAGATTTGAAGCGTATAATGTATTGATGACTGTTTCAATTTGTAAAAATACTCTTAGATTTATTTAAATTGAGTAAGGAGTATCTGCTAGTTGGCAACTTGACTACAGCGTTCTTAATTGTTTTTTAATCAACTTTTTTATCTCTTTTTTACAGAGTGGCGTGCCACGCACCGCATACCATGGAATCGTCTCATTCTACTACAACAAACGTCGCGTGCATTTGGCGCCCAATGCCAATTGGAAGGGTTACGATCTATCGTGGAGCTAACAGCACTGAAAACTGATACCGATTGCTATTAGACTTTAAGCACCGCTCAATGCATCGCGAAACTAATCAAAAAACAGTTGGTTTTAAAACTATTTGCAATACCAAAAAATAGGACTAGAACTTTTTATTTTGTTTATGCCGTAGTTGACAATTAATTGTATTATTTCCGTTTCCGTATTCAATGTTGCTCCATTGTAAGGCACATAACTAAAGAGACTATAACTGTTTAATTGGTAATTGTAATTGTAATTGGCCATGTGCAACGAGGCAGCTTCAATTGTTAACCCAAGAGAAAAAAAAAGAAAACAAGCAATAGAATGAACTAGAAACAAGTTGAAAGTTAGAGAATATGTGTAAATAAGCACAGTTGTTGCTGTCTTTAATGTATTGAACTCTTTTTTGTTAATGATTAACTACTGATTCTCGTTAATTTACTTTACTGTACAAAGAGACAACTAGTTGTTGGCATTTAGCATTTAAGTTAACTCCAGATCGAGCTCGAACTTATAAATAAGTCTTTGTGATTTTGATTTATCTAATTGTAATTTGTAATTTGATAGAGAGATAGAGAGAGCCAATAACCGACCCACAACATATGTAACATATAGTAATGTATAGCAATAGTTAACTTGTAAGCATTTTGAAGGACAGACACAGGACACACTTGACCACTCGAATCACATACCCTGATCAAAATCCAAATCGAAATCGAAATTCAGATCCAAATCCCAGACTCAGTGCCACTGTCAGATAGTGAGATAGTGATAGCTATTAACCTATAGACAACATACACAATTACAACTGTATGACCATTGTATTTATATGAGCATATTTTTTGTGTGTGCATTATTATAAACATTAAACTTTAAAGTTATACCTTTAACTACTATGTACCTATTTAAATTATTATTCAACTTCTTCCTCGTCCAGCTGCTCGCAGTCAATGTCGCTGCACTCGGACTCGGATTGTGTGGCTCGTCGACTGCGTTGTGCCTGCTGCAGTCCTTCGTGTCCATAGCCACAGGATGTGCTGCTGTTGTTGCTGGTAGTTGGCACTCCTTTCTGCAGCAGAAAGTTGGCATTGGCATCGCCAAAGACGCGTTCCAGCTCGGCCAGACCATTGCTGCTGGCCGCCGCATCCGTTTCCGGTGGCAATGTGGCGTATTTCAGCTGCAGATACGCCTCGTTGTGCGGATGTGGATGTGGCGGTGCATAGTCCACAAAGCCGCCGGTGTAGGGTTTGCAGCGCGGCACAGAAGGAGTTCCAGGAGGAACTGCTGCCACTGGTTTGGCCAGTCCAAAGGGCAGCGCAAAGTTAAGCGGCTGTCCACGTGCCAGTATCGCATTCCTGGCGCTCTCAATGACACTGGCGCCGTGCAAAGCGCCACCTGGCGGCGGTCCATATGGACGCATGGGTGGAGCGGTGCCACTGCCGTTCAGCATGATGGATTGTATGGGCGTGGGACCGGCAGGAGTTTGACTGAACAGCCAGAGACGATCCCCAACGACCATGGGACGAGCCAGGCCACCCATGCCCAGCTGGGTGTAATAGTGCGAGGCGAGAGTCTCCACATCCGAGGTGTACTTGCGTTTCCACTTGGTGCGACGGTTCTGGAACCAGATCTTTATCTGAAACAGCAATGTTATTGAAGTTGCCTTGGAGTTATATTTAAAGGTGTATTTCTACCAGAGTTGTTACCAAATTTCGCTGGCTTTAAGTAATGCCAATGAAATCGTCATTTCACTAGCATTTTTTTTCAAATTAAAAAAGAAAAAGAAAAATTTGGAAAATTGTTATCCGATAGCTTTTACGATATTTATCCGATAGTCTTATCCGATAGTTTTATCCGATACTTTCATTCGATATTTTTATCCGACATTTCTATTCGTTATTTTTATCCGATATTTTTATTCGATATTTTTATTCGATATTTTTATCCGATATTTTTTATCACTAGATTTACCTTTTTTTCATGCTAGTGAAATTTCATATCATATGAAAATAAAATATGCTAGCACTACGTTTTTTAATGCAAATTAAAAAGTAATGACAATGCTTATGGACCCAACTCTGATTCCTACCTGTGTCTCGGTTAACTGCAGCTGCTTGGCCAAAGCTGTTCGCTTGGCCACCGATAAATATTTGCCCCGTTCGAATTCCGTTTCCAGCGCCTTGATCTGTGCTGCCGAGAATGCGGTACGTGGACGTTTCTTGCGATCGTCGTGCGCTGCAATGCAGGAGAGGAAGGTAAAGGCATCCCAATTGGTATTTGAATCAAATTTAGACATCAATTGCTACCGACTGCGGCCATTGTCGCGAGCTGTGCCAAACAATTTGCAACTAATTTGCATTTGCCAATTGGCGATCTAATTGGCAGAGGTCGAATCACCGCAACTACTCTGGGAACACCCTGTATATTGCACAGTGTACCGACTGCCCGACACTTGGCCATTTGAAGCATACGCTCGATTTTAATTGGCATCATTTCATCTTGATGTGGTCAATGCATCTAATTGGCCATTTGGCACCACATTTCCCACCGCTGACCGAAAACAAATTGTCATATAAATTTTCCCCCAAAAATGAGACGAGATTATCTCCCATCTCCCATTTTCGTTGCCTGTTGCTGCTTTTCCTTCATACTTTGACATTTGCATCATTAGCATTTTCACATTTTCTGACGCCCCTCGGGCTAATTTCTGATTATTTGTTTGTGAATCGCAGCAGACGACAGACGAGATCACTCATCCATTGCATATTAGTGGATGTTCTTTGTTTTTTATCTACCTACTATAAATATTTAAAAAATAATTCTCTAACATAACATATATCATTATATTCGTTTAAAAAAATAGCTTTGCCTATTTTAATGGATCTCATTCGTGAGCTATTAGTAAAAATACTAATCATTCAATTTGATTAATTGTCCGACTGCTCTATTTAGTATATTATATAATTTTCGAATTTTTCTTGAATGGTTTGTCTTTTAAGATAATGATAAATACGCCAAAACATTTACGATCTGTCTCTTTACTAGCGACATCTATAAAACTGATATATAAGTAGGTGTTAGATCTGGAACTGTTGTTCAAAAATGATTTGGGTATTCAAAAAACCTTAGTGAAATACTAGAGTTTTTGAAAAGATATTACAATATTTAGATTGTCAATTTATAAATTTTAAATTTTTTCAAATCTACCAAAGGATGTTGTTGGATGTTTTAGGTTGTTAGAGATTTTCCTGATAAAAATATATTCTATAAAATATTTAATTGAACTACCTATAAGGGCTGTTTTTATGAAAATTGATATATATGGATAGTGATTTTCTTTATGAAGATAGTTTTTGGATAAATAAAACTATGAAGAATCATCTTCTATTATTTCTAATTTTATTGACACAGATTAATCGATGCTTATTGGATAGTTTATTTTCCTTCATGAAAATCCTAACACATAATGTTTTAGATACGCACCACTTCCATCATCCGACGCAAGTTCTGTATCACTTTTGCCATCCTCCAGGCCATCCTCAAGGCAACTCGATGTCGCCGGACTGGAAACTCGCGAATCACTTTCGTTATGAATCAATTGCGTTTGATGATCTTTGATCACTTGGAAACTGGACGCTTGTTCCACAAAGTGGCTGGGAGTTTGAATATCGGGTTTGGCCAGAATCTGTTCGATTGAGAAACTGTGCGGATGACGACGTACCACAGATTGAGTATTCATTTTAATTCACTTCAAATCGGAAGTATATAACGTATTGGATCGGAGCCGGAATCCAACACAACACTGCGCGACGGCTGTTTTCGAAAAACTAATTCTGATTTGGAATACGCAACAAAAGATCCTGCGTATTGAAGTACTCATTGCTGAGATCTTGTCTGTGGGCGTGGCCTGTTCATATAGCTGACTCTTTCCAACGCCCAGAACTCAGGCCATGTATAGGAAAGAAATGTCTTGAAGATGCCTCTTTTCGAATATCTCACATCTGTTTATTTTTAAAACATGTGTGAAATTGTCGCAGCCTCTCCGTGTGTCAGAGGGCGGGACTACGGATATGTTAAGTGTGTGGTATATGCTATATTTATGTACGATTGCTATGATTAAAAGTCATAATTTTTTGCTAATTGTTTACAAGTAGCGCTATTTAATATTTCGATGACTTTTGCTAAATATATTTAATAATAAGTTTGCAAACATATTTCATTCGCAGATCCTTACTTATAATTGATAATATATCATCTGGGGGCGTATTGGGGTTGTGCGCCAAATAAATATGCATGAGTATAGTTAAATGAGATGAATGTACTCAATGAGAAATGGGTTTCGTTTTAAAAAATATTTAAAAAATACTTGACAATTATAATATTTAGATTAAAAGTTTGGAAAAAAAGGTAGGAGGTAATAAAAGATGAGTATAGTTGATGAAATAACATATTATAATGAAAATATATATATTTGTCGAATAGTTCTTATTCAATCAAAATTTTCTAGGAATCTTCATTTTTTGAAACGACAACTTTATATCTGTTGTAAACTTTGATAATTTTTAAACTTTTACTTAGGAAAACTGAAGAATATATTTATAAAATTCCCATGTTTAAAATAAATTTAATGTACATTTTAATTTTCTTTATTAAAATTTTTTTTTAGTTTTTAAAAATTTTAAAGTAGCTAACTTGGAAAACCAAGATTCATTAATTTTCTAAAATTGTTATCCTTTATTGCAATTCTATTTTATTATTAGCCATATTAAAAATATTATATTCTGCATTATTATTTCAGTTTTTAACAAATTTTAAAGTTGAAAACTTGGAAAACAAGGATTCATTAGTTTTCTAAAATTGTAATCCGTTATTGTAATGCTATTTCTAAATTCTATTCTACAGAGTTATATTTCATACTGTCTGATTTTATTACCTGCCATTTGGCAGACACACTTTTTGTGTGCAATGAAAACTCAGAGATATTTTCTATATGGCTGAGTTCGTAGACTTCGTAGAACATGTAAAACGTTCATTAATTCCAAATTATTAACACATAATTCAGTCGAAAGGGATGGCGAGCATAAAAGAGAGAGAGAGAGATTAAGAGAGTGAGAGAGAAAGAGAGAATAGTTTTCAATTGGCTGTTAGCCAACTCCACATGACATACAGGGTGTCGGTGCAGGCAGCGATAATGTCTTCATTATTTATGCACAATTTGAGCAAAATATGTGAAAGCACGTTAATTAGTCGTCGGGTCTGCTGCTAAACTATGGAATCGAGAGGCAGTTGAAGATGGTTGGGAGAAGGAAGAGGGAGTAAAGAAGTGGCAAGAGAGGGGAGAAAGGGGGGACCCATCTATTTAGCCAGGCGTGGCTGTCAGTTTGATTTAATATAATGAGTATAATACTCGGTATGCTTATGAGCCGCATGCCACATGCCGCATGCCGCGACATTCAAATCAAAATGACAACTTAATTTTCATAATTGCGCTTAATGAATATTCGACTATTGCTTGCCATATTTTAAATTCCGCTGCCAGATTACGGGCATGATAACTTGGCACTGGCATTCCAAATCAATTACCAATTTGGCCACAAACAAAAACAGAATCGTTTCCAAGCTGAGCTGGAGTTTAAGACTGGCAATTGGATACCCCAAAAATATTAGTTTTGCGTTCGTCCTCCTTCAGTGCCATTTAACGTTAAATGGAGCGCAACCGTGTCAGAATTTAATTAATACGAATGCATGCATCTTCATTATAAATCATCACTTCTTCTCAAGTGTTTGTCAGGCGCACGCAACATAAATCACAGTCCCGAGTCGCTGTTGGACTTCGTCTTCATCTCCGTCTTCATCTTCATCTTGAGAGTCCGGACTCGAAGACGGAGTCGCGTGTAGAACTCGCAGTTTTTTTGGGTCCCTTTTTTTATGTCGACTAATGATGCATTCAAGTTTAGCGGGTGTCGTTGTCTAGTTGGAACCGCAATGTTCCCAAACATCTGCGCTCGAGGCACAGATACAAAGATACAAAGATACATTCAGAGGCGTAGATACTCCCACGCCATTGCTCGTGTTATTTGGGTTTCCGATTACGTCAAAGGTGAAGGAGATCCCTTTACTGTATCAGTGTTAGTGTCAATGTATGTATCTGTATCTGTATCTGCATATGTATCTGTATCTGTGTCAGTGTAAATGTATCTGTATCTTTGTCTGGGCGTTCACTGAACTCTTTTCGAAATTTTAGCATGATTAATTTGTTGGGCTGTTTGTTTGTCTTTGACGCTAATTTGTGTTAAGCAAACTAATAGAGCTGCAATACGAGATAACCAGGCCCAGAGAAATGCCGTTCAATTTCCGCTTGAATGTTGCGTAAGTACTTTTAATTGAGTTCTAGGAACTTCAATTCGTACAAGTATGTTGGAATGTACTTATAGATAATGTGAATTACACATCTAATAGGGTTGTTTTAGATAAAAAGACAAAATATGTTTGTTTCCGATCTTCAAGAAGTTTTTTTTGGTAAATGTTTGTTTGATGATTTTATTGTTGTACAAAAGTTAGAGACACAAGTGTAACAGTATGACATTGATGAAGTTTTGCCCTTGATATCATATTAAATATGACATATTTTCAAAAACTTTGATCTCTCATAACTTCATCAAAAATTAACCGATTTTCAAGCGGAATGTCATTTTCTTCATGATTTGGCGTCTAAATTGATTCTGCATTTAAATTTTTATCATCTAAAAAATTTGTTATATTTTCGATTTTTGTCAAATTTTCTATACTTACCCCTTGACATATTTTCAAAAACTTTGATCTCTCATAACTTAATCACAAATTAACCGATTTTCAAGCGGAATATCATTTTGTTCATGATTTGGCGTCTAAATTGATTCTGCACTTAAATTTTTATCATCTAAAAAATTTGTTATATTTTCGATTTTTGTCAAATTTTCTATACTTACCCCTTGACATATTTTCAAAAACTTTGATCTCTCATAACTTCATCAAAAATTAACCGATTTTCAAGCGGAATATCATTTTGATCATGATTTGCCCTCTTAATTTATTCTGCATTTAAATTCTTATCATTTAGAAAATTTGATACTTTTTCGAAAATTATTCAATTTTCCATACTTACCCCTTATGGACTGATGTAAATTATAAAATATTTTTTACTACTGTTCTTCTCAGATATAAGAATTTTTTAAAGCTGAAAACTTACCTTATTCGAGTTAAGCAGTTTCCTCATTAAGCAGCAGTGTCTGCATTTAATTTCATTCATGAAAACTCCCTGAAGACGTCGGCTGTTCCATATATTTTTTTTATACGACTTTATCTGCCTGCCTTATAAGTTGACAGATATAAATAATAATTAAAAGACAAACCAAAAAGAGAGCAGATTATGAGTATGAGTCTGAGTATTAATTTAATGTGCGCTCATTTTGTGAGTTTTTGAGGGGAGTTCTGAGAAGCGCGTAAAAGGCGTCATTTATGTATGGTTTGTACAAGCGAACCGAGCTCATAAATTACAACCAATTATCAAATTAGATATTTACAAAACATGCACTTTAAATCAACGGTGTTTTTTATGAGCATTTTCGGAAGGAAGGAAGAAAGAGGAGGAATCCGAATTCGATTTCCATGTGTATTTGTGCTTGTCTTTTAATAGGCAGAAAACTAAATCAAAGCCCAGCACATGATGAGGCAGCTAACAATCAATTTGGGTAATCACGTGTTGATGGCAGCAATTAAAGTTGCACGTAGCATGTTGCAAGTTCCAAGTTGCAAGTAGTTGTAGTTGGAAAAAATTAGCAGACAATGCACAAGTGACAGCGCCAGGGCAATTAATTTAGTGTAATTACTCAGTGGACGACAGTTGACAACACACACAAACTGGAGCGGACAGTGGGAGGGAATAGGGAGGGAATAGCTAGGGAATAAGGAGGGAATAGGGAGGGAAAAGGAAGGGAATAGGCAGGGAATAGGGAGCAACTGGCAGGGAAAAATGTCTGCACGCCCCTCGGTGGAAATGTCTTTTCTTGACTTGATTTGAGTTGAGTTGTTGTTGTTGTTGTTGCCACCTCAACGCATCGATGAAGATTTTAAAATTGAGCTGCATTTTGCTTAATTTCTTTGACTGTTTGCTACAATTACGGCGGCATTTTAATGAGCTGCAACCAATGTAACCCCTTCCACCAACAGTTTTCCCTCTCAAGTGGCGGCAAATTGCTGGCTAACCAAGGGTTAAGGCTGCCACCGTCTGGGGCGCATCTAGTGTTGCTAATTGGCCTGGGATGTTGTGCTGTGCTGTGCTGTGTTGTGCTGTGCTGCTTGTTGTGATATCAAACAGTTTTACGCACAAATTGAAACTGATAATTGTCGACGAGGTCGCTGATTTATGGCCTGAAGTGATGAGCATATGTTTTAATTAATTTCCAAGAAAGTGTTTTGGCAAATGCCACTTAACCAGACAGCTTGCTGTCTACTGTTGCACTGTTGCACTTGTTGCATGTTGCATGTTGCATAGACGCCACTCGCATGCCCCAAATCCATGTAGCTTAGTGTAAGCCAGCAGAGACATTATTTGATGTCGCTTAGTAAAATTATGATAAATGTCTGAGAGGAACATGAGCTGAACTAAGACCACAACAACAACAGCAACATGTTGCCCCTTGCCACATCTGCCTCACATTTTTTTAGGCAACCACAACAACAACTCATTTGGGAGCGTGCTGCTCGAATGATGCCGCCAGCATTTGAGTGAGATTAATGCGGTGAGGAAAATCATAAATTAATTAGAAACTGCCTGGAAAATCTCTTGCTATCTCTTTCACATTTTTGTTTGTCTCTCTGTCTGAAGTAGACACTTATTAGTGACATTTAGTGGCAATTTATTGTTGAAAGTGTTGTGTTTTCTACACACACACTCACACACACACACACACACACACTCTAGTATAACTTACAGGTGTTGTCAGTGCAATGCTTAATTAGCTTTTATTATTAGCTACGATGTGGCAACTAACTGCATGTTGTTGCAACTACAAAGCGAATGTTGTCTTCCCTTAATCCAAAAGAGATTTCAGATTTCCTCATTCCCATGCAGCTATTTCCTGTTTTATTACTGTTGCTCTTCCAGTTGAAGTTGTTGTTGTTGTTGTTGTTGGCGCCCATTGTCGCCGTTTAGGTGCAATTAGCAAACGCCTTCAGGCGCCAGCTAGAAAATAAAAATATGTCTAGTGTGGCATGTGTAGGTGACGCTGTCTGGGGATTGGGTATTGGGGAATGAGGATTGGGGCCAGGAGCTGTATTAAGAACGGTTCATTTGCATACCAAATTGTCGTCAGAGTGTCGCGACAGTCGCATCCTGCCAGCCTTGGAATGTAGAGTATCCAACAAGGATCATAGATAGTCTGCCAGTCTGCTTATCAATTACTTTTTGGGTAAAATATCAAGATTAATCAATGTATGAACGAACTTCAATTGTTGCAATTTATCACATTTTCAGATACTTTTGAAATCATTTTTCAAGGGCTCCAGAATCTGAAAAAAATGGACAGTGATGGAAGAAAATTCAATTTTCCAATTTTGATGCAGAATAAAAACATAGGTCAAATAATGAAAAAATTGATATTCCGCATGGAAATCGGTTAAGATTTGATAAAGTTATAGCAGTTTGAAATTTGGGAGATAGTGACAAAAATGGACAGTGATGGAAGAAAAATTCAATTCAATTCAAAATCCAGAAATTAAGTTTGTTACTAAAAGTTTATAATCGAATTTTTTAGATATTTTATTTAGTTCATTTAGTTCATTACAGCTGTCACGTAGGTAGCAATGTACTAATTTTAACAAGTAGTTTATATCGGAAAAAAATTGGAACTAAAAAAAAAAAATATTAATAATTTACTTCATTATATAAAAGTAGTGATGTATTATAAAAAAAGCTACATTCAAAAATTGATGTATTTTCGAAAAAATTGTAGCATACTTCTAGGTTGATGTAGAAATTTATTAATTTTTATACTCCAACAAAAAATGTAGTCTGCTTTTAGGCTGATGCTCGAAATGGCTGTTCAAATTACGCACAAACTTATGGCAATGACATCTCTCAACGGTATGCAATATTTTTTTAAAATTTATTAATTGGATATTTACATATCTAAAATCTACTCTCAACATATTATTTAAAATTAATTAAGTAAAGGTAAATAAATGTATCTCTTAGCATATATTAGTATCTAATATTTAAAATATTTAAGATTTATTATAAGCGCTAAGTAATAAATTAAAAAGAATGGAAATTTTTTGAAATGTGTTAATTGACTGACAGCAATGTTGATTGATTAAACACATGTAAGTACGATAATTCTTAATTTATTTTTGTTGGCAATAAAAGAACGTGTTGAGGTCAGCCCCAACTAAAATTGTTTATGCAATTGAGATTAAAATATATGTGTATACACAGCTAGATATACTATATGTGTAGAATATGTATATATATTTATTTTAGCCTCCGAATTGAACATTTTGATTAAATAAAAACCGACTGAATGTGCATGTTAATTTTGTGCGGAAATTTCTTACGCACTTTTGTTGCTATTGTATTGTTTATAGTATGTACAGCGTTCTTAACTGTTGTACTTGAAGATAAATAAAAACTCATCGAACATGACAGGCTACAACAAAAGGCGCAACCTTTTGCACAAGTGCCGGAAGTGAATATTACGTATACGCCATGTCGACGCAGACAAAAATTTCTCGGTGCGGTTAAGTGTAAGTGTATGCCGAAAGGCCCTTAGACTTGTTGAATGACGGTCAAGGTAGCACTTGCCACACTTGCCACACGGCACGTTCTACACACATCGTCGAGGTTTTCATTGAATTCGTGAGACATTTTTAGCTAACTCAAGGATAACACAGTGTGCCAAAAATGATACGCATGTCAAGGTCAGCGTCAAGATTTGCCACAAGTGGCAACTGAAAGTGCAGGCAATTGGCAACATCTCAATTTGGTGCCGACAGTTCAGTTTGGCGCACAGTTCAATGTACAGGCGATCACAGTCATGGATCCCCAGATCGAGTTATGTCATCGACAGCTGTGAAGAGAGTTATCGGCTTGAAATTTATGTGCTTACATTTACAATGCCTATAAATAAGGCCCGAAATGACCAGGCTCAATGCATTTGGGCATGAACCCGGCCAAAAATTCTGTTCTGATACGCTCTGATCTGATCTTGTTCTCAACCTGTTATTTTTTCATTTCTTTGGAGATTGCTTTCATTTTCGACTTGGGTTCCTCGTAATTAGCATTAATCGAGCTAAGCTGCTAATTTTAGTGACTATACTTAAATGTGCAGGCACTCGTACATTAGCCGGAAGTTATATATATGGTATATACAATCTCAGATCATCAATTAGCTCATAAAACGATGCCTGCACTCGTGCTTCAACTTCAAGGCAAATTGCAGCCTTCTCCAAATTGCATGTGCTCTATAGATTAAAGCACATTACAGTTATGCAAGCAGCACGCACAGCTTCCCTGTTGACCAGCTTAGTCTTTACTATAGATACGTTTATAGTAAATTACCAAATGCAAAATTTAAAGCTGGCTGCTAAGAGCTGAGATCTTAGGCAGCTCCTTTGCCCACGCGCTGAGAAATGTGCGACAATTAGTTCAGCCAGCAAACGGGTTTTATTTTGTAGATCCTGTACCTAAAAAGCTCGAAGGGTCTACACAGTATGTGAATAAAATGCGTAACAAGCTGAAGATAGCAAAATAAATATATGTATATTAGCATTAACAACATGTGTGATTTAGCTTCTTCTTTTTATAATCGCTGACCTATCACATAACTAGGACTACAGTTGGTTGAAACCGCTAAAATCTGTAACTTACCTGTTCTGCTTATTTTTTAAATGACATTGAAAATGCTTTAAGTAGCATGTAGCGTGCTCGTAATAATAAAAAAAAAAATTTTAAAATATATATTTTTTTTACCTATTGGGAAAAATTATAAAATTTTTGTTATAAATAAATTGTGATACAATATAAAGCAAATAATTTTAAATATATTTTACTTTATATGTCATCTATAGACATATTACAGGGTCTCACACATTCGCGCTTGCTTGTTTGTAGCCTTTCCCACTAGCTATTTTTTTTTATTAATTGTTGCTTTTGTTGTTTGGGGGTCCAACTCTTTGTGGCTTTATTGGAGTGGGCGGCGCAATGCGTGCACGAAGCAGCAAAAATATTGAAATATTTTAAAAAGGAAAAAAAAAACAGAAAAAAAAACAAAATAACATAAGCTGAAAAATGAAACACGCGAATACCTTGGAACCGCAAAAAAATCGCACACGCACATGGGCAACGATTAAGATACGAGTACCGGAGTATAAGTACTTCAGCTGCAGCTTAAAGCAACAACAACAGCAACAACAGTAACAACAACCACAACAATTTCAAGCAAATACCAACAATGCTAACGGCCGCTTTATGAACAATTACGAGAGAGTCTGTCTCCCTCTTCCTCCCTGTCTCCCCTTCAGCTCCGACTTGGATTCGGACTGTAAGTTGACGTTGCATGCGTCACGCTTTAACCTTTTTTTTTTGCATTGATCGTGTGTCACTTCACAAATTATTATTAAACTCATAAATGCGCATTTGCGAATCGATAATCAAAATTGAAATTCAAATTGTTGCTTTCACATGGGGGTGTCTGTATGTCGTGTGTATCTGTATCTGTATCTCAAACTGTATCTGTATCTACAACTCCAACTTCAACTGTATCTTTTGTATTTGTTGGCCTAGTTACCTTCGCCTCGAACGGTTCTCGAGTGCCGCCGCTTGAGCTGCGAATTTTGCTTTCAATTTAAAACACTCTGAGGAGAGAGAGGGAAGAGTGGAGGAGAGTGGAGGAGAGAGAGAGAGAGGGAAGACTATTGCGCAATCTTTCACATGGTCCATGAGTTGGCATAATTTGACAAATTTGAAATTCAAGTTAGGAACAGCCTTCGAAATATTCGCCACTTTGCTGCCTGTTTTCAAGTTCAGCATCTTTTTTTGGTAAATTTTTTTTTTGGAAAAAAATAAAATGTTTAATTTCATTCACATACAATTTTTAAAAGTTATACAATATATATTTATATAATAATAATAATAATAATGTGTTTTACAGTTAGCTCATAAGTGTATAGTATATAATTTGATTTGTTAACACATAATTTATAATTTATGCTTTGCACATATTAAAAAAAATTAAAAGCTAAAAATGAAAAATATTTTTATTCTCTCCTGTAGTAAACCGTTTGCTGTTTCCCTCAAAAGGACAACCAAGTTTTTTAATGAATTTATTATAAAACTATGCTTATAAAAAGTTAAATAAACTTGAACACTTAAAAAATAAACAAAAATAAAAGAAAACAAACCAAAAAATGAAAATTTATTTAATTGTGAAAGTGAATGTGGCATTTCTGTAGCTTTTTAAAAGAAACATATATCTTTAAACTATAAACCTGAGTGTCTAATTAAGTTGGTTTGATATTTTGCTAAATACGAGAATACATATAACTTTAATTACGTTTAATTATGGCCACTTTTGCTTATGGCATAATGTATAAAAAATTATTTTTTCATTAAATATTTTCTTACACTTTTTTTAACAAAAACAATTGACGATTGTGACATACAAATTTCTTATGGCTTATAAATAGTATAAAATGATTATAAAGATTCTAACAATATGGGGATCATAACTAACTTTTTTTTTTCTGACCCAACTGAATTTCTTTCTTTAGAGATTTTTCAAAAATATTGCATAATTTGCAGGCAGAAAAGTGTTAACTTATTTTATAAACTGGCAGTGTTTTTTGTTAATTGAACTTTCAAAGAAGGGTTCGGTGCACAGTGGGGCAAGTGCTAGAGAAATGCCACATTCTCTTCGTCTATCGATCAATGTAAATTCATTGAATTAAACTTAAGAGCTAGAAATTCGTTATATTTTTCTAAGGCTGCAAACGTTCAAAATTTTAAAGATGACACGGTTTAATGGTTCAATTTAATACGAACGGATATTTCTCTTTAAAATCTCTAGAGATTTCTACAATAGAACACATCTAAATATTATTAAATCAATCATTTTAAATTTTTGCTTGTTTTTTAAGCCAATGATTGTTTAAAAAAAATTTTTTGTTTTAAAAAATCTAACCTAAGAATATGCTTAAATTTTTGATTTAAAAACGTATGAAATTTGTGTAATTATTTTTTTTCAAACCGAACCCTTTTTTATAAAAAAGTGTAACCAGTTTGCAGCCTTGTTGGTAAGTATCTTAAGCTTAAAAAAAGGGACGTGGGCGTAGGCGTGGTGTGGTTCTTGGACAGTTGGACAACATCACAGTGTACAGCCATTAAATAATTTCACAATTTCAACAAAAGTTACCCACTAAAATTAGTTAACAATTCGATATGATCCTCTCTAGTTGACTGGAGAAACGGTCTGACCGAACTTACGGGCACGTTGGCCAAATCCCTTGCTGCCATCCGGACCCATGGGAGTGCGCACCAGACTCTCGGCGGTACGCTGGGCAAAAGAGCCGGAACGGGAGCGTGGTGAACCGTCAAGGAAGCTGCCAGTCCTGGAGCGAGGTTGTCCGTCGTAGTCGCTGCCCGGACCGCCGTGCTTGTAGCTGCTGAGGAAGCTGCCGGTGCGGGAGCGCGGTGATCCCTCGAACTCGGAGGAGCCAAAGGAGCAGCGACGATCGTAGCCGGAATCGGTGGAGATGCGACGTCCGCCAATATACTGGGCATTATCGTAGGCGGCCAGCTTGCTGCTCAGCTGCTGGAAGTTGTTGGAGTAGCGACGTGGCCAGACCTGATAGCCACCACCGCCACCGCCCACCAGCTGATCCGGTTCCCGTTCCCGTTCCCGCTCCACGTTGAAATCATTGGAGGGACGACGATAGAAGCCACCTCCATTGCCATCGCTGGCATTGGAGAAGCTGCGCTCGAACTGCATGGAGCCATTGGAGTAGCGTCGTTCTCCGCCCAGATTGGAGCAGCTGCCGTTGGAGCAGACGGACGTCTTGCGGTACGCCTCCGACTGGCCAAAGTCCGAGACGCGTCGGGAGCAAGGACAGCTCTCGGAGCAATTGGAATCCCGACGCTGTGGAGCTGCTACCGTGTCGGAGCAGTTGCTGGCACGACGTGACATGGACATGGACTCCGGATTATAGTTCTGCTCCGAGCAGTTGGACAGACGACGCTGCAGGCTGCTAACGGGATTAACCGGATTGACCTGGTTGTTGTTGTTGGCGACGACAGCTGGGGAAGCTGGCGAGGATTCGCCTAAAGCAGCCGCCGTGCTGGCCGAGATTGTGGACGTATTGCTGTAGCGTCTGGGCACATAGCCGAAAAAACCAGGAGACGACGGCTGTTGTGGCTCCAAGCCAATGCTGCCACGTGGCTGATAGTGCTGATAGCCATGTCCATGTCCATATCCATGATAGGATTGACTCTGATGCTGCTGCTGTTGTTGCTGTTGTTGCTGGTAGTAACTTGGCTGGAAGTCGGAGTTGTTGCGCTTCAACTTAAAGCGCAGATCGTGCAACGGTTCGTGGCTGGGCAATCCGGAGAAGCTGCCACCTCGAGTCCGCTCGCAGTTGGCCTCATTGTAGTAGCGATAGTTCTCCACCATGCGGGCAACTGGAGCCGCTAACTGGATGACCGCTGCCTTCTTGCCGGTCTTCTTCTTGGGCGCCACCATCTCGTAGACCTGAAAGGGTCCGGCCAGATGCAGTGCATCGCGTGCCGAGGACGACTCCAGATACTCGACCAGAGGCACACTCCTTCTGCTGCAGCTCTGGATACTTGTTCATGAACTGGCGCACATCCACGGGAATGGCCATGCCCGGCTTGAGGATGCGTATCAAGCGCAATCTCACCACACTTGGAGAACAGATCGGAGACCTTCTCAATGCTCAGCTTGTCCAGCGGCAAATCGCAGGCGACAATAGTACGGGAGGGCATCGTCTCATCGAAGCTGGGCAGAGGTTCTAGGCGTCTCACCTTGGTGCCCTGCTCGTTCAGCTCGATCTTGTGGGACTTGCGACGCACTGCATCCCCCACCACCTCTCCACTCGCGGGTCAGCTGGCGCACTCGCTTGAAGCTGGACACGAGCTTCAGGCTGACGAATCCCTCCTTGTTGCGTCGCACATGCTTCAGCAGGAAGGCATCCTTGAGAATGCTCTCGTTGGAGAAGTAGAACTCCACGGCATCGGTAATCTCCGTGGCCAGCTCCTCGCTGGGCACCAGCGAAGGATCCAGGGAGTCTATTTCATTGGGCTGCTCCGACTGCCCGGATTGAGATTGCTCCAACTGTGGTTGCTCCGTCTTGGGCTCCTCCTCGACGGGTTTCTTCAGGCTGAGGAAGGAGCGATGAGCACGACGTGGTTCCAGCACTGGCGAATTGGCTGGAGCCACTGCAGGTGGCGGCGAGGCATCCAAATTGAAGTTGGGATGCAGATAGATGTTGTCCAGATGATTCTTGCGAAACTTCTCCAAATTGGCCTCGCTCAAAGGCACTGCTGGAGGAGATGCCTGACGATCTGCCTGACGCTCTGCCTGACGCTCTGCCTGACGATCTGCCTGACGATCTGCCAGCTCCGGCTCATTAATAATATGATTGTCCACGGCCAGTGGCTTCAGCTCATCATCCTCCTCGGACTCCTCGGAGTCACCAATCGACGAACCCATGCCCACATCTAGCTCACAAAGTGCTGGAGCACTCGGACTAGGCGGAGCACTCTCGGATCCGGAGCCAAACTGCGAGTCCAGTGACTCCAGCTGATGGAGCAGCGCCTGTGCCGAGCGTTTGGCATGCAGACGGAGCAGCTTGGAGGGCAGCGAGGAGGACAGCGGCACCACAGCCTGGGAACTGCAACAGGGCAGCTCCTCCGACTCCAGTTCCGGTTCCGGCTTCTCCGGCTGCTGCTCCGGTTGAGTCAACACTGGCTTCATCACAGGCACTGCTGTCAGTATGGGCGTGGCCACGGGCGAAACCAGAAAGGTGTGACCTTGAGGCGCCTTGACCTCGTAGGAAGCGGAGTTGGAGTTGGAGGCGGAGGACGAGCAGTTGCCCTCCAGTTTATCTTGATCGCACATTTTTCTGACTGTTTGGCTAATGCTCTGAGCACTTGGCACTTGGCACTCCAGCAAAAGCTTGACTCCAATTCAAATCTGTAACTATGTATCTGTATCTATGTATCTTTGTATCTGTAACAATGTATCTGTATCTGTAACAAATGTATCTTTGTATCTTAAGCCGCCTCTCGTGATGATTTGCTGCTTTTGAATGCGTCTGGCGAATTTTTGATACTTTCACTTTCAAGTTCAGCTTCAGCTGCTGCTGCTGTCTGTGCACTTACATTTAGCACTCACTGTCTGCATTTAACGCTTTTGGCTTTGGGCGTTCATTGAACGTCAGCTGTTGTTGTTGTTGTTTGAGTTGTTTTTGCGTAATTCTGAACGTGCTTCGAATTCTAACTTTATATATATTTAATTTGTGGACAAGGGGAGATTGTTTTAATTTCAATTTCAATTTCGATATCGGTTTCAGTTTCAGTTTTAGTTGCTGTTTTTATTTATTTGTATTTTCTGTTGTTTTCTAGGTCGCCGACACCATTTGATAGTCGTTAAAAAACAAAACGACACCGCAACAATTGTTGTTGATAAATACAACAAAATTTTGTCATTTACAATTTCGACTGCGTTTGCATTTGGGTATTTTTTTGAGTTTTCTTGGTAATATTAAATGTTTAAATATTTTATTGTTGTTATTCCGTTTGTTCAGTTGTTGCCCGTGCTAGTTGCTTAATTATTTCCGTTGTCCGTTTAGCTAGTTGTTAGCTGTAGTTGTTGTTGTTATAGTGGTTGTTGCTGTTGTAGTTGTTGTTATAGTTGTTGCCGTTTTTTATTATTGGTCCGTTTTGTTCGCGAGTTCATGCAACGCTGCAACGCGGAGATAGACTGAAATTGCAAATTGATTTGAGGTCGGTTAAATACCCTCTGCTTTTGTTTAATTTTTATTTTTTTTTTCGTACACATTTTATTTTATTTTTTTTCGTTTTTACAGCGACTGCCGGCGGCAGCGAAGCCAGCAGCGGCAGCGACAGCGACAGCAGCGTTATTGAGCGGTCCAAGTACGCACGAAACAGCCGATAACAGCAACAACAACAACAGCAACAGCTGAGCGACAGCGACGCTGACTGCGACGCCAGCGGCGACAACTTATTGGCAACAGAGCAACAACAACAGCAACATCAGCAACACACGAAACTTGTTGCGTCGACAGCAGCAACAACAACAATTACAACAGCAATATTCGCTCAATGCATTTGATGTTGTTGTTGTTGTTGTTGCTGTTGCTTTTGAATTTTATATCTTATAAATTGTTCTGGCAAGATACAGCTACAACTACATTCACAGATACAGATACAGATACATTTACAGATACAGCTACAGCTACGCACACTGCGAGCTGCTTCCGATTTATTTATTTGCAACATTTATTTTCTGTTTATTTCTTTGCATTTCATTTGATTTTATTTCTCTCTCTTTTGCAGCTCGTTTGCATTGATCGCGAATTGCAAATTGTTCATATTGCTCATACGCAACGTATGCCAAGCAGTCTCGACGTTTCGTTTGTGTGAAAATTTGGAAAGTGTTTTTGTAGTTGTTGCAACCTGCAATTGTTGCATATTGTTGCGAATTTGACCTTGTGAAACAAATTTGCAATCCAGCATGCTAAATTTTATCTATGGGGAAACAGGAAGCAAGCACAACAAATAACAAATGACAAATGACAATTTGTTAAAGGTTAAGACAATGAGTCTAGGCACTAATGGAGTATCTACAATACGTGTTGTAGCCGACAGTTCCGTTTCTGGAGAGGAAGCTTTCTACTATTTAAGTAGGCTATAAATAGAAAAACATTACATTTCAAATGATTTAAATTAAATTTAATGTACTATTTAGCTAGGAGAAATGTTACGGTCAAGCCAAATCGACTTTGCGAGACTCTGTACTTATTAAATATGGGGGAAAAAAATTCTAATAATTTTAATAATGCACTTCAACATGCCTAATTTACTTTAAATGGCTTAAAAATTTCGTTTTTGAGAATTTCTTTAAATCTAAATTTAATTTTTGCTTTACTGTTCAATGTTTAATAAGTAAATAAATCTGTTAAAAAAAGACAAATTTAATAAGCTCCTTGTATTTTTTGTATGTACAGGGTTTTATTATTAAAATGTTTATTACTTTTTACAATTAGTGTACTTACTGTATTTCCTTTTCTTTACAAATACACTTGTTTCTCAAACCACATGGTAATTAAACATTTTAACGATGTCATTTAGTTGTAAAGAGGCAAGAAACCAAAACGAATCCCAAGTTGCATTAGTCAATAAACCTCAACGTTGCCTCTTCTTTCAGCTCATTTGCATGTGGCATGCGGCATGTGGCAAGTTCAAGCTCAAGTTCATTATTATGTCATGTGGCAAGCAATATGCAATTTGTGCAACAATTGCATTGTAATCCTTTTAGTGGCACTTACAAAACATTGAAAGATTGTTGCTACGTTGCATCATTTCACAGTTATTGTTGTATCTTCAACTTGCTGCTGATAAATTTGAGTGAAACACACAATTGCTATCCAATTATGTAGCGCACTCAGTGCAGACAGAACACTTGAACGGGGCGTATACTTAATGTCATTTCGGCTGCTGTGCGATAAGGTCAACTGGCCATTAATTGGCAATTGACGACAGACATTTGCGGGCCATTTGATTTCGAGTAGTCATACAATTTGATTTGCCAACAAGTAAATTATGATTTTTTAAAAATTATGGCCAAAACAGTGGAAATCACCAACAACAATGGTTAAACTAACCTTGCGGTAAAAGACACACTAACACACAATACAATAAAAACCACAAAACAAAAAGCAATTCAAGTATTTTTTGTTAGAAAACAAAACAAATGATTTATTTAATAAATAATAAAAAAAAAAAATGAAAATAAAAAAGCAAAATAAATTATGATTTTTTTGTAATTTGTTGCTTGTCGCTAAGGCAGCCTCCAAAATATAAAAAAGGGCGTGTCAATCAAATTGTACATAGATAGATTAATCTGCAAATTCAACTAGGAAGTTGCCAAATTATTATTGTTAATCTTTTTTTTGGGTAGGTCAAAGCTACTTTAAGCCAGATTTCTGGCCTAGTCTGTCTGGCAATTGTGGGTAAAAACTTCAATTGGATCTAAAAGCCACTTTGGCTTTAAGTACAAGCGGTTGCTGCATTGTTGTTCATGTTTGTGTTGTGTTGTGTTTCACGCACTTATTTGCTTTTATTTAACGTTTATTTACTTTTTGCACATACATTTGCAGTATGTTGTTGTTGTTAGTTGTTGTTGTTGTTGTTGCTATGCCTACACTCTTTGTAGCTGAAGCTAAATGCGCCCAGGGTCATTCAGGCGATGTCGATCTGCTTATGATCAGTGCCTGAGCATTATAATTATTATTACTTATTGCTTGCTGTTTTTTTTATTATTTATTATTTGTATTTGCAGTGTTTGTTGTTTGTGGCTTTACACTCTAATTTGTTGTTTGTTGCTTGTCCTTCTGTTGACATTTTGCACGCGTTGTACTCCAAACAATATTTTTCCAACTTGGGAATCGATCACTTGAGCCTACGCAAATTGCGATGCGAATCAAATCGAATCAGTTGAAACGAATCGAATTAAATCAATCGAATTGAGGTAGCTGTTTTTTTTATACATATATTATTTAATATACAAATTAACATTAATTTTGGGAAATTCCACTACGAAATACTTTTAATGACGAAGTAACAAAAATTCTAACGAATTTTTGCATTATTCGAAAGTATTACTCAGAAAACATAATTTTTAAGCAGTAAAATAATTTGCAGAGTACGTCGAACCTGATTGAGGTGTTTTGGATGAGTTTATTGTGCAGCTGACACAACAGCAAAAGGGACGATAAACAAGTTTTCAAATGCAACACATTTTTGTTTGTTGAAAAAAGATAATACTCGAGCAGTAACATTAATTATAATAAATATTTTCACAGTAAAAATATAGAGAATATTGAAGGGGAGTACCCGAAAGATTTCCATTTAATATATATTATATATATTTATTACAAATATAATTTTGATGGTTTAATAAAGTGATAATATGTTAGATTTGAAAAATAATTGAAATGCAGTTAGCAAAAATATTAATTTTTAGCTTAAATGAAATTTCGAATAAAATATGATCTATATTAAATAATAAATTTTTACGGGTGCGTAGACCTATAAATAATAAATATGCCATAAATAAATGCATAAACTATAAAGTAAATAAAAAATAATTGTAATTACACATTTATTTATTCGTACATAAAATATTATTATTATATCATAACATAAAATATGGAAGTCTGAAGCTTTTTTATTCAAAACATATGAATCAGCAGCGGCTCATTAGATTGCATGACAGTTAACAACATGAGGCAACGTTTAGGCCCAATAACAACAAAGGCAACAACTGGCAACTGACAAATGCAATCATGACAGCACCCAAAAACAAATAATATAAGAAAAGTAAAAAAAAATATATATAATTTTTTAAAACGCTGCTCACCTCAAGTTCAATGTTAAAAGCCTGGCAACATGGAAGCACAGTTATTGTATTTTATTGTGCATGTGTTGTTGTAATTATTCTAGTCAATAAAATACAATGTAATTGTGATTTGCAAGCAATTGATTTAAAACTCAAGTTTAACATTTATCATTAAAGATTAAGCAGATTTATAAGGATTAAATTAACAGGCATTGTTGGTGGCAAGTTGCAAGTTGGCCAGACTGATAAAACTGGGTCATGAGAACAGCGGGTGAGAAATGAGTGAATGTTGCATAATCCAGAACCTTTTACCTGTTGCGAAACAGGTTGAGATGGCCAACTTGGTTGCCGCCAAGGGCGTTGCAACCTTGGATGTAAAGCGACTTTTGTCTGCTTCACAAGTTGCAATCACCACCTGCATTTAAGGCAGCGACTAAGCTGCCAGTGGCATCCACTTGAACCGGTAACCGGTTGCCGCTTTTTATTGCATTTCATTACGGTTTCATTTTCAGTTTTTGGTTGCAAGTGTTTCTGGATGGAGCCCAAGTTTCGGCACTTCATTAATGAAGCTCCGACAACTTGCAACCTTGACAGAAACCCCGAAGATCACAATTTATTGTATTGTAAGCAGAAAACGCGAACTGGACAGGAAGCCGCTGCCTCTGGCTGTGGAACAGGTTGTCTCTCTCTCTGTCTCTCCCTCTCTCGCTCGCTCTGGGTTAACTGACTGCAGTTGACCTCCACAATTGACGTTACATATTTTTTTGTATATTGCTGTTCATATTTTATTTATTTTTGAACGCATGCTTTTAATTAAAAGTTTTGCCGTTCAATTATGTTGAAAAATTGCAAGTGCAACGCCTGCAACATGCTAGCTTTCTCACTCTCTCTACCTCTCTCTCTCTCTCGCTCTCTGACTTTTGTGACTGCGACAGAATTGGGTTACAAATGTCAGGCGGCGTTACCGAGAACAGCCCCATAAAACACGCTTTAGGCCTATGTAGAACTGGGCCCGGCCAACAGCAAAAAAAATTGTTGTGCAATTAAAATCACATTTTGGGCCCGCAAACGTTTTGTGAATGGCTCAAACAGAGAGAGAGAGAGAGAGACTGACTGACTCCGACTCAGTCTTGGGAACTGGTCACACTTTTGGTGCGTGCTGAGTTAAATTGAACGCACTGACAAAAGTCCGGGTCTGTGTGTGGGTTGGTCTCGGTATGTGCAAAATGTTATGGCCATAATGAAAGACATGGCAATAATGTAAAGCACATTTCAAGCTGTTTGCGTTTATGGGCTGACAATTTCCAATAAAAGTGTTACCAAATTGCGTAATAGCCAAAAACGCATAATGTCAACCAGTGCTGCCATTAGTTTAACTTACTTTAAATGCTGCCCATTTGCAAAGATCAGTTTTGGTTTAATTAATAAGTGTAGTTTTATTAAAAAATCATGATAATAATTATTTTAATTTATTTTAACAGCATAATTGCTTGTGGTTTTTTGAAATTAGCATTAATAACAGTTAAAAACCATTTAATTGTTTATATTAAAAGCTTAGTTAATCATGCTGTTAAGTTTTGAAACTATTTACAATTAAATATTATTCTATCACGAAGCAATTAAGCTATTAAAATTCCAATTGCACGTTCAAAATTCATGCGAAAACGCAACGGAAATTGCTGGAAATATTTTTCAAACTTCAAACTGAAAACAATAATAAAATGGGGACAAGTTTGACTAACTAAACAAATAAAAACACATGTAAATGCAAACTAAATAAACATAGATTACAAGTTGTAGTTTAAATTCCGAATATGTTTCATAGAATTTGTAAATAAAAAATTGAGATATACAAATTTTTGAAAATTGTTGTATGAAAAGAAAATTGTTGGATGTTACAAATTTTCCAAGTATTGTTTTTAAGATAATTATATTTCTTATTTATACATTGTATTATTTTTAAGTGTTTTGGATCATAATTTGTCAGTGTTAGGATCATAACAAAGCTCAGTTTTAGATATTTATTAGTTGCATCAGCATCGGATTTCAATTGTCCGGTTGCATGACACATGCCACACTTGCAACTGTTGGCTAGTTGTTGTTGTTGCTGTTGTTGTTGTTGCTGTTGTCTGCATCGTGATTAATCTGCATATGAGATATAGAACCTCATGCGGCCTTCAAAAATCGCGACACTAAATTATGCACCTAGGCCTATTATTTTATGCAATTGATCAATTGACAACGGGCCGCTCACTTTTTACACTGCACAATATTGTTGTTCTTATTGTTGTTCTAGTTGCTGTTGTTGTTGTTATTGTTGTTGCCGCTGCAGTGAAAATCCGCTCACAATGCGTGCCAAGTTTGTTGCCGCTTTCCCCCTTCCCCCTTCAGCAACACGCAACCAAAACACAGGCAACTTTCATACGTGAACTTTTCATAGCCACTTTTGTTAGTGTTGTTGTTGTTGCTATTATTATTGTTGATGTGGATGTTGCTGTTGTTGTTGTTGTTATTGTCTGTCATTCATTTTCAATGTCAAGGTTGCCATTGTGTGTATTTTTAATTAATTTGTATAGCATTTATTGACTTTCAATTAGCTTTATGCGACAATGTCTCTCGTCTGCTGCCAACTGCAATTGCAACTCGCAACTCGCAACTTACATCCTTGTGGCCTACACAACTATTGTTGTCTCTGTCTGTGTGTGTGTGTGTGTGTGTGTGTGTGTGTGTGTGTGTGTGTGTGTGTGTGTAGGTCTGCTCTTAAGTAAATTAACTGATAATAACTAGCAATTCAAACAAGTGGCTCGCCCAAGTGAAATTCTAAATGTTCTACAAAAACCCACAACAAATTTAGTTCATTAACGACAAACAAATAAAAATACATACAAAATAAGCAACAAATGCAATATTGAAGGTAATTTGTCGGCGTTTACATTGCACTTGCCGATAATAAATTCAATTCACAATGAACAAATGCAGAGATCAAGAAAATACAAAAAATAATAGACAAATAATATCATTGAGCTTGTGCCACAGTTTGACAAATTGCATGCGATATTCAAATAGCGACTATATACCCTGTAAAGTGAATTAACAATGGATATATACACCAGACAAAAACACCATAACCGTATCGGAACCGCTTAATTTTTAGTACCGGAACTGAAGCCGTAACCGAAATTAATATTCTTTCAAGAACCGAAAACTAAAACTAAAAAATTTAATATTTTTTCGATACGAAGCCATCTATCATCCATTTTTCCATACTTACCCCTTGACATTTTTTCAAAAACTTTGATCTCTCATGACTTCATCAAAAATTAACCGATTTTCAAACGGAATGTCATTTTGATCATATTTTGGCCTCTAAATTCATTCTGCATTTAAATTTTTATCATCTAGAAAATTTGATATATTTTCGATACTAAGCCATCTATCATCCAATTTTCCATACTTACCCCTTGACATTTTTTCAAAAACTTTGATCTCTCATAACTTCATCAAAAATTAACCGATTTTCAAACGGAATGTCATTTTGATCATATTTTGGCCTCTAAATTCATTCTGCATTTAAATTTTTATCATCTAGAAAATTTGATATATTTTCGATACTAAGCCATCTATCATCCAATTTTCCATACTTACCCCTTGACATTTTTTCAAAAACTTTGATCTCTCATAACTTCATCAAAAATTAACCGATTTTCAAACGGAATGTCATTTTGATCATATTTTGGTCTCTTAATTCATTCTGCATTCAAATTTTTATCATCTAGAAAATTTGATATATTTTCGATACTAAGCCATCTATCATCCAATTTTCCATACTTACCCCTTGACATTTTTTCAAAAACTTCGATCTCTCATAACTTCATCAAAAACTAACCGATTTTCAAGCGGAATGTCATTTTAATCATATTTTGGCCTCTAAATTCATTCTGCATTTAAATTTTTATCATCTAGAAAATTGGATATATTTTCGATACTAAGCCATCTATCATCCAATTTTCCATACTTACCCCTTGACATTTTTTCAAAAACTTCGATCTCTCGTTACTTCATTAAAAATTAACCGATTTTCAAGTGGAATGTCATTTTGTTCATGATTTGGTCTCTAAATTCATTCTGCATTTAAATTTTTATCATCTAGAAAATTTGATATTTTTTCGATACTAAGCCATCTATCATCCAATTTTCCATACTTACCCCTTGACATTTTTTCAAAAACTTCGATCTCTCATAACTTCATCAAAAACTAACCGATTTTCAAGCGGAATGTCATTTTAATCATATTTTGGCCTCTAAATTCATTCTGCATTTAAATTTTTATCATCTAGAAAATTGGATATATTTTCGATACTAAGCCATCTATCATCCAATTTTCCATACTTACCCCTTGACATTTTTTCAAAAACTTCGATCTCTCGTTACTTCATTAAAAATTAACCGATTTTCAAGTGGAATGTCATTTTGTTCATGATTTGGTCTCTAAATTCATTCTGCATTTAAATTTTTATCATCTAGAAAATTTGATATTTTTTCGATACTAAGCCATCTATCATCCAATTTTCAATACTTACCCCTTGACATTTTTTCAAAAACTTTGATCTCTCAGAATTGTTCTCTTAGAATTGTTATTTAAGTGTAACTGTGGACTCTAATAGAGCACGTAATAAAAATTGGCATTGATTTTGTGAAAATATATAAAAATAAAAAACAATTTCCAATTTCGTTCGATATTATTAATCAGTGTGATTCATTGAATGTATTTGTTAAGTTTTGACTTTATATAGTCACGCCAAGCGGCAGCATCATCATCTACATTGTAGATTCTACATGATCATCATCATAATCATCGGCATCGGCATCATTAGCACTGCTGACCTCAAATGTCAATTGTTGTTAGTAAATTTGCAATTGTTTTTCGTTTCGTTAACGACCTTGGCCTTAGAATGGCCAACAACGAAAACAATTATTTCATGACGAAATTCTAATTTATATCTTATTGCTCTATTCACTTAGATCTGTCATAACGGCACTTGGCTCAACAGCTGTTAAAAGGCGTTTAAGCAGCCGCCCCCTGAAAACGCCCCATTCACCAAGTTCCACTGGCTGACATTGCAAAACTATAAATAAAATGCACAGCACAAAAACTTATAACAATAACAATAACAAAAACAGAAAATAGCCGTTAGCAGCACGGCCCGACCCCGTCTGGGGGTCTGTTAGATTAATTGCAAGCTGATTACAGACAATTACAATGTCAACGAGCCGCGCACAAAACGGAAACACTTACAAAACGCTAGCAAAACGCTTCAAAGTCGCTAGTCAGCCGCCCCCAATTGAAGCTGCTGCTGATGCGGAAGTAGCTCAACGAGTGATCACTCGTATGCAAGCGTATGTGTGAGAGAGGGAGAGAGCCGGCAACAGTGAGAGCCAACCCAGCAGAACTTAATGTTGAGAAGAGAGCACTCTTGTAATTGTATTGCTGTGAGAGCTGCTGGCTGCTCTTTTCATGACGCTGGCATGCTAGCCTGTTCAGCTGGGTACTCAAAGGCGAAGGCTAGAAAGAGATTCAGTGTCATTCCATGTTCCTATTGCTGTTGTTGTGTCATTACACAATTTGCAGTAATAAAAAAATATAGTTGCTGATAGCGACGCTTGTCTTTTAACATAATTGTGAACTTTGATGCTATTTATTTTTGCACTTCGGATTGGTTTTAGTTACTTAAGTGTTTCAATAAATACTTATAGGCTAGCAGAGAATCATGTGTAACACACGATCTCTCTCTTTAGGTTAGCAAACTAAAATACAAATACAACGTCAACTTCAACTTCAACGGAGGGTGGGACGACAAGAGAGGGTCGCCTCAAGAGTTGCGGCTACTGCACGCTAGGCACACAGCTTGGGCAGCATAGGAACAAAATTTGAACAAATACTACAATTTGAGCTGACGCTTCGCCTGGTGCTTCTCCTGTTTGCGGGCACGTTGATGCAGGAACTCGCGTCGAATGTCGCTGGAGCGCATCTCCAGAATGCAGTTCAGTTTGTTGCGTATCTGCTCCGCCGTATGCACGTCCGTATCGAAGTCATAGTGCTTGAACCGTATGTTCGACATGCCACCAAAGAAGCCAAAGGGCGAACTCGAACTGTGGGCGGGATAGTGACCGGGACTGCCTGGGGAATGGGCAATTCCCGTGCTGTTGCTGCTGCCCATGTGGAGCGTAGTGCTGCTGGAGCTGATCGGCGCCGAGGTGCAGCTGGAAGACATGCCGCTGGAAGAGTTTGATTTTAACCAAATACGCAGCAGCGCCTTCAGTTGCCGCTGCTCCACAATCTCGCAGTGGGCCACCAGATCGATGGGTGTCGACACGGGTTTTCGGTGCGCCCAGAACTTGGCATTCTTGTGCTGATCAATCTCGATGCGCTCCCCGGACACGCTCAGCGTCACGTCGCATTTGAAGAAGCGCTTGTCAATGATGCTCAGCCGATAGCTGCGATGCATGGGCGCTTCCAGCATATCGTTGTGGTTCAGCAGACGCTGCTCATACTCCTTGACATGGTCCAGTGGACTGTCACCGCCGTCGCCTCCAGCCGCCGAATCGGGCACATCTCCATTCAGATTGATGTTCTTCAGCGCTTGCACTGCAGCATCCGCCATGGCCGCCTTGCCGTCCTCCGAGGTCATGGACTTGGTGCCCAGCTGGTTGTGATTGTGGTAATCGATGCGGGTAACTGGCGCTAGTGGACGACGCTCGGCCAGCGTCAGATGGGAGAAGCCAAACTTGGAGCAGGGCTCACGATTGTCCAGCGGCGGAAAGTCCTCCATGTCATCGTTGTCCTCCGTCATATATAATGCATAGTGCTGCACAGACTTGAGCTGCACTGCATCTGGATACTGTAGGGTAGTTTTGTAGCAAACCAGGCCAATGACCTCTATGATCTTGGCCGTCGAGAGCACACATATTTTGAGCGGATAGTTGCGATCCGGCTCAGGCAGCATGTTAACGTACACATTGATGCGCTTCGTGGGCATTCCCACTTGGGCTGTGCCGTCAAAGCGCGCATATTGTATGAATCGATTCTGCGTCTGCTTGGGACTCTTGGCCAGCTGCTCCGACAGCTTGCTCTTCACCCCCTCGTCGGAGAGATCGTCCTCGCTGGTTCTCTCTGACTTCTTGGCGCTCCCTGTTGCTGCTGACGTTGAGGGTTGCTCTGCGGGACGTGGTTTAACTGTTTTCCGCTCAAAGAAATCCTGACGATCCGGCGGCAGCACCTCTTCGTTGTAGTTGACGCTTTTAATGCGCGCCGCCTTGCGCTTGGCAATGTCCAGTTTCTCCAGTTTCTGCGCCGTATTGGAGCGAAATCGATGGGCGCCCACCTCTGGATACATTTGTATGTCGAACGAGTGTGTGGACATGTCCAGATCCTCGTCGTCGCTCAGATCCAGACCCGGATAGCACACAAAGTCCACTTCCTGCAGCGGCGGATCTGCAATCCTCGGCGGCATCATATGCTGCAATGACGCCGACCTCTGTGTTGGTGTTGTTGCTGTTGTTGTTGTAGGTGTGGCAGTTTCTGTTGTTTTGGGCAGCGAATTGCGCTGCTGCTGCGCTGTCGCCTGTGCCCGGTGACCGCTGCGTCTGTGTGCATCCTTGGCGTTGCTGGCAGTTTGGAATTTCTTCAGGTAATGCTTGGGCATGTCATCACTCAGCATTACGGTCTCGCAGATTCCCGTGTCGTCCGTCGATATGAACGAGTTGCGGATGTGCGAGAGCAGCCAGTGCTGATTGGAATAGGTAGCCATTGCACTTGGTTCGTCTCTAGCTCACAAAACAATTCAAATTCTTAGTTATCTCCGCATTTGTATGCCAGCAGGAGCTACTTAATTTATTTTAACGCATTAAAAAAATAACACAATGCTGCCAAATCGAGGGTTGCCCATCCGGTTAAAGTTGACGATCTGGCTATATTTTTTGTACTTAAAAAAATAGGTACATTTTCGAAAAAGGGTATTCTTAATTTTCTTTTCATTCTTTTTGTGGTAAAATTTTTTAATTTCAATCAAATTTATTAATTTTTTTGTGAGTTTTTTGCGATTTTGAATTTGCAATTTTTATCAGTGCTGGGCAACTTTTTGAGCTGTGATGAGACGGCACAGCTGAGTTGCTGTTTCTGTAAAGGCGTTGCCACCTTGGCCCTTTAGATCCAGCGAATTGTAGTTTTCAGCCCTGGTTGCCATTTGTGTCCGATATATCGATTATTAAAGCGTGATGGCTACTCCGCTGAAAACCTATCGAATAGGACATTAGTACGATTAATTTGTACACAAGCAATTATAATGAAAATAGATTATATAAACAGCAATATTATAAAATGGCTAGATTTTATATAACATTTTTCACTTTTGGTGTCATCTAAATTGCTGAATAGTTTAAAATTCTATTTGGCGGAAAACTTTGTGTGCTTCTTCTCCCAAATTCATGAAGAAGATGCAGCCAGTGAAGCGATAGCTCGATAAATTTTTAATTGATAACTTTTGATAAAAACGTTAACTTCTATTATTGAATGTGACACCACTTTTATTTCATCAACATAACAGTTTTGAAATATATGATTAAAATATTTACAGCGCATTTATACATAAAATTAGAGAATGCAACTGTTTTCCAAACAAGTTTATCGATCGATGTATCAAATTATAGGTATCGATGCATATTCGATATCTTTTGTGTTGTATTAGCTGATATACCGATATATTGATGTTCATCTCGCATCTCTAGTACCATATGACTTTTCCAAGAGACGCGAAAATTACATAGAGAATTAGGCAATTCAATGTAAGTTTTAACCTACTTGTGCTGGCCATAAAGCAGTTAATTACATTTTAAACGCTTTAGTATATATAATCGCACCGGATCGATGTTGTAGCAGCGCCCAAGATGGCGGGCATCCCGGTTGAATTTGATGAGACGGTGGTCAATCAGTTTAGCTGCAAGCGTTGCGACCGCGTAAGTTTCACTCTTTAAACGCAAATAATGATAATATTGGCATACTTACAAGCAATACATCTCAATCCGTAGACGTTTAAGAGCAAGCGCGACCAAACGCTGCACCGCCAGGAGGTGCACAACCACAACAAAACTACCTACGAGTGCAAGCTGTGCTCCAAGAGCTTCTGCAATAGCGGCAATCTCGACCGCCACATGAAGGTGCATAATGATGTGCGGCCATTTGTTTGTAACCTCTGCTCCAAGGCCTTTGCCCAAGCGGTTAATCTGCAACGGCACTACGCCGTACACAGTGGCGAGCGTCCATATCAATGCAACTTTTGCAACAAATCCTTCACGCAGCAGAGCAACATGAAGCGCCACAAAATGACACACACCGGCGAAAAGCCGTTCCGATGCCAGCGATGCGGCAGATACTTCTCGCAGCTGGTGAACCTTAAGAAGCACAAGCTGGGGCATCTCAATGCCAAGCCTTACCAGTGCAACTACTGTGAGAAGGGCTTCACCCAGCTATCCAACTTTAAACGGCACCTGCAGTCGCACATCAAGGAAGGCGTTGACGTGGATGTGCCAGGTGCAATACAAGCAGCTTCAGCCATGGCAAGGGAACGTCTTGAGGCAGAGCAGAAACCGTAAGTGATAAGACATTGCTTTCCATCTGATCACTATATTAATATTTGTATCAATTGCAGTAGTTTCTTTGAGTGCATGGTCTGTCGTGCCATTTTTGAAACGTTTGGCGATTATGAGAAGCATGAGGCCAAATGTCATGAGGACCATGAACGCGCCCAGATAGAGGTTAATCAAATATCGCATATGCATGCGGATGACTATTTGCCGATGAAGTTTTCGGTGCCTGATCTGGATACGCACGAGATAATAATTGAGACTACACATTAAGCATATATAAACACACAAACACACACGCCCGCAATCACATACAATTCAACATCCACTCAAAAGAGTAATCATTTATTGAAAGCTGTATCTGCATATACTCTTGTTTATTATATACATATATATACGAGATCGGACATTGTCGTCCAGTATGCAGGTCAACATATTTCTTCTTCTTATAAATAAATGCAACACTTAAAAAGCATCGACATTGTTGCTAATTGTGTAATTTCAGCGAATTCTGTCAATGTTCAATGTTCATTGCCATTGCGAGCAGTAAAACGAAAGCGAATCAAAACTTTTGTCATGTAAGCCCATGTGTGAGAATTTATTGCCCGTAAAGATTTAGGACCTTTAACTACTCATATATTATGCAATTTTATGACTAAATGATTTCGGCACGTCTTAAATTGTTCGTGAGCAAACTTTAAGAACCGGGCGTGTAAATTGTCCTTTTTTTAATGAACATTTTCTGCTGCCGTAAAATCTGTCAATGTACGAACTTTTTAAGCTGCCATATCATTTTAATGCTTTAAAATCGATGCAATTCAAACAGTTTATTCCTTTATTCCCTTTTTAAGTCAACAATAGTATAATTTAATAAGTTAATTAACAGTCGGTTCTCAGATTGCTTTGGAATTACATAAAAATGATTTATCAAGATGCAATCTTTATGACTCGAATGTGTGTTTCCTGTGCGTTTTTCGCTCTAGTTGTTTTCTGCTGCCCTTAAATCAAACTATTTGTGGCGCGTGGGAGTTAGGGGAACCCCACTGGAGACACTGCTGACCATTCGGCACCATAATATGTTCATATTTCACGTTTAAGTCCTTGTCGCCTTCGTCTTTGTCGTCGCCTTTGCTTCGTGTTTTCGTTCAATTGGCATTCACTTGCTTAAATAGCCGCCTTAATGTCCGGCCAGACAAATGGAGAACATTAATTATAACAGACCGTGACATTCGTTATAAATTTATTATTATGAAAATGCTTGGTCAGTTGGTAAGACTGAGTTACAGTTTCAGTTGGCAGCAAAAAATCTCCTAAGTGAAGCGTAAATAAATGCAGCTTTTGTGTTTTAAATCCGGCTGAAATCAATAGAAATAACGCCCAGTTATGACTCTCAGTCAACAGTGCTGCTTGATGTGTGTTTTTTACAACACAAATATTTGCGCAGCGAGATTGTGTGGCAATAACAACAACGCAAAACGGTAGTAAGAGAGAGAAGAGAGGGGAGGAAGAGAGGTTTACTCTGAGCAGCCCAATACTCGTAATCAAAATGAAATGCACAAACATTTAGAGCAGCGCACAGAACAGAACAGAGCTCAGTTCACAGCACAGCTGACTGACGTCACGGTTAATGCGTTGTTTATTTTTTCTCTTTTCTCTATTTTTTTTTTACTTTGCATGCGAGACGCTTAATTAACATTGCACACCCAACGCAAACAAAATGGCGGCTTCTGTTTTATTAACACTGCGCTCGGAAGTATGCAACACATTTTACACTCTGCGATTAAGAAATAGGAGTTAAGGTTTTTAATTAATAAAGCTCTCTAAAGTTCTCTTTTAAATGCGGGTATTTAACAGCAACAATGTAGCTGTGTATAAACCACATATTTTTAGTATATATTTAAGTATTTGCTTGTACATCAGTATCTCGACTCCCAAATTAAATGGACAAAATAAATAATTCATTTTTACACAAGATTTACTTTCTAAATATATTTTTTAAATATGATAAATACTTTTAAAATAATTAAATAGTAAAATACAGATTTTATTTAAAAGAAAGCTTTCCAAAAAATAGTTTAAATAACATGAATAATTTAAAACTTAGGGTATTTTCAGAAGCAATCGTTTTAAATATTGCAATGAATTTAAATTTAACGGCAACTTTAGTTACATTTTACAGTCTTCAAGTTGACTCAATGAAAACTGGCTGCATTTAATGCTCTTTGGCTGCTGTGCGGCATCAATGCTATTTCCTGTTTAATTCTGAGCTGAAATCCCATTTGAGTTTCATGATTGACATTCACGCTTATGGAGCACGCAGCCTAAATTGATTTGGCAAATGTTCTGTCATCATCATTATCAGCTAGCTGGAAAAGTGGCGATGTCATTTTGTAAAGTAGAACCACAAAGTGTGTGAGCACGCAACAACCAACAACAACACCACCACAGGGGACACGCACAAGAAGAAGAAGAAGCAGAAGAAGAAGCAGAAGAAGGAGAAGCGGAAGCGAAAAACAAGCAGCAGATGTAAAAGCTATAGAAGGAGCCGCAGCAGATGTCATTGCTGTCATCGTTTTGGTGTTAGTGGTCGCACATTATGGCCATCTAGTGGCTGCCAACGACAGCACTGAGTTATCCACATGTCGAGTGTACATTTTCAGGGGTCAAATGCAATGCATTTGCAGTTGCAGTTACAGCTGCGGTTGCACTTTAATTTGCCATCAGAGCAATGGCAAATTGGCTTAGCCGTAACGTAATTGAGTTTTACGTTGCTCAATGGGTTAACCCAGCGGAAAGAAAGAGGAGCACTCTGATAGCCAGATAGAATAGCATTCGCTGGCATATTTAATAAACAATAATTACGCATACGCACCGTGTGCCCATTTGGCTTATATTATGCCGTATGCGGGTATGTGTTAAACAAACGTGCAGAAAAACTGAAATTGCAATTGAATTTTAAAAACATCAAATAAAAGCCAGCACTGTAATCAAATGTAAATATTATAATATTTGCATACGATTGCCGAAGCTGCAGGTAGAGAGAATTACAAAAATAAACAGTTTCTAGTCACATTGCTGTGTATCTGTGTACACTCGAAAACAAATATTAACCTAATTAAAAATGCAATAAATTGGCATGTCAATGGCTGGTGTGATTGGTTTATATCAAGCATTTTTAATTAAAAGAATTACATTTGAAAAAAAATGTCATATTTGTATTGAATGTATTTTTTAAATCTAAAAAATTTAAGTTAAATTTGCGTTGTAGTTATTTAGTTTTTGCTGAGTGTATATATAAGCCAAATATAGTCATTGCCATGTAGGCTTAAAAGCATATCTCGATCTGGCTTTGTTTTGTATTTTTGGCATGCCAGTCACAGCGGATGTTGTGTCTCTCTGAACGTGACACTCACACACACTCGCACACACACACACACTCATAGGCATATTGGGAGTGGCATATGCAGATGACTATTAAACACGCAAGTCGCCTAAACTGACGCGTTGACTTCTAGACGAACAACAACAACAAGAGACACCACAGCAAAGCAGGTTAATTTTGAAAATGGGCCCAAAAGGCAGCCACACTGATAAAAATTCTTAATTTAGAGAACACATATTGATTTTAAGAATATTTTTAATAAAACCAAGTTCTTATTTTAATAATAAATGTTCTTAGAATTAAAATAAAAAAATAAGATAAATAAAAATTATTTTTATATATATAATTTTTTTTGCTTTTAAATTTTGATTTATTTACACATTTTATTCTTTTTAAGTAATTTAAAATTTTTATTCATATATTAAGATTTTATGACTTTTTAGATTTATAATCTTAGTTTTAAAAACAAAATATTGAAGATGAATGTTCTTGATTTTAGAAGTTGGTCTTTTTTCTCAGTGCAGAGACATTTGTTGTTGTACCTGGCTTAACATGAGCTGACAGGCCTCCCTTTTTAGCCCTCTTCCCCTGCTTCCAGAGAGTGTCAACGTTATAAGCAGCGTCATATGGCAGTTGAGTTGCCAAGTGTTTGCTTGTTTAAACACAAACACAGGCAACACGAAAGGTAATCAACTTGACACCATTGTTATTGTTATTGCAAGTTTTAGTTAAGTTTTAAGGGTATAAAGGAATAACTATTAAATCGACATTATGGCGAAGTGGCTATCTTAAAAGCTAACGTGTAGCTGAACTAAGGATTCAAGGATAATGTGCAACCATATGTTACATATATGTTATTCAACTGACATGGGATAAACAGTTCAGTTTTAGTTTTTGTTTCTACTTCTGTTGCTGTTTCTGTTGGTCTGACTAACTTTTCGGCCTTTGTTATTGTGCTGCGAGCAAATGAAGATAAATGTTTGAATGCGTCACAACTTATGCTTAGATAACTAATGGAAATGCTGAGGCACCTAAATGCAAACACACACATATACAGTATGTGTAGTCAGTGATTTGACAAAGAATATAAAATGCTTATTTTATTAAAAATAAAAATAGCTTGGTATTTTATTTAATTTATTATAGTTGCTTATGGTTCTTGAAACAAGATAAAATCTAGTCGGAAAGGCTATAGTCGAGATCCCGACCATAGTATTTTAAAGAAATTATTGCCTGATAAAAACTATTGCATACTTTAAGGGGATTGTATTGAAATAATACCTTTATTAATAACTTTTTATTTATATTAGTTGCTTATGATGCTTAGAACTAGATCAAAATAAATAACAAATTAGTGTCTGTTTTCTTTGTCAAAATAATTACTTTATATGAAGAAACTGATTTGACAAAGAATATAAAATACATATTTTATTTAACTAAAATAGCTTCTATTTAATTTATTTTATTTTAGTTGTTTCTCAGAACTAGATAAAATAAATAACAAATTAGTGTCTGCTTTCTATGTCAAGACAATAACTTGACCAACTGTAAATTGAGCAGCTTAGCTCATAGCCTGGTTGACAGGACTTTAAGGACTTTAAGTTGGCTGCCTTTGGAGTCGCTATTAAAGCGTCAAGCTGTTGGCCCAAATACTAAATACGAAATATGAAATGCAAATGCAAATTCAAATCAAACTGTCCGATCAGCGACTGCCAGGATACACACCCAACACACCCAGTTGGAGGTCCTGTTTCGAGTCCTGGTCAGGATGTCGAGTTATGCGCAGAATGTCAGGCATGCATAAATTACTGGGAGTGTGTTGCGCTTATTAAATGCATTTCATAACGGGCAGAGCATTAAGGTCCTGACCAGCTAGCTCTTGGCCAAGTTAAACCAGTTGACCCAGTTGACCAAGCGAATCAGAAAGTAGACGACACTTGATTAGATTTTCAAATTGCTAAAATAAACTGAGTGCTATTCTAATAAATTTGTCTTGCGAAAGCATCAAAGCAGAAATACTTGCACTTTGTTTTGTTCTTTTGACCCTACGTTGCATGTTGCCTGCATATTACATAAAGTTGCAACATACAGACATACAGACATGCAACTGGCAGTTGCTTAAGTGCAGCTCAAAAGCAAATTACATAGATATGCAGAGACAATTGTGAAATTGTTAATAAACAATCTAAAGTTGTGCACATGTCTTGCATTCCTTATTATGAAATATGTTGAATTTCGTCCTTTAACTCGTCCTTGCTTGTCAACCAACTGCTGTTGTGGCAGTTGCAACATCGTTTTGCACTTTCTGTTGCACAGCTGCTCATACCACATTTCTCATCTTTCTCTTACCCTTTTCCCTTACCCTTTTTCCCTGTGCAATGCTTGGCAATTTGTTTCCATTGTTTTGTTGCCTTTGCAGTTAATTAATACAGCTTGTCTACACTCTCACACACATAGAAATTCTTTAAGAATTCCTATGCATAACAGTGTACTAATAACTACAACATTGTAATAAGCAGCATATGAAACTTAAATTATCCTGCCAACTCCTGCTGCAACTCCCGAAGCTCTTTCCTAGCTTAAAGTCAATTTACAGTCTGCAGTCCATTGTGTATGCAGCTGCATTGTGTATAGAGAATTATGTTTATCAAAAGACGAGAGAAAAAACAACTCAGCAGTTGAATATTTAATACTCTTTCGCAACTGAAGCAAATCTAAATACTTAACATATACAATTTCCCTCATTCCTCATCAATCAGAATCAATTATATTATGTTTTATACTCTGAAAAATAACCCAGACTTTTTTATTCATTCAGTTTAGAATAAATTGATATATTTATTGAAAATCTGACTATAAAATTTTATTATAAGCTTAAAATAATTTTTTGTGAACTCAGCTATGTTGTGCCAAAATTTCAATCTTCTCCGCCTTACCGACTGCAAAAATATCAGTCAGTCAGGACAAACAGTTTCTTATATATAGATATACGTTACATGATTTCTATAAAATTGATAATGCCACTTAATACACTTACGAGGTTTGCATTTTTATTAGAAAATATGCAGCAGCCATACGTATACACAATATTGCACATACGCCTCGTGGCATTACAAACATATTCAAGTTACTCTTCACATACAACAAGTTGGCTAAGTGAATGTATTGTATGTATTCTATTTTCCAGCTATTAGTAATTGATATTTTCGGTTAAAATCATGACTCTAGGCTAATAATCAATTTATGGTTGAGTTTTAGCTGTGGATTAAATATTCAAATTGGGTTTTTGCTGGCGACAAAACATGTGGCAATATGTTTATGTCTGGTGGGGCAATATACTATACGTGTATAACCTTGAAGTCAAGAAGCTGCTGCCACAACCGTGGCAACATTGAAGTTCAGGCTGCTGTCAACTCTGCCACCTTGGCAACCTGTTCGTATTGATTACCCGCAGCTATTGGCATCGACGCTCCCCTCTTTTAACTGATTTGCATTTAAAATGAAGGCCACAACAGAATTTAATATGTATTCAAATCTAAGGCGCACAAATAACCGCAGCAAAAAACAGGTACGTGCCACAAATTGTTGCTTGCCACAAGTACACTAATTAGAAATGACTTAATGTCTCATTAAATATTTCATTTGATTTGTTTTGCCTGTTATTAAAATTCAATTTCAAGTATTTACAATCTATTCCTGTATTAGGTTATGTTTTTAGCCATAATTTGAAATAAATTTGTTATGGCCATTAAAGAAAGACAAGACTGCGAATATGAGTGCTATTTTTGTGTGTGGCAGAGCTTAGGGTTGAGAGATTTATGTGCTTATTTCGAATGGCTTAAGCACGAATAAAGTATACGCCATGTGAGCCTAGGTAAGCTGCTGTTTTTAGCCAGCTGGCAAACATTTCAATTTAGCCCACAATTGTTTGGCACATTTTTAATATCTAAACGGAAATTGTGAGTCACTCGCAGCATTTGCTTTGCTTTTGTCTGTCTTTTGTCAACCGCTTTGCTGATGGCCACAAATATTTCACAGCTGCCTCAAGCGAATGAGAACGGAGACTTAAGAGGATTGAGGACTTCCAGCTGTCGCTGACTGGATACTAAATGCGTCTCCTTAGAAAGCTGAATGAAGTCTTATAAAAATATCAATTGCTCGACATTTTCGCATATAATTTACATGAAAAGTTGCATCGTCTGCTTTTGTAGGCTCCGATTTACTTGAAGCCACGGCAACGACAGCAATCTCAACGGATTTATGCATCAGGCACTTTCAACACATTGAAATGAGGATTCCCTTTTTCGGGATCCCTTTGAAGTTGCTCCATTTGTATCATTTACTGTTGACTGTTGTTGGTCAAGTTAAGAAATGCTGGCTGACTGATACAAGTTAATAACATGCGGGTTAACTGTCCAGAGACTCACATTTGATTGCCTATCCGACAACCCAAAAAGCAAAAAAAATACTTGAAGAATGGATTCAGTTTATGTTTGACTAAAGTTTAAAGCACAATCAAATTTATTTATAAAAACTTTTTGCTGTCCTGCATTTCATTTGCAGTGTGGTCTACCCTGTAAAACGTTGCGAATGAGATAAACATGCTAAATAGCTGCGCATATTTAGCACCAAAAATGTTACACAAATTGTTTAACATTTCTGACTGCACTTTCAGTTGACAGAGGACAAAACGAGTTCGGGGAAAATGGCAAGTAAACAAATGGAGAACAGAGAAACAACAATGAAGTAAATACTGCAAGGCACAAGGAAAACAAGACCAAATGATTTATGTGCTCAGTTTGTATGAGGTGGACTTAAAAGATACTCTGTAAAGTTTTCAAATTATCTTTGTTCTTTATTCAAATTTATTTTGACCTATTTTATGATGTCACATTCTTTGTAAAAGTTGTGTGTCTTGCTAACCGTGCATACCCATCATTTAGTTGGCTTACAGGGTATGCCAACAGAGAAAGTTTCGTTACAAATTTTACAAATTAAAAGTTGCAGGGTGTTCCCGTCAGCAGCCGGTATGGGAATTGCAAAAGAGGAGCAACGGAAGAGCCCGAGGACCGGAATTTAAGCCCTCTCCTCGAACTCGAACCCGAACCTGCACCCGAACCTGAATCTGAACCCTAACCCCAACCCAAACCCAATGTGACTCAGTCATGCAGTTAAGCAAATTCTCTGATGGGAGTTGAAAGTGGGCGTGGCATGTTGCATGGGTTTTTCGCTTTGTTTGGCGTTGAAACTGGCGCCGTTTGCCATCAAATTGCCACCGAAGTCTGCTTCTGTCAGGATTTATGCCTTCCTTTCCCCCTTCCCTCCTTTCTTCTGCCCTCGACTCATACACGACATGTGCAATATTTTTATACAGTTTTTTTTTAATGTTCATCGCAGGCAGCAACTTTGTGCCATTATTATTGTGGATTTGTTTGAGGCTCTGAAAACTGACAATTGATGAACTTAATTGCTTGTTGCATAATGTTTGCAACTCTGCAACTGTGCTGAAATTGTTGTAAATTTAATAAACCATATGCATATTACATGAGCTGTAACGAATGCATGTAAAGTAACAAATAACATTAAATATATTTAACTGAACTTTGCATTTTTTTAATCCATTCAATTTCCACATAATGTGTCTTTAATGAGCTCTCAATGCGGCGACTGGAAAATTGTGGAAATTGCGAATTAAGTTGTGTGAAATAAGCGTAAAGTATGCACATTTTTAATATGTTAATCACTTTATAAATACTGCAAATTTTAATATAATTTATGCAGTAGATACGACAGTTGCTGGAATTTATATAAATCAACAAGCTAATTATGTTGTTTCCTTTTATCAATTGGTCTTTGTTTAAGCACAATGGATGATAAGTTGAGATATACAACTGCTGCTTCCTTGCACTGAAAAAATAGGCCATCTTCTAAAATCAAGAACATTCATCTTAAATTTAATAATCCTTTTTATTTTTTATTTATTATATTTTATTTTTTATTTTTAATTTTAATTTTTAATTTTTAATTTTTAATTTTTAATTTTTAATTTTTAATTTTTAATTTTTAATTTTTAATTTTTAATTTTTAATTTTTAATTTTTATTTTTTATTTTTTATTTTAAATTTTTATTTTTTATATTTTATTTAATTTTTTTATTTTTTATTTTTTAATTTTTATTTTTTATTTTTTATTTTTTTATTTTTTTATTTTTTATTTTTTATTTTTTATTTTTTATTTTTTATTTTTTTATTTTTTATTTTTTATTTTTTATTTTTTATTTTTTTTTATTTTTTTATTTTAAATATTTTTTTTGGCGCATTTTTTTGAATAAATTCCTTAGTTTCGCGACTAAAGTCTTGATTTTAAACCATTTTTTATTAGTGTATGATTGTAAAGTTACACTGATTTTCAGAGGAAAACTTGAAAAGCCTGGCGGCCAAACATGAGGCATAAGGTGGCAGGGGCAACTCCTCTGACTCACCGACTCACTGAAGCACACTTGAAGCCAGGTAGCTGTAACAAACACCAACAACAACAACAGCACCGGATGAAAAGAGCAAACTTCATGTTTTTGTGTATACACAATATAATTCTATGTAAGCAGCCAAGCTAAAAAATACAAAAAAAAAGAAAAGTGAAAAGGAAAAAGTAAAACCACAAGGGAAATGCCATCCACATCTATGCACGAGCAACTTTTATGAGCTAACAGTGTCAGAGAGTATGTAGCTGTGTTTGTTTGTATGAAGTACTCTTGGCCAGTATTTCAACAATGGCCAATAAGCAATGACAATGCCACTATGCCACAATGCGCTTGCAGCTGTTCCTGGCCATATTCTGACTGCAGATGCTGCTGCTTGCTGCTGGCAACGAATCGAATGTTGACGTCGACGTCGACGTCGAATGCCAGACACTTTATCAAAAGTTCAGAGCACATAAATCAAATTTTAAGCCACCACATTCCGTTCAGCACTCTCTCAAGAGTTGCAGGAACTGACACTTAACTGTGCCATCTGAAAATGCAATCAATGTGCAGCGGTTAACCAAACCAATATGCCTGGTTAGGCAATTTATGATAGAGGGGGTAAAAATGAAAGAAAGGAAAGAAGAGAGAGAGAGAGAGAGAGAGAGATGGAGGCTAGAATCAGCAGCAGCTTATGATGACGAACGAAATTTCAGCTCTGTACTTCGCTTCAAGTCGACCAATATATATATTTTTTGTAGTTTTTATCATCTCTCTAACTTTAAAAGATTTTGTGCTTGCATTCATTAACATAATCTAAAATTCTACAATCCGAAAACGTTTAAAATTGTCAACTTGCAAACTGTTTCTTATCAGCGTCCGAATTTGTCAGCATGGTAATTATTTCTTATCAGCTTCCGGGTAATTTGGAATTTTATTTAACAAAATGCGTCATTTCTGAACATGATCAAAATACATAAATAAACTCTACATGACGTAGTTGTTTTTCACTTTCAAGCCAGAGTCCACGTTGACTTAGACTTACATCCTGAAATCAGTAATTGGCTCTGCGTTATGAATCAATCCGACTCGCTGTTTGTTGGAGTTTTTCACCTCTTTATACAGTGAGTAGATGACATAGATAATGTACACTCCAAAACCTTTGAACAATGAAATTTTTGTTAATTTACATTTAAAATTTGATCAAAATAAATACATATACGCACCGAGTACAATAAGAACAATAAGAAAAACGAAAGACCATTCTATTATAGAAAGATTGAATTCGGATTTAGATTTCGCCAAAAAAATGAACGTGTATAATTCGTACACAGTGCACAGTGACAAAAAAATGGCAGAAAAAATGAGCCAGGGTAGAAAGAGTAAATGACGTTCCTGCGTAAAAGATAAGATTAGCTGGTAAAAAATAATCTAGAGTCTAGACGAACATGAGACTTACCAAAATTGTGCCCAGGACAAGCAACCCCGAAAATATGATATTCAATAATCCAATGGTCACCATTACGGAGTTCTCCTCAATTAATGAAACTATGAGAAAAAATATAAATAATTCAAAGTGCTTGTCTGTGAGGCTATACTTTACCGTCGGATGACTTGATGTGATGCAAGGCAATACAACGTAAAATTGTCAATACCAATGAGCTCACAAGAGAAATCCAGCTGATGATCTTGCCGGCGGTCTTTAGGTTTATACAACACAAGGACATTTTATTATCTATTTATTATTATAAACGAGCCGAAAGTACAATACAAATTTAATTGATTGATAAAATAAATTTAGCAGTCTTAAAAAAACGAACTTGCTTCTCTGGTGTCGAAATTTAGAATAAAATGTGTTAGACAGATACCTAAAAAACTTTGATTACTGATAAGAATGACCTCGGTTCTCCCAATGCTAATTTCACCCTGAAATATTTCACGTTCGCTAAAGCCGATTCTTTGGTTGCGAGAGCTGCTATTTATTCGTTCTTTTTCTTTATTATTCTTTATTCTTTATTAGTTCTTCTTAAAGCTCAATACATTTACACTTTTCCATATGGTGATACATATTCTTAAAACATTTTATTTATTTCACAAAAGATGATTAAGTTCAACATAAAATAGGATTTTAAGCATTCGAACATTATTTTCGACTTTTATGTCTGAATTGTGGTATGCTTAAACTTTATACCCGACATAGGCAGCAATGCCGTTAGTAGCCGGATCGGGCATAGGAATTGCACGATGATTCAATGAGTACTTCTGCTTGTTCGAGTGCTTCATTTGTTGGTACAGTGAGTAGATGACATAGGTAATGTACACTACAAATCCTTTGAAAAATGAAATTTTCGTTCAATAACATTCACAATTTTATTTAGATAAATATACGCACCGAGTATTATAAGAGAAAGGAAGAACGATCTTATTATAGAAAGTTCGGGAGATGTCGCCATTTTAAAAATAAACTGGTATAAAACTTGCCCAGTGAAAAGTGTCAATAAAATTGCCTTAAATATGAGCCAGGGTAGAAAGAGCAAATGACGTTCCTGTGTTGTAAAAGCTAAGATTAGCATGTGAAAAATAATCTAGACGAACATGAGACTTACCAAAATTGTGCCCAGGACAAGCAACCCCGAAAATATGATACCCAATAATCCAATGGTCACCATTACGGAGTTATCCTCAATTAATGAAACTATGAAAAAATATATAAATAATTCAAAGTGCTTGTCTGTGAGGCTATACTTTACCGTCGATTGACTTGACATCATGCAATTCAATACAATATCCAATTGTGAATACCAATGAGCTCACAAGAGAAATCCAGCTGATGATCTTGCCGGCGGTCTTTAGATTTATAAAACCCAAGGACATTTTATTGTCTTTTTATTAACTCTGTTTTTGAACGAACCGAAAGTACAATACAAATTTAATTGATTAATAAGATAAAATTTTTACAGTCTAAAAAACGAACTTGCTTCTCTGGTGTCGAAATTCAGAATAAAATGTGTGTTGACTGATATCCACAAACTTGGACTTGAACTATTGATACTTTATAGTAGATAAGCCCGCTGTTTTACTTATGAGAGTTGATTTTTATGTATCGGGTCTAGTAATTGCCTCGTGTTGTTTTCTTTCATTTGAAAGCAATATTCGAAACATTTTATACGCTATTAACTTGATCGATTTAGAGGTAAAATAATTAGAAATGGAAAGCTGATACAACACCTAAATATACATAAATTTGTTTTTTAAATACAATTCGATTTTGTTAGCTTCAGGCATTCATATCAATTTTAGCATCATAAAAAGACATAAATTTGTTTTTTTTAATATTTTTTAATATTATTAGTTTTCTTAGCTTCATACGTTCATACAAATTTTAGCGACCTAAAGTTCACAAAAAAGATACTTTTGGATCGACAGGAATTACAACACTTTGAAAAGTGTCATATAGCCCGTCGGTGCTCTTATATTCCAAATATTCTTATCGCTGATTTGTTTATGAGTCATAACAATCTGAAGGCGACATACTTTAGAAACTAAGAAACAATTTCATATCAGCTTCTTTTTGGAATAAACATTTTGTGTCGAATTAGTCATAGGCATTCTATTAATTATATCATTTCATTCATTTCATTCATTCATTTGGTCAATTTTTTATATGCATGTATATGTTATTTATTACAAACTAAATTTAAATAAATATTGATGGTGTATTTCAATGAAATGCTAGGTGATTATTAAATATAAAATAATTAATCAAGGTAATTTTAAATAAAATTTCAGCTTGCAATACATATCATAACTCAACTGAAGTTAAGCAGTTGCTGCTCGACAATTAAATGTCGACTTACCATAAAAATTGTGATTGAATAAGTTGGCTCAAATATATATCTTTTATGGCCAACTTAGCCAAGTTTGCAGTTGGGCGTTGTAAACAACTAAAAATGACTTGGCGCTTTTGACAATGGGGCGCCAAAAAAGTTTTTTTGCCTGTCACCTGCATAAACACACCAAAAACCAACACACACACACACTCGCAAAAGCTGTCAAAGTGTTAAATATGTTATTTGGGCAAGTTTTGGTTTTGGTTGCTCTGCAGCAAAATCAAGTTAAAAGTTTGTTGCTCTATAATTTGCTTTAGTTTTTGTCAGATTTTTAGTTGGAAATTTGAAGCGGCCAAAATTTAAAGTTGTAAACTGTGGAGTCAAATTTAGATTTAAGTTTTGCTGCCAATGAATATGCAAAAGTGCGAGCAAGCTGCCAATTGTCAGATTAGGCGTTAACTTGAAATTGCGCCGTACTCACAATCAAATTCCAAATTCAACACCTTTTTTTGACGCTAAACTCGCGCCTGATTAGCTTCATTATGCAGCATTTGGCGAAAGCCAGTTTAAGCTGTCTGAAAATCCATTTTCAAATTTTGAAAGCATCTGAAAACTGCTTAATTAGTATGCATATCACAAACGTGCGCAGTGAAAGCCGCGTCAGCTGCAAAGGCTCAATAGAAACACACACACACATATATTAGCCCAAAAAATGGGGCAAATTTAAGTGCAATAATTGTGGCAAATAATTAACTAAGGCGAAGTGAGAGCTTGTGTCACGGTGCGTATGCGTAATATCAGTTTAAGCTGTGTGAATTGGCACTGTGTGTGAAAATCCATTTTCAAATTTTGAAAAACCTGTTGTCCCAAAAAATTGGGGCTAATTTAAGTGCAATAATTGTGGCAAATAATTAACTAATGCGAAGTGTGAGCTTGTGTCATGGTGCGTATGCGTAATATCACTTTGCTTGGCCGCAAACTAAAGCTGGCTTTACTTAACGCCTAATTGAGCTTTGACATTGTCACGTTTACTGCTAAAAATTTACACACGTTGCCAGTTAAAGTTGCTGCAAGATGATTGGCAATCGACTTGCAACATGAGGCATGCTGTTGCCCTTGAAAATGACTTGAGACCAAAAAGTAAAAAATCGAAGAATGTCATGTAGCAAAGGGCAAGATAAAATATATTGTCTGCCCCAAGTGGGTTGCCACACGAGCCACAGCAACTTGAAATTGAAAATTGCATTATACTGCTAACGCTTTTTTTCTATTTATTTTTTTTTTATTTATTTATATTTGTTTCTATTTTTTTATTATTTATTTATTTATGCACGTCTAAAAATAGTCGGTAAAGATAAAAATATTAAGTATAAAAATTAAGTTAAGAATTAAAAATAAACTTATAATTAAATATAAATTATGAACTGTAAAGAAAAAAATTAAAAATTAAATGATCCTACTAGGATTAAAGAAAATCCAGAAAAACGCAATCAGATGAATAAACATTAGTATTTGTATTAATATTAGACCATTACAATGTAATATAACTGGTTAAAAGTATTAGTATTAGTATTTAACGAAAGGTATCGAAAAGTGAGAATTTCAGGGAAGTCAGAGAGTATTGAAACAACTCTCGCTGAAAGACGCTTAGATTAATGTTTGTGCAAAAGGATTTTTGATAAATGATGCTACGTCAATTGACTGTAAGTATATATATATTTCGTAGAAATCAGCTCAAGTTGATGTCCTTTAAATCGCATGCACTTAAAGTAATTGGCAGCAGGCTCAAAAGTTCAATTGCACTGCGTCCTTGTAGCTGCATCTTTGAGTGTGTGTGTGTGTGTGTGTGTGTGTGTGTGTGTGTGTGTGTGTGTATACACAAATTTAATTGGTATTGTCCCAAAACTAATTGACATTTGCAACGCAGACAGGTGTCCATGCTCCAGAGCTGGCACAAAGTAAACAGGCAAGGTCATCCCGTTGCCGTAACTATAACCGTAACCATAACCGTAACCGTAACCGGTATCCGTATCCGTGTCATGTGTGGTCCTGTTGAGCCTGTCAAAATGCCGAGCAAAACAAGCGACAGGCTAAACGAAAGTGCCTGAAACAGTTTGTCAGGTTTGATAACCGTAAATGCATAAACATTTCCCATAAATGCCATATTTAAGTAATTAAGTGGCATACTAACTTGCCCAATTGCTTTATCTAACTCCCTCCCTTATCAGCCGCCATTGTTATTCCTCATCCTTTTTTTTTGGGCTTACTCGCAAATTGCCTTATTGACTCATTAGTCCACTTTTGAGTGTCATTAACAAGGGATTTGAGATTTGGGAAGCTGGCAAGGCAAATTTTTAATAAAAGCGGCAAGCAAATAAATTTACATAGAAATGTGTCGACAGGACGCAGTCCTGGAAACAGGACAACAGGACAACGGGACAATGCCGCTGGCAATGACAATGACAATGTATGCATAATCTTATCGAATGATTTAATTCTACATTGCTTTCTCCTGGTCCTGGTCCTGGTCCTGATTTTGGTCCTGCTCCTAAATCTCGTCCTGTCAGAGCCAGACGCTGACTTTGTCTCTGCCATTTGGCTTTGCGATGCTTATCGCCTTTATTCCATGGCAGGGACTAACTACTATTGTCTAGCAAAATGAGCAGGGTACACACAGAGGCTGATAAGCAGACTGATAAGCAGCTGCCAGCTCAATTACTTTCTTCGGCTGTCATGGCAATTGTGAGAACTAACATACATAAGAGTGTTACAATTTAAGCTTATTTATTTTAAATTGTTTTTTTTTTTTGTTGAAGTTTTAGTCATTTAAAATTTTTTAAAAATTTTACTGAACATACATTAATTTTCATTGCATGACTTTCAAAAATTTTTTAAAAGATAAATACATTAAGATATTCTCAATTATTTATTTATATAAATTTATTTATTTGGCTAATTTAAGCAGCTATAAATCTAGCTTATTTTTACTTTGAAAATTCTGACAACACTGCCGCACAGCTTTCACTTGACTTTCATTTCACTTGCGCTGATGTGTGAACACTTTCAGCTTTCCATGTGATTCGATTTAGCCTATTTTGGTGCTTGAATTATTTGTGAAGTGCACATTTAAACCAAAAGGCGCGTGTGCTTTTTATTAACAATTATTGAGAGGGATTTTATCGAGCGTTGAAAAGTATGCTACACTTTTTCAACCCTTTTCTGTGAACGCATTTTGAAGCGATAAAGCACTTTGACAACTGTCAAAGGCTGTTTTATTTTGACTAAACTGTTGCCACGCCCCTTTCCCCTGTTCCTTCAACCTCTTTCATGCTTCTTTCGTTTGTATTTGTCGATTGAAAGGCGAGATTTAACGTCAATGTTGCAATTGCCACACAAATCACAACAAATTTATTGGTGTTGTTTTGCAACACTGCAAAATGGGCTCAGTGTTGTTGTTGCTGAAGCTTAGCTTTTAACGGGCCCGAATAAAACCTCTTACCAAGAAGGAGGAGTATTTTGTGAAATGGATTTTATGATAGGTAGCTTTTGAGGACTAAAAAACTTAAAGGCAAGTGGGAAATTGACAGTCAGATTAATTTTGCATACCAAGTAAAAGTCATCCTTGATCTTAGGCTTTTCATTTTAGCCACTCATTATGGCCAGGCCTAACTAATGCTGACCAACATTTTCCGGCCTTTGTTGTGTGCGAAAATTATGAAAGGCCGCAGCATAAAAAAAGGTTAAGCAAACAGCAATCAAAGTTAACAATTTTTAAAGCCACAAACAAGTCAAAGGAATGAGTAGAAGTGTGGGAAGCGGTAAAAGTCGTGGCGGGTATGTGGTTAAAAAAAAGGCCAAAAGAAGTCGACGAGTCAAGTTGAGTATCAATAAAGGTTCTTGTAAGCCGCCAGAAAGCCAGAAAGTAAAAGAAGGCGAAAGTTCAATGGAAATGTGTGGAAAAGCAAGACTGTAAGTTACCCTAAGTGCAAATATCAAGTATACCACTGGTTGTACACAACTAACCGTTTTGGACAATCCTCTGACGGAGGCCTCATATATTGAAAATACACTGAGAAAATTTATTTTCCATATTTAAGAAAGTCTTTAAAAATTTAAGTTTGACGAACTTTTTGACAAGTTACTTTTTTAGGAAAAAAATATGTTACCTTACGAAAAATAGGAAAAAATGAAGATATTAATTTTTCTAGGAAAAAAATATGTTACCGAACAAAAAATTGAAAAAATAGAAAATTTAAATTTTTTTAGAAAAAAAAAGTAGTCAAGTTATTTCATTTAGGAAAAAAATATGTTCTCAATAAAAACTGAAAAAAATTTTTGAAAATGTAAAACTTTTCTAAATTATAAACTTAAATGTTAACTTCCAATCAAATATCTATTATGAAACATTAATATTACGAATAATATAAAGAATTCTTCTTAACTTTAAAGAGAGTTAATTTAAGAAATCGAATAATAACTGAACATTTTCTTGAGTGTACTTATAAATATAAGCAAAAATTTGCTGTGCACGCTCGTAAAAACCGCAAAAACTCTTCAAGTCCTAAAAATTGTAGCACAGCTGTATAGGTTGAGGTTTAGAAGTAAAGAGAGAATGTGTGGAGGGAGGTTTTCGTTTGTAGCAATACAAATTTAAATTCAAATGCAAACGCAACGCGTCAGTCGTAAACTTAAAGCTATTTATTTCACAAAGTGCTTCAGGATTTCAAGACATTTTCTTTTCTTTTATTTTTTTCTGTTTTTTCTTGTTCTTTTTTTTGTTTGTGGTCTTTCTTTTATTTTGCAAGGGAATCAATTACAGCTTCTACTTCCTCCGTCTAAGTTTCTCTGTCTTTTTGAGTCTTCGCTGGCTTCAGTTTGTTGCCTGCAAGCGACTTTTGATTAGCTTCCGCCCACACAATTTGCGGACATTGACGTGAGTTTTGTGCTTGTTTGTTTTTTTGAAGCAGGTAATAAAATAATAAAATAAATTATTTTTATTTTTGACAGCCAAAGGAATGCCAGATGACAGTCGTTTAACGATATCAATCTTTGGCATCGGCAAAACCAATGCGATGATTGCCCATGTCGAATTCGGTGTAATATTTGCCCAGAAACACATCACCCAATATCCATAACGGTCCACTGGGCGAGGGCAGATCGACGGCTATGAAGGCAGAGGCACACACAGTGTGGTCAGCGAAGATGTCATGGAACACATAATCCTCGCCCTTCAATTGGAAGCGACGACCGCCCAAAGTGAAGCTCAATGTAGGCAAATGAGGCACTTGCTCACAGGGAACCGAGTACTGACCGTAGGCAGCGGGTATGCCGCCAATGGACTCATTAATAAGAGTGGCCTGATCGTAGGGTACTGCCAGAAATGAAGTACCCGTATCGATGATCACCTGACAACCCTGCTGACACAACTGCAGCTGTCCAATTCGCGCCTTTTCCAGTTTAATCTGCCAGTAGGAGCGATGAGTCACAGGTACATAGGTAAAATTGCCACGATAATACCGTGAACTGGAGCCACCCAGGAATAGATAACCCCCTTGGCGACTGCTCGCCTGCCGATTGAGATAGACGGAGAAAACCGGACGTGGCAGGAGATTCTGTTCCATAATGGCATAAAAAGGTGGCTTGATGTTCTGTATGGAAATGCTGCGATAGGCCAAACCAAAGATGCCATCGAACTTGGCGGCCAGAAAGATGGGACCCGGCATATCTGTAGCCTCGGCAAAGGTCTGATTACTCACACTCAGTCCGGCTACATGTAGCGTATCTTGGGACAGAAATCCGGATAGACTGCCCGAACCATATTGTATGTCAAAGCGTTTCCTGTTCGCCTGATAAGTGCGTGATCTCTTGGCATTGTAGCGACTGTGAATCTGGCAGGCCAACTTGTGATAACAGGTCTCCGAGGGCACCCAAAGATTCGCCGAGCCCGTGTCAAAGATCACATTAAAGGTCTGTGCCGGCGTGCCCAGACTTATGGGTCCAAAGTACTGTGCATCCAGGTAATTACTCAACGGTACACTTCTCACTTCTCCCAGCTCCGTTTTAGAGCTGTACTTGAGACGCAGTCGATCCATTTGAATCCCGAACTGTTGAAAGCGATGACGCACGGAGGGAAAGCGACGCAAGGGAACTCGATGCAGTTGCAAGGATTGAAGGACAGTTGCTGACAGGCTAAGCAGGAATAACAGGAAAAGCAGCTTCATCATGCAATCAATAATTGTAGCTTAAATCGTTATTCTTCTTCTTATTGTTATTGTTATTATTGTTGTTGTTCTGGCAACATAATCTGATTCGTTTTGAAGTTGATATGCTTGATATCCTTGCTCGACTGTTTCGAGAAGGCAACAAGTTTTGTTGAATATTGTAAATTCAAGCGTCTCGCATTTCCATGCATAATAAAAAGCATAACAAAAATTTATCATTGAAACGACAAAGACTTGATACCCTTTTACAAAAGTGAAAATATTTAAAAAAAATTTTTATTTATATAAATATTAACAAATTCCTTTAACAAAGATATCAGGGAATGTAATCATTATAAGTTTTATTATATAACTCATATTATAATTATTCTGATATAAACTGTCTGCGGAAAAAGATGAATATATACTAAATTTTGTCTTATCTTATCTTTATCATCCATGACCAAAAATATATATATACTTTATTAGCGCTGTACACATGTGTTGACAAGTCTATTATACCCTATGACAGAGAGAATACAAACATGAAAATGAAAATACGTTCACTTGGAAATGAAATTGGAAATACGAGTGCTGCATGCGAGGCACAAATTAAATTCAGTGTCGCACTCGAAGTGCGCGTTTTCACAACAGAACTTCTAACAATAGCTGATATCTGAGATGAGAGAGGGGGGATGCTTTTTTAAGTAGGCAAAGACTCACAAGTTGCCTTGACAGCCATTTCGAGGGCTGCTCTCGTTTAAACTGTGCTCAATTACATCAAAAAAAGGTGACTATCGAGTCATAATCAATCAAGTCAAGCAGAGCACAATTAAAGAGCCAGTATCAATATACATGTTAGCCAATACATATACAGCATTTTGAGGGAGAGAGTCAAGAGTTCTGACAGTTACAACGATTAAAGAGCATATATCAGAGTCCGATGTGACAGATTACACAGAAGAGTGAACTGAACTCAAAGTGAAATCGTTACTTGATTTCGACGAATTTAGCCATTAGCTTTAAGTGTATGGCTTTGAGGGTCGAATTGCCAACACTTTTAGGCCATTTGCCGCAGTGAAATGCCAATCAAGGCAAGAGCTTCTTTGGGCGTTAAATCACGTATACGCCTCGTAGCACGCTGATAAATGTGTTGCAATTAAAATGACAGTCAAGCTAATGCGGCAACAGCAACAATCAAACAAAGTGAAGTCCAAAAAGGAGTAAACTCGAATAAAGAAGACTCTGTAATTATTTTGTAATAAGAAAAAACAAATTTAAAAGTAAGAAATAAAATACAAAAATTAAAGTTTGTAATTTTTTAAATTGTTATTTGATATTTCAATATGTGAGGCGGTAGGAGACGTGGAAAAATTCAAATTTAAAGTTAAACTGCTTGGTAAGTTAATAGACCCTGTTTACTTGTTAACTACAGAGTCTAATTAACCCAAAAAAAAAATGAAATAAATGAAAACCTTTTGACACCAGCTCCTGCTGTGTCTGTCAGTGGCAGCTGCTCATTGGTCACTTACCACACCTGCCACCTGTCAGCTGCCACCTGCCACATGCTAATGGCGCAGTAGGTAGAAAACAGCAACAACAACAACAAGGACGCCTTCTATTTGTCACAGTATCTTTGTTGGTAGCTAAGGACTTGCCAATATTTGAGCAGACACAATTAAATGAATATTCCAGTTGCTGTTGACACTGTGCCTTTGTTTGCCTTGGCCTGGTCAATAAGAATACTTGGCTCTTTGATGTGCAGGTATTAATTGATGCCTGAAAGATGGCGTTAATAATATTAAGCTGAAATTGAAATTGCATTACCGCCATCAGCAGCTGTCAACGTTGTGAGTTGAGTTAAGCAGTTCTCATTGAATTAAGCAAGGGACAACAACAACATCATCACAAAGTTTGGGAAAAAGCAGCTGAAAGAGAAGCAGGTGGAAAAGAGAAGCAGTATCTAAAGTGAAAGCAGCAGTTGTCAGCTCAGTTTAGAGCAAAAGTTTTCAATGACTGTCAAACTTGAGTGGAAGCATAATCTCTCCCTTTTCCTCTTCCTCTTCACCTACCTTCCTCTCCCTCTCCCTCTGACTCTGCCTCTCCCTCTCCCTCTGCCTCTCCCTCTCGCTTTCCCTCTCGCTCTCAATCTCGCTCTCCCTCTCGCTCTCCCTCTCCCTCTCGCTCTCCCTCTCGCTTTCCCTCTCGCTCTCAATCTCGCTCTCCATCTCGCTCTTCCTCTCGCTCTCCCTCTCCCTCTCGCTCTCCCTCTCGCTCTCCCTCTCGCTCTCCCTCTCGCTCTCCCTCTCGCTTTCCCTCTCCCTCTCCCTCTCGCTCTCACTCTCCCTCCCGCTCTCGCTCTCCCTCTCGCTCTCCCTCTCGCTCTCCCTCTCACTCTCCCTCTCGCTCTCCCTCTCGCTCTCCCTCTTCACCTATCTCCCTCTTCCTCACCCACTCCCTCGTCTCCTATCTCCCTCTTCACGTATCTCCCTCTTCACCTATCTCCCTCTCCCACTCAAACTCCCACTTCCTCTTCTTCTTCACTTATCTCCCTCTCCCACTCCCACTCTCTCTCCTTCTTCACCTAACTCTCTCCCTTCCTCTACAAATCTCACTCAAAATATCTATATATGTCAACACTTGTTGCTATCTTGGCCGTATGCAAGTAAATGGCCGAAATTGCCTTAAAGTAAAAGGTAAGAAAACGTTTTAAGAAACCGGAAATTGCGCACAACATTTGTATCTTTTGATGCTTATAAATTAACTTTTCTCACAGCAATGGGAAAAAAAGTTTTCCTTACTTTTTTCGTACTTTGTGCAAATGGCGTTACTAATATGGCACAAACCGAGCAAAGTAAATGCAGCAGCTGTTGGCCAGGCTAAAAAGTTTTCATCTTTATTTTTCTGTTGACCACACACTTGACCTTTGGCCAGGACATACATACACTTTTGTGGCATTCTTTTGAACCGCATGTAAGTTGTTGCAAGTTCAGCTAAACTTGCTGCAAAGTGCGTCATATTTAAGTTTTAGTTTTGAGTTCGACGTTTTGCGTCTAAGCCCGAAAAAAAACCAATTAAATGACCAGCAAAACATAATAAAAACTTTATCAAAAGAATATTACCCATACTCTGTTGCTTTTTTGTGCTCTCCTTCTCACTCTCTTCATATCCATTTCTCTTTATCTTTGCTTTAGTCAGCGTACTTTTTAAAGTTGATCCTTTTGTATAAAAACATATCCAGCCACAAAAAGGCTTGCACATTCAACCCTCAAAAGGCATTGGCCAGACTCTCAGCGATACACTGAAAAAAACGAGCACTCGGTCTTATTTGATAAGTTCTTAAAATCAAGATGTGTTTTTCTTAATTTACGAATTTTTGACGCATTTTTTAGACCAAAATTCTTAGTTTTGAGAGCATAATCTTGATTTTTAGAACATTTTTTTTTATCAGTGTATGGTCTTTAGAAAAGTTCGTATTTCCCTCTCCCTTTTTTCATGCTCCTCCTGCCTTTGGTCTGGCCGGGCTTGAAGCGTCAGCGAATTGAACTGGTAGCTGGTAAAAAGTATTCGCACAAACGGGCCTAAAATAATATTTTAGTCGTAAAACTTTTGTAGATTGTTGCCCCAATGAAAAATCAAAAACACGCCGCATTATTAATGGCCCAATTAGTGGGGCAAGCAAGCAGGTTTAACAGTTCGCCAGTTTGTCAGTTCGCCAGCTTGCCAGTTTGTCAGTTTGTCAGTTTATCAGTTTGCTGCGTGCAACATTTTTCCGCTTCGTAAGTTTAACAACTTTTGCCGCAGAGAGAAACGTAAGCTACACATTTTACCTGTAGCAATTTCCCAACGCTATTACTTATATACCTGTTAGCTGCTATCCATAAATATACGCTTCTTATTCCTATGTACTACTATATATCCCTTATATATCCGCGCTCTGTGGCAGCTGCACGAAATATGAATAAATTGCAAGTGCCGCGAGTGCCGCACTGAAATGTTGCACCCAGTTGCATTATACTGTCAATTCCTGTTGTCTTTGTCTTGCACAAGGGAAGCACTTGAGTTGCTTCCATAAACTCTCGACAAACTTATTGAATTTCCTCTTGCCTCGACACTTGCAACACTTGCAACCACTTCAATTATGCGGCTGCTGCAGAAGCCAACTGAATTCAACTATAATTACTTAATTACGCGCCATTTATGAGCTGATTAACACATTTTATAAAGCAATTTGGTTGAAGGTGAACTTCATTTTATACTTTAAATCAGCTTAAGTAAATTAAATTGCTGCTTCTGTTGTTGCTGTAGTTGCTTCTCCTCTTGTTGTTGCTGCTGCTGTTGCTATAGTTACTGTGGCAATTGCTGTTGTTGTTTGTGTTGCTGTTGTTACTACAGTTTTTACAGCTATACGTACTGTTGTCAATATTGCTGCTGTTAATGCTGTTCCTGTTGTTGTTGTTGCTGCTACTATTTCTAATACTTTAATTGCTCTTGTTGCTTTAGTTGCTGCTATTGCTATTGCTGCTGTTGCTGTTGCTGTAGTTACTTCTCCTGTTTTTGCTGCTGTTGTTCCTATAGCTTCTGTGTCCATTGCTGTTCTTGCCATTGTTGTTGTTTCCTCTTTTCCTGTTGTTGTTTGGGTTAATGTTAACAACATTCAGCTTCTGCAGCTATACGTACTGTTGCCAATATTGCTGTTGTTGCCAATATTGCTGCTGTTAATGCTGTTGCTTTTGCTGTTTCTTTTGTTATTAAAATGTTTTTGATGTTGTTCTTGCTGCTGTAATATATATTGTTGTTGTTGCTGTTGCTATTTCTAATATTTTAATTGCTGTTGTTGCTGTTGTTGCTGCTGCTGTTGCTTTAGAAAATTGCTGTATTTGCTGCTATAGTTGCTGATATGCCCTGATATTGCTGCTGTCAATGTTGCTGTTGTTCCTTTTGTTGCTATTGCTGTTGCTGCTACTATGGTCTTAGTAGCAATTGTAGCTATTGCTTTTGTTGCTGTTGCTTCTTTTGATGTTCTTTTTGCTATTCTATTTGCAGTTGTTGCTGCTGATATTTGTTAAGTTGTTTTCGTTGGCTTTGCTGTAATTTCTGATGTTGTTATTGCCGATTTACAGATACTTATTGCTGCAGTTGTTGCTATATTTGATATTGTAATTGCTATTTTTTTTCTTATACCATTGCTGCTGTTGTTGTCATAGTTTGGACTGCTGTTGCTGCTGTTGTTGCTCTATTGTTGCTGCTATTATTGCTGCTGTTGTTGCTTTCACTTTTGATGCTGCTATTGCTACTGATGGTTATATTGCTGCTGCTGATAAAGCTGCTTTTACCAATGATGTTGCTTTTGTTATAATTGCTGCTTTTGCTAATATTTTTGACGCTTTTGTTGCTGATACCGTTGCTGCTGCTGTTGTTGCTGCTACTGCTCTTGTTGCTGCTGCTGCTGCAAGCAATCAATTTAGTGAACGATTGATGTGTTGTCAAATGCTTTGCTACTTTATTTTGATTGATTTTTCCGCTGCTGTTGTTGCGCTTTAAGTAATAAAATGTTGCAGTAGTTGAGTGAAAAAGCAGCAACTTCTTTCTCTCTATCACAGCTCGATGAATCGACAACATTGGCGCTAATGGCGTATTAAAAGAAAAGCTATCATATTAATTAGTATGCATGACAGGCAGTAAATTGCAATTGCAATACTAAAACAGACTGTAAAAAAGCTGGAGGAAGGAGAAGAAGTTAATCCTTAGTCCATTATCTGGGTCAAGTGCTGTCAATTAAAGCGGGCTATGGATATTGCAACGGGGCAGCTGCGTCTTGCGATTTGCATATATATAGGTAAGCAGAAGAGAGAAAGGGAGATAGAAAGGGGAAGTCTGTACAGCGGAAATTGTTTTTTAAACGTTAACGGACAACGCTTAAAGCTGTCGACATCAGCAGAGTTGGAGACAACGGTGAACTGCAACTCAACGGAAACTTTCTCTAGAAATCTCAGGACAGCTGTGACAAGCTTTCGACCAGAGAGCAAATATTTAATTAGCTAGAACACGAGCTGCGCCTCAGGGAATGTCCGTCTGCCCTTGGCCAGTTCTCCAGTTGGCCAGTTGGTGAGACGTCGAGTCGTCGAGTCGACTGCCACATCCTGTTCTGGCGGCCAAGATACATTTTCTAGCCAGTGAAGCGTGAACAACGTTAGATGAAATTCATTTTGTGGCTGGAGATTAAAGCGAATTCCCCAAATGAGTTGACAACTCTGCACATCGAGACTTTAATAGATATGTGAATTCAAGCATAATTAAAACGGATTTGCCTTGGACATGCCATAAATCAAAGCACACTCTATGAGGAAGGACTCATTTATTTCTAGTCTATTAATATACCCGTAATTCGACAACAACAATACCATTTTGAGGAGTCCACCATTAATTAAACAGTAAATATCCCAATGGGCAACTGCTTAAAGTCACTCTTTTGAAATCTAATATCTGTATATTATACAATAATTATAAAAATGGTTATTATTTTGGACAGTTTAATTTCACGTCAAATTAAACCACTAGAATTTTTATATTTATAAATAATTTACTACATAGAAATATATAGGAAAAAAATTTGTTTTTGAAATTTTTGCATACAAAATCTTGATAAAACTAACAATTTTTGTGAAATTGAAAGGACACTTTTGACTGCGTTAATATAAACCAAACAATTTATTCTCTGACATTTAAGTAAAAAAGATAATATATGTACTTATGTATAAATATAATATAATAAATAATACATATAAAAGTACAAGACGTAGATATTCTCTTAAAGTTTGATAAAGTAAAATAGAAATTGCTTCCAGAAATCAAGTGTCGACTGTTGTTGTTGTTGTTGGAATTATTGCAGCTGCTTTTTGTGGCATAAACAAGTTGTGTTGCTTGCCACTTGGTTGACCTTCAGGGTAATTATACTTTTGATTATGCCACTACTTAAATTATGCTCTTCAGGCCTACAGTTAATTAAAGCGGTTAAACATTTGGACCTTAAACAGGCAACAAGCAGCCCGGGGGCAGGAAGTAAGTGGCATGCAGCAAATTGTGGGTATAAGCGACTTTTAATTGAGTTTCATTTCATACTGGGAATGTTGGCCAACTTTTAGGCGCGCAATTTGGTTAATTAAAATGTTACAATTGCGTTGGCATTTTTGTGGCTCAAATGTTGCCAGTTTGCCTGTTGCCTGCGGTTATCTTTGCGCTCGCCTTGCCACACACGTCCTTTGGGGGAGAGGTGGGAAAAGGAGTCCTTGGTGATTCCCGAATGCTGCAATTGACGCGCTTGAAAAGTGCCAAAAGTTTTGCACTTCATCAAGTTGAGAACGACTTTTAAGGCGGGCCAACATATGACTCAATTTGCAATTTGTGCCACTGTATACAAAATCTTTATTTATTGCAACTAATTTGCATAAAAAAAGAAACTTTGTAAATGCTGAAACGAAACACATTTGAATGCGAAACCAACTTGGCCACACAATAAATGTTTATACTCTGCCCCATTTTACTGTTACGATTATTGTTGTTGCTGTAGTTTTTTGTGGCATTTAAGTACTTTGAGCTCTGACTCTCCCAAAATTCCGATTAGGGTAAGTATGTATGTATATATAACCGACAGTCGACAAGTTAGTTAAATGCGCGCACTCTTTTTACATATATTGCTCATACGCCATGTTGTCGGTTAACTTTTGATGCTGTTGCTGGGTTAAAAAAAAAGAGCGAAACTCTAAACTGGCCAGCAAAAGCATTCTGTGCATATTTTACACAAATATATTAAACATTTATGCACTTCATGCTGCTGATGCGAGTGGCAATCTCGTGTTTTGCATTCATATTCTCGACCTACTGTGTATATAGTACATCATCCCCCATCCACCCTTCACCTTAATACCACTTGCCCTTCCCCACATTTATTTCATTTTCATTGCCAGCTTACCCTGTGAATATCAAATTCTGTAAAAAGCATATCAGCAAGTTGTCGAAAAATAATTTTTTTAAAATACAGCTCTCAAATTGAAAAAAAAAAAATTTGCTGAAGAAATTAAACCCTTATATATTAGTAATAATTAAATCAATAAAATTCAAAATTAAATTTAAAAATCAATTATAATAATTAGTGATTAAACAATCTTTGTGACTAGGCTTAGTTATCATTATACTTATATAAATTATGATTGAAACTTAATACTTGTAGCGGGGGGAATCAATGAAATAAAATTAAAATTAAATTTAACAATACAAACCTTCTTTTTTTTTGTTATCAATGGATATCTCTGAGTCGGTCACAGTATTTTTACCCTTTTTTTCTCCAGAGTTCAACTGCATTGCACTCATGCAATATTTATAGGCACTGGAATTTTATTGTGCAAGTGCAATGCATTTTTATGGCGCCTGACTTTATGCAATGTTTTATCCAGCTCGGCTCAGTTGACAAGTCGAGACTTGAAATTCCCGCCCAACTACCGCGATGTCGTTAAGTGAACCAACTTTAATGTATAATACTAGTTTTAAGACCTTTGTTTGATTCTGTCTTGATTGTCAGATTATGCACTCACTTACCTTTTGGCTATTACTCTTAATATTAATAATATACCTAATTATCTGGCAAAAGAAAAGCATTTTCCCCCTAAAGCTGAAAAACTCGTGTTGAAAATTATTTTTAGACCTCAAGAGCATCTTGAGTTCCGCGTTGAGTTGCACTTGAAACTTGTTCGTGGCTTATGAAAAATAGGCTTTCATTTTGATGGCTGTCGGAACCACAAGGAAAACTTTGCAAAGAATGCAATTAAAATAAGTAAGAATGACAAATTCGGGAAGTGCTACACTAAGAAATACCCTGCAAAATACAGTTGAAGTGAATTAAAATAATATATAAATGTTTCAACTATCAACAACTTATACTACATACACCATTATATCTGTTATAAAAATAACTTTAACTCATCATACCCTATTTCAAAATTTTTAAACGGTATATAAATATTTTTTTATCATTACTGTTGTCACTGCTGCCTTGCTGTTGCTCTGTGCAACCAAATTACTTTGATGTTAACACAATTTTTATTCATTTTAATTTCTCCTCAAAATTTTTGAATACAAAGAAATTAAAATTTCAACAAAATGCTGTAAAATGTAAAAATAGATGATATTGCCTGGAGAAGAGCATAATAAACGTACAAAATTTGCATACACTCAAGTAAATAGCCCATTTATTAGTAATTTCAAGTGTTTTGTGTGTATTGTATTATAATTAATTTTAGTAACATTTTGCCTTATATATTTATGTACAGATAAGAGATTAGGTAGCTTCTTTTTGCGATGGGAGAAACACTCAATAACACTCAACAGTTAAAACAGCACATTTACACTATAGTATTTAGCTAAGACTACAAATAGTTCAATTGGAGAATAGAAGGAGAGAGGGGAAAGAGGGTAAATAAATTAATTTAAATTAAATATTTCAGTTCAGTCTCTTAAGATGCTTGTTGCTCTTGCTAAAATCTTCGACTAGTTGTACAATTTACAGTTCCATCAAATACCAAATACCAATGCCTAGGAGACTAAATTTAAGCTATGTGTGTGTGGGTGTGTGTGTGTGTGTATGTGTGGGTATATTTGCTGATGTCCATCACATTAGACAGAATTCTCCTCGAGTCCCTGCTGTGAGTAGATAGGAATTAATTGTTAGCAATTGCAATTAGTTTTGTTGACAACGGAGTTACCTTCATTAGGGGACTTATAGCCCGAGGCAGGACACTGAGTGTGCTGCCAGTTCCCGTTAGATTACTGTTCGTGGGCAGCATGTGCAACGCATTGTTCGAGCCGCGTTGCAATGTCAGCGGCGCATGTTGTCCCACCAGCGTTGTTGTAGTGGCCGACGAGACACAAGACTCCCGCTTGCCGCGTCCATAGTACGAGGTCAAAGGGCTGGTTATAAAAATTAACCTTAATAAAATAGCAACTTGGGTGTTAAATCAACAAAATCAACAGCCTAATCCAGAAGTTAATACATTTTTTAGTGATTTTTTAATTTTTAATGAAGTTATGAGAGATCAAAGTTTTCGAAAAAATGTCAAGGTCAAGGTATGGAAAATTGGCTTAAAATCGAAAATATATAAAATTTTCTGGATGATAAAAATTTAAATGCAGAATTGATTTATAGGCCAAATCATGATAAAAATGATATTCCGCTTGAAAATCGGTTAATTTTTAATGAAGTTATGAGAGATCAAAGATTTTGAAAAAATGTCAAGGTCAAGGTATGGAAAATTGGCCAAAAATCGAAAATATACAAAATTTTCTAGATGATAAAAATTTAAATGCAGAATCAATTAAGAGGCCAAATTATGATAAAAATGATATACCGCTTGAAAATCGGTTTATTTTTAATGAAGTTATGAGAGATCAAAGTTTTTGAAAAAATGTCAAGGTCAAGATATGGAAAATTGGCTTAAAATCGAAAATATATAAAATTTTCTGGATGATAAAAATTTAAATGCAGAATTGATTTATAGGCCAAATCATGATAAAAATGATATTCCGCTTGAAAATCGGTTAATTTTTAATGAAGTTATGAGAGATCAAAGTTTTTGAAAAAATGTCAAGGTCAAGGTATGGAAAATTGGCCAAAAATCGAAAATATACAAAATTTTCAAGATGATAAAAATTTAAATGCAGAATCAATTAAGAGGCCAAATTATGATAAAAATGATATACCGCTTGAAAATCGGTTTATTTTTAATGAAGTTATGAGAGATCAAAGTTTTTGAAAAAATGTCAAGGTCAAGATATGGAAAATTGGCTTAAAATCGAAAATATATAAAATTTTCTGGATGATAAAAATGTAAATGCAGAATTGATTTATAGGCCAAATCATGATAAAAATGATATTCCGCTTGAAAATCGGTTAATTTTTAATGAAGTTATGAGAGATCAAAGTTTTTGAAAAAATGTCAAGGTCAAGATATGGAAAATTGGCTTAAAATCGAAAATATATAAAATTTTCTGGATGATAAAAATTTAAATGCAGAATTGATTTATAGGCCAAATCATGATAAAAATGATATTCCGCTTGAAAATCGGTTAATTTTTAATGAAGTTATGAGAGATCAAAGTTTTTGTAAAAATGTCAAGGTCAAGGTATGAAAAATTGGCTTAAAATCAAAAATATATAAAATTTTCTAGATGATAACAATTTAAATGCAGAATCAATTAAGAGGCCAAATTATGATAAAAATGACATTCCGCTTGAAAATCGGTTGATTTTTAATGAAGTTACGAGAGATCAAATTTTTGAAAAAATTCAGCTAGCACTGACTGACAATTTTGCGAATAGTTTAGAATAGTTAAAGTCTAATTTGATTGCAATATGAGAAACCCTGACAAAAACTAAAAAGTATGCAAATAAGAATAATTGACATACTACGTTTGTTTCTTAACGGAAACTTTTGAGCAACTAACTGCACAGTGTCACAGGTGTTTGTAATTAATGCCAAAAATGTCGTTTCTGTTTGCCAACTTTCACTTACCGCATGCTCTCAGCTCTCGGGGAGCCGCCGCCCTTGGAGAAACTTTTTGTTGTATAGCTGCCAAGTTGGGAAATAGTTTTTAAGTGTTTGTTGTCTAGTGCACTTAGAGATTAAGAGTGTGTATATACATATACATACAATATATGCATATATCATACATATATACTATAGATCGAGTGAGATTGTTGAGAGGAGAGAACTAACTACTTTGAAGTGTGGACCCACCGTCGGTTCTGATTGCGTTGAATGTTGCGTGAGTCGCGCCAGGTGGATACATGATGTCGCAGCGCATTTCGCACCTCCGAGTTGAGAAAACAGTAGAACAACGACACCCAAAAGCCCTGTCAAGGCAACAGAGTAAATATTTGTTAGCCAACTGTGGAGCGACACAAGACACAAGAAAAACAAGTTGCAAAGGCTACAGTCGAGCGAGCCCGACTTTGAGAGACCGTGTTCTTATTTTATATATTACGAGAACTTCTTTTCGACGCACTTGCAGGACGACTTTTGAAAATCGCGTCTTAAATGCCAATAAATTTGTCATATCTGTATAAATGCTCAGTCAGTTGGACAAACAACTTTATATATATAGACTTATAACATATTACTTATTGACGGCACTTTTAGGACAGTTGTAAACATAATATCTGGCAAAACTCAATACTATAACTAAAAAATTATCTTTGCTTCAGAAAAATACGATTAATCTGCATCGAATATAATGGAATATGGTGTATCTAGCTCTTTGTAGTCCATGTGCTCGAACAGACGGATAGAAATAAACTATTGATGCTGATTAGGAATATTTATATAAATCTGCAATGTCTAAAAGTAGAATTAAGAAGGCTATAAAATACTTTTTACAATCAAATTAACAAAGAGTCTGTTAAGTTTATCTATTTATAAGCTATAAAATACTTTTTGATAGGAAAAAATACTTTTTGATAGGAAAAAGTATTTTATAGCCTACTTAAACCTACTTTTGCCAACTTTCTATCAAAACGTATTTTATAGCCTACTTTGGACACCACTGATTTATATATATATATAGATAAATTGAGCAGACCCTTTGTTCACTTTTTAAATACAGGGTCTACAAAGGAGTTAACAAACAGAAGAGAAAAAAAAACTTGCCTGTGTGCTGAGTAGTACGGCCCGTAGAACGGCAAACATGTGACCCATTAGTCCCGATTCGGAGGGTCCTGCCAGCACTACCAGATAGGTGATGCCAAAGAGCGGAATGAGAACGAGCAGCGCCTTTGCCGCCTTTCGATACTGACGCGTCTCCACGGTATTTGCCGAGCGGAGTTTGGTAATTAGCACCTGGCATGGAATGAAGATGATGATGAATACGAGATGAGACGCACGTGGAATTGACATGTTGACCTGGCTATATGCCTAACTCACCCACATGATGCGCAGCAGGAATGTCAGATTGATAATGAGGACAGCACAAACAGGACCCTGGAATATCCAGTCCACATTTGTCTCCACCATCCAGGGACAGTTGATGTCATACTAAGCGCGAATGAAACTTTAATGAGGCAGCTCTACCTTCTCATCACACGACTTACCTTCTCCGTATTGTAGTTAACCGTCAGTCCCTTTGCCACCGCCCAGGTAACCACAAAAACTGCTGGGCCGCCTGCCAGGTTCAGGTTGTTTTTTTGTAATTGGGGTTAGTTAATTAGATACGTGTACATACACTCAGAAAAAAATAGAACCCTTTATTTAGAAAATCGGCTTTGTTTTAAAGTCGCCAAAATAGATTGAAAAATGTCCTTAAAAATTGTTTTTTAAAAAATTACATTTCCAAAAAATATAGTTATACGGCTTTATTTCTAAAAAAATGGTGCGTATACGCTGCGTTTACTTAATATTGCGTATACGAGACATACGAAATACGTATACGCAATATTGCGTATCGCTACGTACACTTAATATTGCGTATAAGCTACGTATACTTAATATTTCGGATACGCTACGTATACTTACGTATACGCTACGTATTTTTAATATTGTGTATCGCTACGTATACTTAATATTGCGTATAAGCTAGGTATACTTAATATTTCGGATACGCTACGTATACTTAATATTTTTCTAATATTAAGAAAATCTACTCGTGAATTTAGAAAATTTTAGACAGCAAATTAAAATTAAAATTAGCCAAAGAACTATTAAAATTTTCTCTTTTTTGCGATTTTCTGAATTTCTGGGTTAAAAACGAGACTTTTTTTCTGAGTGTTTACGAAAAACAGACGAGGCACACATCAAACTTACCCCAGCCAATTGAGGCGTATATATTGAAGCGTATGTTATCGCCCGAGAAGGTCTTGACCACCAGCATATATAGATACAAACCCTCGACCAGCATCCAAAAGAAATTGGTCAGCGTGAAGAAGTGAAAGAGCGTGACAAGAGCAATGCAACTGCTCAATCCACTGCGAATAGAGATCTAAGAGAAGGAGATGGTGGAAGAGGAAAGAGGGAAGTGGCAGTTGATATGTGGTATAGATATAAAGTGAACTGGACAGAAGGGCACGTCTCTCACCTGCACAGACAGCAACAGAATCCAGAACAAAGCCGACATGATGTACGTGAAAAACAAATTGGCATGGATGGTGTTTCTCAGACAACGTAACTCTCTAAGAGAAAGGGAAGAGAGAAGAAGAGAAGAAGAGGAAGATACGTGGTTAAAAACAGCACAACAGATACATGTATGTAGTATATGGCCAACTTCACACTCACTTGTAGTAGGCGAAAACAATCAGCGCTAAAGTTAGCGAGACAAGGCTCAAAGCATAGCCAATATAATAGAGAATGGTCGGTAGTTCAACGATAGTCTCAAACTCCCCCACCGTCTCGGGGGCGGGGAGATGGGCGCAGGCATCGTAGTTCGTATACTGCTCCCAGCTGCCATTGTAATTGCAGAAGCGTGTGGCATTCTCTGCACATTGAGAGAGAGAGTACAAGAGAATAAATATATAAGAGTGAAACGTGCCTTACTTATAAACTAATGTTAATAAGAATAGCAGCGGAATTTAGAAATTTATTACCACACACTTTTAATTAGCGGGCAACATTTCAACCGAAAAAATCAATAATACGAACAAGTTTAATATGTAATTACAATTCCTATGCAAACAGTCAATTAATTTCATGCTGAAACTTTTCAAAGAAAAAGAATGAGTTTTTTAATATTATTCAGGGGTGCCACGGACCACTAAAATAACCAAAAATATCCTAAAAATATACGGATTCTTGGGAGATATTAAGTTGGTTTCATTTTCATTCTATTTTTTACCCCTGTAATTTAAAAGTTTTCATTTATCCACTTTTAAATTTGGCATTCAGATAGAAATTTGTAAACTTTTGTAAATGAAAATCAAATAAATAAATATATAAATTTAATTTAAAGGTACCAAAGGTAAAGGTAAAGGTAAAGGTAAATACCAAAATAAATATTTTAACATATTTTTAAATGAAATTAAATTATCTAAAACCAGAAGGTTAAAGGTCACTACTTACTGCTGTTGTCGTAGTGTATTCCCTGCAATTCATCCATGCACTGCAACACGGCCAATGTGCCTCGTGCTGTGCGTGGCCAGCAAAGAATCGAGTCGAATTGCGTGTTGCAATAATCGGTGGCATTGCCGTACGTTGATGCCTCAAGGTGTTGCTGCACCAGACAGTGCAGCTCGACGCTTTGATTGATCTCATCCAGATTGCTCTGTGTCCAAGCAGAGTCATTAACGCTGCTGCTCAATGAATTCCCAACGATTCCATTGTCGTTGTTGTTGTTGTTGTTGTTGTTGATGTCGTTGCCGTGTGGCAAGTTGTTGTTGCTCATTGCTGCTGCTGCTACTTCAGCTGCCGCTGCATTTTGGCAAGTTGTCTATAAGATAGAAATTCTAGTATCTTTTACAAATCTAAACATCATAATCAGACCACATTTTAACAAGTGTATTGTGTATCCCACAAAGCCACAAAATGGCTAAGAAACCAGGAGATTTTATTAAAATAATGAAGTGTGTGCGTGTGTGTGACAGCACTGTATTTTCTACACTGTATTTTCAACATATATACACTGAAAAAAAGACCAGCTTCTAAAATCAAGAACTTAAAATTGCGTATACGCTACGTATACTTAATATGACGTATACGCTACGTTTACTTAATATTGCGTATACGTAATACGTATACTTAATATTGCGTATACGTAATACGTATACTTAATATTGCGTATACGCTACGTATACTAAATATTGCGTATCGCTACGTATACTTAATATTTCGGATACGCTACGTATACTTAATATTGCGTATACGCTACGTATACTTAATAATGCGTATACGCTACGTATACCTAATATTGCGTATACGCTACGTATTCTTAACGTTTCGTATCCGCCACGTATACTTAATATTGCGTATACGCTACGTATATTTAATATTGCGTATACGCCACGTTAACTAAATATGTATAACTTTTATTGCTGTTTAGACCAAAACTCTAAGTTTTGAGACCAATATTTTGATTTTAGAAAATTTTTTTTAGTGTATAAGTGTATGTGTGTGTTAATTGCATTGGCCAACAAAGCTCTAGCCAAAATGGCCCAAAGGGCAACAGTTTAAAGCGCCATAAAGTCAACGGCACGAAAATTGCATTTTCTGCCAAAGTCAATGCCAAGGAGCTTTTCCTATAGGCCGGACTGCCTTGCTGGCTGCTACATTGTTGCTTCTGGCCATACTAACATAACATGGCCCACAGTGCTATAAAAATTCATTAGCTTGCAAAAAGTTGGCCAACAAAATAGGCACAACAAAAGCAACAACAACAATTGACTGACTGACAGTTCGGTTTGGTTATAAAGAAAACTGTGTGTAAGTCTGTGGTTTTGGCCAATTTGTGTACGTGGCTGGCAAAGACAAAAAGGTAGGCCATCATAGAAATTAGAGGCTTGGTCGGGGGAAAGGGGCGTTTCGACCCAAACCTTTGGAGTCAGCAGGACCCAAATCTTGCATTTATGTGCTGATAATAAATGGCATAAATGATGCATCGTTACATTAATGCATGGCATAAAAACACTCACACACACACAAACACACCCTCACACACACACATGCGCACGTAAACAGATAATAAATATGTAGATGCTGTGCCAAGCGAAGCGTGCAGACAGTGAGCGAGAGAAGTAAGCGCCCAAGCGGAAATGGTTTTTCTTTGAATGTGCACAAACTTCCGACGAAAAGGTTTCATTTTTAATAGTCCATATTACATTATGTATTAGGCCGAATAACTAATCATAGTTCCGAGTAAATGCTTAACATTTATTTATGCATAAAGCAGAATAAATAAATAACAATTTCAAATTGGTTTTTTTTTTGCGAAAACTAATTTTATTAATAATTAAATCACAGCATTAAAATATTCCATGAAACGAGAAAAATAGCAACGTTTTCATCTGTTTATTTTTATATTTCATATTTAAATAAATTTTAAAGTATTTCTTTCAACATTTTTTTCCTGAATATTTTGCGTCACATTTTTTTTTTTGAGTCCTTTGAGGTTGTTCTATTTTTATATTTCACTGTGTGCAACGCCTCATATTTCTTTTTTTTGCCTTTTGTTGTACGCCCTTTTGCTGTAACTCTAGTTGTTTTTGTTGCCGTTTGTTGTTGTCTCTCTGGTTGTTTTTGTTGTTTTTGTTTATGCCGCCTAGCTCGTAAATTAGAGCAAAACCGCCGACAAGATTATTCCTGCACATGCCCAAAGCTCATTTCCTTGCTGATAGACAAAACGCGATCCCATTGGCCCAGTTCGCTTTTAGCCAACTGCAATTGCGGCTCAAAGAACATAACATACACATTTCAATTTAGAGCCGCAATTTGGCAAATTACTTTCGCCGCGAAAGAAACCAAAAAAATTAGGCAAAGAATTCAAATAACCAAGCACTTAATTGCCTCATAAATAAGCTGAAAATGACAAGCTTAACACAAGGCAAATAAAAAAGAGATAAGTGTAGCAGAAAAACCCAAAAATTTAAATTAAAATGAAAATATGATGGCTAATTGCATATTTGATTTCAATTAGACGCAACGGGAGAAGGGACAACAAAATGTCCGACACAATTCATTGGACGCAAATGCAAATTTATTTTGACAGCTTAGCCACAGACAAAACAAGCACACACCCTTAAACACAACATACACACACACATATATATATACATATATATTTTTGCAGTTGAAATGTGTTCATCTGACAATCTCGTTTATGGCATTCACAACTTGATGAATGTCCAACTCGCATCATAAAATATTTCCAGCTTGGTCAAATCAACGCAAAAATAAAAGGGACATTAGGACAATTGCCGTTGGCAGACGCAAAAAAAGCTAAGCCAAAATGCCCAAATAAGTTTACTCGCCTGGCAAATACTCTATGGTATATAAAAAACTGCAAAATAAAACGAAAGTTTCGATTTGATTAAAAAAATGGTCTGCTGAAAATAAAAAAAAGTACTAAAAGGATGATAAATTAAAAGACAGCTGTGACTTTTGCAAAACTTGCAAAATTCGTGAGCTTTCTAGCTTTTTTTAGGACATACTCGTATCTACTAAAAAACGGAAAAAAGAGCAGACTTACATGTAGAGAGAAATACGAAAAAAACAGCTGAACTTGGTCAGCTCGTCTAGACTGTTGTTTAACAGGATGGCCAGATACTTCTTTTAACCATTTCTTGAAGAGAATGCTTGCCTCACAGATACCCTTTAAAAACATTCGGGCCGAATGTGGACTTAATTTCCGAATGATCATTTTGGCTCATTCATAATGAATGTAAATATTTATTGCCATTCGCCCCTGCGAATTTCAGTATTTTTAATCGAACGCCCGATTGTTATCGATAAACTCAAGAGGAACAATTAATTTTCACCTTAACCAGCTGTTTTGGTCGTGAATAGAAAAAAATGAGCCACATTCCAATGTGATCGAATGTGGAAAATGTGAGTGGTCGTGGAAATAGCCTATAACTCGACTGTTGCTTAATTTGTTGGACTCACTGATACTCTCTCTCTTATCTCTCTCTCTCTCTCTCTCTTGAGACGTTTGCATGACAATAGGGTATAAAAAGGACACATCTGTAGATGGACAAATAAAATGCACGCACAAATACAAATACAAGCAGATCGAATCGGATATGTGGAATATGTACGTTGTGGGGATAATGTACTATAACGTTTGCTTATTTGTAGCTGCTTCCTTGACAGTTTCGCCTGCCCTTTAGTTGCCTCCCTGTCTACTCCCAGTTCCCTGTTCCCAGCTCCCTGTTCCCAAAGCTATCGTACATGCTATTAAAGAAGATTGTATCTAATCTCGTGCGATTGCACACAATGGATTTGCCAAAGGCGACAACAGACGCACACACATACACACATGACCTACACACACACATGACATACACACACACACTCGGAATCGAATTCCTGCGGTTGAATGAGAACCGTTGGAATGGGGAATGCGACAAAACTTGAACCTCAAGCTTGTCCTGCCTCCATGTGCGAAAGTGTCTGCAATTTCCGGTTGCTGCTCTAATGCTTTTAAATGTTTACGTTCCTTGCTGCTCATCTTGCGTCTAGTAATTGTCGAGAATGCCACAGTAGAATTGAAAGTATAATATATATATATATATATAATTTCAGATGCCACAAATGCTGCATTGTTCTCTCATTTACTGAGCAACATTTACTCGACAACACATTTAATAGCTGCACTTTCTGGCCAAAGATTGAAGCGGCAATTGGCCAAGTTGCTGCTTGTGACACGCGTGCACAGTTTCCGCTTGCATTAAAGACGTTTTCATTAACAAGCGCCGTTGAAAACAATATATAAAGCGACATGGTCAGGATGTAACAAAAAGGCCAACTTGATTGCTATTTTTAGCAGTCAGCTTTCATTATTGTCGCTCATTAAATTTTATATGCATAAAACAGACAATGAGGTCGCGACGCATTGAAAAATTCATGAGCAAATGTTACGCATACGACGCGTAAGCCCTCTTGCAACACTGTTGGTCTATATGTACTTATTTTTACGCCTATTTGATTAAAATGAGACTGCAAAGCTGAGCTTGAATTACGTTCATAGGCATTTCAATGCAATTTGCTGTTATTTGTGTACGTTATTTGTATAGAAATAAATAAATTACGTATACGTGTGTATTAGACTACTGCTAAGGGTATGTTCGAGTATGAGTAAGCAAATCAACTCAGAGACTCGGTCGCAAATCAAATCAGTTAGCATGTTCGATCATGACTCGTGACTCGATCGAAACGAACGCTCACAAACGATAACGATCAAATCAGATCGTATACTCCGCGTATACTTAATATTGCTTATACGCTGCGTATACTTGATATTGCTTATACGCTGCGTATACTTGATATTGCGTATACGCTGCGTATACTTGATATTGCGTATACGCCGCGTATACTTGATATTGCGTATACGCTGCGTATACTTGATATTTCGTATACGCCGCGTATACTTGATATTGCGTATACGCTGCGTTTACTTGATATTTCGTATACGCCGCGTATACTTGATATTTCGTATACGCCGCGTATACTTGATATTGCGTATACGTACGCCATGACGTATACGCCGCGTATACTGAATATGAACTTATTTGGCCTATTACGTCAATCTACCATAACTTTGCCAAAACTGAACCGGTTTTCATGCGAAATACCATTTTGATCATTATTTGGCCTCTATATTGATTCTGCATCGAAACTTTAATTATTTAGAAAATTTCATATTTTTGTCATCACTGTCACTGTATAAATAATAATACGAAATAATATTTCGTATACACCTATACGTATACTTATTATTGCGTACAATTTTTATTTAGACTTTTTTTACTAGAAAATATCAGGAAAATTAAATTTAGCCTGCCTTTAATAAAATAAAATAAAATACTATGCAAGTAAAATAGATAAATTAAACATATATTCAAATAGATAGAATCCTACGGCTCCCCTAGGCACCATATACAGGTTGTAGCTACAGTACAAACAGGTAGATAGTTCAGAGAGGGCGCAATTGTTTTGGGGCAAGTGTTTTTGCTTTTATGCATCCGCTGGCGGCAATCAAATTTGATGGCGGATGGCGTGAAAAACGCAAGTATTTTTTCCACTGGTCAAAGGTCAACGACGGGGCTTAAACAAGGGTTTAAATCTTACGTAAGTAAGGATACTTTCAGCTATGAATCGTTGCTGTGTCTAGACAAACATCATGATTTTTAGCTACTTTCTTCCGCTTTGTTGCCTCGTATGTTGGCTTTTAGGAGTGAGAGCTCCCCCCTCACCTGTGTCACATTTTTTTGGCCCTTATCCCGTCTTGATGACCGGCCATTTAAAGCAGAATCTGGGTCCGTTGCCAACAAGTGTTGCGTTTTATTGTCTCGCCATTAACGGTTTCCCGTTCCGCTCGAATTCGGTGGCACGTGCAGCTTTTTGTGGCACGCGCTGCAGCTACGTGAGTGCCGAGGGGATGTGAATGTGGATGTTGCTAACAAGCTGAGGATTTGCTTTGAGCCCTGCTCGCATAAATCCATAAAGATTCGTGCAACAAAAGCGAAAAACAAACACAACGTGAGAAAAAAAAGCAAGTACGTGTGTTGCGAAATCTGTTATTTATGGGCTCAATAAAAATATGGCTTAATGCAATGCAAGTTTGCCAAATAAGACAGAGATTTGCCAAGGAGATTGGATATTATATGATGTTGTTGTGAAGTGGTTGCCTGAAAAGGAAGTTCATCAAATCAAATAAAATCCAAATTGAAAATACATTAAAGCAGAACCCTAAAAGTAGGCAACAAGTTTTGGCCAACCCCAAATGCGGAAATACATTAACATTGATGCCCAAAAGTAGGCAACATATTTTTTTCTCATCTCAATTTCTCAATTGCCTGCCATTGTTAGAGATGACAACAATAACAAGTTGTAGCTGTAACTGTAACTATAGCTATAGCAGCTATAGCTACAGATATCGATGTCGTTGTTGAAGTGGATTTTCTAATGGAGTTTTTGGCAATCGATATTGCACTGAGTGGACCTACACACACACACACAAGGCACAACAATGTGGCCAATTGCCAATCCTTCTATTCTTTGCCATCCTCTTCATTCCCATTGTATCGCTAGCCATTGTTGGCTTAGGTGTGGGTGTGTGTGTGTGAGTGTGTGTGTATTGCCTTTAGCCTGGCGTTTTAATTAAGTGCACTAGATGATTTTTACTTTACACCCACACACACACACACACATGTAGCACTTACCTCTACTTTAAGGGAGAACTGAGTGTCTGCAGTCTCAGTTAGTTAGTTAGTTGTATTAGTTTACTATTATCGCTAAGCTAACGTGGATTTCTCATTTGACCGCAGCTTAGCAAAATCCTTTGTCCTTTGTCCTTTGCCACTTATTTGCCAGGGCTTAAATGTGTTTAACGCCTTCTAAGCTGCAAAATGATTATGCTTAAGCGCTTTTCTCCTTCCCTCTCTCTCACTTTCTGTTGTCGTTGTCTTGGTTATTGACACAACCACACACTCACACACCAACACACACATGTACTACTTGTTGTTTTCATATACGCACTTTAATGCTGGATTATTTGCCATAGCATTACATTTTTTATTATTTTTTGCAATTATTACACGGCCAACGCCTCGAATTAATAATTCATCAAAATAATATGCGTTGACAAACAATTTGCAGGCACTGTTGAATATGCACTCAACACACACATTTGAACTTTAAATACGTTTGGTATTTGAATCACTCGATTTAAATATTCGGATTCAGTTGGATTTATTCACTTTATCTGTCCGCTATTCTCGAACCGCACTCGTTCACTTGCCGCTGATAACTGAATGTTGACGGAGCATCTTAACAAGACTGCCGACCATCAAGTTCTTACCACTTTTTCGCTTCGGCAAAATGGCGCGAAACATTTGCAATCCACAAAAAGCTCGGCGAAAGCTACGTTCCACATGAAAGTTAGAGGCTGTATTTTTTCTATTTTTTTTTTGGTTCAGTCTCATTCTCAACAGGTGTGTGTGGGCTGTGAGTTTAGTGAAATATTTTCTAGGAAATGCAATTTTTGTTTTTCTTGCCTGTCTAGCTGCTGGTTAAGCGTCTTCTAATCCGCTCATTTGATTTATGCAAATATTTGTGAATTTCAAGCATTTTGTTGGCCTTTTCGAGGGATCTGTTTATTTAGGCAACATGCAGGCTAAAGGATATAATGGATATGATAACCTTGCCGCTTTGAAGTTGTCCCTTTTGGCACTTTGACAGTTGCCTCCTGCCACGTTGCAGCTAATCAAATTAAACTCGAGTGAGGCTCGTGTCACCATTTATTAAAATGCCAATATGCGTCAGGTGCTTGCCCTCGAATTGCCCGAGAGCGTACTGTAAATTGAAAAGACAAAAAGAAAATACCCGAAAAAAATAAAACACAACTCTGACACGCCCACACACACACACACGCACACACACTTGTATTTATATAAAAAGCAAACGAATCTGCTGATAATAACACAATGACAAAACATTAGGCCCCCAAAAGTTGAGGGATAAAAATGCGTCTGACACATTTAAAAAGAGTCCTTAAAATTCTTGACAAAAAAAAATACACTCTCTTCTCCTTTCCCTTCTCATACTACAAGTAAATTCTAATGTCAACTGCCACTCGAGAGCATTTAAATTTCATTTTAAAAATTCAGTGGCAAAAGCAAAGACATGTAGACATTCACGGTAGATGTTCCGAATTCCTGATGTCCTCATGTCCTGAAGTCCTTTCTCTGTTTGCTTTTGCTTTTGCAGATATTAAAGCTCACGTTCTGTCATTACGATTGAATTTAACGTGCCGCATTAAGAGTTTAAGCATCCTATAAAAGAGGTAAAAGTGCCCTATTGAATCAAGTTCTAGATCGATTGTTAAGACAAACAGCACAAAAGTTTTTCAATTTCGCCACAAGCAACTGAGAAAACTAACAGAGTTAACTGTTTTCGCATTGTTCCAAAGAGTTGAGTGCGATTTGTCGCCAGAGAAAGTCATCAATTGTCTATTGTTACACTTGGGATTAGTTGCAATCGATTGAAACTATCACTAAATTCTTTTACTCTGAAGTATAGAGTCAGATACATTTTGTATCTAGACTGTATTATTTTAATATTTCCACATTGATTTAACTATTTTGCTCTATGATTTTGCGTTAGGTACGGATATTGTAGATTTTAGGATAAAGTACTTAAAATCAAAAAAAATAAATATGAATTTAAATATATTCATATTTAATTTAAGTATTATAATATTTAAAAAATAAACATAACATTATTGATTTAATTTTGCATTTGTATTAAAGTGAAAAACAACTTTCAAATATAATTTTCTTTATTTATTTGGTTTTATTTTCCTTTCTTTTTTTAAAATTTTTTTATTTTAATTTTGTTTTTTACAGTTTAATTTATTCTTAAAATTTAAAAAAAAAAAATTTTTAATTGTTTTTTTAATTAATTTTTTTTATTATATTTTAATGAATTTAAAAACTTTTACTTCGATTTAATTTTTTTCTGACTCTTCTCCTTAGCATAGTACAGAGTGAGATTCAAACCCAGGCCATCGAACTGAAAAATTGAATTTTAATATAAGACAATCAAATTTATTTGTTTTAACTCTGTGTATTTTTATTAGTGTAGTTTTTAGCTCTGCTTAACTAGAAATTGTTGTATTTTTAACTCACATTCATAGTTTGTATATCATTAAGAACTGCTTGAACTTACCTGAGGCACTCCATTTATTTTAATCTCACAAAGTGCACTTTAATATATCGCCAAATTAGTTCATAACCCAAAATCATCTGCAACTTCTTCAGCTTAGTGGCTAAGAGCCTCAGACAACCGCAAAGCATTTGAGAAAGCAATCTCAGCTATCTGAAGATGAGGATGAAGATGGCGTCGAGGATGATGATGATGATGATGATGATGAAGCTCAACAATAGGCTGACATAAGCTGTCATCCAACAATGCGTTGAGAGAACAACACACAACAACAACAACAGCAACATAATAAATAAGCGCATTATTTATGCATGCTTGAACTATTCCCGTTAATGTCTTTATCCCTGCTAACAACTGCTGACTGTCACTGTATCAAGTTAAATTAATAATAATAAATATTTTGTAGGTAAGCTTACATTTTCCAACACCTTGGTTAATCGAACTGTTAAAGTCTTTGAGCTACAGAATTTAAAATATATAACAAGCAAAATTATAACAATTTTTTAATTTATTGCGATTTTGTACTAAACAAAAAACAATTGTAATCACGTTTTGGATTTTAATTTGCTAACAAGATTTTTGTGCTGTAACCAATTTCAGCCATTTTCAGATTCCTAATTCTTAGTGAAAATAATGTTTCGAAAAATTGTTAATCATATACAAAGAATAAAAAACAGAACTAGACGAATAGTTGTTCAGATTCATAAATAGCTACACCCATAAAGTAATCTGGTGGCTTATCGTAAATGTTAAATAAATAATTCTGCTGGTTTATGGTAAATGTTAAATATATATATTCGGTGCAAGAACATTACGCACAAAGAAAACTTCCTTATATTTAGTTTACTTCTTTAAGTTCTCGTCAAACACAATTTTATTCTGAGTTTCGACGCGAAAGAAGCAAGTTCATTTGTTAAAAACAGTGTGTGCCTTAAAATCACAAATTCTAAATCAACAAATTGTAAATCATAAAAAAATGCTAAAATCCTTTTGTTGTATGGACCTTAAGACCGCCGGCAAGGTTATCGGCTGGTTCAATATTTTGAGGTCATTGTTATACTGTGTAGGTTTTATATTTGCAGGGAAAGGCTTGAGTCCATTAGTAGGTAAGATATAACCTCACATACAAACGCTAAAAATTTATTATATCTGAATTGTTACTTCAAGTCTGCGGTGATTGGTTCATTATAATATTGAACCTAGTGTGTTCGGCGTTCCTTGTCCTGGGAATAAATAGGGTAAGGCCATTGTTTATCTAAGTTGTACTTGTTAAGCCTATCTCTACTTTTTTTAACCAGGAACGTCATTCATTCTTTCTACCCTGGCTCATATGCATTGGCATTGTTTGGGCACTTGAAACTGTTCTAGTTATCGAACTCTTAATTAATAAATCTTCAGCTGATGCACTTGGAATATCTTTCCTTTATTGTATATTTTCCGGTAAGTAATATAATTTTCATTAAGCTCTTAAGTGTTATTTCACATATTTGGATTTCTTACAGGTTTAATAATGTACAGTTACTATGCCATCTACTCGCTGTATAAACAGATAAAGCATTCCATCCATCTTAAGTCCTCTTTGGTTAATGCCACTCATGGAATGCCAGATGCCAATTTAACGTATCCCACCAACGTCGTCACTGTCAAGGCTACCCAAAATCCAGAACAAGGCACTTCTAAGTTGAGTTATATGTAACATTGACTATTAATTGTGTTCACATTTTATTATAAGCTAAGCTGTTCTATTCAAAAATTGCACTAATAAAAATTATTTAATTATTAACTATTGTTGCTTAAAAAAAACAATTTTTTCCGTTATTTTTGGAGTATCAAATACCTCTTCCCGGTCACTTTAATTTATTTTGTGAGCTTTTTTAATGATCAGTCATTCGATTTCTTATAAAATCTTTCAGATTGAACCTTAATACAAAAAGAAAAACTCTTAAATACAAACGATTTTTAAATTTGTAATTATTTCACAATGTTTTTTTTTGAATATACCACTAGTTGTTATGCAACCGAAGGTTAGGTTAAATTTAAATAAACCATATTGACGTCAAAGTGTGTAACCCACATATTTCAAAATTTCACTTTTTTATGAGACATACATGCGTAAGAAATTTGTTTTACTGCTAAATTAGAACATTGATTGCGAAAGTTCTGGTCACTCCACTATTAATAACGAAAATTTGAAGTTTAATATTCAATTGCAATAAAAGTTTATACGTTTTGTGTATTAAATCGATATAATTTACTAAAATTTTAAATTAACAAGTTTTTTGAGTTGTTATCAATTTCAGTAAATTTTAGATGTCTGACTCTTAGTGAACATAATGTTACAAAAATTTCTTAAGTCACATACAAAAATGAAAAATAGTACTAGACGAATAGTTGTTCAGATTAATAAATAGCTACACTCATAAATTAATCCGGTGGTGATTCGTGGTGGTTATGACAAATGTTAAATATACTGATTTGGTGATAAAGTATTACGCACATCGAAGACCTCCCTTATAAGAATTTAGTTTTCTTCTTTTAGTTGCGTGAAACACATTTTTATTCTCAGCTTCAACGCGAACGAAGCAAGTTCATTTGCTAAAAACTGTGTGTGTCTTAAAATCATAAATTGTAAACTACTTACTTCTGTATTGTACTTTCGGCTCGTTTATAAAAACAATCGAAAAATAAAATAAAATGCTGGAATCAATGTGCTGTTTAAATTTAAGAAAAGCCGGCAAGGTTATCAGCTTAGCTTCTCTTATGGTCTCATTGATATTGACGATTTTAATTTGTGAAAAATTGAGTTATATTAATGAGCATTATATTTATTATCTGACCATATCTGGTAAAGTATTGCCTAATAGACAAGTGCCATGAAATTACTTGAACAGTGCAACTTTTTACTTACAGATACAGAATTCTATTCCGCAATTTTGACCGGTGTCTTATTGTATTTTATATTTTCGGGCTTGCTTCTCCTGGGCACAATTAAGGTAAGGCCAATATCCATCTATATATTTGTTGTCATGCCAATCTTTTATTATAAAATACAGGAACGTCATTTGCTCATTCTACCCTGGCTTAAATACTCTGACGTTCTATTGCTATTTAGCGCTTCTGGAATGCTCTACTGTTGTATAATATATATTGTTAGAGAACCCAAACAGTATTATAAGGGAGTGGCCTATTTGATCGTGTACAGTGCAATACTCGGTGAGTGAAATGTAATTGAATTAAACTCTAGAAAGTAATGTTTCATATTTTATTAAAGCTTTTGGAACGTACATTAAATGTGTCGTCCACTCATTGTACAAAGAGGTGAAGAAATCCAACAATCAGTATGTCCCATTGAACCCAGTTACGGTTGCAACACCAATAACTCATCTGGAGACTACACAAGTTACTGTTGCAATACCAATATCCAATCCGGAGACCGGAACCGGCAATTTTGGTTATGTTAGAATTTAGCTCCAACTTTAATTAAAAAATGAAAATATCTCTTTTATGTGCTATTTCATCATCAATAAAATGACATATTCAAAAATATAATAAATACATAATTTCAAAGAATTTCAAATAGTAAACTTTTTAATAAAGTAAAAAAATAAAATAATTTAAAAAAATCAAAATCAAATTAAAAATAAAATAATATGTAATATAAATTTCGAACTGTAAAGAAAAAATTTAAATAATGAACTATATTATAACTACTAGTTATTTAAAATCTTTTGAGAACGCGAAATACTTAAGAACCAGCAAAACATTTGTTGTGAAAATGGTTAATAAGCCCAATTTGTTATCTTAAAAATTAGCTTATTATAAAATCACTTATATATTAAGCAGATATTAAATATTAATTATTCATAGTAACAAAAACTCTTTTGCTTTCTTAGCTTTGTAACGCCCCAATTTAAGCATACCCCAACTATTAATAGTCAATGTAATTCTGTGTATTTAGCGATGATTACAGTCCATTTATCTTGTGGTATTTCCCCAAAAAATAAAAGTCACGCACTGACAGTCATCGGGTGAAAGCGATTCCCCCTAAAAGTGGGAACAATTGTAACCATCATCGGTTGAACCAATCTTTCGATGTGTCACCTTCAACTGACGCATTGGACCAAAGGCCGCATTTTTGATATTAATTTTATGATGACGAACGATAACAAGCTCATTAGAATTTCCTATACAATAGACTATATAAAGCGCAGATTTCCAGCGAAACGAGTTTAATTCATTTGCCACGCTTCGACTGAATATAAAGTTGGTTAAAATGCAATCAACGATTTTCCAGAGCGTTGCATTTTTAATGGTGAGCGTGAAGAGTTAAAAAACTCTTTCACTTTGATTTTATTCATATTTTATTTACTTTGCGCAGCTGTCACAGATGCTTTTGCAATTGCCGTGCCACGCCCACGCCGCCTACAATTGCTCATCGCCGCCGAACTTTAACAATTTCGTGAGTACATACAATTAAACAGGAAGACTGAATTAATTCACGATTCACGATTCATGAATTCATTGGCAGGACATCAACTCGTGTTGCCGCACACCGGAAATCAATCTGGGCAACGTGCCACAAAAGTGCCAGAAGCACGTAAATCAATTGAAATCGGCTAATGAAAAATATCCGGCATATGCGCATCTGGTAAGTTCATGTAATTGCAGTTGATACTATGATTGTTCTGACTATGAATTCACTCCTGACAGTGCTATCCGGATTGCATTTATCGCGAAACTGGCGCCCTTTTAAATGGCAAATTGCAAATGGATAAAGTTCGTGAATTTCTACAGGAACATGTGCATCGACGAGATCGTGAAATTGTGCCACATATTGTGCGCTCCTTTGAGACCTGCACGGACAACAGTGCGTATGCGTAACTTACACTTTAAGTCTTTTAAAATCTCATTAACTTAGTCTTTCTCTCTCGCAGTTCATGGACACATGAAGTCAAGCAAGCTGCAGACTTATAAAGTTCTTCCCCAAGGTTGTTCACCCTATGCAGCCATGATCTACAGTTGCGTCAATGCGGAAACCTTTCTCAACTGTCCCGCCAAAATGTGGAAAACGGATCCAGCTTGCAACGTGGCCAAAGAATTTGCCCAGCAATGTAATCCACTTCCACATGTTCCACTGCCCATTAGTTAGGCATGATTAACTTATCATTAAATCACTTTAATTTAAACATTTTTGTGTTCTAAATAAACTGAAAAACAAATCTGTTTTGTGTTTTGTTTATAATTAGCGTTTAGGCCACAATACTGACCCTGGCTAAATGAGCCATGTCAAATGCTTAGTGGCTGCCTTAGCCATGTTTCTTTCAAGGTTCAGCACTCAAAGAACTCAGTTGAAATCACAATGAATCATTTAAATTTGATGACAATTTGCTGCCTGCTCATTTGTTGCGGCGTGGAGGCTGCTTTTAAGGACTTTGTCATAGGAGCTGATTCAAAAGAGGTGCCTTTAGATTAACTTGAAAACTATTATTAATAAATTTAAAAAAAAAAAAACATATGTATTAAATTAAAAAAAAAAAAAAAATTATCATAAAAAAAAGTTTATTAAGTTTAAAAAAAAGTGCATTCAATTAAAAAAAAGTGCAGTCAATTAAAAAAAAAGAGTATTCACTAATAACAATAAAAAAAAGGTATATTCAATTAAAAAGAAAAGAGTATTCATTTAAAAAAAAAAAGTGTAATCAATTACAAAAAAAAGAGTGTATTCAATTAAAAAAAAATCAATTAAATTAAAAAAAAAGTCAATTAAATTAAAAAAATAATGTATTCAATTAATAAACAAAAAAAAAGTTTACCCTTTGTAGTAACAATTTAATTTCTTTACAGCATGTAAATCAAAATGTCTTGGCTTTTGGCTGTGGAGCGGAAGAGGAAAAGGAACAAGAAATTTTTGATCTGCAGGATATGTTGCAGGATGGCAATGCGGATACCCAGCAAATACTCAACATGTTGCTGCAACATGCCCAACGTCTGGGACTCAGTCTAGAACAATTAGGTAAGATTGAGGTCAAAGTTCAATCATAAAAGAAAATAATAAATAAATACTACATTTTTTTTATATATTCAAATATAGCACAATTGCATTCTATGGAGCATGCTGATCCATTCGATGCGGAAGTTGGCTGCAGTGCAGCAGAGTCGCTCAGCTATGGCGAGCAGCCTAGTTGGTATGATGTGTTCTTCAACTAAATTAAATACAGTAAAGCTGCTTTCAAATAAACATCAACTTTATGCAACTTATAAGTTAAGTCAACCTTGTCAATTCACAGGCTCTAATGCGATTGCACATGCTGCTGTTGGTCCAGTTCTCAATTGGACAATTATTAAATACATGTTTGTAGGCACAAATTCCATACAACATGGCTAGAGGGGAACATTTGGCTTTATCCGGAAAACGGCGACGTTTCAGCGTCTTTAGAATTTCCTCCTCCTTGGACTTGCACTTAACAAATCCCTCCATAAACAGTTCTTTTAAATGCTGTTGATCCTTAAATACTTGGTCCATCATTAGATCCATTTTATCCAATACCAGCTGGGTGCCATTGAGAACTCCAGCAGTCTTATAAATGCACTCAAAGCTGCACTAAAAATGGTATATTAATAAGACAAGAGTTTGCTTAAAAAAACATTGCATACTTACAGGCCAAATATGTAAGCCATTAAGTATCAAATGGCCACAACGCTTCTCATAGGGCTTGAAATTAATATCTGGAAATCTGCAACAGCTCTGCGTTGACTTGAAAAGAAAAAAAATTATGGAAATTTAACAAATTAATTTTAATTACTCAAATTCAATTTTATATAGCATACTTTTGGGCTTTTAAATATTAAAATGGCAATAGTCTCAATTCTACTTACAGGAATATCGACCCTCTCAGTGCAGACCTTTTGAGTTGGTCCTGCCAGGACATTTAGCAGAGATAACAGTAATATGGTCAACGAGCCTAGCATGCTATAACTTTACTGTTATTGCACAGTCCAAAAATACCGTATATAAGCGAACTTTTGGTCAGGAAGTAACTCATTACCAAGTTAATACTATTCATTTAAAACAATTCGCAATTAATTTTGAATATTAACTTTTATGAATGAATTGTTTATTTACAACTGAATACACACACTTCGATTATAATCACATTTGCAATTGAGCATAAAGTCGCGTGCTTCCTCGCACAATTTACTGCTACGCCAACTGGCCGAGGGGCAATGAACAAATACATTTTCCACCATGCACATTCCCAGGAAAACGGGAATTGTGGAGCACTTTTCTTTACCAAAAGTCCGTCTTCTCAAGCGCTGCATCAATTTGTCTGTATTTTCCGTGCAATTCTGCAAGGATCTCACGTAGACATCGACAAAGTCCTTGTTATTGCCGAGCAATTCCTGCAGCATTCTCTCGGCATTTTCCACATTCAATTGCTTGCCACTCAGCAATTTGCCTGTCTGGAAAATACACTCATGCAGGCACTGTAAAAACAGAACATACCCTACATTATCTTGTACTCATTTACAGGGTATATTCATACTTACTGGTGACATTCTAGGTGTGCCCTCTTGCATGTATCTGCCACATTTCCCTCGAAATACATCAAAGTTGAAATTGGGTCGCGCACAACAATTTGAAACAGTCTACATAAAGTCTACATTGTCATATCTTATAAATATATTTCTTAGCTAACTCACATTATAGTCCAATCTCTTCGTACAGTCGAGCTCAGCTTGGTTGGTCAACACAAATCTGGCAAAGAGGCAAAAAATTAGAGCTGTACACTTGGTTAACATTGTGGTTGTTCTGACCCGTTTACTACTATTCGTAATGCTATTTATACCTTATCGATTCAGGGACTTTGTAAATTAATGTAGCGCACCCAAAATATACAACTAATTGGACAATAAATTGCTTTTTTTTATTATTATTTTCTGTCTACCTTTTTAATACCCTCGAAAGATTAATTTACGTTAAGAGTAGTTTAAAATAACAATGCTTTCAATATAACCAAAAAGGTTTGCAGCTGAAGTTCCTTAAGATTTTATAAAGCTACTGCTTAAATAAAAAATCTACGATTACTATTAAATTTCTATAAATCTAACTTTGATATTGATAAGAATATAGAAATTATTAAGAATTCTTTTCATTTTATTGCAATTGACTGAAAAATAATAGAAATATTAAAAAGTCTTCTAATTTAATAAGGTAAATATTAATAAAAAATCTACAATCCCTATTAAATTTCCATAAATATAGCTTTCATATTGTTAAAAATAAATATTTGTATATTATGTAAGAATTTTATTAATTTCATTGCAATTAACTAAAAAAAGTAAAAATATCAAAAAGTCTCCTTATTGAATGATATTAATTGTAAATTTCTATAATGTAGAAGGTATCTACAAGTCGATAAAAAAAATATCTTCATGTGGTGACTGTTTAACTTACTTAATCATATATTATATTATCTGGAACTTAACATGAAATCTGGTTTTTAAATTAAGGTTGAGGTTAAGGACTAGAACACGAGCCAATTAATAAAGGCCGTGTACCAATGTGTGGATGGCTGGTGACTGCGAATCTTCAGATTGTGGCTGGCGGAGGAACTGTGAGAACGTAATTTGCCACGACTGTTGACATCGTCCATGCCATCGAGGAATCGAACGCAATGGGAGAGCAGTCGTCGACTGGCAGCGCAATCCTCCAGCTTCTCTTGCCAGAAATCCGAGGGGCAATTGAGAAACATGTTGGCAATGGTACACTTGGCATATAACATGGCATTCTTGTCGCACTTGAAACCGGCGCTATTCACACCCGTCTCTGGATCTGGAAGTGTTGCATACATACGCATCATACCCGTGTACGTGAAACTCAAGGCATCGCAATGCTCAAAGGATTCGAGCAACATGACACTATAAGTGTTATATCCACTCTCTTTGGGATAAAGCTGATCGACCATGGATCTAACATTTGACATAATCAACGAATGGTTGCGATGCAGCAGATGCCAGTGATTGAATATGCACTCGTAGCGACACTATAAATTATTTAAATTTATTATAATTAAATTAATTTCAATTGAATTCTCTTTTTATTACCGCGCCAAAGTCATCCTTGTACTGCTCACATTTGCTTTCAAAGAAGGGCAAATTACTGGCCTTAAGATCACCACAACATCTCTCAAGCAACTGAGTGTTCAGCATTTGGGTGCACAGCAGATTGGCATTGTCCTTGTACTGACTTTGTGCCACATGCAACAGCTGCAGGCAAATGATGAGAGTGAGCAACAAAGCTAGTTTTCCTAGACATAACAACATATTGTCTATACAATTTTATCTGAACAATTTAGTTTAATTTAAATTTATAATTGAAGTCTAAAATGATATAAAAGTGCTGGCAAACTAAAGTAAATTCTATAAAAAATCATCACTTTTATTAAAAAACTTTGATCTCTCATAACTTCATCAAAAACAAACCGATTTTTAAGCGAAATATCATTTTGATCATGATTCGGTCCCCAAATTGATTCTGCATTTAAATTTTTATCATCTAGAAAATTTGAACAAAATCGAAAAAATATCAAATTTTCCATACTGACCCCTTGACATTTTTTCAAAAACTTTGATCTCTCATAACTTCATCAAAAACTAACCGATTTTCAAGCGGAATGTCATTTTGATCATGATTTGGTCTCTTAATTGATTCTGCATTTAAATTTTTATTATTTAGAAAATTTGATAAAAATCGAAAATATATCAAATTTTCTATACTGACCCTTTGACATTTTTTCAAAAACTTTGATCTCTCATAACTTCATCAAAAACTAACCGATTTTCAAGCGGAATGTCATTTTGATCATGATTTGGTCTCTTAATTGATTCTGCATTTAAATTTTTATTATTTAGAAAATTTGATAAAAATCGAAAATATATCAAATTTTCTATACTGACCCCTTGACATTTTTTCAAAAACTTTGATCTCTCATAACTTCATCAATAACTAACCGATTTTCAAGCGGAATGTCATTTTGATCATGATTTGGTCCCTAAATTGATTCTGCATTTAAATTAATGTTATTTAGTAAACTAAATTTAGTTCGACTTTTTTCTTAAATTTCGGCTATAACTAAAATTTATTCAATTACCAATTTTTTCTAATTTGAATCATTTTTGTCTGACATTTTTTAGAAGTCTCTGAGCTTTAATTTGATTGAACTTAAAGCTAATTACGCATACGCAGCGTTGGCCCAGACAGACAAATTGCTGCGTTGACGTTTTGCAATTAGCTTGGATTAAGTAATTTAGCCAAAAACCAAAATCTGTTTCGATTTAATAGCAAGTCACGATGAAAGTGATATTCACAGTGGTCGCAAAAAATATGGTTAGTTATTTCACTAACTTGTGTGGCGAGCGTATGCGTTTAGTTAATCATTATGTTATCTACAACGGAAACATGTCGTTGTGTTTATCTGATTACACTTGCAACTGAAATAAAACATTGTTAAAATTCAATTGCATAAATGTATTCAGTTTAATTATTAATCTCGTAAAATGCAGCTCAGTTTGTTGTTCACAATATTTGTAATTTTTCCAGTTTCTCTTAGCGCAGCCAAATGCAGAGCAGCTCCAAAATCCTTGCAGGTTTACTAAGAAATCTATCTGTTGTTAAATTTTAAGATTTAACTTTTTTTTAATAGAATGTTCAGGTCTGTTGTCCTTTACCGCTGCCCAATTGGGGCGCTTATAACAGTGAATGTGGCAAGTCTGGCGTTCAAGCGAGCGTAAGTACGATTAAAGATAACTTAATACAGCTATAACTGCTATATTTATCATATTTATATTTCTATTTTCTTATTATATATTTATTATATTTATTGGATATTTTACAGTGTCGCTTGGGTTGCATATTCAATGTCACATCGGCGTTGCAAGGCAATTTCCTTAATCCCAAGAAGGTGCGACCCATGCTGGAACGAGCCTACAACATTCCGGATATCATTGATGCCTATGATGCCAACTTTGCCAGTTGTGCCTCGTTGGTGCACAGCAAGTACCAGGAATTGACCCAAATCAGTCGTCAGAGCGACGCCTGCGATCGTCATGCGCTCTTCTACAGTCTTTGTGCTTACTCCAAACTGATGAGAAATTGTCCTGCCAACGCCTGGCAGGCCAACAACAAACAATGCCGCACTGCGCGATCCTATATGAAAAACTGTTCCTGGCCAGCGCTGAAAATGTTCATGAAGACCACATAACACTAGCATACAAATTAAAAAAACTAACTTTCTTTCTCTTAGTTGCTGTGGAGAAACACGCTAGAAAAAGTAAGAAAAATAGATAAGCTACAAAATAAAATGCTTAAATTATATAGTGAAGATTTCCTACATAGATCATTGTGTGCTTTGAGGGCTTTTTAGTTCTAAACTAGTAGAAAAGACTATAGTTTAGATCCCGTCCATAGAATACCCGTTACTAATATCAATATATATAGAAGTTCTTTATAAAAATTTCTATTTAAAAAAACTACTGCATACTTTTAGGTGCTTGTGTTGCCTTCATTTTTAATAGCTTTGGTTACCTATTACTGCCGTTCTACTTGTCCGATCTGGCTGCGATTTAGTTAGTTAATAGATCATATTAATAGATAACGCTTTTTATCATAAAAAAAATATATATAGAAGTTCTTTAAAGAAATAACTATATAATAAAAACTACTGCATACTTTTAGGTGCTGGTATAGTCTTCATTTTTAATACCTTTTGTTCTAACCGTTCTACTTGTCTAATCTTGCTGCGATTAAGTGAGATAATATATCATATTAATACATAACGCTTTTTATCATAAAAAAATACGTATAGAAGTTCTTTTAAGAAATAACTATTTAATAAAAACTATTGCATACTTTTGGGCGCTTGTATTTTCTTCATTATTAATAGCTTTAATTAGCTATTTCTATTTGTCCAATCTTGCTGTGATTCTGTGAGATGATTAATCATATTAATATATCATTTTAGATTTATCATAAAATAAGTATTATCTTAAAAACTGCGGGTGTTACTGGTATAAAGATGAAAATAAATGTTGCATCTATTAGCTTGAAAAACACTGAAGATTTAAATTTGTTCAGATTTATTTCCTATATAATCAGCCAAGGGCCGTGTTATTAAACTGAGCAAACTTTGTTCACATTTCGCATGATATCCTGTACAGTCGTCCTGTTGTCCCTTCGACTCGGCCGTGTAGTAACGTTGGGGCAACGCTTCAAACTGGGAACTGCTGGGACTGAACATCACATGAATCAAACTGCCAAGGACTCCATTATGGTTGCCCAACTCGGCACTGTTCGCCTCGCAGATGAGACGCAGCAAACAGGACTCGCCACTGCCGAAGCCATGTCTAAATCGAAGGAACAATTATCTTAATAATAATATTAAATTGTCTATTTGCTATACGAACTGTTCGAATCTGTGACTAAGCAGCTCATAGAACTTGGTCCTTGAGAGCAGCGTTTCCTGCTGACGACGTCGAGCCAAGGATATGTCATTGTCCTGCCGCGGATAACCCTCAAAGAAATCCTTGTAATCATCGGCTTGTGGCTTGGGTTTGTTTTTGTGCTTGTGCTTCTTTTTAGGTGGTTTTGGTGGTTTATTGTGGTGCGATGGTTTAGGTTTCTTTCTCTTTGGTGGCTTGGGTTTCTTACGCTTGTGATGATGCGATTGGTGTTCCTCGTATTCATCATAGTAATCATCAAAATCCGATAAGCCATCATCATTCAGATCGGAGTGTGTTCCATTTCCCCTTCTCTGTAGGTTAGAGTTCATTATATTATATATTATATAAAAATGGAATTAAATTCACTAAAGAAAACTTACAAATATTGGCGGCTTCTTTCTCCAAGTTGGAGGCAGCTTGTAACTTGCCTCAAAGTTATAGGACAAAAACACATGACGTTGGGGCAGATCAATAGGTATAGCTATAGATATGAAGAGCTAAAAAAAAGACCTTAAAGAATTGCCAATTTTAGAAGAATTCAATCACTTACCGCTACTTCACCTTTGGTATTCCAAACGAGAACAGACTGAACTGCGAAAAACAAAGAGATTAGACAAAGAAATTTCAACAGTTCACGATTGTCCATGTCCAGTTAAAGATGACAAACAACTGAAATTTAAAATCTTTGCCAACTCTCAAGAATTAAAACCATGTCGAGTGGATGCTGATGTTCTAATTAGGAACAGCTAAAAGTGTTCTAGCCAAGTGAAAGTTGCTAATTAATAAACAGAACTGGGTTAGATTTTTATAAAAATTATATATGTATTTCTTTTCGCTATGAATACATTTCATTGCTCTCAATGCGTCGGAAGATCTCCTCAAAGGGTTCGGAGATCAGTTGGAGCAAACTCTTGTCACAATTGTGCTCATAGTAATGACAATGATCGTGCCAACCATCGTGTTCCGCCTGATAGAAACGCAGTGGCAGCTGTTCCGGCTCCGATGTGCTGGGACTATTCGAAAGGAATACTTAAATCTGCAGTTAATTAACTCTAATCCAATCTCACCTAAAGATCACATGCATTAGACTGCCGAGGACTCCATTACCTTCTCCAAGTTCAGCGGCATTGATCTCACAGATGAGACGCAGCAAACAGGATTCGCCAGCAAATCCGCTCCTGCAATTAGTTCAATTTTAATAATAGTTGGAATTGTTATGATTCTATAGACACCTCTGAAACTTGTCCATCAATATGTGATAAATATTTGAGCGACTGAGTAACTCTCTTCTCTCTCGCTTGGAATTGTCGTTGGGCATGTTCATTGTCGTTGTTTCCTGCTCTTCATCAGCGCTGTCATTCTGCTCCTGTTCCTCCTCTTCTGACTGTTCCTTTATCTCTTCCTTCCGCTCCCGAGTTGACTTTACTGCAAGATTGTTCTTACGCGATAGCTCAACCTCTTCAGATTCTATAGGTCCATTTTGCTAAAGGAAAAGACAGACCAAAGTGCATGACTAAAAGATACCCAGTGATTTGCTGGGAAGCAGCATAACTCAGAGATGTATTACTTCAAACATTAAATCTTGACATTTTTTCAAAAAATTTGATCTATCATAAATTCATCAAAAACTAACCGATTTTCAAGCGGAATGTCATTTTGATCATGATTTAGTCCCCAAATTGATTCTGCATTTAAATTTTTATCATCTAGAAAATTTGATAAAAATCGAAAAAATATCAAATTTTCTATATCTTTACATTTTTCAGTACACCACCTTCATACCCATTTATTTGTTGGTTACAGGGTATTCTTACTTAAACAGAACAGCTTTCCGAATGAAAAAAGCTGCTAATTGGTCTAAATTTGTGCTAATGGACACTGAATTCGACGGCATTTTATAGCCGAAAATTAAACTTACAAATAAGGTCGGCTTGCTCCAGTTGTAGGGTGAATTGTAATTCGCCTCGAAGTTGTAGGAGACGAAGACGTTGCGATGTGGCAGCTCCAGTGGCACAGCCAATGCGGCAAATACCTGGACGAATATAATTAAAAATCCAGCTAACCGTATGGATTAGACCACAACTTACGCCGTGTGTGCTGGATGGCATAAAGGCCAAGTAGCAGTTACCGAGTTGAAAGGAAAGCGCCGACATGGCCAACCAAAGGTGGCCTATAAAACGGAGTAGACACATGCCGCTGCAAGGTGTCATAAACGACTGAACTGAGCAACAGACTCGACAGTTGGCTGACAACAAGTGCGTTTACATTAAAGCCACAATTGTTAATTGACAGCGTAAATAGCCAAGAACCCAAAAGAATAACCCAGAGTGAGAGTAAAAAAGAAGCAGCATTACTAGTTTATTTTCTCCGAGTTCTATTTGCAATGTCTTTTAGAATCTGTTCGACTGGCGCTGAAATCAAGTCCAAAACATTATGTGGACAATCGTTGTTGTATGCTGCACATTGTTGCTGCAGTCCATCCGACTCGGCCTGGTAGTAGACAGAGGGCAGCTGCTCATCCCTGGAGCTGCTAGGTCTGTAATTGAAATTGAATGAATGTGAGTTTGCCATTTGGAATAGGTTTTAAAAGTCATAACTTACGTGAATATAATGTGCACTATGTTGCCAAGCAGACCATTGATTTCGCCCAACGTTGAATCATTTGTTTCGCAAATTAATCGCAACAGACAAGCCTCAGGAGGGTAACCAGATCTGGCAGGAATTTGATTCATATTAAATACGAATATTTTTTTTTAAATGACAAAAATTAAAGCAAGGAATTGATTTAAATTAAAGAAAACCAAAGTAAGAATAGGAAATTCAAACTCCTTTTCTTAATGTCCTTTTCTAATTTTGATTCAGCAATATTTGTAATGGAATTTTATATTTATATTTACACCCACCTCTCTAGCTTATCTCTCAGCATGGCATAGAATGTTTTTCTTGTCATCAGCGATAATTCTCGCTTTTGACGTCCCTTCTCCAACGTCTTTGTCTCTTTTGTCTCCGTCGTTGTTGCTGTACTATTAGTGCTCACTGTACAGTTGTCACACTGCCTGCCATTGGCATTATCAAAAGTGGGATACGTTAGATAGCCATCAGCAAAGTCATTTCCCATCTATTTTCAAATAGAGTCCAATTTCACTTTAAATAAAAGACTTAGGACACAAACTTGCTGTCACTTACTAAAATTGGTGGAAATTTGTACACGTGTTCTGGCTGATAGTAATTAAACTCGTAGTTATAGGAAAGAAATACATTACGATGTGGCAGACTAACGGGCACGGATATAGCCATAAAAATCTGCAATAGATTTACGTTAACAATCTTACTTAGAGATGTTCTAAAAGCTGACAAGTTACACCGTATTCCGAATTTGTGGGATAAAGCAGCGCTGTTTCCACCACAAAAGTGACTGGAACAGATAGCAAAAAGATCCAAAAATACCAATTCATTGTGTCTGAATGGAAGAAATGGTATTAAAGTTGTTAATAGCGCGACTCGCGTAAGACTGTCAAAATTTGTATTTTTGGAAGAGAAAGAAACCTAAAAACAGTTGTTATACAGCTGTTAATTAGTTTTAAATTACAACAAAGATGAAATGATAAATGTGGTCAGAATTTAGGTCAACTTGTAAAGTGTTTGACAAGAATGTAGAATGTATTATGGACCCGATTAAAACTAGAATAAACTAACTAAATAAGCCGCAACCTCTTTAAACACCAAAAACGGCTCCAGAATGATGTTGTATAAATTTTATAAGCACCACACAATGGACACACATACAAATAGTGGCTATATTCGTAACTTAAGTAATTAATATAATTAATGTTGTGTTACTAATCGAACAGTTTGTTTGTTTCTTTTAGGTGTACTTCTAGTCGACAATAATGTTGCTTAATGTGATTGGCGGCTGCTGATGCTGATGTGGATCCTGATCATATGTTTGTTATCTATTGTTGCGCAACTTGCGCTCCTTCCAGGTGGCATACTTGGAATTCGCCGTGCGCAGCAGCATATTCATGTGTTGGGTGAGCGATGAGCGAAGCGGCGAGAGTTCATGCATGGCACGATTCTGGAAACAGGACAATATTAATAAATAATCTCTTTAAGCGTCTAAAAGTACCCACCTCGAAAGGCACTAGTTTGGCCATTTTGAAGCGCTGCAGTGTTTCGTGCATGCGCTGTAGCTTTGACTCCAACTCCTCGGTGGTGGGTGGAAAGCAGTTCCAAAAGTGCTTCAACAATTCCAGCAGCGACAAATACAAATGTCGCAAATCGCGCTGAAAGTCGCGTGGCACCAGCTCTTCAAAAAGCAAATAATAATAATAATTATATATATATAATTATAATATATTCAGCACTTACGTCCTGCCGACTGCTCCTGAAAACCACGCATGAGTGAACCACCCGGACTGAGTTCACCTAATGCATTGACAGCCGCCTTGGAGCATATTACGTTGCGTGGAGCACTGCGATCCAGCCAGGACTCAGAGTTACGCACCAGTTTGTACTGCACATCGTCCAGACCGAGATCATCGTTATGGTTCTCGTACATGTGATTCTGCAGCGGACCATTGAGATAGCGTTCCACCTTGGACAGCTCAAACTGTTTAGATTTGTTGCTGGATTCGGGTGCATCGTCATCGTCATCAATCATTGGATCGCCAAGATCTTCATAGTGTATCTTTTCAATGAGTCGTTGCTTCTTGGCTTGTGAAACATCACTATCATTGACTGCGATGTCGCTGCTGTGTTTAGTTCCCTTGCCATTGAGGCCATTTGTGTAGGTGGATTGTCCAAGTGGACCGTTGGCCATATTGGAACCATTGGTCGTTGAAGTGGACGGTGCATTCACATTGGCGCATGTCTTTAACACCATGATGGAATGCTGATTGAAGCGCTTTATCATGTTCTGGTGCACAATGTTACCGCTATTGACCACATTGCGATCACCGGCTACGCTGCCGAATCCTTCCTCTAGCGGCACATCCTCAAACTTTTTCAAATCCAGCAAAGGATCGCCAGCTCCTTGCTGCACGGCAGCTTTAAGAGCCTGATCATCGATTTTGCCACACTCGGTAAAGATGTCTTTGGTACCTGCAGTGAGGCGATCTCGATGGAAATAATGTGACTGGAAAAATTTGGTCCAAAACTCGGATTCGGGCATTTTGGAAGGCACGTTCTCCATGTGTTTACGTTTAACGGCGGGATACGTTTTAAAAATGCAGTGTATGACATCAGAGGTAAGATTATATTTAAGGCCATTGCAGCCGTCCGTCTGAGGTTTGATGTCAGCCAAAAAGGCACCAGAAACACCTGTGGAGCATGGGATGAAAAAAGTGAGAATAATTTCACAATGCTTAAGAGTCACACAAACCAATTTCCTGGCTCTTGCCCATCTTCTTGAGCGCATGATCTTTAGCATGTGTGGCCCAGAACTCATCGCTGGTCAGCACTTTGGTGATGACCAGATCCTTGTAGAGTTGCAACAAATTGGGATTCTCCACCAATATGCGATTCTTATCCTCCAGATCCTTGTCCACCTTGCGCTTAAAGTTGGGCAACAGCTGCTGCAGCAGCTCCTTGACCTTGTCCCGGTCGGCAAGCATGGCCGGCTGACCCTGTTGGTTGACAAAGTGGAACGTCGAAGTGTTGCCATCGTGCAACACCACCTGTAGCTGCACCTTCGGCTTGCCTTCGGGCGAGATCTTCTGTGCTATATAGATATAACGTTAATTACTTCGATTATCAGCAATACTCCGTATTCTGCTTACTTTTAATGTCCGCATAGCGATGGGAAACAGTGACGGTATCGCGATTCTCCGCCATCCACGCCAGACGCTCGTTCATCACGTACAGCGTGCCATCTCCCTTCTTGTACCGCACTCCGCTCATCTGCAACAGAACATCCTCGCTGCTTGTGGTCATCGTTGTTGTTGTTTATATCTACTGAAGCCGGCGATAATGCTTCAACAATGGCCAAGGCAGTTCACATCAACTTTCCAGACGTCAGCCAACGCCTGCAATATGCAAAGAACACATATTGTCATCACTAAAATCATTTTCACAAACGTCCATGTCTAAGAAACACTCTCCGCATCGTAATTCGGAATATTCAAGCGATGAAAAAGTACAATTCTTCGCTAATTTCACGAGATTACTAACAAAAACGCACCTCACAACTTTGCTGCAATTTGCGTGTTGGTCGTTACGTTGCCACCTGACAGCAAAAGTTGGCGTTTATTTAAACGTTGCCAGACTTTTGACATGCGTAACACTGTTGGCTCTACCGATAAACTCATGAGAGCTGATTTCAAACTCTCTGGCAACTCTATTATTGTTGGCGCCGAAACTTTCTAACATTTTTTAAAGAAAAATACGAGATGTCTTTTGCTTATTTAATATTCAACAGAAATTATGTTTTTATAATATTCCAACAATGTCATTAATATTCTAATACTAGTTTAAATGAATAGTGATGAGTGTTTATTCACAATGAACGCTTCAATGGTTGTATGTAGTAGTGTGTACATATATATGTACACTATTTACAGTTTGACTGCATTGGTATTATTATAATCTCTTTTCCCTTTTCAAAGCTCGACCGGCGATGCGAGTTTTATTACCATTGCCTTTCTCTACATAGGGTATATTCCAGTGGAGACGCTCCTCGTAAAATTGGATTACTATTTGCGGACACAGTACGTTGGCCAGCTTGGCGGGTACTAGTTCCCGTTGATCCGAATTTTTAAACGACATCAAAAACATCAGTTGGCCGGACGTATTGGTGGCTCCAAGAATTTTAGAAGCCTCCACTTCACGATCGAAGCCAAATTTTGTACTAACTTCACTGTTTGACTTCATTGCCTTTTGTTTGTTTTGTCGATATATCTTTTCCGATGCTAATTTTACCCGCTTTTGGGATTGGGCTTTCCTTTTCTCACATTTCTCGAATGCGTCTATCAAATCCTTGCAGTAGAGATGATCAATCGGCTCCCAAGTGTTTTGACTGCTTGGATATCCCTTCCATTTAAGGAAGTACTCAGTGACTCCATTCACTATGCGCTTCTTTTCAATGCGCTCAACTTTGTATTCTTCTTCCATTTTTGACAGAATTGAATTTGACGTCGTACTTTTTATCAATGGCTCCTTAACACTTAGATTTGGCTTTTCGTCCACCCGCACTCTCTGAAGTCTCACAGAACTGTGAACTGATCTAGAATCAGAGCGTAAAAGCTCAGTGCTAGCGATCGAATTCTGAAACTAGCCAGAACTAGCTATTAAAAAGTCAAGTTGGCAACAGTGGTTCTAGTGTTGCAAAGTGTCACAAATAGTTGGCAACGCCATTACAAAGGCGCAATATATTTAAGTTTGTAAATAAAATATAAATGGTTTAAACGTGAGAATGATATTTAAGCTACATATTTTATATTTGTGGAATGTGTTGTTTTAGGCTAACTTTATAGAATAAACTGCACTTACCATCTGCAAATATTAATTTAATTATACTATTAAAAATTGATTGACACTTACATACATATTTGATTTCAAAGCACTCTCTTATTGATCTCTCTCTTACTCTCTTTTTCTCTATGTGACTTCAGCTGCCAATGAGCGAAAGCTCGTCCAAATTCGAAAAGCCGGTTGTTGTTTTTGTCTAGCTTACGCATCACATACATATGTACTTACATTTATTCGTATAAGTTGTTCGATATATATGTATATATTAAGAATGTAATGCAAGTGCATACATATATACAGAAAATTCCATATAATACAATATATGTATGTATTGCAGTAAATGCAGTCGATAAAATTTCATGTCATAATGAAATTAAAACGAATCTCTCAAAACTAAAGGCCGATAAAATCAATAGCAATTATAAAATACCAAGTTCGTGTTGACCGCTATATTTCAGAATAATAAATAGGGGAATAATGATGAAATTAAAACCAACGTTTTAAATAGCATTTCTGAGAATTTTTAATATACAATCATGCCCTTTCTTTCTTTAAAATTTATATTTTAAATAATTGATATATATATATGTATGTGCTCAGTAATTATGTTCGTAATTAATAGGGGATTTATGATAAAATGATATCCGATGTTTTAAATGGCATTTCTGAGAATTTTGAATACACAATCATGCTTTTCTTTCTTTAAAATGTAAATTTTATATAAATGATATATGTACAAATGTGCTAAGTAATTATGTTCTTTAAAGTACTTAAACAATGTCATCTAATCAATATTGTTGTCAACTTTATCTATACATACATATGTATGTACATATTTAAACACTCTTAATAAGTGCAAGCACTATAATAAATTTTACACATATACATATGCGTATTTACAAACATTTGTATGATAAACGTATAGAATTGTTTAAAGTTAGTTTATCGGTAAAATGACTCACTGAACAGCGCAACAACAATTGCCTGTGTTACTCTTCCCACACTCATCGTTTTATGCTCACTCTCCCTCTCTTTAGCTGAGAGCTTTTTCGAACTTCGATTTCACAACGGCCAGCTATAAAAGGAGGCAGACCGGCCAACGAAACTTCAGTCCTCTACGACCGCAGCAAGTGTAAGCAGTAGCATTCGCCACCCATTGGCTTTGTTGTCTGCCTCCCACACATACACAATTTAACTAAATCAACAACAACAACAACGCGTGTGCCTTTTTCAAATCAACTAACAACAAAATGGCGCAAACTATTCAGATGACCAATGAGCAACTACATGCGCTCATCGAAGCCGTCCGTCAGTCCGCAGTCAGCGCAGCTGGCACCGCTGCCGCCGCCAGGGAATCTTCGACTGCCAAGACAAAGGGCAGCTTCAGCAATTGCACACACAGATTCGGCGGTGCTCGCAGTCACGACGAGGTCGAGGAGTTCATCACCAACGTGGTCACCTACAAGGAGCTGGAAGAGATCAGTGATGAGAACGCCCTCAAGGGCATTTCGCTGCTCTTCTTTGGCATCGCCTCCACCTGGTGGCAGGGCGTTCGCAAGGAGGCCAAGACCTGGAACGATGCCATCGGTCTCATCCGTGAACACTTTTCGCCCACAAAGCCCGCCTACCAGGTCTACATGGAGTTCTTTGAGAAGAAGCAGGAGGATTCGGTGGCCATTGACACCTTTGTGGTGGAGAAACGGGCGCTGCTCGCTCAGCTGCCCGAGGGACGCCACAATGAGGAGACCGAACTGGACTTCCTGTACGGCCTGCTGAATATCAAGTACCGCAAGCACATCTCCCGCCAGAGCATCCAGACATTCCGCGAACTACTCGAACAGGGACGCGTCATCGAGCACAACAACCAGGAGGATGCGGCTGTGTCCAAGGGTCCGCAACGTGGCGCCCGTCGTGTTGACCGTTGCACCTACTGCAATTTCCGGGGTCACACGCACGAGAACTGCCGCAAACGCCAGAGGGATGTGGCAAACGAGGAGGATTAAAAGGTCACACACACACGCAATTTCATAGATCGTGACATCATCGGCATCTACAACAACAGCAACAACAACATCAACTGCGTGCGCAGGGCGCACATTTGATTCGCTGACGTCACGATCCCAACAACAACAACAACATCTATCAAAACTCACTTTGTCACGTCGCTCACACATTGACAAGAGCGAGAGGGGAAGACGACTACAACGCAGAGAGCAGCACCAATTAGCTTTTAGTTAAGTTCACTTCATTCTCTCATTCTCCGCCAAGTGGCGTGCCGGCAAGCAGAGCAGAGCTTTCCAACAACAAATCAATCATTTAACTTTTCGCTGCGCCTGCGGCTATTTTTTTGGCTATGAACGCCAACTCTGGATCCTGTGATACTTTTCACAACAACAAGTAACTCTCAACTAGAACTCGAGTGACAGGAAATTGAGAGAGAGAGAACTGGCGCACGATTTTCGCTCCTAGACCAAAGCTCTGCGTTTCGATGCAGCGCAGCAGCAGAGCAGCGACGCTTTGTCGTGTGCAGCACTCGACTGTGGTTCCTCGGAACTGCAGCCGATGTGTTGTGCGCGTCGTGTGTCGTTGCTGCTGCTGCGTCTGCGTCGACGCAGCGCTTACGGTTGTGATGAGTGTTTCGTGTGCCTCTCTCTTTTTCCCATTTCCCCTGTCGCTCACAAACCGCTGTCTTGATCTAGTGTCGGCGCAGTGCGGCTGCAATGTACACGAAGTGCACAAATTTCGGCAGCAACGCTCGGTCGGCTTCGGCTGTCTGAGCTTTGCAGCCGGACACTTGTCACCGAAGTTTGCGTTGCTGCGGCAACTGCGCGGATCCTTAATCAATGCAGCAAAAACAAAAAACCGCCGACAGTCAGTGGATGCAGTTCCTCTTGTGCCGACGCATGTCCTTGGCGCAGCTCCAGTTCGGGTACAGAGTATGCAGCAGGTAGCTGCGTTGCAGTGTGTTTCGATGCACTGCAACGTTGTTGCCCGGTATTGCTGCTGTTGCTGTGCCCGGCCTGAAGTTGTTGCCACCTGGACGTGCGTCTCTCGCGACAGGAGCTGCCTTCGATTGGCTGTTGGCAAAACCCAAAATTGTCGTCCGGACAACTTTGATCAAATCAAACAACCATCGTTTTTTTAAAACGTAATTGATTATTTACATTGCACTACGATGGCTATGTTGTCGCTATTCGTGCAATTGGCACGCTAAATTGTCCTCGGCTATGTGGCTGCTCCCTCGGGAGCACCATTGTGCCGGTCAAGTATTAGGCACGCCAACACATTTCATACACACACTCAAGGGTTTTCGGATTCGTCGCCTCTCAGCCGCTCCAGCTTCTGGCGACTGTCCTAAACCCACCCGTATTTGTAAATCCAATCTCTTGTGCAGAATCCATAGGCGCGTAGTACCAACCACATCGGTATCCCATTGGCCAGGGTTGTTCAGCGTGCCAACATTTGGAGCATTGGCCTCGCAATCGCTACAACAACCCTGGCCCCGCATTCCCCGATGACATCCCAGTGAGCAAGCTTTTGCCATTGGCATGATCATTATGCTGGGGGCTTATGGACGACCACAAGAGGTTGCGATATCGGAAACAAGAAATTATAAAGACTGAACCCAGAAAACAATCCACCAAAATACATAACTCATAACTAAAAAACTAAATCTATTGTCGTTTTTAATCATTTTGGGTTTTTTAGTGGGGAATTTATTTCAGAAACAGCACGAGAAGAGCCACGAAAGAACCGCAGAGATATTCGTATTAAATATCAGATCATATTCGTAATATGTTTATCAAATATTAAATTCAAATTAATAAACACACATATTGTCTTGGAATTTTGTCTTTTATTTAAACTATCTTACACTTCCAGCTAAAATATAGACGAATATGTTCTTAATTTCTTTAGATTTCCTGCAGTCAATAGAGAAATATGAGAAACACTTTGTTTATTGAACTTATGCAATTATATATTTTGTTAAAGGCAGTTTAGAATAAATATTTTAGACTAACTATATTATATGTACAACTTCTTAAATAATTCATAGCCATTGTTTGTAATGTAAATTTATATAATTATTAAACTTCAATATCTTGTACGTTCCACGTTTCGAGCGCGATCTAAGAGATCGCGAAATGTTTTGATTTCGTGTCGTGGTATGTGTTCTCTATACTTCTGTAGCATCAGGCCATATATGAAATCCAACTCCGTTTCCTCATCATGTCGTCCCTCTGGTAATTTGGATAAAAGTGCGCGTTGTTTACAAATAAATGCATCGATCACTTCACCGCTCATTTGTTTGGTTTCAAAGATCTCCATGTAGATTTGATAGGATGGCTTTGTGGGTGAGAAGTGATCCCGTAGCAGCTGGAGAGCTTCTTTCCAGGTCTTTACATCGCGTCGCACCCCCTTCCACCACATTACGGCAATGTTGCTGAACAGCAGCGATATGCCCTTCAAGGCGTCTTTATCACTAATCCCCTCCATCTCCTTGTACGTCTCCACCGCCGTTATGAACTCATCGACGGCGTCATGATCACGCTGCCCACTAAACCGAACCGGGCAATTGCTGAAGCTGCCCTTCGATTGCGGCTCCTCCTCTTGCTGGGGTGCCAATGATTTTATAGTTTCGATGAGTATGCGAAACTGCGCATCCGATAACTGAGTCATTTTTCGACTTTAAATATAAATAAACAAACACACTGCGACAAACGCAACTGCCTCGATGCGGACAGCTGAAAAAACTGATGAAAATAATTGCCAACGCAAGCTTTTTCTCGTTGTGAAATCATAAACAAAACTTCGCTCTCTGAGTAAAGAGCGTAACAAGAGCGAAAGCTTGCGAGTTCGAATATTCGAACAACCGGTATTTGTGGCTTTCGATATTGTGATTCTCTTTGATATGTAAATATAGATGTATGTATTTATAGTTGTATAGCCGAAAGTAGCCGTTTGAAAAAATGTACATATGTATTTATGTATGTGTGCCTATATTGATCTATTAAGATAATTAAATATTTTAGTTTCTAGACAAATACTTTTATATATGTATGTTAATAAATAGGTTAACAAACTTTTCAACCCGGAGATAAATTTTAATATCTTATCAGTTCCTTTGAATACTTTAAAGTGCATTTACAAACATATCTACATATGAATCTATGTATGTATAAGTATAAGAGTATAAGTACTTTACCATATTTGCTCAAACCTCATTAAAAAATGTTTTTATATATATGTACATATGTATGTATGTAATACATAAATGCACTTTTTAAGTATTTTAAGTAGCTGATAAGATACTAGAAGATAGTAGCAGGTTGAAGACACACGAGCGGAATTTCACAATAGCATGATATAAAAACGGAAAAATAAGTTGAGCACAGTTTCAATCTCTCATTCTGCATTTAATTTCATACCGGCAAAATGGCTCAAACAATTCAAATGACGAATGAACAACTGCATGAGCTGATCCAAACTGTGAGATCTTCTGCCGAGAGTGCTGTTGACGCCAGCGGAGACGCCTCCAGTGCCAAGACAAAAGGGCAGCTTCAGCAATTGTACACACAGATTCGGCGGTGCTCGCAGTCACGACGAGGTCGAGGAGTTTATCACCAACGTGGTTACCTACAAGGAGCTGGAAGAGATCAGCGATGAGAACGCCCTCAAGGGCATTTCGCTGCTCTTCTTTGGCATCGCCTCCACCTGGTGGCAGGGCGTTCGCAAGGAGGCCAAGACCTGGAACGATGCTATCGGTCTCATCCGCGAACACTTCTCGCCCACAAAGCCCGCCTACCAGGTCTACATGGAGTTCTTTGAGAAGAAGCAGGAGGATTCGGTGGCCATTGACACATTTGTGGTTGAGAAGAGAGCGCTGCTCGCTCAGCTGCCTGTAGATCGGCACAATGAAGAGACTGAGCTGGATTTTCTCTATGGTCTATTGAATATTAAGTACCGCAAACATATTTCAAGACAAAGCGTGAAAACATTCCGGGAATTACTGGAACTGGGTCGTATTCTTGAGCACAGTAGCCAGGAGAATGAGGTTAAAGCTACGAATCTGCCTTGTGGAGCTTGTCAAAAGAAGGGTTGTACCCACTGTTGGCGTTATTGCGCCAAAATTGACACTTTTATTCCTTTTGACGCAGTTGAACTTGGAACTTATTATTTAGTTGCATCAAAACAAGTTAAAAGTTAATAATATAAATATAGAATAATAAAAAAAATATATCTTCTATTTTTGATGATTTTGGAGGTAGAACTTTTAAAATTTTTGTTGATTTTCTCTTATTTTATTTTAGAACAGAATCTGTAACTTTTCGAAGTTTAAGTCTATTAATTTATTACAAAGTTGTTGCATATAGCTATTTTCATTAACTAAAATTTAAATAAAAACTATCGATTGCTTTAAATATGAAGCTGCAATCGACTCGTTACTATTTCTTACTTGTTTACCAGGGCTGCAATATTGGTATCGGTATCGTCTGGGACTGCGCAGTAAACCGCAGGGTTGCTGTGCAGCGAAAAGTATCGGTATCGGACGGTAGTATTTTTGTTATGCTGTTGTTGTTGTTTAGCAAAAATGGATCAACAACTACACCGTCTGACAGATCGTCAATATTCGGAAGTAGAGGGCTTGCTACAGGTATGCAGCATATTAAATGCATTGTTTGCACGCTCAATTCAAGTGTTTTCATTATTACAACGCCCTTCTTTTCGCCCGTCTTCGTCTCTGCCCACTCACGCGAACGCACCCACTCTCAAAACACCAACACACTCACACACATTTACGGCATACAAAAACATACACACATATACACACACGCCGCAGGCTATGGATATGCCGAGCTCAGACCACGAAGAAATCGAGTCGGAATCGTGCCGACTTAGCCGGTATAATTTTGCCAACATGTATGAGGGACGTCAGCGTTGCTACACAATGCCGCACGTGCCCCCCGCGCCGCCCTCCACACCAACGCTGCTAACGTCCAACGGGAACAGCAACGGCAACTGCAGCGCCATTGGAAATGCCAATGGAACTGGCAATGGAACAGGCAATGGAACTGGAAATGGCAATGGAAATGGCAACAGTTCCAGCTCACCCACCGCCAGCCTGGTGGCCGATCAATCAAATCAAATCAATCATTTTATCTATGTAAAAAACGGCAAGAACCTGCGTCGAGAATCCCGCTGCGTGGACACGGAGCTATCCAAGCTATTCAATGTGGTGTCCATTACGAATCGTTTAACGGCCATCAAGAATCGCTCGCAAAAACAACAACAGCTGGCCGAGAGAGGCATCATAAATGCATCGCGAACCATTTCCAAACTGCATGGGGCGACAAAGATCTTTAAGATCCATCGGGATCCCAAGGAGTTCCTGCGCGAAACAGACGAGGATTCGGTATCGGCACCCGAATACGATGAGGAGGAGGAGGACACACGCTTCCGTTTCTTTCGACGCACACGACACTCACGACGGCACTCGTTCACGCGAATGGAGCGGAAATTTGCACGATTCGAGCATCACGAGCGAATGGAAACGATTGTCGATAGTTTCGATGCGGCCATGAGTTTCAACGATGCCGATACCTGAGCGGATGCAGCGCCTGCAGCAGCAGCAGCAACAACAGCAACAACAACAGCAGCAGCATCCGCATCCTCAGTCGCCGCCGAGAGTAACAACAACAACAACAACAGCAACACCACAGGCACAGACGACTGAGTGCGCAACCAATGTGATGAATGTGAATTTCAACTAAATTATTTTTATTACTACTACTATTATTACGATTATGATTACCGATTATCGTTTATCGTTTACCGATTACCGAACTGTTCTCTCCATACATTTAGTTGTCTTTTTTGGCGCCGTTTGCCGCTGCGTTTTGAAGTCCACTCATAATTATGGCCCAACAACAAATTCTGGCCATATATTTATGCAAAAGTGGCTCAAAACGCAGCGCAGGGCGAGCATTTAGTTTTTAGCTTAGTTCTTACAAAAAAAACCTATATGTTGGCCCACTGTGCGTCCATTCACAACAACAACAACAACAGCAACACACTGCAACAAAATAAGCACAATGTCTAGTATTCGGTTGTTGTTGTTTTTGAACTGAGCGCACGCACAGTGGAACCAAACAGACAAACAAACAAACGATTCCAATAAATGCACAAAATAATGTGTTGTATTTGTGAAGACAGACGAAAAACATTGTAATTTTCCTCTACATCTTGGATCTACATATTTAAGTAATTGTTTATACATATGACAGCGAGATACGATATATTGTTGTGATTCCATACATATACATATGTGTGTATATGTAAACTCAAAAAAACAAAAAAAAAACAACATAACGAACCGTCTAAAAATTCAATTTGTACAAAACTAGTTTTTCATTTCGCAATCAGACTGTTTATTTATCAAAAAAAACAAAAAAACAACAAAAAACAAAAACAACTATATAATAGTGCAATCCTGTGGAAGTTCTATGGAAATGTCACAATTAAACAATTTCTTGTAGACAATATCCTCGTAAATTATAATGTGTTTAATAACAACAAATTGGGTAGTTTATTTTCATTTGATAGGAAGTTAGTAAACCAGTTGAAAATTATCTGATTGGATATATGCTGATAAGGAATACAAATACGTTAGTTTTGAGTAAAGTCTGTTTATTCAGGCATAATACATCGGAAGCATTAAAACAACTATAATATAATAACTATATAGTTCCGAGAACCGATTGCAGCTTTTAAAGCCACAAAGCAATAACATTAACAGTATTTATCATAATAATCTAAATCTAATTCGAGTAATGTCAGCGATTCAATTAATTTAGATGCGCTCCTTGAAGAAGTTGTCCATCAGATTCTCCTCGAGCTGTGCCGGATCCGTTACGGGCATGCGACAGACCCGATCGTGGCAGATATATACTGTTGTCTTGCCATTGACCATCTTAAATTTCTGCTGCACTCGCTGGTTGCATGCCTCGTCCGGATGCTGTGGATCGCAGTGCACGATAATCATGCCGGGTATATAGAACTTGCGACAGATCTCCACAAATCGCTGGGTGTCCGGGGAATCGGGTCCCACCACTGCCACCAGATCCAAGCCGTGTTCGTGCAACAGCAGCGCCGACAGCATCTCGGGCAGAGCGTGTCCAAAGGGCGACACATCCGCAAAGTAATTGAGCAGCTTGGATGCCCGCTTCAGATACGCATCCTCGTCGTAATAGTGCGAGAGAATCGTGAGATTTCTGGCGGCGACACTATTGCCACAAGGCTCCGCTCCATCATGATCTATAAAGAGAAAATAGAAGCAGTTTTATAATATAATTTATAATAACTACAGTCCCTGGAATAAAGTTAAACTGGGAAATAGACATCTTCAAAGTGTTTCTAGGCATTACCTTCTTTTAGTCTAACAATGACATTGGGCGCATCCTGTTGGGAGTAGTAATAGGCACCATTTTGCTCGTCCCAGAAGAGCTTGTCCTGCGTCTCCTGCAGCTCCTTGCCCCAGCGCAGAGCACTCATGTCCAGAGATGCCTTGTAGTAGTCCAGCAGTCCTTTGATCAGGAAGGCATAATCATCTAGAAAACCCTCAATGCGCGCACTAAAAGTGTAACGGAAGCTTAGCATAAATGAATACTCTATTTCATTGGATGCTGCCTACGTATTCTGCTCCAGCGTGTCATCCTGGCCACCTGCGCCATAGCAGGAGCGCAGAAGCAATCCCTGATCTGCATCGTACAGATGCGTGCGGAGGAACTGCAGCAGTTCCTTGGCCGTTTGCAGATACGCATCCCGCTTGGCGGTGGCACAGTTGGCCAGCTTGGAGAGACCCGAGAGTACCAGACCGTTCCAGGCACAGATGATCTTTGTGTCCAGATGCGGTCGTGGACGCTGATCCCGTATCTTGTGCAATATGTCATTAGCCGTCTGCAGCAATTTCTTCAGTTGCTCCTGCTCCAAGTCGAAATTGGAGCATGTGTCTTCCTCGGTGCCACGCACTATGAGTATATTCTTGCCCGTGAGATGACCATGCGGATCACTGGACAGCGGCACATTGCCAGATGGCTTCATGTCATAGTGAAAAGTGTAAACCTCAAAGACTCGCTCCGGCGTGACATCTTCAAAGCGCGTCTTGTGCGCCTTAAAGGCCTCCAACACCTCCGTCCAGGTCCAGGCATAGAAGGCGCCCTCCACCTTCACAGTGTCCTCGTGTGTGGGCAACGAATCCGCATCTTCGCCGGCATAAAAGCCACCAGCCGGATGACGCAGATCCTTGATCAAGTACTCATAGATCTTGTCCGCATAGCCCAGGAACTCCTCGCTCCGTGTCAGCCTGTAGCCATTGGCATAGGCAGCCATCAGTTGTCCCTGATCGTAGAGCATCTTCTCGAAGTGCACATTATGCCAGTCCCGTGTGGTTGCATAGCGTGCGAATCCGCCAAAGATGTGATCATTGATGCCGCCACGTCCAATGTGATCCAGCGTCTGCAGCACCATGTCCAGCACGTCCACATCCTTGCTGACCAAATAGGCGTGGAACAGAAAATTCAGACGCGGCACCTCCGGGAACTTTGGCTCACGTCCAAAGCCACCATGTTGCTGATCGTATCGCTGCTTGTGGACGCCCAAGGCCTCAGCGAGCTTCTCCTCTGCGCTGCCTGGTTCAAAGGCGGCTTCTCCGACAGCTGCCGCATTCTGATTGCTACGCATGGCCTCCAGCAGCGAGGAGCCCGCCTTCAGCAGCGAGCCACGATCCTCGCGCCACTTCTTGGCTATCGACTCCAGCACCATGGTGAACGAGGGCATGCCATAACTGTATTAAACAATTTACAATTGAGTTTGGTCACTTGGTTACTTGGGAATTCAATGGGATTGAGCTTACCGTGGCTTGGGTGGAAAGTAAGTGCCAGCTGCAAGTGGCGCCAGTTCAGGAGTCAGCCAGACACTCATGGGCCAACCTCCACTGCCCTTGGACATGAGCAGGAACTGCATGTAGACCTTGTCTATGTCCGGACGCTCCTCTCGGTCTACCTTGATGTTTACAAAGTGTTTGTTCATCACCGCTGCCGTCTGCGCATTCTCGAAGGATTCGTGCTCCATGACATGACACCAGTGACAGGTGGAGTAGCCCACAGAGAGAAAGATTAGCTTGTTCTCTTTGCGTGCACGCTCAAAGGCCTCCTCACACCATGGATACCTGGAGAGGCAGAAATACAGATACAGATGCAGATACAGATACAAAATAAAGATACAGAACGAGATGCAGATGCAGATACAAATGCAGATAGAGATACAGATGCAGGTGCAGATGAAGATACAGATGCAGATGCAGATAAAGATACAGACACAGATACAGATACAAATACAAATACAGATACAGATACAAATACAGATACAATTGATGTCTCCTCTCTCTCTCTCTCTCTCTCTCTCTTTGCCTCTCTGGGAGTACTCACCAGTCAACGGGATTGTGTGCATGTTGCAGCAAATACGGCGACTTGGATGCGGCTAATCGATTACTGTGTTTTGGCGTTTCCGCCTTTGTTTCTCCGCCCGTCGCCATGCCACGAAACAGGTGCTTTGTTGTTGCTGCTGTTGCTGCTGCTGTTGTTGTTGCTCTGCTACGCTTTAGGAATTGTCTTTGCTTTCATTATGACTTGATCGACTTTTAATTAATTCCACATGTTTTTTAACTTACTCGTCTATCGGCCAAATGCGCTGCGTTTGTGTTTGTGGCGTTGTTAATGCCAATGCGTTTCTTATCCAGACAGATTGGCAGATTGTTTTGCCTCTAAACATAGCAATTTATTGATAATATAATATATATAAAAATATTAAGGGTATTCCATCAACTGATTAAGGCTTATCGATAATTAAAACAGCTGATTCCAAACAAATATTTGTTAAGTCTCATTTTAATATATATTTGTTAACTACTACTATATTATTTAAATATTTATGCATACTTTTAAATTAATTTTTGTTTTAATTCAATTATTTTCTTTATTTTATCAGATTTGCTATTTTAGAGCTAGTTCAGATATGCCATTAGCCAAAAATTTGGCTATTTAAATATACATTTAGCTATGTTTCCCAAGAAAATTTGCCCGCTAAAAACAATACTTTTAAAATTAGACCATAGGTGGCGTATTTATACTTCGCAAACAGACAAAAGGTGCCGCCACAATTTTGAAAAGTGTGGCAGCGCAATAAACATACCCAGTCAGTGTTGACTAATAACTTACTTGCCGCCAATATTTAAAATGAAGTAGATGCTAGACGCGGGCTGGCAACGTCCCAGTTGTAGCTACCCGCCAAATTCAAAACACAATGCAGTTCAGACACAAATTGTTTTAAAATTTTTATTAATGCATACAGTTTATCTTTGCTTTGATAATTATGTAAAAAATTGCTTACACATATGCGCTTGATATATATATATATAAGTATTTATATAGATTAACCTACTTGCTAATTGAAAATCACAAATGAACATAAAATATTTATACATTATAGTGTGTGGTTGTAGTTAAGCACATCGTTAAGTTAATACACACCCAGACCGGCAGATGCACAATTCTCACATACGGCTCTCAACTTTGAGTTGACAGCAAGGAAAATTGTCCAGCAGCAGCAGATGCGTCTTAGCAATCGCTTTGGACGAGCGCATCGCTGAGCGAGCACAACTGCTCCTCGCTGCCCTTGATGCGGTCGGCCAGGTCGCGGGCATCGGCAATGAGTTTGGCCTTCATATTGATAAAGTAATCATAGTCGGCACACATGTCGGCACTGAGATGTTTTCCAAATAGCTTGGCAATGCTGCTGCCACGCCTATCGATGTCCGCCTTAAGACGTTGCGCCTCCTCCAACTGCTCATTGAGGCGTTCGCGTTTTGCTTCCAGCGTGCTCTGTGAGGTGAAATATAGTTAGTTAAGTCTCTCTCTTTCTCTCTCTCTCTCTCTCTCTTAATCAGGCTTACCTTCTCCTGCTGGCTGCTGTTGGGCGGACGCACCTCCAGACTGCATTCGGTTTGGGCCAGGCGCTCCGACAGCGATAGCAACAGACTGGTTATGTGACCCACATCATCGATGTAGGTGCGGAACTTGGACGCTTCGCTGGGACGCACCTTCTCCGTTAAATTGGCCAGCAGTTGCAGGCCCAGTTTATCATTGGTGGCGCACTCCTCGCCAATAGTTTGCTGTTCGCTCTTCAGGGCGACTATTTTTTGGTTCAACTGCTTGATCAGCTCATCCTGCAACAGATCAGATGGGAGTTTAAGCAAAGAATTAAATTTTATTAATTGGAACTAGAGTTGTATCGAATTGTTTAAACTAAGATCTTTTGAACTTATGCCTAAAGTGAACGAACGAACTAAACGAACGAACAACTCAAGATGGGAACAGTGCTGCCAGACCTGCTGCTTGACCGTTAAAAATAGACATATTTGAAAATCCCAACTTGGGACTACTTACCAGCTTCTGCTTGATTAAATTCGTGGCTTCCGGCTCGCCATCTGTCGAATCATCCTTCAGCTGCAGCTCCGTTGTGGTTGCTGTGGCTGCCACAATTGTGCTGCCCACTTCACCGGAAGAGGAGGAGGATGCCTTCATGCGCATCAGCGTTGAGGTGCCCACATCTCGTTTGGCCGGACGCAACGGCACATTCGGATTGTACAGATTGCTGACGTACTGCGTCGTGGGTTTATAGATTTTTGGTGTCAGAATTTCGATGAGCTTATTGTCGTTGGGCGCCAGCTGCTTGAGCAGCTCCATTGCCAGTTGCTCATATTCCAGCTCAATGGCTTGACGCTGTCGTGGCTGCAGCGTTGTGCGCGTCTGTTGCTCCTCCCGTGTTCCCGCCACCAACTCGCTGTCCAGCAGATCCTCCGTCTGGCAGGCCATGTCCGCTGTGCTGGGTACGGGATTAACCATTAGGACGAGTTCACTGCGTTGCATGAGCTTTAAACTATCCATGTTGATGTCCAGGGGAGAAGCTGGCGCGGATTCCAACTGCTGCTGCTGGCTGGGAGTTGGACTGACGGGCTGCTCCTTGGGGGAGGGTTTGGCATAGCTGCCGATGAGTCCCGTGTCACAGAGATGCGCGGACATGAGCTGCGACTGCAGCTGTGTGATCTTCTCGATGTTCTCCCGCAACGAATCCTGTCGACTCACCGGAGGAGGCTTCGTCAGAGTCGCCGTCGTCGTGCTGATCAGCTCGGCACGAAAGATGTGCGCCTCGGGATTGGGATTAGGATTGTGATTGGCATTCACTGGACTGCACTCGAGGGAGCTGTTGCTCAGGCTGCAGTCGGAGGTGGCCGGCGAGAGGCGTGGCGGCGTCAGCGTCGGCGTCGACGTCGGCGTCGGCAGCACTTCCTCCAGCGTCGTCTCGAGGTCATGGACGGCTTGCTTAAGATCCACATGGGACTGGGACATGAAATGCGTGGGATCATTCAACAATTGTTGCTGCTTCACATCATACGACTGAGATCGCGTAAATTGAGGCGCTGGCGATCTGCTCTTGTTGTAGGCGTGGCCCAAGGCAGGCGAGGAGTACCGTTGCTGCTGCTGCTGATGTTGCTGCTGTCCATAGATCATTGCGTAGGCTGTATTGTTGCCATTGCCCACAATTGTGTGCGTGGCATTCGTTGGCGACTTGTTTGCGAGGTTATTATTGGAGCCATAACGCATTGCCACCACATCTCCGGGTGAACCAGGTTGAGGCTTCGTCGGCTGCTGTTGCAACTTGACGCCCAGCGGCAACACATCCGGCAGATTGTTGGGCAGCTTCAGTTTGGGTACAGCGACGCCATAACTGGGCTTTGTGTGCGCCACCAGATCCTCGTTGGAGGTGAGCGTCAGCTTGTAAATGCCATGATCCGGATCCGTGTTGTTCAGCTTCTCCAGGCTCTGACGCGGCAGATACGAGGCCTTTGAGTTCGATCTGCAAGCAAGTAAATAAATGGTTTGATATTTAGAAAAAAGGTTTCAAAAAAATATGAAAGATTTAAGAGACATTTTTAAAACAAAAGATATAGTTCTGGAAAGAGATGAGATAATTAAAAAAATTTAAGTCCCTTGACACATTTCCAAAAACTTCAAAATTTCATAACTTTGTCAATTTTCATCCGATTTTCTTCCGGATTGTCAATTTTATCATTATTTGACCTCTACTTTCATTCTGCATCAAAATTGGAAAACTCAATTTTTCTTCCTTTACTGTCAATTTTTTCAATACTCTTCCCTTGACATATTTCCAAAAACTTCAAAATTTCATAACTTTGTCAATTTTTATCCGATTTGCTTCCGGATTGTCAATTTTATCATTATTTGACCTCTATTTTCATTCTGCATCAAAATTAGAAAACTCAAATTTTCTTCCTGTACTGTCGATTTTTTCCATACTCTTCCCTTGACACATTTAATACTGCAATGCTTAAATTCTTTAAAAAAATCAAAATTAATCCAATTGACTAAATATAGCTAATGTGTTTTAAAAAATTCATAAAGATATTGGTTAAGATTAACTTGAGTATTAAACTTTAGAAAATGTTGTAATTCGAAACGTTGTCAACTTGCGAATGCAAATGCTGAGATTAGTTGGAAAAGTCTAATAAGCATATGAGATTGCACTTGAGCCCTACCCACAATCGTCTAGCAAATGGCAATTGTAAGTTTCGGGGCAGAGGGACGTGGGGTCATCTGTGTGGGGTCATCGGCAGCTCACGCAGGCCACGATTTGCCAGTTAGGAGCATACATTATGCAAATGCGGGCTATAATCTAGACGGAGGCGGCTAATTGAGTCCTCAATGTTGGCTCTAATCCCAAAAATAAGCTAAGCACAGACATCTCAACATCTCAGTCAGCACCCACATGGCGAAAGTGGTTGAACGATAAAAACCATATAAAAAAAACCACAAAAAATGATAATAAAAACAACCGAAAAAAAAAAATATTATACAAAACAAAACAAAAATTATTCTGTGCACGATGCGGAGACAAGACATTTTGTTCGTACGAGTATTAAAACAGTTTTTCGAGACAAAACGAAAGTGAAATGTTTACAGTGCAATTATAAAGAGTTTTATGTTTCAGTTTTGAGTCGTTTTAGTCAAAAAGACGGGCCTCATTTTAGTGTGCAGCGCGTATGACGAGCAGCAGAAGATGGAGGTGGAGGAGGGGGAAGAGACAACGTTGTTTCGGATGTGTCGACAACTTTCAAAAAGTGCTAAGCTAATTTTGAAATAAGCGCGATTTTTTATTTGGCCACCCCCTTTAAATAATAAGGTGTTGCCTCTAACGGTTTGTGTGCAGTTTTTGCTCTACTCATAGAGATACATTTGTATCTTTTATAAGTAACATATATATACATATGAATGTGTCAAAAGAAAGCCGACATCGTAGAAATGCTGCATAAATTAAGAGCACATTTTAGTCGCTTACATCAGCGAAAACAGCTGTTGTCAATGTATCTGTAGCTGTGTATCTTTTAGTTTGAATTTGTATCTGTAGCTGTGTCTCGTGTCAATTGCCCAGCTAGCTGTGCTATTTGCATAAGCGAGTTCCTTTTGTCTAGTTCCCAACGCCTCACATTTTGATTATGCCAGCTTCTTCACTTTCTTTCGCCACCTAGCGGCGAATAGCGGAAAGCGGGGGCAGGGTGTCTGGTGGCTGGTAGCATACACTTGTTGCTCCTCTTAATCACTTCCGTTCGCTGCTTGGCTGTTGAGTAATCTGCACTCTCTGCTGTGCATAATGTGTATGTGTGTGTGTGTGTGTGTGTTGCCAATTTTGTCATGTTTATTGTTTCAGTTTTTTGTGTTTGTTGCCTTTGGCCAACAAATATGTATAATTTGCATATTACAGCAGCGATGTTGCTGCCGTGACTGACAATGTCGGCAGAATGTCTGGCAAAATTTACAGACTTCCCTCCCTTTTCCCCTCTCAGCTAAGAGAAGTGAAGATTTGCTTATAAATATTATGTTATATATTTTCTTTCATTGTCTTAAAAAGAAACTTGCTTTGAAAGATCTATCAGATTTTCGGGTATGAGATAATATTTTAAAAAATATAAAAATTTAAACTGTAAACAAAACTTGAATACTAAATTTTTGTGAAATTTATGTTTGAATAAAAAATCTGCCAGTAAGGGCAGAAAACTCTATTATTATATCATAAATTAAATATGATTTTTTAAGTTTGTTTTTTTTTTTTATTAAATATTTTTTTTTTTTTTTTTTTTTTTCTTTTTTTAACTTAAAGAATTTAGAATTTTTTAGTCAGATATCAACTTTATTCAAAATTATAAGTTTGAGAAAAATCTATTATTAGTTACTATTAAGATTAAAAATCAAAATTGATCCACCTATATCTAATGATTTATAAATCTGAGTTTAACTAGAGTTGTTTTATAATACTTTAATTATTTCCTAGTTAAGACAATCCATTAGATACATGTATCTATAGATATAGCTGTATATATAAACATTTGCATATCTATTCAATTGGAGCAACAGATTGGGCAATAGCTGACATAAGATCCCCATTTCCGATTCAAATGGGGAGAAAATTACACCCGCAATGATATTTGGATTATAATACCTTGATTTATGGCAAATTGTTATTGGCTTTCTTTGTATCAAAAAAAAAAAATAGTTGTTGTATAAGACGCATTATTTTTTCTTCCAAAATACTTATAAGCCAAAGTCAAAGACAAATGCCACAAAGAAAGGGCCAATGAAATGCTTGGCTGACTATCTCAGTCTTGGCCTGGTCAATAACATTTCCATTTTCATACAATTAACGCATTTCGATTGCTGTTATTTTTATTTTATTTTGGCCACATATTTTTGGCTATTTTGGCTAGTTTTAGGGGCGCTGGTTATGTGATGCAAATTATGAATACCAAAGAGCAGATTTTGATAAATTGTCTGGCCTTTTGTTTTGTTTTGATTGTTGCATAAGAGCATTCCCTGTCCTCTTTTTCCCCGCATTTTGCTTGATCCGCCCCTGAATTGGATGAGTAGAGTTTATATCAAGTATTTTGTGTTGCTTCTGTGAGTTCAGTGTCCCGTTAGCAAACTGTTTGCTGTCAGCTGTTTGCCGTCTGCCACCAAATGTTGCAAGTTCCAGTTGCAATTGTAGTCTGGATGCTTTGGCTTTTTGGTCAGTGGCCTCTCTGCGTGGAAATGCGTTGCATATGCAACATTGGCGCCGTTGCACTATAAATTTTTGATTCAGCAATATAACAAGCTGGTTGCTGTTGTTGCTGTTGCTGTTGTTGCTGCTGTTGCTGCTGCTGACTAGTTTTCTTTGATAGTAAAAGTATTTTATTTAAATATGCCGACGTCGCTGGCGACGCATGGAAATCACGTTTTTAACATCTTGTCTTAACATTGAGCCAAAAAAAAGGCAGCTAAAAAGAAGGCGAACAAATGTTCGCTGATGTTGTTGCTGCTGTTGTTGTTGAAAACATAAACATCTCAGCCAAGCTCAGTCAAAAAAAAAAAATAAAATAAAAATAAAAATAAAAACCGGATTGAACGCGTCGCACACATTTTCACTTGCCGCAAAATGACGTCAAGTCCAACATAAACAGATGGCCGTCGACGTCGACGTTGACGTCGCAGTCGCCACTTTCTTCTTTCGGCGGGGCATGAAATTGCACTAGGGTCAGAGCAGTGTACAGGGGGGATCATAAGGTCAGCAACAAGCAACAGCAACAACTGCACTGCATTACACTGCAGCGACCAGAACCAATTGAGGCAACAACAACAACAACAACTGTCGGACTCTGCCACAACAACAACAACAACAGCAACGTTGTGCTCTTCAAATACCTCCGAGTCTCTGGTATTTAGGCTTCTTTTTTTCCTCATTTCTACAAGACAGCATCCAAGTGTCTGAGACAGCCACATATCAAAACTATGGCATAAATTTCTCTTGGGAAAATTACAGTAAAATAGAAACAACAACAAAACGAAATGGTAAAAAAAACAATACAAAGCAAAGCAAAGAAAATGTATGAAAAGCAAAGCAAAGCTAAGTAAAGCAAGGAAAAGAAAAGAAAAGTTCTTTCTTCATATTGAAAGTGGAGATTGCAGCATCTGTGGACGCTTGAGTAGCCCCAGAAGATTCGCTACTGTCTAGCGCACAGTGGGGCAAAAGCGATTATACTCATGTGAAAAATTCAACAAATGAAATTCAAGTAATCTTTGAAACTGTATTGTTTAATTGTAAGTATTTAGTTGTAGGATGAAAACGCCAATAATTAAAATAGTGATCATTAAAAAAAATAAAATTATAATAATGATAGTCATAATTCTAATGCCAATACTAATGCTAATGCTAAACTAAATGCAAATCTTCATGATATTGCTGGGAAGACCTTTGTACAAAATACTATAAATATAATTAAAGTAAGCATTGGAATGGTGTTAATAATGAAAATGCCAATGATTAAAATATTGATAATTTTAACAATAAAGATGAAAACAATGAAAGTGATAAATCTAATTTCTGTACTAATATTAATGATACAGATAATGCTAATCTTAATGATGTTGGTGGTAATACTTATGTAAATAATTCAATATATGAATGAAATGAAATGAAATCCAATAAGCTTTGGAATGGCATTACTAATGAAAATGTTAATGATTAAAAAAATGATCATTTTAACAATAAAAATAATAATATTGAATTTGATTTTAAATTTTGATTTAAAGTCAACTTTAAGACCACTGTGCACCGTGAGGCAGCCTCTTTGGGACTTAATAAAATTGTTTGCCTGACTTTTCGTGGGCTGTTTTCATTTCTAATGCGATGTTGCTGTTGTCGATGTTGCTGCTGTTGTTAGAGATGTTGCTGTTGTTGTTGTAGATGTTGCTGCTGTCTTTCAGCCATAATTATGATCCATTAATTCTGGAGGCAGGCGGCGCCTTGTGCAATATTTTTAATGTAAAATCGATTTAATGGCGCTTTTCGCTTGAGGGCTCAATCCCAAAATAGACAACTTGAGAAATGCAGCCTCTTGAAAAAAGCGCTTGAAAACTTGTTGAAAGTGTCGAAAGTGGTTGGCAACTGCTGCAATAAGACTGTGATTGCTGTTGTTGCTGGAACTTAAAACTGGGTAATTAACTTGTGAGCTAAACGGCCAAGTCATAATAATTATATGGGAGAGACAACAAGATGGCTTGGCTAAAGACAAGCAGCTGGGCCAGAACAAAAGATGCAACCGCTGAGCACTCGACTGTGGCCGAGACAAGCTCGTAAAATGTTAGATGCAGTCCCCTACCCCCTCTTTATACCCCTTTTAGCCATAGACCGCCCATTGTTCACCCTTTCGCGAATGCGGGCCTTTTGTTTTGGGCCAAGTTGTTACTGTTACTGCTGGCTGTACTTGTATGTAGTTGTTGCTGATGATCATGTGAAGTGAATGATCATGTTTTGTGTCTCTGTGCCTTGTTGCTAATATCCGTGACACATCTGCCAATGACATTTTCACTCTTTTGCGCTTCGCATACGAGCTGAAATTATAAAACAACAACAGCAACAGCAACAACAACAATTTGCCCCTCAGGCGCATGCGCAACACGTCCGACATGGATCAGTCGCACTAACCGGAGTCGGACACGGCAACAGACAGATTGGACAGATGGACAGTTGGATAGACTTTAGCCACATTTGCCAGCGGGCCAGCACTTTGAGCCATTTGCGTTTTAGACATTACACAAAAGCCACTGGCGAATGCCAAAGTTGTTGCCGCTCTTTGCCGTTGAGGAGGAACTGCCCTGAATACGGATTTCGCATTGCTTTTTTTATTTTTTGCACTCTGCTTTTGTTTTTATTCATCTGTTATTTTTTTTTAGCTGCTAATTTGTGCGCTTAGCTTTTATTTTTATTTTGCGAAATGCGTCAAGTGCATGGCAATTTGCAGCTGAGAGGGGACTATACAGAGGGAAAAGAGGTGTGAGCAGTGCAAAAGATTTAGTACTGAGCAAAACAAAACATTTGGCTTATTCGTCTTGTCACAAAGTTAAGATCCGGTCATGTCTGCAGCTTAGATAAAAAACTGATAAATTGCATATATGCGATTTGTTAGTCAAAAAACTTGGATAGAGCTCGGTAAAGGTTAGAGATTATTATTCTGAATTATTATATTTTAAGAGATTATAGTTTTCGATCCATTTATTCAATATCTAACTATTAAAAATTCAAATCTTATAATAAAAATATATCACAGAAATTTTTTGAAACTAATGATTAATTTAAAAGAATCTCTGAAATACAAATTAACTGGTCTATAAAGAAACGGGCCTTTAAAAGTATATAGGTATTTTTTTCTATTTAAAGAAATTTTAATCAAGAAGAATTGAAACTAAAATTGTTAGTATTTCGATCATTTTATCCAAAAAAAAGCTATACTTTTTATATTTTTCTCTTTTTGTATATATCTAAATATCTATATTTTATATCTAATCTAAAAAAAATATTTGAACTTTCGTTCTATTGCCAATTTGAAGATATATTTTAATAAATATGTTTCTATATTTCTCCAATCTTTCTCAACTCTTGTTATTGCTAATTTTAGTAAATATTTAAAAAATTCTCATTTCTTTCCTCACATTTTTATTAATAATTGTAATTTGTTGTATGCTGATGTGTAATTAAATTGTCGAATGTCGCAGCTTATACAATGCTCAATTCAAAATTAAACTCCTCATCAGCTTTAGAAGCTGTCAATGGCAAATTCTGGATGCAATTTCTATATATAATTTCCTCGTAAAATTTATATGATATCATGTTGAATGATAATGAAAGATCCAGAGAACTGCAGTACTCTGTGTAAAATAATGATATGTAAAATGTGTTGTGAGCTCATCAGTGAAACATGTCAGAGTCAGGCACTAAAATAAGTAAAACGTACAGAAAAACAAAATATATATATAAAAACTCAGGCAACAACAACAACAACTGAGCCTCATCAACATCATGGACATTTTGATATTTCAACACTCGTCGACGCATGATCGACGATGGTCGTGTCAACTTCACAGATACACAGCTGCAGATACAGATACATTTACAGATACAGATACAGATACATATGGAGTACTAAATGCGGGGTACAAGTACATTTCCTATGGAATGAAAGTGAGAGATTGATGGATGGTCCGGCAAGTTGATGTATATATACAAATACAAATACAAATACATATGTTTCAGTTAATTGCTCTGCTCAACTATTTTTTATTGTTTTTGTTGTTGTCTCCAGTTTGACCTTTAGCATATTAATGATTTAGAGCAACAACAACAATCGCTTGCATTGTTTTTCTGTCGCGCCCAGAACAAAAATTGAAACAAAGCCAGAAAACATTTCGACTTAACAATAGTTAAAGTTAGAGTTATTGATGTAGTTCATGCTTAAATCAATCAAGGTTAATGCCAGAGCTACCATTAACTCTGATCCAATCTGTTTCGATCGAGAACTAACCAAACTGTAATTAATGAATGCCAATAACGATCGCATTTCGATATTGGACAACAAATTTGCATCTGTTTGCGATTATTTATGCAAATCTTTTGTTCACAGAGTGTGAAGCGAATATTTATTATAATCGGCTAGAACTACAAAGAATTCTCACGCTTAGACACTGGCCAAGACCCATAGACTAATAGACCAAGAGCAAGTTCTATTCAAAGTCAGCTTCATCGATAGCAAATGGCAATCGATTGAACGATTGATCGATTTCTGATGTATTCAGGTTTGTTCTCTAGCAGTGTTGCCATTTTAGCAATTTTATAGCTAGATTTAGTACTTTTTTAATTGCAAAAGCTAAAAAAATTGTTGAATCTAGCAATTTTAGAAATTGATTTAGCTGCTACAATTTTTTTTTATTGCTAGATATAGAACTTGTATCATTACAAAAGCTGGGAAATTAAATAAAATGCTATGAGAAAATCCATTTAGTCAAATGGGAGAGCAAAGATGTCGAATTTCAGATTTCAAAATTCGAAATGTTTAAATATATGTATATTCGAAAATGATTTTGACATTGTGAAAATAAAATAAGTTTAAAAACTTTTTTTGTTTAATTAACGTAATTTATACTTAGTTCGAAATCTGTTAAAAAAATTATGCATTTTTATAAGAATATATATATTATTAATTTTTTTTTTAGCTATTTTAAACAATTTTTTTTTTTAAATTAATCATTTTTAGCCCACAATTTTCTGGCAGCACTGGTTCTCAACTTCAGATTCAGGCATTGCCCTCTAGTTATTATTGTTTTTGTTGTGTCAACAAGTCTGAGGTGTGTGTGTGTGAGTGTGTGTGGAGTGTGTGTAGTTTACTTGGTGACTGGGGCTGCACTCCAGTTGTTTTCTATGTCACGCGCTTCACAGCCGAAAAGCAAACAAAATCTTGTTGGTTCTATGAGTTGCCGGTGGAATGAATACTACTCACTCCAAACTCACACTCACACTCACACTCTAGACTCATGAATGTAACCACTCACATAACTGGACAGCTGACGTCACAAGGCCAAACACTTAAGAACAGCAAAAGACTGTGCAAAAATAAACAATGGATTCAAGCAAGAATAATATTTTGAATGAATTGGGTTTCTCATTTGCTATCATAGAAGGTAATCAAAACTAAGCAAAGAACTGAAACGAAATCTACAAGTCATACAGCCAACATATGCATATATACTATAAACTATGTCATACTGAAGATCATCATAGATCTTCAAGTTAAGATTGATTTCCTAAAACTATTTCAAACATATTTCCTTTGAAGTTTAAGCCGTCCATCATGTTTCAGCGGAAAAGCTGAACATTTAATGATATAATGATTGTAAAAGGAATATAATAAGCAGCTTTTCTGGGAAATTAAGTATACTATTAAACTGCTTAAAGTATCTTTTACATATATGTGAAATTTCATCTGTAATTTGCTATGTTATTTACTTTTATAATGCATATTTCAAGTAGTTAGATATTACTATTTTTAATTAAACTTCAACATATTTAAAGATGAACAATAAATTAAGATTTAAGATTTTTTCTAGCTGTGTCAAAAGTTACTTTTAGGATTATTAAATTTACTTTTACCTGAAAATTGTGAAACTTTAAATTGTGAACACTGAAATTTGGATTTGAGAATTAAAAAAACAGCTGTACGACACTCCCTAAATATTAATGGAAACAATCCATAAAAATCTATAATAATATCAATTGGATTAAAATACATTTTTTGTTCGAATATGTGTAAAAAAATTAAAATAGTGAAGACTGAAATTTGGATTTGTGTATTTAATAAACAGCTATACATGGACCACGCCCTAAAGATTAATGGAAACAATCTGCCAAATAGTTCTGTTAGAGTATTAAAATAGTTAAATATAGAATTTGGCTGCCTTATTTTGTTTGTTTGTTTGTTATTTCGACGCAATTTGCTGACCAATAAGGCGAAGGTTTGTGGAGCGGAACACAGCAGACAAAAATCTCAGCAATAAGCAACAATTCCCAGTAACTACGAGTACGAGTACTCAAGAGCGAGAGGACCGCTGGGAGAGAGAGAGAAGGAGAATCCAAGCCCACACCCACGCCTTTGAGCTTTGTTTACAAAACCTTGGACTGTGGACGTGTTGGTGAGTGCTCCCAACAAACCGAACGTTGGCCCCAAGAGTTGGATTTAAAGCTGGATGATGAGTGCCACTCCTAGCATTGTGGATAATACAACAAACTAAAAAAAAAACAACGACAACATTGATAGCAAAAAAATAAAAGCTGAAATACATCCGCGTATTGTTGTTTTTGAGCAGACAGTTGCAAGTTACAAGTTGCCAGTTCCAAGTTGCTGCCACAAAAAACGTTAGGCGGCTGGATAATTAACGGTTTATTGATAAAACGATACAAAAGTAATGACGATCACAGGCCGATTATCACCATCGAACAGCGACTATCGACTATCGACAATCATCATGCTGAGGCCCCGTTGGTCATTTGGTGGGCGTATTTTCAGCAACAGCAACAGCAACAACAGCAACAACAGCAACACCAACAACAGCAACAACAGCAAGAAAATGCCATAAACATAATTCTCTGGCGATGCGGCCGTTTGTTCAGTCAAAGCGTGAAATTGTTTTTGCCTCAGCCATGACATTCGAGCCTGCCTACCTCCCCTCCCTCCTCCTTCCCCTCCTGCCACAACCCCCCTTAACACAACCTCCTTCCCCTTTGATGGCCCTAAATAGTTGTTGTTGCTGTCGAGTCGCTGAGTCAAAGCAATTTTTATGTGTACAACGAACTCTGCGCTTTAATAAAAATAATAATAATAATAAAAGTGCAACAACAACAACTACAGCTACAAGATACACTTGTTGCAATGTGGCGAGGATGGTTATGCTGGTGGCAGGACAGGAAGTGTTGTTGTTGTTGCCTTTTGTCGTCGCCTTACCAAAAATTCACTGCACATTTGGCATTCATTTGCCTTGAAGTTGCTCGCGTGCAGCAACAGCAACAGCAACATCAACAGCAACATCAACAGCAACAACTCTGAATGCCAAGACCAAAAGTCTGGCAAATGTATAAAAAAAATAAATAAACGCAATTAAGTACGCGTAACAACAACAAAGACAAATCAAAAACGAGATCAAGATTTGGCTTTGATTGCATTTTCAAGGTTGTTGTTGCTGTTGTTGTTATTGCTGGTGTTGCTGCTGTTGCATTGCCCAAATTGGCGCGCTGCAATTAAAAAGAGCTGCGTATATGGCATGATTTGTATATATATGAAACGTATCTTTATGTATTGGCTAGGAAACGTCAGCAATTGTATCTCGTCTCCGCTTCTGTCTATCTTTTGTTTTCCCATGTGCCCCAAATTGCGCACAACAGCAATGACGTCAATATTTTTATAATTTGTCGCTATTTTAAATTTTTGCATAATACAAGTACAAGTATATATATATGTTATATACCACAAACAGTTGGCGTCTAGACTTTTGCCATTTGCACGCTTCAGTAACAAAATTACCTAAAGCCCAAGTTTTGACACCAATGCGACATTTTCCTCTTTAGAGTTTCCAAATTTAAAGTTCAACCAGTTTAAGAACTAAAAAAATTACTATAAATACGCCTTTTTTATTTGCGCGTTAAAACGTTTCAAAAATAAATTAAACACAAATTTCCGAAAATAACCGTTGCTTTTCATTGAGCAAAACGAACAGAGACTGAATTCAGAATTTCAGATACTCATTCACATATTGTTTCCCCGGCACGATCCAAAAGATACTCAACTAAACGACGCAATTTTCAACATTCAATTTTTCGATGCTCATCATAATGAAAATGTGCGCAAAATATTTTAACATACACATATGACAAAGAGGAAATTAAATTTAGATTTATAACGAACTGGGAATGCCCTTGTCCAGATATTTCGCATGTCAAATGATCTGAGAGCTATTATAATGGGAGTTAGTTTAGAATTAATAAATGTGGGAAAAATATTTAAAAAATAAGGAAAACAATGACACGCAAATTAATCACTATTGCTATTAAAAGCTATTGTTTTATCACACGATATGTATATATAAATAATGGTAATTAAATAATAATTAAATTTTAGCTATCAGATAGAATTCCTGAATATTTCATTCAAATTATATTTTTAATTATAAGCAAATATATATAAATCTTTGTTTATATTTTAATAATTTTTTTATTCATTCATTTTATGTTAAATTAACATTGATTTTCTTATTTGCACATTTATTTTAACTTCCACTTTAAGCGAGTCATAAAAGTATCTACTAAAAATGTTAAATGTTGATTATTATTCTTAAAATATTTTCTAGATTTATCAAATCATCGCCAAAAAAAAAAACATTATTTTATTATTATTACTATGCTATTTGACCAAGTGTATGTGCTTAATAAATTTGCTGCATCACTAGAAAAACATGACTACATGCTGCAATGTCGTTAACTAAATGAAATACATTAAATATTTATGTTTATCAAATGAAAAAATCTAAATGCAAAACTATTAAATATTAAAGTTTATTGAAAATGAAAAAATCTAAATGCAAATTACACACAAAAAATACGAGGTTAATTGAAATTGCGATAAGCGTTATCAATATTAAATTGAATAGCTAATGAGTCTGTGAACTGAATGAGTTGGAAGGTTGCACAGTGGTACGTGGCATGCGGCATGTGGCACATACAGAAAACTAGCTTAGTTTTTGAAATGACTATAAATAAATGGCACAATTCGAATAAATGCACAATTTATAAGAGCGACAAAGTTGACGTTGATGAAGGAACATGATCATAACGAAGCTAATGATGATGATGATGATGATGATGATGTAGAGAAAGAGGAAGAGCAGCAGATGAAGATCTAAAATGATGAGAGCCAAAATAAAAAACAAAACTGGCGCCGTTCCATTTAGACAAGAAATTTCGGGACTGCTGATTAGCCAACAAATTAGACTCATGCCTGACATATTGGCCTTTTTATAAATTGTTGTTGTTGTTAGTATTGTTGTTGCTGGTGTTAGTGTTGCTGTTGCTTGGTGTTTTGTCTGATTTATGCAGTGCGACTGACCCAAAAAAATGTAAATATATAAATTGTAAAAAAAACTAAAGCACAAGTTGGCATCGCATTGCAGGAATGTTGTTGACGTTGTTGTTGCTGCTGTTGTTGACGTTGTTGTTGCTGCTTTTCATTTTATTTATGGCCAGCGCTTTGTTGTAAAACTGTGGAATTTTTTAACTTGGCTTTGCATTTCATTTCGGCGGCAATTGCAAATTGGCCGCCTCATCACACAACAAAAAAAAAAAAAGAAAAGAAATACTAGCAAATTGCAAATTGAAGTTTTGGGCCTGCTTGCATTCTGATTGAAAATTGTTTTCCCTAAAGAACGTGATGCAAAACGTACCCAAGGCACAGCAGCAACATCAGCAACAACAGCAACAGCAGCAACATCAGCAGCAGCAACAGCAGCAGCAACAACAGCAACAGAAGAAGCTGTTGCAGGATGCATTGCATGTTGCATGTTGCATGTTGCATATTTGTGGTCAGCCTTTTGAGTCTGGGGACCTTTGTGGCAGTGGCATTTTCTTTGTTGTTTGCCAGGTAATTCGTCATGCAATCGAGAACAGCAGCAGCAACAGCAACAACAGCAGCAACATCAACAACAGCAACAGCAAATAAAAAGCAATATTCGCCGCTTAGTTGGCGCTTTTTACTTTGTTGTATTATGCAGTCAGGCGGACTAGAAAGACAGACAGTTTGGTTGGTTGGCTATATATGTAATGACTGTGACTCTGACTCTGACTTCGTTTTGTGGCTCCAGACTGCCGGCCTTGAGCTGTCGTTGTTGGCCACGTACGAAAGCAAAATGTGCAACGAGAGTCGGACGCGAACTTGGACGCATAATAATGATCGCCAAACTGCAAAAGTGTTCACATTGATTGCATTTCATTTGCATTGTGAGAATCAATCACGAATCCACAGACTGAGAGAGTCAACAGTCTCAGTCTAAATCTACAGTCTACACTGATAAAAAAAATTGTTCTAAGATCAAGATTTTGGTATCAAAACTAAGAATTTTGGTTTAAAGAATGCGTCGAGAACATTAAATTCTTAGATTAAAAACTAAGTTCTTATTTTAAGAATAAATGTTCTTAAAATTAAAATCAAAAAATTAAAAAGATTAAAAAAATTTGTTTATATATTTTTATTTATAATTTTTATTTTAAAAATGTTGATTTATATTTTTTATTATTTGTCTTGGACATTTTATAATATTTAAATAACGAAGTATGTAAGAAGAATGTTTTTAATTTTAGAAGCTGATAATTTTTTTCAGTGTACAGTCACAGACTGAGTCTACTGTCTCTAGTCTCTAGTCTAGCCAACGAGTCATTTATTAGTTATTAACGTGCCATAAGCTTTAAACTAAGTGCATGTGATCATAGACATTTGTTTTTTGTGTACTTACAACATGCAATTGCAATTGGCAATTGCAATTGGCAATAACAATCATAATGATTGAGCACAAGGCAGACGACGCGATGACTTGTTGACAATGGTTTGACTCTGGCACGTCATAGATACATTCATAGTGCTATAGATACATAGATAGAGATACATAGATACATGTTGCAGCTGGCTTTGCATTTCAATTGTGGCCCAATGCTTTCGTTTTCATTTCAACTGCTAATCGAATGCGCCAACAAATGGCGCTGATTAGCCAGGCCAACAAAAGAGGCGGAGAAATGGGGAAAATAGAGAAAATGAGAGGAGAAATGAGGGGAAAAGGGCAGTTAAGACAACCTTAACTCGTTAGCTGAGTCTTTGTTGCAGCTGCTTTCATTTTCAAGGCAACGTGTGTGTATCTGCAACTGCAGCTAACATGTGTCTATTTATATCTGTATCTATATCCAAATGTATCTATTGCCTGCGTAGGGATATTACATTGCCCAATTGTCGCTATGAAAGTGAAAGCATTTAATATGCATAATGCACAATTTGATTTGAAATTCTTCTATTTCTTTTACGCGTACATATTTCCCCTCTTATTTCTAACATTAGTTTTACATGCACGCTGACTGACAATGAGATACATTTTTATTTTCATTTTGTACTTTTGTCGCCGTCTCAAAGTCAACTCACATTTGATATGACTTTCAAAATAGTCACACAATTGTCACCAAAATCACATCAAATCAAATTAAATTGAAAATCAAATCGTATCGAAATATATTTGAACAATTTGACACTCTCCCAAAATGATTCCCAGGCTCGAAATTGACTCCAAATGGAAGTGATCGCAGTTTTATTATTATTTGATTTTTTTTTGGTGTCAATTTGAGTTCCATACTCGTAATAAAATTAAATTGCTTTTTAACTTTTATGAGTCGTGTGTATTTCTGTGTGTGTGTGTTTGTGTTGCTTTTGTAATGATTATGTTCATTAAGTGCCACAGAACTTGCGTCTTGTGGGTGTCACTAATTGAATTTCCACTCAGCTGAGCTCTTCTAACGGCACTTTATGGGTCTCTCAACACAGTCCGAGACTTGGACTCAGTCTCGAAACTCTCACGTAGAACACATAAAATGTTTCATTTCAATATTGAAATACATTGCGCAACTTACACACACAAATTTCGGTAGCTTCTGATTCAGTTCCCGATCTGATTTCAATTTATGCAAAACTTCTGTCCAATAGCATTTGGAGCCCCCTCTGCTATAAGTACTATATATACTTTGTTTTGGTTCTCCCAAGAATAATTGCAGGCACGTAATGCTCGTCGAGCAAAAAAAAAAAAGAAAAAAAAAAATAAAGACCAAGTTCATTGACAGTGTCTTACTGAAATCTTTTCTTACCACGCCCGATTGACGATCGACGATGGCGTTGCGGTTATCGACTTGGTCATTAGGCGAAGACAACGGACATTCGGAGATACGACGACAGTATCGTGACCAAAACAAAGGTGCGCAATACTCGCAAACCAAAAACAAATGACGAATTCCAAAGTACACAGCGTATTGCATGACCAAAATTTATTTGCGCTTGTAATTGCACCGAAAAAACCCCATGCCACAAATCAAATAAGCCCTCTAACCCAGACGTAACGGTAAAAATATAACAAATTTGCATAAAATTCGTCAGAGGTCTGAACTTTGTTTTATAAGAACTCTTAAATCACAGTGGATTAAACTGAAACTAGCAGTGTTTGTTAATAACGATTTAACACTAAAGTGTACAAAGTTTCGGATTGATAACCTATACTGGACAATAGAAACTTGTAGTAATACAAACCATTAAAAAACCCATATGATTAGATAGAATAAATTGAAACTTTGCTTGGCTTAATAAAAACCATAAAAAGACAACTGATTTTTTTTTTAACTTTCTGTAAATATAAATAATGTTTTAATAGGTAATCTCATGTAATATAACCTATACTTGACAGTAAAAGAACCGTAACAAATCTATAGATTTAGCTGAAACTTACAGAACAGATAGATAGTGGTCGAATATAAGTATGACCATAAAGATACAAGCTGATAATCTATACTATCAATAATAAAACCTTAACAACTGCCCTGCTACATTAAATTTGCTTTATAATTAGGCAATGATCTAATATTGAAGTATACAAAATTTCAAAGACTAAGCTAAGATAAGATCAACTATTTTAATTCAATTTTAATGTGTTTGCTACCTTAAGTAATTCACTTTAGATAAATCTATTAATTAAATCATTTTTTGCTAATCTACTAAGGCAAGTCCAACTACTTAAAGCTTGCCCAATCCTAATGAAAACCCCATTCAATTACATATTTCATGAGCATTACATTGCTCAAAAGCAAACAAAAAAAGCGACAACAAATAACCTTCCCAGGGCACTGTGAAATTGTTGCGTTTAAATAGCAATACATGTAGTAGATAAATACATGTAGTATATAAAAAAATTTAAATTGCATTACATTTTGGCCAACAAACGAAACAAAAGCAAAGTAAATTAGGCAAACACAATTTAAACATGCGCTTGTGCCGGGAAACCCAACAACAGTCCCCAACATATATATATATATATATATATATATATATACACATAGTCAGAGCCAAGTGCTCCGATTTTAATTTGGGTTTTTGGTTGGTTCAGTTTTTTTTTTTTTTGTGTTTTTTGCGCATGTTTTTTGATTTTTATCAGCTGGGTGGGCTGGTTCGCTGTCCGAGTCCGAGGGTTTTTCATTTGGGACTTCGTCATGACGCGCGTGACCCACTAAAAAAGAGCATTATTTTTTATATTATTATTTGTTGTTGTTGTTGTTATTATTTTTGTGTCAAAGCAATTTTCGTGCTTGGCACAAGACAAGACCCAAAAGTCCCGGCCCAATGTTGAAGATGAAGCCAACGATCGACGATCCGATCGATTTATATGTCGTTTCCAGTAGCGAACAGTTAACCCGAACAGGAAGCCAACATATTTACCTTTTGGCCACTTTTCAGCTCATAATAATTATTAATATACTTATGTACATACATATATGTATCTGGTTTGCTGTTGAGATACTTTGTGTATGTATGTTTTTTTTTTTATTTTTGGGGCCCACAGCGTTTTTTATTGACGTTTGCTCGTGCGAGAAATTTTCGTGTTATAAAGTTAATTTGTGAAATTTTCTGTTGGATTTCTTAATGATTTGCGTGGCTCGGCGTTTTTTGGCCACGACGCAGACAGAGACTCAGAGATTCAGAGTCTGCTCGGCTCAAAAGGAAGTTGCGCACCATTGCCGGAGGTTACTGGAGCGTTTAGCATTGTTTCTTCATTAATTTTGCAGCTAATTGAATACCCCTCAGTCCCCCTGGCTCGAAAGAGGTTCTCATTTCGGACGTGACCTTGTCACTATGCTGCTTTAGAGTCAAACCTTTAGAACTGACCAAAAAGATACATTTGTATCTTTAATACTGTTCTCGACTATTCTCACCTCCACACCTGTTATTGCTGCTTCTTCAGCTGCCCTTTTGTTTCCTCATTCTTTTTTCTTCCTCTGTTTCTGTCACTGCGTAGTTGTTGCTACATTTGTTTAACTTTTGCGGTACTTTGTCTGCCCGCTCGACTTGAACTTGCCGCTGTTGCTAATGTTATTGTTGTTGTTGTTGTTACTGTAGTTGTTGTTGCTGTTCTTGGAGCTGCAGGTGCTGGAGGCCATGACTTAGGCCCGCAACTTTATCTACACAATTTCTGTAGAATGTAAACCGTTGCTGTAATTACAATCTGCAGCCCTCTGATGCCCTCAGAGCATTATCTATCTAAGGTGCACATAAGCTATGGCAAAGTCTATGCTATACACAGCATAAGATACACATTTTGTATCTTAAGCATATACAAATTTGTTCATAAATAGTATGCTTACATTTCAATGAAACTGGAATTGAAACAATATTTAATTAGCTCGCTGTTTTGGTATTTACTTTGCATTTAGTTTTACAACCGAGATACTTTATGTTTCTTTTAAAGAAATCTTTAAATAAAGCTGAATTTTTACTACCGTTGCTAAAGGTTTATTATTGCCTTAGAAATTAGAAACTTTGAGCCATAAAATATGGCGAAATGTGCGAAATATTCCTATTTTTATTACCATATTAAGATGTTTAAAGTTTGCATATGCTTTAAAAGCTTTAAGTTAAGATGAATTGCGATTTAAAATGTATCTAATTCTTTGAAAATTTGGTTTTATAGAATTTTTTTAAAGGACATTTTTTAAATTCAAAATTTTGAACGAAATTCTCCTGTTGAAATGTTCAGATACTTTAAAAACTTAAAGCTAAAATAAATGGCGAGTTTAAAATGTATCGAACCTTTTCTCTTGTTGAAACCGTAAAGAAATTTTTTTAAACTTGAAATTTAAAAGATAACTCTCCCGTTTTTATAGTGTATACAAAATTCGCATGACTTTTGCAACATTTAATATCGCTTTTGTTTTGTCGCTGCACTCATTTAACTTCATTTGGCTTTTTTTGTTTCAGAATATGCATGAATAATGTGATCGTCGTATTCCCCGGGCTATTGTATAGATACAGATACAAAATACCGACAGTGAGTGCGAGACTTGATGGTTCGCTGACTGTCAGTCCCTCTTTCTGTCTATCTGTCTGTCTGTCCATCTGTCTGACTGTTCTCAGTGCGCCGTTCACTTTCAGATAAGTTGGGAAAGTAACTACGTAAATATGGAACAAAAAAACACAAATTACAATTAGAATGCAATGATATATAGAGTAGGAACAACTGTGTAAAGTATTTATGTGGGCTGCCTTTGTTCCAATGCTCGTTCGGGTTCACCTGTAGGTGTGTTGGTGTGTGTGTGTGTGTGTGTGTGTGTGTGTGTATTGGTGTGTGTGAGTGGCATTTGAAGGGGGTTCTACATTCTACGGCTCCACTGAGTGACAACGATAATGTGAAGCTTTTTGGATACATTTGCATATCGTAGGTCCGTTGGGTACAATGACATTTTGTTGTACGGATAATCCAGAACTTAACACGTACATCCACAAAATAAGGGAGGGGGGTGTGGCAAGTAGAGGGAGACTCATTAGAGATACATTTTCAGGTAACATGCTGGGCAGTTTCACGTTTTATTTCTGTTGGTTTTATGACGCTCTTGTCTAATTATCATAATACAGAACTGGCACAGAGAACAACAACAACAACAACAACATATTGCCCTATTGATTGATTGATTAATTGAAACAAAGCTCAAACAAAAAGCTGCGATCGCTAAGCGGCATGTTTAACACATTTTCGATCGGTCTAATGAACTCTGTTATTTAACAGCTTCAAGCGAATTACACAGCGAGAAATTACAGCGAATAAATCGGACAGACAGTGAAAAATAACACAAAATAAATCGAACAGACAATTAATAATTGCTTTTAAATATTTATACATATCTTATTAATTAGTTTAAACCTTATGTATATTAGAAATTTACTTTTTTTTTCAGTGCTGCAGTTGAATTTAGTTTTTAATTATATCTGCTTCTTTTAATTACTGATTTTTTTTTGTCAATTTCCGCAATTGCCAAAAGTGCTGTTTGTTAAAATTTTACTTGAATAAATATAAAAAGATTACGCGTACATATATTTAAATGAAGCGCTTTAATTGTCAATCTGCCAGGCGTTGATTAAAGAAATGGAATTTTTATACATTTTAATTAAGACTGAATAATTGCCGCGTGTCGCCGGATTGTTAAAATTTTATATTATTTGTTGTTGGCTCCTCAATTGAAATGCATGTTTATAAGTATTTGTTCAACTGTTGATATAATATTTATTTGGCATGTCACAAAAATAACCCAAAACGGCAAAAGAAAAAACCCGTTTAAGCATTTCGGAAATTTGCCATATTTCAAAGAGATCTGTATACAACATCAAGAACAATCAATTTTATAGAGCAACAACAGCAAAAGGCGCTAATTGAAAAGTCTTGACATTTTCACATTTCGTAAGTCTCTGAAATGGGAAATATTTTGTATGTTATATTGTATACCCTTGAAAAATGCAGGAAACACTTAAAAGTAGATGATTGATAAGATTCCTAGTCATTAAGAGAATTTAACAAGCTTATTTTGAAATAAAATAAATAGATATATGTCTGATACATTTATATCTTCTAGATAATAATGTATAACATGCAGCTGTATGCAGGGTATCTGCTAGTCCCGTACTGTAATTTGTTGCATATCGAATCAATTGGCCATGTAAAATGCTCTGGCACAATAAACGTTTATTGTTTGATTTGTTTAGTGGCCAAGAAAACAATAATAAACATTGGGCCCTACAAAATGTGCACAGGCACAAATCAATTCCAAATTCTCTAAACTATAGTTTCCGTTTGACGCTTGCCGAAGGTCATAGCAATTTCAATTCCAGAGACTCGTAAACCAAAATTCTATTGCCACAAAGTGATTTTTTTACATGGCCCTCTCAACATATTGTAAACTTCTTCTTCTTCTTCTTTTTTTTAGTTTATTGATTATTTGTTTATGCTGCGTATGAAAATTGTTGTGGTTCGCTAACATTTCTCCATAAGCAGCAAATTCTTTCGTGGTTCGTTCATTTCTCATGTCATTTATGTCGAAATTCGTGCAAAGTCTTAATAAAAGGCGTAAAGAACAATAACAAAAGCGACGGTTTTTGTAAACGCAAACGAATTAATTCACTTTGATGTCTTTTACCCTACAAAAAATGAGGGTGGCAGTGAAAGACCTGCATTAGCTGACGCTGTAGTTTATTTGTCTTAACGTTAATTGAGCTCTGAATATGCATACACTTTGAGAAAAATTCTCTAAAATTGTATTATTTGCACTTTAATTTACTTAGATAATAAATTTCAAATTTATGTATTTTTTAGCTTACAAAAAGTGTTTTATTTGTAATTTCAAAATGTTTCCTATTTTTTAAAAGGTAATATAAGTAAAATCAAATAAGTCTTTCTTTATTTGTACTATTTCTCTGGGTGCACCTTGTACTCAATTATTTATTTAACGAATATGCAAAAATTTCATTGAAATCGCAACTAATTGAAGGGTTTTAAGTGACTTTCCAAGTAGGAAGTCCAACTGTCGAACAATAAGTGTATTGTTTGCAGTCATAGCAATCAGCTTTTGTCAGGTTTCAAGCAACCGCATGCAGGTTGAGGACTAAGGGTGACTGTTACGAGGGTGGAGTTTGAGGGTGCATTTCTATGACGTTGCCAAGGGTGACCGGCTGTTAGGGCTAGAACCGGTTTTAGTCAGTTTAGTAACGTTAAACAAAGACGCCCATTGTATTGGCAAAAAAAAGTAGAAATAAAAACAATCGATAAGATCTTTGAAAGGCTGATAAAATGATAGAGCCTCTACACATATGAAAGTGCAATTATATGGTAGATCTATATGTATTTCTCTCTGTCTGTCTGTCAGCAAAATCACTGGGAATTTATTCGGCGCGTGTCTGACAAAAAGGTTGCAAAATTTATGCTCTCAGGCATTTTGATTGTCAGGCAGGAAACGTGCGCCGCAAAAGATACAAAAAAAAGAAGAAAAAAAACAGGGTTTCTTTTCTTTCTTAATTTCTTCTTTTCTTGCACCTGCCGCCTACAAGGGAAATTGGAGATATGTTAAGCAGCGTCAGTTTAACTGGCAAGTGGCATGCAACAAAAGCGACTTTTCTGTGGCTGCTGCTAAGTTAAAGATCAGGTCGTAAATGGCCCAAGCAACAGCTGTGAACAGTTATTAGCAACTGTATTGGTGTGTGTGTGTGTATCTGTGTGAGTCTGTGTAAAGTTAACCGGAGCCAACTGTTGTCATTAGCGAGTATCTGAGTATCTCGCAAGGCATTGAACATGCTAAATATGGTCACACTGAAGTTAGCCGACAGAAACACACACACATACACATATACACACACACAGACATAAATGAACTAGTGCAATTACCACTTAAATACAAGTATCTTGAGAAACTGTCGCTTATGCTTATTAGAGGCTTCGTTTTTTTTTATATTCATTTTCACTGCGCCCAGTTTAATTAATTAATTAATTGACTCTAGTAGAATTTCCTGGTTAGCATGACTAACTCAACTCTTAACTCTAGACAGCGTGTCATACAAAAATACTATATGTGCAATTTTATACTAGATGATTTATTATCAAATTAATTTTTCTTATCTTTTTACCTTCTTATGCGAAATCTGCCGCCGAATACCATTTTCAGCTGATCCACGGTATCCAATATTGCGAAATCCAATTTGAGCTACAGCAAAAACAACTAAAACGTGTTGTCTTTTTATGTGTGTGTGTTTTTGTTGGTTTTTTATTTTATTGTAATTCACTGTCGTTATTTGTGCAAATTAAATGCAATTTTTGTTGTGCGGTTTGTTGCTGTTGTTGGCATAACATTTGAACCTGACTGTCGAGCTTCCTTGTTCACTCGGACGACACTTTGAATTATTTTTTTGGGGGTTGCACTTTTTTAACAAGCGTATGTGTGTGAGTGTGTGGGAGGTGGGCGTAAATTATTCGTTTAGTAATTGCAATCGATTTACACGTATGCAAAAGAGGCGAAAGCTTAGCATGATTTGTTTTTTACTTTTGTTGTTTTATGACAAATTTGTTTGCATTGCGGTTTGATTTTTAAACTGGAGGAGTTGGGGGTATTTGATTTGCACACGCGCCGTCGTCGTTGTCGTTGTCGTCGCTGTCAACGCTACAAAGCTGCGCGTACGTCTGCACGCGTCGGCGGTTTTCACTCGTTTGAAGTTGCGACCACAAATGGCTGAGTGACAGCCACAATGGCAGCAACCGGCAAGCAGACAGGCGAGCAAGAGAGCGCGAGAGTGGCGCACGCTCTCAGTGTGCATGCTCTCTCGCATGCTCAATAGGCAGTTGAGAGCGAGAGCGAGAGAGTGCGCAAGCGTAACATGGCTGCACACTGTGAGAGCGATGAAAAGTGAGAGTGTATTGGTGTTGAGCAGGAGCAGGAGTCAAAGCAGCAGCTTTGTTTTTGCTGCTTGTGTTGTTTGCTCTCTCTCTCTGTCTCTCTCTCAGTTGACACAGGCGCTTGGCCTTTGAGTGATCTCAGCTGAGCTATTGTATGAAAATAGAACAGCAGCTTAGTGTGTGTTTTGCACTGCGCAAAATTGGGAAGTAACTGAGGGAAATTAAGTAACTTTTGAAAAAGAAAAGTTATATTACTGTTTTATCACTAAAACGTTTTCATAAATAGGCAGAGATATTTATTTGAAAACATTTTGCTTGTTATTAAATTTAATGTTAATGTGTATTAACATTTTTTTTTATTCATAGAAATATTGTTTCAACATTTTGTGAAAAGGGTATTAAAAACAAATACAAGTGTATTAAATGCGGAAACAAAGTGATGATAATTGAATTGGTGCTTCTGAAAAATTTCTTATCATTCCTTATCATGCTAAAGTTCGGTGACTGCACAGACCCAAATTAAGTCCATTGGTCAGTTACTTGAGTTTCCAATTATTCGGTATTCATTTATTGTTTAAAAAGATTGTAAACACTTAGTCACATTTTACGTATTAACTTTGTTGATGCTCTCAACGCGAACAAAATTTTTGTAGCATACTTTTCGACACTAGCAATATTTTAACATGTCAGCCCAAAAGTAGGCAACACTATTTTTAGTTTTCGATTTTGCCATGTAAAAAGACAGAAATTTTACAAATTGGGCTTCTTTTAAGATATAGGTTCAGTAAAAATTATTAATATGCGTTAAGAATTTATAAAACTATAAAAAATAAAGCGGCTCACTTGAAACGAAACATTTGTTTGAAAATGATAAACAAGCAGCAGCGGTTCAGAACAAAGTAATAATTTTAAATGTCTGTAGAATATCGTAAAAAAAAAAAACAAAAATTACAATTGCGTGTTCCATGACAGTGAACACAAATCAGATGGAACACATGCTGAAATTAGAGAGAAAAAAACTTAACTTGGCGTTGACCATAAAATAAAATGCATTAAATGCAATCGCCTTTTGTGCGAGCGATTTCGCAATATTCTCAGCCAAAGTTCAATCGATCATTGCTGTCGATATTTAGCTGGCGATAGCGCCAAAAATTATGGCAAGCACTTTGTTAAATGTTGCGCACGACGATGACGACGACGACGGCGTCGGTTTTCATTGTTGTTACTTTTGGTTCGCTCTAATCATGGCGACTGCATCGCGACTGTCTGTGCAAATTGAATTGTCTAGGCGCAATTGAAGTTATTTGAAGTCTGTGTACAACGCGGCGCATGAGTGATTTATTTCGCATACGCCGCGTGTGCGCAATTTGAGTTGGCAGTTAATTTGAAAATAATACGCTAGTTGGTGGCCAGTTTTGGGTTAGTTAAGAGCCGGCTATAACGAATGTGTGGCCGAAAATTGTTGCGGGAAAATTAAATCAAATCGCCGGCTGTGCCGAGGCGATAATTAGCGCCTGCCAAGAACACATGGCCCCCAAAATGACACACCTCAGTCCCAACAGAGTTCGACTGACAGGCGACAGTGGCCGTAGGTGTTGGCGTTGGCCAATTAATGACCCAAAATAGTGGCTGTCAGGCAAGGCAGTGATTACTGCCAAAAACTAGCTAAGTGTGTGTGTATGTGTGTGTGTATCTGTGTGTGCTTGCAGGTGGTGGCAACAAGGCGAGGAAATGCGATTGCCCTTTGCTCCAGTTTCTGCACGAGACGACAACAGATTTTAGTTAACTTAACTTAACTTAACTTTCAAAATGCAAATGAGGCACGTTCGCTTAAAACGGCATTTGAACTCCAGACGTTAGATAAAATAAAAGAGAGAGAGCGAGCGAGCGAGCGAGAGAGGCAAACCCCAAAAACTTGCCACAAATTGTGTCAATATTTGTCTCGTGCTGGATGTGCTGCAACAAATCGTGCCACAAAGGTCTACAGCGGTGTCAGAGCCACAAAACGACAGAGCCACCACAGCAAAAAAAACATGACAGGCCACAGAAATTATTGAGCATGCCACAAACAACAGCAACAACAACAGCAACAACAACAGCGACAACTGCTGTGACAACAACAACAACAACAAGTTGTGTAGCTGCTCCATTTGGTTAACTTGGTTATCTAATGCCCGCACCCAGCATATGCTACAGTGGGTGCCAAAACTATGCGCTAATGAACCCCAAACGCGTTCATCTATCAATGTCAGGCAACAGCAAAAAGAATGAACCTTTTGTATAAAACTAAAAAAAATATATATATTACATATATATTTATGTGATTCTTAAATTCGATTTCGATAACAATTCGCTTTGCTTTTACCCACAATCAGAACAAAGAACGACCCACACATTACAGGAGCAACAACAAAACGACAACAGCAACATAAATTGTTGTCACATTTGTTGCGGCTCAGGTGCGCCAACAACAACAACAACAACAATCAAGTCAATTGGCGATTGGCTTTTTAAGAGAGCGGGGATAGAGTTGGGGTCACCCACAATGGCCCACAACTAAAAGCGAAAGTCCAAGTCGAAGTCGACACTCGATTTGCCCGATTTGCCCCGATTTACTTGATTTGCTTGATTTATGTAGTTGTTGCTGTTGTTGTTACTGTTGTTGCTGTTGTCTCTCTGTGTGTTTCATAATAATCCAATTAGGCGCTAGGCACAACCGATCAGCCGAACATTAGGCGACAGCTGATTGACGGCCAAAGTTGGCCCGAAGGAAGCGGCTTATTAGCCTCACTCTCTGACGTCTTTGGGACTCTAAATGTGGCAGAGTGGCAGTGTGGCAGAGGCAACAGCAACAACAACAACAACAGCTACTGTGCCACGCACTGCATTGACTCTAATTGGATTCGATAAGGTCAAGAACAATGCGTCAAATTGTCTCTAAGGCGCGTCATGGTTACACTTAATGGGATTTGCAGCTTTAACATTAATCCAACAATTGCCAAATAAAAATAATATACATATATATTTTTTTTTGCAATCCTCAAGGTGTTATGCTCGCCTTATAATGAGCCTATTATTAGATTCATTTCAAACTGAATTAATTTCAAATAATATGCTTTTGTTGAATATTCAAAGCAATAATTCTTTTAAATAATGGATTAATTCAGCAAGAGCATCTTGGCTTAACACAATTGGTTAGAGTGAGAGTATATTTTGTTTGTAAAGTTCAAGATTGAGTATTATTGAGTTCAAATCTTTAATATGTTTCATTTTTTTGTAAAAATTTATGTAAAAATTAAGAAAAATTTTGACTTGTAAAATTGCTAGGTCAGAACTTTGAACTGTCATAACTTTGCAAAAACCCAACCGATTTTCAAGCAGAATATCATTTTGATCATAATTTGGCCTCTAAATTGATTCTGCATTTAAATTTTTACCATCTAGAAAATTTGATGAAAATCGAAAAAATATCAAATTTTCTATATCTACCCCTTGACATTTTTTCAAAATCTTTGATCTCTCATAACTTCATCAAAAATTAACAGATTTTCAAGCGGAATGTCATTTTGATCATGATTTGGTCTCTTAATTGATTCTGCATTTAAATTTTTACCATCTAGAAAATTTGATGAAAATCGAAAAAATATCAAATTTTCTATATCTACCCCTTGACATTTTTTCAAAAACTTTGATCTCTCATAACTTTATCAAAAATTAACCGATTTTGAAGCGGAATGTCATTTTAATCATGGTTTGGCCTCTAAATTCATTCTGCATTTAAAATTTATTTACTTTTAAAAAAAAATTATTTTTTGCTATAATTCGATTTTGATGCTAACCCACTTAGTATAAAACAACACGTAACCAATTCAATATGTTTCAATATTGATTTGTTGCAGTAGTTTGGGTATTTTTTCGGTACAAGCTAATTTAAATAGTTTCTGTAACTTATTTACAGCTAATTTCAGTAATATCTCAAAGCCTTATGAAACTTCCTGCTTGGTTCAATTAAAACCAGGAATTGAAATGATAAATGTTGTGTGTGCAAAGCAAATGGAAATGCATATGTTATGTTATGTTGCAAGGAACGGGGCGTATGATTGATGTACATTGTACAAATTGTGGTGCACTCACCGTTTCTGCTGATTGCTCTCCAGATTGTTGGCTATAACGCTGTCAGCGTGCGTGGGTCGAGCACGCGGCATCAGCGGCGGCGGTGTGGCACTGGATGTGGCACAGACTGTGGATGTGGCAGCAACTGTAGATGTGGATGTGGCACTTGCAACGCTCTCCAGGATGGGCGGCGTATTGTGCGGACGCTTGCGGCTGTTCGTAGGCAGATTTGTGGGCTTGACGGCGCCATTCGACAGATGCTGTTGTTGTTGCTGTTGTTGCTTGTGTGGCAGCTGCAAGAGGCAAAGAAAATGTGGCATCAGCAAACGATCAAAATATAATATAAAAGGTAGACTCACCTGCCGCAAGCTCGTTGGCTTCTTGGGCACCTGCGGCGGCACCTTGGGCGCCAGCGTCGACGTCGGCGTTGTTGCCACAGCCGCAGCGTAGGCAGCACGACGCGTGGTTGCACCCGCAAAGCTGTTGCGTCGATTCGGCGATGGCGGCGGACGTGGCTGCAGCAATTCCGGCGGCGGCGGCGGTGGCAGCGGCTCGTCAAAGGTGTAGCTCGTGTCCAGTTCGGTGCCACACGGTGGTGGTGGCAACTCTGGCGACGGTACACGCAAATGCGGATGCTTGGGCGGACGCTCGGGCGGAGCCGGAGCGGGCGTCTGATAAGCATGGGAGTGGGCATGACCATGTCCATATACGCTGCGATGTTGCTGCGGATGATGTTGCTGATGTGCCAGAGCAGCAGCCTGTTGCAGCAGCAGCTTCTCCCGCATGGGCGCATACTCGGTGGCCGAGGAAGTGCGTCGCGTTGGCAGCACCACACGACCGCGTGGCGGTGGCGGCGGCGGTGGCATGCCACAGTCATTGAACGACAGCTTCTCGGCGCTGCTAATATTCCGTATGCTCGGCGGCGGTTTGCCGTGCAATTGATGTTGCTGTTGTTCCCGAAACTCGGCATATTCCGACGCGGAGCTGGAACGACGCAGCAAATTGGGCAGCAGCGAGCGGGAACGCGGCGGCGGCGGTGGCGGCGTTGGTGAACTGCTGCCGGAACCGGAACCGGAACCAGAACCAATCATAATGGGACTCATATTATTGGGCAGCGATTTGCGTTCCATGTGAAGCGCTTGATAGGATTGGGATTGTGATTGCGGTCGCAGCAACTGTTGCTCCTCCTTGTGCGCCTGCTGCTGCTGCCGTTCCACGTACGATTGCACGGCGTTCTTTTGCAGCGCCTTTAGCGCCGGATTAGACACGCGATGCGTCTTGCTCGGCTCCAGGTAGGAGAACTTGGGTGCATCGACCAGCTGACTGCGCTCAAAGTCATTGATGCGTTCCGCCACCGAATGCCAGGCGGGCTGGACGGCAGCTCCCGCCGGAGTTATCACAGGTAGTCTTTGGGAAAAAAGACACGGATTAGTTAAGGCGACAAAACTTTAAAATTAAAAAAAAAAGAAGCGGCAGTCGAGATCCCGACCATAGGATACCCGTTACTTATTTCCATATATATTGAAGTACTTTATGAAAATTACTACCAAAAAAAAACTATTGCCTACTTTTAGGGGATTGTATTAAATTAATTATTAATAACTTTGGTTAGCTATTACTGCCGTTCTACTTGTCCAATCTTGCTGTGATTAAGTGAGATAATAGATCATATTCATAGATAACGTTTTTTATCATAAAAAGATAGATATAGAAATTCTTTAAAGAAATAACTATGTAATAGAAACTACTGCATACTTTTGGGTGCTTGTATTGCCTTCATTATAAATAGCTTTGATTAGATATTACTGTCGTTCTACTTTTCCGATCCTGCTGAGATAAAGTGAGATAATAGATCATAGATTCATAGAAATTTTTTAAAGAAATAACTGTGTAAAAAAAACTCTTGCATACTTTTAGGTGATTGTATTGAATTAATTATTAATAACTTTGGTTAGCTATTACTGCCGTTCTACTTGTCCAATCTTGCTGCGATTAAGTGAGATAATAGATCATATTCAAAGATAACGTTTCTTATCATAAAAAGATAGATATAGAAATTCTTTAAAGAAATAACTATGTAATAAAAACTACTGCATACTTTTGGGTGCTTGTATTGCCTTCATTATAAATAGCTTTGATTAACTATTACTGCTATTACTTCTACTTGGTAGGACGAAAATGTAAATGCTGTAACGATGCCTGTATAACCTTTAGATTCAACTCGTACTCACTTGGCGGACTTGTGCAGATTGGCGCTGAACTGCGGCTTCGGATGTTGCACGTACTGCGAGGTGTTGCTGTGCACCGGTTCCGTGTACGTGCTCACGGGGAACAGGCGATGATTGCTGCGATAGGAATCGAGTGGCGGCGATTGATCCGTGCTGCATGCCACATTGGGTGCACTGCAGCTGAGCAGCTCCAATTTGCTTAACTGTGGCTTACTAGGCGGTGGCTGTGGTGCAATTGTGACCACCGCCTCACTGCTGGAAATGGTCACCGAAATGCTCGACTTGTGCTTCTGGGCAGGACGATGGAATTGTTGCTGTTGTTGCTGCTGCAGATCGCCCGTGGATTGGGATTGATTCCGGAGGGAGCGTGTCTCGTGTGGAGATTCCAACTCGGGCAAGGAACTTTGTGCCGTCAGCCTGTAATTGGCGGGCTGATGCTGCTGAAAGCGATGCAATGCCATCGATTGATGCACGGGCGGATAGCTGGGACTGTGACGATGTTGCACGCGCAGCGGTTGCACCACATCCTCTGAGATCGGCGGCGATTGCTGAGCACTGTCAATTGTGCTGCTGTTGCTGCCAGACTTGTTCGTCGTAGCTGGTGTTGCCTGTGGTTGCTGTGATTGCTGTGGCGCTGGCGATGTCACCTCATTGTCGTGCAGATACAACACGCTCTCGCTCTGATGTCGCTTGGGCGTCAACACCCGCGAACTGTGCGCAATCAGCTGCGAGGAGGAAACTGAAACGGATAGAAAAAACAACAATATAAAAATTCATTTCATTTCATTTAATTTTTTTTTTGGCAACATTCTATTGGCCTAAAGGCGCAGTCAGGAGCTGCTGTTGTTGCTGCTAATAAAAGTGGGTCGTTGGGGCCAACAAACAATGACCCAAGGTCGCTCCCCACTCCCCTCTCTCACCACCTTCCCTTCTACTTCTTCTCGAAGTAGTTATCGTATATCGCATATCTATGAGTACGAGTTCAGCAACTGGTTTAGAAGGCTTCTAAACCAAATTACTTGTAACTTATAGCAGATAAAGTCACGCTCGTGCTAGACACGCTTATGTTATCGATAGCTACATTAGGGGTATTTATGCAACTGTTTATAAAAATTCTTAAACGCGAAAATGATGGAAATTGATTAAGAATCGTTTAATGGGTTATAGAAAAATATGACAGTGATGACAAAAACATGGAATTTTCTAAGTAATTAAAATTTCGATGCAGAATCAATATAGATGCCAAATAATGTTCAAAATGGTATTCCGCTTGAAAATTGGTTGAGTTTTGACAAAGTTATGAGGGATGAAAGTTTTTGAAAAAATGTCAAGGGGTAAGTATGGAAAATTGGCTTAAAATCGAAAAATGATCAAATTTTCTAGATGATAAAAATTTGAATGCAGAATCAATTATGAGGCCAAATTATGATCAGAATGAGATTCCGCTTGAAAATCGGTTAATTTTTGATGAAGTTATGAGAGATCAAAGTTTTTGAAAAAATGTCAAGGGGTAAGTATGGAAAGTTAGATAATAGATGGCTTAGAATCGAAAAATGATCAAATTTTCTAGATGATAAAAATTTGAATGCAGAATCAATTTAGAAGCCAAATCATGATCAAAATGACATTCCGCTTGAAAATCGGTTGAGTTTTGACAAAGTTATGAGAGTTCAAAGCTGTCGAAAAACTATGGATGATTAAATTATTGAAATGAGTTTCCACCTAAAAAGAGTAACTGAATAACCCTTATCATAATGATTTCTAAGCCCATAATGATCCTGATTTAGACTTACCCGACTCGGCAATGGCACTGTAACCCGTCGCATGACTCGCCTCGGAAATGTCGCTCATGGATCCGAGCCATTTGAGTGTTTCCGTGGATGAGGTGCTCTCAGAGCTGTTGTTGTTGTTGTTGTTGGTGTTATTGTTGTGAATGCTGCTGGGACTATGATTGTTGGCATTGGAATGATGTTGCTGGGCAAGGGAGTTGCTGTTGTTGCCGTTGTTGTTGCTGCTGTTGATGTTGCCACCGCTGCTGCTGCGACTGCTGCATTGACGGGCCAGCAATGGGATGGGCGATGGTGCCACCGAATTGCTGCAGACCGATGAGAGATCGTTCTCGGACCAATGATGTGACTGACGCGACAACAAATCGCTCTCCTGACGCAATCTGAAAGAGACAATGACAAAAAAACAGTCAAAATGGTTACTTAAATTCAAGAGAACGCTGGAAAAAGAAGTTGAAACTAAAAAAATATGGCAAATCATTGCGTGCTGCATCGTTGACTATATAGACAAAAAAAATAAAGCTCTGATATTTGTGGTTGTCATGTTTGGCGTTTCCTACTACAACAATAAAGAGAGGGCCCCAAGCAGACAAAGAAGGTATTTGGCCGTAATTACTTGAATTTCGGCTTAGCCTTCAAAATCGCATTTCGATGGCGATACTCGTAAACAGACATGACATGAGTGCGAGTACATATAAAACTCTCTTTAGCCATTTGCTGGCTGGTGGCAAGTTCATAAACAGCAACAACACAACAATGACAATAGAGCAACTTGAGTCTCTTGCAAAGACCTTGAAAGTTAAGCTAGTTCAGTTTGTGTTTTTATGTCTCATGTGCGACGTTTGTTATTTGCTTTTTACCAAGAATCACTTTTAATCACTTTTGCGGACTGTCTCTGTTTTTGTGTCTGTGTCTGTAACAGAAATAAAATTCATAATTGTCGCCATGAAACATGTTTCTCAAACCATAAGCACGAAACAAACAAAAACAAGTGGGAAAGGCTATAATCAAGATACCGACTGTAGAATACCCCTTTCCTTATTTCAATATATATTAAAGTACTTTAATGAAATTACTACGCAACAAAAACTACTTAGGCGATTGTTTTGAAATATTAACTTTATTAATAACTTTGGTTAGCTATTACTGTCGTTCTAACTGTCCGATCTTACTGCGGTTAGGTGATATTATAGATAGTGTTAATAGATAACGTTAACTACCATAAAAACTGTAATATCTTGAAAACTGTGGGTGTGGTGGCTATATCGATTCGGCTGTTGATGCTGAGAATATATATACTTTATAAGGTCGAGATCCCTTCTTCTCTCTGATAAATACATTCCAACGAACACAATATACCCTTTTACTTATTTTTTAAGTAACGGGTATAATTACTTAAAGTTTAATTTTAGCATAAATGCAAACTCACTTGTCGAGGAATGGCGTTGCCGATGTGGAATCCGAGCTGGATACATAGCTGTGATAACCCTCGGACTGTGCATATGAGGCCTGCTTTTGATGATGGAATGTTGTCTGATCGTAGTAGGATGATGCTCTTATATTGTACTCCTCCAGACCCGCCTGAGTCAGACCACATTGGTCCAGATGTTGCAGCGAGTGTTGTTGATGTTGGTGTTGTTGGTGCAAGTGCAACTGTTGCTGCTGTGACTGTTGCTGTTGCTGCGTTGGCGGCTGTGGCATTTCATCCTGCAAAGAAAGCAAAAAATAAAAGCAAGACTTGAGTCGTGTATTTCATTAACTCTTGTCTCAATTGCATAACGCTGCGTATACGTAATGCGAGAGACTCTACAACCGGCGATTTCACTGCAATCTGGGCAACAGTTAACAATTTAATCATTAGCTATGTCCACATCGCAATGGGTCAGAGCCAGAGACTGACTCAGAGATCAGTTTGCAAATGATCGCATAATTGTTACGTGCAAAAATCAAACCCAAAATACCCAAAAGACCCAACGTTGTATTCCCTCCATCATCATTTCATTTAATTTCATTTCAGCCTAATACTTTTGTTTGTTTGCCGTGTGCTCATTAGATAATTAAGTGAAAATTATTATTATTGCAGTGCAGCGATTGGTGGCGATAAGCACTCGACTCAGTTCGCCATATCCAATATCCAAGTAAATATTATCCAAATCCCAGCTCATGATCAAATTTGGCCACTCGCAAAACATTTGAAGTGCAGCCAAACGAAGTTGCTTTGCGATGTTGCAAACCTGGAAAAATACTTTGTACATAATCGCAGCAAAAGCAACAACAACAACAACAGCAAACTCAAATAAAACTGGAAGAGCTGGCCAAAAAAAAATGTGTTTAAAAAATCAACTGGCCAGCAAACGGAGCGTCCATAATAAGTCGAATTAAGTAACTGAGCCAACCCAGCGACTGACTGATTGATTAACTGACCAGGGATGCATTTTAAATTAAAAACTACTGCTTTATCAAAATATAATAAGAATATATAATTTAATATACATTTTAATGAAAATAAATTAGGTATACGCATCAAGCATACGTTAAATGTTTAAAATATTGTATAGACTAGAATTCTTTTAATTTCAACTAGGCAAAAGAGTTATATTCTATTTAAAATTAGATTTTAATTATTTTTGACATATTTAGAATTTGTATCATATGTTGAAAATTAATATTAATTTATATGATAGTTTTTATATAATTAATAATAATTTTAATTAAATAATAATAAATACACTTTTACTATTAAGTTCTATTTAATTTACAACATATGTTACATATTTAAATTTAATTTAAAATCTCTACTGTCAATGTGACACATCAAAGGTCACAAAATCTAAATATTTAAGTGATGCTTAATATGTTTAGAGACCTGTCATAATGTGCATGTTTTTTTTTTTTTGGATTTCAATTGCTTCAATCATTACGGCAGCCCTGGTGTCAAAGGCTCAATCAAATCAAGCTACGTATACTTAATATTTCAATGTTTGCGACTGTCGTAAACCAAATCGAATTGTAAATACTCAAAGAGCCAAAAAATAAAAAAAAGCGGCAACATAACGACCAAGCCTTCTCTAAGCCACTTGACTGACTTTGTCTTGAATTTGAAGTTAATGTGTGTGTGTGTGTGTCTATGTCTCAGTGTTGGGGTGTGCTGTGGTTCGCAATCACCGCCGCCATCGACGTGGGCAGCTGTTGATTGTCTTTTTGACTTTGGCGCCATAGAATTGTTGGCAAATACTCGCATATATATTCATGCATATAATAATAATAAATAATAATAATAATAACAATTATATGACAGTCACAAGACATAGACAGCTGACTACTGACAAGCGACAACTGACAACAACAAATGCTGCAACAGCAGCAGCCAAAAATCATTTTTTGTGGGTCAACTATACTTAGGCCCTGCCTGGCAATGAGCTGAAGTTGGGCATTTTGCCTGTAGGCGCATCGTTTGCAGCTATATCTAAAGAATTTTAATGGCTTGAAACGTTCCCAAGACCAAATCGAAGTCATTCATTCATTCATTCACTCACTCACTCACTTATTCGTTCGTCGTGCCCGTCAGTTTCGTTTTGTATCGCTTTTTTTTTGGAGTTTTTGGTTATTTTTCTCAGTCTTTTTGTTTTTCGGCCAATTGCCGTAATTATTTTGTCTCTCTAACACGAATTTAAATCAGCAACTGTCCCACGGGGCAATGTGGCCCTTTACTTTATTCCTATTCCTAGAGAGAAACTAAACTAAACTGTAATTATTTATACACAGCTGTGTGTAGCCATGTGAAATTGCCCCGGATGAGCAGCAACTTCAACTTGAGATACAGATACTTCTACACTTTAGATACAGATACAGCTACAGCTACAGCTACAGATACAGATACAGCATCTCGCACAATAAATCAATGGTGGGGCGCGTATTAAAAGTGGTGCAGTGGGTCAACAGCTGGACGCAGCTGAGCGCCGCTAGCCGTTGATGATTCTTAATGGTCTCCACAGTCTTGAACTTCCTCTCTGCACTCACCCCTCTCTCTCTCTCTCTCTCTCTCTCTCTCTCTCTCTCTCCACTCCTCTCAGCCAGCGCGTGTTAAATAAATCACTTGATGGAGTGCTAAGCATGCGCCCTAAGGCTAAAAAACTATTGAAAACTGCGCTTGTTGCCCATTTCGATTAACTGGCATACTAAACGTTAAGAGAATGGCCAGAATTAGAAAATAATTTCCTTACAAGCAACAAAAAATTGTTACATGCTGCGTATGCGTAATGTGACTATAAATAACCTGATGTAAAGCAATTGCAAATTATTAGAAATAAAAATAATAAAGAGAACTTCAATGTCTTCAAAAAAATCTAAACTCAACAATTAAACGAAAATTAAGCTGCGTTTCAGCTACTTTTACTTTAAGTGGGAAACAATTTTTAAAATAGAACGAACAATTCATTAAAGTGCATAAAAAAAATCAATTACAATTAAGCTATTAATCGAGAATCAAATTAGACATAGAAAATAATTTTTGTACTGTATAAAAAAATATAAACTCTAAATTTATTATTAATTTTAACAGCTTTAGCACAGATTTCACTCAGAAGTTCAAGTGTCAGTTTCAGTTAGTGTCATTGAGCAATGCTAGCTTAAACTGGCTTTAAGTAAAAACAATTAAAACAAGTAAAATAAAAGATGAAAGAAAATACCAAAACAAATTAAGAACGTGTTTCAATTTGTACACAAAAGTGAAATTTCATTCATAATTCTTAATTAAAACTCAGCTAAGTTTTTTCAATTTATTATAAATGAATGAAATTCTAATTCAATGCCAAAAATGCAACTAGCGGTATTACTCAGTTAAGCTGATGGTATTTTAAATATACTAGATATTCACAACAACAACAACGACAAAGAACACGTTGAGTCACTCGAATGAATTGACTCAGCGACGGGGTCAAAAATGTCAGACAGCAAATTCAATTGTCAAAAGCTGATAAGAGACATACAAAGAGAGGGAGAGAGAGGGAGAGAGAGGGAGAGAGGGAGAGGGAGAGAGAGCCACCCACGTGTTGCTTTATTATGAGTGCAACACACACACACACTCACACACACACACAGAGAAGCATACTCCAGTCAAGCTGTCACATGATCTAAAAATATTTGGCGGAATGTGCAATGAGAATGCGCCAACAACAAAAACAACAAGAGACTTGTTGAGCAGATAAATTCCCCTCTCCTTCCTCTCCTCACACCAAGCTTAACTCCCACACACACATAGATACACACAGAGACACACACACACAGATTTGCACTCCTTTGCCAGCACATGGAATTTTTATTTGAGATTTTCGTGTCAAGCTGCCAACAACTACAACTACACAGAAAAAAAAAATTCGGTATTCCGCGCTAAAATTAATTCTAGCAGTGTCAGAAGTATGGTAATCCCGGATTCTTGTAAACCAAATACTTAAATCAAGCCTGATTTTTCACAGCAATATTTTAATTTTTAGGGATCTGTGATATTTTTGTTGAGATAGATCAAATAATTTAGACTTTTTTCATTTTTTTAATGGTGTTTTTTTTAAATAGTTGCCATTTGATCTACGTATTATCTTAATTTAGGAATTATATCCCGAATACATACTTAAAAAATTCAAACTAAAAGTCCCGAATACATACTTAAAAAATTCAAACTAAAAGTTTTTTAAACTTAATTTTTAAAATGTATTTTTTTCTGTGTACAACTAAAACAACAACAACTGATTGAAAATCGAAAATGTCGCCGTGTTGTTGTTGTTGTTGTTGTAACAGCAGCAGCTGATCGCAGTTTCTCCTTCTTGTTTTTGCTTTGTCCATACTCTGGTCTCATCATCATCTTCATCATCATCATCTCGGACTGCTGCTCAATGATTTTTTGGTGAATTTCGTGAGGAAATTTTCCAACTTTTGATTTGCGTTTTCCATTGTCGCTGACTTTTAATGGCCAACACGAATTTGACTCTTTAATGGAGAGGCAGCGAGAAAACGCGCCCCAGCAGAAAACAACAACAGCAACAAATACAAAAAGAAATTGCAATCAAAATGCGAGCAAACGTGTCAGCTCCAACTTCAGCTTCAATTCCAGCATCAGCTTCAGTTTCAGCTTTAGTTTCAGCTACGAGTTCGACTTAGGCGCGATCGTGCCGCGATTTCGATTTGAATTTGGCAAGAGCACGAAATCAACCGACTGTCAGTCACTCAGTCAGTTGATCAGTCAGTCAGTCAGTTGATCAGTGTTTTAGTTTCTTTAGGCTCTTGCTCAGCATTAAGAATTGCATTGCACAATGCAAAGCTCACTTATGTTATTATATATACTAAATGCTTTAGAATTGTGTTTCATTCATTTACATTTAGTCAAATTTCCATTCCAATTGAAGGCTAACTCTTTCAAAATGTTATTATCAAATTGGTAATTCACACAGACAACTTTTCAGACTCAATAAAAAGTTTCGGTTAAGTTTTGGCAAAGTTATGGTAGATTGAAGTTTTTGATAAAATGTCAAGGGGTAGGTATGGAAAATTGGCTTAAAATCGAAAAATGATCAAATTTTCTTGATGATCAAAATTTGAATGCAGAATCAATTTAGAGGCCAAATCATGATCAAAATGACATTCCGCTTGAAAATCGGTTGAGTTTTGACAAAGTTATGAGAGATGAAAGTTTTTAAATAAAAAAATGTCAAGTATGGAAAATTTGATATTTTTTCGATTTTGATCAAATTTTCTAGATGATAAAAATTTAAATGCAGAATCAATTTAGAGGCCAAATCATGATCAAAATGACATTCCGCGTGGAGATCAGTCGATTTTTATCAAAGTTGTAGAAGTTCAAAATAATCGGAAAAATTTCAAAAAAAGATTCCATTTCCCAAATGACAGAAATTTAGATGCAGAATCAATAAGAAAATCAAGTCAGTATTAATTAAACCTTCCGCATGGAAATCGATGCAGTTTTGTAAATGTTATGGTACTTGTAAGTAAAAAAACGATCATTAACAGGATTTAAGCAAATTGATAATGGGATGATGATGGGTTGAACTTTTGGGTCAGTTTGGTCCACAAATCAAAGTGGCTTGTGTTGATGTTGTTGTTTTCACACTTTCGCAAATTGGAAGCTTATGGAAAGTGTTGCCTCCTGCCGCCTTTCGCCAGCTGTCAAGTGGCAGTTGGCCCTTTTTTTAAGTGCTGTGTTGCCAAATGAAAGTAAATCTCTTGTGACTTAATGCGGTGTAACGCCACTTGGCCTGATTGGTAATCACTTGTGGCATTTAACAGATTGCCACTAAAGAGGGGGCTTGAATTGGGATAGGGGTAGGGGAAGGAGTTTGAGATAAGGATGCGTCAGCGAATTGCGCAAGCTGAAGGCGCGTCTCATTAGCGACTTTAGGACAGGATATATATATGCAACAACAATGATTGCAACTGCAACAACAATAACTGAGTGCATCCTTGACCCCGTTGGCAGCGAATTAATAACCTGGAGCAAGCCAAGCAACTGGTAATGGTCATGGCATGGCAACCAGTCTGAATCGGAGTCTGAGTCTCTTTAACATTGGATCCGGCCTGGTCTGGTCTGTCTCTGGTATGCGCTGCAAGATTTATGGCCAGTGATAAGTTTGAGGCGTGCAAGGCAATAAGAACACAGCAACACAGCTTTGGCAATCAACTCAGTCGACCAGGCCAAAGGAGCATGCCAAGAACAAATAAATAGCCAAGCGAAAAACAAACTAAGCGAAAAGACAAGACAAGAAATCAAGAAACCAACCAACTGACAAGTCCAACTCGTTTGCAGCTCCACTTAATGCTGGATAATGTTTTCTAGCCAACTTCCCTCTCTCACTCTCTTACACACTCTCTCTCTCTTTCTCTCTCTCTCTCTCTTTCTCTCTCTCTCTCTATCTCTCTCTCTCTCTTTGTCTGCCCTTTGCAACTGAAGGTCATGCGCATGCGCAGCGTTCAACGATGCGCAACAGAATCTTGGCAAGACTTTTTTGCTGATTCTTGTACTTTCTACAATATATATGTATGAATGTACTTACTTAGTAATTTTATGCTTATAATATGAGGTACGAGTATTAGCCATAATCAGGCAACATGTTGCATGGAGGGCCTGTTAATTATGCACGCTTCAGCGGTTAAGAATTTGCGGCAGCTGTTGACGTTGCGCGTAATTAGAAAGCAGCGATTTTCACTTTTCTTTGGTCACTTTGGTTACTTTGTTGAGCGTGTTGTTGTTTTGTCCAGCGACAGCTGCCGCCTCATCAAGCGATGACAACACACAAAATCAATGGCCCAACAGCAGCTTGCAACAACCACAACAACAACAACTGCCAAAAGTAGAGCGTGAACAACTCTGAGAGACCCTGTATTTATTCTTTTTATTACGTATTACCTAACAAATGTCACAAATGCTGAAAGAATCTATGATTTTTAATTTTCAGCGAGAGTAATCATTATAAAATATATTTTAAAAATTTTATATTAATGAATTTGTGGATGTATTTCTGAAACACCTGTGATAGTAATGGTTAATGATTATCTAAAACTTTTTATCAATTATAATGATTACTTTTGAGTATTTTCTATCAAAATTTGACTGTAAACATTATATTTGAGTTAAAAAATTAAAAAAGTCTATAATGATAATATTTTAAAATTAAATAAAAAATGCTTGTTATATAAATTTTGTACTTGAATCAAAAATTTTTGGAATAGACACAGTTCTCAAATCGATCGTACTTGATTTGAGTACGGAATACTTAGTTTTTTTAAGTGCATATTATCATCATATTTAATTTTTAAAATTATATTATCAAAATAAAAATAACTTAAATTTTTGTATATATACTGTTACTAAAAATGATCTTATTAGTTCACATTGGTCCTAAACTTCCTCTGTCTATCCCGTTTATTTTGACAAACTTAAAATACCTTTATAAATTTCAAGTACAGGGTCTAATAACAACAACAGCAACTGGCAACAGCTGCTGCTGTGCTGCAGTTCCTAAAATGGCATACATACTCAATATTCGTACCCGAACTCAAAGTCGTACACGAACTTGTATCATGTCTGTCACATTGGATTGCAACTGGATCGAAAGTTTGCATATTTTTGCAAGGGCAGCTGTCGACTGAGGAATGCCTCTTTAATATTTTTGTTGTTGTTGTTGTTGCTGTCTCGAAGAGGCTTCTAAGTTGGCATTAAATTACGTATGGGAACCAGGGGAAAGGGGATTGAATGTTGAGGAGTTTGTTGAGACAGGTATGAGAGTATGTGAGTATCAAGCACGCAGCTCATTTGCGGTTGGCAGCAGCAAGTCCAAAAGAATTTCGATGGACTTCACAACACCAACAATAACAACAACAACAGCAACAACAGCAACACTTTTCATCGATCGAGAGATGAAACTTTTGTTTTGGTTGTTGCTGCTGTAATGGAAACGAGTTGTTTTTGACCTCAAATTTGTCTGGCCGAAAAAAAAAACAAAAGTGAAATTTTTTTGTGTGGGTTCAGAACTAGCAGCAATCTAAAAAGAAACTTATGAAAGAGCTTTTCTTGAGACTAAAAGATGCTCTGTAAATGGCCATGTGGAAAACCTTTAAACTGATTTGTAACATTTTTTAATAAATATGTTTTTAAGAATCGAAGTTAACATAACATATTTAAACTATATTTTTTTACTGTTTCAGAAACACTTTGAAATAAAATTAAAGGTAGTTAAATAAAAATAAAATGTAGTAAAATATTAATGAAAAAAAATAGCTTAGTTAACTGCTGTAGGGCTTTAAAAAAAAATCAAACAAAAGGCATTAAGAATAGTAAAGTGGAATTTAAAAATACATATGTAAACGGCATTTTCACTTGGTCTGTTAATTAATTAACAACAAGCCTAAGTATGATAGAGAAATGCCTTTAGATGCCCCTGGCAAAGTGCATACAAGTGGCTGAAAAAAACAAAAGGTGAAACTCTTGCACCTGTCCCGCTGAGCCAAGTCAAATTGTAAGCGTTGCAATTATTTGTTATAATTTCTGTTGAAAAAATGCAAAGCATTGACGGTTGGCCATCTCGATTCCCAGCTTCTATGGAATCAGCTGGTAAAGTGGGGAGCAGGGAACAGGGAGCAGGGAGAGGAGGGGAATTGGCGGCAAGCTCTGATGTCGGCGCAAGTTCAAAGACGGCACAAACAATTTAACTGGAATCTGGCTAGAATTTAGCGCTGGCAGGCGGCATTGTTGCTGTTCTTATAGCCAGTTGTTGTGGTTGTTGTTTGTTGTGTTGTTGCTCATGTTGCTGTTGTTATTGTTGCTGTGGTTATTGTTACTGCTGTTGTTGGACTGTTGGCATTAATTAATTGCAGAGTTGCGCGTCGTGTGTGAGAAACGAGTTCGATGGCAAGTTAGAAAACTAATGAGCGTTAAGAGTTTTGTGCTTGAGCATTGGAAATGAAAATGAAAGAGCAACAAAAGAAAGCAAACCATCAAACCCTAGAGAGAACAACGCACTTAAATACCCTAGAAAATGTATATGCATTTTCCTTTCAAAATAATAGATTTATGAATAAAAAATAATTCATATTGATCAAAATTTCAACTGTAAAAAGTGTTTGTATTTGAGAATTTTTAAATAAAAGTTACGAGTTATGTTTTTTTCTGATTTATATTATATCCATCAACAAATATGAATAATAATATGATGAATAAAAACAAATAAAAATTTTTTTAATTCCTTAAATAGTAATAAAATAGATTTTAAATTTTTTATAAGAGTTTTTATGGAAAAAAATAATAATAAAGACTCTTATTTCTGGCTAAAACTGTAACCATAATAATCTTTGAGCTTTTAGCTAGGTAAGGCTATAGCTGCAATATTTACAGGGTATCAAAAGGAGGCGTAATCCACAGTCGCCGCCCTAATTGCGCAACTAAAGTATGTGAGATCTTTGAGCTGCTGCTCGGAACTGTTTGGATTGAAACTCTTTGGCGAAAAATGCGCTCATTTCCGTGGCAAAACGAAAGCGTACGCCGGACAGTTCACGGAAATGAAGCGGCAATTAAGTGTTGGACTTGGCTAAGTGATCAGTTAGCTGCAGTTACAATCACACACACACACACACACACACATAGCAGCAAATACTTCACGCTTACCACTTGAACTTTACATCATGAAGGGCTAAAAACGAAAGAAAAAAATTCCATTGGAGCGTCAAGTGTTTTGGCTGAGTCGACAAAAAAAAAAACAAATCAAAACATTAAGCGAAACTTTTACACCTAAAACCAAAATATTTTTTTATTTTTCTATGGAAATCTGCGCATTCATCTGAAAGACAAAAAACTGATAGATAAAAGACAGAAAAGGGGGAAAAAATGAGAAGAGGCGGGGAATGGGAATGGAAATGCGAGACGACGACCTTCGTCAAGCTGGCAGCATTACAGTTTGTTTTGTCAGCGCTGCAAGTGGGCGTGGCCGCAATTAATTTGATTGCAGCTATAAATAGCCATGGCTTGCAGTCGTCTGCCGCAATCTCCAGCCACGCCCACTTTTGTTGCATAGGCAAAAAATACAAAAATAAGAAGTAGAAGCAAAGGCGACGCTTGGAATGCGCCTAATCGATGCAAAATCGCCCCAAAACTTGTTCTAAGCCAGGCGGCAAGTTGGAAGAGGGGAGGGGGAGGGGAGGAGAGTGGAAGGGGACAAGGTGAAATGCAGACCACCATCAATGGATCTCTGGCTAGAAGCTACAGATGCAGTCATGTCTTCTAATAACTGGAACTAAAGCATGTGCCACGGCAACAGCAACAGCATACACTGAAAAAGAAAAACTTCTAAAATCAAGAGCATTCTTCTTAAATATTTTGGTCTTAAAAAAGGAACACTTTAAGACCATATTACTAAGAATATTTATCTCAAAAATCAAAGTTCGTAAGGCAAGAATAGAAATCTTAAATTGTTCGGAGAGTATAGATATGTAAAATAAATAAAGAAGACCAGAAAATCTAAATTTAAAAATCATTTTTAATTTTTTTATTTTTTGATTATAATTTAATGAACATTAATTCTTAAAATAAAAATTTGGTCTTATTTAAAATGTTCTTAAAACCAAGATGTGTTTTTTTAATCTAAGTATTTTATATTCCCAAAGCATTTTCTAGACTAAAATTCTTACTTTTTAAACCAAAATCTGGATTTTAGAACATTTTTTTTATCAGTGTAGGAGCAATTAGCGTTTGCCCACAGAACGATATGAAAATGACGAAGAAAATGTGAAAAAAAATGCTAAAATGGTAACAAATAACAGAGCAAACGCACTGTGGGTTCAATAACCTGCGCCTATCGTCTATCGACAATCGATCGGGATGAACTCTGCCAAAAAAAAATCATGCAAAAGTCGATAATTAATCAATGCTCTCCCCCATGCCAAAAGCAACAATGCCAAGAAGACCATGAAGAAGAAGAGGCAGAAGAAGAAAGGGCAATAGAAGAAGAAGAAGAAACAACAGAAGAAACAGCTGAAGCCATAGCTGAATAAATTGCACAGTGATAAGGTCAACTTTGTTCCAATTCACATAGAAATAAGTCGATATAGACACATTCACATTTCCCAAGTTCTATTCTATTTCTACACTCTTTCAATACCTACTCTCTTTCTCCAACTCTTAGTGTTTCTTTTTCTGTTTCTGTTTTCAATTCTGTTGTTTGTTCATAACCCATTTTCATTGTGCTCTCTTCGTGCACGCTTCGAGGCAGCATTTAATTGATCGGATTCACTTTGATTGATCGGATCGTCGCTGTTGATAATAGTACCGTTAATTTGGTAAATTATTTTGCATTTAGACGCAAAAAGCAATCCATTTTCATTGTGTTCATGATGATGATGATGATGCCACGACCCTGTATTACAATCAACTTGTAATTCAGTTAAAGGTTAATGGGTGACGAGTCTATATGGAACATTAGCGAAACGAACTGTTTGGGTGCGGCAAAAGAGATAGAAGAAGAAGAGCGAGAAATTCTTTAGATTATTAAAGAATGCGCCGTATAATCGAATTTCTATAAATAAATGTTAGTTTAGAGCAAAAGAAAAAGAATAGCTCACATATTGTGACTTGATAACAATAGTTTCTCTACGAAAATCAGACATAACAGGTAAGAGATATACCAATAACAGATTTTTCGAATTGTTTCTTAACAATAATATAATATATCTCATAATGTGACATGATGTCAACAGTTTCTGCTCAAAAATAACATAAAAAAAGATTATTTTTAACGAATAAATAATGAATAAAGTTAAGAATAAAGTTCCTTTATAAAGCACACTCATCCATTGAGAACATTCCTACGGTTTCATTCATTGTCAGTAAGTCCCCTTTCTGATCCTTTTGCATGAGACATGCGATTTTAATCGCATTACCCTTTTCACAATTCGATTATACATTTACGGATGCACCACCAAAAAACAAAAGTACCGTTTTGTCGCCTGAGTGACACAGTATCGTGATTTCGAAAACGAAAACTGAGAGTTGGGAGAGTCCAGAAATGGAGGTCAACCTCATAATTCAATTAGGAACCTGCAGCGGTGACACTGCACGCCAATCCCCAACCAAATTCCGACCCACTGTGCGTGGGTTACAGGCAAAAAATAAAAAAAAAAAATATTTCATTATTATTTTCCGCTTGCTGTGCTTATTTCTTTTCATTCTTGTTTTTTCCTTCTCGTTTTTTTTAATAAATTTTTTGCCGGCCATGTAAATCGAAGTCGACGACGACGATCAAAGTTAAATTTTGTTTGTTTAAGCCTTCACTTTTTCTGTTGTGGAACGGACAGTGAGACTGGGGACTGAAGACTGGGGACTGAGACCGGAGACTCAGACTGAGACTGAGACTGGAACTGTGGGCAATGAGTCAGCTTCAGTGCGATTGGAATTCTGCGCGCTTTGGAGGATTTATTAACAAGAATAATAAAAACCGAAACAGAAACAGAAAAAGACGCAGACACGACGAGAAGAGGCAGCAGTTAAACCGGTTGGCAAACTTGCATACCCTGTAGCCGGTATTTTTGCGAAGTGTATATTTTTTCAATTCTATTTTTAATTAAGGTAAAATTTTTCTAAGTCTAAATTAAAACATTTCTGAGCAGTTAATTATTAAATTTCAATTTTTACAGGATATCTATCATATTTATTGCATACAATCATCATAAACTTTAGCTTATTGTTTGTATTTAAATAGAGTTTTTGCCAGTTTTTTTCTTTATTACAAATGTTGGTATGCGGGCTCTATAAGTAAGAATTCCACAACTATTATATCTTCTATTACACCATAATTTTAGTGCTCATAAAATCTTAGGAGAACTTTGTTATTAAAAAAAAACCTGAGGGCAGGGTATCACATGGTCAAGCAGCTAAAGTGTTCTTAATGACTTTTTTTTTTAGTTTTCAATGTGAGTTTAAGTTAACGTTGGAGTTTGAGTTTCGGACTTGCTTTTGGCTACACCGAGAAAAAAAGCATGAATTCCAACCCAAACGATTAAAAATATCAGTGACTTTAAATTTTCTTAAATCGGGTGTGAAAAACTTGATTTAAGTATGGTTTTTCACTTCGCCCTAGGCAAAAATATTTAGCATCGAGATTCTCTAAGAATTTTTTTAAATATATCCCAAATACATGCTCAAAAAATGTATGTTAAACTCAAGAATTTTAAATTGTAATTTTAGCATGATATTTTTTTTAAATATGGTTTTTCATTTCGCCCTTAGCAAAAATATTTAACACCTCGATTTTCTTAAAAATTTTCTTTAATATTTCCAAAATACATACTCAAAAAAATCATGTTAATCTCAAGAATTTTAAGTTGCAATTTTAAAGTGGTATTTTTTCTTTGCTGTGTATAAGTTTTGGGTTTTCTTGTATGGGTGGATAGCTTACCTGTATGGAACCGGCGACCGATGCGGAACTGAAGCTGGCATTGCTCGCCGCATCCGACACGGAGAGGGGCGTGAATTGTTGTTGTTGTTGCTGTTGTTGTTGCTGTTGTTGCTGTTGCCGTCGCTGTGATGTTGCCTGAGTCGGGATCGGGATCGTTGCATCCTTTGAGGCGGACTTGAGTGCGGGCAGCAGCATTTTCGACACTGACATTTTGTCCGTTTGTCCATTGCCGTTGTTGTTGATGTTAATGTTGTTGTTGTTGTTGCCATTGGAGCTCTCTAGTGGCATTGTTGCTGTTGTTGCTGTTGCTGTTGCTGCTGTTGCTGTTGTTGCTATTGCTGTTGTCGTCGTGGCTGAGCTCTGCTGATGATTTCCGTTTTCTTTATGATTTCGCATTTTCATTTAGTAATTGCTGCCTGGGATTTCAGTTTTCGGTTACGTTTTCGGTTTCGTTTTGGATTATTATTACTACTATATGTATTATTATGATTATTATGTGGATGTTGAAATTGTTTTAACACTTTGTAGCCAGCATTTTGGCGACTCTAAGATTCAAAATAACAAATACAAAAAAAAATAAATAATCACACATAAATATCAAACAACAATTATGCAACATTTTCAACGCACATTTCACTTTGTTAAATTATCATTATATATTTGTCAGTTTGTCTGGCAACATTGTTGCTGTTGCTGCTGTTATTGTTGTTATTGTTGCACTTTTTTCTTATCGAACTGTGTTGCGCATCTCTGGAATGCAGCCCCAAGAGAAGACAGCTGCCAACAGACAGAGACAGCGACAGAGAGTGAGAGAGAGAGAGGGAGGGGAAACAGAGAAGACTATAACAAATTGAATCGATTGCTTTGGCCGTGTTATTTATTGTTGTTGCTGCTGTTGCTGTCGAGTTATTTGGGTTTTTGTGTAATATGCGCTCAAGTCTTATGTATTTGCTGATGCATTTGTGTGAAAAGTGAACCAGGTTTACATAACATTGACCCAAGAGGGCAACTGCTGACAGACAAAGTCCCCCAACCAAATACCCTTCCCCCCATTCCCCATTCCTGCCTGCTTTGTGTGTAAGCCAATAAACAAGTTTATATTTTTTTTTTAAATATGTATTTCAAATGCGATTTGTTTGCCGACTGCATTTTGGTTACGTTTCGTTGCCCACAGCAACAACGACGACGACCCACGCACCACAGCAGTTCCGTCAATTCCCCTTACCTTTCCCCCTCCTTCCCCTTTTCCTGTCCTCTCTACCCCTTGCCACTGTAAATGTCAACTGGGCATTTTGATGCCATGTCAAATGGGCGCCGTTTGTTGCATCTTTGTGTATGGTTTCTATGCAAATTGCTGGCCATTAATGCCAGCACTGCCCCGTAAACTTCAAGTGTTTAATGCATAATTATAAGGCTCTAGATGAGGCTATAACTACAACTACAAATGCGACTTTGGGTGACTGCGTAACTGCCGCAGAACTGGAACTGCAAATACTGCAAAACTGGATTCTAAGTCACCGGTTGACAAAACCCTGCAAGCCACAAAACACAGCCCAAGCCAAGCCAAGTCAAAGCCAACTCAAGTCAAGTTACAGATACAACAACAACAACTACAGCTTCAGCTACAGATAGATGAAAAGCTAAAGAAGCCTGTTTGAGGGGGCAAAGTACGCGACGGCGCAGATAAATCTACGACATGAAGGCACTCCACGCCTGACTACACTGCAAAAAAAAGCAAGGATCGTTCTAAAATTCAGGTCAAGGGAAAATTGTCTTAAAATCGAAAAATTTTTAAATTTTCTAGATGACAAAAATTTAAGTGCAGAATCGATTTAGAGGCCAAATCATGATAAAAATGACATTCCGCTTGAAAATCGATAAATTTTTGATGAAGTTATGAGAGATCAAAGTTTTTAAAAAAAATGTTAAGTTGTAAGTATGGAAAATTTGAGATTTTTCCGTTTTTGATCAAATTTTCTAGATGATAAAAATTTAAATGCAGAATCAATTAAGAGGCCAAATCATGATCAAAATGACATTCCGCTTGAAAATCGGTTAATTTTTGATGAAGTTATAAGAGATCAAAGTTTTTGAAAAAATGACAAGGGGTCAGTATAGAAAATTTGATATTTTTTCGATTTTGATCAAATTTTCTAGATGATAAAAATTTTAATGCAAAATCAATTTAGAGGCCAAATCTTGATCAAAATGACATTCCACTTGAAAATTGGTTAATTTTTGATAAAGTTATGAGAGATCGAAGTTTTTTAAAGATAAAATAAATATTATAACTTAATACAAAATCAATAAACAAATAAAATAAAATTAGAAAATCCGGGATCACCGATCTTTTAAATGGAAATGGTCTTATGGTTGTTTCTGTGTTTTTTTTCTGTGTATTTGCCTTGCTGCCTAGTTGCCTCACGGGGAGTGCAATGACATCGCAATCGCAGCCTGTTGCTCCTGTCGCCAGCCAAGCTCTGAGGAGTCAGCAACAGCAACAACAACAACAACAGCAACAACAACAACAGCAACAATTTGTGCCCAGCGGCTTTGCGTTTGTGTGTGAAAGCGGCTGCCCAAAAAAAAAATAGTTGGAAAATATACGACAACAACAGCAACCAAAAACAACAACAAGAAATTCGTTAATTATGGCCCCAAGGAGCTCTCGAAAGTTTAGTGTCTAAACTGTGCGAGTGCGGAAACTTCTGCCACGCAGTGTGGCAACAACTGAGCAACTGAACTGAACTCTTGCCGCTGGCCATTTGGAAGCACTAATGGACTCGACTTTCGGCCAACATTGTCTACGGTTTGTTATTGTTATTGTAGTTGTCTCGCTTAACTTTATTTTTTGTGTTTTTTTTTTATGTTATTGCGCTAAAAGCGAAATTAGACACTTTTGCTGGTCTGCGCGACTTTTGCCATCAAAATCGACATCGAATTCGAATTCGAAAAATGCAAAATGACAGTTTTAGGCAACTCAGTTCAAAAAATTGCGGAAAACCAACGTCAAACATTGGCGCCAGCTTAATGGGCACAGTTCCCAGTTCCCAGTAGCACCAACCCCTTCCTCAAATACCTCCCTCTCTCCTCCCTTTCCACTCTATCAGTCAGTCTGTCTCTAAATACACATACAACTAAAAAGACAGAGAACAAGTTTATAAGCAAGAGTTTATATGATATCTCTAGTCCAATAAATTCCAATACAAAACACACTCGGCGAGGTCAAAAACAGGCTTCACTACACTAAGCACTACACTAAACTACACAAATCAGCAGCTGACTGTAACGATCGCCTGGCCTGGGGTGTGAGTCAAAAAGAATCTTGATCCTAAACAGGAAATTTTTATTTATAATTGATTGATTTAAATATACATTCGGTATTGGAATTTACTGTGGGAACAGAATCGGAAACATAGACTGAAAGAGAGAGAGAGGGAGAGGGAGAGACAGAGAGAGAGACAGAGAGAGACATAGAGCGAGATAGAGAGAGGGAAGGAGAGAGAGAAACGTCGATGATTGAAGCTATATGAGATTATATCTCTATTATGAAGAAGAAGAATTGCTTGTAGATTGAATTCAATTATGATTCTTCAATTAATTTCAAAGATATATTTAATTAAATAAATAGCAATGATGTTAAAAATTTCTAAAGATGGTATTTTTTAATCTTTGCTCACTTCAGATTATAAAATTAAAAATTTCCAATATTAAAAAAATTATTTTAAAATTAAAAATTGAGATGATTGGCTTACAACTTTTGAAACCCTATTTAATAAATCCAACAACAAGTAAAATTCCAATGTCAAATAGCTAACAATCACTAAGAAAATGGCAAAAGAAATATTTCAGTCTATTGCAAACCGGAAATCATATTTCTTTGTTTAATTTGAAAAATAATTTCTCTATTAGAAAATTCTGAATAAAACATGACTTGCATGCAGTCTAGAATAATAATAATTTTTGGTTGATCTAGCTGCTGAAAGAAATGATCTGTTCACAGTGTAGCAAGCCATAACTAAAAGAAATAGCCAAAGAAATAACTGCAAGATTGATTTGATAAGCAAATTGCTTATTAATTTATAAATATTTTTATTTTTTGCAATTTCCCAGCTCTAGTTGGTCTCTTAAATGTTTTTCATAAACGTTAATTGCCAGATTTAACAGCATTGTCATTTGAAATTGTTATCAGCTAAAGAGACTTTTTTTAGTTTTGCCGCACAGTTTTAGCCAGCTTGAAAAGACTTGTCAAAGATTGAGATGCCTGATAAAGATAATGTCCCTGAACTGAGTTGAGCTGAATTGTTGCTGTTGCTGTTGGTTGTCATAAATTCCGTTCAAATTGTTGTAGTGTCAGCTACTAACAAGCGTAACAAAGTGCTTGACAACAACAGCAACAACTACAACAGCAATGGCAATAGAGAGAGATAGAGAGAAAAGAGAGAGAGATGAATGAAACTGTTACCTGCCTGGTTATGTTGTGATTAGGTTTACCTGGCGAGGTGTTTGCATTTCAGCTGCCTTTTACAAGGCTGTCTTTAGCCATGTTGCTGTTGCGATTCATTATAATTTTTGTCAATTCTCACAGGTAGCGGGGATCACACAAAGGTGAAGATCGCATGGCGCTGAGACATTCACACAGCACTAATACCAACAACTATTACAAGAGCAAAAACGCATAAATTTACAATTAAATTTAATTCGTTCGCTGGATTTCCGCAAAAAATGTGCAGCACAAAAAAAGGGCCAACAACAATCAACAATTGTTGCAATGCTGGCAGTAAAAAAAAAACTGCAGTTGCAATTGCAAGCAGCGCTTGTGGCAAGTTCAACGTCTTCTTTAGTGTTCGCTGTGCTTCGTTTGCAGCACAAATGAAATGGGAAAAATAAAAAAATAAAAAACAAGAAAAATATTAAGATTCCCAAGCGCGCTTCTTGGTAGCAGCAACAGCAACAACAACAACACCCGCACTCAAATAGGGAAAGAGCGATATGTACATTAGGGTGCATCAATCTTTTCGAAAAAAAAAAAAATTGGTAGCCCATATTCGTAATCTACGGTCAATTCTAAGATATTTTCAGCAAGAAACCATAGCTCAAAAATCAATTCCTAGTGCCTGCTTTTTAAATTGAGAATTTTTGTATTTTAACTCTAATATTATGTTTTTAGGACAATTTATCCTTTGATTTTATGTTAACTCTATATAATTTTGAGAAAGACCTATTTCTGACAGAAGTTTTGATACCAATATTGTTAGGATCGGACTAAAAACACTAAAGATATGCTAATATAAGCATGATAACAATTTCGAAAAAATACATTTTTCAACTCAAAAAACGGGGACTAGAAATTAATTTTAGAATTATGGTTTCTTAGTGAAAATATCTTGGAATTGACCGTAGATTAGGAATTTGGCTTAAAATTGTTTAGTTTTTTTTGGTCCACACAAATCGATGCACCCTAATGTATATACATATATATTTTGCCACTGCCTGGCATCATTCAAACTCAATGCCGCAAATCGCGAAAGAGCTCATCTCATGTTTGGTTTCTGCTCGGTCTTCTCTCTTCAGGGGCATGTCAACGGTTCGACCGCGTCTTAGTTAGATACCTGGCGAGCATGTCGATCGAGTTTAGATTTCAGATACTTCTTATTTTTCGGGTACACCCGCAGTTGATCATTGTTCGCTTTACTTCCGCCTTGACGAACCAAAACACAGCGGGCAGGATGTGAAGGTCGTTGACAAGTCGCAAGGTCGCAGCAACAGCAACAACAACAACAACAACAGAAACAACGTTTGCTTATCACCTGAACAGGCTGTGGACCAATTCATTTGCAAAAAAAATTAAAACACATACGTATTTAAAGATATACGTATGTGCCTCAAATATTTGCACAGCACATTCCGAGCACTTTGGAAGTGCAAATAAAAATTGTAAAACGTGCAACGTAACGGGAACAAAAAAAGATACAACAGAGAGAGAGAGAGAGAGAGAGAGAGAATGAGAGAGACAGAGAGAGAGAGAGAAAAATACCTTACTAAAACAATGAAAAAATAAATAAATAACTAAATAATTAAATAATAATGTGAGCTAGTTAGCATATGTATGTTTATATAAGTAAGTGTGAGTATATAAATACTTATAAAAGTAACTACTTATAGTAGTTATATACACGTCACATGTATTTACTACATTTTAATGATTATATCTCCGTAAACTAGAAAATCATTGTTTGTGTAACGAAATTGAAATGGCAAAGAAATGACTTGACAAATATTTAAAACCCTTTGCAAATTGTTATACTTATTATTTAGTTATGGGATTTTAAACGAATTTAACGAAATTTAATTTGATTTGAAACTAGTACAATATTGATAAGCAATACTTTAAAAAAGAGATATCAATCAAGTTGTTGAGTACAAACATATTAAATTAAGCAATATTTAAAATCTTATTTAAAAACAATAAAAAACGAATAAATAAAGAGAGTACAAAACATGTAGAATAGATGTTTCTGTATATTTTTTATAAATAAATTCAATATTTATTATTTGTATTATTATAATTTGTATACAATTTCAAGCATTCTTTACTTCCGTTTTTTATTACAAAACTAAAAGGTTTCTGCATCCTTTTCTTCCACATCATTGGTTTTGAAATATTCAACAACTTCCTTATATGATCCTTGGCATAAGGTTTCACACATTTACAACCTGTCAGTCTGCTCAAATATCTTCTTCCGATCCTCAAATAATATTACCAAATAGATAATAAATTTATGAACTTGATCGTATTGTCTTCCGCAAAACGTTTTCTTTATTTACCACCTGTCAGTCTGCTTATAAGTACTTGTATCTTTGGCGAACACCTTAGGTACATTCTCGGTTGGGAAATTCATGATGAAATTGTTAATTCTTTGGAACTTATTCCGTAGCATTTTGCGTGTTTAACTGTCTGTTTGCTATTTGCTTAACTGGTCGACAGAAATTGTTGTGCGCAATTTGTTGAAATGTTTTGTTTTGTTTTTCTGTTTTTGTTTTTAGGGAAAATTACTTACTGCGAATATACATTTATTTTAGATATATTCAGGGAAATTTTGGGTTTAGTTTCGTGAGTAATTTACAATGACAGAACGATGAGAAGCAAAACGCACTCTCGAATTCGTAAGTTCATTTGTTCATTTGTTCGTTTGTTATTTTTGTACTGATGTTTGCACTTACTTAGTTCTGATAGATAAGATTAAAATTCGACTTAGCCAGGCAAGCCGAGCGAATGCCTCGCTGGCTGTATGATAAGATAAATGAAGCTCTTCTGCACGCACACAAAAAACTGGTTGCCAATGGCAGCCTGGCAATGAGACAGCTTATACAGCAGATACGTATCCGTCAGATATAGATACAACATGTATTGCAAACACGACAAGGTCGCCGCATGCAATGGATGTTTTACTTTTAATTGAATCGATGCGATGATCGCCAGTTTCCGATATCTGTATGTTATATGTATCTGTATCTGTATCTGTTTCTGTTTTTGTAGCGTATAATTCAATCAATCTCTCATTCACAATGTGCGCACACATTTTTTGGAGCGCGTCTGTCGTTGAATGCCGGGGAGCGAGTGTATTGAACCCATCAGCCCCTCCTCCTCCGCCTGCTCCTACTCCCTCCTGCCTGTACTCCAAGTAAAGCAAACAAGTTTGTTTTGAAATTCTTTTGTGGTATTTGCTGTTGTTGATGCTATGAGAACACCCGCTCTCTCCACCGGCTACCCCCAACAATAGAAGTCTGAGACAGTTGATAAGTCATCTCATCAAATTCCGATTACCCATTCCGTTGCAACTTTATACCAAATAACGATTATATCATTTCATATCATTTTTTTTTTTTGTGGGAATCTAACTTCCCATTCCATCATTTGTTATCGCAATCAGATACGAAAATTGTAAAGTACTCGAAATACTGTTAAGCTGCTTGTAAATCTATCTACAAAACTAAATTTTGGCAAAAAAAAAAATAAGTAAGTAAATAAAAGAACTAAGATTGTGCAACTGATTAAGAAAATTTAAAAATGGAAAATACTTCCGGGTTTAATTTGAATTTAAGGAAATGAAAAGAATAAACAGAATTAAGCACACATATTCAATTCATCTTAATTAAAGAATGTTTTTTATTGGACTTCAAGATTGTATGATAATTAAAATAAAGAATAGATTTCTATTCTATATGTAACCTGAATATGTCTAATAAAAGTATAATAAATTGTTGGATATGCTTTCAACCTCATTATTTAAGATCTTGAACTAAATTGATAAAGCGTTAGTGAGTCTATTAATATGTTGATATGCAAACAATCCTCTCAGTTCTGAAAACTATAACATCTATCTAAAATATAAATAAAATTTCATTTGTTTAGTTTTAGTATGCGAAATCTTTTGCGACATATCCAACAATATGAACCATGGGAAATTTCTACCCAATATCACTATTATTAAAATCTCAAATGTTTAAAGGATGTTTTTTAAGTTTTAAATTCTTAGCCTTCTTTTGGGCAAATTGCACATTTGTTTAATTATAATTATTTATGTTTTACACATTATCTCAACCATTGAAATCAACTTTTTTGTTTTTTCTGTTTATTTATGAACGTTTTATCAGCTCTACATGTCTGCAATGAATTTTAAGCCATTCAAGTTCTGAAGAACTGAATCCAAAGCAATTTTTTTGACTGTTTCTTCTTAATATTTTCTATTTTTTGTATTATATTTTTGTTATTTAAATTGTGTCTGTCTGGCTGCAATTAAAATAATCCAAAACACGTACTGTCCGCCTTTGTTATGGGCTGTGCAAATATCGTATGCTTTATATGGCTGAGTAGAGTTTTCCCAAGTGCAACTGCCAATGAGGCGGCAGTTGCTCTCAGCTTAATGCTCCGCCTAGGCAGCCTCGTCTTCTCTGAATTCTTCCTCTTCTTCTTCCTCTTCTTCTCTGAAACTTTGGAGTTGCTGCTGCTGCTGCTGAAGTTGTTGCCGAGGCTCTTGAAGCGCGGAAAATGGCAAAATGCAGCCGCCAAAAACTGGTCTGCCTTAGGAAAATGTTGATTGAGCGGACTGCCGCAGGGGGTGGGGAGGGGACACATGGAGCAGGGGTGGTAGACAAAAAGCTTGAGCAAAACTTGTTGGCCTCAAAGCACAAGATGGAGTTAAAGTTGTAGAAGAAAAATAAGTTAAAAAGACAACTGAAGACGAAGAAGATTCTTGCCACCCGCTAGCGACGGCAGAAATACCGAACAAGTAGAAGACGATGATAAAGAAGAAGGAGAAGCACCAGAAGATTTGTTGTAAGCGGAAGAAATGTTGCACGTTGAAGGCTGCTGCTTAAATATTTATATATATTTTTATGTTTCATGTATTTTGTTTATGTTTGCTGTATTTTTGTAATTTTTAGAGGCACATTTAACACGCCGCAGTTGTTGTTGTTGTTGTGGTTGTTGTTGTTGTTGTTGATCGTCGTTGCTTCACTTTACACACTCTCACACACACCAACTTATGTCCACACACACACACAGTCATATGTAACAGTCAATGTAACAGAACGCAGAGTTGTCGCATTTGTCAATTATTAAAAACTTTTTATTATTAAAGTGACACTCACACACGCATACATATGTAAATAACAGCTGTATGCAATCGAAACGTAAACAAATCGATAATTACATTTTGTTTTATTAATTTTCTTTATTTAATTTTATTATTTGTGTTGCACTCGACACACACACAGTACACACAGTACACACATGTACACACACCAGCAAGAAACACAGACACGTTACGCGCGGCCAATGAACGCGGCATGAACCTTTTTCTCTTGCTAACTGCACGATACGAGAGCCAAAAGTGGACTGACACTGAGACTGAGGCGCGATCAGGCAAAGCTCACGGCGGCAGCGACGACGACAGCGACGACGGCAGCGACGTCGACGGCGACAGCAGCGTCGAGTCAGAGTCCAACACCTACACACACAGTTACACAGCTAAAATGCGCTCTCACAGCGGCAATTGCGAAAATGTTTGTCTTTGGCCACGTTAACGACAAGAAGCACAAGAGCAAGACAGAGAGAGAGAGAGAGAAATATACTCACACAGATACACACACACACACACACGCTTGCAAAAGAGAACAACAGAGCCGCAATCTTAAGTCTTAAGTTTTACCTGCGCTGCGCTGTCGGCGCTGTCAAAAACCCCAGTGGAAATTTGGACGCTGCTCTCAATGTGCTGAACATGCGACGTATTTCCAGTCGGTAAAAACGTTTGCTAATGGGGGTCAGTCATAGTCTTATCATAGGCCTGCCATGCAGCAAAACCAAAGCAGAGCAAACCAATAGCAGCAACAACAACATTAACAGGTATTTTTTTTTATTGAAAGTCACTTATCTCAGCTGTCAGTGAGCGCGACTGCAAGTCCAATTGCTTGTGTATGTGTGTGTGTCTAACTGAGAGAGAGCAAGAGAGCCACACACATACATACATATACGCTCTCTCGCCACTTAATCAGGCATCGGACAGAACCTGTTGCGCGTGCTATGCGTCCAGTTCTTGCTGAAGAACGAAACAGAAGAACAAGAACAAGAACCTGTTGCGGTGGCCACAGCGACGTTGACGTCAACTGCGACAGCGACTGTGACTGTGCTGCTCGCGTCGCTGCTTAGCCTGCACTTAGCCAAAATTCGTGCGGGCAAGGCAAACAAAGAAAGTAAGACTTGAAAGAAAAGACAAAAAGAACGCAAAATGAAGGAAATACGTTGATAAGCAAGGCCGAGCCGAGCTGAGCTGAGCTGAGTTGTTGCTGCTTTTGCTGCTGCTGTTGCCGCTGACCGCGCTGCACTTCAAAGTTGATTTATGTTTTGCTGTCTCTGTCTCTGCTGCTGCTGTCTCTGTTGTTGTTGCTATGGCACTTTTGATTTTCAACGTAAGTCGCTTCCAATTAAGCAAAAAGGAGCATCGACTGAAGAACAGAGCGACCACCAACGTTGCCACTTCGGTTTAGTGTGAGGCAAGGTGATACCAATTTAATAAGGCCAATACATAGTTGTGCCCAATTATGATTATGGCCGTTACATGCAAATTCAGTTGCTAATGAGCCCATTTTTGTGTTAGCTAATTTATGTGGATGTTTTAATATCTAAATATACGGCTGCAGCATGTCAAATAACGGTACAAGCGAAAGGTGGCAACATGCAAATTGCCACAATAAAACATGAGCTCTAAACATAAGAAGAAAGGCAATAATCAACGGTTCTCCCGATCTTTATGTTTTGGCTATAACTATAGTTCTTAACTTTCGTTTGCCATTCTCACAGTTCATTAACCGATTTTAAATGATAAATCCGAAAAAAAAGCAAGCGAAACGTTCGTCAGCCGTAAAGATCAGAAGTCAGCCCGAGGAGAGTTTTTGTGGTTAAACCATGGTATCTGTGAGATCAGCATCATAGCTCCCGGCTTCAGACTTCAGTTTTACTTAAGACTCCCGGGCCTGCTTCGGCTTGTGGTCAAAATGGTAATGCCAACAACTACAGCACACGCGTTCGCGCCTCAAACGCAGCTCCTCTCCAATTAATCATCGCTTTGGTGGGCGCTCATTGGCTCGCATTTGTTTATTTCTAAATCTTTGATTTTGTTTTTGGTTTTTTTATTTTTGCGTAAAACAAAAACAAGTTTACCGCTCGCTCTGCTCCAGGAGAGAAGTGGGAAGAGGCTGCATGGAATGTGCCGAGACTATCAATCAGTTATGTCTATTGTCTATGGGCAAAGCGGCCATTACCAAATCTGTAGCTCAACAAACTCTTTTCTTACTATATATACCCTTGCAGAAGGTATTTTAATTTTGGCCAGAAATGTGCAACGCTTTAAAAGTGAGGTGGAAGACTAAGACTCCAAAAACTTCAAAATGTCATAACTTTGTCAATTTTTATCCGATTTTCTTCCGGATTATCAATTTTATCATTATTTGACCTCTATTTTCATTCTGCATCAAAATTGGAAAACTCAATTTTTCATCCTTTACTGTTCATTTTTTCCATACTTTCGATTATTGCCTATGTTCTCCACACTCTTCCCTTCACACCTTTCCAAAATCTTCAAAATTTCATAACTTTGTCAATTTTTATCCGATTTCCTTCCGGATTGTCAATTTTATCATTATTTGACCTCTATTTTCATTCTGCATCAAAATTGGAAAACTCAATTTTTCATCCTTTACTGTTCATTTTTTCCATACTTTCGATTATTGCCTATGTTCTCCACACTCTTCCCTTCACACCTTTTCAAAATCTTCAAAATTTCATAACTTTGTCAATTTTTATCCGATTTCCTTCCGGATTGTCAATTTTATCATTATTTGACCTCTATTTTCATTCTGCATCAAAATTGGAAAACTCAATTTTTCTTCCTTTACTGTCAATTTTTCCCATACTCTTCTCTAGACACATTTTCAAAAACTTCAAGATGTCATAACTTTGTCAATTTTTATCGGATTTTCTTCTGGATTGTCAATTTTTTCATTATTTGAACTCTATTTTCATTCTGCATTAAAATTGAAAAAAACTATTTTCCTTCCTTCTCTGACAATTTTTGTCCCTACTTTCGATCACTGTCTATTACTCCATAATTTGCAAGGGTATCAAATCTTCGGGGTACCGAAGATAACCTTTCTTTCTTGTTGTTTTGTAGCTGACCAGATCGAAGAGACAAGACAATACCAGAGCAGGCCTGGCCTGGCCAGACCAGACCAGACCGGCTCGACTTTCCATTGGAAAAGCCCTCGATAAGTAATATGCAGCTGCTGCTGTTGGTAACAAAGCTGAAGGTTACGCTAGTGGGAGCGGGAGCTTGAATTTGGATGGCAGCTTGGATTTGCTATTTAAGCATTCCAAGTGCGAAACATGCTGGCAACAAACACACCCAGTTTGACAGTTGCCAGTTGCCAGTTTACCAGGCCAACAATACAGCACACATTTCACGTGGGAAACACTAAGCCCTTTTTGCACTTATTGTTATTGTTATTGTTGTTATTATTATTGTTTTCAGGGTTGCTTTGGCAGACTCAATGCGCGCATTGCATCTTAATTGGGCGCTCGGTGGTGACGTCACCATTGCTCCATATGCTGAAATTTGCATGCAACATACAGCGAGAGACATTGGAGAGACAGGCGGGAGGTACTACGGGGTATTATGACACACATTTTTAGCTTTTAGATAAAGATGCGATGCAGTTTGCTTTGATATTTCAAATGCACTCCCGCGACGCGACGACGACGACGACGACGACATTGGACAACGAAACGGAGGCGCAGACAGTTCCGCGATGATGTAAACATCCAAAAAAACATGAAAGGTTATTTTCCACATGCCGAAGATTTAATACACTTGTACTCAATTTTCAACTGATCGTTGCTATGACAATAATATAATACAGAAGTATAAGATCCAATCAAACGCATTTTTTTTAGAGATTGGTTGAAATATCTCCAGAAAAAAGATGAATTTTATACTATGTTTGGATAGCAAATATTCAAACTAGTAGACCGATTTAAGAAAACTTGTTCAAGACTTATAAGATCATTTCAAATGCATTATCTGTAAGATTGGTTCGGATATTTCAAGAAAAAATAATATTTGTTATACTAATTACGGATCTGGACCAAGTTTCATCAAAGCTAAAAGATATACGAAATGATTAAAAATATATATATATTAAAGGGTCTACCAGGTGTTTTTAATGCGTTACATATTCCTGCTCAAAATTATGATATAATATCCTCTGCAACGGTAGGTACTCAAATATATTTAAAGAGTATTAAAGCATATACAAAGATACAGAGTGAGCGACCCGAATCTATCAACGATTTAAAATACATTTTTATGTTCGAGTATTTTTTGTATATGGAAAAGAGGAGCATGTGAGACATGAGATTGGATTGCGGACCGTCCTCTGGCCTGACGGCATTTGTGACTATTTCTGACCGCGGGCAATGCTGCCGAAGAGCAGCAGTTCGTCAGTCAGTCAGTCAGTCAATGAGACAGTCAGTCAGTCAGTCAGTCAGTCAGTCAGTGAGTTCGTCTAATTGGATTTGCGCGCTTGTGCGTAACTATAAATCACACACTGGCCAGCGGGGGAGAGTGGGGAGGGGGGAGGGGAGCGGAGGAGAAGAGAGTTGGAGCAGGGAGAAACCGGTTTGGATTGCCAAGTCACCCGCTTATAAACAAACTGCAGAGCGCGGGATCCCATAAAGCTTTTCGACTATTTGTTAAGTGACCAAAACGGTAACAACAACAGCAACAACACCAGCAGCAGCAGCAGCAACAACAACTCCAAAAAAAAAAAAAAACCACAACAAGAAGCGGCAGCATATTTCTTTTCAGTTTCTTTCTTTTTAGGTACCCTTTTCTTAACTCATAAACGATATAAAGAATAATTATGCTGCTGCATATGCCGAAAGAAAAAGAAATATCAGCCCACGCAACTTGGCCTGGCCTTAAGCTTTGGGTTAACACAGCGGATAGTGGTAAGAGAGGGGAGCAGAGGGGAAGAAGGCTAACTCCGTTTTATGTAGTGATGCCATGTAAAACAGTCGTGTGAAATTTATTAATGGCACCCAAGGCTTCCAGTTGCAAGTTCATAAGTCTTGTTAGAAAGTGTCTTTGGGCTTAGATCATGTAAAATGTGACATTCTTGGAAAACAACAAGTTTACTACAAAATTGTTCGTTACATGTGTTGTAAGTTGATTTATTTGACCACCAAACTTGTAAGCGGATGTTGTAAGCTTTAGCAATTGCAAATCTACATACAGACAGACAGACAGAAACAGTACACACTCTGTTCTAGCGAAAAACCCTCGAACATCGAAACATGAACACATTAAGCACAACCAAGAATTTTTGCTCTCTAGTTTGTGTGCCGTGTGGTCTCTTCTTGTATTGCCTTCTGTGCGGCTTGAACTTTGCCATGGAACTTGTTTACTTACTCTGGGGCGGCTGTCGTTTCCTGCAATTTATTAAATTTCAGACAAGTTACGACAGGCAAGGACAATTTGGCCTGATATTCAATTACCAAAAGGAAAGGCGATACTCTGGACACATGTCTCAATTGCTTTCAAAACGACCGCCGCAATTCGAAATGTACTCGATACTCGAAACGACCGCCACAATTCGAAATGTACTCGGTACTCGAAACATAAAGTACTTTTTCAAAGGTCTGGCAACAATTTTCTAGCTAACGAACTCTGAAAATAGCCAGATCTGGATACTAAATAGCTAGGCTGGCAGCACTGGTTAGCGAAACATATGGAAAAACAGCAACAGCTGAAATTTGTAGACAAAGAAAACAAAGTGCAACTTGTTGAGAAAATGTGAAAAGCGCATAAAAACACGCCCATTCCAAGTAGACACTGCATACTACCGCAATGCATTCCGACAAGGCGCGCAATAAGATATTTAAAAGCTGGTCCGGGATCAGCGAGGTGTCCATCATCAAGGAGGTGGCGACCAAAGGCGAGCACATCGATCTGTGCATGGAATATTGGGCTGGCAAGCAAAAGATTCCCATAAGCGAGTATCGTCACTATTTCTATGATGTGGTCCATGCCTATGTGCGGCGTCTGCTCTCCGAGAGACTTGTCTGCAAGGCGGACAATGTGCTCCACAATGTGGACAGAGATGTCAAGTGTTTCTTTTATCAATACGCCTGTGAGTGCAATGATGCGGATCTCAGTGAATTTGTGCTCGATCATCTGCGCTGCCGAGATCCGCAGCTCTTTAAGCAGGAGCAGACAGTGCTGGAGTATTACTGGTCCTTGGTGCAGCAGTTCCGGGAATGCAGTGATCTCTTGACCAGACGAAAGGCGCTATTGCCACGCGTGCACATCGAGGCACTAATGACGCTGCCGGAGCAGACACTCCAGCTGCTGCTGGTGGAACTCTACTTTGCCAATGACAACGAATCTCTGCTGCCGGAGCTCAAAAAGCAGCTGGTCTGGCAGCATCTGGTGGACACGGCACAACTGGGCAGGCTGCGTCGCTGGTTCTGGTGTCAGGATGCAACGGCAACCGAAACCGGAACGACAACAACAGTCTTATTGCCACTGGAACAGGCCTATGTGGTTTGGAAAATCGAGCCCGTCATGTTTGAATATGCTCTGGAACACTTGGAGCAACCATGTGAACCATTGCGTAATTACTTTGCCCGTGCCGGCTATTTCTTTGCCGCTGAATCCTCGGACGTGTCCACGGTGCTGCGTCGCCTGTCCACCATGCAGTGCCTGGAGCAGCACAAGGAGTTGATTAGCCGTCTGCCTCTGGCACGTCATCTGCTGGAACGTGGTTATTACTCCTTGCTGCTGCTGAATTGTGTGCCAATCTCAGCTCTGGAGCAGCTGGCAGGCGAGAATGAGCCGCTGGTGACGCTGCTCATTGATCTCAAGACACATGATCTGATGGAGCGTGAAGGATTCGAATTGGTAAGTGAGAAAGAAAATATATCAAAGGTCGTAGCTTATTTGTTGATCTTAAAATAAAAAAATCGGTTTAGTTTTGATCAAGTTATTGTTGAATGTTATACTCACTTTGGCACTGTTAAACTCACTTTTGCACTGTTAAACTCACATTGACACTGTTAAACTCACATTGGCACTGCTAAGATAACAGAGTTCTGCTAACTGACCACCCACGCAGCATATAAAAAGAGGCCATCTCGCAGTAGTCAGGCAGTTAGTGTTCGGCGCTCGAAGAAGGCGGATCAGTGGAAAGTGTCAAGTGAAGTGAAGTGACAAGCGGAGGACGGATCAGCAACGGCAGGCAGATAGTTATAAGCTTATTATAAATATTATTAACCATTATTTTGTAAGCTTAAAAATTATTTAATAAGAATAGTTTTATATATAATATAGTTTTATATATAATAAAGTTTTATTTATAATAAAGTTTTATATATAATTGTTTTATATATAATTTTATATATATATATTTTTTTTATATATATATATATATTTTTTTTATATATATATTTTTTTTATATATATATTTTTTCCATATAAATTTTTTTTTGTATATTATTTTTATATAAAATATTTAATATAGAATAGTTTTATAGCTGTTAACCAGCGATAACGAATTGTTCTTAAATAATTTGTTAATATTACAATCGTAAAACGCTGAATTATTTATTAATATTTCGGATGCTTCACAGATGACCCAGAGTGTCCAGAGTTACTTGGAGCGGACACACAACGGCGCAGAGTCGCTGCAGGAGCAGCCGCTGCTGACATTCTTTGACTTTCTGTGCCATGAGCCGAGTGTGCAGGCACTCGAGGGATTCCTCTCCTCCAGCAATCTGAGTCGGGTGCCCTACTTAAAGTCCCTGATGACACGCTTTGAGCGTCACGGGTCTAGCAGTTCATCAGCCTTGCCCACGGCCCACGAGCTCTTCCACAAGTTCAAGCAGGTCAATCTGGATGCGCTGGCTGCACTGAACCAAGGCGAGATGGTTACTTTCTCCAATCCACGTCTCAGTCAACGCTATGCAAGGAAGGCGCAATTGAATTACACGCATTATTTAAAGCAACATCGCAGCGCGTATGCGGTGTATTATTTTCTAATGGAGCAACTGCAGCTTTATGGCCAGATTACACGCACTCAGCTGTTCCATGCCTGCGAGACGGCCACACAGCTGGCTCTCCAGCACGCCGGCGACGTGGATCTCGTCACACACTGTGTGGCATGCTGTGAAATGTTAGATTTCGATACACAAACGTTGCGCAGTTTCCTGCACTTGCAACGCCGCTTGCCGGCACCAAGAACGGGCAGCACACACTCGGAGCAACTGCAGCATTGGGATCGTGCACTTGTCCAGCAGCTGCAGAATGAACCCACACACTTCCCCTTGGAATCCTATACGGCATTGATGCGTCTGGCATCGCGGAATCTGCAGGGCAAGTGGCCGTCGGCAATGTTGCAACACTTTGCCGCCGGCAACGATTGGTGGCAACTGCTCTTGATCTTTCAGTACTTTGATCTGCCGCTCAGCGAGCTGCATCAACTGTTGCCACATTTCAAGTGTCGTGCTCTGGGCGTGCATCTGTTGCGTGCTCTCAGCTACGATTCCAGCCACGAGCGGCAACATAAACGTGCCGCAAATCGACAGACGCGTCGCAGCGATGGACAAACCAATTCCTCGCAAGAAACAATGACGAACTCATCGCACAGTTCCGGCTTGGATGCGAATCTCCAACAGTTGCAGCGAGACTCCGGCCAATCCATGTGCAGTCTTCTCACCCACAATGCCCAGCAGGATGTCTTTGCCATTGTCCTGTGCAGCAGCAACAATTTGCCCGACGAGTGCATCGGCAACACAGCCAGATTTGTGGAACTAATGCAGAGCAGCTCCCAGCAATGCACCAGCATCAATTTATTGAAGCACTGCGTCCGTCATCAGATGCCTGTCCTGGCTGTCCTGGCAGCGACAATCAGCGATCTAAATCGCGACTGGTGTTGGCTTGTCTGGCTCGCCGTGGCCAGCGGACAGTGGACGCAGTTGCTCCAGGAGGCAAACAGGTCGAAGGAACAGCAATCCGAGTATGTCTGGTCATTGATACGTGGTGTTGTCAAGGATGGACAGGTGAATGCGCTCCTGCACAGCTTTTGCATCTTCCAACCGGTGAGTGAAATCTCTGATCTCTCTATTCTCTTTGATGTATTTCGAATATTCCTATAATAACTAAACCAAAAAGGGCGCCTTATCTCACAATAAAATTATCTTAGGTATATTGTCTCAAAAATAAAAGGTCGCACGTCAAACCGTTTGGCCTGTAAAATGCTCAGTCAGTCAGTTGTACAAAGATATTTATGTATATAGATTGATCCCTCAACTATCCTTTTTTTTTAATCTTCCTTTCTAGGACTGCAAATTTGTGCATCTGTGTCGCTTCCTGCAGGTGACTGCCCAGCAGCAGGACTTTAGCGATGCCACCATTGTGGAGCTGCGCCATTTCTTCTGCAGCTGGAGTCAGGAGGCAGTGCATCTGCCGCTGTGCGCTCCTCTCGGACGCAAGCAGTTGATGCAACGCTGCATTGGATTGCTCCTGATGCAGCTGCAGTCCAACTTTGACTGTGCCATGCAACAGCAGAAGTTCCTCGAGTGCATTTGTCGCTCGGACGTGGGTGACATCTGTGATCTGTTGGACTTTTGTTTGCTGCACAAGATCTTTGGAGTGGCAGCTCCTTGGATACGCCAGCTGGGCATTGACTATGAGCAGCTGGTGAGGCGGGACAGCGTGGAGTACAAGCGACTGGTTGATGCCCTGACGGAGGCCAAGGCTTACGAGGAGGCACTGCAGCTGGCGACGTTACTGCAACTACCACTGGCGGACATTGTCTATGCCAAGTGGCTGGCCGAGTTGGAGGCAGGACAACTGCATCGGCATGAGGAGTACGAGCGGGAGATTAAACAGCACGCTCTGCCGCCGGCAATCCTGGTCAACTTCCTGCTCCAAGCTGGTGCCCAGCAGCCGGAGAGTAATCTGCGGCGTCGCTATGAGCTGCTCCAGAGTGCGCTGGGTGTGATCAAGCAGCATCATCTGTTTCCCAACGAATGCTTCGATCGGGATCAAATAGAGTACGACATGGTCATGTGCTATTTGCAGTTGGAACCGGAGACGGAACAGTCAACGCCTGTGCCCATCTATCATTCCGAGTACTTTGAGCAGATCATGCAGCAGGAGCGTTGTGTCCTCTACAAATCCTTCTCCGAGCTAAAGGAACTGGCAGGAATTGATGATCTCAGCATTGCCAACAAGTCTAAGCTGACGCCAGAGATGGAGCAACGTCTGAACGAATTGTTGAATCTGCTGCTAGATGAGGGCGACATTGTGGAGGCACTGCGTCTGCAGGAACTATTCGAGTTTCGGCCCAATGACTTGCGCTTCATTGTCTTTGCCATGGCTCTGGCCGAGGGCATGACCAGCATTGTCAATCTGTCCAGCAAGGAGCGTCAATTGCTTAGTGACATCGAGAAGAGCGCATTTCCAAAGTTTAACAGATTGACGCTCAATCAGAATCCCTTGGGCAGATGCAGCAGCGACTTGTCCGGCAGCTGTTCCACGTTGGAGTTTGAGGAGATTCCCTCCAAGGAGAAGCAACAAACGCTGGAAACGCTGCTGGGCATTGGTTCCAAGCTCAAGCATGGCGTCGAGCTGGGCAGACGCATTGTGTTGGCGTATCGTGCAGCCATGTATCTGGACAAGGAGTATCTGGACGTACTGCGCACCAAGGATGCCAGTGTGCTGCTCAAGAGCGCCGCCGAGGAGGAGTGCCTGCAGCGTCTATTGGTTGTCAGTGACATTCACATTTCCACTCGTCTGACGCCGAAAGAGATTGCCGAATCTTTGGCCCTGGAGCTGACTACGTGCATTGTGCGTCCACGTTTCTACATATTCCATGCCAGCCAACAGCCGAGAAATGCACCACGAAACGCTGATCTTTGGGGTCATAATATTGATAGGGATTTCCATCTGTTTCTGGAATTGACACCTAATACGACAATGGTGGGCAACTGCCTGCTGGAGTACTGTGATGCTCTGAAGGCCTATCGTCGCTACCAGGACAAGAAACCCTATGAATCCAGCGATGCTTTTGAGCGTATTTCCGGGATTATAACGCAATACGGGCTGCCCAGCACCAATGTTGCCAGTTCCCAAGCCATTCCTCAGGTGTTGTCGCATAAGAAACAGAATCAAATCTATGTGGAGCTGCTGATCAAGGCGAATCTTTGCTTCGTACACGAGTGCTCCATGGAGGGCATTGCCAGTGTGCTGGAACGGGCCAAGCAGCTGAATGGACAGCTGGCCAAGGCCAAATCCTGGTCACTGATTGTCCGTCTGCTCATTGGAATTGCAAGATATCGGGAGATGTTTTACTGCTTCGATTCGCTCATTGAGAACGAACAGTTTGAATCGCTTTTGGGTCAATTCGATGATGACCAGAAGAGTGGACTGCGACAGGCGATCCTGGGTTACCTGCGAGAGTATAATCCCAAGAATGGCAAAGAGCTGCTGCGTCTGGCCGCCCATCACTTTCTCATGTACAAGGAGTTGGCCGAAATGTGGTCAGGAGAGGCACAGGATGTCCTGGATACAGTAATCTCAGCTGCAGTCGAATGTGGCAAGCTTAAATGCACCCAGATGCTGCAAACTTCACTGCAACAGGCGCTGGAGAACTACACACATGCCACCGAGAATTATCTGCTGGATAACAAATTGATTCTCGCCCAGCAGAGCGTCGCTCGCGCTGAACTGGTAGCCATGCAACTGGATCTGTGCAACAAGGCGCTGGAGAAGCGAGGAGGAGCAGGTGGCAGCCACAATTCGCCCTCCCTCTGTGTCAGCGTCATTGGCGTACAAACACGTGAACAGTTCCGCGAACTGGTCAACTATCAATTGAGGTAAGAGAGTAATCCTTAAACCATCTAAATCCCTCTTATCAATTCTTGTCCCTTAGTGTGCCACAAACTTTGATACTGAGTCGCGCCTATGGATACGATGTCAGCTGGAGTGAAGCCCTTCTCACACAATTCGTGGTGCTCCAGAGACGCCAATATCTGCTGGAGTATCGCTGTCATCAGCGGATCAATGATAATGTCATCGAGCAGGTGGTGAAGGGGTAAGAAAATAAATGAATTCATTAATTGTTTATTTATTAATGTTGTATTTCAGTTATATACTGTACACACAGAGTAATGCACCCACTGGACAGCAGCAGGAATCTCTAGCTCAACTGGTGGAGCATATTCGTTCCGTTACGCTGAAATACAAATTGGCTTCGATTTTGGGTCTGAAAATGATTGTGATGTCGCTTATCAACGATCAAACCGTGCATTATTTACGCGATACGAATTATGGTCGAAACGAGCCTCACAATGTGCCAAATATGTGACACACATTATGTGATTTTAATGATTTAATCTATATTATATATGTACTGATTGTAATGCCAAATGTGTTTAACAAAATATACAAATATCTTAAGAAATTGCGCGTAAATCAGCTGATATTACAGGGTTGTTAACGCAAGCAGCAGAACTGATAACAATTTTCGATGCAAAGTTATCGCAGATACTGATAGTTCGATATCGATATTCTACCAGGTGGCAACGTCTATTTTGTTATCTAAACAGTGGGCAACACTGGTAACTAGCTAACACAAAAGTTATAACGTGCGTAAAGTTTTTTTTCCTTTCTACAGAAAATAGGCTCAATTCATTCAGATATTAACTCAACAAAGTGTGTTTTCGAACTGACAACAATTAAATCAATAAATTTCTTTATATCTAGCACACATAATGGCGCAAAGTAAACTCAACGATCTTGCGGGCAAGCTGGGCAAAGGTGGCCCACCTGGACTGGGAATTGGACTGAAGCTCTTGGCTGCCGTCGGCGCAGCGGCTTATGGTGTTAACCAATCCTTGTATACCGGTAAGTGATATAAACTACTTAAATTAGCCATTAGACGAAGAAAACAACGAAAAAACACGACTAACTAGCTTTGCGGCATGCGCACATAACCTAAAAGCCGCTAAGATTGTGTGAGTGTGTTGTGTGTCTGTGTGTGTGATTGTGGGATTTCATAACTAATAAAGAAGCTTGCACAATGAACTGCATCAAATGCATGCAATTGAAATGGTTAAGAGAAAACTTTGAGTGGCTAATTGGAGTAGTTCTCATTGATGTCAGTTGCTGCTGCTCTTAATATTTCTCTGTTCATTAGTTGCGATTGCATAACAAACTCTCAACTTTGTCTCTCTCTGATTTTAGTTGAAGGTGGTCATCGTGCTATCATTTTCAGCCGCTTGGGCGGCATACAGAGTGACATTTATTCCGAAGGCTTGCATTTCCGTATTCCATGGTTCCAATATCCTATCATTTATGATATTCGTTCGCGTCCCCGAAAAATTTCGTCACCTACCGGTTCAAAGGATTTGCAAATGATAAACATTTCTTTGCGTGTGCTGTCGCGTCCCGATTCGATCAATCTACCCTCGCTGCACAAGCAGTTGGGCGTGGACTACGATGAGAAGGTGCTGCCCTCGATTTGCAATGAGGTGCTGAAGAGTGTCATTGCCAAGTTCAATGCCTCCCAGCTGATTACACAGCGTCAACAGGTGAGTAACTGACATAATCCATTCTTTAATAAATCCATGTTTTAATTATAATGTCTGTTTGCTTTAGGTTTCTCTGCTGATACGCAAGGAGCTGGTGGAGCGTGCACGTGACTTTAACATCATTCTGGATGATGTGTCGCTGACAGAGCTGAGCTTTGGCAAGGAATACACAGCTGCCATTGAGGCCAAACAGGTGGCCCAACAGGAAGCACAGCGTGCTGTGTTCTTCGTGGAGCGTGCCAAGCAGGAGAAACAACAGAAGATCGTTCAAGCTGAGGGAGAAGCCGAGGCAGCCAAAATGATATCCTTTTTACAAAACACAAAACACACTTTAATTTAATATTAACTAATTTAGCCTTTACTTTTGCTAACTGGTTTGCACCTTAACTGATATGTTTACTTAGGTCTGGCCGTCAAGCAGAATCCCGCTTACCTGAAACTTCGCAAGCTGCGTGCTGCTCAGAGCATTGCCCGCACGGCAAGTTCAATTGGTAATAAGATTTATGCATAAATACTAATTTGTATTCCTTCAATAGATTGCCAGCTCACAGAACAAGGTTTACCTGTCGGCCGACAGTCTGATGTTGAACATTCAGGACTCCAACTTCGATGACATGACTGAGAAGGTTTACAAAAGTAAATAGCTCGTTTCGTCATTGAGTTTAAATTTAAGTTGAAAACCAATATTTGGCCAATATTGAGACATAGGCCGTGTGTAATTGAGCCACATTTTAAACGTTTCATACAATATCTCCTATTTCTCTCTTTTTCTTTCTCTTTGCAAATATTATTATCAACCTTTGTTTTTGTTAAACTTTCTTTTAACGTTTGTATGCGCAACGCAGTTCTACACGATTTGGACTAAGTAAGCGGGCCAATTCCTTAACTTGTTGTTCAATTAATTAAATCATTTCAATATTACGCGTACTATAGTACACAGCAAGTTGCCTACATATAAGCTAGTGTCTAAGTACCTTTAAATTCTTAAATATCCCCCATAAATGGCCAACGTTTTAACGTCATCATCATCATCAATATCCTTTTGTTGTCAATGCGTTCTGTTTGCCATCCGGGAACAGCTTCATCTCACATCATTCCCGAATCGCAGACACGTTGTTTTTTGTGGCAGGACAAGATGATGATGATGACGCGGCCAAATCGCCGCAGCATTTAGCGTTTGTCCCATTAAAAGAAATCATCATGGAAACTGTTAATAAATGCGCATTGAGAAAACACTGTGTCCAACTCAATTTAATCTCTCAACTTGGGTTGCAACACACATTTCGTAATGCCTTGAAATCGTTTAAAACCAATCGTTTTTACAGTTGGCACGGGCTTGCCCAAGAATTGGCTCGACGCACGCAAAATGACACCGAATGTGGACACCAATGTGGGCGATGTGGCACGCAACACAGCGGGTCGCCTCATGTAGAACAAACGGCGGGATTATGACGGAAGACACGGAGTGAATTGTGACAGAAACTTTCTCTTTCCTTACTTTTGGCAAATCCAACAAATCAACCCCAGTACAAAAAACAAAACAACATACATGCGAGGACACTGTGCAAGAATCGAACCCAATTGATGTTGGCATTTCTTTTTTTCTTCAAATACGAAACATTTACTTATAATAATTGCATGTATAAAATACATAAGAATAGTACATAAGAGGGTGTATATAGTATAATTCTTTTTCATATAATATGTATAGATGATTTTTATAGATTTATGTAAAATTGTGTAGGCAGTTTCGGTTCCTTGATCCTGCTGTTCCTCCTTCTGTCCAGATGTGGGAGAGAGGTTCATTCCAATGTCTAGGCATTCGTGCGAGATCTTGACTAGAAATTATGTAGGTGTAGTTGTGTGAAATTGTTAATATATTGTTCTGTTTATGCACAGCCAATTAAAAGTAGATTTATTTATTCCATTATCATAACAAATTTGAAATGCTGTCGACAGTAAAGCTAGAGAGAGATGTATTTATTATGATAATGATATAAACAAATGCTTGATTTGCTGTTGCATAAATCTAACAATGATTTTTTGTATTCAGAGTGGGTTCCATTAGTTTATCGAACCAACATTGAGTACAACTCTTGTTGTGAGTGCAGTGTATTTATTTTGGTCTACTTCTTGAGCAAATAAGCGCCCCTGTATTTAGAAAAGGTGCCTGCCAATATTAATATATCTTATATAGTATAGTTATATCTATATTCATAATAACGAACTCGAACAATCAATCAAATTCCTGCAATAGGCGCGTGGGATTAGCTTTTGTAGTTTAGTGTAGTATTTTTGTTATATATTTTTGTTGTTGTTTAGGGAAGTCGCGCATTCGACATAGACCAGGATCAGGCAGTCGATGGCGTCTTGTTTCCGCCTCCTCCTCCAACTCCAGTGCTGCTGCTGTCGCTGCTGCTGCTGCTGGCATTGCTGCTGGCGCGACGCGTCTCTGCCAGCACCGGCGTCTCCCGACGATGTCGACGCAGCGTGGAGCTGGCCGATGGTGCCGAGGAGCTCAACGCTATGTTGGCCGTAAAGGCGGCAGCTTCAGCGCGACTGGGAACGGTTAAAGTGCCGCTGTTGTTGTTGTTGCTGTTATTGCTGCTGTTGTTGCTGCTGTTACCGCTGTTGGCGGCGTTCGCTGTGGCAGCGGCGAAGGATTCGCTGATGCTGCTCAATGGGGGTCATAAGTTCGTCGTCTGCACCAGTCCGCGCTCCAAATGGAAGCAGTCCAAGACTGCAGCGCCCACAGAGCTGCGACGTGCAACCATCGCATTGACCACACTCCATTTATTGAGACGCGGATCATAGCGTTCCACGGAATTCAACGAGGAGCTGCCATCATTGCCTCCCAAGGCGAACAAGACGCCCTCCACCTCCACCACCTCGTGCGTGGATCTGTAAGGAGTGGAAAATTAATTTAAAACTAATCGAAAAGGCTTATGATGAGACCCCAAACCCGTTACTTATTGCACTATAAAAAATAAAATATAAAAAAATAGGTTGTAATCCTCTCAAGAAACCGGAACTTACCTGCGCGAATGCATGGCCGCAATGGGTTCCCAGCAGTTGCGACGCAGGTTGAAGCGTTCGCCGCTGGACATGCACATGGTGCCATCGTTGCCACCAATGCAGTAGAGATGACCATCGGTGGAGGCGACACCGCAGCTGCTCCGGCGAGCTGTCATGCTGGGAACGGGCTGCCAGCGACCCACGCGAGGATCAAAGCGTTCCACACTCGACTGATAGTTGGTGGAATCGAAGCCACCCAAGCTATAGATTTGATTCTCGAGCACGGCGAGGCGACAGTAGCGACGCCGTGTGCTCATGGCCGGACAGGAGCTCCAGATGCCGGTGAGTGGATCATAGCGTTCCATGCTGCTCAAACAGGAGGCGCCATCATAGCCACCGCACACAAAGATCAGGCCATCATAGGAGCAGATGCCCAGGCAGCTCCTCTTCGTGCCCATGGGCGTAATGTTGCTCCACTTGTTGGTCAGCGGATTGTAGCACTCGGCAGTGGCCAGATCACTGACCCCATCATAGCCACCCACAACATACAGTTGCTTGTGGAGCGATGTGACGCCGGAGCGGGAACGACGCCACAACATAGGAGCCACTGGTGACCAGCTGTTGCATCTGGGATTATACACCTCGCACTCGTTGTGGATGGCAAAGAGACTGCCGCCGCCGACGGCAAAGATGTAGGGCTTCATGCCCTCGGGACGACGCTCCTGGGTGCGCTGGCTGCCCATGAGACTGCGCTGCTCCGGCAGCAGATGGTACTTCATGGCCTCCAGCAGCAGTTCCTTGCACTCGGAATCATCGCGCATCAGCGTCTCCGACTCCACGCAGCTCATGAGGAAGTCACGGCTGACCAAGGGCAACCGGACATGGGACATTAGCTCGGCAATGTGCAGACGACGCTGGCCAAGATCGTGTTTCACCCAGCTGAGCACGCCCAAAAAGACTTTCTCCTCTGAGCTAATGTTGAGCTGACTATTGGAGATCAGCTCCTTGACCTCCTCGAAGGGCAGCAGCAGGAACTCCTCGGTGCCCACCACCTGCTGAAAGTTCTGCAGCGCATATTTGTGGGATCGGGTGTGCAGCTCCTTGCAGGAGTGTGCATCCGCAAAGCTCCGTATGCCCAGACAGTTGGACGGATGCAGCTGGCGCAGCAGGAACTTGCAGCACGCATCCCGCACCGAATGCATCTGGAGCAGACCCGATGCCGGCAACAGAACCTGCACATTCTGCTCCGTAATCGTAATCTCACCCGTATACGTGTATTCTATAAGCTGACGCAGCGCCGAGCTGTCCACATCGTGGAGTCGCACCAATCCCTGATTACGCTCCAGCATGTCATCTGTAATGGAAGTCGGAGTACTTGGTGAAGAAGTCATTCCTTTCTCATTTTTAGATCTGGACTTACCGTTGAACATGGCATAGAAATACGGGGAAACGGAAGCCAACACCACGCGGTGTGCATTGATGGTTTCTCCTCCCACCTCGAGGCGCACATCGCACAGCTGCAACGAGAAGCAGAAACAAGAATCCATTATTGACCCATGAATCGAAACTCGAGACTTATAAAGTGTGTCCTTAGACAAATCCGATTAACAACTTGACGTCCTGGCTACGTGCTCAATTTTAGAGTGCTAACGAAGGCACAGTGGTACAAAATGCTCATACTACGAAAAATCATACATCTACAAAATTTGATATTTTTTCGAAAACTTTGATCACTCATAACTTCATCAAAAATCAACCGATTTTCAAGTGAAATGTCATTTTGATCATGATTTGGCCTCTAAATTGATTCTGCATTTAAATTTTTATCATCTTAAAAATTTGTTATATTTTCGATTTTTGTCAAATTTTCTATACCAACCCCTTGACATATTTTCAAAAACTTTGATCTCTCATAACTTCAACATAAATTAACCGATTTTCAAGCGGAATGTCATTTTCTTCATGGTTTGGCGTATAAATTGATTCTGCATTTAAATTTTTATCATCTAAAAATTTTTTTATATTTTCGATTTTTGTCAAATTTTCTATACTAACCCCTTGACATATTTTCAAAAACTTTGATCTCTCATAGCTTCATCACAAATTAACCGATTTTCAAGCGGAATGTCATTTTGTTCATGATTTGGCGTCTTAATTGATTCTGCATTTAAATTTTTATCATCTAAAAAATTTGTTATAATTTCGATTTTTGTCAAATTTTCTATACTAACCCCTTGACATATATTCAAAAACTTTTATCTCTCATAACTTCATCAAAAATTAACCGATTTTCAAGCGGAATGTCATTTTGTTCATGATTTGGCGTCTTAATTGATTCTGCATTTAAATTTTTATCATCTAAAAAATTTGTTATAATTTCGATTTTTGTCAAATTTTCTATACTAACCCCTTGACATATTTTCAAAAACTTTGATCTCTCATAACTTCATCATAAATCAACCGATTTTCAAGCGGAATGTCATTTTGTTCATGATTTGGCACTTAAATTTTTATCATCCAAAAAATTTGTTATATTTTCAATAACTGAACCACTGTGCTTTCTATTGAATCCTTAGAAGTGACTCGCTTCTACTTCAGCTTGCGTGTCACGTTATAAACTCAACCTATTCTGGCCTCTTGTCAAGTCACTGCACCCGATTAATATCTATTTTTAATGGCTCTACAGCAACAATTTACAAGAGCAAACAATTTTTTATTTATGGTTCGCTTTCATATATTTTTTTGTGAATTTATAAAAACTGGCGCACACGTCATCCGCATTGGGGTGGAGTCGTCGATTGCTTCCAAGTCATTATTCCACCCGCTGTGCAAATGTTTGTTGCTTTTTTTTTTTTGTTTTTATCACTAAACGACAATTTTGCTCTTTTGGCTCACCCGGCAGACCTCGGGGCGGTCATTCAGTCACTCATTCAGTCAGGCGTTCAGGCGTTCAGGCAGGCAATTAATTTTGCCTTCTGCTTTAACAGAAATGGGAGGGAAATGAAATTATGTATGCGCCATGTGAGCCCAACTTGTAAGTGAGAATTCAAGTAGAGCTCTCGTCTCAATCACGCAATCGTTTAAGTCGTACATAAATAGTTATATTCTAATTATGCTAACTATTAATAATAATTAATAGGCCAGTTATGGTATTTTAGATGCCCCTTCAATGATTTCATTTTGTTCAATTAATGCTTAGATTTAAGATAGTGGGAGAATAACTAAAGTGAAGATGATAGCTGAAAAATTATTACAATTTAATTGAGATGCCCTTTTTACTTTGTTCAATTATACTTAACATCAGTATAAAATAATTTGAAAATTATTTATGATTTTAAATTTCATGAATTTGTTAAAAAAAAAATAAAATAACAAGGCCGAAAATCTAAAGAAATGTGTGAAAATCTTACTTTATATTATTTATACTTTTATATATAGATTAATAATTTATTCATTATGTATTGTATCTTTTACCTGTGCATTATTACGCATCTGATTGATGGCTGCAAAGGAGGCGATGCAGTGTCCTGGATTTTGATGATGTGCCTGTGGCAGGACTTCCTCATTGGGTCCCGGTGGGCTCAGATCGCTGGGCGTTTGTGTGGAATTATTGCTGGTGGTGGTAACATCCTCGTTGTTGCCACTCGCCTCGGCGGAGCTGTAAATAAATACAAAATTTGAAATGTAAACATGAAGCGCTGCTAAATCAAATTTCATAGATAAGGGTTTATCGTAATAATAAAGATGATGATGATGAGGAACAGGAAGAGTAGGAGTAGGATGGTGGTTATGTGGCGACAACATGTCGCCAGACACAGACTGTCAGTCATACAATCTAAGGGTTGTTTATGCTAAAACTCTACCCATTCACATTTTTGGGGTTGTTCCCGCATAAACATGAATGAAACATGCTCGATGTTTACTCACTGATTCGATTTGACGGGCAGAAACATTGTGGCAATTACGTTGTGGTATGCCTTGAGTTTATCCCCAAATGCTGGGATCTAAAACATATCCACACTTGATGGCGTCTTGTTGATGTTGAGTTGCTTTTGGTCCTGGGGAAATTTCCCCTAAATATATTTCAGTCTTTTCTTTGGCAGTTGTTGTTTGTATTGTTTTCTTCTTTCAGCGAGTTGCAGCTGTAATAAAGTAAAAATCAATAGCTTGTAATTGTTTTACTGTCACCCCACGAGCAGAAAAATAATAAAAAAAAAGAATGTAGGTCATACGTAGTTTTTTTGGGCAGAGTGACGACAACTACATGAGATCATGCCACCCAGAGTTCCTGGCATGTCAATGTGAAAAGCAAGAAAGCATCTAAACAGACCGCAAAAAGTAGGTTAAGTGCCGCCAATTCCACAGACCCCTCTTATCATCGCATTTTTCTTTTATTTTCTTTTTTTTTTTTGGATTCTATTGTACCCATTGTTGAGCTGCACCCAGGCGAATTTGGGTTAGACTCTATTTGATGTCCCTCCCCACAGGATGCAAGGAATGCGAGAGCATATAAAACAACTGAACGACTTGCCACATGCAATTTGCGCATTTGCCAAGCCAGCGATTTGATGTGGTCAGTGGTTGAGTTTTATTATATTAAGCACTGCAAGCCAAGGTCAAAGGGGAGCGAGTATATTAAATAACTGAACGTACATTTCCCATTTATAAATATAGGAAAGCAAACAGAAATTGAATCGATAATATGAGCATATTAAGTATACGCGTTGCATATTTACTATATGCTTGACATTTTTTCAAAAACTTTGATCACTCATAACTTCATCAAAAATTAACCGATTTTCAAATGGAATGTCATTTTGTTCATGATTTGGTCTTTAAATTGATTCTGCATTCAAATTTTTATCATTTTGAAAATTTGATCAAAATCGAAAGAATATCAAATTTTCCATGCTTACCCCTTGACATTTTCTCAAAATGTTTGATCTCTCATAACTTTATCAAAAATTAACTGATTTTCAAGCAAAAAGTCATTTTGATATTGATTTGGCCTCTTAATTAATTCTACATTTAAATTTTTTTAACTTCATCAAAAATTTATAATATAATATTATCATTATTTTGATAATTCTAGAAAATAATGCTTATGTTAAATGTATGCTTAAACTTTCACTTGAAGAGTATTTAATAGTCTCATTTGTCTTTCACTTTTTACATATATTTTATATATTTTTTTTTTTTTTGCTGAATTGTGACAAATGTTTACGGTTTATGGCTGGCCATGCAATAAACACAGTCAAATGCATTGGGGCAGATTATGCAAATAAACGAAAAGCTTTGCTTATTTTTATACTCGTACTCTTACTCGTATTCGAGGCATATGGAACCTTCTATCACTCTCTCTCTTTCTCTCTATCGCTGTCTCTCTCTCGAGCTGTCAGTGGGCAAAATCACGCTTGGAAAGTTCTGGGGTCAACAAAACGTGGCCAGACGACGGCTTGTGTGTGAAATCAACGTCACGAATTTTAACGCTGCATTAACAAAACGACAGCAGAAACAATACAAGAGTACAACAACAACAACAGCAACAACAACAACAATAGCGATAACAGCAACAATATTTAACAAACATAGAAAATTTCACTTTGCGCACTTGCCGCAACAAAACAACAACAAATTAACGACAATTTTCGGTTTTAGTTTAAGTTTTTCTTCTGCTTGTTTTGTTTTTATTTTTTATCAGCCCGTTAAATGGCAACTACAACAACAGCAACAATAACAAATACAGCAACAAATGAGCCCAGGCGATCTGCCATGCTTGAGGGCGCAATTGTGCTGCAGGTCAATGACCGTTAATAGTCCCCCCAACTCGGCATAAAGAAGCCCCATTAGCTGCCTATTACTACAGTGTTTAGTGTACAGTGTACAGTGTTCATCCCCTCTAACAAACACACACGCCCCAAATTGCAACTGTTGCAAAACGGACTTGACACAGAAGCATCCGTGGGATTGCCACAGTTACCAATTCGCATGCAGTTAGTTCTAAGTGATTTTTAGGCACACTTTAGGGTCAGTATATCAAACACACACACACACACTCATAAATGCTGCGTCCCACATGTCGTATGAGCAATGTGCGTGTAATTAAAGCAGTTCATCAGGGTCGGACACTGTTTACCGTTACGCTCTGCGGTTATTTATCTCAGTGACAACGAGCTTGGACAAACAGTTTTTGCGGTTACTTAATAAATATAACAGCAAATACACTGACACTAAAAAAACTCTACTTATTTATTTATTTATTAAAAAAAATATTCAAAAAATGAAATATGACTAAAATTTATATTAAGAATTAAAAGTATTATTAAATTAAATTAGAAACTGAAATGAGAATAAGAACTATAATTACGTCTTGTTGCTTATATCAAGACATTAATAAATTTAAAAAAATAAACACCATTATTTATTAAATCATTTTATAAGTAGCCAAAGACTTTCTCTCAGTGTACACACACAAAGGGCGTTCAATTTAACTCTGAAATGAGTAATGCGATTTGCATTTAACATTCGGGAGAAACAGGAAGTAAAGATGCTGCAAATATCCTTCAAAAATAATGTAAACAAACATTTATTAAACATCTTTCTGTTTAAACTGAAACGATTGAGTGTGTTGAGGTGTGTATTTCTGTGTGAAATTCAAATTAACAAGCAAATGAGCCAAAAAAAAAATAAATAAATAAAATAAAATAAACAACAAATGCGCCACACGTAGCCCAAAGCGGTTAACGACTAGCAAACTTGGCTCCCGGCTCATAGACCGGCCAATTGAGTCAAACCATTCAGTAATATTTTAACGTCTGGCGACAAAAATATTGTGCAAACATTGAACCGGTTGTAGTTGTATTAGAATATTTCTTTTTTTTTGTATTTTGCTTTGTATTTGTTTTGTCTTTACGTTTTCTTGGCACTTTTTTTGGCATTTGTTTATGCTCCACGTGATGCAAACTAAGCCAATTGCAAGTTGGCAACTCAAATTGATTCTTGCACGCTTCATTGATGATTAATCGCAACGACGACTATGCAACAGTCTTAAATCATCAAGGTCAACCAGTTATTGTTATTTTTGTTGTATGCATTCTGACGGAAATCAGTCGGAATAAGCCAACTCAGCTTCAATTACGGCTAAATTCAATGAATAAGACAAAATCGTGAAAAGGCAAGGTTTTAATTAAATGATGTTGTACTGAAGTTTGTGAAATAAAATTTTAGATTCTTAATCTTATAATTCCATTATATTAAATTATAGTATTGAGAGAAAGTATATATGACCGACAAATTAACATCATATTAAAGGATAGAACTTAAGATTAGTTCAGATTATAGCTCGTATTTACAATATTTAAAATCATCTTATTAATTAGTTTTTTTTATATTTGGAGAGAGTTAGGTTAGATCTGTGAACCATTTAAAAATATATTCAGCAAGCTTCAGCATTTTTAGCTTATCATAATTATGGATCATATTTTTCATCATGCTTTAATATATTCTATACTATAGGTCGCTAATAAATTCGCTTAAATTCAAGGGTAGCGAAACTTCGTTTGTTCCCGTTTTATCTCTTTGATACAGAAATGTTTAGCACATTCTTTATGGGGCCTCTTAAAGCGCCCCCGACATGCGTTCGAGTGTCTATGCGTGCCAGGCCAAAAAAAATAAATATACTCTCGAGAGCGTGACCAAATATGGAGGACTGTACTGTAGGTTGTTGGGCCAGAGCGAGAGACACAACCAGAGTCAGATATGTGCCAAGTAAACAGCTAACAGAGTGATTTCTAATACATTAAGCATACGCCGCGTATGCCGCAATTAATGTAACTTCTGTTTATTCTGGGCCAGTGTCTGATTGCCCATGGTCAATACGAGTATAAAAAGAACCCATTGCAATGAAAGTGAGTGCAAAAAGGTGTAGAATCAACAGCAATGACACCTCAGCCTACAGTTTCAACTACCTCCTGCTGTTATCACTCACACGTACTGTGTGTGTGTGTTTGTGTGCCGGCATTTTTATATTTTCGTTGTGGGTCGTCAACCTGCAGCTGCTGCGCGGGAAATGTGAAAACAGCCGTTTTGTGTTTTTGTTGCGTCTGCGCATGACTTTGGAGTTGGCCAGAGGTCCTGCCTGATGCAGCGACAGCGACAGCGACAATGACAACGACTCCAATTCTCCAACCCCCTTAATTTTACGGAGTTCACATAAACTTACTGCCGCACCTTATTTGCCTTTTTTCTCCTGTTTTTTCTGGGTTGTAGTTAAGCTTTAATTATAGAGTTTGCTTCAGTTTTATCTTTCATTTGCTAACAGCACTTTTACTGCTTCCGGTATTCATATCCTTTTTCCATACCCCACACACACACACTAACAAATTTCAACTGATGTTAAGCCAATTATTTAGTTGCTGCCTGCGTCGCGTGTACAACTTCCTCGACTTGGCTAACTCAACACGGTCAACAACTTAACGGCACGAAAGCTCAGACGCGACTGAGCTCGACATCGGCATCGGCATCAAGTCTCGTTAAAACCGTCAGTCGGCCAGTGGCGTAGAACCGAGCTAACCCCCTTTACCATTTAAAGACATATAGATTTATCAGCACCATTTTGGCTCTCCTCATTGTTATTTTATATAGATTAAAACTAAATAGTGTATCAATTAACTATATTTTATCAAGAATTTAATTGGAATTAAATTTTATATGTTTAAATATTACTACACAGTCGTTAAATATCATAGTTTAAAATTTAATAAACAGTTTCGCTGTTAAAAACAGTAGTGTTAACAGCAAAAATTTTATACTCAAACTGACAGTGCTTAATACAACAGCGAGCAAAGCTGGTGTTGCTCTGTAAACAAGGAAAGCTGTCAAGCTTTTCTGCACGCTAACAGTAGACTCTCTGTAAAGCAGCCAAGTTATGTTAAGCTGTAATGTAATGTTAATATAAGTTGCCGCGCAAGCTGGTTTTTAAAATTGAAATTTATGGTGAAAATATATGTAAGTATACAAATAAGTAACACATTATGGAAAGATATTCTTAGTATAAATAATTATTAGCAAATTTCGCTTTAATTGAAATATAATACAATTTGTTATCGCTTTTAGTACTTCTAGGTAATTTTCCTATTATTTAGAGTCCAGGATTAGACTATTTTTTACCTTTTTCTCTACCTTTTGCATTTAGAAAAAATTTTCGGAAACTTTCAGCTTAAACGGATTTAAAATTGGAACTTTACTGACTCTGCTATATTGTAAGCACTTAAAAAAAATTCAATTAACGATATGGGTATTTGGCAAAAATTAAACAACTTAACTGAACACTAATTGCAACTGATTAGAATTTCTGGAATTTGATAAGTGATAAAATATTGTTTATATAGCAGAACATGTTCAATTTGCTTTGTAGAACATTTGACCCATACTTTAAACTCATGCAGAAGAAGCGAAATTAAGTGAGAGAAGGCAAATTATAAAAGTGTTTGTAAACTTTTAAATGGTTTTTACAGAAAGTTACGTTGCTGATGTTGCTTGCTGTTGTTGCAGTTGGCCATTAACTCGCCGGGCGCGTTACAAAGAAGCTGCCGCTGTCCACAACTCTAATTAGATTGTGTTGCCCCCCCGGTGGCAAGTTGCAAGGACACTGCACGGCTCAAAGGCTGCACGGACATGTTGTATGCAGAATAAGCGACAACAAAGCAGAGGACATACAAAAGATGGCTAGCCAAACCACCAGCCACTGACCCAATTATGTAAATGCTGTAAAAATGTGCTGTTTTAAAAGGCAACTGGCTTTTGACGTCACATTAGGGTCATCCAACAGGTGCAGCAGCCAGAAGAATAGAAAAAGAAAAAAATCAAAAGAAAAACTGAAATTCAATATCAAATACAAAGACATTACGCAATAAGACTGGATAATTGTGCGTGTTGCCGCACTTGAATCCCTTTTTTTTGCACACCTGAGACTTATTGCCGCTTTCTCAAGTGCAAACTGAGCGCTGAACGGGATTTAAAATGAAAACGGTTCTCGGGACACCACTGCTGACTACCCACTTTCATTCACAAATTGGCCAATTGCCATCCAAAGCTCGAAATCGCGTTTCAAATATCCAACTAATGTGACAACTGCGACTGCTGCGCATGTCCCGAGAAGGCATCACCTGCCCACCTTGCCACTTGCAACCTTGCCACTTGCAACCTGCGGCTATGCTACAATCGCCAACGTCGTCGCCTCGTCGGGCAACAGGTGCTTCGGGGCAGGATACGTTCTTGTAGCTATAAAAACGGACAAAGTCCTCGCATTCGCCGTTAGTCGCATTTGCCTCGCTGTGGCACATGATCTTCTACTTCTGCTTCTGATTCTGATTAAGTTTAAACTGTGTCTCCAACTAAAACAGTGATTTTCTTGCTAATATGTTTTTGAAAACTCTTAAGCCAACGCGGACAAAGTTGCCGCAGAAAATGTAAAATCTCTCAGTAAAACTCAACTCAATCAATTATGACGCTTCAATACTTAAGTTTAAGTCGAAACATTTCGCTGCTGTTGCTGCTAATGACAGGTAATATAATATATAAGTCCCATAGTTTTACAAAGATTAGAAAAATTATATTTATTAAAAAACAACCGATGAAAATAATAAAAGTATTTCTAACTTTACCGTTAAACACTCATAAACATATTTTAAATTTTTTAAAAAAATTGTCTTTAATAAAATTTTAATTACCAATATTATAAATTAACACTTTGTATTATCATACCAAAAATTAAGTTACATGTTAATAGTCCCTCAAAAAGTATTCTTTTTTGCAAACACTGTCGGACTGGACGGAAAATCTTTGTCGTTTTCCAAAAGAATTAAACCTCAAAATTTTATTTAAATTTTGTTTTGTTTTTTTTTTTTAATAAAATAATAAGTTTATTTATTGAGTGAACACTCTTGTTAATCAGAGCACTTTTGTATCTTGAGCATGGGGATATATAAAGCAGGGAAAATTTGCAGGTTCAATTTTAAATTTACTGAAAAAAATTTATTTTATATTATTTAAATTTGAATAGATTAGGCAAAAATTTAAACGAACACGTCTTACTCACAATAGCTTGGTAATAATTTTTATTATCACTAAACATGTGTTATAAATCAATTTCCGAAATTATGATATGAATAATTTGAAGTCGCACCATAAGCGAACCCATGGGAATAAAAATCCCTTATGATTTCACTAAACAGATTAAAAAGATTATGCTACCATTGAGTTTAAACATATTACATTGTATGACCTTCGATTAATTGAATGCCATTTGCGAGTATCAACAATTAAAATCAACTGGGTCAGAGCGGAAATTGGACATCCGTTTCTGGCTACCGAAAATTCATATTAATCCCTGGGGCACAGTCAATTAATGTAGCGTTGAATTACAGCAGCACCAATGCGACCCGCACCCATCGAAGCGGAGACGGATGCGGAGGGTGTCTTGGCCAACTGGAACTGGCCAAAGGAGTTGGAGAAACCCGCTTACCATAATATTTTTGAAAGCGGAAGCCCTTTGCCAAAAACTAAAACTGAGGAAATGATGCCCGAATTTGGCAATGCGTTGGTGCAACCGTTTAATTTCCCGCTGTTTCCGATGCCCTTGCACAAAGGTCACAGCCTTTGGCATCAGCGGTACAACAAGCATCTGAAGGAGTTGCAGGTGCATCAGACATGGTTGGGCGATCTGCAATCTCCGGCTCCGGTCATGCCAAAATTGAAACACAGCCACGAACTAATGCCAAACAATGATGACGTTGAAGATGCTTACGAAATGCCGCAGGAACATCAGAAATTGAAGCGGGAACCGTCCAAATACAATGGACCACTCTTTAGACCATCTATCAGCGCTGGTGAGTAAAATAAGGCTCTACATTAGGGTGCATCGGTTTTTCAAAAAAAAAAAAATAAATAAATGACATTTGACATTTTTTGAAATTTTTTCAAAAACTTTGATCTCACATAACTTCATCAAAAATTAACAGATTTTCAAGCGAAATGTCATTTTGTTCATGATTTCTTCTCTAAATTGATTCTGCATTTAAATTATTGTCATCTAGAAAATTTGATAATTTTTCGATTCTAAGCGATTATTCCCAAAAAGTGGGGACTAGGAATTGATTTTATAACTATGGTTTCTTGGTGAAAGCATCTTAGAATTGACCGCACTATCCATGCTTTAGCTGCGGCTTGATAAGTGTTTTATTCTCTTCCAGGAGTCATGACCAATCTGGGGGACTTTTTCAAGCAGCTCGAGGCGAACGTGCACTTTGCAGAGCATTCACAGCAGCTCGGCGAGGGAGAGTCCCGACTACTCGAGGGTCGTCATCCATATGCGCTTGAGAAGAGCTCCGATATAGCAGACGATTCTGATTATGACTCTGGTCAGCCACCCGATCGTAATCCATCCAAATTCCTGCAATCCGTGCGCAGCTATCAACCCTCGCAAAAGATACGATCTTTGGTGTCCCGCAATCCCAACGGTTATCGGGGCTCCCAGTTTATAGATCCCAGCTACATGTGGCTGGGATTGGGCAAATGACCATAGGACTTTATCCCAACAACAGGTCACAACGTCTATGAGTAACTGCGCTGCGTGAAACACTCTGCAAATTCAGCCCCATCTATTTAATTTTACTCTATGTGTACATATATATATTTAGGTATTTATGTGTATTTGTTTATATATATGTGTAAATGGCAAACATTAATAAAAACAGCCCAATTGCTAGGTCACTTTGCATTTTATTATGGCACTCATAAGTTTATAATCGCTGATTTATTAATTGTATTTATGATTCTACAATCTAAAAGAGATTCTCTGAACACTTCCACAAAAAATTCAATTTCAAAAAACTTTTCAAGTCACAAGTAAATTTTAAGTCTGTCTGAACCAAAAAATACCTTAACTTATATATTGATGCATTGAATATTGCCGACATTTTTCTGATTGAGCCCGGACATTGCCTCTAAATCATGAACTAATCGAGACTTTAGCGTGTTATACTGTATCTGTTTGTACAGTGAGTAAACGGCATAGTAAATATATATTCCGAAACCTGAAAGACACAAAATTCTAGAAAGTTCTGAACTAAATAAATTAGGCAGTTACTCACCGAGTGGTATACATAAGATAACTGAAATCAAAACAGCTTCTAAATCCATTTTTCTCCAAGAAAAAATAAAGGAAAATAAATGAGAAATACAGCCGCAGGTCAAAAGTATGCCATAGACGAAAAGCCAGGGAAGAAATAGCACATGACGTTCCTTAATTTTAATAAAAGAGATAAACCTGATAAGTAAAACAATTTTTTTTATACGAATATAAGCCTTACCTTATTATTGCCCCAAACAAGCAAGCCGGTAACCAATAAACTTAACAGTGAAGTGGTCAATCCAAATGCGAACTCTGCAAAGAAAAGGTAGCACCTATTAAGAAATTTTTTGGAGCTTGTTATTGAGGCTATACATTACCTTCTTTGTGCAAATTGCGTTCTCTAAAACATTCGACAATTACAGTCATGCATATAGCCAGCAATGAGAGCCCTAATTGAATCAAGCCGATAATCTTGACGGCTCTCTTTAAGTTTATAGAGCAACAGCACTTTAACATTTTCTTTAATTTTTAATTTTAAAAGCCTTTTAAAATAAAAATGAAAATAAATTAGTATATATAATTATATAATAATATATATAATAATTTTTCAGAACACACCGCGAATGAACTTGCTTCTTACGCTTCCAATTTTAGAATAAAGATAGGTATAGAAGAATCACAAATAGATTGAATACAGATAAGCAAGAGAGCACAACCGAATACCAGCTGATAACTTTGCCGGCGGTCTTTAGTTTTATAAAGCACCATGAGTTTAGCATATTATAATAGTTTGTGTTTATTATTTATAGCGATTAAATGTAAAAAATATATTTGATTTAGTACGTTAGATATTATTTAGGCACACACTGTATTTAGAAAATGCTTCTTGCTTCTTTCGTGTCGAGATTTAGACTAAAAAATAGGTATGAAAAAACTAAAAACGTGCTGTAGTCCACGTCGAGTCGAAATACTGATTTCATCGGGAATATTCAACATTAGTCATAGCGACTTAATATTAAAAAATACAATAATATTTTGACTGTCGAGATTCGGACGATAAAAGATAATTAAGTGGAATTTACGTTCTGAAACAACAAGTTCGGTAAAAGGTTCTATTTCAGTTTTATTCATACGATTTCGATTTCAGTACGCAACAGAACACAACAACAGGTCACAACGTCGCCTGTGCTGCGTGAAACACTCTGCAAATTCAGCCCCATCTATTCAATAGATAGAGTAATGTGTACATATATATATTTAGGTATTTATGTGTATTTGTTTATATATATGTGTAAATGGCAAACATTAATAAAAACAGCCCAATTGCTAGGTCACTTTGCATTTTATTATGGCACTCATAAGTTTATAATCGCTGATTTATTAATTGTATTTATAATTCTACAATCTGAAAGAGTCTAGTTTTGCAAACACGAAAATTGTATAATTTCTTATCAGTATCAGTTAATTTAGGTTTTTATGTCACTAAATTCGCATTCTCTGAACATTTCCACATAAAATCCAATTTCAATAAACTTTTCAAGTCACAAGTAAATTTTAAGTCTGTCTGAATTGAGGAATACCTTAACTTATATCTTGATACATTGAATATTGCCGACATTTTTCTGATTAAGCCCGGACATTGCCTCTAAATCATGAATTAATCGAGACTTTAGCGTGTTATACTGTATCTGTTTGTACAGTGAGTAAACGGCATAGTAAATATATATTCCGAAACCTGAAAGACACAAAATTCTAGAAAGTTATGAACTAAATAAATTAGGCAGTTACTCACCGAGTGGTATATATAAGAAAGCTGAAGTCAAAAAATCTTCTGAATCCTTTAATCTCAAAGAAACAATAAAGAATAAAAAATTAGCAATACAGCAGCAGGTCAAAAGTATGCCATAGACGATAAGGTAGGGAAGAAATAGCAAATGACGTTCCTAAATTATAATAAAAGGGATAAAGCTGATAAGTAAAACAATTATTTTTATACGAATATAAGCCTTACCTTAATTATGCCCCGAACAAGAAATCCGGTAACAAATAAACTTAATAGTGAAGATGTCAAGTCAGAGGACAATTCAAATACGAAAACTGCAAAGAAAAGGTTGCACCTATTAAGAAATTTTCAGGAGCTTGTTATTGAGGCTACACATTACCTTCGTTGTACAAATTGCGTACTGTAAAACATGCGGCAATTATAGCAGTCGATATCAATGAGAGCCCCAATTGAATCAAGCCGATAATCTTGACGGCAGTCTTTAAGTTTATAAAGCACCAGCACTTTAACATTTTCTCTAATTTTAATTTTAAAAGCCTTTATTTATAAAAATAATTATTATATATACTATATATATATAGTTTTTCAGAATGAATGAATGAACTTGCTTCTTACGCTTCCAACTTTAGAATAAAGATCGGTATAGAAGAATCACAAAAGCATTGAATACAGATAAGCAAGACCTCTTGCGACCACTATTTAAAATGCTGATTCCATTGGGAATATTTAAGATTAGTTCTGACTACTTGGCTGTGACCCCTAAATTGGTAAATGTACAGTCAAATTTTACTGGATTAAGTCGGCAGTGTTGTTTACTGCACTTCATATTTATTTGATGACAAGTGCAGCTTAGGTCATTATTGGGTTAAATGAATAAAATATTTATCATTTATTTTCATAAATCGAACAAATATATTTTTAGTTATAAGCAATCAGACTTGAATTAAATACAGTTAATTTATCAGATATTGTGGGTATGTATGCTGTGGCAGGAAAAAACAATGTTAACTAAAAAATATTAGTAAAATACAGAAAAAAAGTAAACAAAACATACTACCTCTAGTTTAAACAAAATGTTTTCTCTTCTCATTCCAAATCGGAAATTTATTTTTTTATTTATGAAAAATTCTTATCGCAGATTTTTTTGTTTTTTTTTTCAATTTTGTGCTGATTAATAATTCTGAGAAGTCTAGCTTTGCAATCTTTAACATTAAAAAAATTTCTTATCTGTAAAAGTTGAACTCGTGATTTTATTTCAAGTGCGGCATTTTTGAACATATTTAAGTTTCATTTTAAGAATACATTTAATCCGGGTATATTAGGCCAAATCTGCCTGAATTTACCGGATTGGACACAGCCGTTGCCTCTACATCAAAAAGCAGTGGAACGTTGGAATACTTTATGTGTTTGTATAGTGAGTAGATGCCGTAGCACATGTACATTCCAAAACCTGTAAGAAATCATATAAAATTAAAAAAGAAAAAACATTGCATTTTAAAAAATAGAGTCACTCACCGAGTGGTATACAAAAACTGATGAAATATAGATTCTGATATATATCAATATAATTACGATCATAGTTAAAAAAAATTAAAATAAAGGTAAGGATGTAGAGATATAAAGCAGTGACCCATACAAAAAGAATCGAAGTGAAGATTAGCCAGGGTAGAAAGAGCGAATGACGTTCCTGGGTAATAAAACAAGAGAAAGGAATGAATTATTTAATAATAATGTAAGCCTTATTCTTATCATACTAAACCTATCTAACTAAGGCTTACCTTAATAGTGCCCACGACAAGAGAGACCGATACTAATAAACTTGATAATGCAATGGCCAATCCAATAAAACCGTCAACACTGTCATCGGTTGCTAAAATTTCAAACAGAACAAAAAATTCCCTGAAAACTGTAAAGATAAAATTGCACTTATCAAGGAATTTCATGTAACTTGTCTGTGTAAATAATATTTACATATTGGAAGTTGCGAAGCATCAAACTTCGGCCAATCGATGAATGTCATTTTGACACCCGCACATCTTAATACAAACAGAACTGTGAATATCAATGATAGCACAACCGAATACCAGCTGATAACTTTGCCGGCGGTTCTTAGTTTCATAAAGCACCATGAGTTTAGCATATTATAGTAGTTTGTGTTTATTATTTATAGCGATTAAATGTAAAAAAATAAATTTGATTAGTACGTTATTTAATATTTAGGCACTCTGTATTTAGAAAATGCTTCTTGCTTCTTTCGTGTCGAGATTCAGACTAAAAAATAGGTATAAAAAAAACTAAAAACGTGGACTACAGATAAGCAAGTCGAAATACTGATTTCATAGGGAATGTTCAACATTAGTCATAGCGACTTAATATTAGAAAATACGATATTTTGACTGTCGAAATTAATAAATTTAGAGGCCAAACCATTATCAAAATGACATTCCGCTTGAAAATCGAATGAGTTTTATCTAAGTTATGACAGTTCAAAGTTGCTCAAGTCTCTGATCAAAACTTGCTAAAAATACCCAAAAGATACTATTGAATTATAATATTTCAAAGTCAACTGCGTTTTTTTTCCCTCACTTTGCGGGACTTTAATTTTAAATGGCCCAAAAATGGCGAAAAAATATTTGATCAAAATACATATTTATGGTTATATACGATAGTATTAGGAATTATTATGTATAGGGTAACATCAAAAATATATATATGTAGCTTTTATATATTTGAATTTAATTCGTTATCGCTTTCGATTCGTTTGCTATCAGCAAAAATTCGGTCAGTTTGTGGTTCTTCCCCGAATTTAGATTTTGGTATAGTTGGGATAGGTGGTAGTCTGATGTGGCACATCTCCGGCCTGTGGCTGGATCAATGGGCGTTGCTGTTCGCTTTTCTGCTGGATTTGCTTGAACAAAGAGTAGATGCCGTAGAATATGTAGATTTGAATTGCTGAAACAGATAAACCGAATAGAACAAGAATAATTAGTATTGCTTACTCATATACATATATTGTGCATGTTAAATGACTGATAAGCGGCACGTATACGCTCTCACACATAGCCTGCATTCTTGTATGTGTACATGCATATGTATACATGAGATGATACATGTGTGCACTGTTTATACAGAATATACATTTATCTGGAAGCTATTACTCACCCAGTATAACAGCCGTGTACAAGACTATGTTAGTATAGGGTTCAGGCATGGGAGATGCAATCAAGCCGGCAAATCCTCCCAAAACATAGAGAATGTTAAATAACATGCCCAGGCCGGCATTGATCAGCCAAGGCAGCAGCATCAAGTGACGTTCCTGCGTTGGGAAGAACGAGATAGACATACGATGAAAAGAATTTCAAGATTAAAGCAAATTCAGATCAACAATGAATGCGATCATTCGATTATTCGCCTATTGACGTCAGACTCACCTTCATGGTGCCCAAGACGAGCATGCCAGATGCCAGCAAATTGAGTACGTTGATAGCCAAGTAGACGCTGCAGACCACAATAAGGACTAAAATGATACAATTTATGTATAAATTGTAAAAATCTGAGGCAGTTGCATTCATTGTCATTACTTACACATATGAATTTCTTCATAGGCATTCGGCTCGGTCACCTGCATTTTCTGCACAAGACTCTTGGCGATCAAATCAGCGCATGCCAATACGGCGGACAGCACAACTGTCAATACAATGGAGCCCAATACACCCAACCAGCCCAAAACAACACCAGCGGTGTTGAGGCGCATAAAAAACATCTTGTTCATCATTTTCACTGGTGTTCACTGTGTTTCGTTTTCCGCACAGGTTCGAAATACAAATGGCTTCGCACTAAAACCACAAAGCAATTGCTCTTTATAATGAAATCAGAAACCGGATACTTTTTTCGCTGGAATTTTTATGTAGCTTCAACTAACGCGTCACAAATGCAAGTGCATGCAATGAAATTTGCGCAGCAACTTTTAATAAGAGACAGTGCTGCGGACTTTTTAGCGGAAAAATAGCCCCTTCTGGTAAGAAAGTATCCAAAAAAATATCTAATATTGCAATGTAAAATAGATTGAACACTATTTTTTTAAATTATAAAACATCCATTATTTTGCCTATTATTTGTACTATTATGTTATTTTTCTGCACATCATAATTTAAGAATTGCATAGTTTTTGTGCATCTAATTTTGTGGGTAGTTTTTCTCATGGATTATAGCTAAATATATATTAAAATAGGAAAATAGAGATTTCCAGCTAATAACAATTTTACTAATATTGAGCTCTGAAAATAGCCAGAACTAGCTAAAAAATAGATAATAGCCAGAACCAGCTGAAAAATAGATAAATTGGCAACAGTGATTAGTAGCTTACATTAAGCAAGCGTTGCCAGATAATTTTATTTGTATTAAATGTTCTAGCAAAACCACTATTCTATTTAAGTTATACGAGAGACATTTATAACAGTTCAGAGAGTTGTTATAAATTACTCCCACTCTCACACACACACACTCTTACCTACGTATGCCTCTCCCCCTCTAACACTCGGCTTATGTTGGATACGAGAAGAATGGAGCGTAGAACATGGAGAATCGTTAGTTGTTGTTTGCATTTTGCGCGCGTCGGTTGTGAAGCTCGTTTTGTTCGTGAAAAAAATAAAACATTTGTCATCGTTGCTGATAACTAACTTTTGTAGTATATTTAAGAACAATAAGAAACCAACCACAAAATGAAATTCGATCTTACTGTTGATCAAGGACCATGCCAAACAGATTTGCGTACTTGGTGTCTTGGCTACGCAGCTCTCACGCTATTTTTCTTTGTATTAGGCTCGATATTAAATCCCTCGAGTAAGTCAACGAAACTTTGTTTTTTTTTTGGTCGCTCATTTACTTCAGCTTAAAAGTCATGATTTTGTTGAAAACACGTTTAAAGTTATCAACAAAGTTCCACACATGGTAGTAAAATAAGATTTCTTTAGATTCTCATATATATAAAAAGAATACAAATTATGTATATGAAATGTTTACGCAATAAAATAAAGGATATGGTGAAAAAATCTGCATCATTAATTCAAGAAATCATGTTTTTTCTGTTATAACTGTCTTGAAGTAAATGGCTTTCTATTAGATACTACCTAATATATGTATGTATACTTAAATATAAGTATGAGTAACACTCCCTTATTCGAAACATGCGGAGACTTTTTTTCGTTTAGTTCCAAACAAAGCTGGGAATGTATCCAACGATGACGTCAAGTTGAATTAAAGCTCTCACGCACTCTGTTAAACAATAATATTTTATATGGGAGACAGTAAAGTAGCTATTACACTGCACAAAATTAAATGAAAGCATATTCGAGGTATCACATCGTGAATGGAAACACACTAAAGAGAAGATAATTTAAGTTGCAGTATGTGTTGCTAAAATTTTCAGGGCTACTTAGTAACTTATTTAACCTAGAAATAGGTAAAAAGTTATTACAAGTGCTAAGAAAATTTATATTTTGTTTTAACCTTATTGGTTAGTAATTAGTTTAAAAAAACGCTATTCTGTCGATTTTATCACTATTGACTGAATCTTTGTATTTATCGGTATTTTAATTAATTTAATTTAAAAAAACTTTGTCGTAGCTAAATTGGCAACACTGTAGAACAATGGAGAGCACATTCTATGCGCAGCGCTGCCGCAGACGCACAGTGTTTAACAGCAGCTGTCGTCATCAATACATACAATATCATTCTTCTCTCATTTTTTTCTCTATGCCGACAATTTTTTGTCTCTCTCTCTCTCTTTGTCTTTCTTTATGCGTGTGTGGATTGATAAGCATTCAGAACTTTTTGATAAGGCCACGCACAAACACATTTTAAATATTTAGTAAACACTGTGAATTAACTTGCGAATGCTTTGAATTTTTCAGCTCTTTCTTTCATTGGATTAGCATTAACTGTCGGCTGCAATGTTTGCTTAATCTACGGTTGTAAGCGGGTGAGTAAATTTATTAAAAACTTATTTTTATTACACTGTATCCTTAAGCTGACACATTTCTTGATAAATGATAACAAGAACTTACATATATAAAGTCGGTCAATTAGTAAACACTGTAAATAAAAACAGGGACTATAATCAGTATAAGCATTATTAAAAAAATTACAATATATAAGGGTGCAACAGAAAACAAAACCAACCGAAAATCTCTTAAATCTCCATATATTTTTGGGAGATTTTCGAAAATCTCTTATATCTTATGGTTCTTGCTTGTTAATTTCTTTCTATCCCTTACAGGAAAGCTATATCTTGGTTGGAATTTGGCTTATATATGGCGTTATCATGATAATTTTCCTTCCGTTAGGCTATATCCTTTCAGTCTTCAATGGCGATGGATTTATTGTGGCAACCATATCGGTTATCCTAATGTTTGGTAAATAATACAATAAAGCTTATTATATAAAGATTATTATTAGTTAATTGTTTCTTGTGATACCTATTTTCTGCAGCTCTCCATTTATTCTGCACTCGATTTGTCTTCTCGTACTTCCTGCTACTGAAGAATCGTGAGGCGAGACCGCAGAGTCTACCCGTTGTTTGATTCTCCAAACCAACGTTAGTACTTCAGGAATAATTTTATTTAAGAGTTAATCGTGTGCCTGAATCATATAAATGTCTACAATTTCTATGCCTAAATCTCTGTAACAAATATATGATTTTTTAATAAAATGTTTTTGTTGCACGTTATTTAATTCTCTAAAGCAACGACAGCATTTAAGCAATTATTTAATTTAAGTGTTAATCGTTTACCTGTTTCATATAAATGTCTTTAATTCATATGTATCTACATGTCTGAAATATTAGAAAATGTTCAAATAAAATGCTTTTGATGTATTGAATTGCAATTAGTCGTTAAACATCTTATTTACTTCGGCGCAGCTATCAACAGTTGAAATATACATATACATACATACAGGGTGCTACTAGAATAAGCTAAACAATTCATAGGACTTTGACTCTGACTTATATACGCAACAGTTAAAACGATATTCATTACACATTAATACAGATTAAGTTACAGATACAGATACTTTTACTTTTCTAACTAAGATTATAGCTATCGTATCGCTTGACGCATGAATTCCCTCACACATAAAATGGAAAGGTTGTCTTCTTGGTTGTCTGTGTCTGCGTGAAGCTAGTCTCGGCATTTTGGCTGCTGCTGCTGCTGCTGAGTTTCGCCTGGACAGCGGCCACAATGCGTGCCGTCTGCCCGTTGGCGTCCAGATTCAATTCCAGCTCGAACTGTGTCAGGCTTGTGGTCTGAATTTGCGCCTGCGTCTGCCTGTAGGCAGCGACCAGTTTTCATCTGGGCGTTGTGATGCTGGGCAGCTTCTCTAGAAAATCTTGGGCCAGCACATCTTCAATCTCCAGCAGACAATTTGCTACATCCTGCTCCGCATCCGCATAATTGCACGAATGCGGACAACTGAAGCCCAGCGTGGAGAAGAACGGATATAGTTCATGCAGCGACTGCAGCTGCTGGAAACTTAGCATCAAGTGACGATTACGCGGACGTTGCATCAACTGAAAGGGAAAGAAAAAGACAAAGAATTAGTTGTTGTTGTCATTTGGTTGTCAATTAAATTGACTCATACCGGCGAGTGACTGGTGTATTTCATGTCCATCAGCCGGGAGACGCGTCTCACGTGCGGCACATAAAGCGCACTTGGCAACGCGGCCAGATTCTCAACACTGCCATTGGACAGCGGCACCACCTCCTCGTGCACATCGAACTCCGTGCCCACAAAGGCCCAGCGATACATTTGGAAATGTGGCAGCTTAGTTGCCGGCAACACACATCCCAACTCCAGTAACTTGCACGCTTCCAGCTGAACCGAACGCCAATGTTGCATCGGCGTCTGGGCATTGATGCCGTTGCTGGTGTTCGAGTTGGATGACGACCAGGAGACATCGATGCCCGACAGCAGCCGTGTTTGCTGACTGTTTACAAAAAAATAACAACAATTAACTATTATAAATTAAACTTCAATCAAGTCATGATTCTTACCTCCGCTCATCAGTTTCGGACTTGAGCTCCTGTTCCATTTGCAAGAAGACCTGCACCATTTCCGCTATGAGGATGGGCCACAATGAGGTGACATGGTCCGGTGACATGCGCAGCAGAAGCACGCGGAAGCACAGGAATACAGCTGCTTGAACCGATGGACCCAAGGGCACAAGGCGCAAACTGTTGGCCAATTGCTCTATAAGAAAATAGAAAATATTTATTATAAATGTTTTTAAAGGGGAAATTTAAAATATATTTTTAAGCAAATTCCAAAATAAACTTATTTTTTAAGCAACGGGTATAAAAATTAAATAATGACTAGGAAATTCGATTTAGAAAATATATAAAAAAAATAAAGAAAATAAGTTCAAAATTTAGGTAAATCTAGTTGATTAATATTAGTATTCGAAACAGTTGTACTTATACTTTTATTCAAACGTTTGGTATTAAACATTTTTAATTTATCGGGGAAAGCATGCTTAATAGTCATTAGGTCTTAAATGCCAATTCCCTAAAGCACGTGTGTTGTGACCTACAAATTCTGCCGGTATCGCAACCAACATTCGCACAGAGGTTGTATTCTAAGAATCGCGTGCTCAAGTTGTATTTATATATAGGGTGACTTATGCCTCAAAGAAAGAAAGAGGCGCTGGAACGAACCTTTGCTTTCATACTGAAAAAGAGCTAGCTAAAAGAGAGCCACAGTGTTGTAAACGTCACCTTATATACATGTTGGACTGCCTGTTTCCCCACAGCGCTTGCTCACATTTATAATATGATTCCATTTAATTATTTCAGTGTACAGCTTTAAAACGTCACCAGTAACGAGTTTCGCTATTAATAGGTATCTTGGATCACCTATTATGATGACTGATTTCTACATTTTGCATTTCAAACAATAAAAATTTTAAAATCGTCGTAAAGCAGCATATTAATAAAGAAGAAGATTAACTAAATTACGTAAAATAAGGTTTTTAGTTCTGCTGGATTGAGTAATCCACAAAATTTTCCTTCTACAGAATAGGTGCAGGGTTTTTTAAAAGTCGGGCTTGCTTTACATACATATTTCTTTAAGTGATTACCTAACTACAAGTATTCTAATATTATGTTTCAGATTTTACATCCCCAGTTCAGGTATTCTTAAGTATTCAGGTATTCTTAAGTACTTGAATTACTTATAAGGATTATGTGATTGAATCGTAGCTTACCCTGGATATCTGGCATATACTTGTTGTGTTGATCGAACTCGCTGCAGTAGATGACAAAGGCCAGACGCTTGAGGAGCATGGCACGCAGCTCGTACTCCTGATCGCGAGAGGCGAAGATGTTGAGGCTACCCGCTTGGGAGAGGGAGACACGGGTCATCAGTTCCCGGAATGTGGTATTGTCATATGTCATCAGGCTGTCCATGATTTGGCGCCAAAAGGGCAGGCACGAGATGTGCATTTGAAAGAAGGCGTTGTCCAGCAACAGATCCAGCATATCCTTCCGCCACGCCTTCCTCGTATACTGATAGCCACTGAGGCTGGCCAGGAGAGCGGAGCAGGCATAGAAGAAGGGCACATTGCGTGCCGTGTGATTCTTCAGATACGGCGTTATGTTGTACAACAATGTGGTCACAATGGTCACCACTTTGTCCTTCTCCTGGGAACCGTATGCCACATCCAGCAGATTGGACAGGATGCCGGCGAGAACACTTTGTGCCTGCAGTGAATACTGTTGAATGCCGCCGCCCAAGCTGTTATCCTTGGCATGGCCATCGGTGTCCTCCTTGACGGCCAGATTGCGACGCAGCCAGGTCGTTTGCTCCAGACAGGCGCCGGCCACGCTCGACAGTGATTCCACCAATCTGGCCGTGACATCGTGCAGTTCCCTCACCTCCTTCTTGTCCGGGAACGGCATTTGAGGACAACGCTGCACGAACTCATTGAGCAGCATCAACAGCGCAAATTGTGCCGGCGGCGTCAGGCTGAGACCATCCCGTATCAGCACCAGGAGCGCTGACCAAGCATCCGCCAGCTGTGGAGCCGGCGCTGATCTCATATAGAAATAGAAGAGCTCCAGAGCGCTCACCTCAATGCTCAGCTGTGCCGGCGGCCTGTGAATTGGAGGCGGTGACTTGACCACCTGATGCAGTGTCTGCACAAACGAATCCATGGGCATCACCCGAATGCTGGAGACCAGCGAGACCAGACTAAGCTGTGCCGGGCAAGCCTGCAGTGTGGAGTTGCGTTGGAATTGCTCAGCAACTCCAGAGGAACTCGAGCTGTTGTTGGTGTTGTTGCAGCCCCGTTGCTGCCAGGTGACGGCAATCGCGGCCAGAAAGTTGCAGCCATGATGCAGTGAGACCGGAGAAAGGAACTCCAACAGCTGCTGACGCACCGGACGCAGTTGACCCAGTTCACTGTCCCAAATGGCCGCCACGCTGGTCATGATTCTCGGCAGATGCGATAGGACCGCATTGCGTGCCGCCTGCAACTGAGGATTCCGCGGTGCCGACGATGTGGATGTGGACTCCGTTGCCGAGAGAAACGAGTGCACGATGCTATTGAGCAGTTGTCCAGTGCTGGAGCTTTGGACAGCCGAACTTGTCTGCGGATAGGCCTGGTTAAACAGATGCGACAGCGCCGTCTGCTGAGTGTTGTCCAGGAGACAATAGTGACAGAGGATCGTTAAAGCCTCCAGCTGCGAGATGACATAGTCGGGAGGAAAGTGACGCTGCTGGGGCAACGTTAACTTGGCCAAGCGATCCAGATTATTGCACAATTGATGCACCACACTGATGACAATGTTGGTCAACGAGCCAAAGCTGAAGCAGTTGAGGGAACTGGTCACCAGATCCGTCCAATTGCGATGCAAGTGGCGCAACCTCTCCTGCTGCAGTGCACCCAGAACGGCGGCCAGGAACATGGGCTGTTGACTGATCAGACAATTGGGAAGGTATTTCACATTGGCAGCGGCACCTTCGGCCAGGCGAGTGGGTGACGCATTGCCAGAGGCATTGTTATCCTCGCCAGCGGCATTGCTGGGCGTATCCTGACGCAGCTGATGCACCTCGTGCTCCAGTCGTATCACGGACAGCAGCAGACGCAACAGCTGCAATTGAAAGCAATCCGCATGCAGCTGATCATCCTGGGGATCATTGAAATTGAGCACTTGCTCGGCATAACTGCTGCCCATCCCCGCCTGCATCGGTTTGCGACCGTAATTGCACACGGAGCTGTTGAGGCAGTGCAGCATCACCTTCTGCAGCTTGGCCCGCGCCAATAGATCCGCAATGTAGCAGGCCAGTCCACGTCCCATGCCCTTGACAATTTCAATGATCTCCGTGCAGATGAGTGCCAACAGTTCAATGCTCTCCAATTGAATGCGACGATTGTTTACCACATCCTGCAGCGTCGGCTGCTGACGCTGTGCATCCAAAGACTCGCGCTGGAAGTAACCGCGAGCATAGAACAACAACAGGGTGACCAGCAGCTCGAGATGCATGCAACCACGATAACCCTGAGCGTATTCCGAGTTACTTACGCTGCCGGCAAATCCCTTGCCGGAGATGCTCTTGCGATGACGGATGAGCAGCTGCTTCAGGCTGCCGCTCGTAAAGGATGTGGTTATCGACAGGCAGAGGAACGTGCGCTTATCACAGCAGATGATGTTCCTCAGCGTCTGCAGAGCGTACAGCGTTTGTCTGGTGTCATAGATGGACAGATAGAGCAGCAGATGATTGTGATAGAGATGCGCTGCATCCGTTTGCCTGGAGGTGCCAATGCCCAAGGAGCTGTTGCTCTTGGTCGACGAACGTATGCTCAGTTGCTCCTCTGCTGCAGCCGCTGCTGCTGCGGCAGCTGCTGCATTTTGTCGCAAGATTTCCACATTCTGTTTGCTCTTCTCGAGCGTCTTTTGCCAATCCGGCTGCAGTTTGTTTGTTTCCAAGCAAAGATTACGTCGCTTGTCCTCCACATTGATGGTATTTATGGACTCATTGCCCGTCTCTCCAGCCTCCTCCTCGCTGTGTGTCTCCACTTCCAGCTGCTCGGCCAGATTACTGTGATTGCTGTCCGTGGATGTCTTGGAAATGCAGCTGAGACGCTTCTTATCGCTGCTCGTCAAGAGTTTCTTTCGCTTCCTTAGTTCCTTGGCCAGTTTCTTGTCCTGTGGTCGCAGAATTGCCGTCTCGTTAAAATACTCATCTGCGGGCAACGCGTGCTCATTGTCCACCGTCTGCTGCTCCTCGGGCTCATTGAGACTGGAGTCGCCGGGCGTCTTCTCTCTGGTTAGACGATACATTTTGCGACTCTTGATCCGCTCGTGCTGTGTCAACGCTTCCGTGACACGCTCACAGTCGCCCACAAAGCGCTTGACATCATCACTGGCACCTCCAGCTCCTCCTCCTCCAGCACTTGAACTGATCGTCAGACTGTCCTCCTTTTCAATGCTTGTTTCACGCTGCTCCGAGTCCGACTCGAAGTCGCTGCTGTCCGAGTTGTCAGTGATGTCCTGGTCGTACTGTAGCGAGGGTTCCGGCTCCACTGCTGCCTGGGATTGCGCCGGCTCACTCTCATCCATGGCGCTGGCCAATTTCTGTTCCAGCGGCGTCTGAGGTGCATCTTTGCCAGTGCTGTGCACCAGCTCAATGCGTGGTTCTTCCAGATCCGTTTCATCATCGAAATCATGAGCATTTTCCAGCGGATTGATAATCAATCCAATCGTATTGATATCCTGCAATGCTTCGCTTGCCAAAGGAGTTTTATCGCTGACAAAATTGGATGTCTTGTTGGACTTGCTGAGGGTGACGCCAAAGATCTTCTTGGGCAGATGCCTAATGGGGCTCTTCTTCTTGCCACTGCCCACGCTGGTGCCACTGCTGCTGGCCGCCTCCATGTGATGATACTTGACATTGCCCTGCTCCGAGCTAATCGCATAGACATCACGCTCAAACGCCGGCGTCTCATCATGCTCCATCTCGACGACCTCGCGATAAAGCTGCTGCATGTGGACAATGCCAACACGCTTTGAGCTGGCCGAGAGCAGAATCTTGTAGAGTGGTTTGGTTAAACGGGCCAAATCTCCGCGTAGTAGCGACGCCTGCAGCCAATTGGTGACAAACGTGCGCTCGGACATGTAATGTGGCAGCCCCAATGTGTCGAGCACCTTGAGCAGCGTCTTCTCGAAGCCACGCGACATCTGCTTCTCCCTGCCCAGATGCCACAGCAGCTCGAACTTCTTGTAGCTGCGTGCCTGACTCTCCCGCAGTCGCTCCATGCAGCCAGATGGACAGAGGAGTTGGGCATCTGTCACACGCTCCAGCTGGAAGCTTCTCAATGCATGGCCAGCTCCCAGTGCAGTCTGGGATTGGGCCTGGAGCAAGTGCTGGGCATGCATGCGATTGCCAATCACAGACTCCACAAGTCCACTGTCCAGACAACTGTGCAGTTGATGCAACAGCGCCGCAATCTGTGACGGATCAATACCCGGACTGCCCAGATAATCCCACAGTATGGAACTGATCAGCTGGAAGACGCGTGTTCGCTGCTCCATGTAGTTAACGTGACCAAATTTCAGCAGTGGCAGCATCACCACAAACGTTACGCCCGGACTCGTGGTGTGCTCGATTTGGGAACGAAGTAAACTGTGAAAGATGAAGATTTATGAGTTGAATACCAATTAAAATAATTCACTTGCTTACCTGATTAAATCAAAGAGCGTGGTAATAGCGGAAACCTGCAGCTCCTTGTCGCTCTGGGCAAAGCATGCAACCAGACAGAGCACCTTTAGCCAATTGGGAAGTTCCGGTTCTGCAAGAGAGTTTCTATTAGTCAAGAACAAGATTTGATATATTAAAGTTCTTATAAATTGGGTATCTCGAAAAAAACATGTTTTTTTTAGAAAAACTACACTTTATACCGATTTTTCCAAGTGCAGCTATGTGTTGTAGCAGTCCGATTAACTCCAGAATTTGTATAAAATTCCCGCTCCGAGGCCCCGCTCCGAGGCCCCATTGAGGTCCCGCTCCGAGGCCCCGCTCCGAGGCCCCGCCCTGAGGCCCCGCTCCGAGGCCCCGCCCCGAGGCCCCGCTCCGAGGCCCCGCTCCGAGGCCCTGACCTGAGGCTCCGACCTGAGGCCCCGCTCCGAGGCCCCGCTCCGAGGCCCCGCCCTGAGGCCCCGCTCCGAGGCCCCGCTCCGAGGCCCCGCTCCGAGGCCCCATTGAGGCCCCGCTCCGAGGCCCCGCCCTGAGGCCCCGCCCCAAGGCCCCGCCCTGAGGCTCCGACCTGAGGCCCCGCCCCGAGGCCCCGCCCTGAGGCCCCGCCCTGAGGCCCCGCCCTAAGGCCCCGCCCCAAGGCCCCGCCCTGAGGCTCCGACCTGAGGCCCCGCCCCGAGGCCCCGCCCTGAGGCCCCGCTCCGAGGCCCCGCTCCGAGGCCCCGCCCTGAGGCCCCGCTTCGAGGCCCCATTGAGGCCCGCTCCGAGGCCCCGCCCTGAGGCCCCGCTCCGAGGCCCCGCCCCGAGGCCTCGCCCTGAGGCCCCGCTCCGAGGCCCCGCTCCGAGGCCCCGACCTGAGGCTCCGACCTGAGGCCCCGCCCCGAGGCCCCGCCCTGAGGCCCCGCCCTGAGGCCCCGCCATGAGGCCCCGCCCTGAGGCCCCGCCCTGAGGCTCCGCTCCGAGGCCCCGCCCTGAGGCCCCGCTCCGAGGCCCCGCTCCGAGGCCCCATTGAGGCCCCGCTCCGAGGCCCCATTGAGGCCCCGCTCCGAGGCCCCATTGAGGCCCCGCTCCGAGGCCCCATTGAGGCCCCGCTCCGAGGCCCCGCCCTGAGGCCCCGCTCCGAGGCCCCGCTCCGAGGCCCCGACCTGAGGCTCCGACCTGAGGCCCCGCCCCGAGGCCCCGCTCCGAGGCCCCGCTCCGAGGCCCCGCCCTGAGGCCCCGCTCTGAGGCCCCGCTCCGAGGCCGCGCTCAAAATCACGCTCAAAGTCCCGCTCCGAGGCCGCGCTCAAAGTCCCGCTCCGAGGCCGCGCTCAAAGTCCCGCTCCGAGGCCCCGCTCCCAGGCTCCGGTCAAAGTCCCACTCAAAGTCCCGCTCCCAGTCCCTCTCTCAGGCCCCGCTCCCAGTCCCTGTCCCAGGCCCCGCTCCCACACAATCTACACACCAAATTTGGTGTCACTAGCTTTTAAGTTGCTCTTATAATAATAATAAACTTGCAAGTTTGATTGCGATATCTTAGCATACAACAAAGTTATCTATACTAAAACTCAAATTTCGACTGATATTATAAAGTAAAGACATAAACAGACTTCTCTTACCACTTTTATCCAGCACAATGTTCTTGTTGCAATTGGGAAACGTTGACATCTCCACCAGCAACGTGGCGGCCAGTTTGACTGCAGTGCGTAGAGCTGAGCTCAGCTGCAGTTCCGAGAGCTGCTGGACACTGCGCTGGGTTTGGCCATCGATGAGGAGCTTTTGTTGTGGCTCATCTGAGGCATCGCTATCGCTGCTTATCTCGCTGGCGCTGACTGTGGGCAGCGAGAGATTGAGCAGACGTTGCAGCTGCTTGGAGCGTGCCACAATGTCCACACGTAGCAGGCTGAATAATCTTTCAATTTGTGACTCACGCACTGGACACTGATGCTCCAGCACTTGCTCAGCCGTAAACAGGTTTGTGCTGTGGCTTGAGGTGCGTTGCAGTTGCACCTTCACCGCACATTTGTCGCTGCTCGAACTTATATCTACAGTGCTGGCGGCAGTTTCGATTTGAAGCAGCTGCCGGGCCAGATAGACTTCGAAGAATATCTCATATTGTCGTATACATTTCTCTAGAATGGAGAAACCTCGTTGCTGCTGTGCCTTCGCCTGTTCATCGTCCAGCTGGAACTCCTGGCAGTGATCGGGTGGTGCACTTCTGGGCGGCTCCTCGCCAGCATCGTCGGGCACATCGCTTGTCGTGGCAGCATTGGGCGTCAGTACAATATCTTTGGGTCTGGTCTTCTTGGGACTGCTGCGTATAAAGGGCACCTTGGCCTTGGCTTTAATCTTCTTAATGCTGAGCGGCGTGTCAAGATCTGACGAGGATTGCTGTCCCGTATCCGAGTTGCTTATCTGGAAGTTAACAAAAGCAAAGATTAATAAGTATACGAGTGCGCATATCAAGCTGGGCTTTCTTACATCTTTGTCTAGTTCCGAGAGACGTGAAAAGGATTTGGCCTTCTTTTTAGGACTGTGTCGCACTACGCTCTGATTGGAGGCCGAACGTCGTATGAGTTCGTCGTCATTGGGTTCTCCGCCCTGCAGTGAATGCTCTCCAAACTGATTGAGACGTGAATCGGATTTACTCTTCTCCAAAGCATTCGACTGCGTGGCAGACTCCATTATGTTGTTGCTGTTGCCATTGTTGTTGCCGGTTGCATTGACAATCTTCTCATCCGAGCCGGAGACATTGTGCTCAATTAGCTTGTTCAGCTTAATTGGACTTCTGCAGAATCAGAGAAAAGACGGAAATTGTGAGAATATATCAGGAAAATACAAAGAATAAAATTATCTGAATAAATGAGTAAATTTCAGATATACTCTATTTGGAATTCTGATGAACTCTTTAATTTAATCTAATTATTCAGAATCAAGGCTCAAATTACTGTTGATAATACAAATTTCTAAGGAAATACTTAGTTATAAATAGAATAAATGGGAATTATTCATTCTTCCAAATAAGTGTTCTACATTTTATAAATCTCAAATGAACAATTTCCCAAAATGTATATTGTTAAATAAAGAAGAATTCTCTTACGTTATCATTGGCTGCACCCGTGAGACGATCTTCATGCAGAGTTTTAGAGCGGCTGTGATCTCATCGCTTCGGAGGCGTTCCATGTGCAGCGAGAGCAGCTGTGTGATGGCTAGGAATACTTTTGGCAAGTAAACGCGTGTCGTTTCCGTATACATTTCCAATGAGATGGTCTCCAGCAGAAATTCGGTGAGGACACAGATCTCAAGCACACACGGATCACCGGAACCAACGATGCTGGCAAATTTGCCATCGCTATTGGACTGGGAGGAGGTTGGCGCCTGTTGGCAGGCGCGCTCAAACATGTCGGTCATGTAGCTCCAGATGTAGGCCGGATCGAAGGTGGCAAAGAGCAGGTTGGCCGACTTGAGCGCGTCCGCGTTGTTGCTGGATATGTACATGGTGCGTATTATGTCATGCAGCACAAAGTCCAGCACGGCGCTGCCGATCTCCGCCTTGTCCAACAGCGACAGCATTATGCGATACGGCTTCAGATCCATGGGCTGACATTCCAAGCTGAGCCGCAGTGTGCTGACCAAGGCACGGATGAGTATGTGCCTGGAATGTGTCACAAAATACGGTTCCACGTCCTTCTGGCCATCAATGGATGCCGAGTCCAGTGAGAGCGTATCATAGGTTGGCGAATTCTTGGTCACCTCGCTGGCCAGCAGCCAGGAGAAGAGACGTCTATTCAGCGACATGTCACGCCTCAAAATCGTATTCAGACCATTTGTCACAAGTAGCACCAACTGATCCTCGTCCAGCAACTTGGTGTGCATGGGAAATCCAAGCAGCAGAAACTCCAACGTATTGCGCTGCACTAGAATCAGAGAATCATTGAGACAGGCGCACAGCGCCGACATCATAATCTCCCGATTGTGACCCATTATATAGATTTGTTTCTGCATATCCAGGCGCTTGTTAAAGTGCTCCAACAGAAAGGTAATCGCTGGCAAACGTATGGCCGCATTATTGGCCACCGATTCCCAGAGTACAGTGTAGAAGTGCATCGGATTAACCGCCAAGCAGACATTCTTAAGCAGTGCACTAATCCGCTCAAAGTGATCCAAACCGCAGTCATAACCAGGCAGCACACCACTGAGAAATCCACTCAGGGCTGGTCTCAACTTATCGCCCAGGGGCACAAAGTATGTTTCATAGAGAGTCAAGAGCGCGGGACGCACATTCATTGCCGCATAGCCCAATAACGGAAACAGTCCAGCGCTACAGGAGAGATAAGGTACATTAATACATTTATGTATAACAGAAATATTCAATCTTTATCTCACTTACCCATATATGAATTCTTGAGCGAGACGCTCGGGCCCCGTCTTGCTGAATATCACCGAGTACGTCTCAAGGGCCTTCAGATGAACTCCCGAGGGCAGTGCGGGATGCATACACTGAGCCAAACGCTTGGCAATCTTCAGTCGTCGCGGTATGACTTGGTACTGTGTATTACTTGATATAGCCTATCGCAAAAAAATGTAAGAAAAGTTAAAGCAGCTCAAAAAAACAATTGAAAAAAATAACTTCGACCTCGAATTTGACCCACTTGACATTTTATCAAAAACTTTAATCTAGCATAACTTTGCCAAAACTTAACCAATTTTCATGCGGAATACCATTTTGATCATTATTTGGCCTCTATATTGATTCTGCATTCAAACTTTTATCATCTAGAAAATTTGATCATTCTTCGATTTTAAGCCAATTTTCTATACTTACCCCTTGACATTTTTTCAAAAACTTTGATATCTCATAACTTCATCAAAAGCTAACCGATTTTCAAGCGGAATGCCATTTTGATCATGATTTGGCCTCTAAATTGATTCTGCATTTAAATTTTTAACATCCAGAAAATTTGATCAAAATCGAAAAAATATCAAATTTTCCATACTGACCCCTTGACATCTTTTCAAAAACTTTGATATCTCATAACTTTTTCAAAACTCAACCAATTTTCATGCGGAATACCATTTTAATCACTATTTGGCCTCTATATTGATTCTGCATCAAAATTTTAATTATTTAGAAAATTTCATATTTTTGTCATCCCAGTCATATTGAATTTAGTGGTTGCTTTTAGTCAACGTATAATAAATAAATAAATTAGCTAATATAACGTTGATACGGGCTTCTAATTGTGACTATACATTTAATTTCCGCAAAGAAATCGGGTTTTAAAATAGTTTTTATTTAAGATAATGTACCAGTAGCCTGATTAGTTAGGCTTATTATTCATACTTGACTTAAATAGAAGAGTTTAATTTTTTATGTGGTTTTAAAGTTTTCATGGCAACGACACGCGACGTAACAAAATGTTCATACTCTATATTATGTGAGTGTGTGTAGTTAAAAAATCCCACAGTAACGAAGTCTGTGAAAACATTGTCGATAAGAGCGAAATAACGTATGAATCAGAGCTTCGGGTGAATGTAAATGTTGACTAAAGTGTGCTCATTATCGGGCATGGATGGTTAATGGAATCCAGGCTCCCTTTGGGGACCAGCTTATATGTTGATAGAGGTATATATTTAGTTTGAGATAAATCATCAGCGTACCTTGCTTAGTTTGCCTAAGGCAGATATTAAATCCGCCCACTCGCTGGAGTATTCGAAATTGCGCAGCGCTTTGTCAATATTTGTCATATATTGTCGATACTTTGCTTCGGCCATGAGCTTCTGCTCCTCCATTAGAGTGTCCGCAGACTCCATGGCGACGTTTGTGACACTGTGACTCTATCTGTGAAGAGAAATATAAGCGAAACTATGAGTAAATAAAATCAATAACAATTAACAAACACTTGTTGCCGACGCGTGTCCTTGAGATTTTGTGCTGAGTGTTTGAGTGTTTATTTGAACCGTTATGCATACACACATTTAATAATGAGTGTGGCAGCTGCGTCAGCTGCAGTTGCTGAATTTGCCAACAATGGACAAAATTGCTTAAATCACAAGCGAAAATGAGTGATTGTATGTGTGTGTGTATACATACATACATATGTAGATGTTCTTTGTTCATAGACTTGGTTTTCTATGTTGGCAAATTGAATATATTTCACATTTCACCTTATTAACCCGTTTGTTTTTCTCTATTTATTTATATTGTTGTTGCTGTTGCTCTCGTTGTTGTTGTTGCTTGCTCTCTCGCGCACGTCACACAATTAACTGCAAATGCAATTACGTCCACTTCTGAAGAGACCCGAGACTCGACTCGAGACCAGCTGATGACGAATTTTTTGCAGACAACGCAGAGCAATATTTTTGTTTATCAATTGTGTTACATTGAACTCGTCTTTTACGACATTTTGTGCTGCCATCGATTATTGCACATGTCTTGTTATTGTTTTACTGTTTTAAATGCCATTTAACATTTGAACTTTTGCCAAAATTAATATACAATAAAAGAAAAATATTACACACTGCTGCAATTTCGTGGACGTCCGTCTTACATTTTAGAGTTGTCAAGTCGTTCTGCTTAAGTTCAGCTGAACTTATCGCTAAAGTGAACGAACCAGCCGGATCGCTAATGTAGGTCATTTAGTTCAGCTGATGCGAATTTGATTTTAGTTCGTTCAACAAGTCTGGCAACCTTAAAGAAGAAGTTGCCGTTAATTTAATAATGTAAATAAAAACAATGTTTTGGTATGAAAGTCAGCACATATTTATTTATTTCATTCACAAACTCAATAAATTACTAAAAGAAATTTGCAATACTTGTTATTTAAATAAATACCAAACTTGTTTAAATGCATTAGCAACGCGAAATAACTTAATGAAAAATGAATAGAATTGTCCACAAAAGTTTGCAACCTTTAAATAGTGTAAACACATGTGATGAGCTTTACTTTTTCTTCTTATTCTTGCCCTGCCCTCCAGCTGGAGCTGCCGGTGCGCCAGTCAAAGCCGTTAGCTCCTTCTTCAGGCTGAGGAGTATATCCACTTCGGGTTTCCAAACGGAGGCATCTCCGGAGGCTTTCAGAGTGCGCACCTTTTCCCCCTGCTGGGCGATTTTGTCTTCTAATGCTTTGACCTTGCCTGCATCTGGAGCGGCAGAAGCGGAGACGGAAGCGGCAGGAGGAGCGGAGGCAGGCGCGGCTTTGGCTGCCTCCAGTTTCTTTTTCAGATCGAGCAGCACATTTACCTCTGGCTGCCACACAGCCTTGTCTTTTGTACTGCCTTTTAACTGACGCACTTTCTCCCCCTGTGCCTGCACAGCCTTCTCCAGATCCTGTACAGATTGTGAGGCATTCTGTGGAGCTGGAGCTGCTGCTGGAGCTGTGACCGCCGCTGTCTTCTGTGCCGCTTCCAGTTGTTTCTTAAGCTCCAGCAATTTGTTGACCTCTGGCTGCCACACAGCCTTGTCTTTTGTGCTGCCCTTTAACTGACGCACCTTCTCTGCCTGAATCTGCACAGCCTTCTCCAGCTCCGCTGCACTTGTTTGCTGTCCTGCTGCTGGCGTGGCGTCCTGTACACCGCCATACTTGCTCTTCAGCTCATCTATGAAGGCCTGTTCCAGTTTGCTGAACAGTGGCGACGGTTTGCCAATCTTGTGTCCAGCGGGCAACAAGATAGATACAAATGGTTTGCTGTAAATAAGTGAAATTCATTAACAATTCAGTCAAATTGCCAGTTGGGTGCACTTACTCGGCATTGAGTGGCGTCTGCTTGGCATTAAGTTGGGCAAACAGAGTTCTCGCCGTGCTCGGCATGTAGGGGAAGAGCAGATTGGCCAACAGACAGGCAATGTTGGTGCACAGACCAATAATGCTGGCGGCTCTTGTCTTCTGCTCCTCGTTACCCTTGAGCAGCACCCAGGGCTGTTGGGTCTGCATGTAACCATTGCCATGTCGGGAGATGGCCAAGAAATGACGAATGCCATCGCGCAGCTTGGCCTTCTCCAGTGAGTTGATGTAACCACGCAGCTCGCGATTGATCAGCGCCAGCAGGACAAGCTCATCCTGGCCGAGCACCATCTGCGGCACAGTGCTGTTGAAGTTCTTCTCGCAGAAGACCAAAGCACGATTGACAAAGTTGCCCAGATTGTTGAGCAGCTCGGAATTGTTGCGGGCAGCCAGATCGTTCCAGCTGAAGCTAGAATCTTGACCCTCTGGGCGAGCCGAGGCCAAATAAAAACGCCAAACGTCCGCTGGAATGCCCGTCTCCTGGGCATCATTGCCAAAGACGCCAATGCCGCGACTCTTGCTGAACTTGCCATCCTCATAGTTGAGATACTCCGTTGCCATGATGTGGCTAACCAGCGTGTTGCCCTTGTTAATGGCCAGCAGGACACTGGGCCACACCACCGAATGGAAGGGCACATTATCCTTGGCCATGAACTGGAACAGCTCCACATCGGTGCCCTTTTCGGGTCGCCACCACTGCAGATACTCCTTGGTATAGCGTTTCGTCATGGACACATAGCCATAAGGTGCATCGAACCACACGTAGAAGACCTTCTTCTCGAAGTTCTTGTGCGGCACAGGTATGCCCCATTTGAGATCGCGGGTAATGCAACGCGGCTTCAGTCCCTCACGCAGCCAGGCACGTGTGATGACCCGTGCATTGTGTGTCCAGCCGTTCTCCACACGATCCACCCATTCCCGCAGCAGTGGCTCCGCCTTGGGCAGATCTATGAACAGCTGATCGGAGGAACGCAGCACAGGTGCGCTGTTGCACACCTTGCAGCGTGGACGCACCAACTCGGTGGCATTCACCAGCTTGCCACACTTGTCGCACTGATCGCCACGGGCATCCTCATAGCCACAGCCAGGATGCGGACAAGTGCCCTCCACAAAGCTAAAAGAAAGAAAATGGGAGATGATTCGATAATTAGAAAAAACTATTCGGAAATGCTGCAGTCGAAATGAGTATAATAATCATTGATTAGGTTTTCTCACCGATCAGCCAGGAAGCGATCGCATTTCTGGCACAGCAACTGTTCCACGCTCTCGGTGAGTACATAGCCAGCATTGTAGACATCCTTGAAAGCCTCTTGAACAATACTAAAATATAAAATGAAATGTTTAAGTTACTCAATTCTTTGTTAAGACTAAGTACAACTAACTCAGTCTGCTCCTGGTGCGTGGTGCGACCAAAGAAATCGAATCCAATGCCAAACCAGCGATAGATGGCATTGTGCAGCTCAAAGTACTTGTCGCAGATCTCTCTTGGCGTCAGGTTCTCGGCCAGAGCCTTGTTTTCCGTCGCCGTGCCGTACTCATCCGTGCCACAGATAAACAATGTGTTGTAGCCAACGCTGCGGGCATAACGGGCATAGATATCGGCGGACAGCACACAGCCAATGATGTTGCCCAGATGTGGCACATTGTTGACATACGGCAAAGCCGAGGTGATGAGCACATTGCGCTCACCCGCCTTGGGCAACACAATGCGTGGTTCATGGAACTCCTTGGGCTGGCTGTATGCGAAGGCAGAGCGGGCAGCATTCAACTCCTCCTCGGTGATGGTGTCAGCCAGGCTGGAGCCAGTGTCGGCCAGCAGATTGCCGGCATCCGCAAGGCTGGCACGCTTGAGCGGCACATGATGCAGGCCGCCGTAACGATTCGATTGCTGCAGCGCATTAAAGCTGAGATCCTTGAGCGGCTGCTCACTCAACACCTGCTGCACCTCGGGAAGTGCCTTGATCTTGTCATACCAGCTGCGCAGATTCTCCACATTTTGGGCGCCCTTCAGAGTGCCATCTGGCGCCAGCAGCGACCACACAGCAATATCAGCTGCTGTCAGTTTATCGCCAGCCAAAAAGGCAGCATTCTTCAGGGAATCATTTAGTTTCTTCACCAAAGTGTTGAGCACGGGCAAAGCATTAGGATCGGCACGATGTCCCACGGCCATATAGTGAGCCAAAGCTGGCGCCAGCAGTGTTGTGGACCACTCCAGCCACTGTGCGTGCGAGAGAGTGCGTTAGATTCAATTGGTTTAACCTTGAAGAGGGCAACAAACAACAATTAACATACCTCGTCCCTCTGCTGACTCTCCTCCTCGCCCAGCAGATATTTGGCGATGGCTGCGGCGGAGAACAAGCGCATTCCATTGTCCAGCTCGATGGTGGGCAACACCAGCAAATCCTTGTACTTGGCATCTGCAAAAAAAAGCGTTATTGCATCAGTTTAATCATCATTCATTCATTTATTCAATTCAACGTTGCACGTTGCCGGCCCGCAGCTTCTTTCTCCCTCTCTCTTTACCATTTAGGTTAACCAATTGCACCTGCACCGCTTGCTTGGCGAATTTTGCCAGCATCAGCAGCTGCAGACCGAGCGGATTGCCCTCATTTGTGTAGATAATCATTTTTGAGATTACGCTTCAATCAATTGAAATTCAATTTACGTGGCAAAAAGGATTAAAAAGCGTCTAAACACAAACTGCCACACGCGATTAGCTCAATATATATTATTTTACTAGAGTTGTCAAGCCGAGGGTTGCCCATTCGTTAAAATTTTTTGGTCTGGATTGAACTAGAAGAACAGTGTGGCAGCCTTGTTGGCTCGCAGAAAAAAGGACGATATATCGATATCAATGTAATCGTTTTGCAACAGCTGATTACGCCAGGTGGCGCCAGTGTATCAAAGCAACGTATAAACAAACAATTTTAAGTCTCTAAAGAATTTGTAATTTTTGTTAAAATGGGTGAACGCAAGGGTCAAAACAAATACTATCCGCCCGACTATGACCCGAAGAAGGGCGGACTCAATAAATTTCGCGGCACACATGCGCTGCGAGAGCGTGCCCGCAAAATCCACCTGGGCATCATCATCATCCGATTCGAGATGCCCTACAATATCTGGTGCGATGGCTGCAAGAATCACATTGGCATGGGAGTGCGCTACAATGCGGAGAAGACCAAGGTGGGCATGTACTACACCACGCCCATTTACAAGTTTCGCATGAAGTGTCATCTGTGTGATAATCACTTTGAGATACAAACGGATCCGGGGAATCTGGACTATGTCATACTGTCGGGAGCGCAGACGTCAGGAGAACCGCTGGGATCCGCTGCAGAATGAACAGGTCGTACCCGAAACCAAAGAGGTCCAGAAGCGTCTCTTCGACGATGCCATGTACAAGCTGGAGCACCAGGCCAAAGATGTCAAGGCAGCTGCGGATTCCAAACCTGTACTCCAGAAGCTCGTGGAGCGTAATCAAAGCGTCTGGGATGACAGCTATGTGGCCAACTATCGGCTGCGTGCCGAGTTCCGGCAGCAGAAGAAGGAGATCAAAGGGCAGCAGGAGCTCGATCGTCAGTTGCTGGCCAAGAGCAGCTTGGACATAGCATTACTGCCCGAATCGGAGCAGGACAGAGAAATGGCAGCGTTGATGAAACTGCAAACCAGATCTGCAATCGAACGTGAATCGGAGCAGCGTCTGGAGCTGCTCATGCGTCCAGCTTTGCCGGGAGCCACAACAACCACCTTTGGTGGTCTGAAGCGACAGAAGGCGTTGAACACACAGCTGCAGCTCCAGGATCTGGGTATCAAGCGAAAACCAACGACAGTGAGATTAGAGATGGAGAAACCTGTCAGCTTGGTGGGCGACTATGCCAGTTCCAGCTCCGAAGACAGCAGTCCCGATCGAGATTCCAATCCTAATCCAAAGGATTCATAGAGTTACAAATAATTCATTTATATTTATATTTATACTTTCAAATAATACAACAGTTACTAAAATCTTAAATACAATCCCATATTCATATCATTATGTCTATCAACGAGATTCTAATACGGATCGGTTTTATATAGCAATCCAATACCATTTCCAATTCAAAAGATTAACTTCTATTTATATATTTCCGATTAATACAACAGTTACTAAAATCTTTAATACATTCCTATATTCATATCAACGAGATTCTCTTCCAGATCGATCTTATATAGCAATCCAATACAATTTCCAATCCAAAGGATTCACACAGCTACGAATAATTCATTTATATTTATATATTTCCGAATAATACAACAGTTACTAAAATCTTTTATACAATCCCATATTCATATCATTATGTCTATCAACGAGATTCTCCTCCGGATCGGTGTTATATAGCAATCCAATACCAATCCCAATCCAAAGGATTAATACAGCTTCTAATAATTCAATTATATTTAGGTATATATTTCCGAATAATACAACAGTTACTAAAATCTTTAATACATTCCCATATTCATATCATCATCATCTATAGCCACTTCATGTCTATCAGCGAGATTCTCATCCGGATCCGCATCGGTCTTATATAGCACTTCAGCGATCCGATTACAGAAATTCACATGCTCATTCCTATTGAGAGTCTCGGTGAGAAGTATCTCGATCTTGTGTAGCTTCTCATAGGCACAATCTCGCTTAACTATGACCGCTGCAGTCTTCTCGTTCAGCTCCTCCATGGTGGCTCTCAAGTCACAGGTGGATTCATCCTTGGCCATTATGGCACGTGGCTTGATCGGCTTTGGTTGTACTGCATTGGCAGCGGATTTGATATTCTCCAGACCCGGAGCCTGCGAGTCAAAGAACTTTTTGAACCACTGTAAAAACTCAAAGTTGTCCTGGAAACGACCCTTGATCAAGCGATCCACGGGAATCGTTTTGTCCAGCTTGAGACGAGTGAGAGCGCCTTGGAACAACTTCATATTGTGGAAGCACTCGTGTTCCAGCTTAGCCGACATTTTGACCCGCTTTAGATTGATGCAATTGGGAAAGATCATTTCCATCATTTGACAATATGCGACACCTGTTGATTGTTTAAGGAAGCTTCTGTAAGCGTGATATTTAGATAGTTTGTGATCTTGACAATAATTACCTGAGCACAGCTCTTCGATTTTTTTAAAATGTCCATTGACCATGGTGTTGACCCATTCCAGCATTTGATGGCGCGACATGTTCTCCGAATTGACGCTGGTTAATGACACCGTTTGCTTAAGATCGGTCATTCTGGACGTTGCTTTTGTTTGAAATTGTATGATTAAAACCTATTAACTAAAAAAAACTAATGTTACACTTTCGCAGCTGTGCTTGAAGAGTTTTCAGGAATTTCAGGAATTGTATTTCAATGTGTGTGTGGCAACCAAACTGCTCCTCACAAAATGGCTGTAAAAATATATGTTGAAAATATATATTTTTTTTATTTGTATATAATTTGCATGTGAAGACACTGACAACACTTGATATCGATGCCTACTTTGCCCACAGTTACTTAGTTTAATTTTCAATAATTAATTTAGACAATTAAATGTTTATTTTCTCTGCTCTTTGTGTGCTTTCTTTCTTTATTTGCACCCGCTCGCTTTGTGAAGTTGTTTGTTACTCTATCTTTTCTCCGCTTTCCATTTAAGCTTTGGCGCTCTGGCAACACTGGCGAATGAACTCGGCAGGATCAAATGACAATCGCTCAATAAGCCAGGCTATCGATAGCATTCGATAAGCGATAGATCGATCGATAGTGTATCAATATTTTTGCAGCTCTGACGAGAAACATTTGTGGTATTCATGAAACAGATTCCCAACAGAAATCCCACTATTTAAATTAAATTTTGAAAGCTGCAATTTATTTACAAAGTTTTAATATTAAACTTGCGCTCAACTTTCTTAACAAACTCAATGAAATCTGTGTACAGCACCTTGGGCAACTCGAGGGCGGCAAAGTGACCGCCTCTCTTGTAGTAGGTACTGTGAATCAGATTCTTGTACTTGTCCTGCAGCTGTGTGTCCAGGAACTTAATGATGTCGCCCTTGAACCGGGCACAGCCCGTTGGAACGGTGGTGGGAACGCGTTCCAGTTTCAGATCCCGCTGCTCCTTGGTGTGGGCCTCCGCATAGAGACGCTGCGATGTGGTGATCGAGTTGGTCAGATAGTAAATCATCACATTGTCGAAGAGAGCATCCAGTTTGTAGCGCTGGGTAAGACCGCCATCGGGCAGAGAGCGATAGCTGGCATTTGTCCAGGTGGAAAACTTTTCGAGAATATAGGCGGCAAGACCGACGGGATTATCGGTTAGTGCCGAGCCAATGGTATCCGGTTTGGTCGCCTGCAGATGGAAGTAACCGCTTTCCTCCATCAAATAGCCAAACTCTTTCGACTTGGGAAAGAAGAAATCCTCAAAGCCGCTGGGCACAAAGAAACTGGGCAATAGGCCAGCCAGCCAACCTTTTACCGTGGATTTCGGACTCAGATTGTTGCACATATTCGAGTGATAGCCCAGCACGTTGTCCGGATAAAGAGTGGCCAGGTGGGAGCCCAGCACGGATCCCCAATCACCGCCCTGAACAAAGAACTTATCATAGCCCAATCGCAACATCAGATTACGCAGCATGACGGCCATCTGAGCCGGTCCCAAACCAGGACGGGAGGTACCCTAAAAAGAGGAGTATATTAGGAACTGTTGAGGAGCTCTATCATATATGTATATATTTACCTGTGACCAGCCGTAGCCCGGCAAACTGGGCACAATCACATTGAATATGTACTTGTTCTTATCATCCAAATTGCTTTGATGCAGCAAATGTATAAAGTCGTAGAACTCACGCACCGATCCCGGCCAGCCGTGAAGCAACAACACCGGATAGTGCTGCTTGCCCACCTTGTTCTCATCGTAGACCATCAGGTGTAGAAAGTGCATGCGTAGACTAAATAAATACTCCTTATCATTGATGATAAGCTGTTATCACCTCCGCACTCACCCTTGTATTTCCGTGGTGAAGTGATTGAACTGCCAAAGGAACACCTCACGTTCACGCCAACGCGGCAAGTAATCGTCGCGCCAATAGGCCACCAGTTCCTTCAGATAATCCGTATTAAATCCATACTCAAAGGCAACACCTTCCAGCGGAGGTGTTAGCCGTAAAGTGCGATTCAATTGTTTGCTCAGATCCTCAATGGTCTAGCAGTTTTATTTGAAAGAGGTTAATAGTTATGGCTAAGAATCAGTTAACTCTTATCTTACCGACTCTGGGTACACCAGGCGATTGCCCAACACCTCAGATGAGTTGACCAAGTAGGCAGCATAGTCTTTTGGAGATGCCTCATCACCCCACCATTGCTGGTCATCCAATCTGGGCGGGGGTAAATCGCCCCACAGCTGATTCAACCGCTTATAGACCAGACCACCGCCCACGGCCAAAAGCAGCACCAGAAGTCTTGTTACGGGCGACATATTCGAGAATTCGAGAGTCGTAGTACTTCTCAATTCCAAAGTTCCCGTCACACTGACTGACCAGCTAACGTCTAATCTACATACTTAGCATTTAGCAGAGATTGCAGTTGAGTTGTCGTACCCTGTACTGAGGGTGGTATAAGTTTGTGTAAGTCTATACACGGTATAGTCCAGTAATCGTCAAAATTTATTTTAAAAAAAGATCTTTTGGTTATTATTATATATATTATTTAAGTTGCTTATGGTTTTTAGAGCAAGTTTAAAAATAATAGATAAATTTGGTTAAATTATTTTTAAAAATAATAAACAAGTATGTGATTATTATTTTCATTAGGCGGTACTAGTAAATAAATTTTAATATGACAATAAAAAAACTCAAACTACATTAATTTTTAGGCAATTTTCGGTTAGTTTCAGTAGAACAATTACTTGACAAACTGTGAGTGTACTGTTAGAGTATCTAAGGGCCTCGACGCAGGGTATCTCTTAGTCGAGCACTCTCTCTAATTGTTGTTGTCTCTGTCGATCGTCTTGTCTGATCGTTAAACTTCGCATACACACATGATAAGCGTTTTGTGTTTGTTTAACTACGCTACATGAGCTCAATTTACTATCAACTCTGGATTGACAGTCGACAATCGATAGGAGCTTTGACAAGTCGTCAATGCCCTAGCGAGATTTGATGTTGGCTGGAAAGCTTTTCAGGTGTGCTTGGGCCAAAAGCTTTGCGTGTTGGGTAATTGATTAGTTTTTTAATTGTGTATAATTTGCAACGCAGCTGTTTGCTGGGTCAAATGGTTGCTTCAGCCTCAAGCGACATAAATTTGTAAAAACAGATCGAAATAAAAAAGAAAATAATAATTCAAGTGTTACCAATTGTTTTAAATAGGAAGTATTAACACTTTAGAATAAAATAAACATTTTAAATTAGACTTTGCATATTTTAAACGTATTTAATTAGAAAACGTAACGAGTTTGAACTCTTTCTATTTTAAAATGGACTTCAGAATAAATTACAAAATATGAAATATATAGAATAGAGCGTATATAATAGTCACATATGCCGAGGCGAATGTATTATGAAACTTTTCAATACTTATTCATTGTGTCTATGTTAGAGCTGATTGTTATTCTGTATACGATTTGTGTACATTGCACATTATTTGTTCATAACCCAATATGTATCGTCTACGGCTCAGTTCAATGTCCAACGATAAACAGTCGTAGTTATACTAATTGATATTAAATGACACTCTGTTTCTTTAAGAAAATATAAACAATACCTTTATTTAAATCCTACGCCGATTCAATGAAAATACAACATTTAATTAAATGCAAATGATTAAAATTAGTTAATGGCCTTCTTCACAAAAGAGGCAAAGTCCTCATAGAGCTGCTGAGGCACTTCGAAGGCTGGGAAGTGTCCACCCTCATTGTAGTGTGTGCTCTGGACCAGATTGCGATACTTATTGGCCAGTACCGAGTCCGGAGTGTGCGTCAATTCATGCAGGAATCGGGCACATCCGACGGGTGCATGAATATGAACACTCTCGAGGTTCAATCCCATTTGGGTGCTGTTCATAGTCTCGGCATATAAACGTACTGATGTGGTTATCGAATTGGTAACATAATAGACCATTATGTTGTCCAGCAGCTGATCATAGCTAAAACGCTTGGTCAGGCCGCCATCCTTCAAGGTTTTGTACTCCTCATTTGTCCAAGTCGAAAACTTCTCGATTATGTAGGCAGCCAGGCCAACGGGATTATGGGCCAGGGCACTGCCAATGGTATCCGGTTTGGTGGCCTGAATGTGAGCATAGCCCATTTCCTCCATTATCAGGTTCTTGAATAAGTGGCCCACTCCCTTGTAGAAGTGTGCATACTGACTGTCAATGTAGAAGCTGGGCAGGAATGAGGACAGCAGCATTCTGATGTTGGCCAGCGGACTACTGTTGCCACACATATTCGAGTGATAGCCGAGCACATTGTCCGGATAGAGTGCAGCCAGATTGCTGCCAATAATGCTGCCCCAATCGCCGCCCTGAATCAGGAACTTGTTGAATCCCAGACGCAGCATCAGATTACGCATAACCACCGAGACCTGAGCAGCGCCAAAGCCGGGTCTCGAGGCGCTCTATGAAATAAATTATAAAATGATGAAAGACCCACATTATAGATAACATACAGCCAGAACTTACCTGCGACCAACCGTAGCCTGGCAGACTGGGCGCTATCACCTCAAAGACGTAATCGCTCTTATCATTGCCCGTGGTCAACAGGGGAAGAAGTTCATAAAATTCGCGTACTGATCCCGGCCAGCCGTGAAGCAGGAGCAATGGCAGCACCTTCTTACCCTCTGCCTTGACGGGTTTCACATGAATAAAATGAATTTTCAAACTGCAAATGAAATTGTTAATTAGTTTTAAGGTCAATAAAATCAACTGCATGCATAAAATGTTCTGAAATTGCATATAAACTCTAACAGGAAATAAAATCCAATTCGAATTCAAATAACGTATTAACCGGAAGTTTAACTCACCCCTGAATTTCGGTCTGGAAGTGTTTGAACTTCTTAAGGAATTGCTCGCGTTCGTTCCATTTGGTGAGATAGCTTTCACGCCAGTATTTCACCACTTTCTTTAACTCGTTGGCATGGAAACCGTACTCAAAGCCAACACCTTCCAATGGTTCCTGCAATTTCAGCGGACGATCCAGCTGTGCTTTCAGGTCGGCAATGAGCTGAAAGGGGAGGGGGAATTACCAAAATAATTAATATGCGCAGTTGTTGTTGGGCAAACGGGTTCGGGTTTGGGTTTCGAGGGCAGCTAAAAGTTCATGGCTGCTTCCAGCTACCTAAAAATACTTACCTCAGGGGCAACACTTATGTCATAGGGCAGCACTGCTTTGTTTTCCTTATATGCGCCCTGCAGCTTTGGTCCCCAATACTCATTGCTATCCAGGTCAGGACGTTTGCCGGGCGCTGATAAGTCCCGATAATTCTTGTAGGTCACGCCTATTATAACGGTCAAAGCACCGATTAGAATGCGCACTGAAGTTGTCGCTGCAGATGGCATCTTGCGTTTATTCTGTTTTTTGCAATAACTAACTAAGTATTAGTGACTTCAATTATCCACTAAACGGACTCGGCCCAATTCCGTCGCACACGACCGCACGGTTCCAGCTTTCCAAGTTAACTGATCGTCGCCGTCGCTGGCAGTATGTATTAATACATCTTGGTCGCAGCGCTCTTTATACCAGGCGAGAGTGAGAGCGCAAGAGTGTGACAGAGACCGGTCCGATGAGCAAATGAGAGTGCACATATGAGAGAGCGCAAATGAGAGCGTGAGAGTTTATTTGCTTTGGAAGTAAACAACAACAAATACGATACGGTGTTTGAGCACACACATACATATTACTTAATAATGTATATGTATTTAGAGGTGGAGCGTGCTCGTGTTTGCAGTCACTCGACTATGTCGTGAGTCAAAGCTCTCACTATACTCATTAAAATATATAGTCAAGAATGAGAAATAAAACATGTAATTAATTATCTAAATTAAAAACATCTAAAATATATATTAAGGCATATTATGTTTAACATTTACACAAGTATCTGTAAAAATTTTAATCGAAACTCTCATCTCTGATAGTAATTGTATGTATATTCTCGCAATGCGAGCATGACACAGCAGCAGAGCAATTGAATTGAACTTGAAATTGCTGTGCAGAAATATGTACAAATTATGAAATACAAAGTATTATGTTATCAACCAAACCAAAATATAGGTAGTTTTGTCTTATCAGGCGAATACTAAAGCGCTGTTAACACGCAGACTGATAAAAAATTAAAACGCAGATTTCATAGGCAGCGCAATGTCAGTGTTGTAAAATGTGCAATATGTTGATAAGCTGATTGGCGCGAGATTCAAGTTCAAACTTCAAAGTGTAGTCGTAATTTTAGATGTCTTTGTGTTTGTTTTATTAATATTTTATTTTATTAGTCAAACCAATTTGAATTTCTTTTTCTATTCTATCTTTTTAATTCTTATCTTTTTAAGGCATACAAAGTTAAAATACTTATATTTTTTATTGCCGGCTGTTTTTAGTCCAGTATTAATAAATAAGAAAATAAATAAATAAATAAAATAAATAAATAATAAGTATGTTCAAAATAATTAGTATGTATCGTTATTTAAATATTTTATTAAAAAAATATAAAAAAGAATCTCACATTTTTGGCTTTTATCATTTTAGGTTTTATTCTTTTTCAAGTCCGATCTTCTCAACGAATGTCGTGAAATCATTGTACAACATGGCTGGCATTTCGAAGGCGGCAAAGTGTCCACCTTGTTGGAAATACATGCTGTGCTTCACATTTGTAAACTTGTCACGCAGTGCCCAATCCGTAGATGGCGGTAGATCATGAGCGAATCGAACACAGCCCATGGGAACTGGAGTCTGTACGCGTTCAAGCTGAAGATCCCGATAGGCTTTGCGCGAAGTCTCCGCATACAAGCGTCCCGCAGTGGTAGCTGCATTATTCAGATAGTAGACCATCAGGTTATCGAGTACAGCTTCCAGACCAAAGACGGTAACCATTGCGCCAAAGTCCTGGTTCAGGGCGGGTCCAGTGCAAGTCTGGAACTTTTCGAGTATATAGGCTGCAAGGCCGACGGGATTGGAGTCGAGGGCGGCACCAATGGTGTCCGGCTTGGTGGCCTGTATGTGGAAGTAACCGCTCTCCTCAATCAGTCTCATATATTTCTCCCAGATGCCCACATGATGATTGTAGAACATGCGCGTAGCGAGCACCTTCTCCGGATAATAGTGGGTATAAATGCTCTTAAGAATGGCCAATGGTGTATTCAAAACACACATATTGGAGTGATAACCCAAAGAGTTCTCCGGATATAGAGTGGCCACATTGCTGCCAATAATGCTGCCCCAATCGCCCCCTTGAATGAGGAACTTCTTGTGTCCCAATCTTAACATAAGATTACGCATTACGGTGGCCATCTCAGCTGCATCAAAACCAGGTTTTGTGGCAGCCTAGGAAAGCAGACTAAATGTCAGTGAATCAATATTAATCAAAGATATAATTAGAAGCTTACATCAGACCAACCAAAACCCACAAGCGAGGGTGCAACCACCTCAAAGGCATAATCAGTAATGTTTTGATCATTGCGCAGCATGGGAATAAAATCGTAGAACTCACGAACTGATCCCGGCCAGCCATGGAGCAGCAGCAGTGGATAGACCTTCTTCTTGGCAGCCACCTCCTTGGACACACGCTCGTGTATAAAATGAATCTTCAAACTGCAGAAAAAAATCAAAATTAGTTCACTTGATATTCAATCTAAATTATTATAAACTCACCCTTGAATTTCGGTGGTGTACTGCTTTAATGAATTAAAATAAGCCTGACGCTCATCCCACTTGGTCAGATACTTTTCACGCCAGTATTCCACAAATTGTTCCAATGCATAGCTATTAAAACCATATTGAAAGGCGATGCCATCGAGCGGTTCTGTTAGTTTCAATGTGCGGTTTAATTGTTGACGCAAGTCATCAATTTCTGCCTTGGGTACATTGAGTTTGAAATCATAGATTTTCTCATCGGGTTTATAGTTCTTGCCATCCCCGGGTCCCCAATACGTATTGTCTTTGAGCTCGGGCTTTGGCAGCGGACGTGTCAGATCCGTGAAAACCAGATAACCGTATCCAACAAAGGCAGCAAATACCGCCACAATCACTCCGAATATCGCCAGACACTTCATATTGCCAGCACAATAACAAATTTATGATTATTTTTCAGTCTTATGACTCAAATTTTAATTAGCTCCCCAAGCTCGTCGAGTCTGGCCAACTGCTTTTCGTGCCAGCCGAAAAACAACTGAGGATTGTCCGAGCTATCATAGGTAAAATTCAGTAAACATTTGTATATAGTACATATCACCACAATTTATAAATAAATAATATAATTGTTAGAGGCACAGTGAGGCGCGAATAGAATTCCAAATGCGAGATACACATACATACTTACTTAGATACATATTCTACGCGTGCTGTAAATTCATTTCCGATTTGTTACGCGTATTATGACCTCATGAACTGATATTTTGTCATGTATCATTTAACATTTTAAAATTTGAAATATAACCTTAAGGCTTGCTTAAAAACTAAAAGACTTAAAAACAGGTTTAGTACTTTTCATTTAATTTAAAAGATGCTCGTTGTACTTGAGAATCGTGTGTTTTACAAGTTTAAGTTGTTTAACGAAAATTCTCTGTTAAAAACGAATACCGAAATGTATAGAAAATTTGATCATTTTTTGATTTTAAGCCAATTTTCCATACTTACCCCTTAACAATTTTTCAAAAACTTTGATCTCTCATAACTTTGTCAAAACTCAACCGATTTTCAAGCGGAAGGTCATTTTGATCATGATTTGGCCTCTTAATTGATTCTGCATTCAAATTTTTTTCATCTAGAAAATGTAATTATTTGTTGCCTTTGTCTAGCTATTTATTTTGAGGTCATCTTTAATATTAAACGATATCTTAGCATTTTAAAATGTTTCAAAACTAATTTGTTTCATTATTATTTGCGTTATTTTAACCACTGTGGTTACTGAGACTTTATTTAAGATAAGTAACTTACGTCGAGAGTAACTGCTACGGCTAAAGTGGACGATATCTTATCGGAGTGCTTAATAGAACTTATTTACTACCAAGTGTCCGACGCTCTGTTGATGATGTGGCTGCCAATAGGCAAACATTTCTTTGCTGGCAAACAAAAGTAGGCCACGTGGAGTTTGCTCCTATATTTAGATGAAATCTCAAGCTACTCGTATTATATATAAATATATTTGTTCTAAATTTAATATTTTTCAACACTTACAATTGTTGTCAGAATGTCAGAGACTGAAGAGTTGCCAGTGTCGCCACATATAACTCTGAAGGTGCAATCGGTGGGTCGGGGAGTGGTGCCATTTCGTATAAGGCGTACAATGCCGCTGGTCAAGTTGAGGGATGCGTATTGCTCTCAGATGGGTTTGTGCAAGGAGTTGACTTTCATGTCATTCGATGGCGATAAGATCGATGATACGGAGACAGCCGATTCGTTATTACTCGAGCAGGACGACATGTTAGAAGTGTTTGTGAAGCATCAGGTCGAGTCTGGAGACGGAGTTACCCTAGGCAACAATACACTTTCCGCCTAAAGAGAGATCATTTTTAATTTGTTTGCTGCAGTGTAAGATTACAAAAATCTAGTTTCCACTTGGTGTATGTCAATGAACTGCTTTAGTAGTGTTGTAGAGGGAGGGTAGGGGTTATGCCAACCCTCGTCTTGGGGGTTGTTGCACTTGTCACAGCGGCAACTCAAAGGCTTGGGATAATTTGTATAAATTGTAAGGCAAACAATTATGTCGTCGACATGCACACTGGGACACGGTGCCAGGAGTGCCAGGAGAGTGCGCTCCAGGCATCAAAAGTGCCGCCAAACATGCAAACTTCCTTCCCGCCGACCTGGACTTGCCGAAGGGGGAAGTGGGAATGGGGCGTGGCTGCTGGCAAAAACAATTCGACAATGTGAATTGTAATCCAAGTAAAATTAACGCAATTAGGCCACAGGAGTTAGGACACGATTCGATTTTGTTCGCAATTGCCACAATGATGCACTGCACCACAATGCGGCAAAGTTTTGCGCATAGTTTTTGACTCTCTTCCCTCTGTTTTCCCCTGTTTCCCCGTCTGTGGTAACGCCTCTTTGCGTGCCTCACCCAAATCGAATTGATAGCGCTTAGGAAAAGCACTTGGAAGCGTGTCAAAAAGTCGCACTACCCCAAAAAAAAGAGACCCTGCTGATTTCCATGCCTCAATCTCGGGCTGTAACTGGAACCATTAATTGCCGCATTGATGGCTGCTTTATTTGCTACGAGTCATAAGGATTGCCATTTTGTGGCACTGTCGGGTGAGGAGAGAACAATTTCGCTTAAGCTATTCATTTTCATTTTATTAAGTGTTGTCGTTGGTTATACCCTGTAATGGGGTTTTGTAATAAGAAGTATGTTATTTCTTTAATATTCTAATGAAAAAATGAATATTATAGATATTATAAGTATATCTGAAAAGATGTTCTTATAAACAAATTTACTTTATTTAATTGAATTATTTCAAATGAAATATTTTTTCTTAGACGTTATAAAAATATATAAAAAATTTATTTACATGCTAGATCAACAATAGAGTTAGGATTATATATATATTTTTTTAAATTTATTATACTAAAATTACCTAATCCTTATCTATCAATTCAGATGATTCATAAGCAGTTATTATTATTAAAATTGCCTAATCCTTATCTATCAATTCAGCTTATTCATCCACTTTAATTTTATCTCTGGTAAATACTACTAGCTGTAGGTTATCGCATAGTCTATCAACTAATCTGTAACAGTTTTGTTAGTATTTTTGTATTGTTTCGTATCTATATCTAGAAAGTTGTGTGTTTTGAGTACACATAGTTCCCGTTACCGCCTCATGTAATAGCCGCAATTATCATGAGCCGACACGCACTCCTCGTCGAGGTGCATTGAACTGTGTGCAATTGATTTTTGACATGTCATGAGCCACAGTTCTAGTCATGGGACTATTTTGTAATGTAACATAAACCTTACTAAGAAAACACCATCGATTTTAATCAAGAAGAAAAAAATCAATAGAAGTAAATGATAAATAAAAAATTATGTAGCTTAAAGATGTATAAATAATATATTTAATATAATTGTTTACTAAAAATGCATTTTTTATTAGGTAAACCAAATAAACTTGCTCCTAAAATATAATAAAAATAGTCAAAAATTTTGTTGCGTGCTTTTGGGCTGATTGTAAAAATGCCTAAAATTATGCACCACATTTTTAAAGCAAGTGACGTAAATCCAAACTGATTCTGTGAATGTGAGATAACAAACTAAAGAAATCACCAAGGGGATGCACTTCACAGATAAGTCTGGGGATTTTTTCGTGGCCCCCTAGATGATGCAGGACTATAAATGCTGTGTGAAGGCGCTCTAAAATCATCAGTCAATCAACAGAATCAGTTTAAGCTCCAGATTCACTTACCTACCTATACAACATGCAGTTTACAATCGTTGCCTTGGTCTGTTGCCTTATCGGCTCCGTTCTGGCATATCCCAGTCCTTATCCGGACGAACAAACAACAACGACAACAACAACGCTTCCAACTGGAAGGTGGCTACAATAGCGACAAGAGTGGCCGAGACTTTCAAATCCAGGGACAGGTTCCTGTTTGGACCAGCGACAATAAACGTCACGAGTTCGATGTGGCCGGTCATTACGGACAACATTATGGTGGACCCTATGGCAATTCAGATCCTTCCTGGGGAGCTGGCGGTGTCTACAGATTCAGATTTTAAGAATCAATTTTAAAAAACCTGCTCTAATTAATGTTTGAAAGTCAAAATGATGTATTTAAATAAAGAATAATATTTATGAAATTGCATTCAGTATGAGTTTTAACCAGCGATGTTATGAACTACGGTCCTAGTCATAGGACTATTTTGTAATGTAACATAAACCTTACTAAGAAAACACCATCGATTTTAATCGAGAAGAAAAAAATCAATAGAAGTAAATGATAAATAAATATATATGTAGCTAAAAGATAAATAAATAATATATTTAATAAATTTGTTGATTAAAAATAAATTTTTTTTAGGTAAAGCAAATAAGCTTGCTCCTAAAATATAAAAAAAAATAATCAAAAAAAATTGTGGCGTGCTTTTGGGCTGATTGTAAAAATGCCTAAAATAATGCAACACTTTTTTTTAAAACATATGATGTTTAAGGAAAATGTGAATCAAAAAACTCAAAACTTACTGTTAAAATCTAAAGAAAAAAAATTGATTTTTTCTGTTAGTTATAAAAGATTTATTTACTTTGTAATTCACTTTGTTTTTTCCTGAAATCCCTGTGGCAATAAATAAGTAGATTGCAATCTAAGACTCAGACTGCATTAGCAACAAATCTGTTGCCATATTTATTGCAAGACATTATAAGGAATATGGAAACAGATTTAAAGATTAATTATCCTGTTCTGTCCACTCGCCACGTGCATCGTCCCAGACAGGAAATCGTTCCTTAGTGGGTGTGTTTGTGCCATCTGAACCGATGAGTGTGTCATCAAACTGCGCTGTACCTTGTTGCACCTGTAAGAGAGTTAAACAGTCATAATACAATGTGCATCCATCTCCCCTCCTCTTGACCACTTACCCAGCAGAACAGAGCCAATAACAGGGCTATAATATTAATATACACGAATTGCAACCGCATTTTTCACTCTCTCTCTCTCTCTTTCTCTCTCTGTCTGTTGTGTTTCGAATGATGTCTGTTGTTCGACTGTTTCATGTTTACGCGCATTAATAGCAAAACTCACAATATTTATTTAATTTAATATTTTATTCATGTTCCAGCTTTATCAACTGCTGATAAGCGCCAGAGGCAAAATGAAAAAAAGAGCACGAATATTGAAATCAACACGAAATGTTGAAAATGTTTTCGCAGAAGCCACAAATCAATAAATGGAAAATTAAATAAATACTATTGGTGGTCCATATGAGTGTGCTCTACTCAAAGATGCCCTGTAGTCATATATTTTTATTCTAATGGAATTCAAAGTTGAAATAAAAATGCTCAAAATGAAAAAGGTCAAAAATTTTTTTCTTTAATTTATATTTTTATTGAAATTTCTTGGATATATGTATAACATACGAAATTATGATTGGAATATAAATTTCAGCTTCTGCTAACATTTTTTCTATCTTTTTTAGTCAATTTAAAAATACAGGGTATTTGAATAAACAATCAACTCTTGTTACTTTTGCCATATGACAAGTGTACGTATACGTTATTTGTTTATACTATATGTGATTGAAATTCTTTGACAGATATAAAATCTGAATCTGTGACAACTTTAAGCTGAATTACGCAAACAATTCTTTTTTCCTCTTGGTCAATAACATTTTACAAAAGCATTTTTATTTTCAAACATTAGAATAAATGCAAGAATGGCAAACTTCAAACTTCAAATTGTCAAATTGCAATTGTCAAGTGAAGGAAAAATATTTTTTTAATAGAAGCCAAACGAGGGCAACAGCTGTGACTTGAGATAACAAACTAAGGAAATCACCAAGGGGATGCACTTCACAGATAAGTCGGAGCACAGTTTGGGGATTTTTTCGTGGCCCACTTGGTGGTGCTGGACTATAAATGCTGTGTGAAGGCGCTCTGAAATCATCAGTCAATCAACAGAATCAGCTTAAGGTTCAGATTCACCTACCTATCTATACAACATGCAGTTTACAATCGTTGCCTTGGTTTGCTGCCTTATCGGCTCCGTTCTGGCTTATCCCAGTCCTTATCCGGACGAACAACAACAACGACAACAACAACGCTTCCAACTGGAAGGTGGCTACAATAGCGACAAGAGTGGCCGAGACTTTCAAATTCAGGGACAAGTTCCTGTTTGGACCAGCGACAACAAACGTCACGAGTTCGATGTGGCCGGTCATTATGGACAGCATTATGGTGGACCCTATGGCAATTCTGATCCTTCCTGGGGAGCTGGCGGTGTCTACAGATTCAGATTTTAAGAATCAATCTTAAAAAACCTGCTCAAATTAATGTTTGGAAGTCAAAATTATATATTTAAATAAAGAATAATATTTATAAAATTGCATTCAAAATGAGTTATTTACCAGCAATCTGAACAATTACATACATCATATCTTATCAGATATATCTACATTAACCTCGATTAACATCCTACGTTCATCTACCCCGGAACTTTTGGCACAGACTCTAATGTCACGGCTATCAAAATCCGTTTGTTAAGATGAGCTTGCATTTTGGCTAATTGTACATGGATTTTATGACTGTTTCGCTTTGGCTAATTCTTGTTGGTAATAACAAATTAAGCGCACATGTCTTCGCTTAATGAAACCTGCCGCAACAAAATGTTTGCTGTTTTTTTTTTTTGCTGTTAATTGGATTTATTTCGTAAACTGTCAAGAGAGTCTTCAATGAAAATTTATCATGTCGTTGACAAGCCTCAAAATGTTAATAAATAAATGCTTGTTTAACAAATTAGTTATTAAGCATGTGTAGTACTAATTAATGAAAGTGAAGATTTTAATTTTCTGCCTGAATTGTAGGCGTTTCCTATTCAAATTGTTGAAATATGATTCATTTCAGAACGGAAATAATGTTGTTAAATTTAATCTAATTGAAGAATTTTCAGCAAAAAAAAATTGAATTGAGGTCGTTCGATGACCCATCTAGGTTATGAAGAATATAGGATATAATGAATAGTTTTCTTTTAAGAATAATTTTATTTTGAGAAGTGAAGCAATTGACGATAATAACTATATGAATTTGAGTTATTTAAATTGTTTGAATAGAATGGTTTTTTTTTATAAAGTCAATACGAAAAATTTTCCTGCTTTTAAAGGACCTTAAAAATTTGAATAGGATAATCTGAATCTGAACGTAATTTTTAAGATAATTTAAAAAAAACATATATTCTCTTTATCTAGATATGAGTATTATAAGACCTCTTTCAAGCTGTATCATTCATGCATTGGGGGACTCACAGTTTCTTATCAGACATATTTGCTAATAGATCAGTCACCCTATTATCTGCATATAAGACGGGGATCTACTTATGAGCTACAGAACATCTCTACAGTGGGATCCCCTGAGACGAATCTGACTGATAATTAAATAGCAGATAAATCGGCCATACCTTATAAATATTAAATGCAAACATTTTGAGCACATCAGTCACAAAAAGTTAGTTAGCAAAGTGAAAAGCTTAAACTTAAAATGAAAGTTTGTTTTAGTTTAATATTCCTTGGTCTGGCTGCCTGCGTTTTGTGCTATCCCAATTCACGACTGAAAGTTGATGAATTGTCGTCCTACTATGAGCCGGAAATACAATTGGTAAATATATAGTGCTTGAAGTTTGTTAAGCAGTGTAAATCCTTATGCCTGTCAACTCTACAGATGCCAGAGGATTTAGATTTGGCGCCCAGTCAAGAGAATCTGCATCGTGTGCGTCGTCAGTGGAATATCCAGGGAGGAGGCGGCTCAGGATATGGCTTAGACTTGGGTGTCAATGGACGTGTACCCGTGTGGCAGAGTAACAATGGTCGCCACTCCTTGGATGCCACGGGACAGTACTCACAGCACTTTGGCGGACCCTTTGGCAACAGCCGACCCAATTTTGGTGCAGGTGCTACCTACACATTTCGATTTTAGACTTAAGATTAATATTTTTGCAAGTAAACAAAATAATCATTATTATTTAATCAATAACATTATTGCAAATTAGGTCATATTATATTATAGATTAAACACTGTCATACAAAGTTTTGAATTTAGGTACATATTAAAAGTATTAAAATAAGCAAATCATTTATTGTCCATATCATTGAGTTGCAGTTCCAAGTCAAAGGGAGATTTATTCTCAAATATTGTGGGATCCGGCTCCGGTGTCTGTGAGTGTAATCGAATATATATAGAGATATATGTATGTAGTTAACTCTTTATCGCTTACCTCATGCCAATCTCTAGCAACTGCGGAACGCCCTTGGCTCAAACCAATTAGCCACAGCACAAAGAATAGCATTTGCAATAAGCCAAACATTTTCGAGCTGAAATGTTTCGCATTTAATTTCGCAAACTCAACTAAATGAAAATTTGTATTTTGCATTCTATCAGCTGAGCTTATCCCTATGACCTCTCTCTCTCTCAATTCGTTCCTCTTTTTCTCTCTCTCTCTCTCTCTTTTTTCTCCCCCTCTCTGCCTTTCACCCGTCTCCAGCTTTCTCCTGTTATCAGGCAGCTGTGTTGATAACAGAAAGTCACTTAACAGCTGTGACGAGCAATCTCTGATTGAGGGGGCGTTGGGGAGAGGAGAGCGGAGGAAGGTGATAAAAGTCATCTCTGTCTATTCATGCCTCGTTTTGTTGAACTGTATTAAATTTGTTGAACGTGCCAACAGCTTAAACAAAAATATCTTGCACCAAAAACTTGGCACGTTTTCTGTTGAAATCGAATAAAAGTAACAACAACAAGCAAGCAAGCAAAAAAAATGAGTGCACAAACAAATTTTAAATGTTAGTAGCAAACAGCAATGAAGGTCAGGTTATAGGGTAACAAATTCTGTTTTGAATACCCTGTATGCATTGAATAAGTTACAAATAATATGAGCAGTGATACTGATGTGGAATATTTACTTACAGCAAAGGAAAAAGTTAGCATTTTTCAATTAATGAAGCAGTTTACTATAGGAATAAGCTTTGATTAAAATTTTAATACTAATATCTGTATCTATTTATTTAAGTACTAACTGTATATTTCATAAATTTCTTTGTCCAACAGACTGACTGACTGAGCATTATACAGGCCAAGCCGCTTGACGTACAAGCTTAAAAATTTGGCACATCACAGCTATGACAATTTTATTAAGAGATAAGAAGGCGATTTGGAAAATTCGTCCTGCAAGCGCGTTAAAGGTTAGAGATACTAAAGTACAGGATATTTTGTAGTTGTGTTATCACATTTTCATTATAATTTTTGGGCTATTCTCTCTGTTCTTATGCTTCGTTTTGTTCTGCAAGTTGCTTTTGTTGATAGCACCAATTTCAGTGCAATTTTCCTTTGTGTTTTTTTTTTGCGCCACAATTTTCTCTTGTGAGCATTGAGTTTCAAAAGTTTTTCCATGTCATTTTCATATGTATACATATGTATGTGCGCTCTATTTCTTGGTCATTTGTTGTGCACAGCCATTTTCCAACTCAATGCACAAATTGTCAGGCTAGACAAGGGGAGAAGCTCTATATAAGTAGTTTCTACTCCTATCTATAGTCTATTGTTTTTACCAAGTTGAATGAAAATTGGCCTCACAAATTGTTGTTGTTTGTTGTTGTGGCAGAAGAGTCGTCTATTAAATTGCACATGTGGCAGTCAGCTCATTTGTCAAGTGGCAAATCACTTGAAAGGCCAGAAGAAAATGGCAGGAAAAGCCAAACAAAACAATACGATAAACATCAGCTTTGCATTTGCATGTACTTTCAATTGGTTTGTGTCTTGGCTCTTTGATCACAGATCACAGATCGCAGTTCGTTGATCGCTGTTCGCTGATTGTTGATTGTTGATCGTGACCGATCGACGGCATTTCCCACGCAAGTTGGCTAAAAGAAAATGGAGAAACGTAAACGGGTGAAGGGGAAGCAAATCAAATTGTTGGCCAAAAACTTTTAAAGTTGACACAAACCACAAACAACTGAGCGTTCGGTTTTGTTAGATGATGATGCCTCAACATGGCCAATACGTGTGGACGTAATTTGCTGGGTCAAAAGTGTTGCAGTCTCTTTCTCTGCGAAGATGATTCTAATGGCCAAGCTGGGTCTAATGGGTTTTTAATGAAGCCGACAGGGTGGAGAAATTTGTCAGCGACGTGCAAATTGAAATTAAGTAAGCCAACTTAAGCGTATTAATTATGACTGTCAAGTCAACTCTACAACAGCGAAAAGAGAAGAAAAATAAAAAATGGGAAGGGAAACAGAAAAGAGAGGAAAACCTGAAAGTTGGTTTTAACAATTTAGCAATTTAGCAGGTGGCAAACTTCAATGGGCAAACCGAGTGGCTTTTTTGCATTTGCATTTGACATTTAGTGCAACTTTTGTAAGATGCGCCAAAAAATCATGAAAGCAACTTTCCCGCTTCCCTCCGGCGCCGTCCAGACAATCCCCAATCCCCTTCATGCCAACGAGAAGCGACAGAAACAAAAACTAAAAAAGAGCGCGGCATTTTGGCTGCTTACTGCATTTGGCCAAAATGTCTATAGTTCAATTGCTGATATTTTGTTTTAGTGCCACACGAAATACACAAAAAAAAAAAAGACAAAACACTCGACACGTGACCTATCCGAAGAAACCGAGTCTCTCCAGCAGGCGATAGTGTCTGGCATTGATATGGACGCGTGACACGCAACGTGACTCACGATATGTTTTAAAATATACCATTGTTACATTTATACACTGAGGGAAAAACATCGAAGTAGCATTTTGTTCATCAATGTGATATCTTTTACTTTTAAATATATTTATTGTTTAATTGGTAATTATTATAAAAAATTTAAGACCTAAATAAATTGTTATTTCTCTCTTTAATTTTTAATTCTGTTTGGCATTTAAATATAAAATACTCTCTTTATTTTATTTTAGATTGTGGGTAGAGAATTTTTGAAATTGACATAAGACTCTCTTTATTTTATTTTAGACAGTGGGCAGAGAATTTAGTTTTCAAATTTGGTGATTCCAGCTGTCACTCACTGATTTCTTTTAGTGTGTAGAAGTCTTAAAGGTCTCTGAGAGCAACTAATTAAAGTGTACAATTGATTTCTTCAATGATTTTAGTAGATAGGGTGCCTTTATTCTAACTGTTTGTCATCTCTAACTATTTTTGAGCAACTCACGCGCTCATCTCCAGATCTCTTGCCATGGCTTATGCTGATGGCTAATGAATTGTGCGAGTTGGCAATGTAATAAATCTTCAATAAAACTGAGTCATGCAGTAAAATGTGTGAAATGCATTGAAAAATAGATCGCAAATGAAGGTTGACTGTATTGTTGTTGTTAGCTGTTAGTTAATTTGTTGCAGTTTACAAGAATTGTTGCAGTGGCTGTTGTTGTTGTCGCCATGCAAATTGGGCTCACGTTTTGCGCATTAAATGCAACAATTGCATATTGGCCACTGTCGATGATTAAGTTCTCAGCACCTGGTGGCATGCATATAGTTAATCGAAAGGGGCAAAGGGAGTGTAAGGGGGGGGGGGGTATGTGCTGTCTACTAATTGGCAGCAAGCTGGCCAAATCGCTGACCCAAACGCAGCTCAATTAGCCAAATAATGGCAGACAATGGCCAATAGACAGGCAGCGAAACCTTTTGATGGCCAGCTTTGATCTTAACAGCAATAGAAAAAAACAAAACAACAACAAAATATTTACCGTAACGCATTACGGCGCACAGATTAAAAGCAAATGCCAGGCCATGCAACAACAAGAGGCAGAGACAGAGGCAGAGGCATCAACCAACTAAAGTTGCAGTTGCAGTTGCTATCAGTATCAATAGTAATTTCAAGTTTCACTGACAAGCGGCCAGTTTGGAGGGGCAGCTGAACTGGGACTCGAACTCGAACTCGGACTTGGGATTGGGATTGGGATTGGGACTAGCGCACATGATGGTGTCGTAGGTCAGCCAGTCTGGCAGTCAGCCTGCAAACGGCAGCGGCAACAAAATGTGTCTACGATTGTGGCAGTTTTCCAACTGCAATTTGTGGCCTAGGACTTGCAGCATGTCGGTTGCAGTTGCCCCTCAAAAACAACCTACACTGACAAAAATTACCAACTTCTAAAATCATGAACATTCATCTTAAATATTTTCTTCGTAAAATAAGTTTATTTTAAGACCCCGTTACTAAAACTAAGATTATTAATCTAAAATAAACAAAAAAATTAATATAAGAATAAAAATCTTCAATTGTTAGGAAAGTGTAAATATTTCAATAGCTTCGAAAATTCCATGTTTTTATTATCACTGTCATATTTTTCTATACCCCCAATAACATTTTTTCAAAAACTTCCATCTCTCATAACTTTGTCAAAACTCAACCGATTTTCAAGTGGAATGTCATTTTGATCATTATTTTGCCTCTAAATTGATTCTGCATTCAAATTTTTATAATTTAGAAAATTTGATCATTTTTCGATTTTAAGCCAATTTTTCATACTTACCCCTTGACATTTTTTCAAAAACTTTGATCTCTCATAACTTTGTCAAAATTCAACTGATTTTTAAGCGGAATGTCATTTTGGTCATTATTTGGCCTATATATCGATTCTGCATCGAAACTTTAATTATTTAGAAAATTTTATACCAAAAATCGTAGTTTTGAGACAAAAATCTTGATTTTAGGACATTTTATTTTTTCAGTGTACCTCCCTGCCAACCTCCCATTCCAAGTGCCACAGTCGCAAGCAACAGCAGCAGCAACAATGTAATGACGATTTGTAGCCAATTATTTCAAATATTGTATTGAAATTGTATGGCAGTGTGTGGCTATCTCGATGCTGGCATCTGCAACAAGCTGCAAGTTGCAAGCTACAAGCTACAAGCTGCACGTAGCCAGCTTGAGTTTGAGTTTGAGTGTGTCAAAGTGGCCACTCGAAGTCGTCGTCAATTGACCAACTGGCCATGGTCAGCATTTGACATTGCAACCCGCTCTCACAGCTTAGCTTAGAACCCACAACCCTGGACCCAAACCACTTGACATGACTGCTGTGAATTTTGTCATATGCATAAGTTGATTAATCACCTGCTTTAGCTACACTCACTACTTCGTGTTGTTGTTCTTGTGCTGTTATTGTCCAACGGGTCACGTCAACTTTCGACTTCAACAGCACGCGCCCGTTGACCTTTGCAGTCGGCAGGTGCAACAACTGCCATTCATTGGCTTATTTTAGCATCAGTTGCATCATTTCAATTGTCGTTCATTTGTCATCATCAGCAACATCAGCATCATCGTGAAAAGGTTGAGACTTCGCTTAACCGTGCTTAAAGTTTAAGTTGGCAATAGCTTAACTTAATAGATAAAGTTGAGCTGCTTTGAAAGTTAACACAGCTTGTTTATTAATTGAAAGGTTGCTTGTTTTCAAACAATTTTACATGATATAGTTGTTAGTTCCATCCATCTTATAAGCTCAAGTTGATTGTTTTTAAACTTCTTTTATATCTTCTCTTCAGTCAGTCTATAATATATATAAATGTTACTTATTTTAATCCGTTTTTAAGTTAATGTTAAATAAAATAATTATGAAGCTATTTTTGAAAGTGCTTTAAAATCTCAATTTGAAAGTTTTTAAATAGTAGAATATTTAAGGGAATATTTAGAGAGACAATTTACGGATATATTTATTCATATTTAAACTTTTAGTAATAAATTTTCTTGAATGATTTAAAAATAAAATTGTATGCATAAGCTGTTAACTGTTTTCCAAAATGCAGCAACACGACTTACCACAATTACAATAGCGTTCAATAACCGGGCAAGAATGTGTTTGTCAAAAGATATTAATACCTTATTAGAGGGTTTGTCAATGTGGTCGATGACAGCACCAAAGAAAGACATAGAAGTACGAGAAGTAGTTAAAGTGAAGAAGTGTGGAATAACAATGAGTAACCGTATGAATACTTATGTATATTCATACTCATACTTATAGCTATATTCGTACGAGTTCTGGGTGTGCAGACGACAATTGCATTTCCGCTGAATTCTTGGCCCAATGGCGACAACACTAACAACAACAACAACCTTGCAACATTGCAACGGATCAACATTTTGGCTGGCGTCAGTAACTGAACTTGAGAAGAGAATTACAGGAAACGCAATCATAAATCGCAATGATGGTCATTGCAATAGAACTATACAGAGAATAGAAAGAGAGAGCGATAGAATTCTTATGCAATATCGTGGCAATTAGCCTGGTCAATGGCGAGTTCAGGTTGTTGTTGTTCTTAGCCTGGCAGCAACCAGGAAATGTTTGGCCAAAACACTTGTCAGATTGCATGTTCAATTCTAATAATATAACTTTTTGTTGCCTGGGCAATATTTGCGTGCCTGGGCATTGTCCCAAGACTTATCGACATGGTTTGTGGCACGGTCTCTCTCCCTATCTCTCTCTCTCTCTCTCCCTCTCTCTCTTTCTCTCTCTGCTGGTGTCTGTATTACAACATCATTAGAATTTGATTTGCATTTCCTTGGTGCGCGATGCGACGCGTCACAAACATGGCATTAAAGCCCATTTAGCTGTCGTGTGGCAATTATTGATCAACAAGGTGCCACAATCGGCCAGCCAATGGGCCCTGCCACAGCCACAAACTGCCACAAGAGTTGCGGCTGCTGCTGGTGGTCAAGACTGTGCTGCACAGATTTCCTTTCTATATCCGTTACTTCAAAAATATGTTAAAGGGTATATTGTGTTCGTTGAAATGTATGTAACATGTAGAATGAGTATTCTCCGACCCTATAAAGTGTATATATTCTTGATCGAACAAGTAGAACAGCAATAATAGATAACCAAAGTTCTTGAGGCAATACAAGCTCCTGAAAGTATGCAGTAGATTTTATGTTTTCGGTTCTTACAAATTACGAAAGCACCACTGCCGAAATTTTTAAAAAATTAAGTTTTTTTTTGGCATATAACAATATGCATTATAATTATCTATAATTCTATTTTATCGCAGCAAGATCGGACAAGTAGAACAGCATTAATAGCTAACCAAAGTTCTTAAAGCAATACAAGTTACAGAAAGTATGCAGTAGATTTAAAGTTTTCGGGCCTTACAAATTGCAAAAACACCCAAACCGCAGTTTTCAAAAATAAAGTTTTTTTTGGCATACAACAATATGCATTATAATTATCTATAATTCAATTTAATCTCAGCAAGATCGGACAAGTAGAACAGCAGTAATAGCTGACCAAAGTTCTTAAAACAATACAAGTTCCTAAAAGTATGCAGTAGATTTTATATTTTTGGACTTAACTAAAATTTATTAAACTGAACATTTTCCTATTATTCGATAGATTTTATTATTTTTAAATAGTTTTTCTTTAAATTACTTTTATATATATTTAAATAAATAACAGGTATACTATAGTCGAAATGTCGACTATAACCTTTCTTATTTTCTACTAAGTATTATAGAAAAAGTGCCCAGCATGGAACGCCTTCAGTTGTGATTTTTTAACCGTTGCCAGCGAGCAATTTGATGCTTAATGTTGCCACAACAGGCTGCAACATTGATTCCTGCCTCTTCTGCTTGTTGCAGCTTTGTGGCCGCGTTAGTTGGCCATTACCAACAACAATGTCGTTGTCTATTGTGGACAGGGTTTGTTGACTGACGCGCTGCTGACATTTTGCTGCCACTGTGCGGAGTTTCCCCCTTTGGTTGCATGCCCCTTAGCACGCTTTCGCTGGAGCTGCAAGCGTTTAAATATTTATGTCTTATGTACTTAAGTTAATCACATCGAAATGATGAGTCCCAACTGCCAAGAACTACCGTTGCCGACATTCAAATCACTTCCCTTCTCAACTCTATGCACAATATCCAGTTTCTTATTGTTGCTTAGCCTTTTTTGCCTTTTTTTGCCATTTACTCAAACTATTATTATTGTGCTTCTTTCTCTTTATCTATGCTTTTAAGTGTCATTTATTGAGTCGTTAAAATTCCTTAGTGCATTTGTTTAAAATATTTTAATTATTTAATGGCACTTAAAGCTGTTGCAGTCGGCCACAAAAAGTCCACAACAATTTTTGGCTAGTTGAATGTTCATTTAACAAATTACCAAAAATGGTGACCCAAGCCGCCAAAAGAACAAATGAAATTGCAGCAACAATAAAAGCAACAGTAATAACAGCAACAGCAACAGCAACAACGGCAACAATAACAACGGCGACAACAAACCACGATAACAATAACAATGCCAATGTTAAGGACCCATAAATATGGCTTTAAAAGTTGTTGTTATTGCTGTTATTATACACTCACTGAAAAAGGGTATAACAACTGAGTGATTGCGTTTATTTCAATAAAATAAATTCAAAATATAATACAAAAAATTTAATATTCGTAGTTGCTTTTTAATTTTTTATAAAAATCAGCTATCATTTTTATTACATAATTTTTATTTTAAAAAATTTATCTGTTACGGACCCTGCTTAATACTGAAAAACATTAGAAAACTAAAAAACAAACATATTTTCTAAGAAGTCTTATTCTAAAATTTAAATACATTTTTTTTTAATATACTGATTTTCTATCTCTATAGATTTGTAAGGGTATTCAAGTGTCGACTTGTCATAATAATTTATCCAGCTGCTGTGTAAATGGTTGGCGGCATTTTGCTTTTGCACGGCGTGTGGCAGCGTTGTTGCATTTCATTAATTTACGATTATTGACAAAAATTGTTAAGGCTGGCGACTCAGTTGTTTTGGCCATTTTTGGGCTGGCCATTTGCAGATTAGAAGCCAATTTGGTGTGAAGTGCGCGCCGCAGTCTGGACTCTTGACTGCCACTTTAACGGCAGCTGGCACTGCATCAATCAATGCAGCCGACAATGAGGGGAATGAGGTGAGTGAGCAGAAGGAGCAGAGTGAGCGGGATGAGTAGAGTGAGCGGGGTGAGCAAGGTGAGGTTAAGCAAGGAAGATGGAGGACAAACTGACCTTGCAATAAGGAAGCGACATCCGTCACTGTCCCAAGCAGCAGACGGAGCTTAAAAAATTTTCGTGTGAATTCCTCTTATTTATGTGGGCAATTAGTCTGGAGCTGGCCTAGGATTGGGATTGGTATTAGGATTGGGATTGGGATAGGGGACTGTACGCTTGCCAGAACTAATGAGCGTTAGACTGGGGAAGTGAGTACAAGTATTTTTGAAATTTATTTATTTTTAATATGTTGTAGTCCTCCCTGTTCCCCTCCCTGGACTCCTTGCGTTGACGCTGCTCATCGTCAGTATCGTGCGGCCCACTTGAAATTTTACAACTCAATAAATTGGCAACGCTTCTATCTGCGCTTACCAATCAATGAAGAGACTCCCTTGCTCTTCCTCTGCCTGCACACACACTCCCCCTCCCCCTATGCTAGTGTGTGTGTGCGCAATTATTGTTCTAACGGCATTTGGGCAATTTAGTGCCGCCTTTTTGGGTGGGCAGTGCGATGACCGCAGTCGATGTTGCCCCAACTGCTGCTGCTGTTGTTGCTGCTGCAACTTGTGGCCGGCATTGTCTGCAAGCCTCTGCCTTCAACTCCAATTTAACTCTGTCTGCGTGCGCTTGAGGCTCTACACTGATAAAATAAATGTTCTAAAATCAAGATTTTGGTCTTAGAACTAAGAATTTTGGTCTAAAAAATACGTCGAGAACATAGAATTCTTAAAGTAAGAGAACACATCTTGATTTTAAGAACATTTTAAATAAGTCCAAGTTCGAATTTTAAGAATAAATGTTCTTAAAATGTTCTAATTTTAAGAATAAATGTTCTTAAAATTAATATCAAAAATAAAAAATATTAAAATTATTTTTTATATAGGAAAAATAAAAATAAATTTTTATATAAGAAAAATAAAAATTATTTTTTATATAAAAAAAATATTTATTTTTTTTATATAAAAAAAATTATTTTTTATATATAAAAAAAATTATTTTTTATATATAAAAAAAAATTATTTTTTATATATAAAAAAAATTATTTTTTATAATAAGTATAATAAATATATATGATTGTAAATTCATATTTTTGAGAACTCAAAGAGAATTGCGAAATAAAATGAGTTTCTTTCAAATTATTTAATATGCTAGCTAGATTATGTATAGACATTTGTTATTACTTCACTTCTCCACGTTATTTCATTTGTCTTACAATTGTCTTTGGCTCATAAAAATGTCCAGTAAATAGATGGCTTGCTGTTCTATGCGTAAGCTTTTCTATTTTAAAATTCTTAAGTTATTATTCTTTCTTTTATGGTTGCCCACAAAACTCACAGACATTTTTTTTGGGGCAGACTTATGAATAAAAATTTGTTGGTTAGATTGTTGGACTATTTCTATCTTTTTGGCTTTGGCTAATTTGTTGGGTGCTCAACAGCGAACATTTTAATGAATTTTTTTGAATTTTAATATGCAACAACAACAACTTAGCTGGCAGCAAAAGAGGCGTTAAATGTTCTGCAGTTCTGAAAAGTACCGTTTGCTGTGCGTTATGGTTTGTTGACTGCCGGCGACAACTTCCGACGCACTGCCAACAACAACAACAACAACAACAACAACACAGACTTGGAAAAAGGCCAACAGCCAACAACAATAACAAGAACCACAACTGGACGCACCGTTGCGGGTGGCTTAAAGTCGTCGTCACCGCTGTGTTACCACTGTACAGTGAACACGTTGGTAAGAGAGGGAAGAGAAACAGAATTGTCGAGTTGATAGAATTGAAAATTGCTTACCGCGTTCTTCTTGTGGTTCTGCAGACCGCAAAGTTAAGTTATTTAATTTAGCAGTTAATTAAATTTTCTACACTTTTGGCCAACTCACTTGACAGCAGGCGGCATCTTTCAGTTCTGCCCTTTATAAACTTTAATTCACAGCGGGCTTTAACAATGGAAATGCGAAAAACGACAAAACACCTGTTAATGACCCAAAATTGGCGACTGCAGTAAAAAGTCATAAAACAGAAAAATGAGTCAATAACACCTGAAAAAAATAACAAAATCGAATTAAAAAAACAACAGCAACAGTAACAAAACACCTGCTGTTTGCATAATTTTATTTCCAAAAAATTCAATAGTTCCCTAATTCCCCACCTGCCACCCTCCTCTTTGTCTTATTATTCGCATTTTCATTAATTGGAATTTCTTTGGTTTGACTCCTGGGGGTTTAGTGTCAACAACAACAACCCTAACAACAACCACAGCAACTTTGAACACCGGTAGCTTCGATTATGGGTTTGGCTTCGGTTATTTTTTCTTGTTTGTGTCGCGCCTGAATGCGGCTCGATAAAGCCAGACAATGGACAAATCTATTAATAAAGTTATGAAATTCGCAATTGTGCTTAAAAATAGGGTGTGTTGGCCGTTCGGACAAAGAAAGTACTCATAACAGTAGCAATTGTAACAAAGCCATAACAATTAAGGTTTTCAATTCAAAATTTTGCACATTTTTGGGTTTATTTTTATAAAATTAATAAATACACGTTCAGACTAAAATTTTCATATCAAATATGACTATTGGACGGCTTATAGCTGAAAATAATGATATTTTCTAAGTGAACTAAATTTGAATGCAGAGTTAATTTATAGGCCAAAACATGATCAAAATGACATTCCGTTTGAAAATCGGTTAATTTTTGATGAAGTTATGAGGGGTCAAAGTTTTTGAAAAAATGTCAAGGGGTAAGTATGCAAAATTGGATCTTAGGTGACTTAGAATCGAAAAATTATGAAATTTTTTTAGGTGTCAAAAATTTAAATGCAGATTCAATTTGGGGGCCAAATCATGATCAAAACGACATTCCGCTTGAAAATCGGTTAATTTTTGATGAAGTTATGAGAGATCAAAGTTTTTGAAAAAATGTCAAGGGGTAAGTATGCAAAATTGGATCTTAGGTGACTTAGAATCGAAAAATTATGAAATTTTTTAGGTGTCAAAAATTTCAATGCAGATTCAATTTGGGGGCCAAATCATGATCAAAATGACATTCCGCTTGAAAATCTGTTAATTTTTGACAAAGTTATGAGATATCAAAGTTTTCAAAAAAATGTCAAGGGGTAGGTAATGGAAAAAATCGAAAGTTGACAATTTACTCTGTTTGTTTTGTTGTTATTTTACAAATAAAATATCAAGATGTTTAATAGTTGTTAGTTTGTCGCCCTTTATTAAACACTTCGCTAATTGCTTTAAGTTTTATAATTAACGCATCATTTAAGCTAAAAGCCTTTCAATTCGTTTGATTGCATTGCATTCCATGTGTTTGTTGAAGTAAAAGTAAAAATTTGACTCAATTTGTGGCCACACTTGAGCTTTAGTTATTTATTTGCTTATTTATGAAATGTGCCATGGCAACCAGCCCGACAACTGGCCACAAGGAACCACCACCCACTCAACAACCTAAACACCCAACCACCCAACCACCCACTTGAATTCCCTACTGCACAGACAAAACAGTCAACCAGGCAGTGTTAACAGCTGTTTGTATAACAGACGTATAACAGCTGTAGTTATAACAGCGAGAGAGCAAAAAGTAAACAAGAAGCACAAACCGGCTGTTGTTGTTGCTGTTGCTATCGCTGTCGCTGCAGTTTTTACTTCCGTTCAAGAGCAGGCGAGCAAGTGAGAGAGCGTGCTATGCAAAGAGAGAGCGCTGTAAAGAGAGCGAGCAGCTTAAGGCTGATGCTGCTACTATTTCAGCAAATGTTACTACTGTTACTACTATTTTAACAGCTGCTGTTGCTGTTAGTGCTTAAGTATTTTTTTGGGCAAACGGAAGCAGCACCAAAGAGAGAACGAAATGACAACGACTTAAAACGACTCGTACGACTTTGGCTTCGGGCCGACGACGAGAAACCAGTTAACAGCTTCGGCTGTGGCGTTGGCGTCGGCGTCGGCAATTTTAGCATTAACAGCAGCAGCTCCAACTCTTGGCCAAATTGACGCATGAGTTTCAGTTGAGCTTTGCCAGCCAAACCGACAACATCGACGACGACGCTGCGTTGGGTGCATCTCGATTTAAGCTCTACGACACATTGACGAGTTCGCGTCGCGTTCACAACAAATAACCAAACAACAAAATCTAACAAACAAATAAAACACTAAACAACAAATCAACAAGCAACAATAACAACAACAACAAGTTTAAGACAAGCAAACATCCAGATACAAATCAAATACAAATACAACAAAAAAACGGTAAATTCTGTTGCACAAAACGTAAACAAATACACAACAAAAAACTTGCTAATTAATCAGAGAGAAAGAAGAATAAAAAACAACAAAAACAACAACAGCAAACAGGCAACAACAACGGGAGGCCATTTCGCCAAACTTCCCCCCTTTAAGCCAAGCAAGAGAAACCAGTTTGAGGCATAGCAATAATTAAAATAAAACAAAAACAACTACAACAAATAAGAGTAGAATATATTGTACTTAGTTTAATTTAAGTAGCAGCAGCAGCTTTAGTAAATTGCATTAAACTTAAACAAAAGGGCAGCTCGTGCTTGACAAAAACAAAAACTGCAAAATTGTTGGTGTGTGTGTGTGTTTGGTATGTCTATGTGTGTGTGTGTGTGTGTGTGTGTGTGGTGTGTGTGTGTGTGTGATGACTGCCTTCTAAACAGCCTTGAAAGCTGCCTCTGCTGCACTGTCAACCGAGCAGCAGCAACAACAACGAGCAACAAAGCGTTCCACAAGTCACAACAAAAGCAACAGCAGCAACAACAACAGCAGCAACAAGAGGCACAGAGCCAAAGAGCTAAAGCAAAAGCAAAAGCCAAAGCTGTTGATGCTAGGAAGACGCGCAGCTGACTTTATGACGTCGCCAGTTTGGCGTGTTAACCTGGCCAAGAGCAGCAGCCAAAGCAGCAGCTACCTGGCTAGACATGAAACCTGGTGTTGTGTCTATCTGTTGCTGCCAGCCAGCTTGCAACTGCAACACACACACACACACACTTGAAAACATGTACGCACACACACTCACACACACTCAGTATTCTGCTTGCGTTTCGTACAAAAAAAGAAGTAGAAAAAAAAAAAAACTGAAAATAAAAGAATAGAAAATTCGCTTTTGTTTTGATGAGTTTTAGCCATAAATTCTGCAACAGTTTGCGCATAGAACGAATAAGCTACAAAATTTTTGCAGCTGAAAAAAACCCTAAGAAAATAGCTGAAAAGGCGCGCAAAATTTCTATATGCAAGTGTATACACATATGTGTGAGTGTGTGTGTGAATGTATGTGTGTGGAAAAACCGGTTGCAGTTAAGTTTTTTGCGCTTGGCGTTTTATTTTATTTTTTTGATTTCGCGCTGGGCGAAAATAAATAAAAGCGATTAACTTGAGACAGTTTTAGTAGCCAGCCCCCAAATCCACACACAATGCACACACACACACACACACACACACACTCTTTGGCCGGCAGAGTTTTTTTTCTTTTTACATATTTGCAACATAAATCTGCAGGGCATAAACTCCAGTTGAGCTTCTCTTTGTATTACTTTGCTACCAGTTACTATACAGTGCCATATATATATTCCAAATGATTATTTGCTTAACTATAGTTTTGTTTTTTTACTCTCTCTCTCTCTTACTTTTTTAGCCATTGTTTGCCTGTTATTCATTTGCCTTTTTTGGCTTGTTTTTTGCATATCTTTTGTATATTTTGCAGCATGATTTTCACACACAACTGGAGGTCAAAAGAAATGAAAATTTGTTAAAAAGAATTTCATAATTTACTTTTTCAGTTTTTTGTTGTGTGTGTCTCTGCATGTGTATGTGTGTGTGAGTGTGTCCAAAAAATAATAATAATAATAATAATTTTTATGAAATTTATTGTGTATTTGATTTGTGGCTTTGTTTCTAACCGCCGTTTTCTGCATTATTGATTGTAATTTATGGCCAAAAGGCATTCACAACGCGCAACATTTGATCAAGTTGGAGAAGCTGCCCCAAAATCAAAAGTGAAGACCGAATCTTTGAACTGGTGTCTGATTAGGCAAACGGATTTTCATTAATCACAGGTGAGTTTGCCCAACTAACTAACTAATTTGGCCCAAAAGCTGAATCGATCGATGCAGCTTTACATAATGTGCAACTTGGGAGTTGCCTTTAATTTGGGAATGGGAATAGAAATGGTAATAGGAACTAGAAGTGCTGGTGGCAATATTAAGTAGCGTGTCTTAAGTCAGCATAGCTTAACTCAGCAATTTCAAAATGTGTTTTCACTGCTTCTATTCCAGTTAATTGCATTTGGGCCAATAGCAAATGTAAGCATTAGCCAAATGCGCTTACAAATTGCTACCAATAAAGTTAAGCTCTTTTGCTGTCAATTGGACTCTTGACTCTTTAATAGTTATTTATATTAAATATTTGTTAGATTCATTTGCAAATAAATTGCATAGTTTATAGAATTTATTTTGGAATAAAAGTTATTATAATAAATTGTATTTATTTGCTGATTTTCCCATCATCATATGCAACTTATTTCTGCCTAAAGGGTATCTTTAAATTAAACCAAATTTATTTGTTAAGCTGTCTGATAAATTTGTTGCTTTTTCTCTGCTTTATGTTTGGAATTGCGTTTAATCATCGCCTTTAATGTCTCATTTTATGCACACATTAATTACTCAAATTGCTTTCATTACGTGTATTGTTCTGCTTCCCTTTGGGAGTACAGTGGCGTAAAAAATATTACGCCCAGAGGATAACAAAATTAAATGAAATTGAAATGTTTTGCAAACTTCAACAATTTCAACTGTCTAATGAGAAAGACTTTCAATTAGGCGTATGCGTAATAATCTAGTTGTTTTATGCATTTAAATATCACGCATACGCCACTTGGGCTAATTGCTATTAAAATTCACACACACACACACACACACTGGCAGACCAACAAAACGTGCTTTGAATTATAAAAACGCCGTCAAAGTTGTGCGTAAAGCAAATCAATTAAAATCTCGATATTTCTATATCTATGTCTCTATGTTAAACGCTGCGTTTTATCTGCATCACTTTGTTGGTGTTGTTGTTGCTATTGTTATTGCTAGTGTTTATGTTTATGTTGATGTTGATGTTTATGTTTTTATCCATACCTTTGGCAATCTGCATAACAATGGGTTGAAAGCTGCTTAAATGCTGCCATTTTCAGAGGCAACAACATTTTAATTAAAAATCTTTTGCTGCACTGCGTTTTTGGCTACGTTTTACGGATTTGCCTCATTTTTGCACGTGTGCGACAAGCCTCCCTCATTGCCACGCCCCCACACACAGAAATGGGCAACACAGACAGAGAGACAGACAAACATATAGACAGACGGACATATAGACAGACAGCCGACGGCAATAAATGTTAACGAGCATGCAAAATTTGCATAAAATGTGCGCGTCTCATTTTTCAGCTTGGAAATTCAAATTCAAATTCAAAACCCCAAAAACAAGTCAATTTATGCATTTCAAATTTGTTTTCTTTTCGTTTTTTGTTTTGCTACGCAATGAAATTGTTGTCTCTTTCCGTGTTGGTGTTGGCAATTAAACGGACAACGAATTAATCATAAAATGTTAAATTTTTACCTGTATATGTAGAAAATTAATATTTTTGCAACTGTCGATGGGCATTTTTATAATAGATGCGAGAAATGTTTACGCGAAATATGCAAAACGCATTTTTCTGCATGATTTATGATAATTGGAAATTGTTAAAGTTATTATTACAAATTGCAGCTAAAATCAAAGTAATTGTATACCAGAAGAATTTATGGCTTATCTCATTTATTGCTACAGGAAATATTCGATAAATTTAAACTTTATGAAAAAATAAAGTAAAATTAAAAAACTTTCTGTTTTTCATAAAGATTTTTATTGCAAGTCCTTTGCTGATATTAAATTTATATTGTTAAATAAACTAAAGTGTCATTTTAAAAGAAGAATTTTGTGATTTATTTCAGCAACTTACATAAAAATCCAGTCAACTTAGAGACCACTTTAATATTTAAATAATAATTCAACATAAATTTGACTCATATATATTTTCATTATCCCTTTCTATTTTTACAATTTTAGCTGTAATTTTGTTATTTGCATGCAATTCCTTTGTATATCGTATTTCCTTCTCATTTTCAAATAACTTCCATTTTCATTAATGTGAATTCCCCAATGCCACGCCCATTCGCCCACCTCGAATTACTTCATTATTTAACTCATTAAAATCCACTTGAGAAATTTGGGATATAATTACATGAACACCCCATTTAACATTTTGGGCCCGAGTCCAAAAATGGTTCCAATTGAATGCCGCAATAATTGAATGAACACTGCACTAATAAAGGCGTGTAAGTGGGCGTGGCACTGCATTAAATTATTGCACCATTTAAAGTTCCCTTTCCACTTGCTGTTGGTTTTTTCTACTAATAAATATTGCATTAATTGAAATGCAATTGCATTGCATATAAATCAAGAAACATTTGCATAAAATTCGATAGCGTTTCCATTTTCAATCGCAACTCCAAAATGTTCATAAATCATCGTAATTATTGTTTGGGTTAATTAAAAAAAAGTAAAACGCAGCTGAAATTGCGTATATTACAATAACAAATTGAAGTTTTGTGTGCCGAGTGTTAAATTGAAGTTAATTTTTAATTATGACCGAAAGAACGCACACGTTAAATTGCCTTTTAAAATTCAATTTACATTTTGTTTCCACTCTTGACCAAGCCATCATTTAATTCGGCCGCGAGGTGTGTGTAAGAAGTTACAAAAATGTCGGAAAGTCAAATGTGATTTATTAAAAAATAACTTTCCCTTACTTATTTGCTTTAAAAGTGTTCTAATTTAGTTCAGTTGAAGTTAATGCTATTATACTTAAATTAATCAGCTAACTTTTACTTCCACTGTATTTAAAAACTTTTTTTTACAGATAGTGAAGCAATATACAATAATAATCTTTAAATTATTATTATTATCAATACCATAACTATTTATTAATTTATTGATAATAAAATTAAGTTATTGTTATATCCAAATCTACTACTCTACTACTACTACTGCTCGCACAACCCTCGCATTTAATTCTCATGCGCAGTTTGATTGGGCCAAAATGCGTACGAAGAACTTATGGCTTATTGTCTTGCGTCTTCTTGCGAGTTGGCCCAAACAATTACGCGCATGTGCGTAAGACTCTGTTAACTTGGCTTTGAGCTGGGAGTTTGGTACTTGGTGCTTCGACTCTCAACAGGAAGCTGCGTCGCTTGGCATTTAAAAACGTATTAATTTTGACGCGCCAGTTTTCATGTTGTTATTGTTGTTGTTGTTGCGTGTGTGTGTTGTGTTGTGTTGTAGCTGATGATGGTATCTATAGCTTTGGCCCGGACTTACAGCCGAGAGTGATATAAACGCGAATAAGTTACGTCAATTTTTGTGTTGGCTTTTGGGATACATTTTCGAAAAGGTCTACAACCTTGGAGTTGGCCAAGTGGCAACTATGGCTTTGAGTTTGTGTTTGAGTTTGCTTTGCTTTGATTATTACCATTAATTAAGTCGATGCTGTAAACGGATTGCTTTACGTTTGACAAATGATGTGAAAGAAGCCAAGAATCTGTGCACTCTTCGAATATTGGTTAAGATGTGTGTAAATATTTGCATAAATATTACAATAATCCAAGACTATTTAATGCTAATGAGTGTGGGCCCATCATCTATCATCTGATATGACAAGTTACCGCCGGGAGACACAACAGCAGCGAGTATAAGCTAAGAAGAGAATAGAACAGAATAGAATAGACCTGGCCAATGGAGCCAATGACCCAAACGCAACTGTTAAATAAACGAGCAATTATTAATGCGAACTCAAGTCGATCTGCGTCTTTGTTGGTTTTCTTGTCTGACTTATAAAACATTTCATTACACGATACAATTGAGTGAACGCCTTGAACTTCCGCTTAAAGAAGTTCAAATACACACAGAGACGGATACAACTAAACAGATACAGATACAGCGACCAGAGGAATGACAGTCATTATACCCAATACTTAAAAAATAAGTAAATGGGTATATTGTGTTCGTTGAAATGTGTGTAACAGGAAGAAACAGGCATCTACGACTCTATAAAATATATTTTCTTGATCAGCATCAACAGCAAAAAACCACCTCCTCCGTAGTTCTTGAGAAAATTCAGTTTTTTTTGGTACATAACAATAATTTTTATTATTATCTATATTTATATTTAATAGCAGAAAGATCGGACAAGTAGAACAGCACTAATAGCTAACCAAAGTTCTTTAAGTAATACAAGTTCCTTAAAGTATGCAGTGGATTTTTTGCTTTCGGATCTTACAAAATGCGAAAACACCACAACCTCAGTTTTTAAAAAAATTAAGTTTTTTTTGGTACATAACAATATATATTATATTATCTATAATTATTTTCAATCTCAGCAAGATCGGACAAGGAGAACAGCAGTAATAGCTAACCAAAGTTCTTAAAGCAATAGAAGCGCCTGAAAGTATGCAGAAGATTTTTTATTTTTGAAAAAATTTAAGATAACAATTTTTTTTATTCCATAGATAATATAATTATTAGATAGTAATTTCTTGAAGTATTTTTTATATATTTAAATAAGTAACGGGTATACTATAGTCGAAATATTAACTATAGGCTTCTCTACTAGTTTTTTGCTGAGTTGTGGCTCTGTATGTGTAGATGTGTGTGTGTGTGTGTGTGTGTGTGTGACTCAAGTTGAAGGCATGTTTCACACTTCAGAGCCTATCGGCGGACGCAAAAAGCCAAACAAATTGTAAAGTCATAGCCAAAGCCAACGACGATGAAGACGAAGCGCAGAAATGGCAAAAGCAACCAAGTCCAAGACGAACTTGGAGACCAGACCAAGTCTTCGAGTGTCTGCAGCTAAAAGTTAAGCAGTACAAAAAGGCTTTTAATTTTAATTTGCATATGGCAGAACGCGCTCGAGCAGCGCAACGAAACTAGCAGATACAAAGTATTAAGTAAGTATCTGCTAGATACATGCATCGCAGCAAGTACTTAGAGAGCGCGGCGGCCCTTGCAATTTCAAGTGCCAACTTGTGGAAAAACACAGCACAGCAACAGCAACAGGGCAGCAACAACAACAACATTAACAGAAACAACAACAACAACAACAACAACTATGCTAGCAAGTTGGACTTGGCCATGGCCCATGGCCTGGCAAAAATGCAAGTTAAATTTAATTTATTTCTGCTGCGATTGCTGCGCTTGTCTAACCCCTCCCTCTCTCTTTCACTCTCTCTCTCTCTCTCAGTGTGTATGTGTGTGTGTGTGTAAAAAATGGCCAAAGGAGTTGTTCCAAGTCCAAGTCCAAGTCTCACTCTCTTCTTAAGTGGAGTTCAACTCTAATGACCGCGTGTGAAAATGAAAATGGAAATGCCACAAAATGTTGTTGGCGTCGCCGTCAACGTCGACGTCGACGTCAGCGTCTGCGTCGGCGGCGTTGGCGGCCAACGTTGCGCTCTGCTGAGCGCGACTTTAACTTCAACTTCAACTTAAGCTGCAGACACGACTTGACTTGGTCAGGGCGCAACGCACTTGCCACATGCAACATGTGAACTTGTGAAAAATCGAAATTCCAATTCGTTGTTCCTACGTCTGAGAACTGGCAGCGAAATGATTTACGCTTAAATAACATGTTGCATGTAATGTGTCTTTGTTGCAGCCAGCCATCATATTTGCTTACCCTTTTTCCCTTGAGTACTGCTCCCCCAATAAATTCTCAGCTACACTGAAAAAAAAGACCAACTTCTAAAATCAAGAACATTCATCTTAAAAGAAGATTATTTTAAGACCAAATTACTAGAACTAAAAGTAAAAAATATTATACATATAAAACTAATTTTTATCTATTTAATTTTACTTATTTTTTGATATTAATTTGAATAACATTTTTTTATTAGGGTATTATTTAAAATGTTCTTAGAACAATATGTATTCTCTTAAAATAAGAATTTTTTCTTCTTTTTTAGACCAAAAATCTTACTTCTAAGACCATAATCTAGATTTTAGAACATTTGTTTTTAACAGTGTACTCTCTAAGGCATACTCGTATTCAAAGCGCTGAGAAATTGAGAAATGGCAACCCGAATCACGAATTCAGGTCAGCTTAGAACGTTGTTAACTTCTGTACGAAATTATATTCAATTACAGATGCTGCTTTATCAAGATTTCAGCAGCTCAATTATGTCTCTGAAAGAGAAGGGGTCAAGGGACAATTTCACAATTCTATCAAATTGATAGCAGTCACCTCTGCATGAAAGCTATCTTGAGTTCAGGCATAATTCTCATAATTATATAATAATCAATATATAGTCCAACAATAGCAGAAACATAGAAACATAGAAACAAACCAACACCAATTGAGATGACAACCATAATGAATAAAAGAAATGAGAAATACTCAATCTAATGATGCCCTACAAACAGAACAATAGAGAATTTCTTAAGGTTATAATTAAGAAGATATTTTTTATTTAACAAAATAACAGATGTAAAAATCCATTTTATAATGGAGTTTGCCTCTATTTTTATTTTATTTTTAAAATTTATTTCTCTTAAATGAATTTTAAATATAAAAATATTTTTTAAAAGCACCTAATAAATTGATTCTTATAGCTGTTACCTTAAGATACCTCTTTTGCAATCTATACCAGATTATAGGGTATAAGAAAAAGATTACTTCAGCACGTTTTAGACGAGACAACACTTAAAAATGTCTTTAAACTGTGTGGTTTTTTGTTCAGCAGCAGCAATTGTTGTTGCTGCTGCTTTTCGCATGACTTTTCAACAACAACAATTTTACATAATTTTCTTTAGTTGACTGTAAGCATTTTTCCCAATTTGAATGGCATTTGGACTCATCTGTTTTTATGGCAGGCATGTCGAATATGCCAAAGCCAAAAACTAAATTCAAATCAAACAAAACAAAACAACTCAATTTAATTTCTTTTGCTTATGCAAAGATCGAAGCTGCAACGACAACGGCAGCTGCAAAAAGGAAAATGTTGAAAGAAATCAAAAGGAAAAGAAAAAGGAAAGAAAAAAAAATCTATTGAAATTATTTCGTAATATTTGCAATTTGTTAAAACGTGCCCCGGAAAGTTGAATTTTGCCATTTGTTTGTTTGCCATTTGCTGCTGACATACTCCTATTGTAAATATTGTAATTGCTTAAAGGCTTTACATTGCACTTTTTACTTTATTTGTTGTCTTATTTGCTGCCCATCGCAGTTTGATTGCTTGGTCTGCTTCAGCCTATGCGGCGTATGCGCAATTTCAGCAAACAACAAAATAAAATAAAATTAAATAAATGCTTATTATTTACACATTGCTGCAAGCAACAAAATGCACAATGTTGACCGGTCAGTCAGTCAGTCGTCTGCCCACGGCTACAGACAAGCATATTTTCATATTTTACACTTGCAAAAATCAACAAAAGAAAAAGCCACAACAACTATATAGGTAGGTGTAACAGCAACAACATTAACAAATAAAAATATTGTCCGACGACCTGCAGCAAAATGCATTTAAAAACTAAAGTAAATAATTTAATTAGCTGCTGTTGCTGCAGTCACAAAAATTTTAATTCATTTATTCATGTGCAGCCAACACACTGAAACAAAAAAAGGGTATTGCAACTTTGTCAGTTGGTTCAGCAAATTAAATAAAATTTTTAAACTGTTTTCCATGGATTAATCTACAAGATTTGACTGTGGATACTATTTCAAATAAAATAATATTAATTAACTACTAGGGATTTTTCATGTATTTAAGAAATCACCAAAATATCGATAATGGTTGTATTACCATATGGGAAAATTTAATAATTAATTTTAATTCAAATATTATAATAATCACAATTCAAAAAATTACATGAATATTGTTAAGGACGACAGAAATATACTTACATTTATTTAAGAAATCACAAAAATATCGTTAGATATAAAATATAAATATATGAGCATCGATATGTCTAATAATAATACTATTGTTAGTGTCGATAGTAATCTGTCTTCTTTTATATTTCTCCCTCACTTTCTCTTACATTCTCGCTCTCTGCTCACCTGGCAATTACTTAGAGTGCATTTAAACGTCATTGTGATCTTAATTTCCTGGTTATACTTTTGCTTTTTGCTGCAGTCCCACAAATATTTTACGTTTTTTTTTTTTTTGGCTAAAGCCGGTTTTTTATTATTTTTGTCTGTGTTTATTGCACCGGACACGGTCTGCAATTTGGGCCACGCGCCTACAGCAACAAGCACACACGTTATATGTTCACAGATTGGGTGCTGAGGGGTAAGGGGGAGGGGGTAGATAGCTGAGATGTAGTGTGAAAAATGGCTAACTGCATTGGCAGCAGCAATTCGGCCAAAGTGACAAATATCTCGATACACAATGTGACAGGTACATTCTTTGTTGAGGTTGCGAAATCGTCGCAATCGAAAAAACCTACAGACAAAAAGACAGTTAGATAGATGAATGAATGGATAGACAGTTAGATACATATGGAGACAGATAAACTGTCAGAGAGTGAGAGAGAGACATGGAGAGACAGAGAGTGATGCAGACATATTGAGCTCAGAATTTTTGGCACATGCCAATGACAACCGCAGCAGAAAAATGCCAAAAAACGAATGCAGCCAAATGGCAAATGATTTGTCAGCAATTGTTGATGGGGTGACAATGACAGGAAGTGGTGAGTGGGTTAAAAGGGATGTGTGTGTGTGTGTGTATGTCAGTCAAGGTATTTGAAGGCAATTGCAGTACAGACTACGAGCATGCTTTTGCATATCGATTTGATTGCATTGCATTCAATAAGGTAAATGGCAACACCTTGTGGCATGCGACGTCAGCTGAGATGTCTAAGTAGAGCATAAATGTGAAGGGGAATTTGGGTGGAGGGAAGGGGATTGCAGCTAATCAACACAGCAGCATTGTGGGCAGCACTTCCAGTTCTAATGCTTCCAATCTGGTTAAGCAGCTATTTTTGAAAGCCACAAAAAAACACAGAAAACTAAACTGAAAGTTTGACAAATTTTTTCCCTAGCAAATTGATTAGCAATTATCCAAAATTGCATCTAGCTTGAAATAGCTGCAGACCAACTTAAACTAGAGTATAGAGAATAAAAAACTTAATACAAGACCAAATTTAAATAGGTATCATGCAATTAAAACATTTAAAAATACTACAAGTTTTTTTTATGCATCTAATACATTAACGAATATTTTAGTTTCGTATGCCAAAGATATTTTGTGACTTTGATAATAATCCAAAAGACACGTGTAACTTATATCAAGGCTAAATTTAATAATAGTTCAATAAAAGTAATTGTGTGTTTGATTTGAGTATTTTAATTGTAAGTTAGAAAAAGAGAGCGAGAGGAGCTGAGAAAAGAGAGAGAGAGAGAGAGAGTATTACTAATGTATTTGTATGCTGATATAATCTGCAAATTGCTTGTAGAAGAATGTTAGAAAACTGGACATATGGCCACATAAATAGATACAATCGATTTGAAAGTGAACTGTGAGATACATTTTTTAAGAGAGACATTTGATAATATATCTATATCAATAGTGAACTGTGAGATACTTTTTTATGAGAGAAATTTGATAAAATATCTGTATCAATAGGAATTTTTTTTTTATAGAGAGGTGTTCTTGAAAAAAACTCATTTGAGAGATGAATTTATTTCAATATATGTAATTTTAATTTAAAGAGTACTTAGATACTTTTACTGTAATAAATATATTAATATTCCATGATTGCTTTAATTTTCGCACTTATAAGGAAAAGAGAGCGAGATGGATAGAGTGGGAGTGTGAGTAAATCTCCTTGACATACCTTTGAATACAAAATTTCCCCATCATTACAGTTTTTATCTTTAGGCCATAATTCACTTCGACATTGGCGCCCCATTTCCGCTGAAACGGCCCTGTTTTAAAGCCTGCTCCTTCTCTCTCTCTTTCCCCCTCTTCTTTCCTCTCTTTCCCTTTTCTCACCTATCAGCTACCTTTATCTTGCAGCTTACCTCGCACACACACGCACTGATTGGCTGTGGCGAGATACGAAGCGAAGCGAAGTATAAACGCTGCTTTTATGTGTTGTATCTTTAATTGATTTTCGTCAGTCGACTGATTGAATTGGACTTAAATGCGACAAGCGACGCCAGTTTGGAACAGACAGACAGTCTGATCTCTTACCTTTATTCAACTTCATCTCCTCCCTCTCCCTCATTTATAGTAATTTCCTCATCTTTCTCTATTTTGCTGTACAACAAAAATTATCTAATTTCGTCGTCAGATCGTGATTGTTCCACAAATGACATTTGACATGTTATGCGGATTTTTGTATTTTTTGGGGGTTCACAATAAACTTAATTGTATGATAGGAAATGTTGTTGTGGTTGTTGTTAACCCATTGTGGTCTGTGGCTGCCATATGTGCCGCAGACTTTGGCTTATCTGTTAAATAAATAAAAAAAAAGTAGACAAAAAGTGATCATAAATTTGGCTGCTAGTTGGAATTGTTTAATTGTTCGCAGTTGCATTTGTTGAAATGCATTTTTTTTGTGGCCAATAATCGGTTTAAAAGTGACTCAACTTTTGGCTGCATTTTAATGCTTGTTGTTGCAGCTGAAAAATTATTGTCAATTGTTTGTTGGCCATGTGGCGCATAAGCCGAATTAATTTTCAACTGTTTGTTTGTTTGTTTGCGGTTGCTTTTTTTTGGAGTTTTAATTGTGCAATTGTCTCGCTTTAGCATTTATATATTTTGTTTTGGCCCGAAGTTCAAGTTGGCTTTTAACAAACGTTGGCTTATGCAAGCCAAGTCAACACTTGGCTAGCGCGACCTTAGCTCCATAAATTTTCGGGCCAACCTATGACATCTGGCTAGACAAAAGATCAATTTTAGTTGCAGTTATTTTGTGTTGCTTTTGTTGTTTAGTGTGATTTTCGATTTGCCATTATGTATTTATGATAGAGAGCTGCCCCAATGCCTCAGGGCTGCCAGCTGATGTCAGTCAGTCAGTCAGTCAGTCAGTCAGTCAGTCAGTCAGTCAGTCTGTCGATCAGTCAGTCAGTTTGTCCAGCAATCGTGATCGATGCGGCCACCAAAAATACAAAAATACAAACAAAAACGCCGCTCAAAGTTGCGGCTTATTGTTTAAGTTTTTGGCCTCTTCTCTTTTGGAATGCGATCATGTCTTGGCTTATTGGCCGAGGGCTAGAAATTGGCCAGAAAATCAAGCAAACTGATTTGCACAACTGTCAACGACAACAGTTGCAGCTGCATTATTGTTTTTTTGCCTTATAAATCGCAACTCGAACTCTGGCTTATAAGCATTTTTATGTTTTTGGGCCAAGTTTGTCGTGGCCCTTTTCAATCGGTCAATTGATTTGCCTGCCAGTTTCAGTTTAAGTTCTGTTCAGTTCGTGGTCGGGTCGTGCCCATTTTGAATATAAAGGTTCGTCAATTGCTTGCAGCTCCTTGAGCAATTTGTCGTTGATTAAATTGAAGGTGGGTTTAGTTTTTAAGAGCTCTACGAACTTTTGCTACATTTAGCTACAATTTAGCTACTATTTCCATTTCCTGTGTGACCAAAGTGATTAACATTTCGACTATTTAGTAGCAAAAACTTTCAATTTAATTACAAACACACACAGATTCGCAACATTTGTAGTGTAGTTTAAGTTTTAGCTTCTTACTAGACTTGAACTGTATTTTAATTGAATTGCTGCTTGGCGCACGTCCTGTAAGCTCAAAAGTCCAAAATCCAATCTGAGCTAAATCCGTTGCCATGGCTAAGACCATTTGCCATGATGTAGAAGTCGAAACTTTAAAGCGCGCAGCCAAATTCCAAATGAAGATAAACATACAAAAGTCACACATGACCAAACCAGGCTGTCTCGCTCTCTCTCTCTCTCTCTCTCTTTCTCTCTCTCTCTCTCTCGCTCTCTGACAGACTGACTGACAGACTGACAGACTCTGGCTGGACCAAAGTTCTGACAAACTTGGCTAACCGCCATAGCAGACAGAAGGCAGGCACTTGCTGGCATATGCGGCGTATGCGCAATGCACAAATAAATGTCAACTTAGATGACATTGGCTTTTGGACCAGGGCTGAAACAGTGAGGGGCAGGGTTGGGTACTGTAGTACTGAGTAAAGAGGGCGGGGAAGAGAAAGGGGCGTGACGCTCATCTCTTTTTAGCGCTGAGCCCGCATTTAATAAAAATGAATTAAATTAAAATACGCAACTGCTGACAAAATGTCAAGTGTAGCAATAAAACGCAAGAGCTGACAAAAAGGGACAGACAATGTTCGGCCGTGCCACAGCCGTCATGTGGCACGGGACAAGGGGCAAGAAGCACGGGGACAAGGGGCAACGTTTGCTGAACTGAAACCGGCAAGCGTTCCTAATGAATTACACAGAATGCGGGACCGTTGTCAGGCAGTACACAGCACAAAGTACCCAGTGCCTTGCCACGGGTTCCAGTTGGGGTTTGGGTTTGGATTTGGGTTCGGGTTCTGGCTCTTTGGCTTTCCGACAGCAACAAAAAATTTGCAAAAATTAATTTAACAAATTTTTAATTGCTCATGTCGTTTGCGCGTCCGATCAACGTGTACGGCCAGGCAGTCTGCTCAGCTACACTGAGCGAAAAGCTACTATCAATATAACAAAATAAATATAATATTTATAAAATAGTTTTTATGGATTTACCTCAGTCATAATGATTAATTTTGGGTAATTTTTTACACATCTGATTTTGACATTTTTTCAAAAACTTTAATCTTCCATAACTTCATTAAAAATTAACCGATTTTTAAGCGGAATGTCATTTTTAACATGATTTGGCCTCTAAATCGATTCTGCATTTAAATTTTTATCATCTAGAAAATTTGATTAAAATCGAAAAAATATCAAATTTTCTATACTTACCCCTTGACATTTTTTCAAAAACTTTGACCCCTCATAACTTTATCAAAAATGAACCGATTTTCAAGCGGAATGTCATTTTGATCATGATTTGGCCTCTAAATTGATACTGCATTTTTATCATCTAGAAAATTTGATATTTTTTCGATTTTAAGTTCATCTATTTGCTGTTTTAATAATATATAGCTTATAGCTGCTGCATTTCGCCAAGTGTAGCGATATTAACAACCTGCCTTGAGGCCTGCTGTCTGTCTGTTTGTTTTTGGCCGCTTCGCTTTTGGCGTGTCTTCATCGGCAGCTGCGACTCGCAAAGGCGGCACGGCACGATGGTTTGCCACAAAACAAGTTGAAGTTTAAGGTCATGAGTGTGTGCGCACACACACGTACACACACACACGCACACACACTCAGGGAGCGGTGCGTATCCAGTCAACTGTCAACATTAAATATGTATGCGGCAACATTTTATGGCGCCTCAAGTTCAAGTGCAACCTGTTAATGGCAGCAAAACAGAAATGAGTAAAATTCGCATTTGGGTTTCTTTTATTTTCGCATTTCACTAGAAATTGTTTAGCAAGAAAAACAACAAAAACTACAAGAAAAGCTGCAGCAGCTGTCAATTTTGCTAGCTGCCAAATCAGCTTTCCATTCCTTATCTCCTATCTTCTTGTTCCTCTCCCTTCAACAGCTGCCAAAAATTTTACTCTGCTGACAGGACACAGAACGTAAAAATGAGAAAAAGAAAAGGATTTCACCTTAGACCCACGTGTCGTATGTGTAATGTGAGTGTTCAATTGAATGGACAGGCAAAGGAACAGACACAGAATTGCCAAGAGAGAAAGAGAGAGAGAGACTGTGGCAGCTGCCTATGCTATGCTTTGCATGGGGCATGCAACACACATACCCGTTACACCATTTTACATATATTGAAAGAAACTTTTATTTCGCAATTTTGCTCAGCAATAAAAGTGAAAAAGCAAACGGAATTGCTTGAGCCGCCCTCGCAACATGCTGGCCTGACTTTAATACAATATTTATTGATACACATGAACTGTGTGATATGTTGAAAAGAATCGCCCAATAAATCTCTTAGCTGATGAAATTTCTCATTCATCAATTGCAGTTGGAATACCCTGTTTTAAAGTAGGTAAATGCGAGACTCTACTTAAAATGTAAGGGTGTATTGAACTTTCTTTTTTACTTTTAATATACTATATATGTAAATCAAAATATTTTCAAGCTTTAGCCTCTATTTAAACGCACTTGCAGGTCGAATTTTCCAATACGCCTTGAAATCTTCCGATAAAATTATCTTAGGTATATTGTGTCCAAATTTCAACTATGTAACTTCAGCGGTTTGGCCTGTGCAATTTTAAATCAGTGAGTCTGAGTTGGTCGATCTAACTCATTTGTGTACAATCTTGCTCATAAGTACTTTAAAGGGTATTTATCAGTATATCACTTAGTGTTGGTTGGTTTGCTTGTGAAGCGACTCCCCAGTGAGTTAATTTGCAAATATTTTGCCACTACTCAAATGCATTCAGCTGGATTCATTCAACGAGTACCCGTACTCGTACTCACAATTTTAGCCAAACAAATTGCATTCGTCATTTGTCAGTTACATTGTTTGTCAAAGCGTTTTCCCCCGAGGGGAGAGCAGCTGTTGGTTTTCATAATTTGCCAGTGGAACAAGCCAACAGCTACCAGTTGGAAGTTGGCAGTTGCCTTTAGCCAATTGCCAGTTGGCAGTTGCCAGTTGCTTGAGGCCAGCTAACAGATTCCCAGCTAGCAGCTTTCAGTTAACTAGCTATCAGGTCTCAGTTCTCAGTTCTCCATTCTCAGTTCTCAGTTCTCCATTCTCAGTTCTCCGTTCTCAGTTCTTAGCTCTCTCGACTTTGGCAATTTGTGTGGCAGCTCAATGCAGGAAGTTGGCAATCGACAAACGATGGCCATGATGATGATACGACTACCAAGTAACTGGACAACTGAGCAACTTGGCAACTGGGGGATGTGGCTGCAGCTGAGAAATGCAATTAATTACTTATGTAGATGGCTCCCAGTTTGCGGATCCTGTGACTAGCTGGCTCAGAGTCCCAGCCTGGTCATAATCAGGCAACTTAATGTGCAGCTAGCTGGCTAATCAGCCATGCAATCCATTTATAAAAGCCAGCAAAAACAAATTAAACTCTGTCTGTCTGCAGTTGACTATCTCTATCTATCTATCAGCAAATATATGTAGCTCTATCTGTAGCTGTATCTGTATCTTTAAATGTATCTGTATCTGTATCTGTAAATGTAAATGTATCTGCTAGTTGCACTCATTGTTGTCATTTAAAATGCAAATTCGTATCAGCAAAAGCGATTAGCTCGTGTTGATGACGAGCTGCAGAGCGGGCACAGTGGTGTCGTTGGTGCAACTTTGCCATAAAAATATTTAAGCGACATTTATGCGCATCACAAAAAAAAAGAAGGAAAAGGGAGACGACCATAAAAAAAAACGCAAACAAAACGCATGAGAAGCAAACAGAAAACTGAATTAAGCGTGGGTTGACGGTTGGTGGCAACACTCGACATCCGTTGTGGCATGGCACTAAGCGCTGCTTCCGCAGATGGCGGCAGCGCAGGATGTCTGCCAGTCAGTCAGTCAGTCAGTCAGTCGACAGGACAGACAGCCAGCCAGCTGAATGAGTTGCCAGGTAGCCAAAAGGGACTGTGAATGCAGCTGGAACTGGAGCTGCGACAATGGCAACGGAAATGTTAAATGCCGACGTCGCCCTAAGCCCAGTTTCCTCTACACTGTTACAAAAAATGTTATAAAATTAAGTTTGTGGTCTCAAAACTAAGAATTTTGTTGTAAGAAATGCGTTGAGAGCATACAATTCTTAAAGTAAGAAAGCACATTATGGTATTAAAAACATTTCGAATAAGGCCAAATATTTATTTTAAAATATTTTTTTAATTATAAGAATAAATAAAAAAAAAAACTTTTTTAATGATTTTCAAATTAAGTATTTTATTTTTTTATTTATTTTTTTTAAAAACAACAATTACGAACAATATATTAAGGATGAATGTTCTTGATTTTAGAAGTTGTTCTTTTTTATCAGTGTACTCTCCTCCCTCTCTCACGCACTCTTTCTCTCTCTCTTTCTTTTCGCATCTCCACAATGCGAGTGAATTCATTGATCGTTGATTGAATTTCGATTCGTTAGGTTTTTGCCTGGGCCTGTTACCATTTGCGTCTGTCTCTCTCTCTTTCTGTCTCTCTCTCTGTCACAATCTGTGTCTCATGTTGTCGTTTTTATTCCCTGCTTTTGACTCTGCAAAAGGGATAACGACAACAACAACAACAAGAACAGCAGAATAGACATGTTGCCATGTTTGTTTACTGGTCTGCCGCTGGGCAGCTACTTAACTGCAGCTATATATCTATATACATGTATGTATATATCTATGTGTGTGTACCTTAAGTGACTTGCGACATAAAGTGCTTTTATTGATGTTCATTTGGTATTGCAATTTGTAGCATTTGTGACATTTATGTGTCTGCAACTCAAATCGCATTATGCAACTTCATGGGGAGACTTTCAAAAGGATGCTGTCATGTCTGACATATGCTGACCTTTGTTAGGACATAACATTTGTTAATCTTCTAATGGGCAATTCATATATGCAGATTAGAGCAAGACAGAGCAAGTGTTAGACAGAGACAGGAAGGTGCAACCACAGAGAAGCCATAGACACAGAGAAGACCTAAGCAGCAAAGGAATGAAGTCTTAAAAATGTTACTTTACTAGAGCTTTAAGAAGACGTTACTAAAGATAGTTAATGCTTAGGCATTGAACAGTAGCTGTTGTTGTTCGCAGGTGCATTGACCAACGCCAACAAGTTGCCTGAGTGCATTGACACGAGCTGAAAGTGACACAATTTGTTAATTTACTTACTTAACGTCGACTAAAATAAGTCGAAAAAATATATTTATTAACGTAAAGATAAAAGCTTGTATATTATCAAAAATAGGAACCTTAATAAGAATTATTTTAAATTTTAAAATTTAAAAAAATAAAATATAAATACTAATAAAAACAAATTATAAATACCTTTTATTTTTGATTTAAATAATGAAACTTTTTAAAAAAAGTCTTTTTACGATTTTTAAATAACAACTTAAACTACATACTTTTAATAACTATTTATATAACTATCAGTTATTTTGAATTAAAATTAAGTAGTTGAATTTTTAGCGGTCTGGCTTTACTCACAAGTTATTTAAATATTGATTAAGTGGCAACCACAATTCAATGTGCTGCACTTAGATAACATTAGCATAAATATTTTGAAAACATTTGAAATTTGCATACCTAATTCAATTCAGTTCAGTTTTCAACACTCGCTTGACCTACCGCAACTTTTTGCGTTGACTGTAATAAATCGGAAAGCAAAAAAATTGAAATATTGAAAATAATCGAGATAAAATAAGATAAAAAATCCGACTGAAAGCTGAAACGCCACATGCCTTAAATATTTGGTTTATAAATTACGCGAAACATGTTTTGTGTGTTTCGTTTAGCGCTCAGCTGAAAATGTATCTATCAGATACAAATACGAAAATACGACTACGAATATTAGACACATGTGGTGGTAACTCGTTTGGGCAGTTGAGCAATTTGACTTGCCTCAAATTGCGATCTCAATCCCAAAAAACTCAGCTTAACGGTTGCAGTTCAGATTCATTAATTTATCACTGCGCCGCACTTGGCTAATTTTATATTTCGAGTTAGCAATTAAGTGTGAAACACTGTTTTGTATATTTTTGTTTTCTTTTTTATTTTTTGTTTGACTTGCTTATTACAATTCATTTTCGAGACGGCCTTGTTAACACCACAACAGGCTCAGAAAGAACAACTTTAATCGGAGCAACAATTAGGAGTAGGACGGGTTTTTAAGCGACGAATATTGAATACCCTGAAAGAAAGAGAGGGGAAGATAGGGAAAGAGATAAAAGGCGGAATTAATATAGTTGAAAGTAGGTTTTAGAGTGGCAAATATAAATTAAATTGACTTTGATATAAGTAAATTATTTTCAATATTTATCGAGTTTTGTTTATGTATCTTTGACTATATTTAGTGATATATAATTGAGCTAATCCTCGGATTTAGATATATCAGCAATCAAAATACAAAGTGGAATGTTTAGAGCAACATTAGATTTAAATTTGAATTGTAGATAGTAAAATAAAAGATAAATAAAATCTTAATTAATAATTTTACTATCCTTATATTTAATTACCTCAAAGTTAAAGCCAATTTGTTGTTAAAAAATTCCAAATACCTTCAGAAAGTGTATAACAAGCAGTTATGTTTTGAATTACATTAAAATATGGCAAGGCGTCTGCGGAAGTTGCCAACACGGAGAAAGATAAATTATATTTAATGAGTTGCTTTAACTGCTACATTGAATATTTTCAGATCCTGCATTTATTCCCGTTATAAATTTAATATCCGATTTTTAAATTTGTGATTGTGCGATAACTAAAAGTATTTTTCAGTTTGTCTACACAAAATTGCTGCATATTTGATGTGACCTCGTGTGCAGCTCATACCTGCCACATGTAGCATGCACGCATATATATCTCTAGTGTTTTCATAGATTTAATATGCATACAAACTCGTAAATCCAACCTTGCAAAAGGGATGCAACTTTTGTTTTTGTGTGCTTTTCTTTTTTTTTTTGTTATTTTTTGCGCTTTTAATGTTTGTTTCTGTTTTTCAATCTTGTGAATTTCTTTTTGGAGCGCATTACGTGCGACGAAGTTGTTGTTGCCACACCACAACAAACAAATCAGCATCCCCCACTTGCCACATACACCCTCTCTACCTGTCTCTCCTCCTCACTCTGTCTCTGTCTCTATCTCTCTCTCTCTCTCTCAGCATGCCATCAATTTGTGTGTGTGTTTGTGTTGTGCTGTTTTAATATGCGTTTAGCGTTTTATCGTTGCATTCAACTTGCCAATGCATTACCTCGCCACTTGCAACATCCCCCTCTCCCCCTCTCTCTCCCCTACCCCTACCCCTCTGATCAGATCAGCGTTGTGTTTTAAATTTCATGGCAAAAACTTTTGCAAATCCATTTTGCGGTTTGTTGCAAGTTACTGCTTTTTTTGTTGTTGTTGTTGACTGCATTTGTCACTTGTGTTTTTTTTTTTTTTGATTGCAGTTTTTTTTTATACCCGTTACTTAAACAATAAGTTTAAGGGTATATTGTGTTCTTTGGAATTTATGTAACAGTGAGAAGAAGGCATCTTCTACAGTATAATGTATATTTATTCTTAATCAGCATCAACTAATTCAATTTTTATGGCAATTTACGTTGTCTATTAATATTCCTATATTATCCCAATTATTCTCAGCAAGACCGGACAAGTAGAACGGCAGTAATAACTAATTAAAGTTCTTAGAGCAATACAAGCGCCTGAAAGTATGCAGTAGATTTTATGTTTTCGGGCCTTACAAATTGCGAAAGCACCACAGCCGCAGTTTTTAAGAAAATTAAGATATTTTTGCATGTAACAATAAATACTATTATTATCTATAATTCTATTTAATCGCAGCAAGATCGGACAAGTAGAACTGCAGTAATAGCTAACCAAAGTTCTTAAAAAAATACAAGTTCCTGAAAGTATGCAAAAGATTTTTTATTTTTGAAAAAATTCAAGATACCGATTTTTTTTTATTCATTAGATAATATAATTATTAGATAATTATTTCTTGAAAGAATTTTTGTATATATTAAAATAAGTAACGGGTATTCTATGGTCGATATATTGACTATAGTTTTTCCGACTTGTTTTATATTTTGCTTCTCATTTCTTTCGCTGCGTTTTGGTATTTGTTGCGCCATGTGGCATGTGCAGTTATTGCCATGTCCGATGTCCGATGTCCCATGTCCGATGTCCGATGTCCGATCTCCCCTGTCCAATTGTCCACATGTGTCCACAGCCTGTTCCTGCCCCCGCATCTGAATATTTGTGCAACGTGTTTGCGGCGCTGTTTGCTCAGCTTTATCTGTGTTGCTTTTTGCCCCTCGCTTCCCCCTCTCTCTCTTTATTCCTTTCTCTCTTTTTCTATGTGCGTTTGAGTGTTTCCAATTTTCAACTGTTTGCTTTGGCTAACACACACACAAACACACACTAACACACATTCACATCAAAACGTATTTTAAAAATATATATTCATATGCCGCGCTCTATGAAAATTCATTTCTATTTTTTACGCCCGTCTAACAAAATTTTTTCATTAAATTTGTGCAACCTTTTGTGGCAGTTGCATTTGCTTAGCGGCAGAAGGGACACTTAAACTGTGCAATTTATTGGCCATATTTATTATAAAACATGTAGTCCGAGTTCGTGCCACGCAAAGCGACGGCGACAGAAACCAAAGTCATTTTGCGTTACCAAGTGGCAAGTGGCAAGCGGCAAGTGGCAAGTGGCAAGTGCGCTGCTTCTGGTTCCCTTTTAACCACAAGTTTTCCAACGTTTTTTTATACTCGATCGCAGTGGCAGTTGTTTTTTTTTTTGCCCGTCTAAAAATAGCTTTTCCACACGCTTTCAGTGTGTTAAAAATAACATCATATTTTTTATAGTTGTTGTTGTAGTTGTTGGTTGCCTGCAAATTGAAGAAATATGTTGCAAGCGCTTAAGAGAGTGAGAAAATGGAGCCCCTGCTGCTGCCCCAGCTAATAGTTAATAAAATGCTTGGGCTTTAAGTGCCCCACACCCCTCCACACTGCATAGTTGCCTCCCTCCTACACTGAAAAAAAATACTAACTTCAAGAACATTCTTCTTAAATAGTTTGTTCTTGGTCTTAAAAAAAAAATTATAAATACAAGAAATAATTTTTATTTTATTTTATTTTTAATTTTAAGAACATTTATTCTTAAAATAAGAACTTGATCTTTAAAATGTTCTTAAAATCAAGATGTGTTCTCTTAATTCAAGAATTTTATGTTCTCGATGCATTTTTTAGACTAAAAATCTTAGTTCTAAGAGCAAACTCTTGATTTTAGACCCCTTTTTTTTATCAGTGTACCCCCTTCCCGCTGCCAGCAGCCCTTGTGAATGTCTAAGCGCAACATAACACTAAACTCTGCAGTTGCTTTTGGTCTGAACTTGTAATCAAAGTCAACGCGGCAAATGTACCTGTTAGCATGTACAAAAACAACAACAACAGGCTGTTGCACCTGCCGAGAGAGAGAGAGAAGAGAGAGAAAAAAGGGAAGAGAGAGAGAGAGAGAGAGAAGGGAAGAGAGCAGGGACTGAGTAGGGCTTTAAGGGCTTTCATTCCTGTCGCAGCTCTTAATGCCTGCGTGTCATGAATGGCAGCGCAGCATTTCCACTTTAGGTCTGACAAGCACACACACACAACAACCACACACACACACACACACACACACACACTCACAGATAGACATCACTTGCCTTTTTTGTTGCCTGATAAAATTATGACATATGAAACTTTGGCTGACATCAGGCAAAAGCCCAAAGCCGAAAGCCCAAAGCCAAAGCCAAAGGCAACACAACTCTGAAGTTGGCTAGCAAAGCATGCAAAGTATTTTTACCGCCGTTGCCTTTTGTGTTGGCTTTTCGTTCTGGCCATAAACATGCACACAACATGGTGACGTAGCTGATAAAGCGACTCGTCTCAAATTTATTGAAGCTCGTTCCAGGCATTGAGTTTGGAGCACTCTTCGTGCTAGGCGCGCACTTGATTAAAGTATATGGTATGTGTGTGAATACTCTCGCATTATGCTCATGAATAGTTTGCCCTCACTCACTCAACCTTGGGGGCGACACGTGTGTTAAGAAGGGGGCGTGGCACACACACTAAATTCGACTGCTCTGAGGTCATTAGGCAACGTTACGCATACGCAGCGTTTACACAGATAAATAGATAGATAGATAGTTAGTTAATCAGTTAGTTTTAAGGATAGATAGCTGCAGAGATAAGATAGTCTGTGTGTGTTTGTGACTCCCTGGGGCACACATTGGCATATTTATTTTTGCTGCCATTTCACAGTACGCAGTTTTAATTAAAATGAAATTAAGTCGCGGTCGCCGTTTGTGGCTGCATATATTCGCTTTTAATGCAATGACTGCACTTTTAATATAAATTTTAATAAGCTATGTGCGTTGCAAGGTAATCATTTCATGGCGTGAGATGAGGCAACTTCAGCAAACCGCAAAAACACAAGTTGAACAGGTTTAAAATGACTGAAATCATATAGTGAAATATTATTGAAGAAGCAAGAGGATGTTAAATGTCCGTTATTAATCAATCAAACAGAAGTTCACTCAACGGACAGTTGATCGAGTAGCTCGAATTGTCGGCAACAAATTGGAAAAAAGATGCAATTTAATGTCATTTTAACAAAAGGAAGAAAAAGAATGGAAGTATTCAAAATTGCTCCGAAATGTCGGAAAAATATTGGAAAAAGAAGTGCAATTTAATGTCTTTTTAACA